>CM040123.1:97104127-98418507 GCA_022559845.1 Amorphophallus konjac
TGCATAGGGGTTTAAGGGCCAACACCCTTAAGGTGTGTATTTCATATGTTATCATGCTCACCTTTCTATTATGAACTTGATGCTACACACACATTATTTCTAATCCATATCTTTTGGTGTTGTTGTCTTTGTTTTGCAAGGGTAACCAAAGTTGAAAGACTCTCTTCATCGGCCGGCCGATTTTGAAGAGAAAAGGAGTACTCACATCCCCGCGCTTTCAAGGTATTCTTCGCGATCTCTCCCCTTCATTAATTGTTATATCTTTTGAGGCGTTCGCGTCTCTAGCGATCACAACCTCCTTTTAGCACCTCGTGCTATTTTTATTGCTTTCATCATATCTATTGCTTTTTATATTTAAGTGGATTTTAAATAGATCTACAAATTGGCGATCACGGTGGGACACTTTCTTGTTTTTATTTTGATTACCCCTTTCCCTTTGGCACCCACGTGTGCCCTTTCCCATTGGTACCCTCGGTACCCTTTCCTTTGTGCCCCTCGGGCACCCTCCATTGTGCTTTGCACTCTCCCCTAAGTGATTTGTCAATTGAATAGATTTGTTTTAAAATTTCCACTTATTTAAAATTTTGATGAGCATGATTCTTTTAATCTGTTGATTGCCTTGCTGCTGTGAGTGCTTCTGTCATTTCTGGCCGTGAAGGAGTTTCTGAAGGAAGCCGATTCACGCCCCTGTCAGAGGCGTGTTTTCGTTTAACGCCCTCCTCCAAGGGCGTCTCTTTCATGAGTAACGCCTTCTGACAGGGCGTTTTTATTCATATCTCCTACACTGAGAATTCACGCCCTAGAGCAGGGCGTTTCTTTGTTGCGTAGCGCCCCACATCAAGGTGCGTTTTATAATTTGACGCCCTACCCCAAGGGCGTCCTTTCCTTTGTAACGCCTCACCCCAGGGCGTTTCTTTGACTTGGTTGGCATCTATTGTATTTTAACATCCTCGCCAGAGGCGTTTATTTTAGTTTTAGCGCCTTGATCCAGGGCGCGTTTTACCTTGCCTGTGGGCCCCCCACAGTGTTTCACGCCCTGCCCCAGGGCGTCTTTTCCATTGGTAGCGCCCTGCCCCAGGGCGTCTTTTGATTTATAGCGCCCTGCCCCAGGGCGTCTTTTGATTGGTAGCGCCCTGCCCCAGGGCGTCTTATTCTTGTGTTTTCACCGAACTCCTTTGTTTATCACTGTATCATATTTCTGCTTATATCTTGCATTCATTCATTCATTTTGCATTGGTTTGAGAGGCCTTATCTCTTTATACTAGGAGCCACACACCCCCTTGGTGAAGGAACGACCCTCCATTGAGCATTCCGTCTCTTTGGATTGGAAATTCCTAAACCAAGCCTCCGTAAGTCCCCACACCCGTGGATTCCCTCACGGACGCCGGGCAGGTTGTACCTTTTTGGAGTCCCGATATAGTTGGCCTAATACGTGGTGAGTGAGAGTTCCTAGTTGGCATTGAAGTGAATCATATTGAAACTAGGACTCTCCTTGTGTGAATTTTTCCAAACTTTATTAAAATTCATTAATTCACCAAGGATTAAACAAATCAAAATCACGGTAACCATTCCAACTTGTGTGCCTATTTGCATAATTATTGAGAATTTTGATTATATAATGGCTTACCATGATAGAAACATGTTCAATTCGATTCCTGAGGATGCACAGCCTAGCACTTCATATCCTCAATTTCAACATGTTAATCAGCATTCTCACCATTCTTTCAAGGGACCACGCCCTTATTCTCATGGTCATGCCCGACCCATGGGTAATGTCCATCTTCATGGTCCCCCTCCTCAATTTCGAGCCACTATTCCTACGGGACCGTCTCATCCTAATGACGGGAAAGTCTCTCAAATCTTGCATGCATTAGATCATCTTACCCCTCAACAGATCCAAGCCCTTAAGGCTGCCGTTGAGGGTACATCTCATGCATCTCTCCCTCCTTCCAATTCTATTCGGGTGGCCCATCACCCATCTCCCTCCAATTCTACACGGGTGGCCCATCACCCACCTCCTCCTTCCAATCATATTCGGGTAGCCCATTACCCATCTCCCCCTATTCATTCTACTCGGGTGGTCCGACACCCACCTCCTTCTATTCCTCCTCCAACACGGCCCCGAGGCCCTTTTACTCCTTGCAATCCGGCCCGTCCGGGTTCTTTTACGGGTCATCCCGTCAACTCCCCTCCACGGCCTTTTTATGCGGCCCCTCCTCCTTCAAGGCCCTGCCAACCTCCTGTTGTTCATGTTACACCCCTCCAGCAAACTCTGCTCGATAAGATTACTTTGATGGAGGAACAAATAAAGAGGGTCATGGCTCCTCCTACTCCAGTCAATCCTCTCCATGCCGCTTTAGACGAAATTACAAAGATGGAGAATGAATGGAAAGACAGGATGGATGATTATGACTTCGGCATTCCAAGCGAGGAAGAGCCGGCAATTGAAGAATCTGAGGCAGCGTACGACGATGATGAAGCTCCGCAGGCACCCCTTCCGAGTTTCCTTAATTTCCCGCTCCCTCCACTTTCATTCGATGAACCTCCTGCTCAGGATGAAACCATCCCCGATCCAATCCCTATTTATGAGACTAATTGGTGTTACGATGATGGGTCGATACTTCAATCACCCATACCGGCACATTGTAAGTCTCCTCCTATCCTTGACACCGCATACATTACACCTCCTCCTATTACACCATTAACCCCCGCAACACTGGCCTCCCCCAAGCCTTCCACCATTAAACCTCCACCCGTTAAGCCATCTACCTCCACACCATTAGCCTCCGTCGAACCCATCATTAAACCTTCCCTAATCAGCCTCCCATTAGCCTCCACCTCGGCCTCCACTTACCCAATTTCACCACCATTACCCTCCATTATGCCTTTAACCCCAAAACCCATACCTCCACCACATAGCCTTTCGCCTTTACCTATGGTTAATTCTGAGCAGGATCCACCACTTTTTGCACCCGAGCCAATCCCGACCGCTTGCAAGCAAAGGGAGAAACTCGATGTGTTTGAACCTCCGCCTCCACTTACGCCAACACCTTCCATTATAACTCCACCATCCACGGAGCCTTCCGCCTCCGCCTCACCTCCCTTTGTTACTCGGAAGGGGCGTGCTTCTGCAGCTACTTGTGCCGAAGATAAGCAAGAGCCGGGCAAGAAGACTTTGGCCACGACTGTGCCATTCAAGATTCAAGAATTCATTTGCCGGATGCCAATCCGGGTTATTGTGCCAAGCATGATTGAAGAGGCCAAGTCACCGTCATGCCAAGCACTGATGCTGTGTAAGGGCCGGGCAGGGCACCCTCTGTTCCAACTTCCAAATCTTGAACCCCCGGGCAACATGATGCTTCTGAGCTCAACTTTACAACTCCCTCACACCATTACTTTGCACTCTCCAAGGGAGTTGACATTCACCATTGAAGTCTCGGTAGGGGCTATTTCTCGTACATGTTCACCGCCATGGAGGGACAGTTACCTTGATGCTAAGGGACCATCCCTTATTTGTTCCACTTTCTATTCATCCATCTCTATCACTTCTTCTTCATGGGCCATTCCCAGGGTTAGGAGGAGGATCTCATCCTCTCGCCCTTCACATTCTTCATATTCTTTGCATTTCATGCATTCATCGCATCCATCCCATTACATGCATTTGCACCTCCTGCTTCCCGGGTTTCCAAACCCGTATCTTCCCCGCCTTCCGGTACCTCCGGATATTCCGCATTTCCCATCTTATTCATATTCATCTTTTTGTCCACTCTCCTTGGGGCATCGCGTCCCCTTTCCTGCTATCTCCCTGGAACCTCCAGGAATTTTATCCCTCCTCTTTGGGCATCTCGCCCTTTCTGATTCTATTCCTCCGGAACCTCCGGACTTTTCCCTCGGGCATCGCGCCCCTTTCCATTTGCTTCCTCCGGAACCTCCGGACTTTCCCCTCGGGCATCGCGCCCCTTTCCACTTTCTTCCGGAACCTCCGGACTTTCCCCTCGGGCATCGCGCCCCTTTCCACCTTCCTCCTCCGGAACCTCCGGATTCTATTTCCCTCTTCTTTGGGCATCGCGTCCCTTCCCTTCTCATTCCTCCGGAACCTCCGGACTTATCTCTCGGGCACGACGCCCCTTTCCATCTTCTCCCTCCTGATTTCATTCCTCCGGAACCTCCGGACTTTTCCTTTGGGCACGACGCCCCTCTCCACCTTCTTTATTTGCTTCCTCCGGAACCTCCGGACTTTCCCTTTGGGCACGACGCCCCTTTCCACCTTCGCCGTCCTGATTTCATTCCTCCGGAACCTCCGGACTTTCCCCTCGGGCACGACGCCCCTTTCCACCTTCTCCTTCCTGATTTCATTCTTCCGGAACCTCCGGATTTTTCTCTCCTCCCTTGGCATCGCGTCCCTCGACATTTTCTCCCTCCGGAACCTCCGGACCCTCCATCTTTCTTCCGATTCATCTTTCTAATCTTCCTGAACATCGCATCCTTCATTTTTTTCTTCCTTTTCCATCATCTTTTTCCCTATTTCGTCTCAGGGCATCGCGTCCCTTCTTTTGTCATCCCTTCGGAGCCTTCAGATTTTTCCTCTCATGATTCTCCTCTGTCTCCTCTGTCTTCGGACCCTCCAGATCCACCTCTTTCCATCTACCAATTTCTTCTTCTAATTCCTCCTAATCATGGGTCCGACCCAACTTCTTCCACATCCACTGCCTTGGGCATCTGCCCTTTCTCCCACTGCTTCCGAGGCTTTAGTCCTCACTCCACCTTCTAATTCTCCGCTTCTTCTGTAGACTGTTCCATGTGATCAGGGTCTCCGCACCTTAGTGAGGGAGTTCTAGCCCTCGCCTCTTTTCCTTTTCTCCTTATTCGTCTGAGTCTGGTTTGAGCACCACTCATTCTTGTTAAGCCACTCCCAAAATCCTTTGCTTCCAATCCTTTTGACTGCCAAAGAGGACAAATCCCATGATGATCAACCTCTCGCGGCAGCTGCTTCAACGAAGGTTGCAAGGTAATATTTTGGCGTAAGTACGCATTTTCACGATATCATTTCATCATTGCATAAGGCGTGTTTTTAAGATAAGGTGTTTCTTAACAAGATTAAGAATGGTGTTTTAAACCTTTATCTTAGGCTTTTGTTTAATGAAATCATTCTCAAAAGAGTCTTTAGACTTGCTTTCGCAGCACTTTGGGTAATAAGAACCCCGCGCTGGGAATTCAACATTCTCTCCCCGCTTGTTAAGAGTAACCCTCGGTTGGGCATTCCACACACTTCACGGCGTCCTTAGCCGGCTCCTTTGGTTAAAACATCGTCCCTACTTTGGCCATGCCATGAGTGTATCTGAAAGTCTTTTTCTCTTCTTCACTCGGCCGCATGCAGGGGCAAGAGGTTGACGGATAAGATGACCAACCTTGGTAATCCCAATACGAGAGGAGTCTCAAATAGGGACAGTCTTGACCTAAAATCAACATCAATATGAGTTTTCATATGAGCTTTCATGATATACATCTAGCCAAAAGGGCTATTATGAAAATCAAGTCAGAATTTCGATAAAAGCAAAAGTATGAATTATGGCATGACAAGAGTGGCAAAGTCCCCGCAGGGAAAACCCTGGTCGTATGCATGTCAAGGGTCTAAAAATCAAAGGCACAAAGCCTCGGCACAACAGACTACCTCTTTGAGGGGAAGCACCTTGGAAGGAATTCAAGTCTTGATATCTCCCATCCTACGTAAAGCTTATCTCCAATTATTCTTCTCTTCTCCCTCCAAGACCGAATGTTTCTCGGGTATGGCCTTGGTAGGGGTACCGTTAATCAAAGACGGTCGGTTATAGGATGCCGCTTTCAATGCACGTCCAGCTCTGGGCAGTTTTTAGCGAAAAGGGAAGGAACAAGGACCCCTAGCCAGTGGTTCAGAACACCCTTTGATGCTGCATTAACAATATTTCCAAAATCTCCACAAAAATTTGAATATTTCCAAAATCTCCACAAAAATTTGAATATTTCCAAAATCTCCACAAAAATTTGAATATTTTCAAAATCCATAAAAATTTGAATCGTTTCCAAAAACTCATAAAAATTTGCATATTCCAAAATCCAAAAATTTGCATTGTATTTTCTGATGGTGTTTTGCAGGAACAACTTTGCAGAGACCAAAAGCACGGGATGGGTCCTCTCTCCACTTATTGCTATCAAGCTATTGATTCTTTCCCGATATTTTCATGACATGCCACCCTAGGCATCTTTTGGTTATCATCTCCCTATATCATTCTGATTACTATATCTCCTATTCATCTCCAAATCATTCAATCAACTCCTGCTGATTTCTCTTGATTAATTCTGCCGTTGGGCATTATCAGATCTTGATCATTCAATTCCAAATCTTGATTAGCCAGATTGTCTCCTCGTGATAAAACAAGAAACAATGCTATGATTTGACTTATGCTATTCATTACATGTTTGAATGATATTGATGATTGCTATGCTTAAATGCCTTCTTCATTGTTTGTTATCTTTTATATCTTGGCTAATGAATTTTTGAGCGCAGGATAAGAAGCTCTTGGTCCCGCCGACTGGGCATCATCATCAAAGTCCCACGGTGCTTGCAGCTCATTTCTCAGTTCCCATGCTTATTGATATCACCATCTCCCTATATGCATTCTACTATATGTTACATATGTTACTAGATTATATCAAGGACCTTGTAGCTTTGGTAAATCTGGGATTTGAGTTCCCCTTCATCAAAAACAATGATGATTCCAGAGGCATCTTAGTCACACGGATAGGCCGTTGAGCCGTCCAAGGCTGGGGACGATGGTTCCTTTTTGCGAATTGGTGCGTGGATAAACGGGCTTCGGCTTAGTATCAGCTCGCAGAATCGGTTTCTTGACCCAGTCTGGGCAGTTTAACAATATTATCCTTGATTACATTATATTTTCATTTGTTTTATTTTCCCTTTAAACCCAGCATGCATTCATGTAGGAATTTGAAACAATTGTTGAAAAATCATTCTGATAAGCTGTTTTTGTGGGTCAAATTGATCTTGATCTTCAATATGAGATATTCCATGCCGAATTGAGTCCTCAGTTCGTTTTGACGCTGTTCTGGGTCATTTTCTCGAAAGCTCCTTGTTTGGATTTTTATCATCTTATTTTTTTTATCTCCTTTCCTTTGATCCACCTTGGCTGCAGCACGTCCACTGGCTGGTAACCGCTCCCCAATGGTGAAACCTTGCAGGTTTGTGACCTGAGATACTTCCACCGCGCTGGAAGTTGATCATTTATTTTATCTCCTTCGTGCCCTCGTGCACATCTCCCCTTTTATCCAAACATTGTTGATTTCATTGGATTTCCCGAGATTGGCTTCATCTCGAGCTTTTGATTTCATTTCTCATCAAGTGATGTTGATTGCGTGTCTCATCACACCTTGGCATCTACTTTTCAGTTTGCTACGCTCCCTTGCAAAGCAGACGCCAAGGCAGGGCAGCTGTAGACACGCCAAAATTGACGTTACTATGAGTACATCTCATATTGCCTTGTAATGCCCCAATTTGACCCTCAAATTAGTTCTATTTGAGTGGTTTTTCTCACTTTTCTTGGATTTCTCCCTTTTTTCACCCTTTTCTTATTTTTTCCTATTTTCCCTATTTTTCTGGATTTTTCTGGATTTTTCTAGATTTTTTGGGCATTTTTCTCTATTTTTTCTCTATTTTTCAGAAATAACGACTTGACTTGGGGCGTCTTTTAAATAACGACTTATACATGGACGTTTCTTAAAAAATTAACGACTATATTAAAGGGCGTCTATTCTTTGAATTTTCTATTTTTCTGGATTTTTCTGGAATTTTTTTGGAATTTTTCGGGAATTAACGCCTTAACCATGGACGTTATTTTGAATTTAAAAATAATAAAAAAAAATCAAAAATGAATTCACGACGTACGCAAGGGCGTGTTTTCAAATTGATTATTTTATTATTATTTTTTTAACCCCTTTGAGAGGTGATTTGGTGGCCTTCCGGGTGTCAGAAAAATTCACAAAAATTGTCGTTGGAATCAGGGCGACGAGATGCACCTCCACCTAAAAAATGAGAAAATAATATTGAGAAATAAAAAATGGCCCTATTTCGAATTTTTTAATTAACGTCCTTTGTTAAGGCGTTTTTTAATTAACGCCTTTGACTCAGACGTGTTTCAATTTCATTTCTAAAAATGATCCAGGAGTTAACGCCCTTGTGCAGGGCGTGTTTTTAAAAGACGCCCTTCGGAAGGTCGTCAATTCTTGAATTGACGCCTTGAGCCAGGTCGTGTTTCACTTTTGTGCTCCGAACGAACGCAGCCTTTCCCAGAGAGACTCCTGCTTCGTTTGGGCTCTTGCCCAGTCTAATCCTCCCCTATTTTGGCTCTTGCCCGTTCCAATCCTTTCCCCAGTTGGGACTCTTGCCTTGCTTATCCTTTGATCAATCCTATAAGGGGTTGATCCCCTTATTTTTTCTTCTTCTTCGGTTCCGATATTTCTTATTCTCCGCTGACGTTCTTCTATTTTTTTTCTTCTTCTTTCTATTGTTCTTCTTGTGTGCTGCTTCTTTTCTTTTTTTCTTCTTCCTTCTTCTTCCTCCCTTTCTTCTTCTTCTTTCCCCTTCTTCTGCTGTCTTCTCCGTATTCTCCTTCTTCTTCTTCTTCTTCTGCCTCCTTCTTCTTCTTCTTCTTATTCTTCTTCTTCTGCTTCTTCTCTTTTTCTTCTGTTGTTTTCTTTTCTTTTTACAGGAACCGAAGGTAGGGTGGCATTGGCTAAGGAGAGGCTTCTTCACGGTTCAAGTCTTCATCCCTTTTGAAGCCTTTCTCCCATCGAGCATTCAAGCCAAAAGAGCCACCAAACAAGATTTTTCTATCTTATCTCCTCCTTATTTGTATTTTTTTCATTAGTTCATGCATGCATCATGTTTCATTATTATATTAATTTTTCTCAACTATCATTGAGATCTCCCCTTTAGTGCATCTCTTGCACTCTTTCCCCATTGTATTTTTACATGCATTCATACCTCCCACACCCTCTTTGCATAGGGGTTTAAGGGCCAACACCCTTAAGGTGTGTATTTCATATGTTATCATGCTCACCTTTCTATTATGAACTTGATGCTACACACACATTATTTCTAATCCATATCTTTTGGTGTTGTTGTCTTTGTTTTGCAAGGGTAACCAAAGTTGAAAGACTCTCTTCATCGGCCGGCCGATTTTGAAGAGAAAAGGAGTACTCACATCCCCGCGCTTTCAAGGTATTCTTCGCGATCTCTCCCCTTCATTAATTGTTATATCTTTTGAGGCGTTCGCGTCTCTAGCGATCACAACCTCCTTTTAGCACCTCGTGCTATTTTTATTGCTTTCATCATATCTATTGCTTTTTATATTTAAGTGGATTTTAAATAGATCTACAATGGTTAGTCAGCATTTTTTTTGCATCATCAACGTTAAGCATCATTTAAGTCTAAATCTTACCAGGAGCTCCAGGGCGGTCCGGTACTCGTCCCGCTGCTAGATGGTGGAGTGGAGTAGTCCCTCCAGCTCGGCTATCCGTCCCTCGGGGTCTAGCTGCATTTAAAGCATGTAAGTCAGTACATCTAGCACGATGCATCTTGCATATAGAAAGAGTGTTTTGAGTTTAGATTTTCATACCGGTCGTCGGGTACCTCGGTACACCCGGTCGCCGTAGAGTCGAGCGAAGGCCTTCAGATATGCCTCGTCGCTCTCATCTCGCTCCTTCACCGCTCGGCCCCGCCTGTTCCAGTCATAGACGTACTTCGCCTTCCGAGCGCACCAATCCACGTTGCCACTAATGCCCCTTGCTGACTTGCCTGGGTGGTCATCACTGTGGCGTGGAAAGGTCACCTCGGGC
This sequence comes from Amorphophallus konjac, assembly GCA_022559845.1. Taxonomy (NCBI): domain Eukaryota; kingdom Viridiplantae; phylum Streptophyta; class Magnoliopsida; order Alismatales; family Araceae; genus Amorphophallus; species Amorphophallus konjac. The sequence goes on from CM040123.1 coordinate 97,114,016, forward strand.
TGGTGTAGTCCCCGAGTCCACAGGATCAACCGGTAGTGCAGAGGCTCGATGATGTGGATGCAATGCAGCCAGATGTCTCGTCCCCGGTACGACAAGGCCGCCTCCACCCACGGCTGTCCCGTGTAAACCTCGCCGCGGTACGGGGTCCATCTCACCTAGAAACATTAGGTCCGTTCATCAGCATATAAGTTCAGCATTTAGAAGCATTTAGGAGCATTCAAGAGCATTTTAGCATTTAGAAGCATTTAAGAGCATGTAGAAATCACTTTGAGTTCTGGACTTACCGACGTGTGTGGGAAGGAGTCCAGGTCCTCCTGGATCGTCCGGGTCAATCTGATGATCGACCCTGTGTCCCTCGCTACCGTCCACCGTCTCGCAATCGGGATACGGCCAGGGTGGAGTAGTGTGCCTCTCCCGATGCCCGGGAGGTACATGTAGCTCCAGATCTGCATTTTAGAAATCAAGTCAGTCAAATTGCATAGTCATTTGCATAACATTCTTGCATAATCATATTGTAGAAAGCATTTAAATTGCATTTACCTGTAGGAAAGGCGAGAAGCCGCCCAGCATCGTCTGCCGGTCCGTCTTGCTGAGAGACTTGAACAGGAATGCTAGCACTGCCGCTCCCCATGCGTATCTCCCGACTCTGTGCAAATGCTCTATCAGCGGAAGCAGTCGGCAGCTAATGACGTCCGCTCGAGTCGCGAAGAGGAGCTTCCCGAATAGCAGCATCAGGAAGCGTCTGAGCACTCTGTCTCCCTCTGGTCCCGCCTCCGCCGCCACGCGAGGGCGCACCTGGTCTATCACTCTGCCCAAATGCTCCTCGGGTAGCTCTCCCACGGCAATCGCCGCTCCTCTCAGCCCCAGGCTCTCCTGCAGTACTGATCTCGAGAGCTGAGATGAGGACTGTCCCGGCCTGATCAAATCTAGCCCGAGCAGCTGCTGCGTCATCTCCCGGTAATCACCGTAAGTCCATCCGGTCACTGCGGCTCCGTGGACTCTCAATCCCGTAATCCTCGCTATGTCTTCTAGTGTGGGGATCATGTGGCCCCACGGGAAGATGAAAGCTCTGCTGATCGGATCCCACCTCTCGTGCAACGTGTACAGCAAGGGTGTGTCCATCCGGATCACCTCGATGCTGAGCACCTCGGCGAATCCCATGCTGGCTAGTCGCTCCCTCTGGTAGTCGGGCAGTGCCTGGTACACCGCCCGGACCTGCAGCCAGGAGATCCTTGATCTTCGCTTTCCCTGCATGTTATTTAGATCATAAGTTAGTTAATTGTATCATAAAACATTGCATAAGCATTGTGAAATGAAAACAAAACAAAAATCAGAAATTGAAAACCCTAAAAAATAGTTCAAGGTCCCTGGCAGATGTAACGGCCCTGGGGTAGGGCGTCGCTTACTTCTGACGCACCAAGGGTGGCGCGTCAGGAATGTGACGGTCGCTGGCAGGACCGTCACATTGTCTGCGTTTGGGCATTTTTTCTTTGCATTCCTGTGGTCTCCCACTTTGGCCAAATGGCCTACAATCATTCCTAATGGGTTCGTAGACCCATTTTCTACCCTCAAAACCCGCATGCATCACAAATAAAACCCCAAAAAATTAAAAATCAAAGTTAGGGCGGGAGGACCTACCTCATGGTCCATGCCCCTTCTCCTCTTCTTGGCTGGTTCCTTGGGCTCCCCTTCACCCAAGGGGACGTCTTCCTGGTCTCCCACGGCCGTGGGAGCTTCATCTTCCTCCCTTGGCTCTCTTCTCCTCGGTTCTTCTTCCGTGACCGGCGGGATCGCTTCCCGTTCGAGCCGGCGGTAAAACCGCCGGATTGCTTTCTTCTTTCCCCTCTCCCTCTTCTGTGGTGGTGGCTGGGAACCCTCGTCGCCGGCCATGGTAGTGGTGGGGACGGTGGTCTCCGGTGGGTTTTTTGGTTTGGGGCATTTTATTGCTTGAGTGTTGAATGAAGGCCATGACCGTTCGGTTTTATTTTTTTGAACGCTCGGGAAATGTGACGGTCTATCGTTCGGCCGTTACATCCTTATAACGCGTCTGGATTTGACCGTTACTGTGATGAGACTGTTTTATTGAAGAATGTGAACTGCCTGGTTTATGACGGCTCAGGGCTGGTCCGTTACTTTATGTGACGCCCTCATCTCAGACCGTTAAAAACTTGCAAGTTCCTTGATGACTTAAATGGCCTAATTGATGTCAAAATGGTTCCATATGCTGTCAAGATGTTTATGGATGATGTCTCTCGCACACACAAATGGTTATGCCTTGATTCATGTTCATGATTATTTTTGGCTAACCTATCTTTCATGAAGGAATTTATGAACAAAATCACGCTTTACCGTCCGTCAGGCAGGTAAGTCAGGTAGTGTATCTCTTTCCCTTATCCCTTAATGCATTACTATATATTACTTACGATATTATCTCGAGAACCGGCTGGTCATTCATGTGTTCTGGGATCTGATGTTCCCCTTAAACAAAAATGATGATGATCCAAGTTCGCATGTTTAATCGTTGGATAAGCCGTTAGGTTGGAAAAGTTTGGGGATGATGGTTCTGTCTTGCACGCCGTGGTTGCAGATGATATCCTGACCCTGATTTCTCCGGTCTAGCAATATTATTCTCGAGTATTTTCTATTTTATCTTTCTTTTGCATTCGTTTTGATGATTTCTTTTCCTTTAGCCCAGCATGCATCATATGCATTATTTGAGCATTCATGAAGCTTCATCTGTTCAAGGTATCTCAGTGATGGTGAATAGCTGTGTTCTTAATCTCGAATGAGGAGAATCATTCTACTCTGAATTAGAAGGTTTCCTTCGATCTACTCGCTTGATCTGGTTGGCTGAAGATTCCTGTCTGGAGTTTAGTCAGTACTCTTTTCCTTTCCGTTGCCTCCGGCGGCTAGCCGTGTTTCCATTCCTTAGTTGTTAATTCCTCCAGACTTGCATTCTTTGGTTGACTATTTCCTTGTGATCAATTTGAAGTTTTTCAGAAAATTCCTGTCACTTGTTGGTAAGAACGGGTGTCGTTTACCTTAACGCCCACTTTTTGATCCACTCCGCTTCATTTCCGCTTCATCTTCATGTTCCATTTCGCCTTCGCTTCACCTCCGCTCGCTCCCCTGCAAAGAGGACGTTAAGGAGGGGCATCTGTTGACACCCGTTTTATGACCAATAAGTCGGGTCATCTCCTTATTCATTCTATATGATGCTCCGAGTTGTTCACTCTTCGTTGAGTCTCTTGATTGATTTGGAGCCTATTTCTTGGGTCTTTCTCCTTGATCGGATATGGCTCTTTGTGGCATTTCCTTTGACTAGGGCTTAGCAAAACCCTCATTCATTAATTTGAACTCCATTGATAATAACGGTCTGTCCCAGGCGCGTTGTTTCATTCTGACGGATGGGTCATGGGCCGTTACTCTTTGAAGAGTCCTAAGGCTTAAGGGCTTGTTTCAATCCTTATCTTTTTAGTTTATACATTGATAATAATGGTCTGTCGTGCAGCCGTTGTTTCAGTATGACGCCCTATGCCTTGGCCGTTATTTCCTTGCAGAGTCCTATTGCTTCGATCTTCTTCCCATTGATCTTATCTTTTTGGGATAAGGTTGAAAGTAACGGACGTTCCTTGGGGCGTTATTTCCAAGTGGTGGTCTGTCGTGCAACCGTTACTTCCTTCAGAGAGTCCTGGCAGTTCAGGCTTTTTCTCTGCTACTCCGTGGTCGAGATAAGAACTTGGATTGACGATATCTCTTTCAAACCTGATCCTCAGAACCTTCTGTTTATTTCTATGGACTCTTGGTGATATTATCTTCAAGGATTTGCTAAGAATTATCCCTTTATCTTGCTGGATTATCCTCTGCTCGACCTAAGAGTTTGAGGGTCTATAAATAGAACCCTTGACTTCATGGCCAAGAGGAGGAAAATCTGGAGTTTGCGTCGAAGTGCTGCCGCATTCTAGAGCCACGTCTGATCAAGGAGAAGTGCTTCTCACGTTCGTTTGCTGCCTGGTGAAGGGAGTATTTGTTCCATTGGTTCCAAAGTTCACAATTGCATATTGAGTTTCCATTCAATCTCTCTTTCATCATAAGCATTATTTCTCTCTTTCCTCCACGTTTTTCACTGGTTTTCATCATCTAAACATCCTCCTAATCTTTTAAAACGCCCAGAGGGGTTAAAAAACCAAAACCTCCCTGGTATTCCCCTTTCCTTTTTATGATATTTTGCTTATTGAAGAATTGATGCTATATTATTGAAAGGGCTAATTTGGGTTATTTTGTTCTTGTCCTCCACTTCTTTGGCAGGTTTATAGGTTCACTGGGACGAGGCCCAAGTCTTCTAGCCGGCTGGAAGAGTTGGAGTTAAAAGGACTCATACTTTGTTACTGCAGGTTATACGACGGTCTTGTGCAGGCGCGTCATATTCTTCTAGCGGTCTATTGAGCGACCGTCACTTCCAAGTGACGCACAGGGTTCTGGCCGTTAGTTCTAGCCGACCTGTAGGTTCTCTTTGGTTTCCTCTCCCGTGGGCGGGTGTTTCATCCACTTATTTCCAAGGTATACTTAAGTCTTTGGCTTGTTTTCACTTTGGTGGCGATCACATCTTTCCCTGGTATTGGGCATTAGCTTTCTCCTTCATCACATATATCTTTATTTCCTTGCTTGTTCCACCCTCGCGGTGTGTTTTCATTTACTTCTTGCTCCACGCCCCGGCGTGTGTTTTTCTTTATTTCCTTAGCATTAGTCTGATTGAGATAGCATGCCCATGCTAGAGCTAGCTTTGATTGCCTAAGTTCATGATCACATGTTCATAGGTTAAGAGCAGATCTTTGATTACTTGCTTGTCATCTTATCACATTCACACAACAAAAAACCCCAAAAAGAAAAGAAGATAGGCAAAACTAATCAACACTCGCGAGGAAACTGTAATGCCACTCTTGCCATGCCTAGTTTTATCTTTTTGCGGAGCTATAGACTTTAAAATACGGACTTTTGAAATAGACCTTTGTTCTTTTGTCGCGATTGTTGCTCCTTTTTTCTCTTTTCTTTGATGAATTATTTTTTCTTGTGAAATCAGTTCATAATGGACTGCCCCTATTTGAGCCCTCCTCTCATCAGGGTGTCTAGATTAGCCATCGCCCCCTTATTTACCTCTTGCCCCTAGATTTAGCCGAGGAAAGAAACAGACAGGGTCCTTGACTTCCCCCGGGCATGGCCAAAGAGAAACAGTGTCTAGATAACTAGGGAACCCGGGCAGGGATGCCGTGAAGTGTGTGACTTGTCGAACTCGGGGTCCTCCTTCGTGTTCGGGGAACGGACACCTTGCTACCGGGCGTTTATTAGCCTGACTCTAAGGATATAAGCGCTTAAGATACAACCCATTCCAAGCGTGAGACAGTTCCTCACCTTCTGCGTTTACTAAGCGATAAGCGTTCCCTGGATAAGCCTCTTTAACGACGAACGGACCTTCGCAGTTAGGTTGCAATTTAGACTTGGGACCTCTAGACCTAATGAATTCGCATTTCAAAACCATATCACCTACTTGAAATTTGCGTTCGATTACCTTCTTTTGAAAATAACGCAAAACTCTCTTTTGATAAATGGACACGTGATCGGCCACATTCATCCTCTTCTCATCTAAGAGTTCCAACTGGACGAGCAACGCCTCTCGACGTTCATCGAGATTAAGTTCCTTATCGAGCTGTACCCTTAGGGAAGGGACCAAGATCTCATATGGGAGCACCGCCTCCATCCTGTAGGTGAGAGCATAAGGGGTTTGCCCCGTAGGAGTATGGACAGAGGTGCGGTAAGCCCATAGAGCCTCCACTAACCGTTCAGGCCAATCAGCAAATTTGTGAGATTCGCACGTTTTCTTTATGATTTTAAGAAGGGTTTTGTTAGTGGCCTCGGCTTGACCGTTGCCTTGAGGATAATATGGATATGAATGATGCAATGTAGTATTGAACTTCTTACAAAGGTCCTTGAGCTCTTGAGAGATGAACTGGGGTCCATTGTCGGTGACGATGTTGTTTGGCACTCCGAACCGTGAGATGATGTTCTTTATGATGAAGCGGCACACCGTTGTTGCTTTGATCTCCGCATACGCCTCTGCTTCAGCCCACTTGGTGAAGTACTCAGTGGCGGTAAGGATGAAGGATTTTTGCTTGGTTTCAGAGTTAGGATCGCCGAGCGGGCCAACGATGTCGAAAGCCCACATGGAGAATGGCCAAGGAGTAGAGAGAGGATGTAGAGATGAAGCTGGAGCATGGATTTTATCAGCGTGGAGTTGGCATTTAAGACACCTCTGGACATAGAGGGAGCAATCTTCCTCTAGAGTGTGCCAATAATAACCCTGCCTAAGGATCTTCTTTGCTAGAGCCTGGCCATTAACATGACCTCCACACTCGCTAGAATGGGCTGCTTCGGCCACCTTCCAAGCTTCATCATCATCTAAGCATCTCATGACCATTCCATTAAGAGCGCGCATGTACAATTCTCCAGCAATGATAGTGTACCTCGAGGCGGATCTTCTAATAGCCTTACGCTGCTCGGCATTTGCCCCTTCTAGGAACGATCTATCTTTACAACACAGCTCGATTTCAAGATACCACGGCAATTCTTCTTCTTCCAGGATCTCTTCTAATTCCGTTAAAGATACTTCCTTTAAATCTTCCTTCTCAGCCCTAGTCTCTATGGTCTTCCTAAGGTGGTGATACCAAGGATCCTGAAGAGAGGGTGCATCCAATCTTTGAATGACGATAGTCTTAGTGCTTCGACTGAGAGGGAAAGATAAAGAGGAAGCAAGTGATGCCAGTGCATCAGCGAGGATGTTATGAGATCGAGGGGTATGGATGTAGATCAACTTACGGAATTACCGAGCCAAGAGAGTGACCAAGTCTTGATATGGCTTGAGCTTCGGGTCACGAGTGCAGTAAGGGGATAGAACTTGCCGTAGAACGAGCTGAGAATCTCCTATGATGTTTAAGTAGCGCGCGCCCAAGAGGTAGGCGTGCTTCAATCCAGCCAGGAGAGCCTCATACTCGGTGATGTTGTCGGTAGCAGAAAATCGGGGCTGGTAAGCAAAGGGAATCGTCACCCCTTTGGGAGTGAGGAGAACATCACCTATCCCTCGGCCTTGAGAATTGAGCGCACCATCAAAGTGCAGAGACCAAAAGGGATGATGGGTAAGGATAGAGAGGTGCTCATCAGGGAAATCATCTTGAATAGAGTCTATGCAGGGGATAGGAAGATGGGCAAGATACTCAGCGATGGCATATCCTTTGATTGCCTTCTGAACGACAAATGTGATGTCAAACTGAGAGAGGAAGTTCTGCCAGCAAACAAACCTACTAGAAAGGATAGGTTTTTCTAAGAGATAGCGGATCAGGTCCATTCTAGAGATCAACCTAACTGGGTGGGCTAGAAAATAGTGTTTCAATATCTGAGCTACCCACACTAAGGTGGCACATGTCTTTTCCATAGCGGTGTATTTGGCCTCCGCCGGGTTAAATAACCTGGAGAGATAATAAGCTGCCCGCTCTTTCCCTTCATCATCTACTTGTGCTAAGACCGCCCCTAGGGAGTCCTCAATAACAGAAATATATAGGATTAGGGGTTTCCCAGGGACATGAGGTTGCAAAACTGGAGGATTGGTCAAATATTCGTTTAAATCCTCATAGGCCCTTTGACAATTTTGATTCCATTCAAACTTGACTCCCGCCTTTAGCAATTCATAAAACGGGCGGCACCTATGAGAATGTTGGGATATGAATCTTCTAATAAATTGCAATCTACCAATCAGTCCTCGAAGTTCCGCAATATTCTTAGGCGGAGGCATCTCCATGACGACCTTTGCTTTGTTAGGATCAATCTGAATCTCCCATTTCCTAACTATGAAGCCTAGCAACTTACCTGAAGAGACTCCAAAAACACATTTCTTTGGGGTCATTTTTAATTGGTACTCCCTAGCTCTCTGGAGCACCTTAGCCAAAATAGCGGGGTGTTATTCTGTGGTCCTCGACTTCACCAAAATGTCATCCACGTAAGCTTCCATATAGATATGCATCATGTCGTGGAATATATCCATCATCGCCCTTTGATAGGTGGCACCGGCGTTCTTCAATCCAAACGGCATAACCATATAGCAATACGTACCCCAGGGCGTGGTGAAGGAGGTTTTCTCTTGATCTTCGGGAGAAAGATGGATTTGGTTATATCCAGAATAACCATCCATGAATGAAAATGCTTCATACCCGGTGGTGCTGTCCACCAAGACATCTATGTGAGGCAGCGGGAAATCATCTTTGGGACATGACTTATTAAGATCCCTGAAATCGATGCAAATACGCACCTTTCCATCTTTCTTGATAACATGGACTATGTTCGCCACCCACTGAGGATATAAGACAACTCTAATAAACTTGGCATTGTACAATTTATTGACCTCTTTCTTAATTCTTAAGGCCATGTGGGGGTGAAATCTTCTTGACCTTTGTTTTACGGGTGTTGCCCCTAGTTTAAGCACGAGTCGATGTTCCACTAAAGAGGGGTCAAGACCAGGCATGTCCTCATAAGACCAGGCGAAAGAATCACTATACTCCCTTAGAGCCTTGATCAAATCTTCTTCTACTGCTGAAGGGAGATTAGCGGCAATAATAATGGGCCTTGGGCCTTCTTCAGTTCCCAAATTTATTTCCTTTGTAGCTTCATCCACCGCCGACGACGGCTCATCGAATCTCTTTAATCCTTGCGCATACAGATCGGCGGTGTCATCTACGTTGCTGTCCTCATCATCGACCGGGTCTTTTTCATCCATAATTTTATAAACACCTAGTCTGTCATCACTCCACACCCCTTCTTGCTCCTCATCTTCTTCTATCACAATCGTCGTAGCTATGAACTTCGGGCACTTCAGAAGAGCATGACATCGCTGAGCTAGATCCTACAATAACCTATAAGGAACAGATTTAGAATGACGCGCAAGCGAGCGTGGCTCAAGTGAGGAAGGGTTGGATGACCTACAACAAGATCCTACTTCTCTAGACCTAACAGACTCTTCTTTCCTAGACTCGATGGACCCTACATCTAACCTAGGAGAAAGGAAATCTAATGGGAAGGAGGCAGCAGGGACCTCATGCCCCTGGGAGGAGGATGGAGACAAGATAGTGTAATCTTCCACCGAAATCTCCGTTTCAAATTTGACATTTTTTTTTGGAGATCAGTGGAGATCATGCAGCAAGAGGGAGGAGATGGTGGAGGAGGAAGCTGGAGAGGGAAGAGAGACGGGAAAAAGACATCGAAGAAGGGATCGGAAGAAGAGAACCACATATCGGAGAGATTGGATGAGGGGGTCCACATTGTGGAGAGATCAATGGGTGGGCATTGCCCACATGCACAGGGTATAATCAACACCTCAGTTGGCAGTTCCGTCAAGAACGGATCAATCATGATCGGAGGTGATCGAGGTATAGATTCCAGCTGCTGGAAGAGAGACACAAGACGGGAGGGAGACCTAGTAAAGACAACAGGCGAGCTCCCCTTCTCCCGTGGACGGTAAGCTGGCTTCCTCATCTCAAACTGTACAAGCCGTACCTCTTGATGTTTCTGGCAGCTTTCATCTTCATGGAATAGACTTTCAAAAGTCGGACTATAATCAACCATGTCATCAATTGGCCCTTTTGAAAGCAATGGCGGGCTGGCAGATACCTGTGCTGTATCTTCTTCTTTCTTGTACTGACTCGGCTGTGCTTTCAAGGTGCTGGGCTGGAGAGGACCTTTAACAAAATGGTTGTGATAGTCCCAGGTCAAGGGCCCAGAATCACCCAAGATTGATAATGCGGACCCTCGGTAGCCGAGGCCCCTTCTATTCATCTTTCTTCCTTTGGGGACCGGCTTTGTCCGCCCTTGAAGTTGTGCGCGGAGGCCTCTCCCCGGATGATAGCCCAGTTTTAATATTATGTCCCAACCTTTCAAATCTTGAATCTGGGGCTTCACCTTGATATTCACCGCTGCAGAGACGGGCTTGCATGGCGCGTAAGCCCATGGGAAATCTAGATCTAGCACTGAAATGACTGGCCGCGTGATGGGCCACAACGTTGGCAGAATTTTCTCTGTTATGACCTTCACAGACTGGACCGTGGACATGCTCTTCACCTTAACCACCCTTCTTTGAAAAGGGAATTTAAGACATTGGTGGGCAGTGGATCGTACGGCATTGAGGTTATTGATCCACGGACGACCCAAGATAGCATTGAACATAGGGTCAATATGTAGAACATATAATTCAACCGGCATTGTTAGAGGCCCAAGCTCGGCCTGAATGGTGACCACCCCATGACATGCCCTTCGAGAGTTGCCATATGCTGCTATGGTTGTTAGGGTCGGCCTTAATAGATCTTCTGACATGTTGCGGGCTCTTAACGTGCTGAGAGGGCAGACATTGATGGATGCCCCTATATCTACAAGCGTCGCATCTATGTTGTGATGCAGGACGGACATGCGACGTGGGACTCTAACTCGTGACTCGTCCCTGGCGAGAGAAACGTGGGATCGTGCGCGGTTGAGAAACCGGCAGTGAGTCGAGGGTATCGGCTCTTCCACATGGACTCAGATTGAGTCACGGGATGGGTCACTCACTCTCGCTCTCTCACAGCGGTGATAACAATATATCGGGCTAAGAATCCTAACACTCGCAGTGGCATATACAAATAGATACGAGTAAAGCAAATATGAAAGAGAGAGGGAGCGAATTTACCTCCACGCTCCGGGCGTGGGGAAGACGATCCCGGCCAAGTCAGTAACTCCCGGTACAGTAAATATTTAAATTACAGCAGTGAATTTTGATGTCCACTCCACGTAGGGAGGTAACGGGCTACAAGTGGGCCCAGGAGGACCGATCTTGGGTTGACGGGAAGCACTTTGATCACCCCGTCGGCGCGGTTCGGACGGCGCAAGCTGCTGGTTGTGTGGCCCACGTGCTGGTCGGCGAGTTCGAGTGGGCCCGGAGAGGTACCACTATGACGGTGGCTCCTGGAGAGTCGCTCCCTGGGGCGGCGGCACGCTGGTTCACCTTTTGGAAGGCAAGTCGGCTCCGATCTTCACTTGTTGGAGTTGCTGCTCACGGATCTGAAGTTTTATTTTTACAGCGTGCGACCCGGCGAGATCAGCTGCTGCGATCACTCCCGACGTCGGATCGACGTGAAAGTGGTACCGTTGGAAAGCTGACTTAAAGTACTTCGATCTATGGCTAGAGAAATAAGTTTGAATTTTTTGAACCTGGCCTTGTTCGAATTTACCAGTTGCTGGTGCACAGAACCAGATCTGACAGGATAGATCTAAGTTTTTCTGAGAATAAGAGTTGACTGAAGGAAAAACTTCGAATCTGGAAGTTGCCTCCTTGATGAAAGTTGTAGAGGAAGAAGTAAGGAAGATGGGGATATTTTTTGTGGAATTTCTAGTAGAGGTTTGGTTGGGGAAACGGATTTTATGACACTGGTGGGTCGGATCTCGACTGTATAGGACAAAACTGAAATTTGACTGAGTTTTAATTTTTTGGGAGGGGAAAAGAATTCTTAATTTGAGTAAAAATTTGTGAAGACGTGTTTGGATGGGTAGAAAACCCAGTCCAAATTTGGACTCAATCAGAAAAGGGGAAGGGTGTCGAACTAAGGAACAACTAGCTTGTTGGAACACTTGACAGAACACAGACAGATCTAGAAGGCTGAAGAACACAAAATTGGAAAAATAGAAAAAGAAGGCTAGAAAATGGGAAACCTTTTTTGGGAGAGGGTATTTGGGTGGGGAACCTACCCTCAAAATTTGGGCTCCAGAAGATCACGGAGCTGGGATCTAAAAATCAGACAAGGCGGTTCGGTCCTGATTTGGATAGAACTTCTGGCGATGGCGGTGGCGGTGCGATGGCGGCACGAACGGCGGCGGCAGCGGCGGAGCTGAGCGTCGCACTCAGAGAGGTGGCAGTGGAGATGCGTCACACATCTGAAGGAGAGCCTTCACAACTCTAGGGGAGGAGAGAGGGGCACTCTTGGGCAATTTGAGCACAAATGGAATTTTCTCTTCGTTAATGCTAAGTAATTCATAAATTACAAGGTTTATATAAGAAATGTAAAATGACCTAAACTACCCTCAGATCTAAATTAGGGGAGGGGAAAATGGGGGAGATCATATTTAATTCTCCCATGTGTTTTGACTCAATTAAAATAAAAATATAAAACCTATTAAACAAATATAAATGTGGGGCACCCCCTTGACTTCCATGGTAGGAATCTTGGACATTTTTATCCCATTGTCTCCTTGAATGGTCAATCTATCTAGAAACCCACCTTGGACCTTTGACTGGCCCCACATGGGCCCTAAGGCTTAGGTGGACCAATGGGGAAGGAGATGGGGGCCCCTTGCTAGTCCTACTAGACTTTTACACAAAAACCCAAAGATCCTTAAGGAATGACAAATTGGCTTATATAGCCTTACAATTACAAACCTACTTCCCAAGAATATAAATGTAAACTAAAAGGACACAAATACAAAAATAAAAGTTAGTGCCCAGTGTTGATTCCCATCAATTCTCCCCGGCTGGGAAGAACTCGACCCCGTCGAGTAAGGGGTGCGGCTGCTCGTATGACGCCTGCGGATCCGTCATCGAAGCTGGAAGCGCGGAGTACGCTCCACTCTAAGTAATCGACACATGCTCATCCCGTATAGATTCAATATGCTCACGCTGCTGTGGAAATGAGGCTAGAGGTGGACACTGCTGGGTGGGGTCACTCTCAAAAGATAGGGAAGGCAGCTCGAAGACTCACTAGGAATCACCGATGCGTCCCTTTATGTGACTAGATCCGATATGTGAGGTAGAACCGAGCCCAAAGTCGACAAGTCTCACACTCGAAAGGGACTGACAACGCGAGCGTACAAAGGACCGCCTCGACTCGATGTATGCACAGACACAAAAGACCCTATATAAACCTATTGTTAGTCCGACCCATACACATACAAGGGTGGACCAGGACACCCGAATGTGTGCCATGCATGCATGTTACGTAACCGGAGGTTGGTGGCATGGGGAGCTCCTAGACGTCCGAGTATGACCCAGTCATGCATTGACTTCCTATGGGAATTGGGTGTGGGAGGGCTAGGAGAACCAAAATCACCTTGCCAATGATCGGGCTTGATGGGTGTATATGGAACGCCCGTGGGGAAGGGGTGTGAAAGTGGACTTCCCCGACAAGGTATACAGGAAGTGATGGGTCACGAGGCCTACTAGAGAAGGGGTCGAATGGGTCAAATAATGTGTGACCCCTCGGTTCCTCCATTACATAGTCCTATGGGTGAAATTCATGAAGGTGATGGTCACCTCCATCCATCGTGGTAGATGGGACAGTGTATAGAAGATATGGCTCCTCCCTCGGGATAAAAGGAATGAAGTCGGGCTCGGCCGGTAACGGGAGGAGTAGAAGAACCTCCGTGGTGACATGACCCATGGTGTACACGGAGATAATGGACCCTAAGGCGGGATGGGTGAAGCTACGACCGGTGGGCCGGTCGAAGCCTGGGGCCAACAAGTGCATAAATGTCAACTGCCTGTCTAATCCTTCAAGAAGGTCATCCAATGTATCCACATGGTGACTAGACCGGAAGGTGGTATGGAATGAGTTGGCCGTCACTAATGGTAGGGTGGGGTCCATGGATGGGAAGGGAGGTGGGACCAAGCCATTCTTGATCCAGCTAAGGAGTGGCTCGGTAATGAAAAGTGTTCCCGTTAGAAACACGGGTGGCTCGGGCTGAGGTGGCTCCACATAAAGATGTGAGGGTGGTGGCATTGGAGCTCTCATGGGTGAGGAAGGCATGTCCTCCCGGAGGGGAAGTTGTCCTTGGGACCCCGTAGGTGGGGCCGCGTTGGGGCTACGGGCTATGGCCTCCCTAGGCTCGAGTATGGATACCTCTTGCCTCGGAGGTGGGCAAGGGGAGACCAGCGACTCAAAATAAGCGCACCTCCTATCCACCCGGTCCGAAATCATTTGCACAAGTTCGGTAATGGTATGGATTGGAGTAGGGGTATTGCGGTGTGCGGGATGAACACGCGACCTGGGACTCTAGCTCGCGACGCATCCCTGGCGAGGGAAACGTGGGATCGTGCGCGGTTGAGAAACCGGCAGTGAGTCGAGGGTATCGGCTCTTCCGCGTGGACTCGGATTGAGTCACGAGATGGGTCACTCACTCTCGCTCTCTCGCAGCGGTGATAACAATATATCGGGCTAAGAATCCTAACACTCGTAGTGGCATATACAAATAGATACGAGTAAAGCAAATGCGAAAGAGAGAGGGAGCGAATTTACTTCCACGCTCCGGGCGTGGGGAAGACGATCACGGCCAAGTCAGTAACTCCCGGTACAGTAAATATTTAAATTACAGCAGTGAATTTTGATGTCCACTCCACGCAGGGAGGTAACGGGCTACAAGTGGGCTCGGGAGGACCGATCTTGGGTTGACGGGCAGCACTTTGCTCACCCCGTTGGCGCGGTTCGGATGGTGCAAGTTGCTGGTTGTGGGGCCCACGTGATGGTCGGCGGGTCCGAGTGGCCAGGAGTGGTACCGCTGTGATGGTGGCTCCTGGAGAGGCGCTCCCTGGGGCGGCAGCACGCTGGTTCACCTTGTGGAAGGCGAGCCGGCTCCGATCTTCACTTGTTGGAGTTGATGCCCACAGATCTGAAGTTCTATTTTTACAGCGCGCGACCCGGCGAGATCAGCTACTGCGATCACTCCCGACGTCGGATCGACGCGAAAGTGGTACCGTTGGAAAGCTGACTTAAAGTACTTTGATCTATAATGAGAGAAAGAATTTTTAAATTCCTGGAGCTGGCCTTGTTCGAATTTACCAGTTGCTGGTTCACAGAACCAGATCTGACAGGACATATCTACGTTTTCCTAAGAACAAGAGTTGACCGAAGGAAAACCTTCGGATATGGAAGTTGACTCCTTGATGAAAGTTGTAGAGGAAGAAGTAAGGAAGACGGGGATATTTTTTGTAGAATTTCTAGTAGAGGTTTGGTTGGGGAAACAGATTTTATGACACTGGTGGGTCGGATCTTGACTGCACGGGACAGAACTAAAATTTGACTGAGTTTTAATTTTTTGGGAGGGGAAAAGAACTTCTAGATTCGAGAAAAAATTTGTGGAGACGTGTTTGGATGGGTAGAACACCCAGTCCAAATTTGGACTCAATCAGAAAAGGGGAAGGGGGTCGAACTAAGGAACAACTAGCTTGCTGGAACACTTGATAGAACACAGATAGATCTGGAAGGCTGAAGAACACGAAATTGGAAAAATAGAAAAAGAAGGCTAGAAAATGGGAAACTTTTTTTGGGAGAGGGTATTTGGGTGGGAGACCTTCCCTCAAAATTTGGGCTCCAGAAGATCACGGAGCTGGGAGCTAAAAATCGGACATGGGGGTTCTGTCCTGATTTGGACAGAACCTCCGGCGATGGCGGTGGCGGTGCGATGGCGGCACGAACGGCGGCGGCGGCGGCGGAGCTGAGCATCGCACTCAGAGAGGTGGCGGTGGAGATGCGTCACACATCTGAAGGAGAGTCTTCACAGCTCTAGGGGAAGAGAGAGGGGCGCCCTTGGGCAATTTGAGCACAAATGGAATTTTCTCTTCATTAATGCTAAGTAATTTATAAATTTCAAGGTTTATATAAGAAATGTAAAATGACCTAAACTACCCTCAGATCTAAATTAGGGGAGGGGAAAATGGGGGAGATCATATTTAATTCTCCCATGTATTTTGACTCAATTAAAATAAAAATACAAAACCTATTAAACAAATATAAATGGGGGGCGCCCCCTTGACTTCCATGGTAGGAATCTTGGACATTTTTATCCCATTGTCTCCTTGAATGGTCAATCTATCTAGAAGCCCACCTTGGACCTTTGACTGACCCCACATGGGCCCTAAGGGTTAGGTGGACCAATGGGGAAGGAGATGGGGGCCCCTTGCTGGTCTTACTAGACTTTTACACAAAAACCCAAAGATCCTTAAGGAATGACAAATTGGCTTATAAAACCTTACAATTGAAAACCTACTTCCCAAGGATATAAATGTAAACCAAAAAGACACAAATACAAAAATAAAAGTTAGTGCCCGGTGTTGATTCCCATCATGCTGACTTTGTTTAGAGTTATGGAGATGCATAGCGGCATTTGTCGGTCTTCCGGGGGTGCTAGTTCTGTTTCAGAAAATGTGATGGCCGGCCCCTTTGAAATTGTAGCCAGAGCTGTTGGCAGGCTATCCACTGCCATGTCTTCATTAACAATTACCTTCTGCAGAAAATTGCTGAGTGCATCTTGATGAAGGGTAGATCTCTTTATCAGCTCGAGCACGGAGATCTTGACGGGCACTCTATCCAGATGGTGCAGTAAATCATATTGTGTCCCCGGCAGTGGATCTGCCTCCTCCTGATCAACAGCCGGCTAAGAAGACTGGGGATTAGGTGCGGGTGCACCAGTGGAAGGATAATTTCTATGGAACAAACGCCTACTCCGGAGGGCAAGGTTATGGGCCGGCACGGCCTGGGATGGGCTTAAAATAAGTGGCTTGACTAACTCGGTGGGGTGAATAAGTGGCACGGGGGAAGGTGTAATGGGGATGATGGGCAAAGGGTTTGATGGAGGTGGAGTAAATATTGGCACGGGTGTCGGCGATGGGGTAGGGGTAGTTGGAAGGAGGAGGATGGGTGAATGGTTGGCTAGTGGTGCGGTGGTAGCGAAGGTAGAAGGTGGTGGAGTGGGGATAGACGGGTTTATGAGGAATGCAGATGGTAGGATGAGCGGTTTGGTGGATATGGAGGATAGTGGGGTTGGTTGGTTAAGCGGGAGGATGACGGAGGGAGCAAGACTACGGTGGTTGTGGTGAAGGGCCATGAGCCATTGTACCGACGCATCATCATCATAAGACCATCCGGTGTCGGGAGCTGGGGGTTGGACAAGGTTAACTTGGGCCGGTGCCGATGGTTGTGGCTGCGGAGCGGGAGGATGGTTCAGCATGGGGTTTTGGTGGATCTCCATGTCTTGAGCCGGCTGTTGTTGTTGCTATGGCGGCGGCTGCTGTGGCGACGGTGCTTGTTGCTGCTGCACTTCCTACCTCTGCTGCTGCCTTCTCTTCTCTTTAATTTCAACAATGGCCTTGTGCATCTCGGCCCAATCTATACGCTGCCCTTCATGCAAGTCATATACCAGATCTCTGAACTGAAAACAACTTTCAATTGTATGGCCAGGCTGCCTGTGGAACATGCAATATTTCATCTAATCAACAGCCGGGTTCCAATTGGGCTATTCCGGAGGAAGTTGGATGGCATTGATGGACATGAGAGCCGAGAAGATGTCTGTGAGGGACTCGGGCAAGGGAGGATATTGGGCTCTCTTCGAGCTCGAGCGCTTATTGTTGTTGGTGTAGCCGTTGGGTGGAGGAACATTGCTGTATTGCGGATGTTGTGGAGGTTGTTGTGGAGCGGGAAAGGTATTTTGTGGAGTGGCGAAGGTAGGGTGAGGATTTTGTGGAGCGGAAAAAGTGGGTTGGGTGTTTTGTGGCGTGGAGAATAGGGATTGCGGGGGTTTTGTGGAAAACGGAATGGCGCGGATTGGAAGGGGAATGTGACAGCTTACACCTATTCACTTGTTTGGACTCCCTCAGTGACAGACCCTTGAGATTTTTTGTGATATTTAGGTTTTTGGGCTTCAAAGAGTGAGTGTATGGGGGAGTCTTTAAATTGAGTTTGAATAAAGCGTGTCCGGCTATATAGTTGATGCATGTTTGAAATGTCATTCATAGCAAGAATGTTGCGGAAAGTTGGGGTAGAATTTTAAATGAACAACTTAACCTTCTCTTCCTCCGGAAGGTGACCCGGCACGCGGGCGGCCATCTATCTCCACCTATCAGTATAGGTGGTAAATTATTCATCCGGCTTCATTTTCTCGGCCACTAAATCCGTAAAAGAATATTCCGGGCTGACCCGGTCTTGAAACCTTTGAATAAATTTTCCTTCACTACCTTGACACTCTCGGCATCCTCGAGCGGTAAGGCATAGAACCACTCCAAAGCAACTCTATATAGGGATCGGCGAAATAAATATGCCATAAGACGATCATCATATTGGCACTGCGCTGATTCATACATAAAGGCCCTCACATGGATGAAGGGATTGCTATTCCCGTCATATTTGCGGTATGTAGGGAGCTCGAACTGTGGAGGGACCGGATGTTATGGAAGCTAGGAACTGGAACATCCGCTAAAGATTGTGGGCCAACCCACTTTTGGAGAAAATTGAGTTGTTGTTGCATGGCGGCCCATTTATCAAGAAGCTCTTGTTCCCTAGATGGTGCGGGTAAAGCAAGAGGAGTGGGCTCAAAGCGAGGAGCCGAAGGATAAAGTGAAGGAGTGGGAAGAGGCCCATAAGAAGGATATTGGGCCGAAGGATGACCCATATTGGTATGGATTTGGGCCGCCCCTTGATGAGGGCGCATGAAATCAGATGGGCCAATAAGACCTTGTGGTACTGAAGGAATAGCCCGATAAGAATCCGCCTAGATAGAAAAAGGGAGGATGGTTTTCCCTTTGTCAAGCACTTGCTGGGCCGAACCAGAAGACTGGCCCATTTCCAGACTAGAGAGTTGAATGGTCCTACGTCGGACCGGAGTGAGATCAATCGGAATGGGCTAAACAGCGGGCCCATCAACTCTTGGTTGAACAATGGAAGCATTAGACATACCTTGAGCAATCGTGGGAGAAGGGGCATTGGACCCCTGCATGGCCTGATAGACAGCTTGAAGTTGGGCCGGATCCAACTGGGCCATCATTTGAAGGACATGATTGGCGGAATTGGGTGAAGAGAGGGGATTGGTGGGCCGTGTACCCTCCATAGAGGTGGAAGATGGAGGAGGGACGGACCCGTCTCTGGACTGGAAAGAGATGACCCTAGAGGGGTCTTCTAGAAGCCCCTGAGGAAGAGACTCCTCCTAGGAACGAGGAAGATCGAAAGAAGACATGCTTGACTCAAAAAAGGGATTAAAATAGAAGGTAGAAAAGGAATTGCCCCTAGGTGATGATTCTAGATATCGGAAGAAACTACACATGCAACGAAAAACCTTTACAACATGCAAACAATACAAACAACACACAATAAGTGACTAAAACAAAGACTCCAAACTTTAGAAAAATGAAGAAAGAGATGAGAAACACTCAAAATTAACCAAGTTGGAATGATGCACCAATTTTTATTGTTTTCTTCTTTAGAACCTTAATGATTTGAATTTTGATATTATCTCCAACAAGGTTCCTAATAGGAAAAGGTATAATGAGCTTGGCTAACTCTAAATGTGACTTCTCCCTCACTTATGCAACCTAGACAAGGTGTGGTAAAGGTACAACCGGACAGGCGTCCATGTGAGAATCCACGGCTCGCGGGGACTTATGGAGGTCCTTGATGTTATCTCCTAGTCGGCCCCAAGGAATATGGAGACGAGAGGTTCACACACTAAGGTAGGAAAATGAAACTAAACTATGAATATGGATGATCCTATGTGCACCGGGGTGCATGAAAATTCTAGCCTAAAAACTAACAATGAAATATGCAACCAATGATGTGAATATGTATAACAATCAAGGAGAAGATCGGATAGCACCCAAGCATGAAAATCACAGCAAAAACTACAAAAATAATAACAACCTCGGGATGCGTACCTGTGACCAGAGAGACAGTCTAAACTGAGACCGCCAGAGAGATACGACGGCCTATTTCTGGACCGCTTTTAAGCCTGAGACGGCCGAACCTTAGACCGCCAAGATGACCAGAGAGCAGAAAACAGCAGGAAAATAAACGAAAAATCTGAAGAAAACACAAGGGCAACTGGGTCAAATCAATAGCAGCAGGTCAAATAGAGGCTTAAACACGATTGGCACTAGATGTCCCACCGTGATCGCCAAAAAAATGGGTTGTTGATAGTTTTTCCTTTTCTGTGTATGTGTGATGATGTGATGTGATGTGGTGATGAATATGGTGGTATGAGAGATGTGAGATATGTGAGTGTGTGAGCAAGTGATGCCCTAACTCAAACAATCATCAAACCAAAAGCATGGGCATGTCATTAATCTTCATCTAAAGGAAAAAAAAAACACACGTCGGGGCGTGGAGCAAAGGAATAAAAGAAAAACACACACCGTAGGTGTGGAGAAAATGAAGTGAAGAGAGGAGCAATCAAGAGAACAATGATGAGCAAAACCCAACTAAAGAAGTGTGATCACCACCAAGGTAATTAAAATAGCCAAAACTAAGCTAAATACCTTGGAAAGAGGAGGATGCAACACCTGCCCACAGGAGATGAAAACCAGAACACTCTGTGAGAAGAAACGGTCCAATATTAAGCCGTCAGAGAGTAAGAAACGGCCTTACGATAAGCCGCCACAGTCCTCAAACGGTCCAACGTAGAGCCGCCAGAGCGCACGAAACAACAAGATTGGGACTTGTATCTCCACCTATCCCGACTGGCCAAAAGAGTTGGGCCTTGTCCTAGGAACCCTGTAGACCTGCAAAAGAATGTAGAAGCAAAGAAGAACAACCCAAATTAGCCCTTGGACACGTGTAGTAACTATAATGCAAATAAACTAAGTTGCATGCAAAAGGAGGGGTGAATACCTAAGAGGTTATTTTTTTTAACCCCTATGGGGCGTGAAAAAGATGGGAGGAGGTTTAAAAATGTGATTGAGATGCAAAGAACGTAGAAGAAGAGGAGGGAATATGCTTATGAATGATATGGAGAGGGGAGAAACTAGAGAGATGAAAACAACACTTCAAACACTTGGAACTCAATACTCCCTGGACCGGAAGGCTTATGGACGTAGAAAGCACTTCTCCTTGATGGGTACTCGCTCCAGAACGCAGCAGCACCTTGACGTGAACTCCAGAAATCTCCTCCTCAACCCATGAACTCAAAGGCTCTATTTATAGGCCCTCAAAGTCTAGGTTCGAGTTGAAGAGATTAAAGTGAAAAAGTAGGATGAAACTTAGCAAACTCTTGAAGATAACACTCCCAAGAGTCCATATAAACAAACGGAAGCTTCTAAGGATCACTATCGAGAGAGAAATCACCAATCCAAAACTCTACTTCGACCACGGCGTAGCAGAGAAAAGACAGTTAATCAGGACTCTCTGTCTCTTGAAACGGTCCTACGATAAACTGCCACTTGGAATTAACGGCCCAAATATAGACCACCACCCTTAGAAGATAAGACCAATGGGCGAAAACTTCGTGAATAGGACTCTGAAGCCAAGAAACGGTCTACGGTAGAACCGCCACATAGCCTCTAACGGCCTTACGATAAACCGCCAGAGCTAAACGGATAACAATGGGATAAAGACTGAAGGAAACACATTGGCTCTGGACTCTGGCGTCAGCAAACGGTCTCAAGTAAGACCGCCAAACGTCATCAAATGCACATATGATAGACCGCCAGAGACAGTGGGATGGCAAAATGAATGAACGGCCCACTAAGCTTCGATCCATGGAAAACAAATAAGGAGCGAGACCCATCAAGGAGAATGACCCATGAAAAAAGCCTCAAAACGGACCAAGATGACTCAGTAAACGGCGAATAACTCGGAGAATCATAAAGATAAATAAGGAGATGACCCAACTTATTGGTCTCAAAAATGCTGTCAACAGGTCTATAAGTGACCGCTAGGGATAGCTAAGCGGCCCCTCGGTAGACCGCTTGACTCGTGTAAATAGTCCTCCTTAGACCGCTTTACGGTTCTATGAACCAGTCCGAACTTAGTTAAATTTTGCCCATCGTAACTCTATAATTATGTTATTTTTCACCTAAAATTATGTCTATTGTTCTGCAGAATACCTTGTTTAAGCATGTGCATGATTTTAAACATTATTTTTTCGTTATCATGTACTTTCACGCCTAAATGTTATAGTTTTGTAATTAAATATTTTCTCATTTGTTTATGGAACATGATTCATGGTGGTGTTTAGAACGTTGTTTTGATCGCTATTTTCACACGATCCACTCTTATCTCTAGAGCCATTTTCTTAAGTACATGGCATGTACTCCAGTATGCGACCATTAGTTATACTCCGCACTTATAGGCACACTCTCTTGGACTTATGTACCTCTCCGCCGGATATTCCTTCTGTCGGACTAGGGGAATACGATTCAAGGCCTCCGTAAGTCTCCGTGACCCTGGGATTCCCACAAGGACGTCGAGCTGGTTGTACCATCAAAACCTAAAATTGTCTAGAAAGCACTTACACCATCAATATTTTTTTTTCTGAATTCTGAGTTCCAAACGGTCTTCATGGTGACCGCTAAGGGTTACCTAACGGTCGGCAAGCGACCGCTTCTTTTGGCAAACGGCCATCCCATGACCGCGTGTCTCTCTAAGTCAAGTTTCCTTTGTTATGGCTTAAACTCATTATAAACGGTCCAGACTAGACCACCTGGTTCATGAAGCGGTCCAGGAAACGACCGCTTATCCCCTGAATTTGTCTAACCCGAGGTTTGACCCTTGGGGTTGGTTTTCTTGAGTTCCTAGATGATCTTAGGATTATCTGGAGTTTTAAACCTATGATCAATAAGTCAATGTTAAGTTATGGAACTTAATCAATGTACCGTTATGCTACCGGAATACCGTCGTAGTGTAATGTTCTTTAATTTTTCTTTAAAATCTCATATTCTTAATTGAAGCATTCTTACCTTGATATTGATGAAACTATCATTGAACTTGTTACATTATTGGTCATACTTTATTTTTATATCTTGTGGAAGTAGCTAGATTTATAACTTGAAGATGCAAGACCGAGCACGGATTGTGTCCAAGGGCTCCGTGCTAGTCCCCACGACCGATGGTCGGAAACGTGTTATAAACCATGGGGTACGATGATACTGGCGTCGCATTACGCCGGGAGTACTTTCTCTTATAAATGAGTAAAACACCACGAGGCTCATCATGGAAATTACAAGGTTGTGTAAATACTTTCTAGTTACATGCTCGTACATTCTTGTTCACGAAAAGGCCAACTTACGTCTATCTTACTTATTCATATACTCGATCGTGTCTACTTGCTCAGATATATCATGATTCTGTATTCTTGAATGTTTTGGTTTATGGCGTATGGTTTACCGCATTCTCATTTTTATCTAAATTCTAGAGCTAAAACATTAATCATTTAAATATTACTATCATGTTGATACGAAGATACCTACTGGGCATGTGTGCTCAATCCTTACTTTTACAATCTTTTTCAGGAATTTCTAGCGGGTCGGATTCAGACTACTCAAGTGAGGGATCCGAGAGCGATTGAAGGTCAATGGAATGAGAGAAGCCTTAGTCATTTTGTGTCTAGTCAAGTCAAGTTGTAATTTCCTATTTTCTTGAGTCGTATGATGTCAGATGTCAAAAGAAATGGTCTCATGTACTTGTGATTATTCTTCTTATGAAATAAAGTTGAAGTTTGAGGAAATACTTGTACAATTACTCTTATGTGATTGTCTTGCACTCTAATGATTATATTGCTCGCTTGAGGCGTACTAGCCGACTGTCCACGTTCTCGAAATTCATTCTGCTATATTAAAAAGCTCGGGGCGTGACAATTAAAGTGGTATCAGAGCCTAGGTCTAAGGACTCACTTATTCCTAGGAAGAATGTCATATCATAGGTTAAGTCCAAGGCATTAGGACCCACACCTATGAAACAAGGAAAGAAATACCCAACCTATGAGAGAAATTGGGTAGAACCCGGGATGAGATAGTAATTAGCAGTTATCTCTAGAATTAACCCTACCAATTCCATAGGAGTTGACAAATTTATTTCCTCCTCCCAGGTACCTCATACTTACAATGGCTCACCGTGTCGATTGGGATGGAATGCAACAAACTGTTGCGGGTCTCACCCAGGCTTTACAAAATATGGCCCTAGCAGGTGCAAGGGCAGGGGCTGGTGATCTGCATCGCAACTTTCGGAGCCTAAATCCCCCATGATTTTCTAGTTCCTCCAACCTAGATGAAGTTGAGAACTGGATCGATGAAATGATCCACATATTCGAGGTCATGTGATGTGCCGACCAGGAGAAGGTTCATCTTGCCACGTTCCAACTCAATAAGGATGCGCGTACGTTGTGGAAGTCTATTCCGACACACTTGGGAGGGATTTCTCACCCTCTTCCGAGTAAAATACTTCTCGGAGCATGTTAAAGAAAGAAAGGCGGTGAAATTTGCCTCCTTAAGGCAAGGAATGATGTCTGTAGCGGAGTATGAGCTCCAATTTTCTTGCCTTGCATCTTATGCTCAGCATTTAGTGAGCATGGATCTTCTAAAAGAAAATCGTTTCATGGATGGGTTAAGGCCCGTCTTCATTCAACAACTTGGCTCGCAAAATATTTGGACCTATGCGGAGATGGTCCAACGAACCCATCTATATGAAAGGACCTTAGAGAAGGTCAAGAAACTCAACGGCAAGGGGGAGGAGCCGAGCCAAAAGTTAGATCGGCAAGGAAGAAGAGAAGAAAAATTTAGCATCACTTACAACTCTCGGGATAACAAGAAGAGATCCCGGAACGGGAGTGGTAGTGGCTATACCACAAGAACAAAAAGGTGAAAGAGGAAGACAAGCAAGTCATGGCGGCTTGCACATTCTATGAGAAATTCGACCATGCGACCGAGGAATGCTGGAAACACCTAGGGGCGTGTTTGTGATGTAGCAGCCGGGAACACCGCATGCCAGATTATCCCCTCATGAAGGATCAGTCTTCCAACGGTGGACGCAAGTGTCAGGCTCGTCTTAAGGCTATTATGGATGATGAAGAAACGCCCAAGAATGATGGGCTAATGGAAGGTACTATTCGCATCTATTCCCATCCTGCATTCGTGTTATTTGATACTGGTGCTTCTCATTCCTTTATTTCTACTACTTTTACAAAAACCCTACCAGTTTCATCAGTTCCTTTACCTTCGGACCTAGCTATCACTACACCCTTAGGACCTGGAACTAAACTTACAACTTACTACCCCGATAGTGAGGTAGATGTAGAAGGTCATAATCTTCCCGCAAATCTCGTATGCCTTGACATGGAGGGCTACAATGCTATCTTAGGTGTAGATTGGCTTGTAGACCATGACGCCTATATAAATTACCGCAATATGATAATCTCTTTTCGGAAACCAAGTCTTCCAAGATTTTCCTACCTTGGTATCAAATATAGGAAGCATCCTACCATTATTTCATCTCTTCACACTTTTAAACTCATTTCGCAAGGATGTGAAGCTTTTCTTGCCTCCGTAATCATCACCAAGTCCACGAAAAATATCATAAAGGATATTCCCATTGTGAATGAGTTTCCCGATGTGTTCCCATCAGATTTACCTGAACTACCACCCTAACGGGAGGTAAACTTCTCCATTGAACTCGTTCCTAGAGCTGTACCTTTTTTAATAGCTCCCTACAGGATGTCCCCTACAGAACTCAAAGAATTGAAGAAGTAACTTCAGGAGTTGTTAGATAAGGGCTTCATTCGATCTAGCACATCCTCTTGGGGTGCGCCAATTTTATTTGTCAAGAAGAAGGATGGATCCCTCAGGCTATGCATCGATTACCGGTGACTAAATGAACTCACCATCAAGAACAAATATCCGTTGCCACGTATCGACGAACTCTTTGATCAAATTCCGGGATTGGAATATTTCTCCAAGATAGACCTCAGGTCGAGCTATCATCAGCTCAGGATCAAAGATGAAGACATTACAAGACTACTTTCCGGAGCAGATATGGGCACTACGAATTCGTGGTAATGCCGTTCGGGATAACCAATGTGTAATATCCCGAACCTTTTGGATCCTTCTTTTTGGGTCCCAGATCTGGTTTTTCAGATTGTCTGGCTCCGTTGTGTCTGAAATTTTATTTCGGACATCTTTCGCGTTCGGATCGGCGTGATCTGGAGTCGTTTCGGAGGCCCGGAGGCATTCCGCGGCTTTTCCGTGCGTGTTTTCTGATTTACGGTGTGTGTTTCGGCTTTTTCTTTGGAAGCTCGCTACGGGTGGACCGGGTCGTTCACCTGGGCACGAGTGGTACCGTTGCGATCGGTGCGTTCCGAGGATTCCAGAAACGTATTTTTTCTATTTTTCGGTATTTTTCCAAAAAATTAGATTTTTTCTATATTCCCATTTCTTTTCTTTTCTTTTCCTTTTTCCCTTTCTCTTTCTTCTTCTTCTTCTTCCTCCTTCCTTCCCCAACCGTGGCCGCTCTCTCTCTCTCCCTCTCTCCCGTTCGAGCACGGCGACCTCCGTTCCGGCTGCAGATGGCGGCGGTGCGACGCGGCAAGGACGTGGGTGACATCGAGACGATCGTGCGGGCGTGCGGCAAGCGTGGGAAGCGTGGGGAGGTGGGGTTTCTAAAAGCGTTCTTTGCGATTCGTGGATGATCCGGCCGAGCATTCACTCCATTGAGGTAGGGTGACGATCCTCTATCTCTGTGCTTTCCTTTCCCGTGATTTCTAGGCCGGCAGGGAGCCGAGAGGGGTTCGTTTGAGCTCGGGACGGGAAATGCATGCTTTGGGGGTTTGAGTGCCGATCTAGAGTTTTACCGCGCCATTTGGAGCTTTGGGGGCATCATTCGGTGCTCTAGGGCGTGGGGACGAGTTCCCCCTTTGTTTCCCCATCACCCGAGGGTGATTGGGGTGTGGAATGGTGTTTTAGGCCGTTTCCCACCGTTCTTGATTTTTCGAGGTGATCGTGGTCCACCAGTGACCGTTTTCACTGGTCACGGTCAGGCGGGGACCGCTTTAAGCAGGTTTTGAACCGTTGGGGCTTTAGAGTGTCGGTGGGCGGACGCGGTCTTGGGATAGACCGTGACTGTTGGTCACGGTTTGGGGGCGACCGCATTCACGGTGGGGACCGGCACGGACCCCGAGGCATTTTTGACCGTTGGTTTCCAGTCGCGGTCTCCTGGAGACCGTTACTATGTGAACATGGTCACCGGGTGACCGCGTTCATTTTTCTTGCGCCAGGGTGGTCGCGGTTCCAAGAGGACCGCGACTGTGTGGTTGCGGTCTAGGGCAGAATGCTACCACAGGAGGCGGTCCTCCGGTGACCGCGTCTCCCATCCCTTGCCGATTCGAGTCCCGGATGAGCGAGTCACGATCCCTGTGCTGACCTGTGGTCCGACTGATGTTGGGCATCATGTGAGGACCACACGTGAGGGTAGCGTGGGGTCCCGGGAGATGGTGATTTCAGCTTGTGTCGCCGTGTGACGGTGTTGGTACAAGGAGCATTCCGCGTACCTACGATTGTGACGTTGTTTTCCGTTGACTTGAGAGTCTACTCCTTAAGTGACCCTCCACTAGTCGTAGCCCACCAGTACGGGGTGCTGGTCTCACCTGGGAGTGGTGTATGGGCACTCACCCTCTAAGATGGTTTGTGGACCGGTTACCGCCGGGCCCCGCTTCTAGCAGCCAGAGTCCGGTTGAGGGGAAAACCGATCAGAGGACCAGACTAGGGACGCACGGTCTGTGTGTGCACACGTGGTTGGGGGCGGTTGGACCCACGTCGACGGGCGTAACCCCAGCTAGTCACTTGTTTGTGGTTACTTGTACGGTGTTCCGCCTTTGGTAGGAGCTACCACGCCAGGCGGATCACCTGCGGCGCGGTGTAAGACGTCAGGGGACGCTATCGGCTGTGCTTCTAGTGGGAGATACTCCTGTCGAGTATGGAGTGACAGACTGTCAGTCGTGTGGTTCCGACCTTTGGGTTTGTCGGGTTGACCGTTGGGCTTCGGTTGTCTCACCGTGGCACGTGTGTCGGTTTGCGTGCCGTACGGCCTTTGTTTTGTAGAGCACAGGGCTTTCCTTTACGAGGTACCTACCTACCACTAGCGTAGTGGTTTCTCATTTTACGAGGTAGGGTTCGAGTGATCCCTACTGAGTCTTGTTCCGAGACTCATTCCCTGCATGTTTTCACCGTGTTTCAGGTGAGGTGCCGCCCCAGGGGAGCGCGTCTGGGGTGCAGCGTGGTGCGGGTGCCCAAAGGTAGTGCCAGAGGTCAGAGCCGGGGTATGCCCCGTGTAGCTGTACTTTTCTTCTTGTCTTGTACTAGTTGTGGACTATTGTTGTTGTCATTTTCTATTGTGGACCATGTAAAATGTTAATTTATTTCCTGCTTAATATTATAACTGTTTAAATTCTACAATTACTTGTGATACTTGTGTAGTTTCCACACCATCCTTCTAACCCTTCCGAGTCTTCGGACTCGTGGGTGGCGGTGCGAGTCTCGGGTTATCGGTCCTTCCCGGTAATCGGATTCTCGGGTCGTTACAGCTGGTATCAGAGCACTGGTTGTAGAATTACATGAGAATCATAGGTAATTATAGTGTTCCATTAGTCCACAGCGATGATGTACATGTGACGTTGGCATTGGGCACTGCGTGTTTGTTTTAACCTTGCCGTTTTCATGTTTTCTATCTTTTGCTTCAGGAGCGAGCATGGCGCCGAGGAGGAGCTCTCGCTCTCAACAGGGACAGTCGGCTGGAGGTCAGGAGATCAAGCAGGGGGTCCAGAGGGACCAGGAGGAGCATAGTAGAGCGCCACCAGGGGCCACCGAGGCCACGGATACCGCGAGAGTTCCGAGGGTCGAGGATTTCTTCCGTGGCATGTACCAGCTTATGTCTCAGTAGTTCGGCGGAGAGGCTGGTGAGGGCTCGTCAGTTAGGGGTGGGCCAGGCCGAGCAGTGAGGGACTTTATGCAGTTCCATCCACCTTACTTCAGCGGCCAGGCAGACCCTGATGCGGCTCATGATTGGCTCGATGAGATGGAGCGGGTGTTCAGTTCTGTGAAGAGTGCTACCGAGGACAGAGTGGTGTTGGCCTACAACCAGTTGCAGGGTACGGCTCGGAAGTGGTGGTCTTCCGAGTGGAAGACGTCCTTTCAGCTTCGTCCACTTGAGCAGGTCGAGTGGGATGACTTCGTCAGTGCTTTCGAGCATACGTACTGTCCAAATTATGTTGCTACGCAGCGGATGCGGGAGTTTCTGGAGCTGGTACAGAGCGACATGTCCGTGTTGCAGTACAGGGCCCGATTTATGGAGCTGGGTCGGTATGCACCTCACATCATGGAGCATGAGAGGGTGAAGACCGCGCAGTTTGTTCAGGGCTTGAGGTAGGAGCTGAGGCACCATCTGATCACGAACGGGGCCACTGATCTAGAGTCAGTGTCTCGTATTGCGGCTTCCTTGGAGATGGATATGCAGAGGACTCAAGGACCGATCAGCCAGGGGCAGTCTTTGTCAGGTCGCAGCCAGCCGTCGGCTACCCAGCAGTAGGGTTCCTTCCAGCATGCGTCGGGTGGTTCATGAGTGCCGGCATTGACAGCGTCGGTAATAGGATCTACGTCCTTCGGCTCAAAGGTCAAGAAGTTCTTGAAGAAGAATTTCCATAAGAAGCACAAGGATCAGGGACAGGCTTCATCGGGCAGTGTAGAGCAGCCGATTCCTTTGCAGTGCCAGGGATCAGCGGGTGGATCGCGAGGACCGTGTCTACAGTGTGGTGGGACCCACCCAGGCAGGCAGTGCACGACGCCGATCATCTGTTTCCGGTGTGACCAGCTAGGGCATATGGCGCGTAACTGTCCTCAGAGGCAGCCGCAGCAGTAGTTTCCTCAGCAGCAACAGGTTCCCCAGTAGCAGAGGTAGCAGCAGCAGCAGCAGCAGGGACAGTATTCGCCGCTACCCAAGTCAGCTAGTGTGGGAGGCAGGCAGAGACCTCGGGGCCAGACCACCCACATAACCAGGGCAGAGGCAGTGGCGTCGCAGCTTGTGGAAGGTACCGTTCAGATTTTGGGTTGTGTGGCTCGGGTTTTGTTTGATTCTGGCGCATCCCATTCGTTTATTTTAGAGGATTTCGCGCTGAGCATTGAGGAGCCGGTGACCCAGTTGTCCTGTGATTTGGCAGTGGAGGTGCCTTCGGGTGATTTTATGATCACTCTGTATTACTTCGATCAGGTTCTGGTTTGGATCGATGGTCGGAGTATGCCAGGCAGGTTGTATGCATTGCAGCTTCGGGATTACGATGTGATTCTAGGCATGGATTGGCTCGAGACTCATTGAGCGGTGGTGGATTGTGGAATGAAGATGGTCTACTTCTAGCATCCGAGCAAGCGGACCTTCTATTTCCAAGGTATCCGTTCCACCTCTTCTCGATTCCTCATCTCTGCTATTCAAGCCCGTCGATTGCTTGATTCTGGTTGACAGGGTTTTCTCGCGTCCGTGGTTGTGTCTGACCGGATGGAGCCAAATGTCGAGGACATTCCGGTGGTGTGCGAGTTTCCCGACATTTTCCCCGAGGAGTTGCCTGGATTGCCTCCCCAGCGGGAGATCGATTTCGTGATCGAGGTTGTGCCTGAGACGGGACCTTTGGCGAAGGCTCCCTACCTTATGGCCCCCGCTGAACTGAGGGAGTTGAGGGCGCAGTTGCAGGACCTGCTAGCCAAGGGGTATATTCGTCCTAGCTTTTCCCCTTGGGGTGTGCCCGTGTTATTTGTGAAGAAAAAGGATGGTAGTCTATACCTGTGCATTAACTATCGGCAGCTGAATGAAGTGACCATTAAGAACAAGTATCCGTTACCGCGGATTGATGATTTGTTCGACCAGCTTCAGTCTGCGCGAGTGTTCTCGCGGATTGATCTGCGGTCCAGTTACTATCAGCTGAGATTTCGCGAGTCCGATGTGAAGAAGACTGCATTCAGTACGAGGTACGGGCATTATGAGTTTCTGGTGATGCCGTTTGGGCTCACCAATGCCCCTGCAGCCTTCATGGACTTGATGCAAAGGGTGTTTCATCCGTATTTGGACCAGTTCATGGTCATTTTCGTGGACGACATCCTTATTTATTCGCAGTCTACCGAGGAGCACGCGTACCATTTGGGTGTGGTACTACAGACGTTGCGAGATCACCAGTTGTATGCGAAGCTCAGCAAGTGCGAGTTTTGGCTCAGCGAGATGCACTTTCTGGGACATGTGATTTCTGGTGATGACATTTTCGTGGACCCCGCCAAGGTCGAGGCAGTAATGCAGTGGCCAAGGCCGAGGTCGGTGATGGAGATCCGGAGTTTCTTGGGGCTTGTAGGTTAATATCGCCGGTTTATCCAGGATTTTTCTCGCATTGCGGCCCCGATGACTGTAGACACGTCATTCTTGACGTCTCCTGAGAAAGTCTCATATTACTATACGACGCCCCGCGACGGCTTACGCATTTCGAATCACTTGAGTACTTCCTTTTCTTGGGTCTTCTTCCGCCTTTTTCGGCATCCGTAATCGTCTCGTCACAGCATTCGGACGGCATCAACACCAGTTAGACGCACCAAGAGGTTCCGGAATCAAGAAGGGTGTCTGCCGGGCGGCCGCCGACGCCTGATCTGAGGACCCAGGTGGGTCTTAATGGGGGCGTCCAGGCCCCTGGACGCCCCCATGTTTTTAATTTATTTTATTTTATTTTCTCAGGGCCCAAAACCAAATAAAAAATATATATTAATGGAGGCGTCCAGGCTTTTGGACGCCTCCATAAAAAAAACAAATATAAAAAATGTGTGTAAAATGCCAGTTGGCATAAAATACAAAAAAATAAATAAATAAAAATATATATATATATTAATGGAGGCGTCCAGGCCCCTGGACGCCTCCATAAAAACAAACATAAAAAATTAAAATGCCAGCCTTAGCATAAAAGATAAAACAAAAAAATAAAAATAATATATTTTTGGAGGCGTCCGGGTCCCTGGACGCCTCCATCAACTCCCTCACGGGCGCCGGCCACCGAACGACGGTTTGTCGTGTGTGAAAAAAGCCAAATTATAGAGACGTCCAGCCACCTGGACGCGCCCATTTCTGAATCACGAGACGCCGCTCACAAAACCACGCGTTGTGCTAAACCGCGTACGGCCGCCAGCAGTATTCGGTGGACCTGTTAGAGGCGTCCGGGACCCTGGACGCCCCCATAAAAATATTTAAAAAAATTAATAAAAATAGAATAAAATATTAGTTCGGCCCTGATGGAGGTGTCCAGGGTCCTGGACGCCTCCACCCTCCGGAGCCCTATAAATAGAGGCCCACCCCCTCAGTTCTGGGAGACCTTCGAAGAGATCCGATAGGCTGCCGGAGCCCAGAGGCTACCGGAGTCATTTCTAACCCGTGGGGTCTTTTGTAGGTGGAGGTTCTGCCGGCTTCTCGGGTGCCCACGCTCGCGAGAGGAAGGTCGTCTTCATCCACCGCGCTTCCACGTCGTCCCTACGCTGCCGAAGCTCCGCCGGATTTCACCCTCGGCTCATCCAATAAGCCTTTTCTTCCCCTTTTTCTCCATAGTTCTTTTGCATTCATCATCTCGCATCATCTATCCCCCTTCATAAGGGCGTCTCTTCTTATATACTTCTTGCATTCATCATCTCATTTTCCTCCTACTCGAGTCTGAGAGGGGTTTAAAAGGCAACACCAACCAGGTGTGTGTCTTGCCATCATTTCGTTATTTCTATCGCAAGGATTTGAATACTACACCTTTATCTTTCTAATCCACTCGCTACTTGTTTATCGTTGTTTTGCAAGGGTACCCAAGGAAAGCCCTCTCCGTCGGCCGGCCGAAGGGGGAGGAAGAAGCAACCCGCCATCTCCCGCTCTTGAGGTAGGCGCGATCACTTTCTTTATTTTGGGATCTTTCGGCCCCTGGCGATCACATATTGTTCTCGAGGCCGCGGCGAGTCACTTCCCCAATGGCCGTTTAAATTTCCCGTTCTTATATTCTCTTTATATTCTGTTATATTCTGCTCATATTCTCGAGGCCGCGGCGAGTCACTTCCCCAATGGCCGTTTAAATTCCCGTTCTTATATGTTATATTCTTATCTATTCGTGTTCTCGAGGCCACGGCGAGTCACTTCCCCAATGGCCGTTTAAATTCCCGCTCTTTATATTCTTCTTATATTCTGTTGTATTTTTATCTGCTCATATTCTCGAGGCCGCGACGAGTCACTTCCCCAATGGCCGTTTCAATTCTTGCTATTTAATTTCTGCACCATTCCCGTCCCCCCGAGGCCGCGGCGAGTCACTTCCCGCTATGGCCGTTTAACCCCCATATCTTGTTATATTACATTTGTCCCGCTCGCCCCGCCGGAGCAATCTCCCGTGGTGGCCCCTTCTCTTTTCTCTTATTTCTGTGTTGCAGCAAAACAAAAAAAGGAGCCCGCGCGCTCCGCGTCCTCTCCGCCCCCCCGAACCGCGTGACGTCGCTCACAATGACTAGACTCACGCGGAAGGATGTGTCTTTCGTCTGGTCTGAGGAGTGTGAGCAGAGCTTCAAGGAACTGAAGAGATTGCTCACCTCGGCTCCGGTGTTGGTTTTACCTTCTGGATCGGGAGGTTTCGTAGTGTGTACAGATGCTTCCGGCGTTGGATTGGGTGCTGTGTTGATGCAGCATGGTAGAGTGGTGGCTTATGCATCTCATCAGTTAAAGCCCCACGAGGAGAACTACCCTACCCATGACCTTGAGTTGGCGGCGGTGATCTTCGCGCTGAAGATCTGGAGGCATTATCTGTACGGCGAGAAGTTTGAGGTGTTCACTGACCATCAGAGTTTGAGGTATGTGTTTACCCAGAGGGACCTGAACCTCAGGCAAAGGCGTTGGATGGAGTTCATGAAGGATTATGACTTCACCATGTCTTATCAGCCTGGCAGGATGAATGTCGTCGCCGATGTCTTGAGTCGGAAGGTTGCGGTCAGTGCCTTGATGTTGAGGAAATGTAGGCTCTGGGAGCAAGTGCCCGAAGTATCTTTCAGGCTCAAGATTCCCCAGGAGCCAGGGTTGGCGGTGCTTGCGAGTCTGACTGTCACTCCTGCTATCCGTCGTCAGGTGACAGAGGCTCAGCATGCGGACCCGGAGTTGCCCTGGATTCTGGCGATGACTGATGTGGAGCTCGGCGAGGGCGGTGCTACGAGGTTTCGCGGCAGACTGTATGTCCCAGTGGAGGATCAGGTTCGTCGTGCGGTGTTGCGTGAGGCTCATGGGAGCAGGTACACCATACACCCAGGTGCGACGAAGATATATCGGAACTTGCGAAGGCAGTTCTGGTGGCCTGGCATGAAGAGAGATGTCACAAAATTTGTGGCCAGGTGCCTGATCTGTCAGCAGGTGAAGGCGGAGCATCAGCGACCAGGAGGTACTCTCCAGTCCTTGGATGTTCCTACGTGGAAGTGGGACCACGGGACCACGGATTTTATGGTGGGATTGTCGAGGACCCCGAGTGGGCAGGACAGTATTTGGTTGCTGGTGGATCGGCTGACGAAGGTGATGCGGTTGTTACCGGTTAAAGTCAGCTGGAGCATGTCCAAGTTGGCTTGTTTGTATGTGGAGCGGATCATTCCGTTGCATGGCATTCCCATTTCGATCGTGTCGAATCGGGATCCGCGCTTCACTTCTGGATTCTGGAGGAGTTTCCAGTGAGCTCTTGGCACGGAGTTGGCATTTAGCTCGGCGTATCATCCTCAGTCTGATGGTCAGTCTGAGAGGACCATCCAGACTTTGGAGGACATGCTGAGATCCTGCTGCCTGGAGTGGCAGGGGAGTTGGATTCATCACCTACCGTTGGTGGAGTTTGCCTATAACAACAGCTATCATTCGAGCATCGGCATGGCTCCTTATGAGGCATTGTATGGGCGTCCTTGTCAGACTCCACTTGATTGGTTTGAGGTGGGTGAACGTGTTTTGACGGGACCAGAGTTGGTGCAGCAATGCGTGGACGTTGTGCACGTGGTTCGTCAGAACATGTTGGCGGCCCAGAGTCGGTAGAAGAGCTATGCTGACCGTAGGAGATAGCCCCTCGAGTTCGCCGTGGGTGATCACGTGTGTAGACACGCCAAAATTGACGTTACTGTGAGTACATCTCATATTGCCCTGTAATGCCCCAATTTGACCCTCAAATTAGCTCTGTTTGAGTGGTTTTTCTCACTTTTCTTGGATTTCTCCATTTTTCCTCTCTTTTCCTATTTTTTCCTATTTTTTTGGATTTTTTTGGTTTTTCTGGGCATTTTTCTCTACTTTTAAGAATTTTTCAGAAATAACGACTTAACTTGGGACATCTTTTAAATAATGACTTATCCTTGGGCGTTTCTTAAAAAAATTGACGACTATAGCGGAGGGCGTCCATTCTTTCAAATTCCTATTTTTCTGGATTTTTTTGGGAATTTTTTGGAATTTTTCGGGAATTAACAACTTAGCATAAGACGTTACTTTGAATTTGAAAAGAATAAAAAATCAAAAAAATTGAATAACGACGTTGTTGAGGGCGTCACTTTTTCAAATTGATTTTTTAATATTATTTTTCAACCCCCTTCCAGAGGCGATTTGGTGGCCTTCCGGATGTCAGAAAAATTCACAAAAATAGTCGTTGGAATCAGCACATTGAGATGCACCTCCACCTAAAAAATGAGAAAATAATATTGAGAAATAGAAAATGGCCCTATTTTGAATATTTTGAATTAACGTCCCCTTCTAGGGCGCTTTTTAATTAACGCCTTTTGCTCAGACGTGTTTTCACAATTTTTAAAAAAAGAAAGATATATTTCTAAAAATTATTTTTTGAATTAACGTCCTGATCTAAGTCGTGTTTTAATTAACGCCCTTTGGATAGGTCGTCAATTCTTGAATTGACGCCCTTGTTCAAGTCGTGTTTCAGTTTCGGGTTCCAAACGAACGCAGCCTTTCCCCAGAGAGTCCCTGCCTCGTTTGGTCGCCCTTGCCCATTCTAATCCTTCCCTCCTTGGGCTCTTGCCCATTCTTATCTTTCTCTCCTTGGGCTCTTGCCCATTCTTATCCTCTCCTAACTTTGATCGACCCTATTTGAATAGAGCCATGCGGCTCTGTTAAGGGTTCCGATTTTCTTCTTCTTCTTTCTTCTCCTTGCAGGAAGGTGCTGCGCTGCTGCTGGCTGAAGGAGGGAGATCTCCCGCACATCAAGCTTCATCCGACAGAGGCTTCCTCCCGGTTGAATATCAAGCCAAAGACGCACAGACTTTTTCTTCCTTTTATCCCCATTTCCCCTTTTATTCTTCTTAGTTCGTGCATACATGCATCGTGCATCTCTGATATTAGTTCTATTTTCTCAATCACATTGAGAATTTCCCACAGTGCGACCGCGTTGCACACATCTTTTCTTTTACTTGCATTGGCATATATCATTCATCTTTTACCTACCCTTTTGCATAGGGGTTTAAGGGCCAACACCCACAAGGTGTGTTCATACCCG
This sequence comes from Amorphophallus konjac, assembly GCA_022559845.1. Taxonomy (NCBI): domain Eukaryota; kingdom Viridiplantae; phylum Streptophyta; class Magnoliopsida; order Alismatales; family Araceae; genus Amorphophallus; species Amorphophallus konjac. The sequence continues at coordinate 97,150,355 of CM040123.1, forward strand.
AATTTTCATGCTCATCTTTATACATAGAATTTGATACTACACACCATATTTCTAATTCCAATCTTTTGGTGTTGTCTTTGATTTTTTTTGCAAGGGTAATAAAAGTGAAGAACTCTCTTCGTCGGCCGGCCGATTTGAAGAGAAAGGAAGCACCTACAATCAACCGCGTTTCAAGAGGTATTTTGCGATCCTTTCCCATATTATTTTCCACTTGAGACACTCACGTCTCTGGCGATCACACACACACTCCCCTTAGCACCTCGTGCTCATGCTTATTATTGTTATCATTTTTTATTGATATTTCTTTTAAGTGGATTATTCTAAATTAGAGATCTACAAATTGGCGATCACGGTGGGACACTTTTAGTTTTTCATTTGATTACCCCTTTCCCCTTGGCACCCTCGCGTGCCCTTTCCTATTGGTACCCACGGTACCCCTCCTTTGTGCCCCTCGGGCACCCTCCATTGTTTTCTTGTCCCACTTGTGATCTGTCAGTTGATAGATTTCTTTTTGAAATCCCACTTTATCCAAAAAATAAAATTTGATGAGCATGATTATGTTTTGATATTCATATTTGTTGATTGACTGTGATTGACTCTGTGAGTGTTTCTCTGCTATTGCTGGCCGTGAAGAGTTTCTGGAATAAGGCAATTAACGCCTCTGACAGAGGCGCATTTTTTGTTAACGCCCTAGCATAGGGCACCTTTTCCCTGTTTAACGCCTTCTGTCAGGACGTGTTTTTATTATATTTGGTGATCTGTTGAATTCACGCCCTTCCCCAGGGCATTTCTTTCTTGATTAGCGCCTCACACCAAGGCGCTGTTTCATCATTTGACGCCCTTGGTCAAGGGCGTCCTTTTATTTGTAACGCCTCACCACGGGGCGTTTCTTGACTTGGTTGGCATCTCCCCACAGTGTTTCACGCCCTGCCCCAGGGCGTCTTTTCCATTGGTAGCGCCCTGCCCCAGGGCGTCTTTTGATTTATAGCGCCCTGCCCCAGGGCGTCTTTTGCCTGTGTTTTTATCGCACTCCTTCTTCATCACTGTATTATATTTTTTTGATTATATCTGTTGCATTCATTCATATTGCATTGGTTTGGGAGACCTCCTCTCTCAACATATCTAGGAGCCACACACCCCCTTGGTGAAGGAACGACCCTCCATTGAGCATTCCGTCTCTTTGGATTGGAAATTCCTAAACCAAGCCTCCGTAAGTCCCCGCACCCGTGGATTCCTTCACGGACGCTGGGCAGGTTGTACCCTTCTGAGTACCGAGTTACTTGGCCTATACACGGTGAGAGAGTGTTCCTAGTTGGCATTGAAGTGAACCATATTGAAACTAGGATCCTCCCTTGTGTGAATCTTTCCAAACTTTATTAAAATTCATTAATTCACCAAGGTTTAAAACAATCAAAATCACGGTAACCATTCCAACTTGTGTGCTTCTTTGCATATTATTGTGAACTTTGATTATATGATGGCTTACCGTAATAGTGAAAATAACGTGTTTAATTCCATTCATGAGGATGCACAACCTAGCACTTCTTACACTCCTCAAATTCAACATGTTCATCAAAATCCTCACCATTCTTTTAAGGGACCACGTCCTTATTCTTATGGTCATGCCCGACCCATGGGTAATGTCCATTCTTATGGTCCCCCAACTCAAGTTCGAGTCACTATTCCTCCGGGACCGTCTCCTCCCAACGATGAGAGGGTCTCCCAAATCTTGCATGCATTAGATCATCTCACCCCTCAACAGATCCACGCCCTTAAGGCTGTCGTTGAGGGTGCATCTCCTTCATCTCATGTATCTCCTCCTTCTTCTATTCCTATACGGGTGGCCCATCACCCACCTCCTTCTTCTTCCAATCAGGTAGCCCATTACCCGCCTCCTTCTATTCACACTCCTCCTCGGGTGGTCCGACACCCGCCTCCTTCTATTCCTCCTCCAACACGGCCCCGAGGCCCTTTTATTCCTTGTAATCCGACCCATCCGGGTTATCCCGTTAATTCCCTTCCACGGCCTTCTTATATGGCCCCTCCTTCAAGGCCCAGCCGACCCTCTGTTGCTCATGTTACGCCCCTCCAGCAAGAGATTTTTGATAAGATTGCTTCCATGGAGGAACAATTAATGAGGGTTACAAGTTTACGGCCCGCTCCTCCTACTTCAGTTAATCCTCTCTATGCGGCTTTGGATGACATTACAAGAATGGTGAGAGAATGGAAGGATAGGATGGACGACTACGGCGTCTGCACTCCAAGCAAGCAAGAACCGGCGATTGAAGAATCCAAGCCGGTATACGACGATGAAGTTATGCAAGCACCCCTTCCAAGTTTCCTTCGTTTCCCGCTCCCTCCAATTTCATTTGATGAACCCCCTGCTCAGGACGAAGCCATTGTCCCTAATCCAACTCCTATTCCCGAGACTTCATGGTGCTACGAGGATGGGTCGATACTCCAATCACCCACGCCGACGCATCTTGAGTCTCTCCCCACTACTAATACCGCTCGCCCCGTTCGGCGCTTTCTCCGCAACAAACCTCCACCAATTGCCAAACCTCCACCAATTACACCTCCCCCCATTATGCCATTAGCCTCCACCTCGGCCTCCACTTCCCCAATTTCCCCACCATTACCCTCTATTATGCCTTTAACCCCAAAACCCATTTTGCCTATACCTCCACCACATAGCCTTTCGCCTTTACCCATGGCTAATCCTGAGCAGGATCCACCCCTTTTTGCACTCGAGCCAACCCCGACTGCTTCCGAGCAAAGGGAGAAGCTCGACGTGTTTGAACCTCCGCCTCCACTCACTCATTTGCCAACACCTCCCGTTATACCTCCATCATCCACGGAGCCTTCCGCCTCCGCCTCACCTCCCTTTACTACTCGGAAGGGGAGCGCTGCTACAAGTACTCGTGCCGAAGATGATCAAAAGCCGGGCAAGAAGACTTCGGCCACGACTGTGCCATTCAAGATTCAAGAATTCATTTTTCGGATGCCAATCCGGGTTATTGTGCCGAGCACGATTGAAGAGGCCAAGTCGCCGCCATTGCTCAGAGAATGCCAAGCGTTGACGCCATTTGAGGGCCGGGCAGGGCACCCCTTGTTCAAACTTTCCAATCCAGAATTCATTATTCCATACAAGGGGCGATTGCCCTATTTGCTTAACACTCCATATACACCACATTCAATGGGCAACTCAATGCTTCCCATTCCAACTCTACAACTCCCCCACATTATTGATATTTGCTTTCCAAGGGAGTTGTCTTTTACTATTGAAGCTTTTTTTATTGGGCCAATTGGTCGTACATGTTCACTGCCGTGGAGGGGCAGTTATCTTGGCGCTAAGGGGCCATCTCCTATTTGTTCCATCTTCTATTCATCCATTTCCATCACCTTTTCTTCATGGGCCACTCCAAGGGAAAAGAGGAGGATCTCCCCCTCTCACCCTTCATACTCTTCATCGTCTTTAAATTTCATGCATTTTTCATTCATTCATTCATTCCATTCATTGCACACATCACATCCATCATTTTGCATACATCTGCACCTCCTGATTCTCGGGTTTTCAAACCCGTATCTCTACCATCTTCCGGCACCGCCGGACATTCCACAATTCTCATCTTGTTCATCTTCATCCACTTTAATCGAGCATGACGCCCTTTTCCATCTCATTCCTCCGGAACCTCCGGATTCTCCACTTGATTTTCTCCACTTTTTCCCGGGGCACCGCGCCCCTTTCCACTTTGTTCTTCCGGATCCTCCGGACTCTCCCCTTGGTCATCGCGCCCCTTTTCATTATCTTCCTCCGGAACCTCCGGACCTTTTTCTCGGGCACAACGCCCCTTTCCATTCTCTTATTCCCCCGGAACCTCTGGATTCTCATTCCCTTCCTGATTTTATTCCTCCGGAATCCCCGGACCTTTCCCCCGGGCATCGCGCCCCTTTCCATTGCATTCCTCCGGAACCTTCAGATTTTCCTCCTGATTCTCCTTCATTCCTCTCCTTTTCCCTCGGGCACGCCACCCCTTTCCCACTTATTCCTCCTCCGGAACCTCCGGACCCCCCATCTTTCCTCCGATTCATCTTTCTAATCCTCCAAAACATCACATCTTTCATCTTCTTCTTCCTTTTCCATCATCTTTTTCCATATTTCTTTCTAGGGCATCGCGTCCCTTCCTTTATTATCCCACCGGAGCCTCCGGATGGGTCTTCCCATGATTCTCCTCTGCCTCCGGACCCTCCGGATCCGCCCCTTTCTATCTACCAATTCCTTCTTTTGATTCCTCCCGATCCTGGGTCTGACCCAACTTCTTCCACATCCACTGCTTTGGGCATCTGCCCATTCTCCCATTGCTTTCGAGGCTTTAGTCCTCACTCATCCTTCTAATTCTTCACTTCTTCTGTAGACTGTTCCATGTGATCAGGGTCTCCGCGCCTTAGTGAGGGAGTTCTAGCCCTCGCCTCTCTACCCTTTTCTCCTTATTCGTCTGAGTCTGGTTTGAGCACCACTCATTCTTGTTAAGCCACTCCCAAAATCCTTTGCTTCCAATCCTTTTGACTGCCAAAGAGGACAAATCCCACGATGATCAACCTCGCCTCTGGCAGCTGCTTTAACAAAGGTTGCAAGGTAATATATTGACGTGAGTATGCATTTATATGATATCATTTTCTCATTACTTCACGCATGATTTTCAAAATCAAGTGCTTCTTAACGAGATTAAGAGTGGTGTTTTAAACCTTTATCTTAAGCTTTTGTTTAATTGAAATCATTCTCAAAAGAGTCCTTTAGGCTTGTTTTTTTGCAGCACCTCTAGTTAATAAAAACCCGCGCTGAGAATTCAACATTCTCTCCCCGCTTGTTAAGAGCAACCCTTAGCTGGGCACCGCACACACTTCACGGCGTCCTTAGCTGGCTCCTTTGATAAAAACACCGTTGCTATCTTGGCCATGCCATGAGAATATCTGAAAGTCTTTTCTCTTCTTTATTCGGCCACATGCAGGGGCAAGAGGTTGACGGATGAGATGACCAACCTAGGTAATCCCCAATACGAGAGGAGTCTCAAATAGGGGCAGTCTTGACCCAAAATCAACATCAATATGAGTTTTCATATGAGTTTTTATGATATACATCTAGCCAAAAGGGCTATTATGAAAATCAAGTCAGAATTTCGATAAAAGCAAAAGTATGAATTATGGCATGATAAGAGTGGCAAAGTCCCCGCAGGGAAAACCCTGGTCGTATGCATGTCAAGGGTCTAAAAATCAAAGGCACAAAGCCCCGGCACAACAGACTACCTCTTTGAAGGGAACACCTTGGAAAGAATTCAAGTCCCGATATCTCCCATCCTGCACAAAGCTTGTCACAATTATTCTTCTCTTCTCCCGCTAAGACCGAATGTTTCTCGGGTATGGCCTTGGTAGGGGCACCGTTGATCAAGGGCGGTCGGTTATAGGGCGCCACCCTTCAATGCACGTCCAGCTTTGGGCAGTTTTAGCGAAAAGGGAAGGAACAAGGACCCCTAGCCAGTGGTTCAAAATAACCCTTTGATGCTGCATTAACAATGTCTAAACCAAAATCAAAAAAAAATTGAATATTTCCCGATCAAAATCCCAACAAAAATTCAAAATATTTTCCAAAAATCTCCATAAAAATTCAAATATTTTCAAAACTCATAAAAATTTGCATATTCCAAAACTCATAAAAATTTGCATATTTCCAAAATCCAAAAATTTGCATTGTATTTTCTGATGCTGTTTTGCAGGAACAGCTTTGCAGAGACCAAAAGCACGGGATGAGTCCTATCTCCACTCATTGCTATCAATCTATTGATTCTCCCGATATTCTCATGACATGCCACCCTGGGCATTTTTGGTTATCACCTCCTTATATCATTTTGGTTATATCTTCTGATTATCATTCTAATTATTCATCTCCAGATCTTTCAATCAACTCCTGCTAATTTCTCTAGATTAATTCTGCCGATGGGCATTATCAGGTCTTGATCATTCAACTCCAAAACTTGATTAGCCAGATTGGCATCCTCATGACAAAATAACAAATAATGATGCTTTGCAATATCATGATTCAACTCATAATGGTTACTATGTTGTGACATGCTATTGATTCATGCTATGCATGCTATGATTAAATGCCTTATTCATTGCTTGTTATATCTTGGCTAATGAAATTTTGAGCGCAGGATAAGAAGCTCTTGGTCCCGCCGGCAGGGCATCATCACTCAAAGTCCCACGGTGCTTGCAGCTCATTTCTCAGTTCCCATACTTATTGCTCCACCATCTCTCCCTGTATGCATTTTTACTATATGTTACATACGCTACTAGATTATATCAAGGACCTTGTGGCTTTGGTAAATCTGGGATTTGAGTTCCCCTTCATCAAAAATAATGATGATCCCAGAGAAGTCTTAGTCACACGGATAGGCCGTTGAGCCGTCCAAGGCTGGGGACGATCGTTCCCTTTTGCGAATTGGTGCGTGGATAAACGGGCTTCGGCTTAGTATCAGCTCGCGAAATTGGTTTCTTGACCCAGTCTTGGCAGTTTAACAATATTATCCTTGATTATATTATATCTTTATTTGTTATTTTCCCTTTAAACCCAGCATGCATTCATATAGGACTTTGAATTAACATTGGAAAATCATTCTGATGAGCTGACTTTGAGGGTTGAAGTTGATCTTAATCTTTCCAGATATGAGATATTCCATGCCGAATTGAGTCCTCAGTTCGTTTTATCGCTGTTTTGGGTCTTTTCTCGAAAACTCCCTATTTGGATTTTTATCATCTTATTTTTCAAACTTTCCCCTTTGATCCACCTTGGCTGCAGCACGTCCACATGGCTGGTAACCGCTCCCCAATGGTGAAATCTACAGGTTTGTGACCTGGGGTACTTCCACCGCGCTGGAAGTTGATCATTTTTTATCTCCCTCGTGCACCGCGTGCACATCTCCCCATTTTATCCAAACATTGTTGATTTCGATGAATTTCCCGAGATTTGCTTCATCTCGAGCTTTTGATTTCATTTCTCATCAAGTGATGTTGATTGCGTGTCTCATCACACCTTGGCATCTACTTTTCAGTTTGCTACGCTCCCTTACAAAGCAGACGCCAAGGCGGGGCAGCTGTAGACACGCCAAAATTGACGTTACTGTGAGTACATCTCATATTGCCCTGCAATGCCCCAATTTAACCCTCAAATTAGCTCTGTTTGAGTGGTTTTTCTCACTTTTCTTGGATTTCTCCATTTTTCCTCTCTTTTCCTATTTTCCCCTATTTTTCTGGATTTTTCTGGTTTTTCTAGGCATTTTTCTCTACTTTTATGAATTTTTCAGAAATAACGACTTGACTTGGGGCGTCTTTTAAATAACGACTTATCCTTGGGCGTTTCTTAAAAAATTGATGACTATAGCGGAGGGCGTCCATTCTTTCAAATTCCTATTTTTTTAGATTTTTCTGAGAATTTTTCAGGAATTAACGACTTAGCATAAGACGTTACTTTGAATTTGAAAAGAATAAAAAATCAAAAAAATTGAATAACGACGTTGTTGAGGGTGTCACTTTTTCAAATTGATTTTTTAATATTATTTTTCAACCCCCTTCCAGAGGCGATTTGGTGGCCTTCCGGGTGTCAGAAAAATTCGCAAAAATAGTCGTTGGAATCAGCACATTGAGATGCACATCCACCTAAAAAATAGGAAAATAATATTGAGAAATGGAAAATGGCCCTATTTTGAATATTTTGAATTAACGTCCCCTTCTAGGGCGCTTTTTAATTAACGCCTTTTGCTCAGACGTGTTTTCACAATTTTCAAAAAAAGAAAGATATATTTCTAAAAATTATTTTTTGAATTAACGTCCTGATCTAAGTCGTGTTTTAATTAACGCCCTTTGGATAGGTCGTCAATTCTTGAATTGACGCCCTTGTTCAAGTCGTGTTTCAGTTTCGGGTTCCAAACGAACGCAGCCTTTCCCCAGAGAGTCCCTGCCTCGTTTGGTCGCCCTTGCCCATTCTAATCCTTCCCTCCTTGGGCTCTTGCCCATTCTTATCTTTCTCTCCTTGGGCTCTTGCCCATTCTTATCCTCTCCTAACTTTGATCGACCCTATTTGAATAGAGCCATGCGGCTCTGTTAAGGGTTCCGATTTTCTTCTTCTTCTTTCTTCTCCTTGCAGAAAGGTGCTGCGCTGCTGCTGGCTGAAGGAGGGAGATCTCCCGCACATCAAGCTTCATCCGACAGAGGCTTCCTCCCGGTTGAATATCAAGCCAAAGACGCACATGCTTTTTCTTCCTTTTATCCCCATTTCCCCTTTTATTCTTCTTAGTTCGTGCATACATGCATCGTGCATCTCTGATATTAGTTCTATTTTCTCAATCACATTGAGAATTTCCCACAGTGCGACCGCGTTGCACACATCTTTTCTTTTACTTGCATTGGCATATATCATTCATCTTTTACCTACCCTTTTGCATAGGGGTTTAAGGGCCAACACCCACAAGGTGTGTTCATACCCGAATTTTCATGCTCATCTTTATACATAGAATTTGATACTACACACCATATTTCTAATTCCAATCTTTTGGTGTTGTCTTTGATTTTTTTTGCAAGGGTAATAAAAGTGAAGAACTCTCTTCGTCGGCCGGCCGATTTGAAGAGAAAGGAAGCACCTACAATCAACCTCATTTCAAGAGGTATTTTGCGATCCTTTCCCATATTATTTTCCACTTGAGACCCTCGCGTCTCTGGCGATCACACACACACTCCCCTTAGCACCTCGTGCTCATGCTTATTATTGTTATCATTTTTTATTGATATTTCTTTTAAGTGGATTATTCTAAATTAGAGATCTACAAATTGGCGATCACGGTGGGACACTTTTCATTTTTCATTTGATTACCCCTTTCCCCTTGGCACCCTCGCGTGCCCTTTCCTATTGGTACCCACGGTACCCCTCCTTTGTGCCCCTCGGGCACCCTCCATTGTTTTCTTGTCCCAGTTGTGATCTGTCAGTTGATAGATTTCTTTTTGAAATCTCACTTTTTCCAAAAAAATAAAATTTGATGAGCATGATTATGTTTTGATATTCATATTTGTTGATTGACTGTGATTGACTCTGTGAGTGTTTCTCTGCTATTGCTGGCCGTGAAGAGTTTCTGGAATAAGGCAATTAACGCCTCTGACAGAGGCGCGTTTTTTGTTAACGCCCTAGCATAGGGCGCCTTTTCCCTGTTTAACGCCTTCTGTCAGGACGCATTTTTATTATATTTGGTGATCTGTTGAATTCACGCCCTTCCCCAGGGCGTTTCTTTCTTGATTAGCGCCTCACACCAAGGCGCTGTTTCATGATTTGACGCCCTTGGTCAAGGGCGTCCTTTTATTTGTAACGCCTCACCACGGGGCATTTCTTGACTTGGTTGGCATCTCCCCACAGTGTTTCACACCCTGCCCCAGGGCGTCTTTTCCATTGGTAGCGCCTTGCCCCAGGGCGTCTTTTGATTTATAGCGCCCTGCCCCAGGGCGTCTTTTGCCTGTGTTTTTACCGCACTCCTTCTTCATCACTGTATTATATTTTTTTGATTATATCTGTTGCATTCATTCATATTGCATTGGTTTGGGAGACCTCCTCTCTCCACATATCTAGGAGCCACACACCCCCTTGGTGAAGGAACGACCCTCCATTGAGCATTCCGTCTCTTTGGATTGGAAATTCCTAAACCAAGCCTCCGTAAGTCCCCGCACCCGTGGATTCCCTCACGGACGCTGGGCAGGTTGTACCCTTCTGAAGTCCCGAGTTAGTTGGCCTATACACGGTGAGAGAGTGTTCCTAGTTGGCATTGAAGTGAACCATATTGAAACTAGGATCCTCCCTTGTGTGAATCTTTCCAAACTTTATTAAAATTCATTAATTCACCAAGGTTTAAAACAATCAAAATCACGGTAACCATTCCAACTTGTGTGCTTCTTTGCATATTATTGTGAACTTTGATTATATGATGGCTTACCGTAATTGGGAAAATAACGTGTTTAATTCCATTCATGAGGATGCACAACCTAGCACTTCTTACACTCCTCAAATTCAACATGTTCATCAAAATCCTCACCATTCTTTCAAGGGACCACGTCCTTATTCTTATGGTCATGCCCGACCCATGGGTAATGTCCATTCTTATGGTCCCCCAACTCAAGTTCGAGCCACTATTCCTCCGGGACCGTCTCCTCCCAACGATGAGAGGGTCTCCCAAATCTTGCATGCATTAGATCATCTCACCCCTCAACAGATCCATGCCCTTAAGGCTGCCGTTGAGGGTGCATCTCCTTCATCTCATGTATCTCCTCCTTCTTCTATTCCTATAAGGGTGGCCCATCACCCACCTCCTTCTTCTTCCAATCAGGTAGCCCATTACCCGCCTCCTTCTATTCACACTCCTCCTCGGGTGGTCCGACACCCGCCTCCTTCTATTCCTCCTCCAACACGGCCCCGAGGCCCTTTTATTCCTTGTAATCCGACCCATCCGGGTTATCCCGTTAATTCCCCTCCACGGCCTTCTTATACGGCCCCTCCTTCAAGGCCCTGCCGACCCTCTGTTGCTCATGTTACGCCCCTCCAGCAAGAGATTTTTGATAAGATTGCTTCCATGGAGGAACAATTAATGAGGGTTACAAGTTTACGGCCCGCTCCTCCTACTTCAGTTAATCCTCTCTATGCTGCTTTGGATGACATTACAAGAATGGAGAGAGAATGGAAGGATAGGATGGACGACTACGGCGTCTGCACTCCAAGCAAGCAAGAACCGGCGATTGAAGAATCCAAGCCGGTATACGACGATGAAGTTATGCAAGCACCCCTTCCAAGTTTCCTTCGTTTCCCGCTCCTTCCAATTTCATTTGATGAACCCCCTGCTCGGGACGAAGCCATTGTCCCTAATCCAACTTCTATTCCCGAGACTTCATGATGCTACGAGGATGGGTCGATACTCCAATCACCCACGCCGGCGCATCTTGAGTCTCTCCCCACTACTAATACCGCTCGCCCCGTTCGGCGCTTTCTCCGCAACAAACCTCCACCAATTGCCAAACCTCCACCAATTACACCTCCCCCCATTATGCCATTAGCCTCCACCTCGGCCTCCACTTCCCCAATTTCCCCACCATTACCCTCCATTATGCCTTTAACCCCAAAACCCATTTTGCCTATACCTCCACCACATAGCCTTTCGCCTTTACCCATGGCTAATCCTGAGCAGGATCCACCCCTTTTTGCACTCGAGCCAACCCCGACTGCTTCCGAGCAAAGGGAGAAGCTCGACGTGTTTGAACCTCCGCCTCCACTCACTCATTTGCCAACACCTCCCGTTATACCTCCATCATCCACGGAGCCTTCCGCCTCCGCCTCACCTCCCTTTACTACTCGGAAGGGGAGCGCTGCTACAAGTACTCGTGCCGAAGATGATCAAAAGCCGGGCAAGAAGACTTCGGCCACGACTGTGCCATTCAAGATTCAAGAATTCATTTTTCGGATGCCAATCCGGGTTATTGTGCAGAGCACGATTGAAGAGGCCAAGTCGCCGCCATTGCTCAGAGAATGCCAAGCGTTGACGCCATTTGAGGGCCGGGCAGGGCACCCCTTGTTCAAACTTTCCAATCCAGAATTCATTATTCCATACAAGGGGCGATTGCCCTATTTGCTTAACACTCCATATACACCACATTCAATGGGCAACTCAATGCTTCCCGTTCCAACTCTACAACTCCCCCACATTATTGATCTTTGCTTTCCAAGGGAGTTATCTTTTACTATTGAAGCTTTTTTTATTGGGCCAATTGGTCGTACATGTTCACTGCCGTGGAGGGGTAGTTATCTTGGCGCTAAGGGGCCATCTCCTATTTGTTCCATCTTCTATTCATCCATTTCCATCACCTTTTCTTCATGGGCCACTCCAAGGGAAAAGAGGAGGATCTCCCCCTCTCACCCTTCATACTCTTCATCTTCTTTAAATTTCATGCATTTTTCATTCATTCATTCATTCCATTCATTGCACACATCACATCCATCATTTTGCATACACTGCACCTCCTGATTCCCGGGTTTTCAAACCCGTATCTCCACCATCTTCCGACACCGCCGGACATTCCGCAATTCTCATCTTGTTCATCTTCATCCACTTTAATCGAGCATGACGCCCTTTTCCATCTCATTCCTCCGGAACCTCTGGATTCTCCACTTGATTTTCTCCACTTTTTCCCGGGGCACCGCGCCCCTTTCCACTTTGTTCTTCCGGATCCTCCGGACTCTCCCCTTGGGCATCGCGCCCCTTTTCATTATCTTCCTCCGGAACCTCCGGACCTTTTCCTCGGGCACAACGCCCCTTTCCATTCTCTTATTCCCCCGGAACCTCCGGATTCTCATTCCCTTCCTGATTTTATTCCTCCGGAATCCCCGGACCTTTCCCCCGGGCATCGCGCCCCTTTCCATTGCATTCCTCCGGAACCTCCGGATTTTCCTCCTGATTCTCCTTCATTCCTCTCCTTTTCCCTCGGGCACGCCGCCCCTTTCCCACTTATTCCTCCTCCGGAACCTCCGGCCCCCCCATCTTTCCTCCGATTCATCTTTCTAATCCTCCAAAACATCACATCTTTCATCTTCTTCTTCCTTTTCCATCATCTTTTTCCATATTTCTTTCTAGGGCATCGCGTCCCTTCCTTTATTATCCCACCGGAGCCTCCGGATGGGTCTTCCCATGATTCTCCTCTGCCTCCGGACCCTCTGAATCCGCCCCTTTCTATCTACCAATTCCTTCTTCTGATTCCTCCCGATCCTGGGTCTGACCCAACTTCTTCCACATCCACTGCTTTGGGCATCTGCCCATTCTCCCATTGCTTTCGAGGCTTTAGTCCTCACTCATCCTTCTAATTCTTCACTTCTTCTGTAGACTGTTCCATGTGATCAGGGTCTCCGCGCCTTAGTGAGGGAGTTCTAGCCCTCGCCTCTCTTCCCTTTTCTCCTTATTCGTCTGAGTCTGGTTTGAGCACCACTCATTCTTGTTAAGCCACTCCCAAAATCCTTTGCTTCCAATCCTTTTGACTGCCAAAGAGGACAAATCCCACGATGATCAACCTCGCCTCTGGCAGCTGCTTTAACAAAGGTTGCAAGGTAATATATTGACGTGAGTATGCATTTATATGATATCATTTTCTCATTACTTCACGCATGATTTTCAAAATCAAGTGCTTCTTAACGAGATTAAGAGTGGTGTTTTAAACCTTTATCTTAAGCTTTTGTTTAATTGAAATCATTCTCAAAAGAGTCCTTTAGGCTTGTTTTTTTGCAGCACCTCTGGTAAATAAAAACCCGCGCTGGGAATTCAACATTCTCTCCCCGCTTGTTAAGAGCAACCCTTAGTTGGGCACCACACACACTTCACGGCGTCCTTAGTTGGCTCTTTTGATAAAAACACCGTTGCTATCTTGGCCATGCCATGAGAATATCTGAAAGTCTTTTCTCTTCTTTATTCGGCCACATGCAGGGGCAAGAGGTTGACGGATGAGATGACCAACCTAGGTAATCCCCAATACGAGAGGAGTCTCAAATAGGGGCAGTCTTGACCCAAAATCAACATCAATATGAGTTTTCATATGAGTTTTCATGATATACATCTAGCCAAAATGGCTATTATGAAAATCAAGTCAGAATTTCGATAAAAATAAAAGTATGAATTATGGCATGACAAGAGTGGCAAAGTCCCCGCAGGGAAAACCCTGGTCGTATGCATGTCAAGGGTCTAAAAATCAAAGGCACAAAGCCCCGGCACAACAGACTACCTCTTTGAAGGGAACACCTTGGAAAGAATTCAAGTCCCGATATCTCCCATCCTGCACAAAGCTTGTCACAATTATTCTTCTCTTCTCCCGCTAAGACCGAATGTTTCTCGGGTATGGCCTTGGTAGGGGCACCGTTGATCAAGGGCGGTCGGTTATAGGGCGCCACCCTTCAATGCACGTCCAGCTTTGGGCAGTTTTAGCGAAAAGGGAAGGAACAAGGACCCCTAGCCAGTGGTTCAAAATAACCCTTTGATGCTGCATTAACAATGTCTAAACCAAAATCCAAAAAAAAATTGAATATTTCCCGATCAAAATCCCAACAAAAATTCAAAATATTTTCCAAAAATCTCCATAAAAATTTAAATATTTTCAAAACTCATAAAAATTTGCATATTCCAAAACTCATAAAAATTTGCATATTTCCAAAATCCAAAAATTTGCATTGTATTTTCTGATGGTGTTTTGCAGGAACAGCTTTGCAGAGACCAAAAGCACGGGATGAGTCCTATCTCCACTCATTGCTATCAATCTATTGATTCTCCCGATATTCTCATGACATGCCACCCTGGGCATTTTTGGTTATCACCTTTTTATATCATTTTGGTTATATCTCCTGATTATCATTCTAATTATTCATCTCCAGATCTTTCAATCAACTCCTGCTAATTTCTCTGGATCAATTCTGCCGATGGGCATTATCAGGTCTTGATCATTCAACTCCAAAATTTGATTAGCCAGATTGGCATCCTCATGACAAAATAACAAACAATGATGCTTTGCAATATCATGATTCAACTCATAATGGTTACTATGTTGTGACATGCTATTGATTCATGCTATGCATGCTATGATTAAATGCCTTATTCATTGCTTGTTATATCTTGGCTAATGAAATTTTGAGCGCAGGATAAGAAGCTCTTGGTCCCGCCGGCAGGGCATCATCACTCAAAGTCCCACGGTGCTTGCAGCTCATTTCTCAGTTCCCATACTTATTGCTCCACCATCTCTCCCTGTATGCATTTTTACTATATGTTACATACGCTACTAGATTATATCAAGGACCTTGTGGCTTTGGTAAATCTGGGATTTGAGTTCCCCTTCATCAAAAACAATGATGATTCCAGAGAAGTCTTAGTTACACGGATAGGCCGTTGAGCCGTCCAAGGCTGGGGACGATGGTTCCCTTTTGCGAATTGGTGCGTGGATAAACGGGCTTCGGCTTAGTATCAGCTCGTGAAATTGGTTTCTTGACCCAGTCTTGGCAGTTTAACAATATTATCCTTGATTATATTATATCTTTATTTGTTATTTTTCTTTTAAACCCAGCATGCATTCATGTAGGACTTTGAATTAACATTGGAAAATCATTCTGATGAGCTGACTTTGAGGGTTGAAGTTGATCTTAATCTTTCCAGATATGAGATATTCCATGCCGAATTGAGTCCTCAGTTCATTTTATCGCTGTTTTGGGTCTTTTCTCGAAAACTCCCTGTTTGGATTTTTATCATCTTATTTTTCAAACTTTCCCCTTTGATCCACCTTGGCTGCAGCACGTCCACATGGCTGGTAACCGCTCCCCAATGGTGAAATCTACATGTTTGTGACCTGGGGTACTTCCACCGCGCTGGAAGTTGATCATTTTTTATCTCCTTCGTGCACCGCGTGCACATCTCCCCATTTTATCCAAACATTGTTGATTTCGATGAATTTCCCGAGATTTGCTTCATCTCGAGCTTTTGATTTCATTTCTCATCAAGTGATGTTGATTGCGTGTCTCATCACACCTTGGCATCTACTTTTCAGTTTGCTACGCTCCCTTGCAAAGCAGACGCCAAGGCCGGACAGCTGTAGACACGCCAAAATTGACGTTACTGTGAGTGCATCTCATATTGCCCTGCAATGCCCTAATTTGACCCTCAAATTAGCTCTGTTTGAGTGGTTTTTCTCACTTTTCTTGGATTTCTCCATTTTTCCTCTCTTTTCCTATTTTCCCCTATTTTTCTGGATTTTTCTGGTTTTTCTGGGCATTTTTCTCTACTTTTATGAATTTTTCAGAAATAACGACTTGACTTGGGGCGTCTTTTAAATAACGACTTATCCTTGGGCATTTCTTGAAAAATTGACGACTATAGCGGAGGGCGTCCACTCTTTCAAATTCCTATTTTTCTGGATTTTTCTGGGAATTTTTTAAAATTTTTCAGGAATTAACGACTTAGCATAAGACGTTACTTTGAATTTGAAAAGAATAAAAAATTAAAAAAATTGAATAACGACGTTGCTGAGGGCGTCACTTTTTCAAATTGATTTTTTAATATTATTTTTCAACCCCCTTCCAGAGGCGATTTGGTGGCCTTCCGGGTGTCAGAAAAATTCGCAAAAATAGTCGTTGGAATCAGCACATTGAGATGCACCTCCACCTAAAAAATGGGAAAATAATATTGAGAAATGGAAAATGACCCTATTTTGAATATTTTGAATTAACGTCCCCTTCTAGGGCGCTTTTTAATTAACGCCTTTTGCTCAGACGTGTTTTCACAATTTTCAAAAAAAGAAAGATATATTTCTAAAAATTATTTTTTGAATTAACGTCCTGATCTAAGTCGTGTTTTAATTAACGCCCTTTGGATAGGTCGTCAATTCTTGAATTGACGCCCTTGTTCAAGTCGTGTTTCAGTTTCGGGTTCTAAACGAACGCAGCCTTTCCCCAGAGAGTCCCTGCCTCGTTTGGTCGCCCTTGTCCATTCTAATCCTTCCCTCCTTGGGCTCTTGCCCATTCTTATCTTTCTCTCCTTGGGCTCTTGCCCATTCTTATCCTCTCCTAACTTTGATCGACCCTATTTGAATAGAGCCATGCGGCTCTGTTAAGGGTTCCGATTTTCTTCTTCTTCTTTCTTCTCCTTGCAGGAAGGTGCTGCGCTGCTGCTGGCTGAAGGAGGGAGATCTCCCGCACATCAAGCTTCATCCGACAGAGGCTTCCTCCCGGTTGAATATCAAGCCAAAGACGCACAGTCTTTTTCTTCCTTTTATCCCCATTTCCCCTTTTATTCTTCTTAGTTCGTGCATACATGCATCGTGCATCTCTGATATTAGTTCTATTTTCTCAATCACATTGAGAATTTCCTACAGTGCGACCGCGTTGCACACATCTTTTCTTTTACTTGCATTGGCATATATCATTCATCTTTTACCTACCCTTTTGCATAGGGGTTTAAGGGCCAACACCCACAAGGTGTGTTCATACCCGAATTTTCATGCTCATCTTTATACATAGAATTTGATACTACACACCATATTTCTAATTCCAATCTTTTGGTGTTGTCTTTGATTTTTTTTGCAAGGGTAATAAAAGTGAAGAACTCTCTTCGTCGGCCGGCCGATTTGAAGAGAAAGGAAGCACCTACAATCAACTGCGTTTCAAGAGGTATTTTGCGATCCTTTCCCATATTATTTTCCACTTGAGACCCTCGCGTCTCTGGCGATCACACACACACTCCCCTTAGCACCTCGTGCTCATGCTTATTATTGTTATCATTTTTTATTGATATTTCTTTTAAGTGGATTATTCTAAATTAGAGATCTACAACGTGTTCTTGAGAGTTTCTCCGATTAAGGGGGTGATGCATTTTGGACGCCGTGGGAAGCTGAGTCCCCGCTACATTGGTCCTTTTGTGATCTTGGAGCGCATCGGTGAGGTTGCTTACCGGTTGCAGTTACCCCCTAAGTTGGCGTCGGTGCATGACGTGTTCCACGTCTCGATGTTGCGGAAGTATATGCCCGATGACGCTCACGTGCTCGAGGATTCTGTTTGGCCTGAGGTGACTCCAGATCTCTCTCTCCCAGAGTTTCCGATCAGCGTGGAGGATAGGCGAGAGCAGCGCCTGCGGAACAAGGTCATCACCTTGGTAAAGGTCATGTGGCAGCGACACTCTGGTGGTGAGGCTTCTTGGGAACGTGAGGATGAGATGCGTCAGCAGTTCTCGTACCTATTTTAGTGAGTCTTCCTCTTCTTTCCCCTTGGGTTGTTCTCAATTTTGAGGATGAAATTCCTTTAAGGGGGGAGGGCTGTAATATCCTGGACCTTTTGGATCATTCTTTTTGGGTCCCGGATCTGGTTTTTCGGAGTGTCTGGCTCCGTTGTGTCGGAAATTTCGTTTCGGACATCTTTTGCGTTCGGATTGGCGCGATCCGGAGTCGTTTCGGAGGCCCGGAGGCATTCCGTGACTTTTTCGTGCGTGTTTTCCGATTTCCGGTGTGTGTTTCGGCTTTTTCTTCGGAAGCTCTCTGCGGGTGGACAGTGTCGTTCACCTGGGCACGAGTGGTACCGTTGCGATCGGTGCGTTCTGAGGATTCTGGAAACATATTTTTTTCTATTTTTTGGTATTTTTCCAAAAAATCGGATTTTCTATATATTCCCATTTCTTTTCTTTTCCTTTTTCCCTTTCTCTTTCTTCTTCTTCTTCTTCCTCCTTCCTTCCCCAACCGTGGCCGCTCTCTCTCTCTCTCCATCTCTCCCGTTCGAGCGCGGCGACCTCCGTTCCGGCTGCAAACGGCGGAGGTGCGACGCGGCAAGGACGTGGGTGACGTCGAGACGATCGTGCGGGCGTGCAGCAAGCGTGGGAAGCGTGGGGAGGCGGGGTTTCTAAAAGCGTTCTTCGCGATTCGTGGACGATCCGGCGGAGCATTCGCTCCATTGAGGTAGGGTGACTATCCTCTATGTCTGTGCTTTCCTTTCCCATGATTTCTAAGCCGGCGGGGAGCCGAGAGGGGTTCGTTTGAGCTCGGGACGGGAAATGCATGCTTTGGGGGTTTGAGTGCCGATCTAGAGTTTTACCGCGCCATTTGGAGTTTTGGGGGCATCATTCGGTGCTCTAGGGCGTGGGGATGAGTTCCCCCTTTGTTTCCCCATCACCCGAGGGTGATTGGGGCGTGGAATGGTGTTTTAGGCCGTTTCCCGCCATTCTCAGTTTTCTGAGGTGATCGCGGTCCACCAGTGACCGTTTTCACTGGTCATGGTCAGGCGGGGACCGCTTTCAGCAGGTTTTGAACCATTGGGGCTTTAGAGTGTCGGTGGGCGGACGCGGTCTTGCGATAGACCGCAACTGTTGGTCGCGGTCTGGGGGTGACCGAGTTCACCGTGGGGACCGGCACGGACCCCTAGGCATTTTTGACCGTTGGTTTCCAGTCGCGGTCTCCTGGAGACCGCTACTATGTGAACACGGTCACCGGGTGACCGCGTTCATTTTTCTTGCGCCAGGGTGGTCGTGGTTCCAGGAGGACCGCGACTGTGTGGTTGCGGTCCAGGGCAGACCGCTACCACAGGAGGCGGTCCTCCGGTGACCGCGTCTCCCATCCCTTGCCGATTCGAGTCCCGGATGAGCGAGTCTCGATCCCTGTGCTGACCCGTGGTCTGACCGATGCTGGGCATCATGTGGGGGCCACACGTGAGGGTGCCGTGGGGTCCCGGGAGATGGTGATTTTGGCTTGTGTCGCCGTGTGACAGTGTTGGTACAAGGAGCGTTCCGCGTACCTGCGATTGTGAGGTTGTTTTCCGTTGACTTGAGAGTCTACTCCTTCAGTGACCCTCCACTAGTCGTAGCCCACCAGTACGGGGTGCTGGTCTCACCTGGGAGTGGTGTATGGGCACTCACCCTCTGAGACAGTTTGTGGACCGGTTACCGTCGGGCCCCGCGTCTAGCAGCCAGAGTCTGGCTGAGGGGAAAATCGGTCAGAGGACCAGACTAAGGACGCACGGTCTGTGTGCACACACGTGGTTGGGGGCGGTTGGACCCACATCGACGGGCGTGACCCCAGCTAGTCACTTGTTTGTGGTTACTTGTACGGTGTTGCACCTTTGGTATGAGCTACCATGCCAGGCGGATCACCTACGGCGCGGTGTAAGACGTCAGGGGACGCTACCGGCTGTGCTTCTAGTGGGAGATACTCCTGTCGAGTATGGAGTGACAGACTGTCAGTCGTGTGGTTCCGACCTTCGGGTTTGCCTAGTCGATCGTTGGGCTTCGGTTGTCGCACCGTGGCACGTGTGTCGGTTTGCGTGCCGTAGGTCAATTATTTTGTAGAGCACAGGGCTTTCTTTTCGAGGTACCTACCTATCACTAGCGTAGTGGTTTCTCGTTTTACAAGGTAGGGTTCGAGTTATCCCTACTGAGTCTTGTTCCGAGACTCATTCCCTGCGTGTTTTCACCGTGTTTCAGGTGAGGTGCCGCCCCAGGGGAGCGCGTCTAGGGTGCAGCATGGTGCGGGTGCCCAGAGGTAGTGCCAGAGGTCAGAGCCAGGGTATGCCCCGTGTAGGTGTACTTTTCTTCTTGTCTTGTACTAGTTGTGGACTACTGTTATTGTCATTTTCTATTGTGTACCATGTAAAATGTTAATTTATTTCCTGCTTAATATTATAACTGTTTAAATTCTGCAATTACTTGTGATACTTGTGTAGTTTCCACACCATCCTTCTAACCCTTCCGAGTCTTCGGACTCGTGGGTGGCGGTGCGAGTCTCGGGTTATCAGGCCTTCCCGGTAATTGGATTCTCGGGTCGTTACACAATGCCCCGGCAGTATTTATGCAACTAATGAATAATGTCTTCAGGCCTTATCTCGACCAATTGTGGTCGTCTTCATTGATGATATTCTGATATACTCCAAGACTAAAGAGGAACATGAAGGGCACTTAAGAATAGCCATGCAAAAACTAAGAGAGCATCAACTCTTCGCAAAGCTTAGCAAGTGCGAGTTCTGGCTAAAGGAAGTTTCTTTCCTTGGCCATATCATTTCAAAGGAAGGTATCATTGTTGATCCTTCTAAGGTGGAAGCTATTAAGAACTGGAGCGGACTGACGACCGTGTCCGAAGTTAGAAGTTTTTTGGGTATGGCTAGTTATTATAGGCGATTCATTAAAGATTTTTAAAAAATCGCCATCCCTTTGACTAGACTTACAGGAAAGGAAAACCCTTTTATATGGTCAAAGGATTACGAAGAAAGTTTCCTAACTCTTAAAGATCTTCTTACTTCAGCCCCTATATTGGCATTGCCTATTGAAGGCGGTGGCTTTGAAGTCTATACCGATGCATCTGGCATTGGCCTAGGATGCGTTCTTATGCAGAATAAAAAGGTGATTGGCTATTCATCAAGGTAGTTGAAGCGTCATGAAGAAAACTACCCTGTGCATGATCTGGAGCTAGCTGCGGTTATATTCATCTTAAAAATTTGGTGACATGACCTTTATGGGGAGAAATTCACTATATTTTCATATCATAAAAGTTTGAATTACATCTTCACCCAAAAGGAATTAAAATGAGACAACGCAGATTGTTGGAGTATCTCAAAGACTTCGACTTTACTATCCAATATCATCCAGGTAAAGCAAATGTTGTAGCTGACTCTCTTAGCAGAAAACCTATGGCAACTCTGGCTAGCCCCAAGAAAGGTTCGACATGTCTTAATGAGGATTTTGCTCGTTTAAATCTGGATGTTGATAAGGAAGAGGAAGGATGTATACTTGCTAACATAAGGTCACAACCTACATTGATTGAAGACCTAGTTAAATTACAAGAAAATGACCCCACATTAATGGAAATCAAGGCTAATATTGATCAAAGGTTGGAATTCTCCATTTCAAAAGATGGAAGACTATTGTTTAAGGATCGAATCTGTGTGCCGAATCATGTCGACACTAAGAAGTTGATCATGGAGGAAGCTCACAAATCAAGATATGCTATTCACCCTGGTGCTACCAAGATGTATCAAGACTTAAAAAGAAACTTCTGGTGGCCCAACATGAAAAGAGAAGTAGAAGATTATGTATCTCGTTGTCTCACTTGTCAGCAAGTAAAAGCAGAACATTTAAAGCCCGCCGGTAAACTACATCCCTTGGGTATTCCCGAGTGGAAATAGGAAAGTATAGGGATGGATTTCATCTTGGAATTACCTAAGACGAGAGGTGGACATGATGGTATATGGGTGGTTATAGACCGATTGACTAAATCTACACATGTCCTGCCAATCAAAAGTCGATGGTCTGTAGATGTTTTAGCTGCATTGTACATGAGAGAAATTGTCAAGCTACATGGTGTCCCCGTCACCATTATATCTGACCGAGACCCTCGGTTCACATCACAGTTCTGGAAGGGTCTACAACATTCATTAGGGACCCGACTCAACTTTAGCACTGCGTTCCATCCACAAATTGATGGGCAAATTGAAAGGACAAATCAGGTTGTGGAAGATATGCTCAGGGCATGTGCTATTGATTTTGGAGGGAATTGGCACGACCACTTGCCTCTAGGGGAATTCGCATATAACAATAGCTACCAAGCTCGCATACAAATGGCATCATTCGAGGCACTATATGGAAGAAGCTGCCATTCACCTATATGTTGGAATGAAGTAGGAGAAAGGTAATTTCTCAGCCCCGACATCATCAGGGATACCACCGAGAAGATAAAATTGATTCGGGAGAGACTCCAGATGGCTCAAGACAGGCAGAAATCCTATGCTGATAACAGAAGGCGCGACCTGGAAATCTAAGTGGGAGACCATGTATTCCTTTAGGTTTCTCCAGGTCGAGGTATTCGAAGTTTCGGTATCAATGGTAAGCTCACTCCAAGATTCATTGGCCCCTTTGAAATTCTCGAAAGGGTTGGTACAGTCACATATCGAATAGCTTTGCCCCCTAAATTAGCTAGAGTTCATGATGTACTTCACGTCTCAATGCTCAAAAAGTTCATCTCCGATCCCTTTCATGTCATAACATATGACAACCTGTAGATTCAAAAGGATTTGACGTATGAGCAAAAGCCAATCAGGATAGTTGAATAGGAAGTACGACAACTTCAAAATAAAACCATTCCCATGGTCAAAGTACAATGGACCAAATTATGTCCACATGAAGCAACATGGGAAATGGAAGAAGCCATGCGTAGAAGATTTCCTGACCTATTCAGCTATAAGTACACTCTCCATAATTCCATATATTGAATTTAAGGCCCAAATTCTTTTAAGTGGGGGAGGGTGTAACGCCCGAGAATTTTCTAGAAATTTTCTAGATTTAAATATAATTATTAAACATTTAAATAGGATATTAAATGAAATATGGATAAATTAAATCTCATTATAAAGGCCTTATACTAAAGAATAGGGTAGGCCCATTTTAATAAGCCCAAAGGACCTAAACCCAAGCCCAAAAAAATTGGCCCATATTCTAGAAGCATCATTTAGCTATTTCTCAGATTTTTAAAGATAAAGAGGCTAATTATGGGGGATAATAACAGAGTTTGAAGGGATTCAAATTTCGGCACCCAAGACCAAAAGCGGTCTATCGCGAGACCGCGAGGGATAAGAAACGATCCCAACTAGACCGCATGGTTTTGCAAATTCCGTGAATGGAAGAAGGCATGAAAAGATGGAAACTTTGGCATCCTAATCGCCCAGGATCGATGCTATCCCTTAGTTAGAAGAGTCCAGATTGCTAGAGGATTGAATTGAAATCCTAATTAGGACTCTAGGTTCGTTCTAATCCATGAAACCCTAACTAACCTTATAAATAGATTCCAAGTTTCACAGGTGCGACCCTTACTTTTGGCTCGCGCGGGGCTCGCATGGAACTAAGGTAAGGAAGCATTATTTGGTGTAAGTTCTTGAGAATATTTCGTTCATTATAGTAAGGACTAACTCCCCTTAAAATTTCATAGTAGGAGATCAAGCCATCAGGAAGATAGAGGGATCCAAAGTCGCTGGTTCAGTACAAGAAACCAAGGAACTTGTGCGATCGGGCCAGATTGGTCTGCAAATTAAAAGCCCTAAATGAGGTATTTAGCAGTTAAGGCTTTAGAACTTTTGTTACCATTTATGTCTTCTATCTACCCTCCAATTTTCACATCTTTAGGTCAAGAGGATCAAGAGATAGAAGGGCGGGAAGTTGCTGGTTCGGTTCAGGATGAGCAGAAATTGGGGTCAAGTTCCATCCCTCAATTCAAAGTTTAAAGCTCTGTCTAGAGGTAGGTTATCTCATGATTGGCTTAAACTTGAAGTCAAGAATAAAAGCCTCAGTTGTTTTCATGTATTGAACATAGAGAATTTTATGTTTCATTGGGACTATGCATCTAGTGTAATCTTCATGCCTGAATCTTAGCCCTAATAAAGTTAAAAAGAAAATCTATTGTTTATTATACATAAACCTATGCATATTCTTAGCCTATTCTTGTTCTAGCATGTTTTACAGTGTGTTTCATTGATTTCCATGCATAACATGTCCTAGATTAGTGTGTATTTTACTATTTTCCTGATTTTTTGTCAAACAGACAGAAACGGTCTATAAGTGACCGCTAGGGATAGCTAAGCGGCCCCTCGATAGATCGCTTGACTCGGGTAAACGGTCCTCCTTAGACCGCTTTACGGTTCTGTGAACCAGTCCGAACTTAGTTAAATTTTGCCCATCGTAACTCTATAATTATGTTATTTTCCACCCAAAATTATGTCTATTTTTCTGCAGAATACCTTGTTTAAGCATGTGCATGATTTTAAACGTTATTTTTCTTTATCATGTAATTTCACACCTAAATGTTATAGTTTTGTAATTAAATATTTTCTCCTTTGTTTATGGAACATGATTCATGGTGGTGTTTAGAACGTTGTTTTGATTGTTGTTTTCACACGATCCACTCTTATCTCTAGAGCCATTTTCTTAAGTACATGGCATGTACTCCGGTATACGACCATTAGTTACACTCTGCACTTATAGGCACACTCTCTTGGACTTATGAACCTCTCGCCGGAGATTCCTTCTGTCAGACTAGGGGATTATGTTTCAAGGCCTCCGTAAGTCTCCGTGAGCCTGGGATTCCCACTAGGACGCCGACCTGGTTGTACCATCAAAACCCAAAATTGTCTAGAAAGCACTTACACTATCAATGTTTTTTTTCTGAATTCTGAGTTCCAAACGGTCTTCATGGCGACTGCTAAGGGTTAGCTAACAATCGGCAAGTGACCGCATCTTTTGGCAAACGGTCATCCCTTGACTGCGTGTCTCTCTAAGTCAAGTTTCCTTTGTTCTGGCTTAGACTCATTATAAATGGTCCAGACTAGACCGCCTGGTTCATGAAATGGTGTTGGCACTCAAAATATGATCGTCGGTGACCAAGCCATAAGGACGAATGACCCGGCCCACCGAAGTACGGAAGCCGATAAAGATCAACATATTGAAGACTTCTCAAGCTGCCAGAGCCTCGAGTCACTCCATGTGGACACGGGGACTTCACCTCAGAAGAGCCGAGACAAACCCGTCAACCAACTGGCAGTGCGACCAAGCCTGCCCAATGAACCGGCATCGACTTTGTCATGCCGCATACACTACACCCGTTGTCTGATCAAGGACGACGGTCTATCCGGTGGTTCCCCACCATATGAAGAGGTTCTCTCGAAGATGAAGGAGTTCCCCCGGCTCTCCGAGACGGAGGACCGAAAGCTCTGTCGGCAGAAGATCTCGATCACTCGGCACGGGTACGGCCCTGCCAAGATGGGCCCATTAGTGGCCGAATGATCACCCAGCTCAGGCGAAACTATCCCTGGTGTTACACCACACCCTAAGGAGCTTTGGGCATGAGCCAGACCGAGCCAGCAGCACGAATCATAGAGCCGAAGGCCGTGTCAGCGGAAAGCCCGTATGATCAAATCAAAGCTATCTGGAGTCTCGAGAATGGCCGTACGTCAACCTGGGAGCTTCTACAAGACATCTCGTCGAAGTTTCGAGGAGCATTGGCAAGATAAATGTTCACGTGATGGGGACATCACCTCCCATTGCATCTGGCATGGTCTAGTCATTTAATTTTGAGTCCTATGTAATTTTTATTTGAGTCATTTGATGTATTTTCCCTTTTAATTGTGTCATGTTCCTAGGTCTTGTGTTTATTTCCCTAAGTTTGAGTGTCATTAGGTTGTCTAGTTAGCTATTGGGCCCAATTCATTAGGCTTGGCCCAAGGGTTCCCCCTACCCCCTCGGTTATTTGTCATTGAGTCAATTGTTAGGGACTTTTGTAGAAATGTGGGTTTCCTATATATAAGACCCCATTCCCCCCCATTTCAAATTAATGAATCAATGAATGAAAAAACTTGCCATTTTGAGAGTTTACACTTCTTATCTAGTGGAGAGATTCCATTTTTTGGGTGAGAAACCCTAGGGGAGAGATTCCCCACCCTTCCCTCTCTTAATCTCTCTTTTCACTCCACTTTCTCTCTCCTCAACAACCAAATTCGAATTTTCTTCTCTCTCCTCCCTTCCCAACCACCTCCACTCCCCACCTACCCCATTTAAGCCTCTTCCCATTCCCCACAACCCTCATCAATACTCCACCCCTTCCCAAGACCCCCTCCACCAATCCTCTCCTCACCATCCAACCCCCAACTACCCCTCCCACTTTCCCAAGCACCCTTCCCACTACCCCAAGCACCCCTTTCCTTCCCCAACACAACCCCCTCATTCCCAAGACAAAAAAATTAACCCCACCCTTAAACCTATTTTCGAATATCCTTTCCCTCTCTCCATTCCAACCAAATTCGCAGCCTCCACTACCACCATCTATTGGACCCTCTTCCAGACCTTATTCTCCACCTCCCACACCTTAGAACACCCCCTCCAAGACCCCCTTACAACCAGGGGTCACTCCCACACTCATCTACCCCCTTCCCCTTCTTCTTTCTTGGTCATTGGAAGCTACTTCAAAGTTGCAGTTTGCTGTCCAGAGGTTGCAGATGAACCAGCAAATTGCAGCGGCCACCACGACTTCCTCTGGATGAGTTTGAAGACCCAAGAGCCATCATCGGAAGCGTCTACCAGTCTCCTTCGCAACAGAAGTGGTTTCATCTTCTTCCAATCTCCGAGCCGTCCAGGAGGTCCATTCTCCCACAACTGCGCAGAGCTGTCCCGGCTGAGTACCAGAACCGGATTAGAAGCTCTGCCACGACGAACCTCAGAGAAATCAGCCCATGAGCTCTTCTACAAAGTTCTTCTTCCTCCTGTCTACTTTCAGAATCATGAAGCGGAGTTCCGTTTGGCATCCTGTGGCAGGAGTTATCCTTTTTCTCCCTCAGCTGCTTCGACCAGTCACCATTGTTCTGCTTCCCCAGATCTTCTCCGACATCGGTTGGCTTCCCCATCAGTTTTTCTGCGAAGAGGACTTGTCCATGATTCCAACGACTCTGACGGTGCTCGATTCTGAGTTCGGGAGCTATCGGGGCATCCTCTGTAACCAGCGGTTGGAAACCAGGGGCTAGCTCTGCAGAGATCCTGATCCGGAGAGAAAGCTTCACCACGACAAACCCCGGAGGAATCAGGCCACGAGCTCTTCTATAAAGTTCTTCCCCTTTCTGTCTACTTTCATAATCAAGAAGCGGAACTCCGTTCGGCATCCGGAAGCAGAAGTTACGAATTTTCTTCCTCAGTTATGTTGCCAAGAATACTCGTCCACGGTTCCAGCGGCTCTGGCGGCACCTGATTCGGAGTTCGGGAGCGGCCAAGGCAACCTCTTCTTCCTGCTGTTAGTAACTAGTTGCTGTCAGTCCGAGAATCAGCGTCCTGTTCGAGCTCCTGTCCAGGCCAGCAGCGACCCCAGAAGAATTCGGCAAAATTCAGAGGCACTCCAGTTCCAGTAACAAAGATTTTCCCACTGGTCTCGCCCTCGGCAAAATTCCTGATCACGTTCTGCAGCCACAGTACCGACTATCTGTCCACAATTGCCGAGAGAAGGCAGATTTAGCATATTCACTTCATCATCATTTTAGGCCTAGTTTTCCCCACCCCGCTTGGCCGGCTGAAGGCTCCTCCCTGCGTGGAGGTAGTTTTGATTGTAACTATCATCTTCCCTTCCCCACGATCCCCCCCTTGCATGGGGTGTAGTGTTGTAATAGCTTAAACAGGTCAAGCTACCCCGGTGCGGCGTGTGGGGAACCCACGCTTCCCCGCTCGCCCTCGTCTCCGAGCGGGACCGGTTTCTTCAAACCGATCGAGTAAATGCTCCAAACTTTGCTCTAATTTGTGCTTGTTCTTTCAATATTAGTTCATAAACTCCGCTGGCCGTGAATGAGAGCCCGATCCTTAAGCTCTTGTGCTATAAGTGATCACCGTGGGAAAAGAGAGAAACCGGTGCCTTTGGCACTTGGTCGGCCCCATTGTCTTGGGCTTCCACATCCATTGGGAATCAAGTCTTGTCCTTGCTGGCCCTCTACCAACAAGGGCCCAACCCCTCAACCTCACCTTGGCATTGCCAAGTTACCCCGGGCTTGGGTGAACGACGAGAAAGCGGCGGCCCAAATTGGCCCTTTTAGATTGCGAATGTGCTTGCTTGCTTAAGTCCAAGGTCGTGTCACATCAATTGGTATCAGAGCAAGTCATTGACTTGTCTCTATCAAGTCAAGTCCTAGGGCATGCTTGCATTGGAGTCATCATCAATCCGACCCTTGCATTGATTTTTCCGATCATCATGGCCACCTACTTAGCCTACTCACCACCCATGGACTTCATTCTAGATAGGGATATTACCTTTGACGGATCGCATTCTAGTGACTATCTTAGGTGGGAGGCTACCATAGAAAAGTACTTTGAAAAGACTTGGGTATATGGATCCGTGAGAGTCCGAAAGGCCAAGGGACGACTTCGAGGTCAAGCCAAAAGTAAGTGGGAACACATAGAGGGATTAAGGAGGGTTAGGAGGCAAGAGCCGATTTCCTCATGGGATGATATGAAGGTTGAGCTTAGGAAGATATACATTCCCAAATATTCTCACCCCTTCTACTCAAACACCCCTAGCCCGAGGTGCACTACCACTCCTCCATCCCCAACCGATCAACTTGATACCACCTTTAGGCCTCCTCCCCCACCACTCCCAACAAATCACTTCTCCATCATCATAACTTCACTTCACAACCAAGTCCTCTCCCTTAAGGCCCAAATAAACCAAACATCCACCTCTCCACCAAATCCCCTAAGGGTCCCCACACTCCAACCAAAATCCCCTTCCGCAAACCTCACTATCCAAACTCAATTGGCCCCCACTTTCCCCCCTCCACAACTGGCCGATCCCAAGGGGAAGAAACCCCTAACCAACCCAATTTTCCCAATAAGGACTACCACTCACCCTATTCTCACCATTCAAACCCAAGTGGACCCCATTTACATCCCTCCACCTAGAACCATGTCGGCCACCACCACCCAACCCAAATCCCATCACCCGACCCACCTTCCACTTCCAACCCCAATCCTATCCCAACCTAAGCCTCCAATACTTCCACTCCCAAACCCCACACTACCAATCCCAAACCAAGTTTCCCTTTACCCTCCACCCCGGGAGCACCACACACCAACCCTCATCACCCCAAAAGACCCTCTCACCTCCTTGGTAGAAGAACTCATACCCAATTCAATAGTTGAGGACACTCCAAACCCACTCCCCACCTTGGAGGAAACCCAAGTCCAAGTTGAGAAAGAAACATCACACGATGGTACTCACCTTACATCACCCTCTCTAGTTGGGACCAAGCTCATCTTAGGAGAACCCATTGTTAGTTGGCTAAAGGAGAGCCCAATTAGAGAGATCCGGGCCCATGTTTTCCCTCCCATAGAACAAGACCTTCCCTTAGTGCCCTTCTTCCCCTATCACACCACAATCCAAGTATCCTATCAAGTGGAGACCTTAGAGGACCTTCTCAAGGGCATAGCATGGCAATTAGAGATGACTAGTATGTTGACCCCTATGGTAGAATAACCTAGGAGCCTTAGCCTCCTACACCTATGCATAGGGTCTATCACCTCGGTTTGCACCATTGGTTGCTACACTAGCGACCTCCTTATATTCCTCCCTACACCCGATGAGCCCAACCTTCTCCTCGATTTAGAGCTTCTTATCTCGGGTAGAAAGTCAAGCCCTCCACTCATGGCTGACCCACTTGCCAAGAACATTGGCCCAACTATCATGGAGAAGGATGACTTAGCACCTTTTGAGGATCTTGAGGACATGGAGTTCCTCCCCCTAGGTAACCCATTTTATGATCCATATGATCCATTCCAATGGGAGTCAAGAGACTCGTATGACCCAAACACTTTATCCACCACCCACCTTTCCCTAAACCAACTCACAATGTTTGACCCAATTCACTCCATCTTAGACCCGGGTTACACCTTGGGAGCCATAACCTTGGACCATATATCCCTAGGTAATAAGATGGTGCCCCACCCCATGATGACCACCTTCTTAGATCCATTCGATCCTTTCCAATGGCAGTTCAAAGGTTGTCCCACACCTATACACATGGAAGTCACTTTTGGGAAAAGTATGCATGTGTCTAGGCTTTCCACACCCCTTGGCATGAACACGATGTTGGGTCTATTCATTCATATCACCCACATGTCAAGTAGAAAGTATGAGTGGTCCATATTCGGATGTCATGGTCCACCTTCATTCATCATGGGTCTTAAGCATGTCAAAGGCATCTACGGATGTCCGGGTCCTCCTATATTTATCACCAATTTGCATGATAGGGCCACCTACGGGTGCCCCGGCCCACCTATGCTAACCAAAGTCTACACTGCAACATTACACGATAGGTCTACTTTTGGTTGCCCAGGTCCACCCATCACCCCCGGAATGTCTGCATTCACAACATTGCATAAAGAGATCCGCAAGCACATTAGCAAGAAGAATGTGACTTATAAAAGGCGAGCCGACTCTCATCGACGTCACCAAAAATCCCATGAGGGTGACTTTGTGATGGTAAGAACGGAGATGCTCTCCCCGGGAGCCATCTCCAAATTGAGGCCACGTGGGGCTGGTCCCTTCCAGGTCCTGAGGCGCATTAGTGCACATGTCTATGAGTTAGATTTCCCCGAGGAATATGGGGTAAGTCCCACATTCAGTGTCTCCGACCTAGTGCCATACAAGGGACCCACGGTGGTACCTAGTGAGGATATTGAGCCTATTCCCTCCGTTGAGAGAGCACCCACCCGTGAGGAGAGTCCAATAGCCAAGAGAGCCCAGCGTGAGCACATTGAACGAATATTGGATGAACAAGTCACTACCACCAGGAGCAAAGTATACAAGCGCTATCTCGGCAGGTGGATGGATCGGTCTCGTTCGGAAGACTTGAGGGCAGTACCACTTCTACACCGTCCAAGGAGGGAAGGACACTTACTCGACGGAGTCGAGTTCTCCGCACCCCGGGAGTATGATGGGGACATCACCTCCCATTGCATCCGGCATGGTCTAGTCATTTAATTTTGAGTCCTATGTAATTTTTATTTGAGTCATTTGATGTATTTTCCCTTTTAATTGAGTCATGTTCCTAGGTCCTGTGTTTATTTCCCTAAGTTTGAGTGTCATTAGGTTGTCTAGTTAGCTATTGGGCCCAATTCATTGGGCTTGGCCCAAGGGCTCCCCCTACCCCCTCGGTTATTTGTCATTGAGTCAATTGTCAGGGACATTTGTAGAAATGTGGGTTTCCTATATATAGGACCCCATTCCCCCCTATTTCAAATTAATGAATCAATGAATGAAAAAACTTGCCATTTTGAGAGTTTACACTTCTTATATAGTGGAGAGATTCCATTTTTTGGGTGAGAAACCCTAGGGGAGAGATTCCCCACCCTTCCCTCTCTTAATCTCTCTTTTTCACTCCACTTTCACTCTCCTCAACACCCAAATTCGAATTTTCTTCTCTCTCCTCCCTTCCCAACCACCTCCACTCCCCACCTACCCCATTTAAGCCTCTTCCCATTCCCCACAACCCTCATCAATACTCCACCCCTTCCCAAGACCCCCTCCACCAATCCTCTCCTCACCATCCAACCCCTAACTACCCCTCCCACTTTCCCAAGCACCCTTCCCACTACCCCAAGCACCCCTTCCCTTCCCCAACACAACCCCCTCATTCCCAAGATAAAAAAACTAACCCCACCCTTAAACCTATTTTCGAATATTTTTTCCCTCTCTCCATTCCAACCAAATTCGCAGCCCCCACTACCACCATCTATTGGACCCTCTTCCCGACCTTATTCTCCACCTCCCACACCTTAGAACACCCCCTCCAAGACCCCCTTACAACCAGGGGTCACTCCCACACTCATCTACCCCCTTCCCCTTCTTCTTTCTTGGTCATTGGAAGCTACTTCGAAGTTACAGTTTACTGTCCAGAGGTTACAGATGAACCAGCAACTTGCAGCGGCCACCACGACTTCCTCTGGACGAGTTTGAAGACCCAAGAGCCATCATCGGAAGCGTCTACTAGTCTCCTTCACAACAGAAGTGGTTTCATCTTCTTTTGATCTCCGAGCCGTCCAGCAGGTCCATTCTCCCACAACTGCGCAGAGCTGCCCCGGCTGAGTACCAAAACCATATTGGAAGCTCTGCCACGACAAACCTCAGAGAAATCAGCCCAAGAGCTCTTCTGCAAAGTTATTCTTCCTCCTGTCTACTTTCAGAATCACGAAGCAGAGTTCCGTTCAGCATCCTGTGACAAGAGTTATCCTTTTTCTCCCTCAGCTACGTGGCCCTGCTGCCCACAATCTACTTCGACCAGTCACCATTGTTCTGCATCCCCAGATCTTCTCCGACATCGGTTGGCTTTCCCGTCAGTTTTTCTGCGAAGAGGACTTGTCCATGATTCCAACGACTCTGACGGTGCTCGATTCTGAGTTCGGGAGCTATTGGGGCATCCTCTGTAACCAGCGGTTGGAAACCAGGGGCTAGCTCTGCAGAGATCCTGATCTGGAGAGAAAGCTTCATCACGACAAACCCCCGAGGAATCAGGCCACGAGCTCTTCTATAAAGTTCTTCCTCTTCCTGTCTACTTTCATAATCAAGAAGCGGAACTCTATTTGGCATCCGGCAGCAGAAGTTACGAATTTTCTTCCTCAGTTCTGTTGCAAAGAAGACTCGTCCACGGTTCCAGCGGCTCTGGCGGCACCTGATTCGGAGTTCGGGAGGGGCGGAGGCAACCTCTTCTTCCTGTTGTTAGTAACTAGTTTCTGTCAGTTCGAGAATCAGCGTCCCTGTTCGAGCTCCTGCCCAGGCCAGCAACGACCCCAGAAGAATTCGGGAAAATTCAGAGGCACTCCAGTTCCAGTAACAAAGATTTTCCCACTGGTCTCGCCCTCGACAAAATTCCTGATCACGTTCTGCAGCCACAGTACCGACTGTCTGTCCACAATTGCCGAGAGAAGGCAGATTCAGCATATTCACTTCATCATCGTTTTAGGCCTAGTTTTCCCCACCCCGCTTGGCCGGCTGAAGGCCCCTCCCTGCGTGGAGGTAGTTTTGATTGTAACTATCATCTTCCCTTCCCCACGATCCCCCCCTTGCATGGGGTGTAGTGTTGTAATAGCTTAAACAGGTCAAGCTACCCCGACGCGGCGTGTGGGGAACCCACGCTTCCCCGCTCGCCCTCGTCTCCGAGCGGGACCGATTTCTTCAAACCGGTCGAGTAAGTGCACCAAACTTTACTCTAATTTATGCTTGTTCTTTCAATATTAGTTCATAAACTCCGCTGGCCGTGAATGAGAGCCCGATCCTTAAGCTCTTGTGCTATAAGTGATCACCGTGGGAAAAGAGAGAAACCGGTGCCTTTGGCACTTGGTCGGCCCCATTGTCTTGGGCTTCCACATCCATTGGGAATCAAGTCTTGTCCCTGCGGGCCCTCTACCAGCAAGGGTCCAACCCCTCAACCTCACATTGGCATTGCCAAGTTACCCCGGGCTTGGGTGAGCGACGAGAAAGCGGCGGCCCAAATTGGCCCATTTAGATTGGGAATGTGCTTGCTTGCTTAAGTCCAAGGTCATGTCACATCATCACGGTGACCCCCAGAATCATCCCCGGACTCATCAACTGGCTCGAAGCGCAGGAGGAGCATTAGCCCGGCGCGCCCTAAACCGGCGCGCCCCTCACTTGATGCCCTCTATCCCGGCGCGCTGAACCCCATCCAGGGCCTGGCTATTCCGGTGCGCAAAGACCCATGAAGCCCTTCCCGGCGCGCAGTTCTTCACACCATATGACGCTTGGGGCTCGATCATGTATATATACAGATGGCTATTCGAAAGAAAAAAAGAGGAGAAGAGTTGAGAAACAGAAAGAGGGGGCAGACAGAAGGTTAAGAAGAGTGTCTTTCGAGAGAGGCCTTCCGAGGGGAGAGAGAGCATTCTTGGAAGAGGAGTTTCTGTCCGAGCATCCTTTGACGGCCATCTTCCTCTGTTCTGGTAGAAATCCTCTGGAGCTGGAGAAGGAGAAGCGGGCCGATACTCTGTTTTGAGAACAGGTGGGCGCCGGCGTCTATCTCTCTCTGCTTTTCGTGAATTTTCCTCTTTCGGAGTCTCCGTCTACCAACTGTAAGCAAGAGAGGGGAGGGATGGCAATGATATGAGCCGACCCCTCCCCTCCTCTGTGATTTCTTCTCTTTACTGTATTTTCCCCTGCGAATGATGAACGGCGACCGAGCAATGATGCCGGCGCCGGATTCTTAACGTGTAAATGAGTGGCCCATTCCTGTTTCTGGGATGGCAATGTGCATTTGAATGTCTGGACCAGCAGGTCGAATGAGTGATTTGAAACTTCTGTCTCCTTCTCTATCTACATCGATGTGTATGTTTAAGGTCTTCCGTGCGTTTTCTCTGATCCTGGTTTCCCCGAAGCCCTGATCATGCCCCGAAGCACCGTGGGCCACAGAAACACCCCTCCCTGGGGTTTTCCCTTTCGATCGTGCTCGTGTCTGATTTAAGGGTCTCCGCATACCCTCCGTGGATAGAGCTACGCTTCTGCGTATGCTTCTTTCTACCGTGTTGTCAAGGGACTAACTCCCCTCGATTCCTCTCTTCCTGTTGCCCTGTGGCTCGCGAGGTGGGAGTCGTTCTTGGGATTGCAAGATGCATCGACTTAAAATTGCGCCGTAACT
This sequence comes from Amorphophallus konjac, assembly GCA_022559845.1. Lineage (NCBI taxonomy): Eukaryota > Viridiplantae > Streptophyta > Magnoliopsida > Alismatales > Araceae > Amorphophallus > Amorphophallus konjac. The sequence goes on from CM040123.1 coordinate 97,185,132, forward strand.
GTTCGAGCATATGCCTCTATGTTTGGCTCGTCTCGCCTGTGCATTGATTGCCCCTCTGCATTATAGTCATGTGAATCATTCCGAGATTCCTTTATTTCGTCTTAATCGTCCGGGGAGGGGGACATTCCCCGTTTCTTCACATAGCTGCTGGGCGATCGAGAACTCTACCCCTCAATGGTAGATGTTTCCCCAAGGCCATAGCAGATAGCAACAGGGGTCTTAGCCTAACAGGCTTAGCCCCGACAATCTGAGGCCCAATCGAGGCCAAGAGATGTATGCTCCTCGTAGGCCAACCCTCGGAGCTTCACCCTCTTGGTGGTCGGTTCCTCCACGGGATGAGTCATAAGTTGTGGGTTGTCCACCCCTCGTAGGCTAGCCCTCGGGGTGATGCTCCCATCATTAATGACCTCATCTCTCTATCTTTCCCCTTACGGAGCCTTGGTTCCCCTCGTAGGCTAGTCCTCGGGGTATCCTATCCGATGGGGTTTGCTGGGTGCCTCCGTGTACACCGGCCGTTTAGGGGCTTGTTCCACAGGTGAGCATGACCCCGCTTCTCCCCTGCAACTCTTCAGGTTCAGGGGAGATGCTGTCCAATTTTGGACATATTAAGATTAAATAAGCCTTAATGAAACGCTCGTTCTGGACTTAATTACCTCAGTGCTTGAGTATGAACCTCGCACTGACTTGCTCCCTCATTCCTAGAAGGCCATGGGCTCCAATTAAACAATCAATTGGCCTAAACAACTCTAAAATGTTCTATGGGAGTTTAATAAACTTGAAAAAGTTCAAAAATTAACAAAAATAGGGTTAATACGGTGCGGTCTTAGCTGGCGCGCCTTAAATCGACGCGGTACCCCCCCGCGCCGGGTTAACCCCACACTCATAATCAAAAAAATTTTCCTTGCGACTTTCCGGCGCGTCCCAAACTGGCGCGCCCCATCCTCTTGCGCGCCGTTTTAGCCGGTTATGGGGCCGCGCCGTATTAGCCATCCATACTGATGTTTTATCGCGCCGTATGAGTTACCTCTCGCATGGTTGCGCCGGTTTTGAAGCATGTTGCCGTTTAAATCGCTCATTTGCCCCAAGGTAATTCTTGTCTCTCGGGGTCGATGCCAACAAGTCATAGCTGGTAATAAATTGAATAAAAGAAGGGCCTAGCGAGCCCGAACTATATTGTTATCATATCTTCATTACTATGTCCGTTAGCACTTTGCTTTCGCTATCACACTTGTGTTGCCTTCCTTCTTCTCGATGGGCAGTAATAAACGTGGTTGATCACCATTTGCTTCCACAATTCCGTTATCATGCTTAATATAGTTATGAACGTCATGTGTGCATCCATGTATACATCCTCGAGTAGATCAAATGGCGTTGACAGAAAAGCCGGATTACGTCTGGTCAGAAGTCTTCGCTGTGCGCGACGGTGTTCTTCGGACCTACGTCCTCTGCCACGTACCGAGGATCCATAATTCCATGAACTATGCATCTTCTACACGATAAACTTGTGCATCCTGCATGTCTTCGTCATGATCATCATGTAGCTCTTTTTTTAATCCGGCTTCGACAGCCCGCTATCTCGGTAATTTATCAAAGGTGTTCCCTCCTCGTGGGGGATGTAATTAACGCCATAGCCTTTATGGTATGGCGGACTGCTGGTCTCGACCGAACCTCACATTCGCCCGACACGGGTCAGAATGAGCGCATCATAAAATTGTCACTCATGTGACTGGCACGCCCGCGTCGTCAATTAGTCAGTTAATTACCAGTTAGTTAATTGGTTGATCGACGCGTGAAATAAGACATGTATACATGTACATATGTACATATATATACATGAAATAAAACAATAAGATGGTCGGATAAAACCCATCGCAAACAGTCTGGCACGCCCGGTGGGACTTGTGTCACCTTTCATCTCTTTGCCGAGATATTCGGACTTCGAAGCCCTCTCAAAGGCTACTGATTATTGCCTTGTTTGACATTGCAGGCAAACCAATGACGATCAACGGGATAACTGGCGTCGACTTCGATCTTTCGATAGTCGCTGGACACGCGCAAGGGTATCTGGCGGTACCCATGGAATTCGGCAGCTTCCCTCCCGCTGTAGGCTTCCCCAACTTTTTGGGGTTGGCCTTCGTCGATATCCTGGAGGTCGAAGCCCCAGTGCCTGCCAAGGAAGCTGTGGAGAAAGCGGAGCCTCTGAAGGTTCCCTACTGCAAAGACTCATCCGAGACTTCGGCCCCGGCTGCTAGCTGTCTGGTGCACCACGTCATACGTGGGACCCACCCCAATGTCATCAACAAACACCCTGGAGGACGCCAGCATCGCCAGGTCCGCAAGAATGCTGCTGTAGTTACCGGAACTCTGTCTCAGTCCGGGAAATCTATGCTAGTCGGGGGTATGCGCGTCTTCCTTGACGGACGCACTGCACGGGTGACCCCAGACCGAGTCATCCCCAACATTCCTGTTTACAATGCCTATCAAGCTCTCGCTGGAAGGAGGGCGGAAATAGAAGAAACCGGCCACTATGGTCAAGGAAGCCCGGCACCCAGGCCGAAGAAGTTCAAACAAGTGTGGGTTCCCAAGCGAACTCGACTTGCCTACCAGCTAACACCTATCCGCCGCCGTCTTTTGAACGACGAGGCGGAAGTGAGGAGAGAAAGGGGCCTGCCCCCAAAGGAGGAAGAAGAGGTGGTTGCGGATCCTCCGCGCCACAGAAGTTTCCGGGCTGCGGCCCGTCAAGCCAATGTCCCTACTGCGGGACGAAGATTCCAACTGCCAGCCGACAGAGCTCGGCTAGCCTATATCCCTCCTGCCGGAGGTCGACAATCACCCCCCGTCCTATATCAAGAGCGGGGTCAGGAAGAGATGACCTGCTTGGTCAGAAATTATTTCCGAGGCTTAGGCAATCCCTCACTCGGACAACAGCGACTGATGCAGACAGTCGCCATTCAGGAAGGTTACTGCCCATCAGCGGCAGAAGAAGGAAATATGGAAGATAGAATGATGGTGTCGTCAGTCGATGACAATGGATATAATGACAGCTTCGAGGTCGAAGCCGATGAAGCCTTCCCTGAGCAGGAAGAAAGAAGAAGAGTTTCTGTGTTCGAAAGGCTGACCTTTCCGCAGCAAGCCAGAAGGAGGGTCTATCAACAAAGAAGAAGGATGCAGGTTTTTACCTGCAACATGGCTGGCATATCCAGCCAATATGGGGAGCTTCCTGAAGACCCCCAAGAATTGGCTCAATTGGCCGCACGGCCGGGTCCAGCTACCCGCAGAACAGAAGCAGCAAAAGAGCTTCTGATGATGGTTAGAGGGAAACAGCCTTAGGTCGATCCCCACTGGGATGACAAGGCCCCCGTCTTGACCGCTAATGTGGTGACGGCTGAAGAAGAAGACGACGTCCTCCTCGACATCCTGCCTGAGGGTACGTCTGGGGAAACAACAGAGGGTATCCCCACCACTATAGACCCATCAGTTCTGATGCTGCTACAAAATATCAACGGGAGATAGACTCTCTAAAGAAGCAGCTGATGGAAAAAACTGAACATTCATCAGCTTCTAAACCACCCGAAGTCCAGGGTGAGTCATCTCGGGGAGCGACTCGTCATGACGACCCTCCACCACTCTATACACTGTCCCAGCCGTCAGAGCCAAGCATGGCGACAGCACAATAGTGGCCACCACAGTCTCAGCCGCTGCTACCTCCGGTGTTCCCTCAGGTGCACCCGACACCCCCGCTGCTGCGTCCTCCACAGGCGACCACCCTGGTCACCCCATACTTGCAGCCGGCACACTTCTATCCAGAACCGGTTGATCCCACAGTCGTGAACCGGATGATGGTAGAGAGGATGATCAAGATGAAGCTCGCAGAGAAAAGTGAAGGCGACTACGTCGCATTTGATGCCTATCGGGTACCCTACCCGCAACACCATGCGGCTAAACGACTTCCCCCGGGGGTCAACAAGCCGCCTAAGTTTGACAAATTCAACGGGAAAGGGTCCCCTAAAGAGCATATTGCATATTATATGACCGTTATGGGTGATCTGGCCACCGACGAGTCACATTTGCTGAAATTCTTCGGGTCCTCGCTGACAGGGCTCGCATTTGAATGGTACTCTAGCCTCCCGGCCGGGTCAATCAGTGATTGGCCGGATATGCAGAGAAAGTTCAGAGAAAGATTCCACGTCACAGAGAGGGAGGTCACAGTGGCCGAACTCTACTCAACAAAACAAAGGGCAGATGAGACAGCCCTTGATTATATCAAGAGGTGGAGGAACCTAGGAATGAGATGCAAGCGGCCCCCGCATCAGGAGGACGTGGTACAAATATGCAAACAAAACCTCAGGAGGGAGGTCCTGGAGAAGATGATTGGAATGGAAATATGGTCGTTCGACCGGCTGAATAATGTAGTGGCCGAAGTGGAGACTTTCCTAGCCAAGCCTGTCCCGGCGTCAGCTGCCAGCACGGCCCAAAAAGGCAAGGCTGCGGAACGGCGCCCCACACCTAAAGAAGCGAATGCGCTTGATATCAAGGCGTTCGAACAGCAGAAGGAGAAAGGCAAGAAGGCGGCTCCCCCACAACCTGCAAAAGCTCTAGATGATAAAGAAGGTCCTTCGCTGAGGGACAAAATGAAGAAAGCTTATTCCTTTCCAAAAGATAAGACCCGAGTCCTGTTCGACTGGGTAACAGAAAACAGCATGGTCACTCTGCCCGAGCCAAGGAGGCCGGAGGACCTGAAAAGAAAAGACAGTCCAAGATTCTGCCCCTACCACCAGATGTTGGGACATCCAATCGAAGACTGTTATGTTTTCAAAGACGTCATCGAAGGAATGGTAAAGAAGAATGAAATAGAGCTGGGAGAGTACAAAGTAGACCCTCCCCAGCCACATGAAGCCCCTCTCAGGAGAGCAGCGGTCAACATGATCTCCCTCTACCAGGCATTACCTGAGGAGATCTCTGAAGCAAGCACACGGAGCACCTACGAAATCCATTTCCTGGAGCCCGTGAAAGAACAACAGGGGTGGCAGCAGATCCCTGTGAAGCACAAGAAGAAGAGGGCACCCCGCCCAAAAGAGGGGGCACATATCCGTGGCATTACACCCCGGCCTGCTCCGCCAGTGGTAACACCCGTATGGGTCACTCCACCTACAGCTGTCAGAATACATACACCTAACAGGAGGAGACAGACTCCGCTGCCAGTAATCAAGGAAACCAATCCTGGAGTCCTTCGACTGCAGCACCTGATTGAAGGGCTAGAGGAATATGTGCAGCCCGAATTGAAACCTTTGCTGGTACGGGACCACGTCCCATGGCAAGAGCTAGAACAACTCTCGCTCAAACAGGTGGACGAAGCCGAAACAGCACCCCCTGAAGAAGGCGGCCTGTTCTGGGGGCAGGCACCCGCAGAAACCAAAAAGAAGAGAAAGCAAAAGAAGAAGAAAAGAAAGGCCGCTGGGGCCAATAAAACACAGGTTGTCTCCTGCAATACCCTGTCAGCACTCTTCAACCTACCCGGAGAAGAGGAAGAAGAAGAAATTTGCTTCACACCCCATGCTGGGAGAGGCAAAGCCGAGGCCGCAACTGCTGCGCATGCCACTCGGTCGGGCCGAAAATGGGGGCGCCAGCCACCACCCAATCACAACATCATGTTCAGAGGGGAGAAACCCTACAAGACACCTTCACCGGAGGTTAAGGGAGTCCAAATCCCTCCTCCGTCGGGCCTATACAACAAAAGTGGGGGCAAGGCAGTCCCTTCATTCCTTGAATTTATGAAGATGTCAAAAGGGAAGCAGCCCTGCCAAGATGCTAACCCTACACCCGGGGCCATTCACCCGCAGCCAGCGCAATCTACTGAGGATGCGAATGCAGATGGAGCTTGCCCTACGGCGACTAATAAAGAAGACCCGACAGCCGGTGCCGGTCAAGAGGGTGCCGGGTCTGAGGAAGAGGAAGCAGGGTCCGTCTGGACCCACAAATCAAAACCTCCCCAAGCCCAGATGGGCTGAAGAGATGAAGCTCTCCAATGTCTGGGCTGGGAGCCGAATAATGAAGTTGCTCAAAAAGCTCCCCGCTCAATTTACGATCTGGGAAATTCTCTCTTTGAGTGAAGAAACTCGACAGGCGATCATCACTGCTCTGCAGACGCCTGCTCATTTTGAAGCCTGCATAGCTGAGGCTATACCAGAATCCAGTATGACCTTCTCTCCAGAAGACATGCTACTACCTACTGCCAGCCACAACAGGCCGCTATATATGAAAGGGCACCTAAATGGAAGAGAACTGAACCGGATCCTGGTCGATCCTGGTGCCGCAGTCAACATCCTGCCATACAGAATATACGAGAGGTACCACTTTAATGTGCATCTCGAGAAAGTCAGAGATATGCGTATCGCTGGCTTCAACCAAAAATGTGAAGTATCTATGGGAGTGGCAGAGTTCACGCTGACCCTGGCAGATTTCACTACAACGGTACAGTTTCATGTCATTGACTCTCGCACCTCCTACAAAGCGCTGCTCGGCCGCCCATGGCTGCATGAAAATATGGTGGTGCTCTCCACGCTCCACCAATGCATCAAATACAGCCTCCAGGGGAAGGAGGAGAGGATATTTGCTGATATCCACCCATTCGAGGTGTTTGAATGTCACTTGGCAGACGCCAACCTATATACAGGGTCTCCCCGGAAGGTTTCTGAAGCTGAGGCCCCCGTAGGGGCGTCGAAGAATAGATCGGGTGACGGTTGGTATCCACCACCGCCGCGCGGATATGTCAAGCCGAAGGTGGTCTCCCACATCACAGCTTCTGGAGATGTCGGTAGGGTGACACCCCCAGCATTATACCCCAAAGCTAAGGAAGTGCAGGTCGATCGACAGCACGACCGCATCGGAGTCCCGGCCGGCCTCACCAAGCCAGTCTCCGGCCTCAACGGCCCCACTGTCGAACCTTTCAAAGCTTGGGAGGTGACACAGGAAGATGGGCCCAGCAGCTTGTTCTATACAGCTGAGGAGCATCCCACTCGGGAAGACACAGACTGCAGCCTCCCTGAAGATCTAGCCAACCCGCGGGTTCCTGTTCAAGGCCTGGCATTTACAACTGATCGAATGGCCAGGATGTTTCAGAAGCAACACATTCCTCCCGATCAGTCTCAAAAGCGCAAAGAAGCTTTCCAGAAGATGTGGCATCCTGCAAATCTGGATAAGGAAATGAGACGTGTCTCTCAACATCAAGGGTTGGGCTTCACCCTGGAAGAATATTATTACAGTGGGCGGTACGAGGTGGATACTATCTCTGCCTTCTACCCTACTGAAGATAGCCCTCTGGGAGCAACCTTTGATGAGTATCCGACGGAAGCCGAATATCTTGAACTGGCTCAGTCCGGAAATCAAGAAGTAGAAACCTTGGCCCCTTGCCGATGCTAGGAGCAGGTTCACCCTGAAGAAGCGGCCCTTCAAGCCGAATTTGATACGGCTAGCAGCAGCAAAGCCGAAGACAGTCAAGAAGCAGGAGTCTCTCCCTCCATAGAGGTCATACTAATGACAACTTCGACACCCTTTCTGCCAATCAGGGAGGCCTTGGTCAACTCCAATCAAGGGGAGCCAGCTACCAGGGAAGAAAAAGCCACTTCTGCGGAAGATACAACTGTCCCAGAAGGCGAAACTTCCTCAACTTCTGCTACAAAATCAGCATGCTGTCCGAGCCTGGCAGTAAACAGTTACCAGCCCGTCATGGCTGCAATCTCATCTGCAAACACCAAGGCTACTCTCTCATCCTTGGAAGCTGCGACGGCAATGGATTTGCTAATAGAACAATCCACTCAGCCGCTGGCACAAGAAATCAAGAAACCTCAGGAAGCTCTGGCGGTGTCTAACGAGGAAGTCGAAGTGCTCGACCCTCAAGATGGCATTCCAGACTTCGTTGACGTCCAACCGGCACCTCCGGAGATAGAAGACGGAGGCCAAGCCACAGTCGATGAACTAATAGAAGTCAACCTGGGAAATGAGAAGGACACTAGGCCTACCTTCCTCATCACCCAACTATCCCTAGAAGAACGGGAGCTGTACATTCAGCTACTGCTAGAATACCGGGATTGCTTTGCCTGGACTTACAAAGAGATGCCAGGTCTAAGCCCCACTGTCTCGCAACATGAGTTGGCAATTAGCCCTGACGCCGAGCCGGTAAAGCAACCACCGCGGCGCATGAGGCCAGAGCTCATCACCCAAATTTGTGCTGAAGTCGACAAGCTCATTGACGTGGGATTTGTTGAAGAAAATCAGTACACCACGTGGCTGGCAAATATCGTCCCCGTGAAAAAGAAGAATGGACAGATCCGGATATGTGTCGACTTCCGGGATCTAAATAAAGCCTGCCCCAAAGATGACTTCCCGGTGCCGATAACCGAGGTCATGATTGATGCTACAACCGGCCATGAGGCCCTATCATTCATGGACGGGTCTTCTGGCTACAATCAGATTTGGATTGCGGAGCATGACCGAGTCCATACTGCTTTCCGAACTCCTAAAGACATTTATCATTACAAGAGAATGCCGTTCGGACTAAAGAATGCTGGCGCAACCTATCAGCGCGCGATGACCAAAATCTTTGATGAACTGCTCTACCACAAGGTCGAGTGCTACATAGATGACCTGGTGGTCAAAACCAGAAGAAAAGAAGATCATCTGCAAGACCTCCGGATTGTTTTTCAGAGGCTGAGGCAGCATGAGCTAAAAAATGAACCCTATGAAATGTGCGTTCGGAGTGTCGAGCGGAAAAATCTTGGGCTTCATCGTCCGATATCGGGGAATCGAGATAGACCCCGCAAAGATCAAGGCGATTCAGGGGTTACCTCCGCCAAGGAACATCTCCGAGCTGAGATCACTACAGGGCCGTTTGGCTTATATCCGGCGTTTCATTTCCAATTTGTCAGGGCGATGCCAGCCTTTTCACAAGTTGATGATGAAAGATGTCCCCTTTTATTGGGATGAAGATTGCCAGGCAGCCTTCGACAAGCTAAAAGACTACCTGAAAACTCCTCCAGTGTTGGGCGCACCGGTGAAAGGACGACCATTGATACTGTATATAGCAGCTACACATAATTCTCTGGGGGAAATGCTAGCCCAGAATAATGAAGAAGGGAAAGAACAAGCCCTCTATTACCTCAGTCGGAGACTGGTCAGAACTGAAGAGAAATATACTTATATTGAGAAGATCTGTCTGGCGCTGGTCTTCGTAGTTGAAAAGCTCCGACACTATATGTTGTCGCATGAAATCAGCTTGGTATCCAAAGAGGATCCCCTGAAGTACATTATGTCTCAACCGGCACTCAAAGGCCGCCTGGGCAAATGGGCGGTAATCCTTATGGAGTTTGATATCTCCTATGTGCCACGCAAGGCCGTCAAGGGCCAAGCTATTGTAGACTTCTTCGCTGAGCACCCAGTGCCCGGGGATTACCCGTTGGAGCCGGAGCTTCCTGAAGATGAAACCTTAGAAGCCGTGCAAGTACAGCCCTCCTTATGGCAACTATACTTTGATGGCGCTTCCAGAATTGACGCCTCTGCCACCGGGTCAGCCAGGGTCAGAGCAGGAGCAGGCATAGTCCTGAAAACCCCAGAAGGAGAAGTGGTACATACATCCTATTCCATAAACAAGCAATGCACAAAAAATGAAGCGGAATATGAAGCCCTGATAATCGGGTTGCAAATTGCTCTGTCCATGGGAATTCAGATGCTGGAAGCATTCGGGGACTCCATGCTAGTTATAAAACAGCTAGAAGGAGAGTTCGATGTACGAAAGCAAGAGCTCCTCCCCTATCACCAGTTGGCAACTAGCCTGATGTCAAAATTCTACTTCATCAGCATTAAGCACATCAATCGAGGCCGGAATGCTCTGGCAGACGCCCTCGCTAAGCTGGCCAGTTCATTGGTGGTCCCGCCAGACACAAGCCTGAATATAACAATGATCAACCGTCGACAGGTCCCCAGCGTAACAGAGGTTCTGGCCGACGAACAAGAGATAGAAGTAGCAGTCATCGAAGGGGTTCAGTAGCCCGATTGGCGAGAGCATCTCCTACGCTGGTTTCAACACCAGCAACTTCCAAAAGAAAAGGAACAGAGAATGAAGCTCCTGAGGATCAAGGATTCTTACGAGATGAGAAGCGGGACCTTGTTCCGAATTATGGCAGATGCCCGAAGGAAAGTCCTACTCCATTGCTTGTCTTCAGCAGAAGCAGGACAGGTGATGCAGGAGGTCCATGCAGGATCAGCTGGAGCACACCAGGCTGGCCCGAAAATGAAAATTGAGATAAAGAAACTGGGTTACTATTGGCCCACTATATTTGACGATTGCTGCAGGTTTGCCAAAGCTTGTCAGAAGTGTCAAGAACATGCTAATGTGGCAAGGAGACCTCCAGTGCCATTGCATCCCACCCTACCAAGCTGGCCGTTTGCTCAGTGGGGCACGGACGTAGTAGGGCCGCTACCAGCATCTTCATCAGGGTGCAGATACATCTTAGCAGCTACGGACTACTTCTCCAGATGGGCGGAGGCAGTAGCACTAAGAGATGTGACGGGAGAACTAGTTGCAAGATTCTTCCGACAGAATGTAATATTTCGGTTCGGGATCCCCAGCCAAATCATCTCTGATAATGGCAGTCACTTTAGGAACCAGAAGGTTTATCGGCTGGCCGACAAATACAAAATCTACTGGAGGACATCGTCCCCCTACAACCCTCAAGCCAATGGACTTGCAGAAGCCTTTAACAAGACTTTATGCACATTGCTGGCAAAGCCTGTCAAGTCTAATAAAAAAGATTGGGAAGAGAAGATGTACGAAGCACTTTGGGCCTATCGTACTGTCTACAAGACCCCAACCGGCTGTTCACCCTTCACCCTTGTCTACGGGTCAGAAGCTGTGGTGCCAATTGAACTTGAAGTTTCTTCATTGCGAGTTGCCATCCAGCACGGACTAGTCAATGGTGAGTAGACCAATGCAGAAAGAAGATTGGAAGAGCTCGCTGAGCTCGAAGGAAAACGCCTCCGGGCGCAGCAAAACATCCAGCTCTACCAAGCTCGCATGGCCCGTGCTTTTGACAAGCTAGTCAAGGGTCAAGAATTCAAGAAAGGAGACCTGGTAATGGTCAAAAGAAAAGAAGTGATGGCCTCCAACCCCAAAGGGAAGCTGGTCGAAAACTGGGTCGGGCCGTATATCATCCGCCGAGTATATGAAGGGGGTGCCTACGTCCTTGTAGACCGCAAAGGAGTCATTCAGTTCTCTCCCCTCAACGGAAAACACATTAAGCTGTATCATGCAGCGCAGTCGACATGTCCCGAATGATCGGTCGGAGCTACCTTTCCTTGGTCTAGTGGCATTCCACCCTGATCGAGCTACCTTTCCTTGGTCTAGTGGCATTCCGCCCTGATCGAGCTACCTTTCCTTGGTCTAGTGGCATTCCGCCCTGATCAAGCTACCTTTTCCTTGGTTTAGTGACACTCCACCCTGATCAAGCTACCCTCCTCCTTGGTTTAGTGGCACTCCACCCTAACCGAGCTACCTTCCCTTGGTTAATGGCATCTCACCCTGATCAAGCTACCCTTTTCTTGGTTTAGTGGCACTCTGCCCTAAACAAGCTACTCTTCTCCTTGGCTTAGTGGCACTCCGCCCTAACTGAGCTACTCTTCTCATTGGTTTAGTGGCACTCCGCCCTAACTGAGCTACCCTCTCCTTGGTTTAGTGGCACTCCGCCCTAACCAAGCCACCTTTTCCTTGGTTTAGTGGCACTCCGCCCTAACCGAGCTACCCTCTCCTTGGTTTAGTGGCACTCCGCCCTAACCGAGCTACCCTTTCCTTGGTTTAGTGGCACTCCGCCCTAACCAAGCTACCTTCTCCTTGGTTTGGTGGCACTCCGCCCTAACTGAGCTACCTTTTTCTTGGTTTAGTGGCACTCCGCCCTAACCGAGCTACCTTCTCCTTGGTTTAGTGGCACTCCGCCCTAACTAAGCTACCCTCTCCTTGGTCTAGTGGCATTCCGCCCTGGTCAAGCTTCCAAAAGAATACGCCACGCCGCCATTACGAGCCTTGCGTTCGGATTGGCACGAAAGCCCTTCCTTGCGTTAGCATTATCTTCCCGCTAACGAATAAACCCGAGTCAACTGGAGATTTTGTGTTCTAGCTGGCATTCTCACATTGTTGCCACTACGGGCCATCTACTGTCGACCAAGAGTCGAACATCACACTTCGACCTGCCACCCTATACAAATAAAAAAAAGAAAAGAAAATGGGGTTAAAAATAGAGATACCCCGCCAGACTTGCTCCTATATTAGGACAAGTGCAAAAATGGCTATAACCCAGCTGTGGCGAAAACCCGAAAGGGCGCCGCAGGTAAAATCGGGTACCCCGCCACGTGAAAACCCGAAAGGGCGCGTGGGCAAAAGCAAGAGGGGGCTGGCTTCGGTGAAAACCCGAAAGGGCGCTTAAGTCAGTAAAGTGGTAATTTCCAAATTCCTCTTCTGTTCGCCACCTGATAAAACTCCACAAGGGACAACCCTCAAAAGTCCCACCGGAAATCCTTGAATAAACCCATGTTCGACCCTCGTCATCATCGGCGAGATCGGGCGATCTCTACCCTTCACTTGGACCTTACGTCCCTGTTGATAATCCCGTCTTTTCTTCGGCATGTGACCCATGCTGATGAATAAACCCATGGTCGACCGCCGTCATCATCGGCGAGATCGGTCAATCCCTACCCCTAAGCTTGGACCTTCCGTCCTTGCTAATAAACCCACCTTTGTTTCGGTGATAACCTATGCTGGTTAATAAACATGTGTTTGACCCTCGTCATCATCGGCGAGATCGGTCGATCTTTACCCCTAACTCGAATCTTACATCCTTGTTAATAGACCATATCCTTCGACATCTAGCCGGTGTCAACGAACTGAAGCAGGGTTCAATCCTTGTCATCATCGACGAGGTCTGTCAACATTTTCACGGTCCAGTTCTTCTGTATCCTATACAAATAAAAAAAAGAAAAGAAAATGGGGTTAAAAATAGAGATACCTCGCCCGACTTGTTCCTATATCAGGACAAGTGCAAAAATGGCTATAACCTAGCTGTGGCGAAAACCCGAAAGGGCGTCGCAGGTAAAATCGGGTATCCCGCCGCGTGAAAACCCGAAAGGGCGCGCGGGCAAAAGCAAGAGGGGGCTGGCCTCGATGAAAATCTGAAAGGGCGCTTAGGTTAGTAATGTGAATAAAAAAATTGAATGATGAATAGTGATGATTCATTCTCTGTCCGGAAGACCCCTTTCGAGGTCGAGGCGGAGTCTTCATCCGATATCTCACCTATATAGATCTATTGTCTACCCTTTTCGACCCTTGTCACCATCTGCAAGATCGGTCGCTACCCTATCCGGTTTTATCACCATCGGCAAGACCGTCTACCCTTTTGGACCCTTGTCACCATCGGCAAGATCGGTCGCTACCCTATCCGATTTTGTCACCATCGACAAGACCGTCTACCCTTTTCGACCCTTGTCACCATCGACAAGATCGGTCGCTACCCTATCCGGTTTTGTCATCATCGGCAAGACCGTCTACCCTTTTCGACCCTTGTCACCATCGGCAAGATCGGTCGCTACCCGATTTTTGTCACCATCGGCAATACCGTCTACCATTTTCGACCCTTGTCACCATCGGCAAGCTCGGTCGCTACCCTTTTCGGTTTTTGTCACCATCGGCAAGACCGTCTACCCTTTTCGACCCTTGTCACCATCGGCAAGATCTGTCGCTACCCTACTCGATTTTTGTCACCATCGGCAAGACCGTCTACCCTTTTCAACCCTTGTCACCATCAGTAAGACCGGTCACTACCCTTTTCGGTTTTTGTCACCATCGGCAATACCGTCTACCCTTTTCGACCATTGTCACCATCGGCAAGACCGGTCACTACCCTACCCGATTTTTGTCACCATCGGCAATACCGTCTACCCTTTTCGACCCTTGTCACCATCGGCAAGACCGGTCACTACCCTACCCGGTTTTGGTCACCATCGGCAATACCATCTACCCTTTTCGACCCTTGTCACCATCGGCAAGACCGATCACTACCCTACCCGGTTTTTGTCACCATCGGCAATACCATCTACCCTTTTCGACCCTTGTCACCATCGGCAAGCTCGGTCGCTACCCTTTTCGATTTTTGTCACCATCGGCAAGACCGTCTATCCTTTTCGACCCTTGTCACCATAGGCAAGACCGGTCACTACCCTTTTCGGTTTTTGTCACCATCGGCAAGGCCGTCTACCCTTTTTGACCCCTGTCACCATCGGCAAGATCGGTCGCTACCCTATCCCGTTCTTGCCATCCTCGGCAGGACCGCTTACCAGTCAGTTTGGATATACCCTTTTGACTCCACCGGACTCTCGGCTGGCATAGGACGTTGTTAGTCTCGAGAAAAGTCACGGCGCGGTGGAGCGAACACCTCACCCCTTTGCTGAAGGCGTGAGCGCTCTCCTGCCCTAGTGACTCATACGCTCGGATTAGAAACAACGGGCGAATGGAAGAGAAAAGAGCAGTGACAAGATGGAGTCTTCATTCAAAAAGCACAATGGAGATTTTCCATTACTATGAAGTAAAAGGTACATGTTACACGGGCCATCCCCCAAAGTACATGAAGTGCGTCAAAAAGGGAGCAAATAAAAAAAAAAGAGACTACGGCAGAGGGCGTCGGAAGATGTCCTCCAGCACAGGAATACCCAGGGAAGGATGGTGGGTCAGTTCTTGCAATCGGAACTCGGTGGCCTCCAGCTCAGATAGCTTCTCCTCGAGGGAAGCAGCTTGTCCCTCGGCCATCTCTGCATCCTCCGCCTTCTGGACTCCCAGGTGATCTACTTCTTCAAGTTCAGCCTCTACCCTTGAAAGTTCGGCCTGCAATGCCGCCATCCGGGCCGTCAGGAAGCTTCGGCGTTGTAAAGAGGCCTTGGCTTCATCCCTCATCCTCGCCGCAGTCTCTTGCAGAGAAATGAGAGCCGCCCGGCTTTCAGCCCGCTCCAATGATATGGCCGCCAGCTGGTCAGCTGCTTCCCGGCCTAGAAATTCCCTCCTGTTTACATACTTCAGGAGCAGGATCACCCGTGGAGTCCAGTCGTCCATGGGACAACCAAAGGCCAACAGCGAGCGGGATAGATGCTCTATCAAGCCCCTCAGCTGAACATAAGTTAAATCCCTGCTGGCCGTTACGGTCTGCTGGAGGGTCCCCAGAAACTGCCACACAAAGTCACTTGAAGATTGAAGACCAAGTGGCGACGTCTCGGGCAGTTCAAATTCCACTTTGCTATCCACGGTAGCCCAGATGACATCGGCCGTCCCGGAAGATGACAATGGCATGAGCTGCAGTCCACTGCTGTGAGGAACAAGCGTGCTGGCGGATACGGTGGCCGGAGCCTCAATAACAGCAATCTCTTTTCCTGTCCCCTGGGATGGAGGTGCAACAGAAACATCGAGAGCCGAAGACATATGCTCTTCGATGATCTCTCCGGCTTCTATTTCAAGAAGACCACTCTTTTCCAGAGTTGATTGCTGTGCAGCCTCCATTGGCTGAGAATCCCCGGTTGCCGCCGAACTACCAACTTCCACAAGTGCTCCGGGTCCGACTGGAACCATTGCCGCTGCATAGTCCTTGGGGTATCGCAATGCGATAGGCCGCAGGACGGACGGAAGAATTGCATGGCCCGTTCCCAGAGCCAGGAGTGGTATCTGCACCGTCATGGTTGGCAGCGCCACCTCAGCCTGCATCAGAAATATATATACATAAAAAAAAGAACAACAAGGCTGGAAGGAAGATAAAGAAGAACAGCAGACACCGACCCTGGGCAAGTCCTTACCTCAGCGGGTACTAAGCTCAAATCTTTAGGAGCAGTTCCCCCGGCACCGGCCTCTTCACTCTCAAGCGATAATGACGGCTCGGGACCGCCCCACGATAACTGGGCCGGGCTGAAAGTTAGATAATCACTTTCATAGGCCGAGGACGCCCCGGCGTCATCGGTTTCGAGATCAATCAGTGAGAGCTCCTCGTCACTGGAGCCGCCACCATAATCTACCTGCTCAGAGGAAGAGGACCCCTCTTCTCTCTCAGGACGCTCCGCCGTCGGAGCAGGAGCCTCGCCAGCAGGAGCATCACCCTCGGCGGGAACTTCCCCGGTGCTCTCTGCGCCAGGGGCAACAATAGATGATACCTCAAGAGCAGGTCCGCCCTGCCCCGAGGGGATCGCCTCCTCTATACCCTCCGAGCCCGGAAGTAATGACGGTTGTATATCAACTGCAATTTACGGCAAGAAGGGGTCAAGCTAGCTAAAGACATAAAGATTTGCGGTGCTATCACGATTAAACTATAGATTACCTTCCATCTCCTGCCTGGGTGTTGGAGAGGGCAGATCCCTTTCGACGGGAGCAGTAGGGACTCCCTCTGCCCCGTCCCTAGCCGCTACATCTACCGTCGCCTCCAGCCCGACGACCGCGGCGACTGTGTCAGCAACCGTCATCATGGGCTAGCCGAGGCAATCAAAACAAGCTAATGCACTTCGAAGAGAAAAGGAGCCTACCTTCAGCCTCTAGCCCTTGTGCGCGGGAAGCTTCAAACTCTTCAAAAGATACAACCGAAGGAAGGACGGTTGCCGACTCCTTCTCTGCAGCTTTCTTTCGGCGTGCCCGTGTCACCCGGGTCACCGCCGCTTTCGCCTTCCCGACGGCCTCTCTCAGCTGGGACCGAGTCCTCTTCCTCGAATCCCCAGGAGGCAGTGGCGTCGTGGTCGGAGCAGGCTCAGGAACTTCAAAATATGTTGGCTTTTGGGCCTTTATGATCAGTTCCCTAAAGTGCCGGGTCTCCTCCGAAGTCGGTCGGACTGCACATGCACAAAGGTGAGAATGACACACCACAATGAAAAGAAGAAGCTGGCCAAAAGGCCTGAAAGAAGAAATGAAACATACTTGCCGGTCCCGTATAAAAGGGAAAGAGAGGCCAATAAAATAGCGATGGCGTTTTGTCCCTCGAAGCCGCCTCGCGAATAAGCCAGCATAGATCTCCAATCTTTTCGCTCGGTTCGGCCAGCAGTGCCAGATCCTCATGACCACGAGAGGATAGGAGATAATACAGGCTCAGATGGTCCAGCCCCCACCTGTCTGCATATTTGAATGAAATCTGAAGAGGATGGTCCAGGATGGCTTCACTCGGACCACCCACCGATAGGCCATGCGACCGAAGGAGTGCAAATAGCCAGGGAGTGTTGTCGTACAAGGCATCCCGCCTGTCTTCCTTGCGAATGAAAGTCCGATAGGGATACAACCTATCCACCTCGGGACGCCAGTCGGCCACAGCCGCGATGGGCTCCTCTACCGGTAAAGGGAGTTGCTGGAGAATCACCCTCTCACTGCTTACTTGGCATAAACCCCGAAGGGTCTTCACATAATCATCCTTGTTGATCGGGGGCAGCTTCGGTTCAACTTTCGTCTTGCGGCTTTTCACAATCTTGCGGGCCTCCATATAGGCCTTCACTTCTGTATTGGTCCAAGACTTCAACTTCTTCAGATAAGAGGCTTCAATGTCAAGAACTGGCTCCGGCTGGGAAGCTAAAAACCTGTGCTCCGCCACAGCCCAGCACTCTCTCCGGGAGTTCCTGTAAAATCCCGTCCGCGCATTCCACCACTTGACGTACTCAGGCGTGACGCGAGGGAAGCGCGCAGGGGCGGGCACCCGAAAAGAAACGTCTTCACGACGATGGAAAAAGTCCCACCATATTCGGGCGTCATCATTTGAAACTTGCCCGGCCCTATGCCTGTTGGGCAATGCAAATTGTGAAGAGGAATGTGGAATCTGCTGGTCGTAGCCAAAGTTCCGGCTGAAGCGGAACGGGTAATACGGCTCCAACCACAGAATGCCGCTCTTGCGAAATACAAGGACACTAGGCCTGATGGCCAGTGCCCAATCAATCAACTCCGGCTCCAGAATAGGCTTGGTATATTTGGCCTTGGAAATCGGATGGATGTACTCCTCAGTCTCAAACAGCTTGCACTGCCTCGTCCTGTTCGTCAGCGGGCTCGAATGGGCAGCTAAGCTCCAGAAATGAAGAACCCCAGGCGAATCCATGGGAATGCGGGCCAATTTACCCCGAATGGCGTAGAGTTGCTCCGCAAGTAAAGATGGCTCAGCACTCGCAAACTCTATCATACGCGGGACCAGAGGAACCGCTTGTAATGCCCGAGGAGCTGCCTCCGGAAACAGGGTGCAGACCCAAGCATTAAAGAAATGTAACGGACCAACCGTCCGAAGGCTTCTGGGGAGACGCGTCTTGTGCAAGTCTCCCAACATCTTGTAAATGAGGCACAAAGCCACTGGGCAAAGGGACAGCTTGATGCCCCAAGCCATAAGACAGGCCGGGTAAATGGCCTCCGCCCTAATCACGCTCTCGTCACCTTGAGGAAGAGCGAACGAACAAAGCCAATAAACCAGATATGCAGCACAGTGAGTGACTGCATCAACACCAGTAGGGTTCGGGTTTTCTCCCTGCCCTCCTTTCGAAGAAGATGATGAAGCGGCCTGGCGTCGCACCCTCTTCTTCCGCTTCTGGGCCACGGGCGCTATTGGAGGAAAATCTTCATACTTATTCTTCCCCTGGAAGAAATATTGAAGCCAGGCGCCCATCCGCACTCTTCGCTTCTCGCCCGGCTTCCGAGCTTCCCTCGTGTCGTGCGATGAATGAAAGAGGGTGAGATACGCCTTCATCAGATACCGATAGGCGTAGCCCGCCAAATACCGACCGTCACCGTCGGTCTGGTCTTTCAACCAGTCAGGCCAGCAGACTTCTTCATACGGCTCCCCGTCAATGGGTAGGCCGCTGAGCTGCGATAGACTCCACAAGTCTAAAGAGGTCTCCCCCTCTGAAGTGTAGAAAGTGTTATATTCGGGGCAAAATACCTCGATCATTCCACAACACAGGCCCCGTGAGATTGGGTACCGGTACCTTGAAGCGTACACGCTGTGATATACGCCGGCCCTGGTCAGAAGAGGAGCGTAATGCTGCAGCACGTAGTCTGTGAACTCTACTGCTCCGGGCCTGAATGCATGAGCGTCTGTAACTTTCAGTTCAGCAAACCACCCCACCGATATCTGGTGCTTGAAGCGAACCGCCAAGCAATCCAGCAAGAACGATTCGTCTCTATATCCCCATCTCAACGGGGCAAGGAATAGACCAAAGATCGGTTTCTCCCGATCCACTCTGCCCGCGGAGTCATTCCACCGAGCGGGTACGAACTCGGGAGCTCTAGTCAGCAACCCGTCTGTCGGAGCCAGGTCTTGCAGCCCCAGCACAGCGCTCCATTTCCTGACCTCCCCGGGGAGATAGATGGGTCTTCCCCGCATCACACATTCGGCCAGGCTGTCTCTCTCCACCAGCAAGGCCTGCTCGACCTTCCGAACGGCGAACACATCCCTCTTCCCCTGAAGGTTGAAGCGTTGAAGAAGGGACATTAGGTGCTTGTCCTTGGGATAATCCCTCCTGGTCACGCCCTCTCTGTTATAATGAAAGGAGTCACCCCCGAGGATAAGGAGACGGCTGGTGTCCACAGTGTCTGTCTCTGAATCCGAAGACTCCGCAACTATGGCCACCTGGCCGTGCCCCCAGTCGAGGGAATTGACGTTCTCCCATGTCACTACGGCACGAGAAGAAGAGCTGGATGCCATGATAGCTGCAAAAAGAGGCATACCAAACAAAAGCAAAGTCAGAAAATGGCTAATCAAAGGTGAACTTCTGACAAAATTTTGGCAGAGTCTCCCCAGCACAGGGAATTACCGAAGAAAAGCGGGAACGCATCCACTGAGGAACGGTCCCTAAAAGGCAGCCATCGGCATTACACCGAGGCCAGAGGAACACCCGGGGGAATAGCTCCGAGGGTAAGCCCTGCTAGAAGCCTCCCGGGGTCCAAAGAATGGGTTTCGAAACCCAAATTGACAGCACCTCCACTCACCCGAAGGAAGAAATCGCCGCTCTCGGCGCCAAAGGGAGAGAAGAAAGGGAAGAGAGAGGAAGAGTTGGTGCGAATGAAGGGCAATGAAGAAAAAACAAAGAGAAGAGAAGATAAATAGGGGGAGTCCCCCATCGCTAAATCGGCGCGCTATTTAGCGCGCCGGATTAACAACCCTTTAAGCGAAAGGCGCGCCGGTAAAAGGCGCGCCGGGTCAAAGCATGAACGACAACGGCCGCGCCGGATTAAAAGCCCAAGGGTCACAGGCTGCGCCGTATTAACATCTAAACGGTGTCGGGTTAACGCCCGTGCCAAATTAAGGGCCATCCCAGGCGCCCGCCAATCAAAGAAGGGGTCAGTCCGGATGAAATTCATCCGCCGGCCTTGCTGCACTCGTGCCTTGCTCGCAACACCCACGTCTGGGGGACATTTGTTGGCACTTAAAATATGATCGTCGGTGACCAAGCCATAAGGATGAATGACCCAGCCCACCGAAGTACGGAAGCCGATAAAGATCAACATATTGAAGACTTCTCAAGCTGCCAGAGCCTCGAGTCACTCCATGTGGACACGAGGACTTCACCTCAGGAGAGCCGAGACAAACTCGTCAACCAACCGGCAGTGCGACCAAGCCTACCCAATGAATCGGCATCGACTTTGTCATACCGCATACACTACACCCGTTGTCCGATCAAGGACGACGGTCTATCCGGTGGTTCCCCACCATATGAAGAGGTTCTCCCGAAGATGAAGGAGTTCCCCCGGCTCTCCGAGACGGAGGACCGAAAGCTCTGTCGGCAGAAGATCCCGATCACCCGGCACGGGTACGGCCCTGCCAAGATGGGCCCATTAGTGGCCGAATGATCACCCAGCTCAGGCGGAACTATCCCTGGTGTTACACCACCCCCTAAGGAGCTTTGGGCACGAGCCAGACCGAGCCAGCAGCACGAATCATAGAGCCGAAGGCCGTGTCAGCGGAAAGCCCGTATGATCAAATCAAAGCTATCTGGAGTCTCGAGAATGGCCGTACGTCAACCTGGGAGCTTCTACAAGACATCTCGTCGAAGTTTCGAGGAGCATTGGCAAGATAAATGTTCACGGTGACCCCCGGAATCATCCCCGGACTCATCAACTGGCTCGAAGCGCACGAGGAGCATTAGCCCGGCGCGCCCTAAACCGGCGCGCCCCTCACTTGATGCCCTCTATCCCGGCGCGCTGAACCCCATCCAGGGCCTGGCTATTCCGGCGCGCAAAGACCCATGAAGCCCTTCCCGGCGCGCAGTTCTTCACGCCGTATGAGGCTTGGGGCTCGATCATGTATATATACAGATGGCTATTCGAAAGAAAAAAAGAGGAGAAGAGCTGAGAAGCAGAAAGAGGGGCAGACAGAAGGTTAAGAAGAGTGTCTTTCGAGAGAGGCCTTCGAGGGGAGAGAGAGCTTTCTTGGAAGAGGAGTTTCTGTCCGAGCGTCCTTCGACGGCCGTCTTCCTCTGTTCTGGTTGAAGTCCTCCGGAGCCGGAGAAGGAGAAGCGGGCCGATACTCTGTTTTGAGAACAGGTGGGCGCCGGCGTCTATCTCTCTCTGCTTTTCGTGAATTTTCCTCTTTCGGAGTCTCCGTCTACCAACTGTAAGCAAGAGAGGGGAGGGATGGCAATGATATGAGCCGACCCCTCCCCTCCTCTGCGATTTCTTCTCTTTACTGTATTTTCCCCTGCGAATGATGAACGGCGACCGAGCAATGATGCCGGCGCCGGATTCTTAACGTGTAAATGAGTGGCCCATTCCTGTTTCTGGGATGGCAATGTGTATTTGAATGTCTGGACCAGCAGGTCGAATGAGTGATTTGAAACTTCTGTCTCCTTCTCTATCTACATCGATGTGTATGTTTAAGGTCTTCCGTGCGTTTTCTCTGATCCTGGTTTCCCCGAAGCCCCGATCATGCCCCGAAGCACCGTGGGCTACAGAAACACCCCTCCCCGGGGTTTTCCCTTTCGACCGTGCTCGTGTCTGATTTAAGGGTCTCCGCATACCCTCCGTGGACAGAGCTGCGCTTCTGCGTATGCTTCTTTCTACCGTATTGTCAAGGGACTAACTCCCCTCGATTCCTCTCTTCCTGTTGCCCTGTGGCTCGCGAGGTGGGAGTCGTTCTTGGGATTGCAAGATGCATCGACTTAACATTGCGCCGTAACTGTTCGAGCATATGCCTCTATGTTTGGCTCGTCTCGCCTGTGCATTGATTACCCCTCTGCATTATAGTCATGTGAACCGTTCCGAGATTCCTTTATTTCGTCTTAATCGTCCGGGGAGGGGGACATTCCCCGTTACTTCACACAGCTGCTGGGCGATCGAGAACTCTACCCCTCAATGGTAGATGTTTCCCCAAGGCCATAGCAGATAGCAACAGGGGCCTTAGCCTAACAGGCTTAGCCCCGACAATCTGAGACCCAATCGAGGCCGAGAGATGTATGCTCCTCGTAGGCCAGCCCTCGGAGCTTCACCCTCTTGGTGGTCGGTTCCTCCACGGGATGAGTCATAAGCTGTGGGTTGTCCACCCCTCGCAGGCTAGCCCTCGGGGTGATGCTCCCATCATCAATGACCTCATCTCTCTATCTTTCCCCTTACGGAGCCTTGGTGCCCCTCGTAGGCTAGTCCTCGGGGTATCCTATCCGATGGGGTTTGCTGGGTGCCTCCGTGTACACCGGCGGTTTAGGGGCTTGTTCCACAGGTGAGCATGACCCCGCTTCTCCCCTGCAACTCTTCAGGTTCAGGGGAGATGCTGTCCAATTTTGGACAGATTAAGATTGAATAAGCCTTAATGAAACGCTCGTTCTGGACTTAATTACCTCAGTGCTTGAGTATGAACCTCGCACTGACTTGCTCCCTCATTCCTAGAAGGCCATGGGCTCCAATTAAACAATCAATTGGCCTAAACAACTCTAAAATGTTCTATGGGAGTTTAATAAACTTGAAAAAGTTCAAAAATTAACAAAATAGGGTTAATACGGCGCGATCTTAACCGGCGCGCCTTAAACCGGCGTGGTACCCCCCAGCGCCGGGTTAACCCCACACTCATAATCAAAAAAATTTTCCTTGCGACTTTCCGGCGCGTCCCAAACCGGCGCGCCCCATCCTCTTGCACGCCGTTTTAGCCGGTTATGGGGCCGCGCCGTATTAGCCATCCATACTGATGTTTTATCGCGCCGTATGAGTTACCTCTCGCATGGTTGCGCCGGTTTTGAAGCATGTTGCCGTTTAAATCGCTCATTTGCCCCAAGGCAATTCTCGTCTCTCGGGGTCGATGCCAACAAGTCATAGCTGGTAATAAATTGAATAAAAGAAGGGCCTAGCGAGCCCGAACTATATTGTTATCATATCTTCATTACTATGTCCGTTAGCACTTTGCTTTCGCTATCATATTTGTGCTGCCTTCCTTCTTCTCGATGGGGAGTAATAAACGTGGTTGATCACCATTTGCTTCCACAATTCCGTTATCATGCTTAATATAGTTATGAACGTCATGTGTGCATCCATGCATACATCCTCAAGTAGATCAAATGGCGTTGACAGAAAAGCCAGATTACGTCTGGTCAGAAGTCTTCGCTGTGCGCGACGGTGGTCTTCGGACCTACGTCCTCCGCCACGTACCGAGGATCCATAATTCCATGAACAATGCATCTTCTACACGATAAACATGTGCATCCTGCATGTCTTCGTCATGATCATCATGTAGCTCTGTTTTTAATCCGGCTTCGACAGCCCGCTATCTCGACAATTAATCAAAGGTATTCCCTCCTCGTGGGGGATGTAATTAACGCCATAGCCTTTATGGTATGGCAGACTGCTGGTCCCGACCGAACCTCACATTCGCCTGACACGGGTCAGAATGAGCGCATCATAAAATTGTCACTCATGTGACTGGCACGCCCGCGTCGTCAATTAGTCAGTTAATTACCAGTTAGTTAATTGGTTGATCGACGCGTGAAATAAGACATGTATACATGTACATATGTACATATATATACATGAAATAAAACAATAAGATGGTCGGATAAAACCCATCACAAACAAACGGTCCAGGAAACGACCGCTTATCCCCTGAATTTATCTAACTCGAGGTTTGACCCTTGGGTTGGTTTTCTTGAGTTCCTAGATGATCTTAGGATTATCTGGAGTTTTTAACCTATGATCAATAAGTTAATGTTAAGTTATGGAACTTAATCAATGTACCGTTATGCTGCCGGAATACCGCCGTTGTGTAATGTTCTTTAATTTTTCTTTGAAATCTCATGTTCTTAATTGAAGCATTCTTACCTTGATATTGGTGAAACTATCATTGAACTTGTTACATTATTGGCCATACTTTATTGTTATATCTCGTGGAAGTAGTTGGATTTATAACTTGAAGATTAAAGACTGGGCACGGATTGTGTCCAAGGGCTCCATGCTAGTCCCCACGACCGATGGTCAAAAAAGTGCTATAAATCATGGGGTACGATTATACTAGCGTCGCATTACGCCGGGAGTACTTTCTCTTATAAATGAGAGAAACACCACGAGGTTCGTCATGGAAATTACATGCTTGTTAATGACATAGCCTTTACAAGGTTGTTGTTGTACCCGGACTATTTCTCGGCAAAATAACAAGAAATAGGGGTTTGGGCATTTCCCTGAATATCTTCAAGGCATGGGCCACCTAGCCCTTTCCACAGCCCTGTGGGTCCCTACAAGGGTCCTGACCGGCTTGCCGTGACATGCGGCAACATAAGCAACTATCCGGGGTCAACCCCGGCCACTCGCATACGGGCTTTGCCCGTATCCTACATGGCCGCCCGGGACCACCCAGGGGCGCCCCGACGTTAAGCTACGCCACGTGGCACCCAGTGAAAGGGCCAAGGGCCCACCCCGACACACTTCTTTCAACCCTCCAAGGTCAAAGGGAGACCTAACCAAGTCGACCACAGGCTTTGGAGGCCTACCGCGCGAATATACAGCCCGCACAGGTGGGTTCGGCATTCTATTGAACACCTTGTGGGCGCGTGTATTCCAGCCCGTCTACACCAAACCATGGGCCGCCCCGTGATTCCAGCATATCAATTGGGTCATACAATGACCCCCCGATAGGTCAGGGTCAACCCCGACACTCAGACACGTGGCAAAAAGTCACTTAACTCTAGCACTCCGGCCATCCAGAGGCTATCCCTGCCAACCCACCGTGCAACGTGGCACGTAGCTCGAGACACGACTCATGTTTCTGAGATTCCTCTCCTAAGCTCCCACGAGCTCCCTTCTTCAACTGAAGGCCCACATTGGGGCCCCTCGGCCTGCTACCCAAGCCGTTCAGTAATCCGGGGTGTATCGGGCATTTACTCGAACGCCTTGCGAGCGACTACAACAACTCGAAGAACAATGGCCCCCCATGGGCCCATCCCAGCTCCCATGAGCTTAGCGTCCTTCAAAGGACACTCCCAGAAGACACAAGGAGACCCCAAGGGCCATCCCTCGGGGTCACGACCGGCCCCGGGCCCAGTTTGCCCTGGGGCGCAGCCGCGCGCCCCCAAGGAGGGCAAACTCCCCTGGGGTCGCGCCCTCTCTCCAGCCCGGCGGTCCCACGACCCCGCTGAGCCTCAGTTCCCCCAGTTTACGGTCCTACGACGCGGTTCGTGTACCGTACTAGTTCGTGAAGTCGACACGCGGGAGCACAAAGCGACAGCACGGGGAAATTCCTCAAGTTCGACGCCCTCGCAAGCTTCCACGTATTCTCCCAGCACGACTGTCCTTTTCTTCTTAGTCAATTTAGGAAGAAAATAGACCAAAAAACTAGATTTTATAGTGGGGACCGCCTCCCTCTCTCTCCCTAGCGACCTAGTCCGCCTAAACCCCCTGGGGTGGGGTTTAGGCTGACAAGCCTTAACCCCCAAGCTGGTCCGCCTAAACCCTTCCCAGCCCATTTTTTTACTAAAAAATACCCTCCGTGGAGGGGTTTACGCGGACCAGACCAGCCCATTGGGCTGGTTCGCCTAAACCCCACCCAGGGGAGGGGTTTACACGGCCCAGCTCAACCCTATCAGCTGGTCTGTGTAAACCCTTTCTCCCCTACTCAGTCCGTGCAACCCTAATGCACTATTCAATTGGGTTTACGCGGGCTACCTTGAACCTATCAACCTAGTCCTCCTAAACCCATCCCTGACCTTTCAACTTCCCTATAAAACCCCTTAGAAGCTCAAGGGGTGGAGAGATCCAAGAGATCTAGCATATACAAGATCAGGGTAACTAGCTCCAAGGCCTTCAAGCTTCAAGCGGCTCCAGGCAACGACATGAAAACCGACAAGGGAGTGTCGGAAAAAGCTAAAGGGGGTCGGCTCTGGCGAAAACCCGAAAGGGCGATAGAGCCGATAATGAGATAATCTTCCTCTCCTCACCAGTCAGTGTGGCCCTACACCCACTTCCCAATAGGTCGTAGGCCTCCCCAGATAATGGCTGCCGGTTAGCCCATAGCATCAGGTTAGTAACCCTCCCATCTACAGTCAGTCTTATGTCTCCCTGCTAGCCCACCCTAGTGTCGGCTCCCGCCTCGTCGTAGCGAACCGATGAGTGTCAGCCTCCCCGCAACATCTCAGTTGCCATTCCGGTCAACTCCAGTCTCGGTCTGTTTCCCAGACCTTTACCCGTTCACACTACTACATCCTGCATTTCCCGCCAGTCCAGAATCCCCCGAATTCCAGTATGTGTCTAGTTCCCCCTGCCATCCCCGACTCACCGGCTATAGCCTCTGTCACGTCTCGCCGAGGCCGGATGGCCCCAGCACCATAATTCGATAATCTATAAGAACCCTTGTTAAGGGCAAAGCAATACCCAGTTACCCACGTCCCCTAGTTCCAGGTCAAGTCCCTTGATAGCAGCATGCTACGGACGGTAACCACGAGGTTCGCAAAAGAGAGAGAGAGAGAAAATGGGGCTAAAAATAGAGATACCATGGCGGCCTCAGTTGATTCCTTCCACTGGATTACTGAGAGCAAAAATTGCCATTAACCCAGCTAAGGTGAAAACCCAAAAGGGCGTCTCAGACAAAATCGGGTAATCCCTTAGTGTGAAAACCGAAAGGGCACACCGGAAAAAGTAAAAGGGGGCCAGCTCTGGCGAAAACCCGCAAGGGCGGTAGAGCCGGTAAAGAAAAAATAAAAAAAATCTCCCTCTCTACTCTTCAGTAATGAAAGCTGTCAACCGCGACACCTCGCTGACGGCGACCTCTTCATAATTCCACAACGATGGTGGCCACTACACCCCCGATGATGGAGATATCACCTCCCGTTCCCACACTCACGGCTCGTCTCCTCGCCCCGGAAGCGTCCGACATGGTCTAGTCATTTATCTTGAGTCATATGTTGTATTTCCTCATTTTTATTTGAGTCATACCATTGTAATTTTCCTTTTATTTGAGTCATGTACCTAGGTTAATGAGTCATCTACCTAAGTTAACTGTCATAGGGTTGATTAGATTAGTTAATGGAACCAATTCATTGGGCTAGGCCCAGGGGCGCCCCCTACCCCCTTGGTTATTTGTCATTGTAGCAAGAGTCAGGGACTTTTTGTAAATTGTTGGTTGCCTATATATAGGACCCCATTCCCCCCATTTGAAGTTATTGAAAGAATATTTGAATTTTTAAGTGTCCAATTTAAATCTTCTTCTTTTGGAGATAATCCAATTGAGTGGGTGAGAAGCCCTTATCCCCCCCTCTCTCTCTCTCCCTCTCTCTTTCTAAGGGGTTCGCCCCCTTCTCACTTTCCTCCCCTCCCAACCACTTTCTCTCACCCTTCTCCCTCCATTAAGACCTCTCCAACTCCCCACAAACCTCCTCTTTACTCCACCCCATCCCCAAGAGATCTCCACCAATCCTCATCCCACCACCCAACCCCCAACTACCCATTCCCCTTCCCAAGCAAGCCTCCACCCTCTCAAGGCTGAACCCACCCCTCCCTAGGCCAAGTTTGAATATTTTCCCTCCCCTCTCACCCTCCCTGATGGGGGCATCTCTCACCCTTCATATT
This sequence comes from Amorphophallus konjac, assembly GCA_022559845.1. Classification (NCBI taxonomy): domain Eukaryota; kingdom Viridiplantae; phylum Streptophyta; class Magnoliopsida; order Alismatales; family Araceae; genus Amorphophallus; species Amorphophallus konjac. Next base: position 97,213,183 of record CM040123.1, read on the forward strand.
TACCGGTTGTTCACCAGCATGGTTCCATTATGTCCGTCACATTTTTCTGATTCAGTTCATGTAATTTTCATATTTTCTTTGAGTCATAATTATGTAATTTTCATTTTATTTGAGTCATGTCCCTAGGTCTTGCATTTATTTTCCTAAGTTTGAGTGTCATTAGATTGTTTAGTGTGCTATTGGGCCAAATTCATTGGGCTTGGCCCATGAGCCCCCCTACCCCTTCGGTTATTTGTTATTAAGTCTTTTGTCAGGGTCTTATTGTAAAATGTAGGTTTCCTATATATAGGGCCTCATTTCCTTCATTTGAAGGGAATGAATCAATGAATGAAAAATGTGCCATTTTGTGAGTTCTATCTTCATTTTTATGGTGGAGTGAATCCATTAGTGAGGTGAGAAACCTTAGGGAGAGAATCCCACCCATCCCTCTCTTAATCTCTCTCTTTCACTCCCCTTTCTCTCTCCTCCACACCCAATTTCAAAAATTTTCTCTCTCCTCCCTTCCCAACCACCACTCTCCCACCTACCCCCATTAAAGGCCACTCCCCTTCCCCACACATCCCATTACTCCACCCCCTAGTCCCAAGGGAGCATCCCCAATCAGTAAGCCACCCTCCAACCACCTCATCCCTTTCCCAAGCACCCTTCCCTCTCCCCCATGCAACCCTCCACTTCCCTAGACCATTTGAATTCAAAAATCCCCTTCCCTCCATAGCCCTAGGGCGCCCAAGACCCCTCCCCTTTGGTTAGGGTCGCCCCCCTCTCATCCTCTCCATCTTCCCTTGTTCACCTCCATCACCCCACCTTCTACCATCTAGAGTAAGAGGACCTGCAGAAGACCTGAAGCTTGCAGCAGCGACCCCGACCTCCTCCGGACGTTCCTGGAAGCCCAAGAGTCATTCATAGAAGTGGCTGTCTGTCCTCTTCGCAACGGCGGTGGTCTCGTCCCCTTCCGAGCTCCGAGCTGACCGGGAGATCGTTCTCCCACAACTGCATAGAGCTGCCCCTGCTGAGTACCAGAACCAGATTAGAAGCTCTGCCACGACGAACCTCGGAGGAATCAGCCCACAAGCTCTTCTACAAAGTTCTTCTTCTTCCTGTCTACTTTCAAAATCAAGAAACAGAATTCCGTTCGGCATCCTGTGCAGGAGTTATCATTTTTCTCCCTCAGCTCCGTCGTCCTGCTACCCACAGTCTGCATCGACCAGTCATCAGTGTTCAGAGATCCCTGGTCTTCTCCGGCATCGGCTGGCCTCCCCGTTACTTTTTCTGCGAGGAGGACTTGTCCACGATTCCAACGACTCTGACGGTGCTCGATTCCGAGTTCGGGAGCTGTCGGGGCATCCTCTGCAACCAGCTATTGGAAACCAGGAGCTACCTCTGCAGAGATCCTGATCCGGAGAGAAAGCTTCACCACGGCAAACCCCCGAGGAATCAGGCCACGAGCTCTTCTACAAAGTTCTTCTTCTTGCTATCTACTTTCAGAATCAAGAAGCGGAACTCCCTTTGGCATCCTGTGGAAGGAGTTATCCTTTTTCTCCCTCAGTTACACGGTCCTGCTGCCCACAGTCTGCATCGACCAGTTGCCATTGTTCTGCGTCCCTGATCTTCTCCGACATCGTTTGGCTTCCCCGTCAGTTTTTCTGCATAGAAGACTCATCCACGGTTCCAGCAACTCAACGGTGCTTGATTCTGAGTCCGGGAGCTATCGGGGCACCCTCTGCAACCTACTGCTAGAAATCAGAAGCTGCCAGTCCGAGGGTCTGCCTCCCTGTTCGGGCCTCCATCCAGATCAGCCTCGACACCAGAAGAATTCAGCAAAAATTGGACGACTTCCCTGGCCTCCTACGAAGCTTTTCCAGGTGGTTTTGTCCCCAAAAAAAATCGGTAGCAGTCGCAGCAGTCAGTTCTCTACTCGGCTGTCAGCACCCACAGAACGCGGGCAGAATCGGCAATCTCCATCTTCGGTGTTCCTTGCTCATTTTCCCCTCCCCGCTTGGCCGGCTGAAGGCCCCTCCCTGCGTGGAGGTAATTTTGGTTGTAATATCCATTAACCCCCGCCCCAAGATCCCTCTCCTGCGAGAGGTGTAGTGTTGTAACTTCTCTTGGGCAGGTCAAGCTTCCCCGGCGCGGCGTGTGGGGAACACACGCTTCCCCGCTCGCCCACGTCTCCGACTCGGGGCCGGTGTCCTCACACCGGTCAGGTATATGCTGAACCCTCCCTGGATATTTGTGTTTTCTTAGTATCATTTCTAAGTTCAGCCGGCGAGGAAGAGAGTGCCCGGTCCCGTGATTCCCGATCACGAGTGGCCACCGCGGTTTGAGTGAGGAGAGATCCCCGTACCCTCAAGGCACGGCGTCCGCCCCACTGATGTGGGTGCTCCAATCCAAGGGAGGGGAACTCATTGGCCAAGTCATCACCCTAAGCAGCGTGGTTTAGGCTCTCGAATCCACCCTACCATCACTTAGTCACCATGGGGAAAGGGTTGTGCTGCGATATCGGTCCGCCAACATCGAGTCCGCTAATTTGTAAGTGGGCTTGCAAGTCTAGGTCCGAGGTTCATTTGGTTGATACCATTGCACCCTTAGGTCGTGTCACATCAAGTGGTATCAGAGCAAGTCTTTGACTGGTTCTCACAAGTCAAGTCCATGGGCACGCTTGCATTAGAGTTCTCATCGGATCATTCCATGCATTATCCACCTCCCATTGTCATTGAGTCTATAGACCAAAAGGCCCAAATTCCCATCATATCCCAAGCATACCTACCTAATGGGAGCCCCACAGAAATTGACTTCATCTACATGGTAGAAGATAATTGGGTATCCCCCGAAATTGTAGCCACCCTCTCTATGACCGGACAAATTGTGCACAACGGAGACCTAGTCTTCGTTGAATTCCATAAATGGTTTGGAGAGATCAAATACTTTGATGGAGCATGGTGTCAAATTGGTACTTTGGAAGGCCCTTGCATAATCTTAGGGAAACAATGGCTTGATGAACGGAATACCACCTTCCACCCATTGTGTTGGTCTTGCCTAGTTCATCCCCCACATCTCCCGGGAGCCTATGGTTTCAACAACCTTTTGTTCCCTCACCCACCGGAGCCCCATACCCGGCCACCATGCCCTCTCAACCCACTTCAAAGAATGAATGAGGTCATGAGTGAACATGAGGAGAACCCGGCCCACAAGACCAAATCCCCGGGATTGGACACCAACCCAAATCCCTTCCCCACATTCAAGGAAATTCATACTCCTATCAATAAGGAAGAAGGACATCAACTCATCCCCGTCCAAACAAACACATACCTCCCCAAACCACTCAATCTCACGCAAAAGGTGGTGACCGTAGGAGAACTCATCATCAAATGGCTCAAGCAAAATCCCATCCCTCATGCCTTGTACTTTCAAACCCCAACCATGGAGCACCCTTTCCAATTAGCACCCATTAACTCCTATCACACCACATTCCAATCCTACTATGAGGTAAATGGTTGGGATGATCTCCTCAAGGGTTTAGAATGGCAACTAAAGTTGACTTGCTTATTGATCATAGGAGCAGCCCACCCAAGAAGACTTAGTCTCATCCACCCATGTGATGGTTCTATCACCTCAGTCTTCACCATTGGTTGCTACACTAGTGACCTCCTTCTCATTCTCCCCATGGATGAAGAACCCATCATGGTCCACTCCACTACCATTAAGATCCCAAGTACCTTGATCGACTGGCCCACTAAAGACCTTGGTCCAGTTACCTTGGGGAAGGATGACCCACCATGCGTAGACCATGTGGACATAGAGTTCCTTCCTCTAGGAAGCCCAGTCCATTACCCCTTTGATCCCTTCCAATGGGAGCCTAGTTACCCATGTGATACACCCACCTTACCCACAACTCACCTTTCCCTACCCCAACCAACCATGTTGGACCAAGATCACCTCTTCCAAGACTTGGGCCACACAAAGGGAACCATCGCCATAAACAACATATGCCTAGGAAGCAAGGAAGAGCCCCTCTCCATAATGCCCACCTTCCTAGATCCTTTTGACCCTTTCACATGGAAGTTCAAAGGCCATCCCACACCCATACACATGGAAGTCATATTTGGGATAGGAATGCATAAGTCTTGGCACAACACATCACTTGGCATGATTCATAAGACGGGTCCATTCATTCACATCACCCACATGTCAAGTAGGAAGCATGAATGGACCATTTTCGGATGTAATGGTCCACCTCCTTTCATCATGAGTCTTAAGCATGATAGGTGCATTCTTGGATGTCCGGGTCCCCCGGCATTTGCCACCCCTTTGCATGATAGAGCTACATTTGGAGGTCCAGGCCCTCCTATCCTCACTAATCTTCATAGGGAGTCTAGACATGCTAGGTCCACATTTGGGTGCCCGGGACCCCCAACATCCAATAGAGTGCTAGCATTCACCAACTATGTCTCAGGATTGCATACTTCCAGGCCCATCATCAAAGGCAAAAGGATTTATCAAAGGTGAATTGATACCCGCAAAAGAAACCAAGACTTCCAAGAGGGTGACTATCTGATGGTCAGGATGAAGAGGCTCTTCCCTAGAGTCGCCTCTACGCTCAGGGATCGAGACTGGACCCTTTAAGGTCTTGGGGCGATTGAGCATAAATGCCAATGAGCTGGTCCTTCTGAAGGAATATGGGGTCAACCCTCATTGTAGTGTGGCAGACCTTGTGCCCTGCAAGGGCCCCGCGGTGGCACCTAGCGAGGATATTGAGCCCATACCCCCTTTTAAGAGATACCCCACCAATAAGAATCCCCTTCTAACCTTGAGAGCCCGGCATGAGCACAAAGATTTGATACTAGTTAAACATAATGACACCATCAGGAGCAGGGCAATCCAGTAGTATCTTGTGAGGTGGAACGGCCGGCCACGATGGTGGACACATGGGCGAGCTAGGAAAGACTCTTACTCGATGGAGTCGAGCTCTTCGCACCCCGGGAGTATGATGGGGGCATCTCTCACCCTTCATATTTACCGGTTGTTCACCAGCATGGTTCCATTACGTCCGTCACATTTTTCTGATTCAGTTCATGTAATTTTCATATTTTCTTTGAGTCATAATTATGTAATTTTCATTTTATTTGAGTCATGTCCCTAGGTCTTGCATTTATTTTCCTAAGTTTGAGTGTCATTAGATTGTTTAGTGTGCTATTGGGCCAAATTCATTGGGCTTGGCCCATGAGCCCCCCTACCCCTTCGGTTATTTGTTATTAAGTCTTTTGTCAGGGTCTTATTGTAAAATGTGGGTTTCCTATATATAGGGCCCCATTTCCTTCATTTGAAGAGAATGAATCAATGAATGAAAAGTGTGCCATTTTGTGAGTTCTATCTTCATTTTTATGGTGGAGTGAATCCATTAGTGAGGTGAGAAACCTTAGGGAGAGAATCCCACCCATCCCTCTCTTAATCTCTCTCTTTCACTCCCCTTTCTCTCTCCTCCACACCCAATTTCAAAATTTTTCTCTCTCCTCCCTTCCCAACCACCACTCTCCCACCTACCCCCATTAAAGGCCACTCCCCTTCCCCACACATCCCATTACTCCACCCCCTAGTCCCAAGGGAGCATCCCCAATCACTAAGCCACCCTCCAACCACCTCATCCCTTTCCCAAGCACCCTTCCCTCTCCCCCATGCAACCCTCCACTTCCCTAGACCATTTGAATTCAAAAATCTCCTTCCCTCCATAGCCCTAGGGCACCCAAGACCCCTCACCTTTGGTTAGGGTCGCCCCCCTCTCATCCTCTCCATCTTCCCTTGTTCACCTCCATCACCCCACCTTCTACCATCTAGAGTAAGAGGACCTGCAGAAGACCTGAAGCTTGCAGCAGCGACCCCAACCTCCTCCGGATGTTCCTGGAAGCCCAAGAGTCGTTCATAGAAGCGGCTGCCTGTCCTCTTTGCAACGGCGGTGGTCTCGTCCCCTTCCGAGCTCCGAGCTGACCGGGAGATCCGTTCTCCCACAACTGCACAGAGCTGCCCCTGCTGAGTACCAGAACCGGATTAGAAGCTCTGCCACGACGAATCTCGGAGGAATCAGCCCACAAGCTCTTCTACAAAGTTCTTCTTCTTCCTGTCTACTTTCAGAATCAAGAAGCGGAATTCCATTCGGCATCCTGTGGCAGGAGTTATCATTTTTCTCCCTCAGCTCCATCGTCCTGCTACCCACAGTCTGCATCGACCAGTCATCAGTGTTCAGATATCTTTGGTCTTCTCCGGCATCGGCTGGCCTCCCCATTAGTTTTTCGCGAAGAGGACTTGTCCACGATTCCAATGACTCTGACGGTGCTCGATTCCGAGTTCGGGAGCTATCGGGGCATCCTCTGCAACCAGCTATTGGAAACCAGGAGCTAGCTCTGCAGAGATCCTGATCTGGAGAGAAAGCTTCACCACGGCAAACCCCCGAGGAATCAGGCCACGAGCTCTTCTACAAAGTTCTTCTTCTTCCTGTCTACTTTCCGAATCAAGAAGCAGAACTCCGTTCGGCATCCTGTGGAAGGAGTTATCCTTTTTCTCCCTCAGTTACACGGTCCTGCTGCCCACAGTCTGCATCGACCAGTTGCCATTTTTCTGCGTCTCCTGATCTTCTCCGACATCGGTTGGCCTCCCCGTCAGTTTTGCTGCATAGAAGACTCATCCATGGTTCCAGCGACTCCAACGGTGTTTGATTCTGAGTCCGGGAGCTGTCGGGACACCCTCTGCAACCTACTGCTAGAAATCAAAAGCTGCCAGTCCGAGGGTCTGCCTCCCTGTTCGGGCCTCCATCCAGATCAGTCTCGACACCAGAAGAATTCAGAAAAAATTGGACGACTTCCCTGGCCTCCTACGAAGCTTTTCCAGGTGGTTTCGTCCCCAACAAAAATCGGTAGCAGTCGCAGCAGTCGGTTCTCTACTCGGCTGTCAGCACCCACAGAACGCGGGCAGAATCGGCAATCTCCATCTTCGGTGTTCCTTGCTCATTTTCCCCTCCCCGCTTGGCCGGATGAAGGCCCCTCCCTGCGTGGAGGTAATTTTGGTTGTAATATCCATTAACCCCCACCCCAAGATCCCCCTCCTGCGAGAGGTGTAGTGTTGTAACTTCTCTTGGGCAGGTCAAGCTTCCCCGGCGCGGCGTGTGGGGAACACACGCTTCCCCGCTCGCCCACGTCTCTGACTCAGGGCCGGTGTCCTCACACCGGTCAGGTATATGCTGAACCCTCCCTGGATATTTGTGTTTTCTTAGTATCATTTCTAAGTTCAGCCGGCGAGGAAGAGAGTGCCCGGTCCCGTGATTCCCGATCACGAGTGGCCATCGCGGTTTGAGTGAGGAGAGATCCCCGTACCCTCAAGGCACGGCGTCCGCCCCACTGATGTGGGTGCTCCAATCCAAGGGAGGGGAACTCATTGGCCAAGTCATCACCCTAAGCAGCGTGGTTTAGGCTCTCGAATCCACCCTACCATCACTTAGTCACCACGGGGAAAGGGTTGTGCTACGATATCGGTCCGCCAACATCGAGTCCGCTAATTTGTAAGTGGGCTTGCAAGTCTAGGTCCGAGGTTCATTTGGTTGATACCATTGCACCCTTAGGTCGTGTCACATCACTCCCCTTCCCCAAACCCTAGATCTGGTCGCCCCCCACTCTCCCCCTCCATCAACCTAGTTCCTTCTCCTCCCTCCCCTATCTCTTGTGCCATTCGAGCTACTCCCAGCTAGCCAGTTCGCAGCTCAGGATCTGTAGAGGACCAGCAGCTTGCAGAGGCCACCCCGACTTCATCCCAGCGTCCCTGGAGGCCCAAGTGGTACCGTCGGAAGCGTCTCCCTGTCTTCTTCGCAACAGCGGTGGTCTCGTCCCAACCTGAGCTCGTGGCTACCCGAGAGAGCCGATCTCCCCGCACTGTGCGTTTTCCTCCAGATTGGCAACCTGATGCCGCTTGCAGAGCTTCCCACGGCCAACCCTTTGAAGATCTGGAGGCGGCACTTGGCTGATAGCTTCTACGACGAGTCTACTTCCAGGAACAAGAAGCGGCATCCCGTTCGGCATCCGGAGCAAAGAGTTCTCAATTTCCTCCCTCAGGTTCGCTGTTCTGTCCACTCTGGGACTGAACAGACACCCGATCACTGTTCGGACTGTCTCTATCTACTCTGACCTCCTCCGACATCCCCGTGAGTCTCCGTTTGAAGAGGCCTCGACAACGAATCCAGAGACTCCAGCCTTGCCTGAATCAGAGATCAGGAGCGCCCGTGGTGACCTCGTCTTCCTACTACAGTAGTACCATAGCTGTTAGAACCAGAAAGTAGAGGAACTGTTCACGACCCTACCCTGACCATCGCCGTCATTCTGAAATTCCCCCAAAAATTGGACATCTTTCTGAGTCAACTACGAAGATTTTGCCCCTGGTTTCGTCGCCAACGGAGCTCGGGGGAGTCCACAGCAGTGCCGACACCGACTATCTATCCTCTATTCCAGAGAGTGGACAGAACAGTCATCATCCTTTCATTTAGTTCCTAGCTTCACTCTCCCCTCCCCGCCCGGCCGGCTTACAGCCCCTCCCTATGGGAGGTAGTGTTTGAATGTAATTTTGATTTCCCTTCCCCAAGTTCAACCCCCTTGCATGGGGCGTAGTGATGTAAAATCTTGAACAGTTCAAAGCTACACCGGCGCGGCGTGTGGGGAACCCACGCTTCCCCGCTTGCCCACGTCTCCGAGCGTGATGGGAATCAAGCAAGCCGCCAGGCCAAAGCTGATCGTGGAAGCTGCTGGGCCGAAGATGAACGCGCTACCTTTGGGTAGCGCGATCTGGATGAATGCGCTAGGTTCCCATAGCCCGATCTCAGACAGAAACTCTGCTGCAGACGGTCCAACTTCCCGGCGCCGAAACTCACAAAAGTCTTCAATGTTTGCTGTTTTCCATGGTTGTAATCAATGTTCTGGCGTCGTTTTGTCTTCCCCTTCCCATATATATGTATCCCATCTCGTTTGATTAGACAATGAAGCAATGAATCTATGAAAGAGTTTATGAGTATAGCAATGGCTATCTCCCCCAATCTTTGGAAACCCCCCCTTCCTCCTCCCCTCTCCGGGTGCGATGCCCAATTCTCTTCTCCTTATCCTCTCCCTTTCCCCTTCAATGGAGGACGATCGAAGCTCTAGATGCACCGGCTCTGAGACGGGGTCGGGTGTGAGGCCCCATTCGGATCTCCGTTCTCCCTCCACTGTCGTTCACCTTCCTCCACCGCCGCAAAGGACGCTGCCAAGGCCAAGATGGAGCTCGGTTTCACCGGTCCTGCGATGGGTCCGGGCGAGAGGCCCCAGTCAAGCCCCATCAACGGCCCTAGTTCGCTCCATCACATCCTCTTTATCCCCCATCACCCACTCCCGTAGCCACCTTCACCAAGTTATCCTAGCTAGTATTAGGTTAGTTTAATCCCTGTTTAGGGTCCCTCATGTGTCTTTTTAGGATCCCTCGTGTAATACCCACCTTCCAATGTGTTTCTCCCCTGTGATTCATTCCCCCGAAGTCTTCTACGGGCACCCCAATGTCGAAGTTCGTCATTCTGCCAACTTCTGTGAACGTGCTAGGACGATATAACGCATTCTTCAAGAAGGCGCTAGGAGTCTATAGCGCGACTATGGGCAGAAAGAAGAAGACCCCCCACTTCCGTCCCGCATCAAATGGTATCAGAGCTTAGGGAACCAGGCTGTTCTCACAGACTAGGATCTTGAGCTACGAGGTTCGAGGATGAACCTTCCAAAGTGGAGGGGTTTGATGGGAATCAAGCAAGGCGCCAGGCCAAAGCTGATCGTAGAAGCTGTTGGGCCGAAGATGAAGGCGCTACCTTTGGGTAGTGCGATCTGGATGAAGGCGCTAGGTTCCCATAGCGCGATCTCAGACAGAAACTCTGCTGCAGACGGTCCAACTTCCCGGCACCGAAACTCACAAAAGTCTTCAATGTTTGCTATTTTCCATGGTTGTAATCGATGTTCTAGCGTTGTTTTGTCTTCCCCTTCCCCTATATATGTATCCCATCTCGTTTGATTAGACAATGAAGCAATGAATCTATGAAAGAGTTTATGAGTATAGCAATGGCTATCTCCCCCAATCTTTGGAAACCCCCCCTTCCTCCTCCCCTCTCCGGGTGCGATGCCCAATTCTCTTCTCCTGATCCTCTCCCTTTCCCCTTCAATGGAGGACGATCAAAGCTCTGGATGCACCGGCTCTGAGACGGGGTCGAGTGTGAGGCCCCATTCGGATCTCCGTTCTCCCTCCACCGTCGTTCACCTTCCTCCACCGCCGCAAAGGACGCTGCCAAGGCCAAGATGGAGCTCGATTGCACCGGTCCTGCGATGGGTCCGGGCGAGAGGCCCCAGTCAAGCCCCATCAACGGCCCTAGTTCGCTCCATCACATCCTCTTTATCCCCCATCACCCACCCCTGTAGCCACCTTCACCAAGTTATCCTAGCTAGTATTAGGTTAGTTTAATCCCTATTTAGGGTCCCTCATGTGTCTGTTTAGGATCCCTTGTGTAATACCCACCTTCCAATGTGTTTCTCCCCTGTGATTCATTCCCCCGAAGTCTTCTACGGGTGCTCCAATGTTGAAGTTCATCGTTCTACCAACTTCTGTGAACGCGCTAGGACGATATAGCGCGTTCTTTAAGAAGGCGCTAGGAGTCTATAGTGCGACTATGGGCAGAAAGAAGAAGACCCCCCACTTCCGTCCCGCATCAGAGCGGGACCGATTTCTTCAAGCCGGTAGAGTAAGTGCTCTATCCCTTGCTCATATTTGGTGCCTTGTTCTTTCAATATTAGCTCATAGCTCCACTGGCCCGTGAGAGTGAGTGCCTCGTCCGCAAGCTCCATTGCTTCGAGTGGCCGCCATGGAAGAGAGTGTGACCCGTGCCCTCGGCACCCGGGTCGGCCCCATTGAGTTGGACCTCCAAACCCTTGGGAAATAAACCTTGGCCTTGCTGGTCCTCTACTAGAAAGGGCCCAGCCCTCACAACCTCCACTCGGCATCGTCGAGTTACCCCGGGATTTGGGTGAGTGTCGGGTGAGTGGCCGCCAATTTTGATCCGTTTCTATTGTGAATTGTGCTTGCTTGTTAAAGTCCAGGGTGCTTCGGTCTTGTGACTATCACCCGAAGGTGGTGTCACAGCACCCGAGGGTCGGTCATCTCCAATTCCAGCATAAGTACTCAGCTACACACCTCAACTGTCAGTCGACCAATTCCAGCCTTCCGGTCGCTATGCATCAGTAGCTTGCCAGCCAGCTCCAATTCCAACCTCCAGCTCCAACATTCGGCTACACACCTCAACGGTTAGCTGACCAGTCCCAGTATTCCGGCCACAACGCCTTTACAGGCCAGCCGGCTTGTTCCAGCCCTCAACTCCAGCTCCAGTATTTTGGCTACAACGCCTTTACAGGCCAGCCGCCAGCTCCAGTCTCCAGTTCCAGCTTCCGGCTACAACGCCTTCACAAGCTAGCCACCAGCTTCCAACTCCAGTTTTCGGCTAGAACGCCTTCACAGGCCAGCCGCCAGCTCCTAACTCTAGTATTCCGACCACAACGCCTTTACAGGCTAGCCGGCCAGTTCTAGCCCTCAGCTCCAGCTCCAGTATTTCCGCTACAACGCCTTTACAGGCCAGTCGGCCAGTCCCAGTCTTCAATTCCACATTCCGGCTACAACGCCTTCACAGGCCAGCCAGCCAGCTCAAGTCTCCAGTTCCAGCTTCCGGCTACGACGCATTCATAGGCGAGCCGCCAGCTTCCAACTCCAATTTTTCGCTACGACGCCTTCACAGCCTAGCCGCGAGCTCCCAACTCCAGTCTCCGACTACAACGCCTTCACAGGCTAGCTGCCAGCTCCCAACTCTAGTCTTCGGCTACAACGCCTTCACAGGTCAGCCACCAGCTTCCAACTCCAGTTTCCGGCTACAAGGCCTTCACAGGCTAGCCGCCCGTTTCCAACTCCAGTTCTCGACTACAATGCCTTCACATGCCAGCCACTAGCTCCCAGCTCCAGTTTCGTCCACAATCCCTTCACAGGTCGGCCAACCAGTTCCAGCCCCTAATCTTGGCCTTCGGCTGTGATACCTTCTAAGGCCATTCGGCCAACCCAGTCCCAGTTTCTCAAGCCGAGAAGAGCTACATTACAGGCTAACGACTTACAAACACCCAATACCCAGGCGTCAACCCACAACCGATGCATTCTCGAATTAGTTCCCGACTCTAACCCTGTAGGCCGCCACGTCCTGACGGGCCTACGCCAACCCTGCACAAGGGCTTTTCCCCTACTTCCTAGTAACCAGCACTCAGCTCCCAGTATTTGAAATCCAGTTACACCGTTCCCCTTACCTAGTCTTTTATTCCAATGTCTGGAGGTCGGGTAAACCCAGTCCCCTGCCCCCTACATCGGTACATGTTAAAACAATCAAGCACGACTGACAGTAAGTGGTCATCATCCCTTGTACCCAACCCCATCCCATAAACTGGGAAGAAGAACAACTCATCAAACAACAACACCGAAATCTAGAGTTTGTCATTGATACTCTATAAAAGGGAGCCCAAGACATGCCCTTGGGGTAACAAAAGACATATAGTCCAGATAACAAAAAAAAAGAAAGGATAAAGAGAGGGGATACAATTATATCCCAGGCTCTCCCCTCTCTAGTGCCGTCAGGCGAGACTCCGTAGCCACGAGCTCTACCTCCAAGGTCGACGCAAGCTGAACACTAGCCTCGGCCCCGGCTTCGACAGTCCGCCACTCAACCCTAGGAAGCTCTACGTCTTGCCGCTGCTCCTCCAAGGCATTCTGCAAGGCCTCACCCCTGCTCTCCGCCTTGCCCAGATGCATAGCGCGGTCCCTAGCAAGTGACACGGCAGCATCGGCACGCCTCCTCTGCTCGGCAGCTGCCAACGCGAGCTGAGCCCGCTACTCCTGCACCTCTCGAACGGTCGCTAGCCGCCTAGCCCTCTGGCCCTGAGCCTCCAGGAGCCGCAGGTACTCCGCCCAGATGCCGGCCAAGCCAGACATCCAGAGATCTCGCGGGAAGACAAGGCCGTGGTAGCCCTGGGTGCAGTCCCTCAGCCGCTGTCGAAGCTCCTCCGGAGAAGGCAGGGTGTCGCATCCTAGGTACCCTCGGGCTCGCTGGAGCAAGGCCATACCTACGCTGGCGTCCAACAACGGCTCTGGTGGCAAAACAGACGTAGGCCACTCGATCCCCAGCTGCAGGGAAGAGTGGCCCATCTCAGCCAACACACCGGAAGGACCTACACAATCCCATCAAACAGATAGCAACATCTGGGACTTCCCTATGACAAGACAAGGTGAAAACCCCGAGAAAGGTCCTAACTCTCACCTGGTGTGGCTCTCGCCACGCCGGCAACATCCCCGCTCGGGGTCGGTGAGGGTAACCTCTCCCCCACGTCGGTGGCATCCCACACTGGAGTCAGGGAGGGCAGGGCCTCCCCGATAATCCGGCCATCCCCAGCTACCATCGGGGAGATGGAGGGCTCTCCCTGGTCATCATCGACGGGAGCCGACATGCGCTCTCCCTCAGATTCCAGGCCTAGACAAAACACGATGGCATCAACACCCTGCTATAAACTCTAAACCAAAGCCAATGGGGAGTAAGGAAGGATCTCTATATACCTTCCAAAATCGTCTCCATCTCGGCATCCCCGGTAGAAGAGGCCTCAGAGGGAGAAGAGCTCGAGCTCGAGCTCTCGTCAGTCTCCATCGTTGCGCTGCCACTGCCGGAGGAACCAGACGAGGTCTCCGATGAACCCCCGGCCGCAGGCAAATTCGAGGCACGTGTACATCAAGAAGCCAAGTCAGGCTACTACCAAATCTAGCCTCACATGAAGATAACTTCCTAGCCAGAGGTGTAAGGCAAGAAGCTCACCAGCTGGGGCATCCCCTTCGGAAACCCCCTCAATGTCGATGAACTCCTCGTCGCCCTCAGTAGAAGCTGCGATAGCAGGCTCATCTCCTGCTACCCGAGCCATGTCCCGGGAAACCTCTCCCTCCTCCAGAGGGGAAGAGATACCTGCAATCAACCCCGATGAAAGCTCAGCACGAGTGGGTAAAGCAGAGCAATCCACCATGAAATGACCAAGTACTCAACTACATAGCTGATGGTCCAACACTAGAGGACTCTACCAGCCCCACCGTGCAAGCCGATACCACGATCGGCACAGGTGGGAGAGGTACCTTTGCCAGCAACTGTGGTAGTCCACCCAGCGTGTCCTCGACAATGGGTGGTGGCACAGAAGCCACCTGCCCGGACTCGCCAGTAGAGGACGACAGAGCCACTGAGGGGGCGGCGTCAACCAGCTCCTGGATCATCTCCAAGGTGGCCGCCACATTCTCACCAACCAAACAAACAACTCAAATCAAGTCAATAATTCCGGCTTGCTGAAAAAGTCCAACAACAATGGGAAGATCCCCTCAACAGCAATTGGACACTTACCCAGATAGCTACTAGCCACCGTGGGTGCTGGCTCTATCGCCTGTTCAGGTGCTCCGCTCAGTACCTCAGTAGGGGCCTTGGCCCCCGACGCCTCTACCTCCTCTGCACAATCCAGACGATTATGTCAGTAACCGGAAGCAAGCGAAATCGCAGCTCACACCTAGCATTAGAAGCCCTTACTTGAACGGGCTCCTCCAGCAGCTTTCCACGACTCGAAGTCAAGAAAGGTCTCGATGTTAGGAGCAATTTCATCCATCACTTGGAGAAACCCCTCCACAGTACTCGTCCCCCTCCTCAGGTAGAGGATCCACCTCATGAGGGGGCGAGAAAGCCGCCTCCACACCAGTCTCCAGTGGAGCTGTAGAGACAAATCCACCAAGATAAGGTTAGCCAGCCACCTTGGCTAAATCAAACAGGAGTAAAGAGGTCGAAGCAACACTTACTCAAAGCTGTCTCTACTTCGGCTTGCTCGCCAGCCTCGAGTCTGCCAGAGGACCCACCAGTCTCGGCTTCCACAGCCCTCACACGAGGGCGCTTCTGCCTGGGCTGCAGACCTCCGTCCCCGCTTCCTGAAGACACCTCCGTAGAAGGGTGATCTCCCTTTGCTGCAGAACCTGCCAAAGAAAATGGCATTATACAATGCCCCAATTACATACCCCAAGAATAACAAGATAAAAAGGGGAGGGGCGCATGCTAGAAAGAAGAAAGCCTTACCTGAAGCTCTGAAGGGGGTCAACGGTAAGGGCACTAACTGCTCCGATCTCAGCGCCGGTGCTCGGGCTGCCTTCGCGACGGCCTCCTGAATGTCCCTTAGAGTGCGGGCACACTCGATCTGGGACACGAACTCCACGGGCCCGGCTGACCCAATCGCGTGATCGATGTGCCACCTCCAGTCGTCGATCGCCGTGTCGGCAAAGCTCCCGTCGGGGAGCACCCGGTCCAACGAACCTCTGCTCCGGAAGCCGCAGTTTGCCAGGAACTAGGCCCACCAGGTCCTAGGTTCCCTCGGTCGAGGCACCTTCGCCCCGGTTGCTACCACCGCTGTTACCACCTGTTTCAGGGGCTTCACTGCCCCTCCGTTACCCCGACTCCCGGACGACGAGCCCCGACTGCTCCGGGGCCACTGCTTCGCAAGTCGCTTGATCTCCCGACGGATCTGAGCAACGTGGGTCCTCACGTACCCCTCATCTAGTGCAATCGAAGGCAGATCCTCCCTCAGCAAGCGGCTCTCCTCCACCTTCCTGATCGCGGAGGCCTTCTGCCGGTATAGGTGGCTATGCTCGAACCACCACCTGGCGTAGTGTACGTCGACTCGCCCTCGACGTCCCTGTCCCGGCATCAGGAGTCGCTCGGGCTCCCGGTGACAGTAAAAGTCCCAACATGCTGCTGCAAATAGGTGGGTATCCCTGCCCCTGTACTACCTGCTTGTCAGAGGAAACTCTCGGTTCGGCGGGATCCCCTGGTCATATCCGAAGTTCCTTGCAAACCGATACGGGTAGTACAACTCCAAGGAACTCATCGCCGACCGGTGCAACGTCAACACTATCGATCGGGTGCTCTGTACCCACTCAGTCCGTAGCCCTGCATCTGTCGCCCCCTGACCGGGGTGGGCATTGATTGCCCCTCAGCCTAAAGCCCCCAAGAAAAGGCTGGAGTCCCGCGCAGCGCTGTTAAAAGGCAGTCCCTCCTCACCCCTGGAGGGCAGGTAGCAAAGGGCTCTCCTGGCCGCCCCCCCCCCCCCTTTTTTTTTAAACGAGGCCAAGAGATACTTATTGGGGGTTGCACGAGGTGTGCAAGATCCGCCAATAGTATCCGGCCATAAGTTTTATTGATATCAGCACAATCAGTTACAATTTGAATCACGGGGCATCCCCCTAGGTATGAGCTAAATAGAAGAAAGGGAGAATAATCAGAGATCTGTACAAGTCTCATCTCCTCCAGCTAGGGAGACCAGCTGCATCAACTATGGCACAACCACGAGCTCTGCTTGGAAGATCCCACCAGCTACTATAGTCTATGTTGGTTTTGTTGGCACATGCTATAGAGGCTAGTGCATCTGCTACCGAGTTGCCCTCTCTGTAAATGTGCTTAATGTTCCAGCCATATCTCGTTAGAATATCTCTAATTTCATCCCACCATTTACAAATCCTCCATGGAGGCTTGTCATTGGATTGTATCAATGATATAAGGGCTTTGGAGTCAGAATATATCACTGCTGCATGCAGCCCACTCTTACTTAATATTCTAAGACCATCCAGTAGTGCTCTTGCCTCAGCCACCATATTGCTCCCCACACCATAATAGTAGGAAAAGCCATATATAAACTCCCCTCTGCACCCTCTGATGCATCCTCCTCCACCAGAGTGACCTGGGTTTCCTTTAGAGGCCCCATCAACGTTTAAGGCAACGCCTGTACTCGGGCATGACCATTTAATGATTTTTGGGGGCTTCTCTGCAGCACTGAACTCAAGATTAAACTGATTCATTATAGCTCTGTCTCTTGCTGAAGGGACCCTATTGAAAGTGGTCTGTTTCATGGCAAAATCCAGATGCTTCACAATTTGCTGCTGTAAGACTCTAATAGATGACCCCTTGTCTTCATATTTGAGCTTGCACTGCGCTTTCCATATCTCCCACAAGATGTGCATCATGGTGAAAATGGCTGCAAAGCCAAGAGGAGATTTGTTGTCAGCCATACAAATAACATCCCAGCAGAACCCTGTGACAGAACTGAAATTTCTGCAGCGGGAATCAAATAGGGTCCTAAAGAATAACCACAGCGGTTTGGCAAGTTCGCTCTCTAGAAATAAATGATTCATATTTTCTTCCTGATTGTTGGACTTGCAGGAAACGCATTTAGATGGGAGATTAATTCCACTGATCTTCACCATACTATCAACCGGGACTGCAATATGCAGAACCCTCCAGCAAAACATGGAGATTCTTGGGGGGGATTTTAACTCCCCATAACTTTTTAAGAGGCTGTCTTCTGTTCCCTTGCTGTCTAACGGCATTGTATGCAGATTTACTAGTGAAAGTACCATCTATGTTAGGAGCCCAGACACACATATCCGCCTTCTGTTCAAGCTGTATTGTTCTGACTTTTTGTACCATGCTCAGAGGAATATGGGACCAGACCAAGTGGTTTGGATTGGAGATGGCATCCCTAAGAGTAATCTTTGGGAGATTAGCATGAGGTGCCAGCACCATACCACACCAATTATCCTTCAAAATATCAATGGTGTTTCCATTCATGGGGATCCACCGAGTGCTGGACAGCACAGTATGCTTAGCCGTATTGAAAACATCTTTCCGAACACCAGTAGGGAATGGCTTCACTATACTGCTGAGGTGCCCTTTAACATACCTCGACATTGCATATTGAGACCACAAGGAGTTTTCATTTAATATCCTCCACAATTGCTTTGCCACCATAGTGATTTGTATGTGGTTCAGGCTTTTTATCCCAAGACCACCTTCCTCAATAGGTTTGGTGATGTTTTTCCAGGACACCCAGTGGCGCTTAGTACCTTCATTGCCACTCCAGAAAAAGTTTGCACATATCTTGTTAATAGTTTGAATAATTGTTGCTGGAAGGCAGGAAGCACTGGCAGTATATATGGGGATGGATTGAAGCACTGAGTTGATTAGGCACCTTCTTCCTGCTTGAGATAGGTACTTGGACTGCCAACTATCTAACCTTGTACATATTTTATCTAGCACATATTTATAATGTGAGATTTTTTTTCCTCCCTTCAAATAATGGAACCCCAAGATATGATTGGAGGCCTATCTTGTGTTGAAATCCAGTATTATCTGCAATTCTTTTGATAGCTGTAGGAGCTGCTTTATGTGACACTATGAAGCTGCTCTTATTGCTGTTTACTTTCTGACCAGAGGAATCTTCATACTCCTTAATGAATTGTAGGAGCCTTTTGATGTTTTTTGCCATTCCATTTAGGAACACCAGGGTGTCATCAGTATATAATAAATGAGTGATCTGCTTGCAGCCTCGAGGCACCTGAAACACCTGAACCTGCCCACTAGTGAACAGCTTGGAAATCCCTCTACTTAGGGCTTCTTCAGCAATGATAAAGAGGGCCGGGGCCAAGGGATCCCCTTGTCTTACACCTCTAGAAGATTTAAAGAAACCGGTTGGAGATCCATTGAATAGGACTGAGAACCAGCAGTTATTAAGCATCATTGAAATCAAGGAGCAGAATCTTTTAGAGAAACCAAACGCATTCATGACAGCAATCAAGAAGTCCCATTCAATTCTATTGTAAGCTTTGGCCATATCTAATTTGAGAATGATGTTATTGCCTCTGGTTTTCCTACTCAGTTCTTTCATCATTTCAGCAGCTAATGATATTGTGTCCACTATATTTATTCCTTTGACAAAAGCTCCTTGATTTTCAGAGATAATATTAGGGAGGATATTGACCATCCTATTGCTAATAATTTTAGAAATGATCTTATATGTGAAGTTGCAAAGACTAATTGGCCTCATCTCTGTAAAGGAACTTGGAGAAGCTACCTTTGGAATCATAGCAATCAGAGAGAAAGTAGTACCTGTTGGTAGGGGCATGCCTTTAAAGAAACCCTGGATAGCCTGAATGACATCATCTGAGATGATATCCCAACAGTGAGTAAAAAACCTCCCCGTGTAGCCATCAGGCCCTGGGGAGCTATCAGGGGACAGGGCATATACAACAGATTTAATTTCCTCTCTATCAGGAACATCTGTCAGGGCTCTATTTTCATCTTCAGAAATTAAGCATGGTATGTGCTCCAGTATATGAGGCTTAATTTGATGTTCAACAGTTTTGAATTGATGTTCAAAGAATTCCACCGCTTTGGCCTTTAGCACATTTTCATCCTCACACCATTCTCCATTATCTAGCTTTAATATGTGGATTGCCATTCTAGCTCTCTTTTGCTTCACATACAGATGAAAGAACTTGGTGTTTCGATCCCCCAGTTGCAGCCAATTTGTTCTAGCTTTTTGGCCCCAGAATATTTCCTCTAAATGTAGACACCTCCTCAACTTGGCTTGAGCAGCTTGTAGAGCTACTCTATTATCCTCATTAGGATCTGCATCAAAGACAGATTCAGCCAGCAAAACCTCTTCTTCAGCTGTTTCTTTCCTTTCAAAGATATTTCCAAAATGCTCCTTGTTCCACTGTTTTATCGCAGGTTTAATGACTTTGAGCTTATGTTGGAGATTGCAGAATGCATTGTAGTTATTCCCTGGAGCTGCATCCCAAGCTTGTCTTACCATACTTTTAAAGTCATCCTCCTCTAGCCACATGTTCTGGAAAACAAATCTACTAGGACCAGACCTTGATTGTGGAGTGTGTACAAGCAACGGGGAGTGGTCCGAAGGTTCTCTCAGCAAATGTTTTACTGTTATCATTGGGCCTTTTTCAATCCAGCAGTCATTGAGCAACACTCTGTCCAGCCTTGCCCTTATATTGTGCGCCCCAGTTTGATTATTTGACCAAGTAAATGGTTGACCCACATAACCAGCATCCATCAGACCAGCCACAGCACTGAATCCCTGAAAATCCGTCATGGAGTTAAAGAAACCCATAGTACCCCCTTTCTTTTCCTATGGCGCCATTATTGCATTAAAGTCACCACCTACTAGCCAAGGATGAGCTATTGAACCTCTAAACTGAATAAGATCTTCATACATCTCTCTTCTAACAGCTACATTGCAGGAGGCATAGACAAAGGTAGCAAAATACTCCACACAACTACCTTGCTGAATTTTGACAGTGATGAATTGTATATTGCTTTGCACAACCACAACAGCCACGAAACGTTGCCAGAGCAGCCAGATTTTAGAGTTCTCCTCCTGATTCACACAAGCACAATCAAATTTGAGTTTCTGTCTTACATTATCCAATCTATCAGCACCAATCTTAGGTTCAATTATACAGACCATTTGAGCTTCATGTTTGTTAATGTGATTCTTTATGCTACGTATAGCCTTTGCATTGCCGATGCCTCTAACGTTCCAAATCAATATTGGACCAATCATTGGAATTGAGAGCATGATTATTTACCACCAGCTAAAAGTTTAGCTTTAGCCCTCGTCAATGGTTGTTTCTTATTTTTTTCCGAGTTTATTTTTTGGCCTTCATAGCAATTTGCATCCACTTGGTCATTCCCCATAGAAACCTCCGGCATGAATATATTCTCTGCATTGGATTGGGCAGCCACAGAAAAATCTCCAATGCTATTTGGGAAAGTAGAGAGGAATCTGCTCACACTGACGATATCAGAGGTATTAATAACATTCCCAAGCTGATTGCTATCTTCACACCCTAGAGCAAATATCATGCCATCATCACCATTGCTAGTTGAAGTTTTACCAGTTTCCATACCTTCCTCTACAACAAGATCCAGGTGTGTTCGTGAAGCTGGCTCATGGACAGCATGATCCTGCAGGGGGGCTCGAATATCATCATGGTGATCACCTGAAATTGTGTTGATATTCTGTTCCCCGTTTTTATCTTTGGGTATGGCTTTAGCCATCACCATTTGGGTTGAAGGGAGCCCTGAGCCTCCAAATTGATTGGAGGTGGAGGGATGATTTACATCATCAGCTTTCTCCAGAGGTACATTGTTGCTTATTGCTTTATCCTTGGTTATGACTACTAACTCTGATGTGTTTAGCAATTCTTCACCAGAACCCATCAAAACCTTTGTCTCACCTTGCTCCAGAGGTTCATTATCCTGTAATGCAGAGAATCTATTGGACATTGAAGCAATCTGTCGAACGCCTTGTGGACCTGCTACCCTGGGCACAAAAACCTTTTTAACAGGCTCATTTCCAACGTCATTCCAGGACTGCTGCTTACTAATATTATCATCTTCTTCTTCTTACACTCAGGTGCCATGTGTCCTAACTTATGACATAGTGAGCATAGCACTGGGACTTGGTGGTAGTTCACCGGTTGCCAAAATCCTTCCCCATCCAAATCTATCCACAGTCTTTCCTTCCTAGGAGCAGATAATTCCAACTCCACACAAGCCAATGCCTCCGCAGTGTCTGTCATGGCTAAAGTTTTTTCATGGATCCTCAGCACAGGGCCAAAATTACCAGCAATAGACTTCATACAATCTTCATGATATAGGTTGGCAGGCAGCGATGGAAATCCCAACCAAACCGGAGCCGATGCAGGATCCGCATTGTAGTCAAAGTCCTTCGTCCATCAAAAGAATCTAAACAGGTATCCCTTTATGTACAGATTCTTCTGTAGTAGCGACTTCAGGAAGTCATCTTCACAGCCAAGTCGTAATAGGAGATGCATTTGATTCAGTCTGCTAATGATAAAGTACATCGACAAGGCCATCCTCTGTGTTAGACAGGACTTGATCTCAAGAAAGGATGGCCTTCCGTAAGAGCATTTCGCTATGATTGCAAAGTTTAGGCACTGCATAGAAGCTTGGATTTTCGCCTTAGAAAAGAAAACAGCCGGTTCTCCTTGGTCAGTGAAGCGAGGTTCCTTCAAAGGAATCACTGGCGTGTCTTTATTCTGAGATGATATCAACATTTATGCATAAGTCCTCCGTGGACCCGAATGCTCCGACGAGGCGGCGACCTCAGCATTGGTTCCACCATAGCATAGGGCTGGAGCCGCCCAGGGAGAAGACGCTATGGCTGTTGACGGCGCGGGCTCCCCCACCGCCACCTTCATATCCGGCGGCGCGCACTACCCTACCCTAGAAGACAAAAGGAGAAAGACATATGTATCCTTGACTGGGCCTATTGCTCCTGGCCCCCTCCAGCTATGCCTTTGCATCCCTGTCAGGTTGCCTAGTGAAGCTGAATAAAAGTGGTGCCGTCGGGTTCACCACGGTCCCTCGCGTCACCAGTCCCGAAAATAGCAGCCCGGCTCACACACTGAGATAGTGGGTCGGCAGAAGTATGCACCTCTCTCTCGACGCCGGGTGTGCCGCCAGAACTCCCAGTCCATGATATATGTGGGCGAGTGTAGCAGGAGCTAGGGCCAACTGTCTCCCCTCCGCCAACAAACAAGCTAGCCACAGCAACTCGGCCCTCAACAGACCATCCTCTCCATGCAGGACCACAAATGTCACTAACCAGTATGCCAAGTAGGCGGCAAGATGTGTCACGTCCGGTAAGCCGTGGGGATTCCACCCCTCTTGTGGAGCATATATGTATCAGGAGTACGTCTGAAACCATAGCTCCACCTCAGTATATTCCTCCCACGGAGTCCGATCCCTGGAAAATTCCTGATAGAAGCAGAAGGGTTCGTTGTAGAAGTGGCGGACCCACACATTTAGCGGTACCTTGGGATTCTGTGCAGCTCTGTCTCTCCCGGCTAGGGCCAGGTCCCTCCAGGTCTTCAGAAGATACCGGTAACTGTAAGGTACCCGGTCTCACCCCTATCCGTCGGTATGGCTACGGTAGAGGTCATCCAGTACCACCTCCTCATACCCTTCACCGATGATCGGCAACCCAGAAATCTGGAATAGAAACCACAAGTCAAGGGTGGTCTCCCCCTCTGCTGTCGCCACCATGTTCCATCGGCGATTGAAGCACTCCAACAATCCCTGTAGCAGTCTGGTGTAGCACGGGTACGCATACAGAGCAGCAGTCACCGCGTGCCTGATCCCAGCCCGATACAGCCGCACCTGGTAGTGGTGAACAATCCCCATCAGCCACTAAGTGGCACCCTGACGGTAGTAGTATGATGAGATCAATGCCCAGCGACCGTACCAGTTGATGATGGTCTGCCGCATAACTCCATCCAGGATGATGTGGTGGTCATAGCCTTCCCCAGCATACTGCAAGCCCACCGGCTCCAGCACCAACCCAGCGGTCCCCTCTGTCTCTGTGCGGTGGTGACCGTGCAAGTCCCAGGAAGCAGGGCCTAGTGGCCCAACTCTGACACCAGACTACTCTGCTCTGCCAAAGAACCCCAAGCACTTAACACTAGGGAACTGATGCTGCCTCCGGTAATCCTCAGAAAAGCTCGGGTAGCTGTAGAATGCTATACCATGCAGGCTGTCCCTGCTAATCAAGATAGCCCGCTCAAGGCGGTGATGGGACCCCGAAATCTGTGAGTCATCCTTCTCCATGCCGGGTGGGACGTAGCTCCTGATGAACTCGAACAGATGACGATCCAGGGGGAACTCCAAAGGATAACCCCCGCTCCGGCCATAGGTGTACAAACTGTCTGCCTCCAGAATCCAGGCCACCTCTACAGTCTCGACTCCAGCTGCTCTCTCGCCGACCGGACCCTCAGCCACTGTTGTATGACCTCGGTCCAGCGGCTCCACACTAGTCATGGTAACCACCGGTGGACCCAGAGGAGGCATCGACCGCTCAATCCGCCATACCCAGTGGTCCTCCTCCCGAGCCACACGCCTCGGGACCCGCCCATCTCTGTCGAATCGTGTCATAGCTGCAAGACAGGGCACCTAAAAAAAATAGTCAGTATACCAGAAAATCAACATACACAACACAGCAAAATAAAAGAACATGAAGTGTCAAAATACAAATACAACAGCCCGGAACAGGGGTCTTACGGGCCGTACACCCTCGTCTCTGCCTCCGACGCACGCCCCTTGGGGGGCATTTGTTGTACCCGGACAATTTCCTGGAAAAATAACAAGAAATAGGGGTTTGGGCATTTCCCTGAATATCTTCAAGGCATGGGCTACCTAGCCCTTTCCATAGCCATGTGGGTCACTACAAGGGTCCTGACCAGCTTGCCATGACATGCGGCAACATAAGCAACTGTCTGGGGTCAACCCCGGCCACTCGCATACGGGCTTTGCCCGTATCCTACATGGCCGCTCGGGACCACCCAGGGGTGCCCCGACGTTAAGCCACGCCACGTGGCACCTAGTGAAAGAGCCGAGGGCCCACCCCGACACACTTCTTTCAACCTTCCAAGGTCAAAGAGAGACCTAACCAAGTCGACCATAGGCTTTGGAGGCCTACCGCGCGCATATACGACCCGCACGGGTGGGTTTGGCATTCTATCGAACACCTTGTAGGCGCGTGTATTCCAGCCCGTCTACACCAAACCATGGGCCTCCCCGTGGTTCCAACATATCAATTGGGTCTACAACGACCCCCCGACAGGTCAGTGTCAACCCCAACACTCAGACACGTGGCAACAAGCCACTTAACTCTAGCACTCGGGCCAACCCGAGGCTACCCTGCCAACCCGCCGTGCAACATGGCACGTAGCTCGAGGCATGACTCATGTCCCTGAGATGCCTCTCCTAAGCTTCCATGAGCTCCCTTCTTCAACCCAAAGCCCACCTTGGGGCCCCTCGGCCAGCTACCCAAGCCGTTCGGCAATCCGGGGTGTGTCGGGCATTTACCCGAACACCTTGCGAGTGCCTACAACAACTCGAAGAACAACTGCCCCCCACGGGCCCATCCTAGCTCCCCGGAGCTTAGCGTCCTTCAAAGGACACTCCCAGAAGACGCAAGGAGACCCCGGGGGCCATCCCTCGGGGTCACGACCGGCCCCGGGGCTAGTTTGCCCCAGGGCGTGGCCGCGCAACCCCAGGGAGGGCGAACTCCCCGGGGGTCGCGCCCTCTCTCCAGTCCGGTGGTCCCACGATCCCGCTCAGCCTCAGTTCACCCAGTTTACGATCCTACGATGCGGTTCATGTGCCGTACCAGTTACTGAAGTCGACACGCGGGAGCACAAAGCGACAGCACGGGGGAATTCCTCATGTTCGACGGGCTCGCAAGCTTCCACGTATCCTCCAAGCACAACTGTCCTTTTCTTCGTAGTCAATTTAGGAAGAAAATAGATCAAAAACCAGATTTAATAGTGGGGATCGCCCCCCTCTCTCTCCCTAGCGACCCAATCCGCCTAAACCCCCCTGGTGTGGGGTTTAGGCGGACCAGCCTGGACCCCCAGGCTGGTCTGCGTAAACCCCTTCCCTTCTATAAAAAAATTTAACTTTTTAAAAATTAAAAAAGCCCAAACCAGCCCGCCTAAACCCCCCTGGCGTGGGGTTTAGGCGGACCAGCCTGGACCCCCAGGCTGGTCCCCCTAAACCCTTCCCTGCTTATTTTTTTACTAAAAAACACCCTCCGTGGAGGGGTTTACGCGGACCAGACCAGCCCATTGGGTTGGTCCGCCTAGACCCCACCCAGGGGAGGGGTTTACACGGCCCAGCTCAACCCTATGAGCTGGTCCGCGTAAACCCTTTCTCCCCTACACAGTCCGTGCAACCCTAATGCACTATTCAATTGGGTTTACGCGGGCTAGCTTGAACCTATCAACCTAGTCCTCCTAAACCCATCCCTGACCTTTCAACTTCCCTATAAAACCCCTTAGAAGCTCAAGGGGTGGAGAGATCCAAGAGATCCAGCATATGCAAGATCAGGGCAACTAGGTCCAAGGCCTTCAAGCTTCAAGCAGATCCAGGCAACGAGCTAAGGAGAATTATGTGGGTGACTTGTTCGTCAGCTTAGTACGCCGGGGGTATGTCGTTTGCACCTCCCTCACGTTGTATTTAGCCGTAACACACAAGTCAACACCAACCATGTGCGAGACGTTATAACAAGGGCGAACGTCCCCTCATGCCGGATTCCCCCTCACGTGCCCGTCGGTTGCAACCACGCATGTATCATGACGTCACGCTCCCTCGCAGTCACAAGGCCATGTTCGACCGCACTACTCGAGTCGTGATCGGCCCTCGCCTAGACACCGGATCGATGCATCCCTCCAGTCATTCAGTCATAAGCCCCCCATTCGACGTCGCAACCATGGCCCATGCCACGGGAGGGGCCCTCTGTAAAACACACATGTGTTCATCTGTCACGCATTGACCCTGGGACCGATCATCACATCAGAATTGTCCCATGGCGTACACCAGTTGTACCCTGGCCACTACGGCCTACCTGTAAAGACATGTATATCTCAAAAATTACACCGCCAATTGGACGAATGCTCCCGCATCCACGTTCTAACCCCCAGCTTTCTACCTACACCACTCGGCATCCGTGCCTAACATCCTAACCCCAGTAAACACCCCTCAGTCGAAAGCGCACCCACAGCTGCGGAATGCTCCCGGCCCTCTACCCACGGCTTCAGGCATATAAATAGACTTTTCTTCAGCTCAGAACGAAGGTGTTCGGATTCAATCTGATGTAAATAAACACCGGTTGCCTGCGGCCGGTGGGGAAAGACATCCAGTACATGATTCCCACAATCGCCTATGCACTCGCACCCGTGGAACCCCTTCTCTTCACGTGTCGCCCGATCGCCCGAGCCTGGTCAACCCTTGGTTCCATGGGTGATTGTCAAGAAATTGACTGGCACGCCCGCACCCTGTTCGGCTAACCCGTACTCTTACATTCCCGTGCCATTCGACCCTTTTCGACTTTCCGTAAAAGGAGAGTACCCAATATCACCGTAAGAGGCATGCAACCATAAGGAGGATACCTGAGATATATCAAACTCTCGTGTCTTCCTTCCCCACTGTACCCCTTCCTTCACCCCGGTCATTCGGCAGAAAAACTCACGCACAACAGTTGTGTAAATACTTTCTAGTTACATGCTCGTACATTCTTGTTCACGAAAAGGCCAACTTACGTCTATCTTACTTGTTCATATACTCGATCGTGTCTACTTGCTCAAATATATCCTGATTCTGTATTCTTGAATGTTTTGGTTTATGTCGTATGATTTACCGCATTCTCATTCTTATCTAAATTCTAGAGCTAAAGCATTAATCATTTAAACATTGCTATCATGTTGATACGGAGATACCTACTGGGCATGTGTGCTCATTCACTACTTTTTCAATCTTTTTCAGGAATTTCTAGCGGGTCGGATTCAGACTACTCAAGTGAGAGATCCGAGAGCGATTGAAGGTCAATGGAATGGGAGAAGCCTTAGTCATTTTGTGTCTAGTCAAGTCAAGTTGTAATTTTCTATTTTCTTGAGTCGTATGATGTCAGATGTCAAAAGAAATGGTCTCATGTACTTGTGATTATTCTTCTTATGAAATAAAGTTGAAGTTTAAGGAAATACTTGTACAATTACTCTTATGTGATTGTCTTGCGCTCTGATGATTATATTGCTCGTTTGAGGCGTACTAACCGACTGTCTACGTTCTCAAAATTTTTTTCGCTGTATTAAAAAGCTTGGGGCGTGACATTAGGACTTTCCGAAATTTGAAAAGAATTGGCGACCACGAGGTGGGCGCTATTTAGAAATTAATACGAATTTCGGAAGGAGTTAAAAACTCAAAATATAGCAAGAAAATTGACGACTTTCCACACGGGCACCCATTCATTAAATAGCGACCTTCCATATGGTCGCAGAATAAAAAATAATCCGATTTCGGGTCAAAATGTGAAGAAAAGAATTGGCGACCTTCTACACGGTCGCTATTTAAAGAATTGGCGACCTTCCGGAGTGTCACTAATTCTTGAATTTCGAAGATGGGCCAAATGGGAAACTGCATGAAATTGGTGCCCTCGGGGCTGCCATGTTTCAAAGAATTGGCGCCCTCTAGGCTGCCATGTTTCAAAGAATCGGTGCCCATCTGGCTGCCATGTTTCGAAAAAAGCCCAGAAAAATGGAGAAAATGTTAGAAAATTCTAGAAAAATAGGAAACGTGTGGGAAAGTTTAAGAAAGTTGAATATTCAAGAAAAATGAGGAAAACCACTCAAATAAGTCAATTTGACGATAAATGGGACATCGTAGTGCGATAGGAGATATGCTCAAAGTGATGTCAAATTTGGCGTGTCTACATACCTCGGACGAGGGGGTTCCGGTCGCCGCCACGGGTGCTTCCCCGGCCATGTGCTCTCCATCATCATCTCCAACTCCTCTCTCTGGCATTGTGGGCGTTATAGAAGGCTCCTCGTCCTCGATTTGAGCCGGCGCCGCTTCCTCCTCCATTTGAGTCGCCGGAACCGCAGGCTCGTTCTTCGCGGCCATACGGCGTTGAAATTGTCGTATTGCCCTCTTCTTCACCATCCTGGAGTGTGGGTGAATGTGAGTTTTGCAATAGGGTTAGAGAATCGCTGGTGGTGGTGGTGGTCGCCGGTGGTGATATGGGTTTTGAGGTTTGAGAATGAGAGTGGGAGTGAACGGTCGCCTATAGTTTTGAAGTCACCCAGCGCCTTGCGGTCATGTGATGGACCGTTAGGCCTTCCTTGGCGGTCCTCTCTGAACTATTTTTTCGAGGGTTTCGCCCATTGAGGAATGTGAACCGCCTCAAGGGTAGCGGTCTATCTATGGACCCTTAGGCTCCCCCTTACGGTCTTCGCATGACCGTTTTTCATGCTGTTATGATTGAATGATGATATCTTTGCTCTTATGTGGCCTTTGCTTTATTTGATGCATCATGCTTATCTTTATGGCTTTATTATTGATGGATAACCTCTTTAATAGTCAAATCATGAGCGCCATCACATCACG
Source organism: Amorphophallus konjac (assembly GCA_022559845.1). Lineage (NCBI taxonomy): Eukaryota > Viridiplantae > Streptophyta > Magnoliopsida > Alismatales > Araceae > Amorphophallus > Amorphophallus konjac. The sequence continues at coordinate 97,242,122 of CM040123.1, forward strand.
TCACTTCCCACTAGGCAGGTAAGTCTGGTGAGTATCTCGATCTTAAATGCCTTAATGCATTACTATGTGGTGTCAATGATATATTATCTCGAGAACCGGCTGGTCATTCATGTGTTTTGGGATCTGATGTTCCCCTTTAACAAAAATGATGATGATCTAGGTGCCCAAGAAACTAAACACCCGCCCAGAAACCAGCAGTAGCCACTAGTACTCTTGCGATCCAGCTTGCATCCAGCGTAGTCCGCATCAGAATAAGAAATAAGAGATAAATCACATGATGACGAATACCACAATCCCAAATCTTGAGTTCCGGAAAGATATCGAAGGATATGTTTGACGATAGTCAAGTGGAATTCTCTAGGACTAGTTTGAAATCTAGCACAGAGGCAAACACTAAACTGGATATCTGATCGGGATGTAGTCAAATAAAGTAAAGAGCCGATCATACCTCTATAGATCTTTGCATCCACTAATTTACCATTTTCATCCGAATCCAGTGATGTTCTGGTGCTCATAAGAGTTGTAATTATTTTACAGCTTGTCATGTCAAATCTTTTCAACAGCTCTTTGATGTATTTAGTTTGACTTATGAAGCACCCATCTTCTCCTTCGTTGACCTACAAACCGAGAAAAAATTAGAGTTCTCCCATTAGGCTTATCTCGAATTCACTAGTCATGAGGTTAGCAAATTCCTCATACATTTCAGATTTAGTAGAACCAAACACAATATCATCAACATAAATTGGAACAATCAAGATGTTCTTACCTTGCTTCTTGGTGAAAAGTGTTTGATTTACCTTACCTCGTGTGTACCCTTTCTCAATGAGGAACGAGCTTAGTCTTTCATATCAAGCTCTTGGTGCTTGCTTCAAATCATAAAGTGCCATGCCTAGCTTGTATATAAAATCTTCATGGTTAGAGTTCTCAAAGCCAGGGGACTGCTCAACATAGACTTCTTCTTTGATCAAACCATCAAGAAGGCACTTTTTACATCCATTTGATACAGCTTTATTCTAAGGGAGCATGCAAAGGTAAGTAAAATTCTGATGGCCTCAAGTCTTGCTACTGGGGCATAAGATTCCTCAAAGCCTACCTCAAACTCTTGATTATACCCTTGAGCCACCAATCTAGCCTTGTTTCTTATTATCTTGCCATCATCATTGAGTTTGTTCCTAAAAACCCATTTAGTGCCTATGACAGATTGTGATGATGATCTAGGAACAAGATGCCAACTTTATTTCTTTCAAACTGGTTTAATTCGTCTTGCATTGAGTTTACCCAGTTTTCATCTTTTAGTGCTTCATCAATATTCTTGGGTTTAGTCTGGGAGACAAGAGCGAGATGATCTAATTCTTCCACAATTCTAAAATGTGACCTTGTTCTAGGTGGATCATTCAAGCTACCAATGATATTTTCTAAAGGATGATCCTTAAGAATTCTAATGTCTGTAGGATCATTATCTTCTTCTGGAGCTTGATCCTTTATATTGCTTGATTTAGCTAGGTCACCATCTTCTCTTGTTTCTTCTTGTGGAGGATCATTCTTTTCCTTCATGCTTAGGAATTCCCCGTCTTCATCATTGTTCCTGCAATAGTTATCATTTTTAGAATCATCATGATATTCATCAAAGGAAACATGGGGTGATTCTTCCACAGTTTGACTCTTAATATTATAAATTCTATAAGCCCTAGATCTATCAGAATATCCAAGGAATATACCTTCATTGCTCTTGGGCTCGAATTTATCTAAATCTCTTTTGTCATTATTGTGGATGAAACATTTTGACCCAAACACTTTCATATGTATGAGAGAAGGCTTTTTACCTTTCAGCAACTCATAAGGAGTCTTTTTGGTGTGTGGCCTTACCATGGATCGGTTGATATTGTAACAAGCCGTGTTTATCGCCTCAGCCCAAAACTTCCTTGGGAGTTGCCGTTCGGCAAGCATTGTTCTTGCCATCTCTATGAGTGTTCGATTCCTTCTTTCAACTACACCATTTTGCTCTGGGGTTCTTGATGATGAAAATCGATATGAAATGCCTTTAGCCCTACAAAGATTATAGAATTCAATATTTTTAAATTCACCACCATGATCAGATTAAAGTTTGGAGATTTTAAACTCACCATCTCGCTTTATCTTCATATAGAGTGCCTGAAACTCATCAAAAGTATCATTTTTATGTGTGAGAAAGAAAACCCATATGAACCTAGAGAAATCATCCACCAAGATATATCGATATTTTCTACCACTTAAACTAACAGTTCTGGTTGGACCAAACAAGTTCATATGAATTAGCTCGAGTGGTTTGGATGACATATTTGTAGATCTAGCCTTGAAGGATTTTCTTGTTTGTCTACCTCGGGCACATGCATCACACAATTTATTTTCTTGTTTAAAAGATAGTTCAGGCAAACCTCTCACCATTGAATGCTTCAAAAGTTTATGTAAGATATTGTAGCTAGCATGTCCTAGTCTACGATGCCATAACCATGCAAGCTCAGATTTTGGTGCAGCAAGATAGAGGTTTATGTGAGCAGGATCATCAAAATCAATCATGTAAACATTGTTGACTCTTTTACCAGAAAATTTTACCTTGTCAAATTTTGGTTCAAGGATTCTACATTCATGAGAGTCAAACAGCACTTTGTGACCTTTATCACATAATTGACTTATACTGAGCAAGTTATATTTCAAACATTCAACTAGCAACACGTTACAAATGGAGTTGGAGAGGTTCATACTTACATTACCTGTTCCAATGATTCTTCCTTTGTTGTCCCCTCCAAATGTGATGTGTCCTCCTTCCTTTTCCATCAAGAAATAGAATTTTGTTCTGTCTCCTGTCATGTGTCTTGAACAACCGCTATCAAGGTACCACATGTTATGCATGACTGCAAGACATTCCTGCACAAGGAATTAAGCAATGGTCTTTGGAACCCAATAAAATTTGGGTCCCATCAAGCTCTTCATATTTTCAAAACATGATATCATTTCTTTTGGAATCCAAACTTTCCTTGCATTCATGTTTTCTTTGCTTATTGTAGGGATTTATTTTTTCTTTTCAGCTTTGGCATTTACTTTCTGTTTAGAAGCCCTTTGATGTTGTTGGATTTGGTGGACATTTGAGGAAATCTGCTTCTTAATCCAATAAGGCCACTTGTTGGTTTTGGGTTGAAAGTAACTATTTTGCCACCTATGGGTTTGAAGCTTATAGGATTGGTGCACAAAGGAATCACAGTTCCCCCAAAAATAAGGTGGTGTCGACCTATATGAATGGGAGTGTCGACCTGTTCTATGTGCAACCTAGTTACAATGGCATCTTGAAGGCTGAAGTTGTTTGGCAGCCTGATCGGGCGATGGCCAAGGAAGTGTCAACCTATGCTGTGGGAATGGTTGACTCTTCTTAGACTTTTGAGGTTTCATCCTGGGGAGTTCAGTGGCTTCCTCTTCAACCTTTTCTTTTCCTTTATCACTTTGTTTTTGTTGACTTTGATTGGGTGTTGTGTTTGAGGTGGAAGCATCAGAAGAGGAAATAAATGTGATAGTCTTTAACCCAATTGGCCTTTTGTTTGTGGGTTCAAAACCCTGCCCTTCCTTGTTGAAATTCATTCTAGAACCTAGCAATGCATCTAGGTTTTCTCTTCCATCCACAAACGTTTCTAAAGATTGTTGTTTATCCTTCAACTCTTTTTGTAGGTTTTCAATGTTTTGAAGAAGTTGAGTGTTGACTTGTTTGACAGCTTCATACTTCTCATTGCTCAATTTGCTATCCTTTTGATAGCTTTACATTTTTAGCTTCATGCTATCAATCTCATTTCTTAGGTCTTTATTTTCAATTTCCAAGTCAACCATTTCTTTTCTTCCTTCTTCCAAATCCTCAATCATTTTCTTAAGATCTTCAATTTCAGTTTCAAGTGAAGCAGTCTTATCATTCATATCATGATCATGAACAAACATGTTAATTTTCTTTTTCAATGATTTATTCTCCTTTTTGTACATGTCATATTTTTCCATGAGCTGTATATATGCTTCCTCCCAATCATCAATTGTGTAATTTTCAAATGGAGAGTTTACCTCAGTTTCTTCGTCACCTTTGGTCATGAGACAAAGATCTTCTTTTTCCTTGTCCGAGGATCTAGTTCCACCATCACTTTCTTCCTCGTCACTCCATGTGGACACCATGGCCTTGTTCTTCTTCTTGCCCTTCCATTTGTCAGCTTTTCTGAATTTTTCAGGACAGTCAGTCTTGAAATGCCCTGATTTGTTGCAAGAATAGCAAATGATCTTGTCAGATTTCTTAAAGTTTTTAAAATTAGATTTGAAACCTTTCCTTACCTGTGATCTTCCTCTCATGAGGCTCTTACCTTCCTTTCTCAGAAATTTTCTGAACTTACGTGTGAGCATGGCTACATCATCCTCATCTCGCTCACTTGCGGAAGCCTCACCTTCATCAGAAGTGCTTTGACCGTTGGGTCCTGCTTTAAGAGCTAGGGATTTTTTCTTAGGCACCTCAGCCTCTTGTTCTTAAGGTTGATCTCATAGGTCATCAATGACCCAATGAGTTCATCTACCTTAGTAGTTGTGAGATCTCTGGATTCTTCAACCACGGTAGCCTTCGTGTGCCATACTGGAGTCAGTGATCTGAGAATCTTCCTCACAATTTCCTGTTCTGAATATTTTTTTCCCAAATCTGTTAGATTATTAGTAAGCACAGTTAAGCGACATTACATGTCTCGAATTGACTCATCAGGCCTCATCCTGAACATTTCATATTCAAAAACTAAAATGTTGGCTTTTGTTTCTCGTACCCGTGAGGTTCCTTCGTAAATTACCTCTAACTTGTCCCACATTTCTTTTGCAGTTGTGCCGGTAGCCACTCTTGAGAATTCTTCTGGATGGAGTGAGCATTGCATGATGTGTTTAGCACTCTAGTTGACAGTGGATTTTCTTATTTGTTCTTTGGTCCACAAGTCCCCATCATCTGTAAGCTCATACGGACCTTTGCTGATCACTCGCCAAAGTTTGTAGTCTTGAACACGAATGAACACCTGCATGCGATGTTTCCAATAAGGATAATTAGTTCCGATAAAATAAGGAGGCCTATTCACATAATGTCCTTCAGGTAAAAAACCTTTGGACGCTAATCCACCATTTCTCTCAAGGTCGTTGGACCCCATAGTGAGAGATTAGGCTCTGATATTGAGTAGTGGATGGCGGATCTAGAGGGGAGGGGTGAATAGATCTGCCCCTCTTTTCACAGAACACCCCTCTTTAAAGCTAGATAAAAAGAATTGCAGCGGAATACAACTAGCTTAATGAAGTACACTACAATTGGCTTAGCAAGATGAACTAGTAACATAGAGATTGAACCTAAGCATGCATCTCGCACAAAGCAATCGCACAATCAAACCACAACACATGAGATTTTAAAGTGGTTCGGACTGAATCCCTAGTCCTACGTCCACCCCTCACCAAACCCGGTGAGGCTCCACTAGTGCAGCGTACCAAACTGCAGATCGAAAAGACCTTCGATTACCTTCCTACTAACCACCGGTAGGGACGTCAACACCGCAGATCGGAGAACTTCCGATTACCTTCCTACTAACCACCGGTAGGGACAATCTTCAGTTTCAATAGTTTGAACAAAATGGAAAGAGAACAAGATGAAAATGCTCAAACACGATATGGAGATATGCTAAAATCAAATAGATCTTGTCTGAAATGCGAGAGCCTGAATCTTCTTTTCTTCACACGATGTATATCACCAACAGAGGCTTCTTTCTTCTTCACAAAGCTCTCCTCTTGATTCAGCAACAATAGCTTCTTCTTCCTTGTGAAATGAGCTTCCTTGGATCCCCTTGAGTTGATGAAGAAGACTATGGATGTAGCTTTGATCACCCTTGAGAACCTTGCTTGCTTCTAGCTTCCTTGGAGGTTGCTTGCCTCATATCTAGGCTTGAATCACCTTGGAATGGATGAAGAACTCTGCACGGAGTACTGTTCACTGCTACATTACCTCTTCTTCCTTGGACCTCCTCTAGCCTCCCTTAATCTCCTTTGATCCCTCTTGATAGCCTTGCTTGCTTGTACACTGTCTTGGAAGTTGCTAGCTTGGATATGAGCATGAAACACCTTGGAATAGATGAAGAACTTCTGCACGAAGTACTGTTCATGGCTACAGTACCCTCTTCTTCTTCCCTTGGACAACCTCCTCTAGCCTCTCTTGATCTCCCTTTTATTCATTAGGGTTTCTAACCCTCTTTGTGTTATTTTTATATCTCTTTGAATGGTCCATAGAAAAGCCCCAGACCAGATCCACAAATCATGGGGGATTAGGTGATTTTAGGATTAAACAAATCAAAGAAAAGGGGCTGCCCACGTTGAGAAATCGAAGTCAAACATTGCTGCAACAGGGCTGCCGGTCGACCGGAGGTAGGTGGCGGTCGACCAGAAATCTGCAGGGTTGAAGCCTTTGCGTTTCTGTTATTTTCGGTCGACCGGAATCCCTGGGCGGTCGACCGCTATTGAGATTTCTGTAGCTATTTGGTTGCAGGAATTTTCGGTCGACCGCCCCTGGGCCAGCGGTCGACCGAAATCTGGGGAAATCCCAGATTTCTCTCATTCAGTTCCTTAACCCCTTTAGCAGCCCATTCACGTCTATGGCATCAAACTCGACAGAATCTTGAGGATGTCTACTGAGTCTTTGACCTTGTGTTCTCTTGGCTATGCTTCATTGTGCATCGACCTTGGCTATGTGAAGTGTCGACTCTTTTTTACCAAGTGTTGACTCTTCTTGAAGGGATTTTCATCATTACTTAGGCGCGATCATTGAGCTTTCATGTTTGCCATCTCCACTCCATTCCTCGACTTATCTGTCATGAAAAAGCATCAAGTATTTTAGTCATATGAAAGTGGAAAACATCAATGACGTATAGTGTTTAGCCATTATCAAAACCATGAATGACAAATGACCACAGGGGCACAACATCTTGACCCTGATTTGTCCGATCTAGCAATACTATTCTCAAGTATTTTTTTATTTTTATGCTTTCTTTGTATTCATTTTGATGATTTCTTTTACTTTAGCCCAGCATACATCATGCACATCTTTGAGCATTCATGAGCCATATTCTATCTAAGGTGTCTCAATAATGGTGGATAACTACGTCCATGGTCATTGGGTAAAGAGAGTCATTCCACTCTGAGTCAGAAAGTTTCCTTTGGTCTATCTTGCTTGGTTTGGTTAATTATGGATTGTTGTCTGGAGTTTAGTTGCTCGTCTTTTACTTTCTGTTTGCTCCGATCACCTATCAGTTGTGTGTTCTAGTGAGGAGGTTGGTTGTGTTTTATTTTCTTTAATTGTTAGTTTCTCCAGACATGTGTCATTCGGTTTGGCCGTTCCTTGTGATTGGTTCGGAGTTTTCTGGAAGATTCATATCGCTCGTTGGTTGAGGATGGGTGTCGTTTACCTTAACGCCCACTTTTCAGTCCACTCTGCTTCATCTCCATGTTCCATTTCACTTTCGCTTCACCTCCGCTCGCTCCCCTGCAAAGAGGACGTTAAGGAGGGGCATCTGTTGACACCCGTTTTATGACCAATGAGTTGGGTCATCTCCATATTTATTTTTATGATGTCCCGGGTTATTCGTCGGTCGTTGGACCGCTTTTTGGATGATTTTTGGGCCTATTTTGTGGGTTGCTGTCCCTGGTTGGGCCTAGTTCCTTCTATTTTTTAAGCTTATTAGGCCTACATAAGGGCTAATAAGGATTTTGTTGTGGATTTACTCGGAGAATTATTTGCCTTTATCTCTTTTGCCATGTCTCTTAGCCTTGCGGTCTATCGCACGATCGTTAAGGGGGCGTTGGCGGTCCTTTGCTAGACTGCTAGGAGGCAGAGAGTCCTGTTGGGTTTCTTTGGTCTTATCTTTTGGTAGATGACTGGGCCTTGCGGTCTATCAGTCGACCGTTTCTTGAGCCTTGCGGCCTATCGCTAGACCGTTAAGGGAGACTGTTGACACCCGTTTTGTACCTTCGAGTTGAGTCTTTTTCTTGCCTTTATTTGTGATGTCCCAAGTTGTCCGTCATTTATTTGAGTCATTTTATGATGGTTCTTGGGCCTATTTTATGGGCATCTTTCTCCCTGGCCAGGCTTGCTCCCGTGTTTTCTTGAGTTTGGGCCTAATGAAACTTGGTTGGTCTTTGGGCTGAGTATGCATATTTATCTCTTATTTACTTTCTTTCCAAATGACCAACTTAATAACGGTATCACGATAGACCGTTCCATGAAGGTGGCGGTCTATTGGATGACCATTTTTTCTGGTTTGCGTCGACCTGTCTCTTTTCTGCATTGACCTGGATTTTTCTGCATCGATCTGTTGTTTTTGTAAACGATCTCACGATAGACCGTTCCATCAAGGCGGCGGTCTGTCAAGGACCGTTTATACTTGACGGGAACCCCAGTTTTGACCTGGTCTATTGATAAATGAGCATAATTATCTTATTTTTTTGTTTTCTAACGGCCAGAGGAATAGCAATCGGTCGATGGGCTGTTTAGCATCTTGGGCGATCTATCGATGGACCATTTTTATCAATCGAGATTCCTGCATCGACGGACAGTTTCCCTCTCTATCCATGGTCAAAATGGTTGCTTGATCCGCAGATTTCTCTGTGGATTCTCAGCCAAATTGGGCGCCGTTTGATCATGTTGGCGGCTGGGAGTTTTATCTCCATTTTATTCAAAATAATCAAGGTCTAATTCCTGCCCAAAAGCCCTCCATTCGAGCTAGGGTTTCAAGGGTCTATAAATAGAACCCTTGGCTCATGGCTGCGAGGGGGGATTTAGAGTTCTCGTCGAAGTGTTGCCGCTTTCCAGAGCATAATCCAGTCAGGGAGAAAGGCTTTCTACAGCTTCTAAGCCTTCAGTCTAGGGAGTAGTCCATTTTCGTCCCATTTTGAGTCATAGTTTAAGTCGTTTTGGTCACATCTTTTAGTCATTTCATCACCATTCTCCTTCATTTTTCTCTACGTTTTTCACTGGCATTCTAGCATCCTTTCAACCTCCTATTGTTTTCCACACCCCATAGGGGTTAAAAACCCAAACCCCCAGGTATTTCCCATTTTAATTATGTGTTTCATTCATCATTCCCACTTATAGATATTGCACTTCCATAAACTAATTTGGGTCATTTTCGTTTGTCATTTGTGTTGTTTTGCAGGTCAGCAGGTGTTTCAGCATAAGGCCCATCCCTCCTGTCCGGCCGAAAGGGGTGGAGGATTGAGTTCCCCGGCTCGGGTTCTGGAAGCCTTTGCGGTCTACCTCAGACCGTCTGCCAGAGATAGCGGTCTTCCTCAGGCTGTCTCTCCTCTGCTTGCGACCGATTGAAGACCGCCCAAGTCCTACACCCAGGTCTTCTTCCCGCGCTCTACTTCAGTGCTGGTAGTGGCCTATCGTCCAACCGTTTTCACCATTCAGCGGTCGTCAGAAGACCGTCTTCATCGTGCACCAGCGCTATTTTGGTTTGTCGAGTGTCCCCATCCATTTCCTTTTCTATGGTACGTAGTGCACCTCTCTTCGCACTATTCATCTTGGTGGCGATCACGATCTGGTAGTTTACGCGGGTGATTGGTTTCATTGTATTATTTATTTCCTTCCATGTTCCATTTGATGCCACATTAGTTATATCTATTCACTCACACACACCCGCACATCTTTCTTTGGATTAGAAAAGATATCTACATCCCCTTTTTGGCGATCACAGTGGGACGCCTTATGCCCATCGTGCTTCTGACATTGTTGGCCTACTTTTCTGTACTTGTTTGAGTCAGTTTTTAGTACCCTCAGATTTGCCGTTTCATTTCCTATCATTTTCTGTTCTCTGGATTGATTGCAATCCTGTGTGGGCCATTTCTGGTATCCAGCGGTCTGTCGATAGACCGCTTTTCTCCGCCTCAAGTACGTCCACCCCCCTTAGTTCCTGTCATTTGTTTTGTGTGTCTATTACTTGTTGCGGTCCCGTTAGGGCCATTTTCATGCAGGTGACAGTCATTCATCAGACTGCTTTTTCCACTCAGGTACGCGTTTGTGATTCCTGTCACTGTTCAGTTTAGCTTATGTGTCTTGTTTTTTACTGCCCCCTGGCATATTGCAATTTTCCCAGGACCGTTTCCCTCCTTGTTCGGTCTCCCAACAGACCGTTATTTCATCATAGTGCATCCCGAGATTGACACTTGTGCTTTATTGTTCATCATCTTGCTACTTGTTTTGGGTGCTATTTATCTCCCCCTGGTTATCATTCATGTTCATCCTATTGTTGCCATATTTGTAGCATTGTTTGATCATTGCTTGTTAGTTTTAGGTTAGAATTTGCATGCACTCCGGTGCACATAGGGTCATACACTTTTATCATAGTAGTTGCATACCTACCTTGGTAAGATATCCTCTCGCCTCCATATTCCTTGGAGTCGACTAGGTGATCCTATCTAGGACCTCCGTAATCCCCCGTGAGCCGTGGATTCCCACACGGACGCCGGGCAGGTTGTACCTTTGCCACCCAATGTCTAAGTTGCATCCGTGGGAGAGAGTGTACATAGAGAGTCAACCAAGTCCCCAAATCCACCCCTGTTTAGGAATCCTATTTTAGAGGGAACTTTGATCTAATTCAAATCATTAAAGTTCCAAAATGAGAAACAAATTAAAATTTTCTGTGCATCATTGTAACTTGATTGACCTTGGTTGCCATTTATCTCCTCTCTTGTTTGTGCATCTCGTTAGTCATCACATTGTGCTTATTATTTGTTGTTGTCATATTTGTGTTAGATACCACGTTGCATGTGGAGTTATTTTCCGTTTATAGGATCTTCTCCTAGGGGTAGTCCTTCCTTCATTTCTTACTTCAACCCACTATTCGATTATACCATGTCAGCTTACGACTTCTCTCAGCCCCGTGAGGATCCCCTTCCTCAGGGCCTCCTAGAGGACCCACCCAGGGTCATTGTTCAGGGGTCTGCCCCTCCATTGTCTGCTGTCATTGAGGGTGATCAACCCTCCATTTCAAACCCACCTACTCAAGGTTCCGCCGATCAGATCCTTCAGATGATGGCCCAGCTGGATTGATGCGGGACGAGACCACGGACACGACTTGAATGAGGAATGCAATCCTGGGACTCTAGGTGAGCTCGTGATTGTCCCTGAACGAGGGAAGCGTCGGACGTGCACGGTTGAGAAACCGGCAAGAGCTAGGGTGGTCAATTCTCTTTTGTGCCCGGATCAGGTCACGGGACGGTCACGCTCTCTCTCTCGCAGCAGCGGTGAAATAAATGTTACGAGCTAATGGCCCTACACATGCTCTCTAGCAGCGGCATATAAAGTATATAAGGAAATAAGCGAAATGTCGAGTGTAAGAGCGAATACGATACCTCCACGCTCTCAGCGTGGAGAAGACGGACCCGACCGAACTCGTACTCTCGGGACGGTTAACACACAAATGTTACAGAAAGAAATCACAGCCCACTCCACGCAGGGAGGTAAAGGGCTACACAAATGGGCCCGGGAGGACTGATTCCGGGTTGACGGGCGGCTTCACGCGTAGCTTCGGCAGCACACGTACTCGCGACCGTGGGGCCCACGTGCTGTCCGGAGGGGCCGTGTGGGACCCGGTGGCACCGCTGTAGTGGGGGATGCCTGGATGAGCGCTCCCTGGAGTGGAGGCACGCTGGTTCGCCGGCTGGAGGCCGGGCGGCTCCGATCGGCACCAGTCGGAATAACCGGCCGCGGATCTGCCGGTTCTATCTTTCAGCGCGTGACCCGACGAGATTGCTCACTGCGACCAGCCCCTATGTCGGAATGTGACGAAACTGGAGCCGTTGGAAAGCTGCTTCGAAGGGATTCAACCCTATTAGATTACAGAAAAATAACCAGGCCTGTACTTCTGATTGGCAAATTTTGAAGGTTGTTGTTGTACAGTACCCGAACTCTCAGATTAGCATGGAACTTGTCTGAGAACTGCCGTTGACCGATAGATAGACGCCAGAATCTGAAGTTGTGTTCTTCATAAAAGTTGTAGTAAATGGAACAAGGAAGACGGCAATATTTTTTGTGACAAGTTTAGAGGTGGCTACGAATTGTTTTGATTTTTATACTAGCAGTAGGTCGGATCTGGAACTGGCTGACAGTACTGTAGCTGAAGAAGAACACGATTTTTATAAAATAGGTGGAGGGCGGATCAAAAATCAAGAACAATCATGGGTAGAGGGATTAATGGATAGAACTCGCAGTAAAATTGGGAGCCCTAGGAAAAATCACAAAAGTAGCCGAAGATAGGAAACTCAGGCGGACTGTTACAGTGGACAGACAGCTGACAGATCTGGGAAAGATTGAAGACCGAAAATGTAAAAATATCAAAAGAAGGATTTTGGACGTGAAATGTTTTGTGGAGATGGGGATACAAGATAGGAACAACCTCTAAAAATTTTAGATCAAGAGGATGTCGGAGTTGATAGCAGGAATTCTGAGAAGAAGCTTCTGCCCAGGATGGACAGAACACCGAAGTCGACTTCGCGGCGGCTCGAAGGCGGCACGAACGGCGGCGGCGGCACCGGAGATGAACTCAGAGATTGAGGGGGAGGAGATAGAAGATATCCACTCTAGAATTGGGGGTTGGAGGAGATGAAACCAGGGAGAGAGAGGGGAGGGGCGCAAGGAGCTTCAAGCTTCCAACAAATTTTCTAACTTTTCATTAATTTCCACATGAAAATACAACCTTTTATATCCTAGGTATCAAATCTAATGTAGACCCTTGGATCTAGGGATGGGGAATGAAGGGCTGGGATGAAGTGTGAACAACACACACAAAATACAATTAAATAAAAGGGAAGGGGGCGGCCTATTGACCAAGGGAGGGGGTTGGTGGCTAACCTTTGGAATGTTGACCCCTTTGTCTCCCATCTGTCCATATGACTAGTCCAACCTTCTAGATGTCCACCTAGGATGGTTGACCAGCCCCACAAGGTGACATAGACCAATGGGAAAGGGCTGAGGGCCCCCTAGCTGGACCTACTACACAATTGCATAAAAACCCACACAATCCAAGGGAATGACGCATCAGCTTACAAAGCCGTACAATTGCGCATATACTTTCCCAAGGATATGAACACAAACTAAAAGGACATAAATGCAAAAGAAAAGGTACATGCTCGGCGTCGATTCCCATCAACTCTTCTCGGGTGGGAGGAACTCGACCCCGTCGAGTAGGGGTATGGATGCTCGAGTACTCCGGCGGATCCGTCACTTTGCCAAGTAATGCGGGTACGCTCCACTCCAAGTGATCGTCACCTGCTCATCCCATATATACTTGATATGCGCGAACTGCTATGGGCTAAAGGTGGACACTCCGGGTGGGACACTCTCAAAAGGGAAGGAAGCAGCTCGAAGACTCACTAGGAATCACCACTGAGTCCCTGTAGGTGACTGATCCGGGCACGAAAGTGCGAATTGACCACCCTAGCTCTTGCCGGTTTCTCAACCGTGCACGTCTGACGCTTCCCTCGTTAAGGGACAATCACGAGCTCACCTAGAGTCTGAGGACTGCATTCCTCATTCGAGTCATGTCCGTGGTCTCGTCCCGCATCATGGATCCAGCCCAACTTCATGTCATTTATCAGACTTTGCAGGGGTCGAGTGCCCCACCTCCTTCTATTTCGCAAGGTCTTGTTGCTGCCTCTGCCTCCCAGTCCATGGTTAATTGGCCCGGGGCTTCCTCTGCTACTCCAATTGATCTAACCCCGGTCCAACCCAGGGTTCTTCATTTTTCGAATCTAGAGGGGGGTCAGTCCTCTAACTCGGCCCATCAGATTCTGGACAAAGGGAAGGCTGGGCTCCTTCCATCTTCTCAGGTTGACCCTTATGGGTCCATTCCACCCGTGCCGCAGGCCCTTGTAGGCCTGGTTGATCTTCTGCGCCCTCAGGCTGGGGCCGCCCACTTGACTTACTCGGGTATGGGTCCTTCCTTGGCCCAATATTCCTCCTATGGGTGTCCCTCTACACCCACTTATCCTTCGGCCCCGCACACCGGGTCCGCTCCTTCTACTTTGCCACCTCCACCCCGAGAGCGGGAACTCCTCGACAAGTGGGCTGCCATGCAGTAGCAGATTGACCTCCTTCAGAAGCGGGTTGGCCCACAGTCCTTGGCTGACATCCCAGTTCCCAGCTTCCACAATATTCATTTCCCTCCTCAGTCAGAGCTCCCCACGTACTGAAAGTACGATGGGAATGGTAATCCTTGCATCCACGTGAGCGACATTTTGTACGAATCGACGTAATTTCAATATGATGATTGCCTCATGGCGTACTTGTTCCGCCGCTCGTTAGACGGGATCATCCTGGAGTAGTTTTATGCATTGCCCTTGGAGAACGCAGAGAGTTTTAAAGTTGTGAAGGAGAAATTCATTCAGAGATTTCAGGACCGGGTCGGCCCGAAATCCATGTATGCTGATAGATGGAGGCAGATGACCGCCCGTGTGCCCGGCCACATTCCGAAGGAAGAGAAGGTCAAGCTCCTCCTTTCTAATGCCACCCCTACCTTCAGGAACATTTTGGCCATGAACGATATTGCTAGCATGCACCAGTTGTATAGTAGGGCCAGGTTCATCCAAACCCAATTTAAGGATTCCCCTATTCACACCCTCTTTGAACCCCAGAAGTCCAAGTACACTAAAAAGCCCCAGGGGCCAATCACCGAGGGGATCCAAACCAATGAACAGGTGTAGGCCGTCAATTTCCAATCCACCAACCAGTCCGCTTCACCTTGTTTCTAGCAACCTCCTCGCAACCCTCAGTTCCCCACTCCACAAAACGCCCAACCATCCTTCCAAGCTCCCCAACAACTGTAACAGCCACCCCAGTACCATAACGTCCCTCCACCAAATGGCTATGCACCCCCGCGTCCAGGTCCTAAAAGAGCCCAGTACCCCCCTTTGCCTGAAACCCTTTCAGATATCTTCATCGCCCTCATGTCTGCTGGGGCTCTACAACTTCCTCCGGAACGGATGAATTGAAACCCGACCGTTAACCAATCTAAATATTGTGTTTTCCACCGGCATCCTGGGCACACGATTGAGAGATGCTTCAAGTTCAAAGATCTCGTTTACGACTTGCATGAAGGGCAGCGCATCGACTGGGCTGAGATGCACAAAGTTATCACAGATATCAAGGAAAGAAAAAGACAACAGCCGCAACAGCAACAGCAGCAGCAGCCAGCACCATAGCCAGCACCACAGCAGTAGCAGCAGCCTACGCAGGAATTAGGGATTCATCAGAATCCGATGCCCAACCATCCGCCCACTCCGCAACCTCAGCTGCTGGCACCGGCTCAGGTCAATATTGTTCACCGCCCAGCTCCCAATGCTGGGTGGTCTTATGATGATGAATCATCAGCTCAGCTCATGTCCTTCCACCATACCTATCGCCCGTTCCCTTCACCTTCTACCCCCATTATCCTTCAATCCACCACCGCGACCTCCGCCGCATCCACTATTCCTCCAAAACCTCTCATTCTACCCACCGCATCGCCCAATGTTTCACCCGTCTTCGCGCCAACACCCATTACACCCTCCACTACCACTTCTTCACCTAACCCTTCGCCCATCATCTTCCCGGAGGTGCCTGTTAAGCCTGCCTCTCCCGTCATCTCTCCTATTTTGCCAGCAACCTCTACTTCTACCCCCCTTGTTCACCCTGTTTGGCCCATTAAACCACCCACCATGAGTCCATCTGATGCCGTGCCGGCACAAAACCTTACCCTCCGGAGCAGGCGCCTATTTCATCGGAACTACCCCACCACTGGTACACCTGCACCCAATCCCCAGTTCCCGCAGTAGGCTGTTGATCAGGAAGAAATGGACCCTTTGCCCGACACGCAGTATGATTTATTACATCACTTGGATAGGATGTCGGCTAAGATCTCAGTACTTGAATTAATTAAGAGGTCCAAGTTACACCAAGATGCTTTAAGGGATTTCTTACAGAAGGTCCTGGTAAACAAGGATATGGTAGTAGACAGTCCACCGTCGGCTTTGGCCACGATCACTAAGGGGCCGGCCATTTCTTTTTCTGAGTCTGAATTGGCACCTCTCGAGGCACGCCAGATGCCGCTCTGTATTTCCATCACCTTAAATAAGGTGACTATCAACGCGGCTTTGGTGGACATAGGAGCCTCCATAAATGTTTTTCCCCTTACCACCCTGCGTGCATGTAACATTCCTAAAGATTTGCTAAGGCCCACCCCGACCACCATTGCAACTTACGATAACTCAAGGAGGGCATGCCATGGGGTGATAACTATTCAAGCTGAGCTTGGGCCGCTAACAGTGCCCATAGAATTTTATGTGCTGGACATTGACCCAATGTTCAAGGATATTCTGGGTCATTCGTGGATTGACAACCTCCATGTAGTGCCGTCTACCGCCCACCAGTGCCTTAAATTCCCATTCCAGGCGCGAGTGGTTAAAGTTAAGAGCATATCCATAGTCCAGACAGTCGAGGCCATTTCTAATAAGATATTGCCAACTCTCTGGCCCAGTAATAAGCTTTTCATTTCAGTGATGGACCTCAATTTTCCATGGGCTTATGCACACCGCAAGCTGGCTGTCGCACCGATCAACATCAAGATGAAGCCCAAGATGAGAGACCCTAAAGGCTGGAATATTATATTGAAATTAGGCTATAAGCCAGGCATGGGTCTCGGTGCTCAGCTATAGGGGCGGACTAAGCCGATTCCCAGGGGCAGGAAACTGAACAGAAGGGGCCTCGGATACTGGGAGTCCTCACTATCAGTTTTGGGAGACTCATGGCCATTGACCTGGGACTATCGCCAACACTTTGTGAAGGGCCCGTTACAGCCCGGTACCTTGAAGACACTGCCCCATCCTGATCAGAAGAAAGATGTTGCCTGCACTGTTTCTGGCCCACCACCGCCACTGAAGGGGCCGCTTGATGATATGAAGGATTTTTGTGAAGATTTTGAAAAGTTGTTTCATGAAGAAAGCTGTTCGGTGAAGCCGGAGGTGCGGATTGTGGAATACTTGCCAAGAAAGATAGCCCAAAGTCCGCGGGAAGAGGGGAGCTCACTTGTTACCTTTTCTTGGTCTCCTTCCCGTCTTACTTCCCTTTTTCAAAAGCTGGAATTTATACCCCGCTCACCTCCCCTCATGATTGATCCATTGTTGGTAGAAATGCCAACTGAATTTTTGATTGTGACATGTCCATGTGGGCGCTGCCCACTAGTTGATCTTTCAAGCATGTGGTTCTCCTCCTCCGATCCCTTCTTTGATGTCCTTTTTCCATCCCTCTATCCTCTTACACTTCCTCCTCCTCCTCCTTCTCCCTCTGATCCATCTTGTTGCATGGTCTCCACCAGTCTCCAAAAAAAATGATATTTTTAAAACGGAGATTTCGGTTGAGAACAATGCCATTTTTGATTTGTCCTCCTCCCAGGGGCACGAGGCCCCTGATCCTCTTCCATTATGTATGCTTGATTTTGTCCCTCCTAGGTTAGATGTAGGGTCTATCGAGTCTCCTAGGGTAGTAGAGTCTATCGAAGTCGGTTCTTGTTCTGAGGTTTCTAGTCCTTCCACGCTTGCGACACGCCCGATGATGCGTCGCTCCAAATCTATCTCTGATAGGTTCCTCCAGGATCTCGCCCAATGCTGTCATGCCCTCCTTAAGTGTCTGGAGTTTGTAGAAACAGCCATCGTCCTAGAGGATGATGAGGAGCAAGAAGGGGTGTGGAGCGATGACGGACTAGGTGTTTATGAGATCGTGGATGAGAAAGACCCAGCGGATTTTTAGGACAATAGCGTAGATGACACTGTCGACTTGTATGCACAGGTCTAAAGAGGTTTGATGAACCATCGTCAGCAGTGGATGAGTCTATGAAAGAAATAAATCTTGGAACTGAAGAGGATCCCAGGATCATTCTCATTTCCGTAAATCTCCCTCCTCAGGTTGAACAAGAATTGATCAAGATTTTAAGGGAGTATTACGATTCCTTTGCCTGGTCCTATGAGGACATGCCCGGTCTTGACCCCTCCTTGGTGGAACATAGGCTTGTGCTTAAAGCAGGGGCAAGACTCGTGAAGCAAAAGCTGAGAAGATTTCACCCCCACATGGCCTTGAAGATGAAGGAATAAGTCGATAAATTACATAAGGTCAGGTTTATTCGAGTGGTTCTATATCCTCAGTGGGTGGCAAATATAGTCCATGTTATGAAGAAAGATGGAACAGCGTGAATTTGCATTGATTTTAGGGATCTAAACAAGGCATGTCCCAAAGATGATTTTTCGTTGCCACATATTGATGTGTTAGTGGATAACACCGCCGGGTATGAAGCCCTCTAATTCATGGATGGTTATTCAAGATATAAATAGATCCGTCTAGCTCCAGAAGACTAGGAGAAGACCTCATTCACCACGCCCTGGGGTACTTATTGTTATGTGGTTATGCCTTTCGGACTGAAGAATGCAGGAGCAACTTATCAAAGGGCCATGATGGTGATATTCCACGATATGATGCATGTGTATATGGAAGCTTATGTGGATGATATTCTGGTGAAATCGAGGTCGAAAGAAGAGGACCCCACTATTTTGGCTAAGGTGTTACAAAGGGCTCGGGAGTACAAATTGAAGATGAACCCGAAGAAATGTGTATTCGAAGTGTCCTCGGGGAAGTTGCTAGGATTCATAGTTAGCAAAAGGGGGATTCAAATCGATCCTAATAAAGCCAAAGAACATCACTGAACTTCGAGGGTTAATTGGACGTTTGCAGGTTATTCGAAGATTTATATCTCAGCATTCGCAAAGGTGTCGTCCATTTTATGAACTGCTTAAGGCGGGGGCCAAATTTGAATGGAATGAAGAAAGTCAGAAGGCTTATGAGGATCTAAAGGTTTATCAATCTAATCCACCGGTTCTGCAACATCCTATCCCTGGGAAACCCCTAATCTTATACATTTTCATCATTGAGGACTCCCTAGGAGTCATCCTGGCGCAACTAGACGACGAAGGGAGAGAAAGGACAGCTTGTTACCTCTCTAGGTTGTTCAACCTCGTAGAGGCCAAATATACTGCCATGGAGAAGACCTGTTCAACATTAGTACAGGTAACTCAGAAATTGAACCACTATTTCCTTACCCATGAGGTCAAGTTGATCTCTAGAATGGACCCAATTCGCTATTTATTAGAAAAGCCTGTCCTTTATAGTAGGTTGGCTCGCTGGCAGAACTTTCTCTCCCAATTTGATATCACCTTTGTCGTCCAGAAGGCAGTAAAGGGCTATGCCATCGCTGAACATCTCGCTCATTTGCCTGTTCCTTGCACAGATTTCATTCAGGACGAGTTTCCTGATAAACACCTCGACGTTCTCACTCATCATCCCTTCTGGTCCCTACATTTTGATGGTGCCCTCAATTCTCAGGGCCGAGAGATCGGCGCTGTCCTCCTCACTCCGGAAGGAGTAACCATTCCCTTTGCTTATCAGATCTCTTTTCATGCTACCAACAATATAGCCGAGTATGAGGCTCTCCTCGCAGGATTAAAGCATGCCTATCTCTTGGGCGTGCGGTATTTGAACATCATAGGAGATTCTCAGCTGGTGCTACGCCAAGTCTTTTCTACCTATCGCACCCGTGACCCGAAGCTCAAGCCCTATCAAGATTTGGTCACTCTCTTGGCTAGGAAGTTATGCAAATTGATTTATATTCATACTCCTCGATCTCAAAACATTCTTGCCGATGCACTTGCATCGCTTGCTTCTTCCCTGTCATTTTCTCTCAGTCACTCTACTAAGACCATTGTGGTCTAGCGGTTAGATGCTCCTTCCCTTCAGGATCCCTGGTTTGGTAACATTAGGAAGTCTGTAGAGAAGAAGGCTGAGATGGAAAATGTGAAAGAGGTATCGTTGACAGAATTAGAAGATATCTTGGAAGAAGAGGAGTTGCCCTAGTACCATGAAATTGAGATGTATTGTAGGGATGGTTCATTCCCGGAGTCGGCTAACGCAGAGTAGCGTAAGGCCATCAGAAGAGACACCTCGAGGTACACAATTGTCGCTGGAGAATTGTATAGGCGTGCTCTTAACGGAGTTCTTATGCGATGTTTAGATGATGATGAGGCCTGGAAGGTCATTGAAGTAGCTCATTCAAGTGAGTGCGGAGGGCATGTCAATGGTCAGGCGCTGACAAAGAAAATTCTTAGGCAGGGCTATTATTGGCCAACCCTAGAAGAAGATTATTCCACCTATGTTCGTAGGTGTGTTCAGTGCCAACTTCATGCTGACAAGATTCATGCTCCCGCTTCCTCCCTCCATCCTCTTTCTGCTCCTTGGCCATTCTCCATGTGGGCTTTTGATATTGTAGGCCCACTGGGTGATCCCAACTCTCAGGTCAAGCAAAAATCTTTTATCCTTACCGCTACTGAGTATTTCACCAAGTGGGCTGAAGCTGAAGCATATGCAGAAATCAAAGCAACCACAGTTTGCCGCTTTATCCTGAAGAATATCATCTCGCGATTTGGAGTGCCAAGCAACATCGTCACTGACAACGGGCCACAGCTCGTGTCACAAGAACTCCAGGACCTCTGTAAGAAGTTCAATATTTCACTGCATCATTCATCTCTGTATTACCCTTAGGGCAATGGCCAAGCCGAGGCCACAAATAAAACCCTCCTTAAAATCATCAAGAAAACATGCAAGTCGCACAAATTTTTTGATTGGTCTGAAAGGTTAGTCGAAGCTTTATGGGCTTATTGCACCTTCATCCGTACTCCCACGGGGAAAACTCCTTTTGCTCTCACCTATGGGATGGAGGCAGTACTTCCATATGAGATTTTCATCCGTTCCCTAAGAGTGCAGCTTGATAAGGAACTTAATCTCGATGAGCGTTGGGAGGCGTTGCTAGTACAGCTGGAACTCTTAGACGAGAAGGGGCATAACGCGGCCAATCATGTCTCTGTCTATCAAAAGTGCGTCTCACGTCATTTTCAAAAGAAGATTATTGAAAGAAAATTTTAAGTGGGTAACATGGTTTTGAAACGTAAATTTATTAGAGCAGGTGGTCCTAGGTCTAAGCTGCAACCCAACTAGGAGGGTCCATTTGTTGTTAAGAAAGTTTATCCTGGGAACGCATATCATTTAATTAACGTCGAGGGTGAGGAATTGTCGCACACATGGAATGGGCTTTATCTTAAGCATTTTTATCCTTAAAGAGTCTAGCTAACGATAACCGGGTGGCGAGGCATCCTTTTCTTAATCACTAAAGAAGATTCTTTAGCACAACAACCACACACTACACGACACCCATGGTCAGGGTCTTCCTTTTTACAAAACACCGTTTCTCCTTCGGCCATGATCGAGGGAGGTGAAGGGCCTTGCTTTTCTTCTTCGGCCGAACGTAGGGGCAAGAGACTGGCGGATGAAACAACCGACCTAAGCAATTCCCGATATGAGAGCGGTCTCAAATAGGGGAAGTCTTCAAAAAAAAGAGAAAAAAATAAAAATAAAAAAATAAAAAAATAAAAAAAGAGAGAGAGAAAAGAGAAAACACCATGAAAAGTATCCATGATCCTTGTAACTGGGCCTGCTTCTCCTAAGGCAAGAGTCGAGATTCACGTAAAATGGTGAAGGGTCGTGCAACATCATGTGCGTATCAAAATCAATGAAAGTCATAAAATCGAAGACACAAAGTCCCAGTGCAACAGACCTACTCTTTGAGGGGTAGCGCCCTGGAAGGAAGTCGAGCCCTGATATCTCTCATCCCAATGAGAGGCTTGTCCCCAATTTTTCTTCCAGTCTCTCCCTAAAAGACTAGATCCTACCCTGAGTATGGCCCTGGGAGATGCATCGTCATGCGAGCTAGACCCCTGGCTAAGGGATTGTCATCTTGAGCGCACGCTGTGTTTTAGAAGATTCTTAACGACATGGGTTAAGATTCTCCTCACCTTGCTTTAGTTAGCCCCCCAAAAAAACAAAACATATAAAAAAATAAACAAACAAAAATCAAATATTTCCATAAACTAAAAAAAATCAAATATTTTCAAAACTCAAAAAAATCAAATATTTTTAAAACTAAAAAAAACAAAAAAATCAAATATTTCCAAAAACTCAAAAAAGAATCAAATATTGCTAAAAACTAAAAAAATAAAATATTTTCAAATTTCAAAAAAAAATCAAATATTTTCCAAAAATATCACGTGTTCTTTCCTACATTTCATGGCATGCATTACATTTTCACTTTATGTCATTTATTTGCCTATTTGATAGGGCTTAACCCCTTGACCAAATTTCAAAAATTGATCTCACATCAGGCCTGCCCTCGACAAGGGGTTAAGCCCATAACAGATCTAACCTATTTTCTTTGTTTAGTGTGTGCAGAGATAGGTCTGCAAGGCCCGAACCATAAATCCCATGGACTCCTCTCATATCTACTTATTTGCGGTCTTATGAGGACCGTTTGTAATCAATTAGCGGTCATCTCCTTGCCGTCCCATCCTTCAGCGGTCATTGGATAGCCCGCCCTTTCTCGGAGCCCAAATGCAAGAGTTCTTTCTGATTCCTATTCTTTTGCGGTCTAAAAGAGATCGTTTCTTAAAAACAAGCGATCAGACTCTAACCGTCTTCTTATCCAGCGGTTCCTCGATAGACCGCTTTTCTCTCCCGAGGACTGTTAGCCAGGAGCTCGCTGGCTCACTCAAACAGCTATCTAGTGGCGGCCTATTAGAAGCCGTTTATCTCATTGTAGCGGTCATATTATGACTGTCTTGTTCCTGTGGTGGTCCTAAACCTGGCCTTCTCTATTTCTGAAAGCCATATCAAATCGCACATATAAAAGAGAGGCAAGTTGATAGCTAAAGTAATCAAATTCTTTCATTTATTCAATCTCAAGAGCATCAAATTCAAGCTATCAATCCCTATATATCATGCTAAAATCACTAAATCCTCAGTCGGGCATCCACGTGAGGTCGGATCTCGCGTAACTCTCTCAGGTAAAGCTGGTACTCCTCCTGAATCTCAGTCACTTTTGCTGGTAGAATGCGCGTCTTGCTGATCTCCCACATGATCAGCGCGCTCCTCACTGCTTGCTCATCCTCCTCCGTCCCAAGTCTTCTCGCCTGTAGCGCAGGCAGGTGGGGCAGTGCTAAAACCATGGTACGCGGGAACCCAACCTGTAGAGAGCACCTGTGGAGGCTGTACATCGTCAAGGTGGTGTTCCCCACAAGCCTCAAGTCCAACCCAAGCCTCCTAGGAAGCTTGAGGGTAGTACCAACAAGGAAAGCTGGGCGCATGACGAACCGATCAAGGGGCAGAGTGTTGAGCTAGATCTGCCATTCATCTCTAGTCTTCCTATCTGCAGTCCTGCACTCAACCTACTGAGGAAACCCGAATGCACCTCCAATGAAGAAGAGTGGGTGGCTCCCAAAGATCTGACTAAGAGAAGAAATGTCCTCCTTTCCCCCATCCAACACTCTAGCAAAATCATAGACCCGAAGAGAGGCCCACCAAGGGAAGCTGAACTAAGGCCCTCATATAGGTAAGAAATAACAGCCCGTGAAATAGACAACCCTCTCCACAACCCACTAATAATGCTCAGATTTGGTATGTCAAGGAGGTGGTTAGTGGTAGGAAAAGGTATGGCCCCACACAGGCAAATAGAACATGCTTTGGCTATAGCCTCATTCCATCCACATTTGTTCTTACAATGAGCAGTAACCCACTAGGCCATGGGAAACAAATGAATGTGCTGGGAACTAATCATGGTCCTAACATCCTTGGAGTTGGGTAAGAATTCCCCTAGAATGTGATGGGAATCAACACCGGACACTAACTTTTATTTTTACATTTGAGTCCTTTTATTTTACATTTATATCCTTGGGAAGTAAGTTTACAATTGTAAGGCTTTATAAGCCAATTTGTTCTTCCTTAAGGATCTTTGGGTTTTTATGCCAAAGTCCAGTAGGACCAGCAAGGGGCCCCCATCTCCTTCCCTATTGATCCACCTAAGCCTTAGGGCCCATGTGGGGCCAGTCAATGTTCCAAGGTGGGCTTCTAGATGGCTTGACCATTCAAGGGGACAATTAGATTAAAAAGTCCAATATTCCAACCCTTAAAGTCTAAGATGCCATCCCCATTTATATTTGTTTAATAGGTTTTGCATTTTTATTTTAATTGACTCAAAACACATGGGGAATTAAATGTGAACTCCCCCTTTTACCCCTCCCCTAATTTATATCTGAGGTTAGTTTAGGTCTTTTTACACTTTCTATATATACCTTGTATTTTGTGATTTACTTAGAATTAATGTGAGAAAAATTCATTTATGCTCATTTTGGCCCAAGGGCACCCCTCTCTCCCCCTCTAGAGCTGTGAGAGCTCTCCAGTGCGACGCTCACCTCCGCCGCCTTCCGTTCGTACCGCCAACGCGCTGCCACTGCCATCGCCAGACCTCAGTCCCAATCAGGATAGGACCGCAATCCTGTAATTTTATCTTTTTCTCTTGTTGTCTGATCGAGGCCAAACTTTGAGGGCTTGTTCTCCTGGTCTCCCCTAGTCTCCAATTTAAATTTCGTGCCATTTGGCTTTCATTTGTTATTTTTCCCATATTTTTGTTCTTCCCCTCAGTAATCTACTAGTTTGCAGATCTACAGGATAGTATTCCCTTTTCGTATTTTTCCCACCCCCTTATCAATTTTATAAAAATCCATAAAAATTTTCAAGTGTTCCTAACATCCACCCCTTTCACCAGTAATTTTTGCCGCACCCATAAAATTCTCCTACCCACCGGTCAAAGGTCAGTTTCAGGCAGATCCCTTTCTATCCTGAGTGTCAGTAATCAGATCCACAGAAACAACACAGTGTTGAAGAGCCTTCCATTTCACATACCTTTTTTGGATCAACCTACAAAAATTATATGTTGTGTATCTAGGAGTCCTTTTTCCAACGCCGCTGGTCTCACCTCGATCTGATTCCGGATCTGAGAGAATTAATTCTTTCCGTCGAGGCGCGCAAATCTATTCCCTGTGTAGTTCCGAAATAGCAGTCCAGGAGAAATTCACAAACAAATACCAAATGTTAACTTCTGGAACCGCCACATCAGATAGTCATTCAGGGACGTCCTGCCATCGTCCCTACCAAGCGGCGCCATCAAAAGATCTCAAGAAGGTGACATCCCTTTGGAAGCCGTTGCTTGCTATCCTGCAACTCAGGACCGAGTCGGCATAGCACCGAGTCAGCGCAGTACCGAGTCGGACCAACAAGCCAAGTTCACCCCGAGAGCCCTTCCGGCTTGCTGCCCGTCAACCCAAGGTCGGTCCTCCGGGGCCCACTTGCAGCCCTTTACCTCCCTGCGTGGAGTGGGCAATGTAATTCACTGTTGTAATTAACTTTTTACCATTGTACCGGTAGTTACCGTACTTGGCTGGGATCATCTTCCCCACGCCCAGAGCGTGGAGGTATCATGTCCGCTCCTTCACTCGGCATTTGCTTTACTCGTATTTACTTCTATATGCCACTGCTAGAGAGCATGTTAGGATCCTAGCTCGTATATTTTTATCACTGCTACGAGAGTGAGAGCGAGACCCATCCCGTGACCCGATCCGGGCACGAGAGAGAGCCGACCACCCTAGCTCACTACCGGTTTCTAAACCGCGCATGTCCGTACGCTTCCCTCGTTAAGGGACGATTGCGAGCTTGTCTAGAGTCCAAGGTTTGCATATCAACTTGGAGTCAAGTCCGCTGTCCGTCCCGCATCAATTTGGTATCAGAGCGCTAGTTGAGTCTAGGGTAGTCATTAGTCATTGCTTAACAAAAACACAAAAAAAGAGTCATTTAAGTCTAGCTAGGGTCCTTAGTGTGCATTACTTAGTGCATTCCAACCTTGCATAGTCGTGTCTAGTGTCTTGTCCAAGTGCCAGCATGTCCATCTTGTAGTTCCCCATTTCCAATGAAATCTGGGTCGCCCAGGCGATATGACCATTGGCACACCCATGGGCTTAGCAACCACCCTCTCCACTTCCATAGGCCCGAAGTGATGTGACACGACCAATTGATGTGACACGACCCCTCGGACCTAGATTCGCAAGCAACCGAACCGAACGGTGGACCCACTCAAGCGGGTTCACCCACGTCGCGCACACCTGAGGCCGTAAGGCGGACCGGCGATGGGGACGAGGGTCCGAGGTGGAACCTTGCTGCTCCAGGGGTATGGCTAGCTAGGGGAGGACCCCAATGGGCCAGGTTTGCCCAATTCACGGGCGGCCGACACGCCGTGGGCGTGGGTAATAAGGTCGCTCTCTCAACTCACTCCGCGGTGGTCGCATAATTCAATGGAGTTTGAGATCGGGTGCTCACCTCACCGCCGACGGGCAACTAGAAACGATACTAAGACAAGCAAAAGTAAAACAAGTAGAGGAAGTGACCAGAAGCTCACCTGATCGGCGTGAATACACCGATCCCGGTCGGAGACGAGGGCGAGCGGGGAGGCATGGGCTACCCGCACGCCGCGCTGATGACGCTTCAGCCGATGACCTGCTAGTACAATCACTACACCCTCACAGAGGGGGTGGACTAGGGGTATGGATGATTAATTGTAACCAAAACTACCTCCACGCAGGGAGGGGCGGTCAGCCGGCCAGGCGAGATCGGACGGAGAGCTAAAGGAGTCGTCGAAAGAGGACATCGCCGATTCTGCCTGCTTCTGGAACTGCCTGACAGGTACTCTCTGTTGGCACTGCAACGGGTTCTCCCGAACTTGGAATTCGTCGAAACCAGCGCTGAATCTTCACTAACTAAGCCGGGAGGGCTCCTGAATTTTCTTGTGAGTTCGTGTTGTCGTTGACGGCCGGGGAAGGCACTGGACCGGTGCTGTTTAGTTCTAGCTTAGACTGGTTCCCAGACGCTGCAGCAGGATGACGAAGTCCCCACGAACGCTCTCGTGATCCGAATGACACGGGACTAGGACGGACGTGGGCGTGGTCGAGTCTTATTCGATCAGAAATGAAGAACGGCACCAGAAAAGGTCGGGGTCGAGAGTTACAGCCCGAAGAGTGGGGAGAGGTCAGGCCTCATTCTGGCTAACCTGAACTACATCCCTGAGGTATAAAAATTGGAACGGGATGCTCCGGCCTCCGAACAACGCCCGCTAGCTGCGTTGGACAGGAGACTGGTAGAGCTTTGCCCCGGTCAACTGGCGCGGCAAGGGGATCTGGGGTGTGGTCGCAGCAGCTTCTGGAAGTCGCTTCAGGTTGCAGGCCGGGCTGGTTCTGCGCAGTCGGTGAAGAACGGCTCTCCCGGGGAGCTCCAAACTCGGATCGGGGCGGGATCACCTCACCTGCGAAGCCGGCTGGAAGAGATTTTTGGAAATGTAGGATACACCACCAGATGAATAGAGGTGACGAGATGACAGGCTCTGCAACAGGCGCTAAGTCTGCTGCCTACGAACTGAAGACTGCAGGGTGAGTATGGTAGTTGTGGTGATGGGGAGGGGGCGACCAGATGACAGGGGGATGGGGGGATGGAGCTTGTGGGAGATTGTTGGAGGGGTCTAGGGGTGATGGAGGGGTGTAGGGGTGCTGGGGACATAGCTAGGGGTTGGGGAAGAGAGGGAGAGAGAGAGGGGGCAGGTTGGCAAGGGGGAGGGAGCTTGTTTGAAATCTCCTTAGTGGAGAGGGATTAATGCAGGCCTAGGGGAGAGGAAAGGGTGTGTTGGGAAGGGGAAGGGTTGTATGGGAAGGTGGAAGGGTGCTTGGGGAGATGGGATTCTCCCTTGGGAGAAGGAGATGACTCTTGGGGATTGTGGTGGAGTTAATGGGGTAGTAATGGGGTATGGGGATATGAAAGGACAAGGGTGATGTGGCTAGGTGAGGTGGCAAGTGGTAGTGATGTGGCAAGAGGAGAGAGGTTGAGGTGGAGCTGAGCTGGTAAGGGGAGAGGAGAGAGAGAGAGAGAAATGCGCCCTAGAGAGAGAGGGGGTCACCCCTTTTAGAGAGAGAGAGAAAGAGAGAGAGGGGAATCCACCCCTAGAGAGAGAGAGAGAGAGAATCTCACACAATTTTGGTGGATTTCAAACTTTTATTCAACAATTCATTAGTTCCAAATGGTGGGAGTGGGGTCCTATTTATAGGATTCCCACAATTTAACATAAGTCCCTGACTTTTGGACTACTAACAAGAAACCAAGGGGGTGGGGGTGCCCCTGGGCCTAGCCCATTTAATTGGGCACAATAACAAAACTAGGCAATCTATTGACACTTGACTTAGGTAAATAACTCTTATACCTAGGTACTGGACTCAAATAAAAGGAAAATTACATGATAAGAAAATGAGAATTACATCATATGACTCGAAATAAAGTGGCAAACAAGATGAAGCATAGCTAGCGAGCATCGAGATCCTCGAACAAATGAGATTGCCGGTGATGTCCCCAGCATACCCCCGGGGTGCGGAGAACTCGACCCCGTCGAGTATGGGTCCACTGGGGAAGTGGTCCTCTAAAGCAACTCGGGGTGAACCTCAACCTCCAAACTCAACCCTGCGTCCGCAACCATGGGACTGTCCTTCATCCTCTCACGGTGGCTTGGGCACACCCTCTTGCTGGCGACG
Source organism: Amorphophallus konjac (assembly GCA_022559845.1). Lineage (NCBI taxonomy): Eukaryota > Viridiplantae > Streptophyta > Magnoliopsida > Alismatales > Araceae > Amorphophallus > Amorphophallus konjac. The sequence goes on from CM040123.1 coordinate 97,270,760, forward strand.
GTACCCTACTTGCCTAGTATTGCCTCCGTGTGCACACGTCGTACTCTCAGGCTGATATGTGGAGGCTCTCAGAGGGTATCACTCACAAAGGTGGGGGTAGGCTCAAGGTGCTCACTGGGTTCCACCGCGGTGCCCATATAGGGTGCCAGATCCACCGCGCCGAAAGTTGGGTGTATCCTAAAACCCATTAGCAAGTCCAACCCGTAAGCCGGGTTACCAAAGTCACTCGAAACTTGGCAAGGGTCCAAGTCCTCGTGCCCTCAAGTTGGAGGTGACTCTAGGGTAGAGCCACTCCAATGCCACCATCGATAGGTTGCCTACTTGGAATTCCAAGTGGCGCTCGCGAGCCTTTTCCCGCTCTTTGTGAACCTCACTGCTCGTTGCAATTTGCTTGCGTGTATGCTCATGACATGCATTACGATGCGGTGAGTGGTTGTGAAAGTGGGTAGTGTGCAAAGGTGGACCGGGACAACCATAAATTGACCTATCATGCTTTGATGCCATGTGGACCTTGATGAACTTAGGTGGACCGGGGCAGCCACAAGTGGCCCTATCATGCATGGACTTCATAACAATGGTTGGAGGGCCGGGGCATCCGTAGGGGAATCTATTGCACATGGGTATAGCAAATGCCGGGGGTCCCGGACATCCGTGAATGTTCGTAACATGCTTAAGACCAATGATGAATGTGGGAGGACCTTTGGACCAATCATGCATCCGACTTGACATGTGGGTGTCATGTATGAAAGGACCCGACTTTCTATTCATGCCAAGTGGTGTGATGTGCCAAGACATAGGAATTCCTTTCCCATAGGTGACTTCCTTGTGTGGGGCGGTGGGGTGGCCTTCGAGCTTCCACTCAAAAGGGTCGTAGGGGTCAAAGAAGGTATGTGTCATAGAGTGGGGCACTTCATTGTTTCCTAGGTGTATCTCACCCATGGTCATGGTACCCTTGGTGTGGGCCGGGTCTTGAGAGAGGTGGGCTTGGTCCAACATGGTTGGTTGGGGTAGGAAAATGTTGGTGGTGAGTAAGGTGGGTGGGTATAGGAAGGGATCGAAGAGGTCATGGTAAGGGTCACCTAGGGAGAGGAACTCTAGATCCTCATGGTCCTCACAATATGGTGGTGGATCCTCCTCCTCTAGTAAAATGATTGGGCCAAAGTTTTTGGTGGGATGGTCGGCCATGAATGGAGGGCTTGATGTCCTACCCGAGATAAGCAACTCTAGTTTATGGATAGCATCGGGCTCATCGGGTGTAGGGAGGAATAGAAGAAGGTCGCTAGTGTAGCAACCCACAGTGTAAATCAAGGAGATGGACTCGACACATAGGTGTAGGAGGTCAAGGCTCCTAGGTCGGTCGGCCACTGTGGTCAACATGCCAGTTAACTCCATTTGCCAAGCTAGACCTTTAAGAAGATCCCCTAATGTCTCCACTTGGTAAGATGATTGGATGGTGGTGTGATAGGAGAGGGGCACTATAGGGAGGTTTTGTTCCATAGGAGGGCCAACATGGGCCATGATCTCTCTAATTGTGTTCTCCTTTAGCCAACTAGCAAGGGGTTCTCCTAAGATGAGCTCGGCCCCAACTAGAGAGGGTGGTATATGGTTAAGACAACCGTGTGGGGTTTCTTCTTCAACTTGGACATGGGTGGTCTCCTTGGTGGGGTTAAGGTCCGGAAGGGTGTTTGTCCCCATGTGGCCTAGAGTATGTGCCACTTATTCCAATGCCAATGGGGTAGGAGGATCTAAGGTGGGTGGTTTGGTGATAGCTGGCGCATGGTGCATCCGGGGTGGTGAGTGAGTTCGAACTTGGGTTGAGTTTGGGAGTGGAAGTAGTGGAGGCCTAAGTTGGGGTAGGATTGGGGTTGGTAGTGGAAGATGGGTGGGTTGAGGAGGATTGGGTTGATTGGTTTTGGGAGGAGTGTCCCTTTTAGGGGAAGATGGAGGGGTAGTGGTGGGGACCATGGAGGCTTGTGGGGTGTGGGTTTGATGGGGAATTTTGAGTTGGGTGGTGGCCGTCATGGGCCTAGGGGGAGGGGTGGACACGTTGTCCACTTGGGTTTGAATGGTGAGGGTTGTTTGAGTGGCTTTGGGTTGGGGAGTGGTGGCCCTCATGGGGGAACCGGGTCAATTAGGAGTCTTTTGCCCTTGGGATCGGCCGGTTGGGGAGGAGCGAGGGTGGGGGCCAATTTGGTTTGAATGGTGGTGGTTGGGTAGCAAAGTGTAGAGGTGTTGATTGGGGTTGGAATTATTGGGGGTGGTGGAGGTTGGACCCTAAGGGAGGTCTTTGGTTGATTGGGAGAGAAAGGAGGAGTGGGAGTGCTCTTCGAATTATGGTTCTCCAAGTAGGAGGGGGAAGGTCGGGGAGCGTAGATCTTCCTAAGCTCAATCTTCATCTCTTCCCATGAGATAATGGGTTCATGCCTCCAAACCCTTCTTAAGCCCACTATGCGTTCCCACTCCTTCTTGGCTTGTCCCCGAAGCCGCCCCTTGGCCATGCGGACTCTAGCGTGTCCATAGACCATAGTCCTATCAACGTTTTTATCCATGGTAGCCTCCCACTTTAGGTAGGCATTAGGACTAGATCCGTCAAAACTAAGGTCCCCATCTACAATGATTTCCAAGAGGAGGGGGTCAATCGAACCCTTGTGGAGGGCCGAGTTGTTGGGAGTTAACCAAAGAGGGGTATACATGATGATGCACTGTGTGGCCCGATGATGACTCTAACTGTGAATACACCCTAGGACCAACTTGTAGAGAGACAAGTAGTGAACTTGCTCTAATACCAAATTGATGTGACACGACCAATTGATGTGACACGACCCCTCGGACCTAGATTCACAAGCAACCGAACCGAATGGCGGACCCACTCAAGCGGGTTCACCCGTGTCGCGCACACCCGGGGCCGTAAGGCGGACCGGCGATGGGGATGAGGGTCCGAGGTGGAACCTTGCTGCTCCAGGGGTATGGCTAGCTAGGGGATGACCCCAATGGGCCAGGGTTGCCCAATTCACGGGCGGCCGACACGCCGTGGGCGTGGGTAATAAGGTCGCTCTCTCAACTCACTCCGCGGTGGTCGCACAATTTAATGGAGTTTGAGATCGGGCGCTCACCTCACCGCCGACGGGCAAATAGAAATGATACTAAGACAAGAAAAAGTAAAACCAGTAGAGGAAGTGACCAGAAGCTCACCTGATCAGCGTGAATACACCGATCCCGGCCGGAGACGAGGGCGAGCGGGGAGGCGTGGGCTACCCGCACGCCGCGCCGATGACCTACTAGTACAGTCACTACGCCCTCACAGAGGGGGTGGACTAGGGGTAGGATGATTAATTACAACCAAAACTACCTCCACGCAGGGAGGGGCGGTCAGCCGGCCAGGCGAGATCGGACGGAGAGCTAAAGGAGTCGTCAAAAGAGGACTTTGCCGATTCTGCCCGCTTCTGGAATTGCCTGATAGGTACTCGCTGTTGGCGCTGCCATCGGTTCTCCCAAACTTGGAATTCATCAAAACCAGCGCTGAATCTTCACTAACTGATCCGGGAGGGCTCCTGAATTTTCTTGTGAGTTCGTGTCGTCGCTGACGGCCGGGGCAGGCGCTGGACCGGTGCTGTTTGGTTCTAGCTCGGACTGGTTCCCGGATGCTACAGCAGGATGAAGAAGTCCCCACGAACGCTCCCGTGATCCGAATGACACGGGACCAGGACGGACGCGGGTGTGGTCGAGTCTTCTTCGATCCGCAATGAAGAACGAAACCAGAGGAGGTCGGGGTCAAGAGTTACAGCCCAAAGAGTGGGGAGAGGTCAGGACTGATTCTGGCTAACCTGACCTACGTCTCTGAGGTAGAAAAATTGGAATGGGATGCTCCGGCCTCCGAACAATGCCCCGCTGGCTGCGTTGGACAGGCGACTGGTAGAAGTTCACCCCGGTCAAGTGGCGCAGCAAGGGGAGGTGGGGTGTGGTCGCAGCAGCTTCTGGAAGTCGCTTCTGGTTGCAGGCCAGCCTGGTTCTGCGCAGTCGGTGAAGAACGGCTCTCCCGGGCAGCTCCGAACTCGGATCAGGACGGGATTACCTTGCCTGCGAAGCCGACTGGAAGAGCTTTCCGGAAATGTAAGATAAACCACCAGATGAATAGAGGTGAAAAGATGACAGGCTCTGCAACGGGTTCCAAGTCTGCTGCCTACGAACTGAAGACTGCAGGGTGAGTATGGTAGTTGTGGTGATGGGGAGGAGGCGACCAGATGGCAGGGGGGTGGGGGGATGGAGCTTGTGGGAGATTGTTGGAGGGGTCTAGGGGTGATGGAGGGGTGTAGGGGTGCTGGGGTCACAGCTAGGGGTGGGGGAAGAGAGGGAGAGAGAGAGGGCACAGGTTGGCAAGGGGGAGGGAGCTGGTTTGAAATCTCCTTAATGGAGAGGGATTAATGCAGGCCTAGGGGAGAGGAAAGGGTGTGTTGGGAAGGGTTGTATGGGAAGGTGGAAGGGTGCTTGGGGAGATGGGATTCTCCCTTGGGAGAAGGAGATGACTCTTGGGGATTGTGGTGGAGTTAATGGGGTAGTAATGGGGTATGGGGATATGAAAGGACAAGGGTGATGTGGCTAGGTGAGGTGGCAAGTGGTATTGATGTGGCAAGAGGAGAGAGGTTGAGGTGGAGCTGAGGTGGTAAGGGGAGAGGAGAGAGAGAGAGAAATGCGCCCTAGAGAGAGAGGGGGTCGCCCCTTTTAGAGAGAGAGAGAGGGAAATCCACCCCTAGAGAGAGAGAGAGAATCTCATACAATTTTGGTGGATTTCAAACTTTCTATCAACAATTCATTAGTTCCAAATAGTGGGAGTGGGGTCCTATTTATAGGATTCCTACAATTTAACATAAGTCCCTGACTTTTGGACTACTAACAAGAAACCAAGGGGGTGGGGGCGTCCCTTGGCCTAGCCCATTTAATTGGGCCCAATAACAAAACTAGGCAATCTATTGACACTTGACTTAGGTAAATAACTCTTATACCTAGGTACTGGACTCAAATAAAAGGAAAATTAAATGATAAGAAAATGAGAATTACATCATATGACTCGGAATAAAGTGGCGAACAAGATGAAGCATAGCTAGCGAGCATCGGGATCCTCAAATAAATGAGATTGCCGGTGATGTCTCCATCACGAAGCCTCGGATTTTTATGGCTCCAATGACCCAGGCAACTGCCTCAAGTGGGAGGCCGCCATGGACAGATACTTTGATTGTTATACCATGTCCGAAGTCGGATAATTCTATTTTGCCAAGGAGAGGCTCCTCCACGAGGCGGCCGAAAAGTGGAGAGACATCGAAGGCTTGAGAGAGGTTAGGAGGCAATGGCTCATCGAATCATGGTGGGACATGAAGATAGAGCTTAGGAGGGTCTACCTTCCCCATCCGGTCCCTTCCAACCCGTCCCACCCATTTACTTCCAACCCCGTGGGTCACACCTCTAGCCGACCCCACCAACTCACCTCCAATCAAGTGGGTGTTAGTCGGAGGCAAGGAGCCCTGTACTTAAATGAGCCCCGACCCAAGCCTAGGCGGTTGATTACTGGCGAGTCCATCGCGATACCCCTACTCCAACCCACACCGTTACCGAACTTGTGCAAATGACTTCGGATCGGGTGGATAGGAGGAGTGCTTATTTTGAGTCGCTGGTCTCCCCATGCCCACCTCCGAGGCAGGAGGTAGCCTTACTCGAGCCTAGGGAAGGTCATGGCCGGTAGTCCTAACCCGGCCCCACCTACGGGGTCCCAAGGGCCTCTTCCCCTCCTAGTGGACAGTCCTCCCCCACCCCTGTCGGGGAACCCTTGCCATAGTGCTCCTTTGCCACCCACCTCCGATCCTCACCCAGAGCCATTTCATTTGGAGCCACCTCAGCCCGAGCCACCCGTGTTTCTAACGGGAACGCTTTTCATCGTCGAGCCACTACTTACCTGGCTCAAGAATGGCTTCGTCCTACCTCCCTTCCCATCCATGGACCCAACCCTACCTCTCATGCCAAGCAACTCATTTCACACCACTTTCCGGTCTAGTCACTATGTGGATACATTGGATGACCTTCTTAAAGGGTTAGACCGACAGTTGATGTTTACGCACTTGTTGGCCCCAGGCTTCGACAGACCTACAGGTCGTAGCTTCACACATCCATCCTTAGGGTCCATTACCTCCGTATACACCGTGGGTCTTGTCACTACGGAGGTCCTTCTACTCCTTCCCTTGTCGGTCGAGCCAACCTTCATACCTTTTTGCCCGAAGGAGGAACCATACCTCCTATATGAGATCACCGTCCCCTATACCCTCATGCATGAAGGTGACCATCTACACCTTCAAGCTTTCCAAATGTGGGACCGTGACTTGTGGGAGCCCAGTTCGAGGGATCATACTTTCTTTGATCCCTTCGACCCCTTCTCTTGTGGACCTCTTGACCCACCATATTTACTCCGCCTTTTCGAGGGAGTCCACTATCACACCTCTCCTACAAGGGCCAGCCAACCTCCACATAGCAATGGGTCCGAACCATCATTTGGGGGTAATAAAGACTTCGGCCCACCTAAACCACCCGAACCTCCCAAACCTCCCACACCCAAGTCCAATAGGAAGACATTGCCAGACTAGTTCATACTTGGGTATCTAGGAGTCCCCCATGCCACCAACTTCCGGTTACGTAACATGCATGTATGGCACACATTCGGGTGTCCTGGTCCACCCTTGCATGTGTATGGGTCGGACTAACAATAGGTTTGTCTCGGGTCTTGTGTGTCTGTGCATACATCGAGTCGAGTCGGTCCTTTGTACGCTCGCGCTGTCAGTCCCTTTCGAGTGCGAGACTTGTCGGACTTTGGGATCGGCTCTACCACAACCTATCGGATCTAGTCACATAAAGGGACCCAGCGGTGATTCCTAGTGAGTTTTGAGCCGCCTCCCTCTTTTGAGAGTGACCCCACCCCGGAGTGTCCACCTCTAGCCTCATTCCCAAGCAGCGAGTGCATATCGAATCTATACGGGATGAGCAGGTGTCGATTACTTGGAGTGGAGCGTACTCCGCGCTTCTAGGTTCGGTGACGGATCTATCGGAGCTACTCGAGCAGCCACACCCCTTACTCGACGGGGTCGAGTTCTTCCCACCCGGAGAGAATTGATGGGAATCAATACTGGGCACTAACTTTTATTTTTGAATTTGCATCCTTTTATTTTGCATTTATATCCTTGGGAAGTAGGTTTGCAATTGTAAGGCTTTATAAGCCAATTTGTTGTTCCTTAAGGATCTTTGGGTTTTTGTGCAAAAGTCTAGTAGGATCAGCAAGGGGCCCCCATCTCCTTCCCTATTGGTCCACCTAAGCCTTAAGGCCCATGTGGGGCCAGTCAATGGTCCAAGGTGGTCTTCTAGATGGCTTGACCATTCAAGGGGACAATTGCATTAAAAAGTCCAATATTCCAACCCTTAAAGACCAAGATGCCATCCCCATTTATATTTGTTTAATAGGTTTTGTATTTTTATTTTAATTGAGTCAAAACACATGAGAAATCAAATGTGAACTCCCCCTTTTACCCCTCCCCTAATTTAGATCTGAGATTAGTTTAGGTCTTTGTACACTTTCTATATATACCTTCTATTTTGTGATTTACTTAGAATTAATGTGAGAAAATTTCATTTGTGCTCATTTTGGCCCAAGGGCACCCCCCTCTCCCCCTCTAGAGCTGTGAGAGCTCTCCCTTCAGATGTGTGACGTATCTCCACCACCACCTCTCTGAGTGCGACGCTCAGCTCCGCCGCCGCCGCCTTCCGTTCGTGCCGCCAACGCGCCGCCACCGCCATCGCCGGAGCTCTGTCCCAATCAAGATAGGACCCTAATCCTTTAATTGTATCTTTTTCTCTTGTTATCTGATCGAGTCCAAACTTTGAGGGCTTGTTCTCCCGGTCCCCCCTAGTCTTCAGTTTAAATTTCGTGCCATTTGGCTTTCATTTGGTATTTTTCCCATATTTTTGTTCTTTCTCTCAGTAATCTGCTAGTTTGCAGATCTACGGGAAAGTGTTCCATTTTTGTATTTTTCCCACCCCCTTATCAATTTTTAGAAAATCCATAAAAATTCTCAGGCGTTCCTAACATCCACCCCTTCCACCAGTAATTTTTTGCAGCACCCATACAATTCCCCTACCCACCGGTCAAAGGTCAGTTTCAGGCAGATCCCTTTCTATCCTGAGTGTCAGTAATCAGATCCATAGAAACAATATAGTGTTGCATAGCCTCCCATTTCTCATCCCTTTGTTGTATCAACCTACAAACATTATATGTTGTAGATATGGGAGTCCTCTTTCCAACGCCACTGGTCTCACCTCGATCTGATTCCGGATCTGAAAGAATTAATTCTTTCCGCCAAGGCGCGCAAATCTGTTCCCTGTGCAGGTCCGAAATAGCAGTCCGGGAGAAATTCACAAACAAATACCAAAGGTCAACTTATGGAATCGCCACTTCAAATAGTCGTTCAGGGACGTCCTGCCATCATCCCAGCCAAGCGGCGCCATCAGAAGATCTCAGGAAGGCGACGTCCCTTTGGAAGCCGTTGCTTGCTATCCTGCAACTCAGGACCGAGTCGGTGCAGTACCGAGTCGGACCAGCAGGCCGAGTTCGCCCCAAGAGCCCTTTCGGCTTGCTGCCCGTCAACCCAGGGTCGGTCCTCCCGAGCCCAGATCTGGACAAATCTGGACCGAGCATGGAGGTATCGTGTCCGCTCCTTCACTCGGCATTTGCTTTACTCGTATTTACTTCTATATGCCGCTACTAGAGAGCATGTTAGGATCCTAGTTCGTATATTTTTATCACCGCTGCGAGAGTGAGAGCGAGACCCATCCCGTGACCCGATCCGGGCACGAGAGAGAGCCGACCACCCTAGCTCACTGCCGGTTTCTCAACCGCGCACGTCCATACGCTTTCCTCGTTAAGGGACGATCGCAAGCTTGTCTAGAGTCCAAGGTTTGCATATCAACTTGGAGTCGAGTCCGTTGTCCGTCCCACATCAGAATGAGAGAGGGATCTATGGGGGCAACTGTATGACACACTAAGTCCTCATCCCCTACCTTAGTCCTTGGAAGGGCTAGCAATGTCTCAACTTCCTCTAATAGAATGGTAGCTTCGAATGCAGGGAAGATAAAGGTGTGGGTCTGAGGATGCCATATCTCCACTAAAGCTGAAATACTGTGCCAATCGAGTGAGAGTTTGTAGTAATTTTTAGCCAAGACAAGTAATGGATGGAGGTGCGAGGCTCTTAGGATAGAGATCACATCTAGTGGAAGTTCACAGACCATGGGAGCCACCCATTTTAGGTTAGAGTAACACCTAGGGCCAGGAAGAAGCTATGAAAAGAAAGAAAGAAAGAGGAGAAAGAGAGGAGAAATATAAGGATTTGGAAAAATAATTTCAACAAATTTGAAAAGTAATTGATAAAGCTTACCTCTCGTAAAGGATTGGTGCTCAAATTATTAGGAATGGAAGTCAGCCGTTGTAGCACCTCACGCTCCTTCCTTGCTGGTTGTGGCCCGTTGTAGGAGCTCTCCCCCATTGTGCTAGCCTCAAGAGCCCTTTTCATATTTATTTGGGTGGTTGCACTAAGATTTTTAAGGCTAGAAAGAGGGATTTGGCATGAGTTACGAATTTGAGAGTCCCCCTACTTATAGAGCCTATGTTCTTAACCTTCAGCCACTAGGATCGAGTTAGGATAGGCCCAACCAAGGTTAGGATCCCTCTTAACGCGGTTGGATAGGCTTATCCACGGATTGGGACTCTCCAACAGAGTTCCGATTGGAGTTAACAGTCTTTTTACCTTTGCGGTCTATCGAGCGACCGCTACTCACCCTTAGCGGTCGTCATACGACCGTTTCCATCCCCGCTCACGTTTTCATCCATATGCGTGGTTAAATGGTCTTGGCTAGATCGTCTTTATTCTAAAGCGGTCTTAATAGGACCGTCTTTCCTACCTTGCAGTTTGGAATGAACCGTCTTCATCATTCATTCAGTTGGGGCTCGTTCAGACTTTAGCGGCCTGTCTTGGGACTGCCAAGCTCATTTAGCGGCCTTGCTGCGACCATTTCTCTCTTCTGTCTTAGTTTTCCTTCTAAAATCCCACCATACCTAAGTTTCTCTCCCTCTTTCCTTCTCTCTCGCTCTCTTTTGTACTCTCACGCCGTCATTCGTAGGAGTCATTGTTAAGTTAGGATTAGTTAGTGTCAGTGTGCACGCATTCATCAGAAAAAGGTAAAAAACCAAAACAAACAAAAAAAATCATGTCATTCCACTAAAGTCATATGTGCATACATCTCATATAGTACATCAGGTGTAACGACCCGAAATCCGAACACCGGGAACGCCCGATAGCCTGAATCTCGAACCGCCACATATGAGCCCGAAGGCTCAGAATGGTTGAAAGGATGGTGTGGAGATACACAATGATCTAAAATAATTACAGAGCTACGTAGTTAAATGAATTAAGCAGGAAGTAATTAATAACATTAATTAAATTACATGGTCCACAAAATAACAATAGTCTAAAAAGATAATAGTCCACAACTAGTACAGTCCAAAGAGAAAAGTACAACTACGCGGGGCATACCCCAGAACTGGCAACTGGCAACTAACCGTGGGCACCTGAACCACGTGGAGCCTCTGAAGCGCTCCCCTGAAGCCTCGTCTCACCTGAAACACGGTGAAAACACGTAGGGACTGAGCCTCAAAACACAAGGCTCAGTGGGATCATCCGGGCCCCACCTCGCAAACGGAGAAACTGCGCGGAAAGTAACTACAAGCTACTACGACGGCTAGTACCGAACACACGGCACGAGAACCAAGACAACTCATCAAAAGCCAAAGAAAACCCAAGAGTCACTACCAGACAAAGATAGGAGTACCAACCTACTAGAAGCAAGGCCAGATGCGTCCACTGATGACTTAGATCGCGCCTCAGGTGTCCCCCTCGACCCCTGGTCGAACGGGGACACCGTACTAGTAACCACAGAACAAGTGACTAGCTGGGGTCGCGCTCATCAGCGCGGGTCCAACCGCCCCCAACCACGTGTGCACACAAAGACCGCGCGTCCCTGGTCTGGCCCTCTGACTGGTTTTCCCCTCAGCCGGACTCTGGCTGTAAGACATGGGGCCCAACGGAAACCAATCTAAAAATCGTCTCTCGGGGTAGCCTCGCCACCACTCCCATGTGGCACTACTCACGTGTCGGAAGGCTACGACTAGTGGAGGGTCACTGAAGAAGTAGACTCTCTAGTCAACGGAAAACGATGTATAAATCGGACAAAGTACTAGGGCCGCTCCTCGTACCAACACCGACTCACGGCGACACGAGCCGAGAACACCAACTCCCAGGATCCCACGGCGCCCTACGTGTGGCCCCCACATGATGCCGAGCATCAGTCAGACCATGGGTAAGCATGTGGATCGAGATCCACTCACCCGGGACTCGAATCGGCAAAACATAGCTCCGATCGGACATAGATCTCTGGCGGTCCACCTTTGGGCTGCCACAGAGTCTGGCGGTCCAGAATTGGGCTGCCATAGGGACTGTAACAGTCCAACAATGGGCCGCCACACCTTGGGTTGTGAAGGAAATGGCGGTCCTATATAGGGCCACCACAGGGATGTGGCGGGCGCACCTTCGGCCGCCACACACCCAAAATTTCCCAACGGTCGAAAACCAACAGTCGGAAATTAACGGTCAACTCACCCTCTGGCGGTCTGACCCTCGGCCGCCACATCTTCTGGCGGTCTATCGTGCAGTCGCCAGAAGACATGGGGACATGCCGACAAAATAGTGCCCTATGGCGCACCCACCTTGGGCCGCCATAGGCTCTAGCACACCTACCCTAGGCCGCCAAAGGCTCTGGCGGTCTTTGGAAGGACAGTCAAATCGTCCCAAGAACAGGCCGACGGGAACAAACCCAAAAACTCGTTCCACACCCCGATCATCCACGGATAAGGGGGAAAACAAGGGGGAAGCTCCCCTATAGCCCCTAGCATGCATCTACGCCCTCGAATCGGTCCGAAACGTGACGAAATGGTAGATCGGCACACAACCCCCAAAATATGGATTTTTCCCTACCCGGCTTAAAAACGCCCCTCTCGACCTCTCCTTGGCCTACAAATCACGGGGGACGACGGGATGAGCATGGGGATCCGTCTCCCTACCTCAATGGAGCACGAGCTCCACCGAAACGCCGCTGAATGCGAAGAAGAAGCTTTTAGAACCCTCGTTCCTTCACGAAAACCCACGAGCCACACGCCGCCACGATCGCCACGCCACCGTCGTTGCCGCCACGCCGTGACCTAACTACCGTCTGCAACCGGGGAGGGGCGTCGTCGCGGTCACGCCGGACGAAGAGAGAGAGGAAGGGGGTGGTCACTCACGGGAGGAAGAAGGAAGAAGAAGAAAGAAGAAGAAAGGGAAAAAGAAAAAGAAAATAGGGGTTTATATAGAAAATCTGGAAATTCTGAAAAATACCAAAAAATAGGAAAATATACCGCCACGATCGTTGGAACGCGCTGATCGCTGTGGTACCATTCCTGAGTAGGTGAATGACCCGGTTCACCAGCTACGGGGTTCCGTAGGTCCTGTCAGAAAAAAACACGGGAAATCGCAGAACACGTTCCGGGACCTCCGAAACTGATCCGAAACGCACTGATCCGAACCCGAAAGATGTCCGAAAGATAACCCCGGGTAAAATGAGAACAAAATCTCCGAGAAAATAGATCTGAGACCCAAGAAGAGGGATCCAAAGGGTCCGGGATATTACAGCCCTCCCCCCTTAAACAAATTTCATCCTCGAAATTTAAAACAAAGCACAGGGGAAGAAAAGGGGTACTCACTCGAACAAAAAGGGGAACTACTAACGCATCTCGTCCTCACTCTCCCAAGAAGCCTCACCACCAGAGTGCCGCTGCCACACCACCTTAACCAGTGGGATAACCTTATTCCGCAGGTGCTGCTCTCACCGATCCTCAATACAGATAGGGAATTCCGATAGAGACAGATCAGGAGTCACCTCGGGCCAAACCGAGTCCTCCAACACATGAGAAACATCGGGTATATACTTCCTCAACATCGAGACATGGAGCACGTCATGCATCACTGCAAACTCAGGAGGTAGCTACAACCGATAAGTAACCTCGCCGATGCGCTCCACGATGAGGAAAGGACCAACATAGCGGGGACTCAACTTCCCATGCTGTCCAAATCTCATCACTCCCTTCATGGGAGAAACCCTCAAAAATACACGGTCACCGACCGTAAAACTGAGTGGTTGCCTTCTCCGATTGGCATAGATCTTCTGCCGACTCTGCACCGCCAACATGTTCTGACGGACCAGATGCACCACATCAATACACTGCTGCACCAGCTCCGGTCCCATCACAACACGCTCACCAACCTCAGACCAATCGAGTGGAGTCCGACACAGTCGCCCATACAACACCTCAAAAGGAGCCATCCCAATGCTCGAATGATAGCCGTTGTTGTAGGTAAACTCCACCAACGGTAGATGGTGAATCCAACTCCCTTGCCATTCCAGGTAACAGGATCTCAACATGTGCTCTAACATTTGAATAGTCCTCTCTGACTGACCATCTGACTGAGGATGATATGCTGAGCTAAACGCCAACTCCGTGCCAAGAGCTCGCTGGAAACTCCTCCAGAATCCAGAAGTGAAATGCGGATCTCGGTCAGACACAATGGAAATGAGAATCCCATGCAAAGGTACGATCAGCTCCACATAAAGACGAGCCAACTTGGACACGCTCCAGCTGACTTTGATCGGTAACAACCGAGCCACTTTCGTCAGCCTATCCACCAATAACCAAATGCTATCCTGGCCACTTAGAGTCCTCAGTAAACCCACTACAAAATCCGTGGTCACGTGGTCCCATTTCCACGCGGGAACATCCAAGGGCTGAAGGGTACCTCCTGGTCGCTGATGCTCCGCCTTCACCTACTGATAGGTCAGGCATCGGGCCACATACTCGGCAATATCTCTCTTCATGCCAGGCCACCAGAAAAGCCTCTTCTAGTTCCGATACATCTTCATCGCGCCCGGGTGCACAGTGTATCGACTCCCATGAGCCTCCCGTAACACCGCACGCCTCACCTGCTCCTCGGCTGGGACGTACAGCCTACCAAGGAATCTCACAGCTCCATCCTCGCCGTAGTCCACATCAGTCAAAGCCAAAATCTGGGGTAACTCAGGGTCTGCACGCTGAGCATCTATCACCTGATGACGAATCACAGGCGTGACATTCAAGCTCGCAAGAACAGCTGACCCCGGCTCCTGGGGAACCTTAAGCCTAAATGTCACGACCGGCACCTGTTCCTAGTGTTGTGATGCTAGCCACGGATTCAGAGGGGGGGTGAATGAATCCCCTTAAAAAAAACTATAGCGGAATAAAACTTTGTCTACGCTCAATGAGATCTAATGAGACTACTGAGATTTCTTGCTTAGGAAACAAAAAAAATATAAGATAGATAACCCAAGGAATCGCGCAGACTCATCTCACAAATTCACTCAAGGAATAAGAAGCACTAAGAAGCATATGTCTCTATTAAGCACTCAGTCGAACACTTAACAGCAATAACAAATTCAAAGTGAAATCACACAGAAAAGCTTCTGATATAGAACGCTCAAACAACCTGAGAAGGGGGATAGATGATATGGAACAGTACGCAAGTCAAACCACGGTGGACAGGATATTTTTAGGTGGTTTGGCCAGACCCACAGTCTGCCTACGTCCCCCCTTACCCCAAACCGAAGTGAGGCTTCCCTTGCAAAAGTAAGAACCGCAGACTCAGTCTGCAACAGACGCTACCAAACAGCTTGGACCGAGGGAGACAAATCCCTCAACCTGATCTTGCAACTCATAAGATCAGCACCCTAGCTCTGCTACCCACAGAACTAGAACCGGAGGCACATCTCCCTTCCTCCAAACAGAAGGGGAACCGCTAGTGACACCCCGTCATTAGCAAACCAGAGGTCACGGACCTCTCTTCCTCCACACCAGAGGGAAACAGTGAATTGCTTCCAGCAATTCACCCAACCAGAGGTCTAGGACCTCTCTTCCTCCACACCAGAGGGAACAACCACGAGCGACACTAGGTCACTCGCAAACCGAAGACCAAGTCTCCCTTCTCCTGAGACCACAGGAGGAACCCCAACCTCAAACCAGAGGATCGGAAGAACACACTGAGCAGATGAAAAGAACAAACGAAAAATAAAAACAACTGTAGCTCCGAGGAGCAATTCCAAAACAAGTCTTCAAGGGAAACTCTCTCTTCTCCTTCCTTAGCATTCTCTTCACTTCTTAGATCTTTCTCTCTCTCTCTTCACTTTGCAGCTCTCTCGCTCTCTCTGGACTTCTTCTTCTTCTTATGTTGCTGGCTCTCTCGATTGGGCTGTCAAGAACTCCTCGTTGTCTGCCTTCGATCAGCAACCTCTTATATTCTCTTATTGGGCGTGTGGAGGAAGAACTCCCGCCCATATGCTTCCAGAAGGCTCTCAGCCACGTGTCACCATCTGAGCGTTGTATCCTTCACGTGGCATTCTATTAGAGGATGATCTGCCTTGGATCACGTGCCTCTCCTCGGAGAGAAAACTCTGTCAGAAACATAAGACATTAGTTAAACACTTAGCACAGTTTTCACAGACATAATGAGAAAGTAAGCATAACCTGCATTGAGTAGAAGTATGTAAGTCAACCATTGCACTGACTTAGTACAAGGTGATCAGTGATTTGCACCGACCTCAGGAATGGTAGCGGCATGAATTGCACTGAGTCGATATATGTGAAAGTGGAAAATGCACTCACTTATGAATGTGTATGACACCATATGCACAGACCTTAGTGTCCAAACGTGCAAGTGATATGCGTCGACATTATTCCATGAGACACAGGAGGAAAACTATGCACCGAGTCGAATGTCTAAAGACATGCACTGACTTATAAAGTGTCTAGAACAGAGGATGCACCGACTCAAAAGATGTCTAGGATAGAAAACGCATTGAGTTGGATTTGCGGTCCAAGCAAGAGTTGCACCGAGATGTAGACATCATGTCCAAGTGAAAACTTGCACCGAGATGACGAAGAAAAATGCACGGACAAAGAAAGATGCAAGACAGAACTTGCACCGAGTGAAGAAATCCCGTCCAAGTAAGAACTTGCACCGAGATGGCGAAAAAAAATGCATGGACAAAGAAAGATGCAAGACAGAACTTGCACCGAGACAAGAAATCCCGTCCAAGTAAGAACTTGCACCGAGATGGCGAAGAAAAATGTACGGACAAAGAAAGATGCAAGACAGAACTTGCACCGAGTCAAGAAATCCCGTCCAAGTAAGAACTTGCACCGAGATGGCGAAGAAGAATGCACTGACACTAAATAACAACACCAAACAGTGCGTGCTGGTCAAGAATTGCACGGACTTAAAAATTACACCGACCCTGAGAGGTGAGATGCAAAAACAAGATATGCACTGACCCCTTTTTATGTAGCATGCAGGTATGCACTGACCTGAGATAGTTGTGATATGCAAGTAGAAGATACTAACAATGACCCTAGTACGTACAAGGTGCAGCTTGCACAGACCTCAGTCATGCACAAGGTGCAACTAGCGCCGACCCTGATATGCATGCAGCAACATTCTTTGCACCGACCCAATCGATACTAGGAACAAAGATTGCACCGAACGTTATACCCAAGAAATAGAGCATGTACAGACCGATTGAGACAGAATATGCACCGATGTTGATCATGCGTGAGAGACACTTGCACCGACCGAGCTAAAACAAAACATTGCACCGACCTCGATTGCGCAATCTTAGACATAGCATGAGACTCAGTGTAATATGCAATGCATGCACTGAGACACAAATGCACATGACACAGACTGAGATGTAGCACATGCACTGACACTAGATGTGCTAAGATGCTATATAAGACGCAAGCACCACAGCCCTCATACGCATAACCTATTTGATGAAATAGCATGCACACATACTCCACTACCACCAATAAAGATCAAGCAAATGGATCACTAGATCACAGCAACTCAGAGCAAGTGCATACACATATGACATGATACACATATGAAATCATGCACAAAGAATCAATGCACAGTCAATCTATCATGCAAACACATGATGACTTATAGTGTTTGCTATCATCAAAATCACAGAGACAACAATCTCCCCATTTTTGATGATGGCAACACTATGAGTCACACAACACTATGAGTCATACACAAGCAAGCAAGATTATTCTTTCCCTTTGACGTCAGCAAAAAGAGATCAATGACTTGATGTCAGAAAAAAAAATATGTAGGGATGGACTAAGCTCCCTAAGTGTCTTGAAGGGATGTAGAGAGATCAGTCTCCCCCTTTATAGAGAGAGAAGAGATGAAAAGAATGTATCAGCAAATGCATGGGCATTGATCAAGATAAATAGAGCCAAGAGAGACCTGAAAGAAAGATAGAGCCATGAAACCAACTGCACAGCAATGTTGGAGATGAATTCCTGGAAGAACAGGGATCATAAAATGAACAAAGAGAGTCAAGCACTCAAACAATCTTTTTGGCATTTTGAATATGGATGATATGTCGTTAATTATATGTATGCAAATTCATTAACTAATCATGTATGACATGAGAACTATGTAGGGGGACTTAATCTGACAGTCATGAAATGCAATCAGTATGACAAACTCCCCCTTAGCCAAACACCCCTCATGCACCAAACTTTCCTCATGCAGACAGAAAGCATCAACACAAGCCATTTCTCCCTTTTTGCTTTTGGCAAACAGAATGATGAAGGTGTGACAATTACAAACATGAATATCATAGAGCAGATAAAATCTGATTGACAAACTAAGTAATCTTTCATTATCAAAGCATGTTGAGCTCAGTGTCTTTAAGAATAAGAGTTCATATACTGCAGCCTTGAAATTATGATGATTTAAACATGATACAAGGTAGAGAATAAGTACTGCATTCTTGAACAAAAATAGTTGTATGAACTCTTTTAATAGCAATAAATCAGACTACCAAGGAACATATCAGAATTTATCTTACTTCATCTTAATCATCTAAAGGTCACAGGATATCTTAGGAGCATCCAGAACATGTATTGAGATTACACAAAGATCACTTTTCTGAATTTATCGCTAGGGTGACAGTAATATATTTCAGGAAATAAGCTCTTGAGATTAAGAACAGTCAAGTATAATCCATACTTTTTACATAAGGGTATACGTTTATCAGACGCCAATACCCCTAGTTACTTAGCAGAATTTACTATTCTGTTTCAGGAAATATAGAGATAGCCAAGAAGCATCATGACATAGGTTCACATACTTTTGATAAGGAACCCAGTCTCTCCGCGCATTTGGTCATTGCTCTCGTTTCAGCATATTTGACTGTCTTTATAATTTTTCGAATAGAGTTAGCCAAGAAGCATCATGACATAGGTTCACATACTTTTGATAAGGAACCAAGTTTCTCAGCGTATTTGGCCATTGCTCTGCTTTTTGTACACAACTGTCACTTCTGAATTTCAGAAAGAGTTGTTTAAGAATAATGCACATTATTGGATTTCTCAACCAATTTGTCCTGAAATTAGATGATTTCAGATTCTGATAGACTCTATTAGACATTACATGATCAAAATGATTGAGAGCTATTAAAGAATTAACAACATTTCTTTTCATTGAAATTGGTCTATACTCTCTAAGGTGTATTAAATTTAGACCATCAGCTCATTCATGGAGCATTGCTGCTTCTTATAAGTGAAGATATCTGATTTTAGCAACTATGTATAATGAAATGACAGTTAGTTTGTCAAGAGAGCAGATTCATAAAGGATTGTAAGGATTCTTTTCAAAAACAAGATGCCAAGGATGAGAACAATTCAGATAGAATCAAGAATTGACAGAAGAAGTTCTCAAAAGAGTCGACTCCAGGTGTCGACATCATTAAGAAACAGAATAGAGGCTTATTCTGGTTCAAATTAAACACAAAACACCCCCTCTCAATATGTATGCATCAAGATAACTATGAATGATGCTGATGATATGAATGATCATCCAATGACTCCAATGACTCCCATTGACAAAGTGCAGTCAATCAATCCTTTTTGTATATTTAGAATGTGATTTATATATAGTGCATATGCATTGGGTATCTGAATTCTGAGTGTAGCATATGTTATGAGGTTAATGATGGAGACAGAATGACTAGATGTACTCCCTCTGATTGCATGCAACATATGCAATGAAAGACCCATGGTGCTAGGCGGAGTACTTAGGTCTAGAAGACCACCTCACGCATGATGTGAGTTTCTGGACAGACATAATCTACCTTTCTCCCAACTTACCATTTAATATACCATTAGGTCATGCATGACAATGCAATGCTAATGCAGTCCTATATGTAGTGTCCAATTTCAAAGTGTGCAAGACAATGCAATTGGATATGCATATGTGAAAATGTATGCAGATGAAAATTTATGCATCAAAGTCTGTGTAAGATAAGCATCTTGACATTTACAGACACTTTAAAAATGCATTTGACATATGCAAGCATCAATCAGCTCAGATTTTCAGAGAATTTCAATTAGAGCAAGGCAAGTATCATATGAAAATGCAAACATGTATTCTAGCTGACAGGATTATCAAGACATGCAACTATAACGATAGAAATAAGAAAAATTCACATAACTAACATGAAAGAGTGCAAGAGTGGGGTTTACCATATTCAGATGCCTTGGTTTATTTACCCCTTTTTATTTCTCAGCTCCAATGCACACCAGCAGATTGAACCTCATTTTTTGTTTAGAGGTACCCAAGATTTCTTGGGTCCTGAAGAGTTAGTTGTACCTTTGGGAGGTACTTTCCTTATCCTTGCAGCATTGAAATTGTCAGATTTCAAAATATAACAGTCATCCATAATATGTCCTACTTTTCCACAGTAATGACAATAAGCAAAAGCATTCATGTTTTCTTTATATGAAAGGTATGAATTTTCTGTGGGTAAACAGGAGTTCTGTTATTTCTGCCATGGAGGTTATTATTCCTTTTCAAATACCACCAGTCTGAGGCTCGGTGGCCAATTTTCCCACATTCAAAACAGGAAGAGAAATTTCTTCTCTTGATCACTAACCAGCACTCACTAGCCAGATGGCCTGGCTTCCAACAGATGAAACACTTAGAGGCTTTTCCTTTGAAAGTAAATTTATCTTTACCAAAGGCATTCTGTTTTGCAGAGAATCTAAGGTGTTTATAATGATCTTTTCCCTGGGCATGCTAACAAAGGGCAGCAATGTGGCCCATCTTGCCACAATGAAAACAAGAAATTTCCTTATTCTGAAATGCATGATTCTTAACACGGTCTTTCCTTGCATGGACTCTACTAGCATTCAGATCATCCTTTTCCATCAATTTACACTCATGCATCATATGGCCAATCTTGTGACAGTAATGACAAATCATTTTCTGTTTAGATGCATGTGAGTGTGTGGGTAACTTGATTTCAATATGCACAATAGGAACATGGGTGTTTGTGGCCTTTTTCTTCAGATTATTTTTCTCTCTTGATTCCTTAGTTTGATTATTAAATTTCTGAGCAGTAAACTGATATACTTGAGGAGTGGAGGTAGTGTTCAATTCAGTACTGCACACAAAAGAAGTATAAAGTCTTCTTTCAAATTTCTTTTTATTCATAGGGTTATAGCCCAACCCTTCTTTCTGAAAATTCACTTTCATCCCTAGCAACTTATCCAAGCTATCTTGACCTTCAACAAATCTAGACAAAGAATTTTTTAGGTCCTTAATCTCATCTTCCAGGGATGCAATATGTAATTCATAACCAGCAATTTCTTGTTCACTGCAATTCACACACTCATTTAGCACTTTGTTTGCAGTTTTATAGTTCTCAACTTCTTGTTCTAGATTGTGCAGTTTTTCAGACTCTTTTATACAGACAGATTTTCCTTTTTCTATGATTAAGAGTTTTTTAGAAATAGCAGAGTTGAGATGTTTGAGTCTCTCATTTTCTAATTTCAATTGTTCAATCTGTTCACTATTGCCATCAGATTTGGAATTCAACTCTTCACTCAGCCTTTCCTCTCTTTGTTCAGTTTCCAATTTTTCATCCAACAGATTTTTGTTTTCTTCCCTCAATGATGCAATTAAGTTTTGATGCCA
The DNA here is from genome assembly GCA_022559845.1 of Amorphophallus konjac. Taxonomy (NCBI): domain Eukaryota; kingdom Viridiplantae; phylum Streptophyta; class Magnoliopsida; order Alismatales; family Araceae; genus Amorphophallus; species Amorphophallus konjac. The sequence goes on from CM040123.1 coordinate 97,292,008, forward strand.
TTCTAAATCACTGTGAAAGCTTTCATTTAATTCCTTCAAAAATTGACATTTATTACAAACTGATTTATCAGAGTAAGTTGTTTCAGCTGTGTGTTTTTCACATTGCTTCCTAAGACATTCATTCTCATACTTCAGGGCATTCAATTCAGAGCTAACGCACTCAAAATCATTCAAGAGTTTTTCATTTTGAACTACATTATTGATATGAGCCTGATTATCATCAATCGAGCCAAGTCTTTCCTTTAGTTCAGAAATTTCACATGCAAGCTCTTGATTTTCTTCTTTGAGTGAGCCAATTTGATTCTTAAGCATTTCTTTTTCAGATTTCAAATGATCTAGATCTGAAGTAACAGAATCAAAATCTTTTAGTTGTCTTCTACATATGTCATTTTCTATTTTCAGGATTTCAGTGTCCTCACTTCCAGAATTAGCATTCGCATGATTATTTAACTTCTTTTTCAGAGATTTATTCTGTTTTCTATATTTTTCACAAGACTCCAACAAACTAGCATATGCATCCTGCCAATCATCTAGAGTTAAATTGTCAAAGAGGTTTACCTCATCATCATCATCTTCTTCATTTTGGCTGCTACTTTGATTACTGCCATTTGCCATCATGCAATGGTCTCCATTTCCATGGCTGGCAATTTTCAGCTTGTCCAGTATTTCCTTGGCTGACCTACAATTATGGAAACAAGAGTGCAAAGCCTTGTTAGTAGCTGCCTTCATTAGTTCCATAACTTTTTGATTTTTACGGCACATAGATCTATGATTATCAGTCCATTTGGACTTGCTCTTTGGTAACCTATGTGGACGGTGTGAAATGAGCTTCCACATATCAGAATCAACAGGCTTGACAAACATGTGCAAGTTTTTGAACCACAGATTGAAATCAGTACCATCAAAGACTGGTGGATAAGCCATGGATGAAAAACAACAAATAGTTCAAGACACTGAACGGTGACCTGAAAGACACCACAATAGAAAAACTACAGGACCTACTGTGGATCATTGGATCCGATGAAACAGTAACCCGCTCTGATACCAATTATTGTGATGCTAGCCACGGATTCAGAGGGGGGGTGAATGAATCCCCTTAAAAAATATAGCGGAATAAAACTTTATCTACGCTCAATGAGATCTAATGAGACTACTGAGCTTTCTTGCTCAGGAAACAAAAAAAAACTGAAGATAGATAACCCAAGGAATCGCACAGACTCATCTCACAAATTTACTCAAGGAATAAGAAGCACTAAGAAGCATTTGTCTCTATTAAGCACTCAGTCGAACACTTAACAGCAATATCAAATTCAAAGTGAAATCACACAGAAAAGCTTCTGATATAGAACGCTCAAACAACATGAGAAGGGGGATAGATGATATGGAACAGTACGCAAAGCAAACCACGATGGACAGGATATTTTTAGGTGGTTCGACCAGACCCACAGTCTGCCTACGTCCACCCCTCACCCCAAACAGAAGTGAGGCTTCCCTTGCAAAAGCAAGAACCGCAGACTCAGTCTGCAACAGACGCTACCAAACAGCTTGGACCGAGGGAGACAAATCCCTCAACCTGATCTTGCAACTCACAAGATCAGCACCCTACCTCTGCTACCCACAGAACTAGAACCAGAGGCACACCTCTCTTCCTTCAAACAGGAGGAGAACCACTAGTGACACCCCATCATTAGCAAACCAGAGGTCACAGACCTCTCTTCCTCCACACTAGATGGAAATAGTGAATTGCTCCCAGCAATTCACCCAACCAGAGGTCTAGGACCTCTCTTCCTCCACACCAGAGGGAACAACCACGAGCGACACCAGGTCACTCGCAAATCGAAGACCAAGTCTCCCTTCTCCTAAGACCACAGGAGGAACCCCAACCTCAAACCAGAGGATCGGAAGAACACACTGAGCAGATGAAAAGAACAAACGAAAAACAAAAATAAAAATAAAAACAACTGTAGCTCCGAGGAGCAATTCCAAAACAAGTCTTCAAAGGAAACTCTCTCTTCTCCTTCCTTAGCATTCTCTTCACTTCTCAGATCTTTCTCTCTCTCTCTTCACTTTGCAGCTCTCTCGCTCTCTCTGGACTTCTTCTTCTTCTTCTGTTGCTGGCTCTCTCGATTGGGCTGTCAAGAACTCCTCGTTGTCTGCCTTCGATCTGCAACCTCTTATATTCTCTTATTGGGCGTGTGGAGGAAGAACTCCCGCCCATATGCTTCCAGAAGGCTCTCAACCACGTGTCACCATCTAAGCGTTGTATCCTTCCACGTGGCATTCTTTTAGAGGATGATCCACCTTGGATCACGTGCCTCTCCTCGGAGAGAAAACTCTGTCAGAAACACAAGACATTAGTTAAACACTTAGCAAAGTTTGCACAGACGTAATGAGAAAGTAAGCATAACCTGCATTGAGTAGAAGTATGTAAGTCAACCATTGCACTGACTTAGTACTAGGTGATCAGTGATTTGCACCAACCTCAGGAATGGTAGCAGCATGAATTGCACTGAGTTGATATAAGTAAAAGTGGGAAATGCACTCACTTATGAATGTGTATGACACCATATGCATAGACCTTAGTGTCCAAACGTGCAAGTGATATGCACTGACATGATTCCATGAGACACAAGAGGAAAACTATGCACCGGGTCGAATGTCTAAAGACATGCACTGACTTATAAAGTGTCTAGAACAGAGGATGCACTGACTCAAAAGATGTCTAGGATATAAAATGCACCGAGTTGGATTTGCGGTCCAAGCAAGAGTTGCACGGAGATGTAGACATCCTGTCTAAGTGAAAACTTGCACCGAGATGACGAAGAAAAATGCACGGACAAAGAAAGATGCAAGACAGAACTTGCACCGAGTCAAGAAATCCCGTCCAAGTAAGAACTTGCACCGAGATGGCGAAGAAAAATGCACAGACAAAGAAAGATGCAAGATAGAACTTGCTCCGAGTCAAGAAATCCCGTCCAAGTAAGAACTTGCACCGAGATGGCAAAGAAGAATGCACTGACACTAAATAACGACGCCAAACAGTGCGTGCTGGTCAAGAATTGCACGGACTTAAAAATTACACCGACCCTGAGAGGTGAGATGCAAAGGCAAGATATGCACTGACCCCTTTTTTTGTAGCATGCAGGTATACACTTACCTGAGCTAGTTGTGATATGCAAGTAGATGATACTAACAACGACCCTAGTACATACAAGGTGTAGCTTGCACCGACCTCAGTCATGCATAAGGTGCAACTAGCGCCGACCCTGATATGCATGCAGCAGCAATCTTTGCACCGACCCAATCGATACTAGGAACAAAGATTGCACCGAACGTTATACCCAAGAAATAGAGTATGTACAGGCCGATTGAGACAGAATATGCACCGATGTTGATCATGCGTGAGAGACACTTGCACCGACCGAGCTAAAACAAAACATTGCACCGACCTCGATTGCGCACCCTTAGACATAGCATGAGACTCAGTGTAAGATGCAATACATGCACTGAGACACAAATGCACATGACACAGACTGAGATGCAGCACATGCACTGACACTAGATGTGCTTAGACGCTATATAAGATGCAAGCACCACAGCCCTCATATGCACAACCTATTTGATGAAATAGCATGCACACATACTCCACTACCACCAATAAAGATCAAGCAAATGGATCACTGGATCACAGCAACTCAGAGCAAGTGCATACACATATGACATGATACACATATCAAATCATGCACAAAGAATCAATGCACAGTCAATCTATCATGCAAACACAGGATGACTTATAGTGTTTGCTATCATCAAAATCACAGAGACAACACCCAGAGCCTCCATTTCCTCATCATCATAGTGCTGACAACGACCTTCCTACTCAAGGCATCGGCAACGACGTTCATCCTGCCCGGCTGATAAGACAGGGTGAAGTCATAATCCTTCATATACTCCATCCATCACCTCTGCCTGAGGTTGAGGTCCTTCTAAGTGAACACATACCTCAAACTCTGATGGTCTGTGAACACCTTGAACTTCTCACCGTATTGATAATGCCTCCAAATCTTCAATGCAAAGATCACAGCCGCTAACTGAAGATCATGGGTAGGGTAGTTCTCCTCATGGGGCTTTAGCTATCGAGATGCATAAGCCACCACACTACCATGCTGCATCAGCACAGCACCCAACCCAATCCCGGAAGCATCTATACACACCACAAAACCTCGCGATCCAGAAGGCAACACCAACATTGGTGCCGAAGTGAGCAACCGCCTAAGCTCCATAAAGCTCTGCTCACACTCACCAGTCCTGACAAATGGCACATCCTTCCGCATAAGCCTTGTCATCGGGGCTGCAACACGAGCAAAATCCTTAATGAACCTCCGGTAATAGCCTGCAAGCCCCAAGAAACTCTGAATCTCCGTCACGGATCTTGGCCTCGGCCACTGCATCACTGCCTCGACCTTGGCTAGATCCATGGAAATACCATCACCAGAAATCACGTGCCCCAAAAAGTACACCTCGCGAAGCCAAAACTCACACTTGCTGAGCTTAGCATACAACTGGTGATCTCACAAAGTCTGCAACACAGCCCTCAAATGATACGCATGCTCTTTAGCAGACCGCGAATAAACAAGGATGTCGTCCAAGTTGGGACGGAACACCCTCTGCATCAAATCCATAAATGCTGCGGGGGCATTGGTGAGCCCAAACGGCATCACCAAAAACTCATAATGCCCGTATCTCGAGCTGAACGCAGTCTTCTCCACGTCAGACTCTCGAATCCGCAATTGATAATAATCGGACCACAAATCAATCCGCGAGAACACTCGGGCAGACTGAAGCTGGTCGAACAAGTCAATAATCTGCGACAACGGATACTTATTCTTAACGGTCACCTCATTCAACTACCGGTAGTCAATGCACAACCTCAAACTACCGTCCTTCTTCTTCACAAACAACACTGGCGCACCCCAAGGGGAAAAGCTAGGACGAATGTACCCCTTGGCCAGCAACTCCTGCAACTGCACCCTCAACTCTCTCAACTCAGCGGGAGCCATACGGTAAGGAGCCTTCGACAAAGGTCCCGTACCAAGCACAATCTTGATCACAAAATCAATCTCCCGCTGGGGAGGCAATCCAGGTAGGTCCTCGGAAAAAATATCGGGAAACTCGCACACCACCGGAATGTTCTCCACATCCGGCTCCGACTGGTCCACCACGACCACAGAAGCAAGAAAACCTTGACAACCCGCATCAGGCAAACGACGAGCCCTAATAGCTAAATTAAGAAAGCGGGAAGAGGAAGACCTAATACCTTGGAAATAGAAGGTGGCTCCGCAAAGCCACCGGAAATAAACCCTCTTCGAGCCACAATCCACCAAAGCATGATGTGCCTCGAGCCAATCCATGCCCAAAATTACATCAAAGTCCCGAAGTGGCAATGCATAAAGCCTGGCCGGTAAACTCCGCCCTTCAACCCACACAGGAACCTCATCAAAACAATACGGAGTGATCATAAAATCACCATAACACTGCCAAATCACAGGACAACTGGGTCACCGGCTCCTCAATACTCAGCACGAAATCTTCCGAAATAAACGAATGAGACGCGCCAGAATCAAAAAAAACTCGAGCCGCACAACCCAAAATCTGAGCAGTACCTTCCACGAGTTGTGACGTCACTGCCTCCGTCCTAGTCATGTGTGTAATCTGACCTCGGGATCTCTGCTTGCCTCCCACACTCGCTGACCTGGGTAGCGGCGGATACTGCCCCTGCTGTTGCTGCCTTTGCTGCTGAGGGTACTGCTGCTGCGAAGGAAATTGCTGCTGTTGCGGCCTCTGAGGATAGTCACATGCCATATGCCCTGGCTGGTCACACCTGAAACAAATCACTGGCGCCATGCACTGCCTACCTGGATGTGACTCGCCACACCGGGGACACAATCCCCACGATCCACCCATTGATCCCTGACGCTGAAAAGGGATCGGCTGCTGCACACTACCCGAAGACGCCTACCTCTGATCCTTGCACTTCTTACCAAAGCCCTTCTTAACAAACTTCTTGAACTTGGAGCCAAAAGACGCATATCCTGCCGCTGACGCTACCGGTGTCAACGCTCCCGAACTACCCACAGTATGCTGAAAAGTACTTTGCTGCTGGGTAGCCGTGTGCTGACTACGGCTTGACTGGGACTGCCCCTGGCCTCTCGGTCCTCGGACCTTCTACATATCCAGCTCCAAAGATGCCGCCACACGAGATGCTGTCTCCAAATCAGTAGCAACGTTCACCATCAAGAGGTGCCTCAGCTCCTACCTCAAACCCTGAACAAACTGCTCGGTCTTCACTCCCTTATGCTCCATGATATGGGGAGCATAACAGCCTAACTCCATAAACCGAGCCCTGTACTGCAACACTGACATGTCACCCTGAACCAGCTCCAAAAACTGACGCATCTTCTACGTACCAACATAGGATGGGCAGAAAGTACGCTCGAAGACCGTAATGAAGTCCTTCAATGCGATCTCCTGAAGCGGACGAGACCGAAAGAACATCTTCCACTCCGAAGACCACTAATCTCGAGCCGTACCCTGCAACTGGTTACAGGCCAACATCACCATGTCCTCCACAGCACAGCGCATGGAACTGAACACTCTCTCCATCTCATCAAGCCATCGCCTGGCAACATCGAGATCTGGCTGGCCCTCGTAATAGGGTGGGTGAAACTGCAAGAAGTCCCTCACAGCATGACTGGGTCCACCCCGAGCCGATGATCCCTCGCTAGCATCACCGCCAAACTGCTGAGCCCTAGCCTGAAACATACTCTGAAAGAAATCCTCGACCCCCGGAACTCTCGTTGCATCCCCTGCCTGGTTGGTGACTAGTGGCACTCTACTCTGCTCCTCCTGCTCCTCTGCTGACTATCCCTACTGAGAGAGAGTCCTCTGCCTCGGCGCCATACTCGCCTATTGCAAACAAACAGAAAACATGAGAAACGGCAAAATTAATAAAACACACGGTGCCCTAAGCCAGTGCCGATTGTACATCACCATTGTGGACTAGTGGACCACTGCAATTACTTATGATTCTCATATATATCCACAACCGTGCTCTGATACCAGCTGTAACGACCCGAAATCTGAACACCGGGAAGGCCCGATAGCCCGAATCTCGAACCGCCACCCACAAGCCCGAAGACTTGGAAGGGTTGAAAGGATGGTGTGGAGATACACAAGGATCTAAAATAATTGCAGAGCTACGCAGTTAAATGAATTAAGTAGGAAGCAATTAATAACATTAATTAAATTACATGGTCCACAAAATAACAGCATTCTAAAAAGACAGTAGTCCACAACTAGTACAGTCCAAAGAGAAAAGTACAACTACGCGGGGCATACCCCAGAACTGGCAACTGGCAACTAACCTTGGGCACCTGAACCACGTGGAGCCTCTGAAGCGCTCCCCTGAAGCCTCGTCTCACCTGAAACATGGTGAAAACACGCAGAGAATGAGCCTCAAAACACAAGGCTCAGTAGGGATCATCCGGTCCCCACCTCGCAAACTGAGAAACTGCGCGGAAAGTAACTACAAGCTACTACGACGGATAGTATCAAACACACGGCATGAGAACCAAGACAACTCATCAAAAGCCAAAGAAAACCCAAGAGTCACTACCAGACAAAGACATGAGTACCAACCCACTAGAAGCAAGGCCAGATGCGTCCACTGATGACTTAGATCGCTCCTCGGGTGTCCCCCTCGACCCCTGGTGGAACGAGGACACCGTACTAGTAACCACAGAACAAGTGACTAGCTGGGGTCGCGCTCGTCAGCGCGGGTCCAACCGCCCCCAACCACGTGTGCACACACAGACCGCGCATCCCTGGTCTGGCCCTCTGACTGGTTTTCCCCTCAGCCGGACTCTGGCTGTAAGACGTGGGGCCCAACGGAAACCAGTCTAAAAATCATCTCTCGGGGTAGCCTCGCTACCACTCCCTGGTGGGACCACTCGCATGTTGGAAGGCTACGACTAGTGGAGGGTCACTGAAGGAGTAGACTCTCTAGTCAACGGAAAACGACGTCTAAACCGGACAAAGATCCCAAGATCCGAGCCGAGAACACCAACTCCCAAGATTCCACGGCGCCCTACATGTGGCCCCCACATGATGCCCAGCATCAGTCAGACCACGGGTAAGCACGTGGATCAAGATCCACTCACCCGGGACTCGAATCAGAAAAACATAACTCCGGTCGGACATAGATCTCTGGCGGTCCACCTTTGGGCCGCCACAGAGTCTAGCGGTCCAAAATTGGGCCGCCACTGGGACTATAGCAGTCCAACAATGGGCCGCCACACCCTGGGTTGTGAAGGAAATGGCGGTCCTATATAGGGCCGCCACAAGGATGTGGCGGGCGTACCTTCGGCCGCCACACACCCAAAATTTCCCAACGGTCGAAAACCAACGGTCAGAAATTAACGGTCAACTTGCCCTTTGGCGGTCTAACCCTCGGCCGCCACATCTTCTGGCGGTCTATCGTGCAGCCGCTAGAAGACATGGGGACATGTCGACAAAACAGTGCCCTATGGCGCACCCACCTTGGGCCGCCACAGGCTCTAGCGCACCTACCCTAGGCCGCCAAAGGCTTTGGCGGTCTCTGGAAGGACCGCCAAATAGTCCCGAGAACGGGCCGACGGGAACAAACCCAAAAACTCGTTCCACTCCCCGATCATCCACGGATGAAGGGGAAAACAAGGGGGAAGCTCCCCTATAGCCCCTTGCATGCATCTACGCCCTCGAATCGGTCTGAAATGCGATGAAACGGTAGATCAGCACACAACCCCCCAAATCTTGGATTTTTTTCTCTACCCGGCTCAAAAACGCCCCTCTCGACCTCTCCTCGACCTACAAATCACTGGGGACAATGGGATGAGCATGGGGATCCGTCTCCCTACCTTAATGGAGCACGAGCTCTGCCGGAACACCGCCGAACGTGAAGAAGAAGGTTTTAGAACCCTCGTTCCTTCACGAAAACCCACGAGCCACATGCCGCCATGATCGCCTCGCCGCCACGCCGTCACCTCACTGCCATCTACAGCCGGGGAGGGGCACCGTCGCCGTCACACCGGACGAAGAGAGAGAGGAAGGGGGTGGTCGCTCACGGGAGGAAGAAGGAAGAGGAAGAAAGAAGAACAAAGGGAAAAAGAAAAAGAAAATAGGGGTTTATATAGAAAATCCAAAATTTTTGGAAAATACTAAAAAATAGGAAAATATACCGCCGCGATCGTTGGAACACGTTTATCGCTGTGGTACCATTCCTGAGTAGGTGAACGACCCGGTTCACCCGCTACGGGGTTCCGTAGGTCCTGTCAGGGAAAAACACGGGAAACCTCGGAACACGTTCTGAGACCTCCAAAACTGATCGGAAACACACAGATCCGAACCCAAAAGATGTCCGAAAGATAACCCCGGGCAAAATTAGAACAAAATCTCCGAGAAAATAGATCCGAGACCCAAGAAGAGGGATCCGAAGGGTCCGGGATATTACATCAGGTCTGTCCCTCCCCAGGGTCGCCGCTCTTTCTTGCTCCCTCATGGCGCTTCGATGGTGGCGCCATGGAGGTGCTCCCCTCCTCACGCCGGCATCGCCGATGCTCTTCATCCTCATTCCTCCGATGGCCAGAGGACCCCATGAGGTAGTCTCAGTTGACGACGTTGGGCACGCCACTCTGAGTCCTACTGCGCTCTGGCCTCCTGCTCAGTAGTCACAGGTCCTTCAACGCCTGCACCTCTCCCCTCAGCTCCACCGCCTCTATGCGGGCGCGCTCCGCCTCGGCACGATATCAGTCTGTCGCTGTCACCTCCAGCATCCCAACATAGGATCGCTCCATCTCTACACAGAGGCGTGCTACCTCTGCTACCTCTGCACGGAGCTGCTCCGCCTCGGCACGAGAGCGCTCAGCCTCCTCCCTCTGCCGGGTAGCCTCACCCAGCGTAGCTGCCAAATCCCTCGCCTACATATGCATTCATCTCATAAATCATTCTTTCAGTACTAATCATGAAATTCACAAGGAGGAAGAGTGGTTTGCTTACCATCTTAGCAAGAACGGCCTCGGCCTCCTCAGCTCGCGCTATCGCCCGCGCGAAATCTGCATCCCGCTTGGCCCGATCCGCAGGTGGCTGTGAGGAGGAGGATGGTGCGTCTGGTGCCTAGCGCTGGGTTCCCTCGACACGCTGCATTTGGAATCATGTCAGTCTCATTTAAGCATAAATATTGCATTTTTAGGTCTAAGGTTGAAGCTTACCAGGAGGTCTAGGGAGCACTGAAGCTCGTCCCGCTGCTGGATCGTCGAGTGGAGCAACCCCTGGAGCTCTGCAATCTATCCCTGGGGGTCTAGCTGCATGTAGAGTGTCCTTCATTAGTATGCAATTATAGTCATAAGCATTTTTAGAAAGTATGAGTCTAGAGTCATACCGGTCGTTGCGCGCCACGGAAGACCTGGTCTCCGTAGCGTCGGGCATAGGCCGTCAGGTAGGCCTCGCCGCTAGCAGCTCGGGTGCGCACTGCTCGCCCCTATCTCGTCCAATCCCGGATCTGGTCCATGGCCTGGGAGATCCAATCTATCTCTATCGTGAGCCCGCGTGCGTGGCGTCCCATGCGCTCCTCCGGTCGCTCTCTCACCAGGAACTCCACTTCTGGCTGCTGTACGCCCACTGTCCTCATGATCAATCGGTAGTGGAGCGGCTCGATCAAGTTCAAGTAATGGAGCCAGATGTCTCGGCCCGCGTACGCTAGGGCTGCCACCACCCATGGCTGGCCCTCCTGGCCCTCCTGCCCCTCGCCCGGGTACGGTGTCCACCAGACCTGTAAAACGGCGACCAACTGCATCAGCATCTAAGCATATAGTTGCATTCTAAAAGAATAGAAAATTTTAAGTTTAGGTCTTACCGAGGCATAGGGTAAAGTGTCGAGGTCGTCCTGGATCGCCCGCACCTGGCGTCTCAGAGACCCCACCTCCCAAACCGTCGTCCACCGCCTCGCGATGGGCATGCGGTCGGGGTGCACCTCCTGTCCTCTCCCCAGCCCGGGGAGGTACATGTAGGCCCACACCTGCATCAAAGATGTCAGCATATAGCATTTCTTAAAATCATATAGGAATTGCACAAGCGTTTTAAGAGTCGATGCTTACCTATAGTAGTGGAGAGAATCCGCCGAGCATCGTGCACCGGCTGGTGGAGCTCAAAGTGTCGAAGAGGAAGGCGAGTACCGCTGCACCCCACGCATACTCGCCGACTCGGTCTACCTCCTCGAGTATGGGCAGGAGTCTGCAACTCACTCCGTCTGCCCTGGTGGCGAACAACAGCCTTCCGAATAGCAACATCAGGAACCGCCGAAGGACTATGTCTACCTCTAGTCCTAGCTCGGCTGCTACCCGCTCCCGTGCCCAGTCTGTCAGCCGTCCCAGGTGCTGCTCCGGAAACTCTCCAACTGCGATCCCGGCTCCTCTCAGCACAAGGCTCTCCTGCAGCCTCGCTCTCGGTAGGATCATGGAGTGGCGCTCCAGCCTCAAAAGCTCCAGTCCCAATAGTCGCTGGGCCAGCTCCCGGTAGTCTGTCAGCATCCTCCCGCTCACTGGTGCGCCATGCACTCTCAGCCCGGTGATGGGCGTCACGTCCTCTAGTGTAGAGATCATGTGACCCCATGGGAACAAAAATGCCCGGTTGACTGGGTCCCACCGGTCGTGCAGCACGTACAGGAGGGCGGTGTCCAGTCTCGCCACCTCCATGCCTAGGAACTCTGCAAATCCCATGGCGGCTAGTCGCTCCCTCTGGAAGTCCAGCAGTGCCAGGTACACTGCCCGGACCTGGAGCCAGGAAATCCGTGTCCAACATTGTCACTGCATACATTCAGCATTTTAGGTTAGTTATTCATTTTCATAAATCAAGCATATATATATATATATATATATAATGCAACCTGTTATGGAGGTGGCCATCACAGGATCATTTTCATCATCCTAATGGTCTTCTGTTGACCGTTTCTAATCCCCAACAATCCTCATCAGACCATTTTTAGTTTCCAATAAACCTCTTCGCTAATCTAGGTTTGAACGGTCATCCTCTGACCGTTTTGGTCCAATGGGCAGTCTGTTGGAGACCATTTTTGTTCCTTGGCGGTCTAGTTCAGACCGTTTCTACCCTCCGTAAGTCGGTTAGTGTCTAAACGGTCGTGAGATGACCTCCTGGCCCCTTAGCGGTCCCTGCTTGGACCATTTCTTCCCCACCGCGGTGGACGACATTCGCCCATCCCCCCATTCGTTGGAAATAGCCCTACGGGCCCTTACAACTATCCCTAGGGGTTGGTGTGACCCCTCTATCCTCATCTAAACCCCATGCATCACTAGAAATTCAAGAATTGAAAGGTTTTTTTTCGGTGGCCTACCTCGGTCGACGAGACTCCCTTGGCCAGTTTCTCGGTCGTTGTCGCCTCCTCCTCACCCTTCGGCTATATTACGGCCTCCTCAAGTGCTCCGGTGGCCGCGGAAGGCCCTGCTCCTTTAACCCCGGTCGACAGCGGCGCTATCTCCTCTGAAGGGATCGCCGGCGGCGGCGTGGCTCCTTCCACTTCGGCCATCCGACGGGCAAAGCGTTTCAAAGCCTGCTTCTTAATGAGCATCCGGGTGTGTGAGAGGGCTAAGCTAGGGGGAAGAAGGTCTCACGGTGGGGGAGAAAGGATGGTGAGGACACACGGCGCTATCCTCGACGGAGCACCCGGCACACCGCTACCTCCTTGTGGCTCGGCGACGGCGGCACCTTCTAGTTATCTTTTCATCATCATGTTTAGGCCATGTTGGGCCTCAGTCTGGACTTGCTCAGGCCTTGTGGGCCTTGTCTTTTGGTCCCTGCGTGGACATCTTCTTGTTTAGGCACTTATTGGGCCATATAGTGGCCAATTGGGTTGCTTTGTGGGGTAATGGATCGTGTTATGGGGTCAGGGGCTTATTGGGATTTGAAGCCCACTAAAAAAGGGCCCATTAGGGTTAGGGGGCGGCCCCCTCCCCAGCTAGAGGAGGAGGAGGCAGCCGCCCCCCCCCCCTTCCTAGTTCTACTAGGGAAGGTGGGGGGCGCTGCCCTCTCCCTTCCCCTTTCCCCCTCTCCTCCTTTCCCCAACTCCACCCCTTCCTTATCCCACTTAGAATCCTTTCCTATTTTCTAAGCTTGCTGAATTATGGGTCGCCTTTCTCTCCTTGGAGCTGGGCGCACCCCTCCCCTTCTAGTTAGATTAGGGTTTTCCCATCCCCTATAAGTAGTTCTCACATTGTACCGATTACAGTTTACACATGAATTTGAATACAAGTGAGTATTGTGCAAAGCTTTTTGCGCCCTTCTCTCTCTCTCTCTTTCTTCTCCTGCGACGGGAGAACGGCGGGGTGTGACGCCTCAGCCCTCGGTGGACTCCGGGGTTCCCTCTTATCCTCATCTTCTTCCTCAACGGTTCGTGTGCGTGATTCCAGATTTCTGCCCCGACTTGTAGCAGAGCTCGCGCCCCCTTCTTGGACGAGTTTTGCCACGATCTATTTTCTGGAGATACGTCTGCGGATCAGCTTCGCGTCGGCGCCGGTTTTGCATCAATCGGGGATCGGCACTGCCCGTACCGATTTTCTCCGCCGACCTGCGCCAGCACCACTTTCTCTGCTCGCCCAGCGGGGAGGCCCTGATTGCGAATTTTCCCCAGGCCTCCACGCTGCGTCTTTTGCGCTGGTTTCTTCAGGGTTCGTGGATCTCCGAGTTAACTTTCCAACGCCGCCGACGGCGTTGCATTTCGACATCGTCACCGTCCGTGGCGGTCGATCTCGTGGGGTTGCGCCAGCGTGTCTGCCCAGTCCGCCCAGCGAACCAGTCCTGACTTTCAACGACTCCTGCGGCTCGCACCGGCGTCGTCTGCCAGCGCCATTTGGCCGAGGGTGACCTCTGCCAATCAGCTGTCTCCACCAACCGGCCCGGACTTGTTCGGGCACCAGAAGGCCGATTTCCAGATTTTACCGACGGCGTGCGCAGTTCTGTGTCCACAGAACCTGATCTGACTTTCAGCAGCGCCCACGGTCACCACCGGCGGATCCAGCGCGCCCCCTTTGGCCGGAGCGTTCCTCCATCAGTCAGCGACGCGTCCTCTCTGACGGTGCTTCAAACGGGCGTCGTATCAGCCCGTGAGACCCCCTCCGCTCAGGCGCGCGCGACACCGGTTTCGGCAGCGTTGCATCCGAACCTCCTCGCGGCCAACCCGTCACCGAGTGCGGCCCGTCAACCCGTGTCCGGCAGTCCCGAACGTATTGGTTGTAGCCTTTTACCTCCCTGCGAGGAGTGGGCCACTATTGGGTTGTATTTTATTGATCTCTGGTGTATCGGGGTTGTTGGTTCACGGCCGGGGTTCCTTCCCCACGCCTAGGCGTGGAGGTACGCGCTCCGACTCTCCTCTTTTGCTTGCTCTTTTAGTATGTGATTGATTATGCCGCGTGAGAGAAGGTAGGCGTCTAGCCACTTTTTGCCATCACCGCGGATCGTGAGTGAGAGCATCCATCCTAGCACTAGTCGAGCACCGAGCTAGGACTCGACTCCCCTTGTCTTTGGAGGTCGACTATACGCCTAGACACGTGCGCTTCCCTCCTTGGGACGGCCGAGGTCGGAGTTTCTGTTGAGAGACGTCCCTCATTCTGTGGGATATCACGGTGGTCAGCCACTTGGCGACCCTTGAGCGTGCTACTGCTGGCCTGAGTTAGAGTCTTTTGTGAGTCTTAGTCCGTGTCGGTCCCCGTCCCGCGTCAAATTTGGTATCAGAGCCAGGTTACCAACTTGTCCTTACAGGTTGGGTCTTAGGGTCGTGTCTAGGTTTTGGACGTGTCTTGTTTGAGTCTTGCATCTCATTGCATTCGTGTCCCTCTAGGTCTTAGGGTGTCAGCCTACCCTTCCCTTAGTCTCCTTTGCATGCCCACTCGGGGTGGTTCGGATTACCATCGCCCGGACGCCATGGGTGACCAACACCCACCTCAGGGACGCCCATCTCTAGAGGATCTGATTACCCAACTTATGACCCGTATGGACAGGTCTGACCAGTCCATCAAGGAGTTGACTGAGCATCTAGATGGCCGTCTGAAGATCATTGAGGATCGTGCCAGAGTGTCTGACTTAACCATCCAGGGCCTTGTTGGACGGATTGGGAGAGTTGATGAAGTGCCCCACCAGGACCCTCCTAGAGCCGATCGAGCCCCTCCAGTTGCTGCCGCTCAAGCCCCTCGGGCTCAGGAGCGACGTCCCCGAGCCCCCGACTTTGATGACTATGGGTCCGAGAATGATTTTGAGGGGAATGGGCGCCAGTACCGTGGTCGTCGACCACATCAGGATGAGGATGATAGGATCCTTAGGACCGTCCGTGCCGATCCACCCACTTTCGAGGGGTCCCTTGACCCAAAAGTCTACATAGACTGGGAGAATAGCATGGATAGGTATTTCGAATGGGTTGAGATGTCTGAGCTTCGGCAAGTCCGATTTGCCAAGATGAAGCTCGTGGGGAGAGCCCAGACCTACTGGAGGAATGTCGAGAGCCTGATGTTGCAGAGGCAGGATCCACCCATAGAAACCTGGATTGACATGCGGCGTAAGCTCCGCGAGAAGTATGTCCCTCCTTCTTACCGCCAGAGGCTCATCGACCGATGGCAGACCCTTAGTCAGGGCGATCGGTCCGTGACCGAGTACATCGCCGAGTTTGATGAGTATTATTTGCGATGTGGAGTTGATGAGGAGAAGGGCATGCCTGTTTCGCGTTTTCGCCGTGGTTTGAGGCCCGAGTATCAGTATGAGCTCTACCGTCGCCAGGTAGACACTTTAGAGCTGGCTTACCAGGTTGCCCTAGAGTTAGAGCAATTTGAGTTGGAGTTTGGCCCCACCTTTCGTCAGGGGATGCCTAGTCAGCGGGGTCTTGACCCTCGCTCCACTTCCACCCAGTATGGTCGATATCCGGCGGCTCGGCCCGCGGAGCCTCTTCGCCAGGACCCCACTGGTCCCAGGCCTCGTCCACCCCTTCCTAGGGACCCGTTTCCTCCACCTCGCCAGCAGCCGCCCTACCCCCCCACACGCCCTACACTTCCACCTCCCGCGCACCCTGCGCGTTCTCAGCCTTTACTGCCCGCGCCCCGTCATGATGACAAGGGCAAGAGTCCTATGACCGCTGGAGCCTCATCCAGTGCGGGCGCACGTAATAATTGTTACCGGTGTGGCGGATTTGGCCACTTTGCTGATAGATGCCCCACTCGAGAGAGGAAGGCCCTTGTCATGGCAGACCCCACTTCCACTGAGTCCCCCACTGAGCCTATTCCTGTTAGTTATGAGGTAGACCAGGACTTGGTTGAGGAGTTCTTCGATGATCTGCTCGAAGGAGAGCAGGATGGTGCCCAGGGTAGCCACTTTCAGGGTGACCCACAGTTAGGGGTAGTTAGGTGCATCCTAGCCCAGCCCCAGGTGAGTGACGACTGGCGTCGCACCACCATTTTTCACACCTTCTGCAGGCTTGGGGGTAAAGCTTGCAAGATTGTCATTGATAGCGGGAGTTGCATCAACGCCATATCTACTGGCACTGTTACCCGCCTTGGGCTAACCCCAGTTGACCACCCTGCCCCCTATAGGGTTTCGTGGGTCAATTCTACCTCCATTCCTGTTAGGCTCCGTTGCCTGGTGCCCCTTCAGTTCCAGACCTATCAGGATGAAATTTGGTGCGATGTTCTACCTATGGAGGTAGGTAGCATTATTTTAGGGAGGCCGTGGTTGTTTGACATGGATGCCACCCTACAGGGCCGTGCAAACACTTGCACATTTGATCACAACGGCCACAGGATCACCCTCCACCCAGCCCCACCTAGGGACCCTACTGTTAGGGGACCAGCCGGCCCTAGTGCCACGACCACCCCTCACCAGGGGAAGGTCAGCCCACCACCACCACCACCTCCGGTGTCAGTTTCCAGTTTCCACCCCCTCTCCCACCCTCACCATAGAGGCCCCTCCGACTAGGAGGTTGATGATCATCAGTCCCCGAGAGATGGAGAGAGAGGTTGCTAGTGGTGTCCCTCTTTTAGCTGTGGTTGTCAGGGAGACGGGTGAGGTGGTCCCCAGTCTCGAGG
The DNA here is from genome assembly GCA_022559845.1 of Amorphophallus konjac. Taxonomy (NCBI): domain Eukaryota; kingdom Viridiplantae; phylum Streptophyta; class Magnoliopsida; order Alismatales; family Araceae; genus Amorphophallus; species Amorphophallus konjac. Next base: position 97,309,176 of record CM040123.1, read on the forward strand.
GAGTGACAGACCCTCAGTTAGCTGAGATGTTGCGAGAGTTTGCTGATATTTTCCCGGAGGACCTTCCCGAAGGCCTTCCACCATTGCGTGACATTCAGCACGAGATTGATCTTGTCCCGGGCTCGTCCTTGCCCAATCTTCCACATTATAGGATGAGTCCTGCGGACCACGCTGAGCTACAGAGACAGGTTGATGAGTTGATGAGTAGGGGTTCCCTTAGGGATAGCAAGAGTCCCTGTGCTGTTCCCGCCCTGCTAGCACCGAAGAAGGATGGCACATGGCGTATGTGCATCGATAGCCGTGCGATCAATAAAATCACGGTTAAGTATAGGTTTCCCATTCCCCGGCTGGATGACTTGCTTGATATGATGTCGGGAGCCACGATTTTCTCGAAGATCGATCTTAGGAGTGGCTATCACCAGGTGAGGATCAGACCAGGTGATGAGTGGAAGACTGCATTTAAGACCAAGGATGGTCTTTACGAGTGGTTGGTCATGCCCTTCGGGCTGACTAACGCCCCTAGCACCTTCATGCGGGTGATGACGCAGGTGTTGCGTCCTATGATTGGAGTGTTTGTGGTCGTCTACTTCGACGACATCTTGATTTATAGCCGCACTAGGGAGTTACACCTAGACCACCTTAGGCAGGTGTGTGTTGTTCTGAGACGGGAGAGCTTGTTTGCCAACCCTAAGAAGTGTAGCTTCATGACTGACCAGGTTTCTTTCTTAGGGTTCATTGTGTCCCGTGACGGAGTCTCCGCTGATCCGGAGAAGATCCGTGCCATAGTGGAGTGGCCCGAGCCCCGCTCACTCCACGATGTTAGGAGCTTTCATGGTCTGGCGACATTCTATCGCCGTTTCATTAGGGGGTTCAGTTCTATCACCGCCCCGATCACGGATTGCATCCGTAAGGGCGAGTTTACCTGGACGAAGGCTGCTGCCACAGCCTTCCAGACTATCAAGGATCGCATGACCCAGGCACCCGTTCTTACACTTCCTGACTTTTCTAAGGTGTTTGAGGTTACATGTGATGCCTCAGGTGTAGGCATAGGGGGAGTGCTTAGCCAGGAGTCCCACCCTATAGCCTTTTTCAGTGAGAAACTCAATGATGCCAAACTGCGTTACTCTACTTATGACAAGGAATTCTACGCAGTTGTCCAGGCTTTGCGCTATTGGAGGCACTATCTCCTCCACCAGGAGTTCGTGCTCTTTTCTGACCACGAGGCATTGAGATTTCTCCACACCCAAAAGAAGTTGAATGCCAGACATAGTAGATGGGTGGAATATTTGCAGGAGTTTACATTCGTTCTCAAGCACAAGGCAGGTGCTGAGAACAAGGTGGCCGATGCTCTTAGTCGGCGGGTGATGTTGATATCCACCATGAATGTTCAGGTGGTTGGTTTAGAGAAGTTGAAAGAGGCCTACATTGATTGCCCGGACTTCGGTCCCATCTATTCTGCCCTTCAGTCAGGACCGTCCCGTGAGTTTAGCGAGTATGTCCTTCAGGATGGTCACTTATTTCGAGGTGATAGGTTGTGCATCCCACGGACTTCAGTTCGTGATTTTCTTACGTGGGAGCTTCATGCAGGAGGTCTTGCCGGCCACTTCGGCCGAAACAAGACCATAGAGGCTGTTGAGCACCGTTTCTGCTGGCCTAGTTTGAAGAGGGATGTAGCCCGCATAGTTGCCCAGTGTCGTATTTGTGCCCTAGCGAAGCAGAGGAAACAGAACACTGGCCTTTATACCCCTCTGCCTGTCCCTGATAATCCTTGGCAGGATATCAGCATGGACTTTGTGCTTGGTTTGCCCCGTACTGCACGGCGGCATGATTCTATTTTTGTTGTGGTTGACCGCTTCTCCAAGATGGCCTTGTTTATTCCTTGTTCCAAGACATCGGATGCCTCTAGAGTTGCCAGGTTGTTCTTCACCCACTGTGTGTCCAGGTTTGGGTTGCCGCGTACCATTGTTTCTGATAGGGATGTGCGTTTTACGAGCTATTTTTGGAAAACCCTTTGGCGGATGATGGGCACCCAGTTGAAGTTCTCCACCGCATACCACCCCCAGACTGACGGTCAGACAGAGGTAGTCAATAGAAGTCTAGGGGATCTTCTGAGGTGTTTAGTGCGTGATAGAGTTGGAGATTGGGACCTTGTCTTACCATTAGCAGAGTTTGCATATAATGATTCGGTCAATAGGTCTACAGGGTTGAGTCCATTTGAGATTGTCACTGGTCGAAGACCTAGGAAGCCGATTGATTTGATTCCCTCCCCCATTCAGTCCCGAGTCTCTGAGTCAGCTGAGTCTTTTGCAGAGCATATTAGACAGTTGCATGACCATGTCCGTCGTCATATAGAGGCCAGCAACGCACGTTACAAGGAGTTAGCTGACGCGCACAGACGCACACGTGAGTTCCGCGAGGGAGAGTACGTCATGGTCCGGGTTAGATCGGAACGGTTTCCTTCGGGAGCCGTAAAGAAGCTCCAAGACCGCGGTGCAGGACCATTCAGAGTGTTGAGGCGTATTGGGTCGAACGCGTATGAGATCGAGCTACCAGATGACTACGGGATCAGTTCGACGTTCAATGTCTCTGATCTGGTAGCTTATCGGGATCCCGCGGTGATACCCAGTGAGTTATTTGGGCCTGACCCTCCTGTTGTGAGTGATACACCTACTGAGAGTCCACCTCCTCCAGCCCCATTACAAAAACGCGAGCATATAGATTGCATACTGGATGAGCAGGTGACTACTACCAGGAGCGGAGCCTACCAACGCTTCTTAGTGCGTTGGAGAGGGCGCCCCGAGTCAGACAACACCTGGATTACACGTGGAGAGCTGGAGCGGATCGATCCGGACCTGCTGGAGCGGTACCTCAGCGACCGTGACCCTTATTCGACGGGGTCGAGTTCTTCCCACCCGGGGAGAATTGGTGAGGACACACGGCGCTATCCTCGACGGAGCACCCGGCACACCGCTACCTCCTTGTGGCTCGGCGACGGCGGCACCTTCTAGTTATCTTTTCATCATCATGTTTAGGCCATGTTGGGCCTCAGTCTGGACTTGCTCAGGCCTTGTGGGCCTTGTCTTTTGGTCCCTGCGTGGATATCTTCTTGTTTAGGCACTTATTGGGCCATATAGTGGCCAATTGGGTTGCTTTGTGGGGTAATGGATCGTGTTATGGGGTCAGGGGCTTATTGGGGTTTGAAGCCCACTAAAAAAGGGCCCATTAGGGTTAGGGGGCGGCCCCCTCCCCAGCTAGAGGACGAGGAGGCAGCCGCCCCCCCCCCCCCCTTCCTAGTTCTACTAGGGAAGGTGGGGGGCGCTCCCCTCTCCCTTCCCCTTTCCCCCTCTCCTCCTTTCCCCAACTCCACCCCTTCCTTATCCCACTTAGAATCCTTTCCTATTTTCTAAGCTTGCTGAATTATGGGCCGCCTTTCTCTCCTTGGAGCTGGGCGCACCCCTCCCCTTCTAGTTAGATTAGGGTTTTCCCATCCCCTATAAGTAGTTCTCACATTGTACCGATTACAGTTTACACATGAATTTGAATACAAGTGAGTATTGTGCAAAGCTTTTTGCGCCCTTCTCTCTCTCTCTCTTTCTTCTCCTGCGACGGGAGAACGGCGGGGTGTGACGCCTCAGCCCTCGGTGGACTCCGGGGTTCCCTCTTATCCTCATCTTCTTCCTCAACGGTTCGTGTGCGTGATTCCAGATTTCTGCCCCGACTTGTAGCAGAGCTCGCGCCCCCTTCTTGGACGAGTTTTGCCACGATCTATTTTCTGGAGATACGTCTGCGGATCAACTTCGCGTCGGCGCCGGTTTTGCATCAATCGGGGATCGGCACTGCCCGTACCGATTTTCTCCGCCGACCTGCGCCAGCACCACTTTCTCTGCTCGCCCAGCGGGGAGGCCCTGATTGCGAATTTTCCCCAGGCCTCCACGCTGCGTCTTTTGCGCTGGTTTCTTCAGGGTTCGTGGATCTCCGAGTTAACTTTCCAACGCCGCCGACGGCGTTGCATTTCGACATCGTCACCGTCCGTGGCGGTCGATCTCGTGGGGTTACGCCAGCGTGTCTGCCCAGTCCGCCCAGCGAACCAGTCCTGACTTTCAACGACTCCTGCGGCTCGCACCGGCGTCGTCTGCCAGCGCCATTTGGCCGAGGGCGACCTCTGCCAATCAGCTGTCTCCACCAACCGGCCCGGACTTGTTCGGGCACCAGAAGGCCGATTTCCAGATTTTACCGATGGCGTGCGCAGTTCTGTGTCCACAGAACCTGATCTGACTTTCAGCAGCGCCCACGGTCACCACCGGCGGATCCAGCGCGCCCCCTTTGGCCGGAGCGTTCCTCCATCAGTCAGCGACGCGTCCTCTCTGACGGTGCTTCAAACGGGCGTCGTATCAGCCCGTGAGACCCCCTCCGCTCAGGCGCGCGCGACACCAGTTTCGGCAGCGTTGCATCCGAACCTCCTCGCGGCCAACCCGTCACCGAGTGCGGCCCGTCAACCCGTGTCCGGCAGTCCCGAACGTATTGGTTGTAGCCTTTTACCTCCCTGCGAGGAGTGGGCCACTATTGGGTTGTATTTTATTGATCTCTGGTGTATCGGGGTTGTTGGTTCACGGCCGGGGTTCCTTCCCCACGCCTAGGCGTGGAGGTACGCGCTCCGACTCTCCTCTTTTTGCTTGCTCTTTTAGTATGTGATTGATTATGCCGCGTGAGAGAAGGTAGGCGTCTAGCCACTTTTTGCCATCACCGCGGATCGTGAGTGAGAGCATCCATCCCTAGCACTAGTCGAGCACCGAGCTAGGACTCGACTCCCCTTGTCTTTGGAGGTCGACTATACGCCTAGACACGTGCGCTTCCCTCCTTGGGACGGCTGAGGTCGGAGTTTCTGTTGAGAGACGTCCCTCATTCTGTGGGATATCACGGTGGTCAGCCACTTGGCGACCCTTGAGCGTGCTACTGCTGGCCTGAGTTAGAGTCTTTTGTGAGTCATAGTCCGTGTCGGTCCCCGTCCCGCGTCAAAGGATGAAGGGTGGCTCGGTGGCTCTCGGTGGGGGGGGGGGGGGAGAAAGAGGGAAGGTGAGGGTGACGATGGGGCGGTTTTCTTTTTTTGAAACCAACGGTCATTTAGCGGTCTATCGCTCGACCGTTTATATCTTATAAACGGTCGAGTTATAGCCGTCTTTGTGAGAGCAAGCGGACAGTCATATAGCCATTCAGTTGTGTTGTGCGGTCCTTCTTATGACTGTTTTTGAGGTTTAGGCGGTCATGCTTAGATCGTTTTATTTTAATGGCCCTATTTTGTCATGTTTAATTCATGCCTATGAACCCTGTTAATTCATTCTTATGCATGATCACATTTTGGCTATCTGATATAATGTCAATTGCACAATCTATGATGAATTTTGTCCTACCAGGCTACATGCCATGCTCTCAATTTGGCAGGTAAGTCAGGTAAGTATTCCGCATCCCTTATCTCTTAATGCATTACTATATAGTATTTATGTTATATAATCTCAAAAACTGGCTGGTCATTCATGTGTTCTGGGATCTGATGTTCTCCTTTACCAAAAATGATGATGATCTAGGTGCACATGTTTAATCGTTGGTTAAGGTCGTTAGGTGGGTGAAATTAGGGGACGATGGTTCTATTCTGCACGCCATGATTACAGATAGTATCCTGACCCTGATTAATCCAACCTAGCAATATTATTCTCTAGTACTTTCTATTTTATCTTTATTTGCATTCATTTTAATGATTTCTTTATTTAAGCCCAGCATGCATCATACACATTTTTGAGCATTCATGACGCCAAGTCCATTAAGGTCAGCCACTTGGGATATCACGTCCCTCATTCGTGGTGTCCATGTCAAGCCGCTGTTCAGAAGCTGCCCCTGCACAGAACCAGAACGGGGTCCCCGCTCAGTCGTCCGTGGCGACCAGGTTCGGGCGGAACCAAAATTCAGAAAAATTGTGCTGCATCCCTACCCTGTTACGAAGCCAACGGCACCAACCGCGCCTCCGGCAAAATTCCAGAGTGCGATCTACAGCCACTTCAACAGCTGCTGGTCACAGATTCCAGAACCGGGCTGATAAAAGAATTTGGAGAAATATGAAAGAAGAGTCAGTTTTATGCCCGACGTTAATTCGTTTCACATCAAGTGGTATCAGAGCTTAGGGAATCGGGCCGTCCCATCGGACCGAGATCCTGAGCTTTGAGGTTCGAGGTCGAACCTCCTCCAAGCGGAGGAGTATGATGGAAATCTCAGTTCAAGATTCAAAATTCACGAGCTTTGTGGGTTTGATGAGATCGACAGTTTACACAAAATCTGAGCTGAACCTTCTCCGAGTCAGGAAGTTTGACGGAACAAGCATCTCCGAGTGATCGGCAAGCAGCTTCATCAACAAATGCAATCAAATGGGCCATTCCATGCTAATCGTCTCATTTTATTGGGCCGTATACATGGGCCTAATGGGTCATCTCTATGAAATTTTATTCACAATAAAAGAGTCTTATTATGTATTTTAGTCTTTCGGTGTCTTTAAGTATTCCTAGGGAATCATGATAAGAAGGTATTAAGTGTTAAGGAGTCTTATTATGTATTTTGATGTTTCCGATAGGGTGTCTTTTAGTATTCCTAGGAAGTCATGATACTAAGTGGTAAGTGTCTCTTAATCTTCCTTGTATGCCTATATAAGAGTCTTGTATCCCACGGTGGAAAAACAGTGAATGAAGATCTATTTTTGGAACCCATGTGAGTCCCACGTAGGGGGACCTTTCCCCCTCCCTTATCTTCTTCCCTTCACCCCCCTGCAATTCCCATGGCCGCTAGTGCCTTTTCTTCCTTCCCTCTCCACGGGTGCGATGCCCACTTCTTCCCTTCCTCAACCACGGGTGAGTGATGCCCTTCGTCTAATTCTCTCTCTCTCTCTCTCTCTCTCTCTATCTCTCTCCAATTCTCTCTCATCCCCACCCCAAATTCGGAATCCACTCTCTCTCCTCTCTTTCACCTCTAATTAAGACCCCTCCCCCTTCCCTATACCCCTCATTTAAGTCCCCTCCCCTCCCCTAGGTAGAACTCCCACTCCCTAGGCATTCTCTCCCCTTCCCCACACAACCTTTCGTCTTCCCAGGCACCCTTTCATCTCCCCAAGGCCCAATTTCGAATTTGGGTGTTCCCTCCTCTCTCTCTCACCACCCCATTACCTCCCCACCTCCCAAAAGCACCCCCCTGCAACCCCAGCCACGTCCATCCCCCCCCCCCTCCCTTAACCCAAACCCACAAATCCCTTCCATCCCCCTTAATCCCCCCTCCTCAATCAGCTCCATTCGCAGGCAGAAATCAAGCCCGAGTTGCAGTCGATATTGGGAGCAGTTCCAGGCAGAATCGGCTTCCGGGTTCTTCATCAAAAACGTACGTTGGCGAGTCTTCTGACCAGGCGAGGTGGAATCGTCCTCTTCCGAGTTCGTGAGCATCGGCAGTGGCCAATCTCCCACGACTGCGCAGGAGGCTCCTGAACCCGACCAGAAGCTGAGGAAGACCACCACCACGCCCAACCCTGACGGAATCCGACTCCGAGCTGTTCAGCAAAGTTCCTCCCCTCTCTGTCAGCTCTCAGGAACAGAAGGCGGTTCGTCGATCGGAGCTCAAGGTGTGAAGTTATCAATTTCCTACCACTGTTGGGTCATTCTGTCCACCGATCCCCTCCTCCGACCCGTCCCCACTCAACGGGACCTGCACGTCCACACCGACATCCGACTGAGGCGAGACCAGTGCCGCTGGAAAGTAGTCGTCCCCACGATTCCAACGCCACCTGCTGCGCACCAAACGGAGTTCGGGATTGCTCGTGGTGTCCATGTCAAGCCGCTGTTCAGAAGCTGCCCCTGCACAGAACCAGAACGGGGTCCCCGCTCAGTCGTCCGTGGCGACCAGGTTCGGGCGGAACCAAAATTCAGAAAAATTGTGCTGCATCCCTACCCTGTTACGAAGCCAACGGCACCAACCGCGCCTCCGGCAAAATTCCAGAGTGCGATCTACAGCCACTTCAACAGCTGCTGGTCACAGATTCCAGAACCGGGCTGATAAAAGAATTTGGAGAAATATGAAAGAAGAGTCAGTTTTATGCCCGACGTTAATTCGTTTCACATCAAGTGGTATCAGAGCTTAGGGAATCGGGCCGTCCCATCGGACCGAGATCCTGAGCTTTGAGGTTCGAGGTCGAACCTCCTCCAAGCGGAGGAGTATGATGGAAATCTCAGTTCAAGATTCAAAATTCACGAGCTTTGTGGGTTTGATGAGATCGACAGTTTACACAAAATCTGAGCTGAACCTTCTCCGAGTCAGGAAGTTTGACGGAACAAGCATCTCCGAGTGATCGGCAAGCAGCTTCATCAACAAATGCAATCAAATGGGCCATTCCATGCTAATCGTCTCATTTTATTGGGCCGTATACATGGGCCTAATGGGTCATCTCTATGAAATTTTATTCACAATAAAAGAGTCTTATTATGTATTTTAGTCTTTCGGTGTCTTTAAGTATTCCTAGGGAATCATGATAAGAAGGTATTAAGTGTTAAGGAGTCTTATTATGTATTTTGATGTTTCCGATAGGGTGTCTTTTAGTATTCCTAGGAAGTCATGATACTAAGTGGTAAGTGTCTCTTAATCTTCCTTGTATGCCTATATAAGAGTCTTGTATCCCACGGTGGAAAAACAGTGAATGAAGATCTATTTTTGGAACCCATGTGAGTCCCACGTAGGGGGACCTTTCCCCCTCCCTTATCTTCTTCCCTTCACCCCCCTGCAATTCCCATGGCCGCTAGTGCCTTTTCTTCCTTCCCTCTCCACGGGTGCGATGCCCACTTCTTCCCTTCCTCAACCACGGGTGAGTGATGCCCTTCGTCTAATTCTCTCTCTCTCTCTCTCTCTCTCTCTATCTCTCTCCAATTCTCTCTCATCCCCACCCCAAATTCGGAATCCACTCTCTCTCCTCTCTTTCACCTCTAATTAAGACCCCTCCCCCTTCCCTATACCCCTCATTTAAGTCCCCTCCCCTCCCCTAGGTAGAACTCCCACTCCCTAGGCATTCTCTCCCCTTCCCCACACAACCTTTCGTCTTCCCAGGCACCCTTTCATCTCCCCAAGGCCCAATTTCGAATTTGGGTGTTCCCTCCTCTCTCTCTCACCACCCCATTACCTCCCCACCTCCCAAAAGCACCCCCCTGCAACCCCAGCCACGTCCATCCCCCCCCCCCTCCCTTAACCCAAACCCACAAATCCCTTCCATCCCCCTTAATCCCCCCTCCTCAATCAGCTCCATTCGCAGGCAGAAATCAAGCCCGAGTTGCAGTCGATATTGGGAGCAGTTCCAGGCAGAATCGGCTTCCGGGTTCTTCATCAAAAACGTACGTTGGCGAGTCTTCTGACCAGGCGAGGTGGAATCGTCCTCTTCCGAGTTCGTGAGCATCGGCAGTGGCCAATCTCCCACGACTGCGCAGGAGGCTCCTGAACCCGACCAGAAGCTGAGGAAGACCACCACCACGCCCAACCCTGACGGAATCCGACTCCGAGCTGTTCAGCAAAGTTCCTCCCCTCTCTGTCAGCTCTCAGGAACAGAAGGCGGTTCGTCGATCGGAGCTCAAGGTGTGAAGTTATCAATTTCCTACCACTGTTGGGTCATTCTGTCCACCGATCCCCTCCTCCGACCCGTCCCCACTCAACGGGACCTGCACGTCCACACCGACATCCGACTGAGGCGAGACCAGTGCCGCTGGAAAGTAGTCGTCCCCACGATTCCAACGCCACCTGCTGCGCACCAAACGGAGTTCGGGATTGCTCGTGGTGTCCATGTCAAGCCGCTGTTCAGAAGCTGCCCCTGCACAGAACCAGAACGGGGTCCCCGCTCAGTCGTCCGTGGCGACCAGGTTCGGGCGGAACCAAAATTCAGAAAAATTGTGCTGCATCCCTACCCTGTTACGAAGCCAACGGCACCAACCGCGCCTCCGGCAAAATTCCAGAGTGCGATCTACAGCCACTTCAACAGCTGCTGGTCACAGATTCCAGAACCGGGCTGATAAAAGAATTTGGAGAAATATGAAAGAAGAGTCAGTTTTATGCCCGACGTTAATTCGTTTCACATCAAGTGGTATCAGAGCTTAGGGAATCGGGCCGTCCCATCGGACCGAGATCCTGAGCTTTGAGGTTCGAGGTCGAACCTCCTCCAAGCGGAGGAGTATGATGGAAATCTCAGTTCAAGATTCAAAATTCACGAGCTTTGTGGGTTTGATGAGATCGACAGTTTACACAAAATCTGAGCTGAACCTTCTCCGAGTCAGGAAGTTTGACGGAACAAGCATCTCCGAGTGATCGGCAAGCAGCTTCATCAACAAATGCAATCAAATGGGCCATTCCATGCTAATCGTCTCATTTTATTGGGCCGTATACATGGGCCTAATGGGTCATCTCTATGAAATTTTATTCACAATAAAAGAGTCTTATTATGTATTTTAGTCTTTCGGTGTCTTTAAGTATTCCTAGGGAATCATGATAAGAAGGTATTAAGTGTTAAGGAGTCTTATTATGTATTTTGATGTTTCCGATAGGGTGTCTTTTAGTATTCCTAGGAAGTCATGATACTAAGTGGTAAGTGTCTCTTAATCTTCCTTGTATGCCTATATAAGAGTCTTGTATCCCACGGTGGAAAAACAGTGAATGAAGATCTATTTTTGGAACCCATGTGAGTCCCACGTAGGGGGACCTTTCCCCCTCCCTTATCTTCTTCCCTTCACCCCCCTGCAATTCCCATGGCCGCTAGTGCCTTTTCTTCCTTCCCTCTCCACGGGTGCGATGCCCACTTCTTCCCTTCCTCAACCACGGGTGAGTGATGCCCTTCGTCTAATTCTCTCTCTCTCTCTCTCTCTCTATCTCTCTCCAATTCTCTCTCATCCCCACCCCAAATTCGGAATCCACTCTCTCTCCTCTCTTTCACCTCTAATTAAGACCCCTCCCCCTTCCCTATACCCCTCATTTAAGTCCCCTCCCCTCCCCTAGGTAGAACTCCCACTCCCTAGGCATTCTCTCCCCTTCCCCACACAACCTTTCGTCTTCCCAGGCACCCTTTCATCTCCCCAAGGCCCAATTTCGAATTTGGGTGTTCCCTCCTCTCTCTCTCACCACCCCATTACCTCCCCACCTCCCAAAAGCACCCCCCTGCAACCCCAGCCACGTCCATCCCCCCCCCCCTCCCTTAACCCAAACCCACAAATCCCTTCCATCCCCCTTAATCCCCCCTCCTCAATCAGCTCCATTCGCAGGCAGAAATCAAGCCCGAGTTGCAGTCGATATTGGGAGCAGTTCCAGGCAGAATCGGCTTCCGGGTTCTTCATCAAAAACGTACGTTGGCGAGTCTTCTGACCAGGCGAGGTGGAATCGTCCTCTTCCGAGTTCGTGAGCATCGGCAGTGGCCAATCTCCCACGACTGCGCAGGAGGCTCCTGAACCCGACCAGAAGCTGAGGAAGACCACCACCACGCCCAACCCTGACGGAATCCGACTCCGAGCTGTTCAGCAAAGTTCCTCCCCTCTCTGTCAGCTCTCAGGAACAGAAGGCGGTTCGTCGATCGGAGCTCAAGGTGTGAAGTTATCAATTTCCTACCACTGTTGGGTCATTCTGTCCACCGATCCCCTCCTCCGACCCGTCCCCACTCAACGGGACCTGCACGTCCACACCGACATCCGACTGAGGCGAGACCAGTGCCGCTGGAAAGTAGTCGTCCCCACGATTCCAACGCCACCTGCTGCGCACCAAACGGAGTTCGGGATTGCTCGTGGTGTCCATGTCAAGCCGCTGTTCAGAAGCTGCCCCTGCACAGAACCAGAACGGGGTCCCCGCTCAGTCGTCCGTGGCGACCAGGTTCGGGCGGAACCAAAATTCAGAAAAATTGTGCTGCATCCCTACCCTGTTACGAAGCCAACGGCACCAACCGCGCCTCCGGCAAAATTCCAGAGTGCGATCTACAGCCACTTCAACAGCTGCTGGTCACAGATTCCAGAACCGGGCTGATAAAAGAATTTGGAGAAATATGAAAGAAGAGTCAGTTTTATGCCCGACGTTAATTCGTTTCACATCAAGTGGTATCAGAGCTTAGGGAATCGGGCCGTCCCATCGGACCGAGATCCTGAGCTTTGAGGTTCGAGGTCGAACCTCCTCCAAGCGGAGGAGTATGATGGAAATCTCAGTTCAAGATTCAAAATTCACGAGCTTTGTGGGTTTGATGAGATCGACAGTTTACACAAAATCTGAGCTGAACCTTCTCCGAGTCAGGAAGTTTGACGGAACAAGCATCTCCGAGTGATCGGCAAGCAGCTTCATCAACAAATGCAATCAAATGGGCCATTCCATGCTAATCGTCTCATTTTATTGGGCCGTATACATGGGCCTAATGGGTCATCTCTATGAAATTTTATTCACAATAAAAGAGTCTTATTATGTATTTTAGTCTTTCGGTGTCTTTAAGTATTCCTAGGGAATCATGATAAGAAGGTATTAAGTGTTAAGGAGTCTTATTATGTATTTTGATGTTTCCGATAGGGTGTCTTTTAGTATTCCTAGGAAGTCATGATACTAAGTGGTAAGTGTCTCTTAATCTTCCTTGTATGCCTATATAAGAGTCTTGTATCCCACGGTGGAAAAACAGTGAATGAAGATCTATTTTTGGAACCCATGTGAGTCCCACGTAGGGGGACCTTTCCCCCTCCCTTATCTTCTTCCCTTCACCCCCCTGCAATTCCCATGGCCGCTAGTGCCTTTTCTTCCTTCCCTCTCCACGGGTGCGATGCCCACTTCTTCCCTTCCTCAACCACGGGTGAGTGATGCCCTTCGTCTAATTCTCTCTCTCTCTCTCTCTCTCTCTATCTCTCTCCAATTCTCTCTCATCCCCACCCCAAATTCGGAATCCACTCTCTCTCCTCTCTTTCACCTCTAATTAAGACCCCTCCCCCTTCCCTATACCCCTCATTTAAGTCCCCTCCCCTCCCCTAGGTAGAACTCCCACTCCCTAGGCATTCTCTCCCCTTCCCCACACAACCTTTCGTCTTCCCAGGCACCCTTTCATCTCCCCAAGGCCCAATTTCGAATTTGGGTGTTCCCTCCTCTCTCTCTCACCACCCCATTACCTCCCCACCTCCCAAAAGCACCCCCCTGCAACCCCAGCCACGTCCATCCCCCCCCCCCTCCCTTAACCCAAACCCACAAATCCCTTCCATCCCCCTTAATCCCCCCTCCTCAATCAGCTCCATTCGCAGGCAGAAATCAAGCCCGAGTTGCAGTCGATATTGGGAGCAGTTCCAGGCAGAATCGGCTTCCGGGTTCTTCATCAAAAACGTACGTTGGCGAGTCTTCTGACCAGGCGAGGTGGAATCGTCCTCTTCCGAGTTCGTGAGCATCGGCAGTGGCCAATCTCCCACGACTGCGCAGGAGGCTCCTGAACCCGACCAGAAGCTGAGGAAGACCACCACCACGCCCAACCCTGACGGAATCCGACTCCGAGCTGTTCAGCAAAGTTCCTCCCCTCTCTGTCAGCTCTCAGGAACAGAAGGCGGTTCGTCGATCGGAGCTCAAGGTGTGAAGTTATCAATTTCCTACCACTGTTGGGTCATTCTGTCCACCGATCCCCTCCTCCGACCCGTCCCCACTCAACGGGACCTGCACGTCCACACCGACATCCGACTGAGGCGAGACCAGTGCCGCTGGAAAGTAGTCGTCCCCACGATTCCAACGCCACCTGCTGCGCACCAAACGGAGTTCGGGATTGCTCGTGGTGTCCATGTCAAGCCGCTGTTCAGAAGCTGCCCCTGCACAGAACCAGAACGGGGTCCCCGCTCAGTCGTCCGTGGCGACCAGGTTCGGGCGGAACCAAAATTCAGAAAAATTGTGCTGCATCCCTACCCTGTTACGAAGCCAACGGCACCAACCGCGCCTCCGGCAAAATTCCAGAGTGCGATCTACAGCCACTTCAACAGCTGCTGGTCACAGATTCCAGAACCGGGCTGATAAAAGAATTTGGAGAAATATGAAAGAAGAGTCAGTTTTATGCCCGACGTTAATTCGTTTCACATCAAGTGGTATCAGAGCTTAGGGAATCGGGCCGTCCCATCGGACCGAGATCCTGAGCTTTGAGGTTCGAGGTCGAACCTCCTCCAAGCGGAGGAGTATGATGGAAATCTCAGTTCAAGATTCAAAATTCACGAGCTTTGTGGGTTTGATGAGATCGACAGTTTACACAAAATCTGAGCTGAACCTTCTCCGAGTCAGGAAGTTTGACGGAACAAGCATCTCCGAGTGATCGGCAAGCAGCTTCATCAACAAATGCAATCAAATGGGCCATTCCATGCTAATCGTCTCATTTTATTGGGCCGTATACATGGGCCTAATGGGTCATCTCTATGAAATTTTATTCACAATAAAAGAGTCTTATTATGTATTTTAGTCTTTCGGTGTCTTTAAGTATTCCTAGGGAATCATGATAAGAAGGTATTAAGTGTTAAGGAGTCTTATTATGTATTTTGATGTTTCCGATAGGGTGTCTTTTAGTATTCCTAGGAAGTCATGATACTAAGTGGTAAGTGTCTCTTAATCTTCCTTGTATGCCTATATAAGAGTCTTGTATCCCACGGTGGAAAAACAGTGAATGAAGATCTATTTTTGGAACCCATGTGAGTCCCACGTAGGGGGACCTTTCCCCCTCCCTTATCTTCTTCCCTTCACCCCCCTGCAATTCCCATGGCCGCTAGTGCCTTTTCTTCCTTCCCTCTCCACGGGTGCGATGCCCACTTCTTCCCTTCCTCAACCACGGGTGAGTGATGCCCTTCGTCTAATTCTCTCTCTCTCTCTCTCTCTCTCTATCTCTCTCCAATTCTCTCTCATCCCCACCCCAAATTCGGAATCCACTCTCTCTCCTCTCTTTCACCTCTAATTAAGACCCCTCCCCCTTCCCTATACCCCTCATTTAAGTCCCCTCCCCTCCCCTAGGTAGAACTCCCACTCCCTAGGCATTCTCTCCCCTTCCCCACACAACCTTTCGTCTTCCCAGGCACCCTTTCATCTCCCCAAGGCCCAATTTCGAATTTGGGTGTTCCCTCCTCTCTCTCTCACCACCCCATTACCTCCCCACCTCCCAAAAGCACCCCCCTGCAACCCCAGCCACGTCCATCCCCCCCCCCCTCCCTTAACCCAAACCCACAAATCCCTTCCATCCCCCTTAATCCCCCCTCCTCAATCAGCTCCATTCGCAGGCAGAAATCAAGCCCGAGTTGCAGTCGATATTGGGAGCAGTTCCAGGCAGAATCGGCTTCCGGGTTCTTCATCAAAAACGTACGTTGGCGAGTCTTCTGACCAGGCGAGGTGGAATCGTCCTCTTCCGAGTTCGTGAGCATCGGCAGTGGCCAATCTCCCACGACTGCGCAGGAGGCTCCTGAACCCGACCAGAAGCTGAGGAAGACCACCACCACGCCCAACCCTGACGGAATCCGACTCCGAGCTGTTCAGCAAAGTTCCTCCCCTCTCTGTCAGCTCTCAGGAACAGAAGGCGGTTCGTCGATCGGAGCTCAAGGTGTGAAGTTATCAATTTCCTACCACTGTTGGGTCATTCTGTCCACCGATCCCCTCCTCCGACCCGTCCCCACTCAACGGGACCTGCACGTCCACACCGACATCCGACTGAGGCGAGACCAGTGCCGCTGGAAAGTAGTCGTCCCCACGATTCCAACGCCACCTGCTGCGCACCAAACGGAGTTCGGGATTGCTCGTGGTGTCCATGTCAAGCCGCTGTTCAGAAGCTGCCCCTGCACAGAACCAGAACGGGGTCCCCGCTCAGTCGTCCGTGGCGACCAGGTTCGGGCGGAACCAAAATTCAGAAAAATTGTGCTGCATCCCTACCCTGTTACGAAGCCAACGGCACCAACCGCGCCTCCGGCAAAATTCCAGAGTGCGATCTACAGCCACTTCAACAGCTGCTGGTCACAGATTCCAGAACCGGGCTGATAAAAGAATTTGGAGAAATATGAAAGAAGAGTCAGTTTTATGCCCGACGTTAATTCGTTTCACATCACATAATCTGTCTAAAGTGTCTCATTGATGATGGATAATTGTGCGCCCGTGGTCTTGAGTAAGGAAAATTATTCCATTCAGAGTCGGAAGGTTTGCTTCGGTCCTTTTGCTTGGTTGGTTGGCTGAGAGCCCCTTTCTGGAGTTTAGTCTGCTTCCTTTTATTTTTCGTTACTGCTTATTCCGATCCCCTCATTGGTTCGTGGATTTTGTGCCCCGATGAGGTTGATCGTGTTTCTTTTCCGTCTATTTTTTTTAAGTTAGTTCCTCCAGATTGGTGTCATTTTGGTATAATCGTTCTGTGTGACTGGCCTAGAGTTTTTTGGAAGATTCCTACCGCTCGTTGGTGAAGGACGGGTGGCATTTGCCTTAACGCCCACTTTTTAGTCTGCTCCACTGTATTTCCACTTCATCTCCATGTTTCCATGTTGCCTTCACTTCACCTCCGCTCGCTCCCCTGCAAAGAGGACATTAAGGAGGGGCATCTGTTGACACCCATTTTGTACCTTCGAGTTGAGTCTTTTTCTTGCCTTTATTGGTGATGTCCCAAGTTGTCTGTCATTTATTTGAGTCATTTTCTGATGGTTCTTGGGCCTATTTTATGGGCATCTTTCTCTCTGGCCGGGCTTGCTCCTGTGATTTCTCAAGTTTGGGCCTAATGGAACTTGGTTGGTCTTTGGGCTGAGTATGCATATTTATCTCTTATTTACTTTCTTTCCAAACGACCACCATAATAACTGTCTCACGATAGACCGTTCCATGAAGGTGGCGGTCTATTGGATGACCATTTTTTCTTGTTTGCGTCGACCTGTCTCTTTTCTGCGTCAACCTGGCTTTTTCTGCGTCGAACTGTTATTTTTTCAAACGCTCTCACGATAGACCGTTCCATGAAGGCGGCGGTCTATCAAGGACCGTTTAAACTTGGCGGGAACCCTAGTTTTGACCTGGCCTTTGGATAAATGAGCATAATTATCTTATTTTTTTTATTTTCTAACGGCCAGAGGAATAGCAATCAGCCGATGGGCCGTTTAGCATCTTGGGTGGTCTATCGATGGACCGTTTTTATCAACCGAGATTCCTGCGTCGACGGGCGGTTTCCCTCTCTATCTGTGGTCAAAATGGTTGCTTGATCCGTGGATTTCTCCGTGGATTCTCAGCCAAATTGGGCGCCATTTGATCATGTTGGCGGCTTGGAGTTTATCTCCATTTTATTCAAAATAATCGAGGTCAAATTCCCGCCCAAAAGCCCTCCATTCGAGCTAGGGTTTCAAGGGTCTATAAATAGAACCCTTGGCTAATGGTTGCGAGGGGGGGATTCAGAGTTCGCTTCGAAGTGCTGCCGCTTTCCAGAGCGCAATCCAATTAGGGAGAAAGGCTTTCTACGGCCTCTAAGCCTTTGGTCTAGGGAGTAGTCCATTTTCGTCCCGTTTTGAGTCATAGTTTAAGTCGTTTTAGTCACGTCTTTTAGTCATTTCATCACCATTCTCCTTCATTTTTCTCTACGATTTTCGCTGGCATTCTAGCATCCTTTCACCCCCCTATTGTTTTCCACGCCCCATAGGGGTTAAAATCCCAAACCCCCAGATATTTCCCATTTTAATTATGTGTTTCATTCATCGTTCCCACTTATAGATATTGCACTTCCATAAACTAATTTGGGTCATTTTCGTTTGTCATTTGTGTTATTTTGTAGGTCAGCAGGTGTTTCAGCGCGAGGTCCATCCCTCCTGGCCGGCCGAAAGGGGTGGAGGATTGAGTTCTTCGGCTCGGGTTCTGGAAGCCTTTGCGGTCTACCTCCGACCGTCTGCTAGAGATAGCAGTCTTCCTCAGGCCGTCTCTCCTCTACTTGTGGCCGATTGAAGACCATCCAAGTCCTACACCCAGGCCTTCTTCCCACGCTCTGCTTCAGTGCTGGTAGCGGCCTATCGTTCGGTCGTTTTCACTATTCAGTGGTCGTCAGAAGACCGTCTTCATCCTACACTAGCGCTGTTTTGGTTTGGCGAGTGTCCCCATCCATTTCCTTTTCCAAGGTACGTAGTGCACCTCTCTTCGCACTATTCATCTTGGTGGTGATCACGATCTGGTAGTTTACGCAGGTGATTGGTTTCATTGTATTATTTATTTCATTCCATGTTCCATTTGATGCCACATTAGTTATATCCATTCACTCACACACACCCGCACATCTTTCTTTGGATTAGAAAAGATATCTATAGAAACAGAGAGTCCTGCTCTGCCTGCTCTTCCTCTCTTCGGCTATGGTCGAACTAGAGTCCTTAGTTTCATGATTTCTCTCTGAGTGTTGATCCTCAGAAGCTTCTATTTGTTTCTATGGACTCTTGGGAGTATTATCTTTGAGATTTATCTAGGTTCAGCCCTATTTTCATGTCATTATCCCTCCAACTTGACCCAGGGTTTTGGGGGTCTATAAATAGAACCCTTGACTTCATGGCTTGAGGAGGAGATTTCTAGAGCTTAAGTCGAAGTGCTACCGCATCCTGGAGCGAGTACCAACAAGGGAAAGCTTGTGTCTGCGTCCTAGGGTCGTCTGGTCCAGAGAGTAGCCGATTTCTTAAAAAAAATTTATGTTCTTTTTCTCTTGGTCTTTGTCCTTCTTTACATCATCATAACATACTCCTCTCTTCTTCTTCCACGTTCTTCTGCACTCACATCACGTTTTTAAACATCCTCCTACTGTTTTCACGCCCCATAGGGGTTGAAAAACCACCAACCCCTAGGTATTCACCCTTCCTTTTATGCATATTAGTTTCATTGCATCATAGATACTACACTTATCCAGGGCTAATTGGGTTGTTTCTTTTTGTGTCTACACTCTTTTGCAGGTCTATAGAGCTCATTGCACGAGGCCCAACTCTTCTGGCCGGCCAGGAGGGGTGGAGATTCAAGTTCCACGTTAAACTTTTCTGGGTGCGCTTAGCGGCCATCGCCAGACCGTTTAGGTTTCCTTGCGGTCTATCTTCCGACCGTTTTCCTCTGCTTTGCGGTCGTCTCAAGACCATTTTTTGCGTTTGCACCTGGTTTTCTCTTCCGCAGGCGAGTGTGCTTCACTCGGCTTCTTTCCAAGGTACGTAGTGTAGTTTTGCTGCATTGCTTGCTTTGGCGGTGATCACGTCTTTCTTATTTGGGCATTGGTCATCATAATATTCCATCTTCTTCTTATTTCATTTGTTCTTTTAGTTGCTCCACACCCACGGTGTGTGTTTACTTTCTATCTTTGCTCCATGCCTACGGCGTGTGTTTAGTTTGTTCTATTGCTTTTTCTTTATACCGTTGAGATGACATGCTCACATGCTTTATATTTGATGTTATTGCTTGTTTGAGTTAGCACATATCACCCATCACACTTCCATATCTCACACACCTCATCACACCCACTTCACCACAAAAATATCTACACTCCGCAACTAGGGGTTGACTCTCCCCCTTAAAAGATGGCTGGTTCATTCGTCGAAACCGCTCCATGATCGGTGGTCCGTCAATGCCCCTTTGAACTAACTCCGATTGTGGTGGGGCCTAAACCATTTATAACATGGATAAGTCACAAAGCCCGCTTAACCTAAGGTGCAACTCCTATTATCTACACCGTACCTGAGCTCGAGCTTGAACTTGGGCTTGTAATGCTGCATGTGTGTCCGCTTGAGTTTGCATCACTCGCACCAATCCTTGCATAAATGTGCCATAATCAACTAATGGTGGCGGTGGCGGCACAGGCAATCCTTGCTGACCTTCTTCCTCATCTCTCCTCGGCTTCTCCTCTCGAGTAGGGGCAACAACGCGATGACCAAGGGATGCCATAACCTTAGAGAATAATGATTTAATAAGGTGATAGCCTACTTATATATATTCCTTATGGATTTATTTCTTCATCTATTCTCATTTTTTTCTACCAATTTGTGGAACTACCTAGATTTTGGGATATGGACCTAGCTGATAGTTTACGTATGTAAATTCTCAACCTTTGGCTCTGAAACCACTACTTGTAGCGCCCCGCCCTAATATCCAGTGCAGTTTCCAACTCTCATCGGATTTAGGAGGGATGTCACAGTGGGAAAAACCCAACAGAAACAGAATTGGTTGATGAATTACATAAATAAAGAGAATATAAGATCAGGGAAAGATTAATCTCATTATCATCCGTTAAATCACATTCTCAAAATCACAATAGTCCAAAACTGATAAGCAGAAAGTTACTTATGATAGTCCATTATTACAAATTTTCAAATGTTCTAACAACAAATCACCTCAAATGAAAAATAAAGATCTCTAAAGACTACACCAAATTTTCTCCATCAGATTCACTACCCGTTAACTCCTCATCCTCACTGAGGGAATCACCTGAAAATGGTTAGCAAGTATGAGTCTAGGAATAGACTCAGCAAGTTACTAAAATCAAATCGTTCCCTTTTATCCACATCTAACATACTTCAAGGATTAATCAACAAAAGATACTAAAATCTAAAATCAGGTTATCGAGTACAAAAAAATAGTTTTTGCAGCAGTAAAGAACTCTTTATATGACTATACTTCAATTTTTTCAAAAACTCATATACCCATTTAGATTTTTAGAAAACATAACTTTTCAGAATTTCATATGACTGCACATATTTTAGAAACAGAATTTCACAATTTCACAATTTCAGAAGTCACATGTCTTTGCAGAATTTTAGATACAGAAATAGAATTTCTTAGATTTGCATATGATTGAACATATTTCAGAACAGAATTTCATAACTTTCAGAAGTCATATGTCTTCATAGATTTTAGATTCAGAGACAGAATTTCAGTCGATATATATGGCTTAGACACAGTGCCCAAACCGCCATTAAAAGGTCAGTACAGACAAATGCTCAATCCCCTAGGCAATGGAGACGAGTCTTGGTTAACTGCGCAGAACCAGGGAAAGTCCTTCCCACCTTAACCAGTGGAACTTGTCCACCTCCAAGATTTCACCTCGTGCCCTCGAGGTCAGAACAGATTGAGCCTCCCCACAAGGGCATTTATATAGTTTAGCTCCACGCACTTCTATGACAGCAGTGTCCATATAACCTATAAAATAACTTAATTTTTTTCCTTTCTGAAGATTTCAGGAATACAATAGGTTCAGATTTCTGAAAACAGAAAATACGCTTATATCTAAGGTACATATGCATGTAAAATAGTTCATAATTGTAAGCACAGAATTTTAATGAACATGAAATTTTTACCGGAAGTTACCAACTTTGTTCATTATCATTTCTCAATTTTTATGATTTTTTTGAATCAAAATGGCCTTTCAAAACTTCATTTTCCTTGGTTTCTGAAATTTAAGAAACATGTTTATTTTTATGCTACACATGCGTATAAATCAAGTCATAACTTGAAGTACAGAATTTTCCTAATCATGAAATTTTTATAGCAAGTTACAAACTTGGTCATCTACCATTTTCTAATTTTTCAGATTTTTTTGTATCAAATTGGCCTGTCAAAATACGCTATTTTCAGAGTTCTGGAAAACTGTGACAGAATATAGACTGTTAAAGGGCTAGGTCGACCTGTCCAGAAGGTAGGTTGACCTGTCCACAAGGCCAGGTCGACCCAGGCTAAATAAAATAGGTTCAATTTTAAGTAAAGATTTTTAATGAACATGAAATTTTTTCAGCAAGTTATCAACTTAGTTCTTTAATATTTTCTAATTTTTCAGATTTTTCTAAATTACTTGGCCTCCCAAAACTCACTTTTTCATAGTTGTTGGAAATTAGAAACAGGTTTATATTTTAAACTGCACCTACATAGAAAATAAAGCATAACTATGCGTGCAGAATTTTACTGACCATGAAATTTTTACAATTTTTTTTGGAATGAAATTTTTACAGTAGATCACCAACTTAATCCTCTATCATTTACTGTTTTTTTTTCAGATTTTTATGAATTAGTTTAGCCTCTCAAAATCCACTTTTTCATGGTTACTGGAATTTAGAAATAGGTTTATATTTTAAACTGCACCTATGCGGAAAGTAAAGCATAACTATGTGTGTAGAATTTTACTGACCATAAAATTTTTACAGTAGATCACCGACTTAATCCTCTAGCATTTACTATTTTTTTTAGATTTTTCTGAATTAGTTTGGCCTCTCAAAATCCACTTGTTCATGGTTATTGGAATTTAGAAAAGGGGTTATATTTAAAACTACACATGCGTGGAAAATAAATCATAACTAAGAGTGCAGAATTTTTTTCATTTATGCATGCTTCTTTAACTCTAGATCTTCTGAAATATTTTAAACATGCCAAAGAGAGCATTTGGTTCATAGTAACTTGCCTTATCAGAAAAAAATCAAAGATCGAGAAATACACCCGACGAATTCCCTCGCCGAATCGTGCCTACGGCGGCCGCCACCGACCGCCTAGAACCCTTACTAAGAGATCCTCACACTAATCTCTTTCTAATTCTCCTACTCCAAGTAGTCACAAGACACTTACAACCTCTCAAGAATATCAAGAACAGGGAGAGACCCCTACGGTTTGCAAGGATGAAAAGAAGAACAAAAAAGATACAAGAATTTACCTAATCCTCCGAGCACACCCTTATATAAAGCCAAAACTATTTCATAGATTTAAATCCTAACCATTACTTTAGATCTATCCAAATCCAATGTTAGGACATTGCTCTGAACGGTCAAAGCCTCCACAGGCCCTTGTAGGCCATTCGAACGTCAATCACATGAAGGGTATACAAAGGACACTATTCATGGACCACTTTAAAAATTAATATCTCACAAGGTAAAAATGATTAAGAAAATTTAATTGTTACCCATTAACCACCTCGATTTACTCTACCATGAAAAATTATCAAATAAATATTTAGCCTTAAAAATGAAATTGAGTGAATAATAAAAAGTGTGAAAATGAATAGTACATACGTTGGGTCATAGTATATCCTAAACTATAGGAATTTGTGTCTATGCCCTTATTTGTTCTACTAGTGAATGGATATAATATAGGAAGGGCTTATGTTAACAATTAACTTACAAAATTTTAATTGTTCAAATTTCTAAATCTATAATTATCGAAAAACTTATATTTAATGCATTATCTATTTTATTTATTTATTTAGTTCTGAATTCAATAAAACATGTATTAAATAACTATTTTATCAAATTAAATACTAGAACTGCTTTATAATTTTTTGAGAAAATCCCGAGCACTACACCTGTCACAAAACCGTGCCTCGGTCACATAGAACAGAACACACTGAGCCGCCAGTACAGTAAACCACGTCAGAAGGAAACCAGAGCCGCAACCACTCAAGTGACAGGAGCACTACCTACTAGAAGTAAGGCCGGAAGCATCCACCAACGACTTAATTTGTAATCTCAGGTGTCTCCCTACTCGTCTCAGGCGGACACTAAGACACCGTACATAGTACCACAGAATAAGGACTAGCTGGGGTCGCACTTGTCAGCTCGTGTCCAACGCCCCTAACCAAGTGTGCACACACAAACTATCTACTCTAAGTCAAGTCCTCTAGCCATTTTTCTCCCCCAGCCGGACTCAGACTGCAAAGGCAATGGGCCCTACGGTGACCAGCTTAAAAATCGTCTACTCGGGTCAAGCCTCCACCACTCCCCCATGGGTAAGCAACTACGTGCTCAGGTCAACTACGACTAATGGGAAGAGCCATTGAAAGTGAGAACTCACTGTAACAGCTGAAACCATCGGAGTACCACAAGTATGTACTAATTTACTACGAGGCCGGTCAATATCACGAAAACCAAGAACAATTGGCTAGATGGCTAATCGACGAACTGCTGATGCATACGGCACAGACCGAAACCACCAATTACGTGAAATCATGGAAAATTAGTTGACAGGCACACTGGGCCTGGGCTGCCATCCAACTGGCCACGCACCCACCTGGGCGGCCATAGCAGTGGTCGCCACTCAATGTCCTGGGCGGCTAGAGGGCCAGCCCTCTGGCCACCCAGAAAGGCTGGGCGGCCAGGGGTTTGGCCACCCAACAAATGGGCTAAAGGGGTCGTGGGCGGCCCACCCAGTGGTCGCCCAGTGCACAGGGCAGGGCGGCCAGTCCCCTAGCAGCCCAGACACCTAGGCCGCCAAGGGTCTAGCCGCCCAGTGGGCAATCCCCTAGGCGGCCAGGGCCCTGGCTGCCCAGACTGGGCAGAGGCGACAGCCTTGCTGGCGGCCTCCCTGTTCAGGGTGCCCTCCATAACCATCTCCCGAGGCTCATTCCCACGCCTGACTCGCCCACATTGGGTTCAAAAACCCCCGTAAAATGTGGGGAGATCACCCCCGACCACAATGGCATACATAAACCTGATTCAAATCGAGAATCACCACGGGGGCGGATCGATTCTCACTCATGGCCCCGAACATGAAGTTTTCCCCAAAAACACAATGCACCCCACTCTCCTGCCCAAACCACTACTGATTCAAAGGGAAATGCGAGAGGGAAGTTTGGGATCCATCCCCCTACCTCGACGTTGCTTTTAAACCTTGAATGGGGCTCGATCCACATCGGATCGCGATAGATCTCAAACCAAATGCATGGAACCACGATCCCGCATGCACGAACTGCCTCTGCCTCTCGCCCACGCTCTGCCTAGTCCACCGTCATCGTCAATCGAACCCCCCTTGTGCAAGCCGTCTATAGCTGGAGAGGAGGGGAGAGGGATCTCGCGATCAGAAGTGGAAGAGGAAGAACACGGAGAGAGAGGAGCGGGTTCAGCGTTTAACGGGAAAAAGAAAACTTTTGGGATTTTTCAAAAACTCTGGAAAAATCGAAATCGTCAACATGCCCTTTCTCTTATCATTTTCGGTTAACATTTACGAAAAATTCCATAAAACTCAATAATTTCAACGGGGTCCGAACTAAATCTGAAATAATTTTTAATTCACACATAAAAATAGATCCAAAACTCACGAAAATAGGATCCGAAATCTGTAGGCATTACAGAAGGGTGGCATACAACAGCAGAGATGTTAACTTGGTCTAATCTCCCTACAAAAATAATAAGTAATTTTCCTACTGGTAGAATTGGAAGCAGGTTCTACGAGTCTCAAAATACAAGACTATGGTTTAAAAAATATCTATTGAATTATTTATTAACGGTATTTTAGTCAGAAGTGTTGGTGGTAAGAAAATTAAACATGGAAATGCAAATTAGTGGTTGGTCATACACTGACAAAACACATAGACAAGAAACAAAGATGTTATATATGTTTACAACAAGTCATATGAGATGACTCACGTAGGATATGAACCATACAAGTGGTCGGAAAAAACATATCAGACACCAGCAAGTTAGATGCTAGTAGTAGTAAACACATGTAAGATATGGAAACATTATAAATGTCACAGGATGAATTTACTAGGTATCTACGAGTCTCAAAATACAAGACAGTGGTTTCAAAAACATCTGTTGAATTATTTATTAATGGTATTTTCGTAGAAAGTGTTGGTGGTAAGAAAATTAAACCTTGAAATGTAAATGAGTGATTGGTCATATATTAATAAAACACAGACAAGAAACAAAGATGTTATATATGTTTACAACAAGTCATATGTTATGACCCACCTAGTATATGAACCATCTAAGTGACTAGGAAAAATACATTAGACACCAACAAGTTAGATGCCAGCAGTAGTAAACACATGCAAGGCATAGAAACATTATAAATGTCACAGGATGAATTTGCTAGGTATCTACAAGTCTCAAAATATAAGATAGTGGTTTTAAAAATATATGTTGAATTATTTATTCATGACATTTTGGTCGCAAGTGTTGGTGGTAAGAAAATTAAACGTTGAAATGCAAATGAGTGATTGATCATACATTAACAAAAAGTATAGACAAGAAACAAAGACGTTATATATTTTTACAGCAAGTCATATGAGATGACCACCTAGCATATGAACCATCTAAATAGTCGAGAAAAACACATCAGATAGTAGTAAGTTAGATGTCAACTGTACTAAACACATGCAAGACATAGAAACATTATAAATATCACAAGATGAATTTACTAGGTATCTAAATAAATGCATATCCAACTGCTTTCTTAAAGAATTAAATTAAATGTTATATTTTGCACTTAATTAGAAATCAAAATCTACTGACTTGAAGGATTCATTTCTTGAAGGTGGCTATTTCTACAGTCATACCTACTTGACTTTCAATAAATCTATATTTATAAACCCTGAGGCAAGAGTGAAACCTTAATATATCTATGTCATCGACAATGTCAACCTCTTTTTAAAGTTTTCGCACATTGCATGAGCATGAAAATGACAATAGTGAAAAAACTTGTGTTTGAGGATGAATAGCGGTAAGAATAATAATGTCCTTTGAGGATGAATAGTGGTAAGAATAATAATGTCCGAAAATAAATGTACACATAAAATATAAGCAGAGTAGAGTATTACAAATATAGATGAAAAGAACAAGGAACACATATCCCACATGGCATATCAGTGCTCTTGATCCGTGACTACACATGAAAGATGATGACTAAATATGTACTCCTTTTTTGGGGCAAGAGGGAGAAGAAAAACCTTACAGTTAACAGTGAACGTTGATACCAATTATAGCACAGACGGATCTGACACACCAGTCCGAGCACCACCGATTGGCACATAACCAACAAGGGAGGACGATCGCCGGAGACAATGATCGTACCACCACCATCATCGGAAATCAACCACAGTAGGGGAAGAGGTAACGGGGAGGGGTCGAGAAGACGAAGCCAAGAGTAGTTGAGAAAGGGGCGAGGGCGATTGTGGATGTGTTTTAAAAGGAAAAAAAATAACTATTCACTTGCGAGAAAGGAGTCGACTGCAATAGCTTATGCATAGCTAGTGGAAGGGATGGCACATTGTAAAGCTGCAAGATTCCCTCCCATTTCTCACGTGAGAACGACGACCTCTAGAAGGCACCACTACTGGGTCGTAGAGATGTCAGGGACGAGCGAGGACGAATGAGAATGCATCTAAGAGAAACCAAGGCGCAGGTAGTCATTATAGGCCGGACAGCGGAGGGATCGAGAGGAACAACGCCTATGTGAGGGAGGGTGGAGAGAATCGACACGAGATCTGTGGTGAGATGAGGGTTCCGCATAACTGGAAGAAGGGTTTCGTAGGAGGGAAGACGAGCTTCGCGATGTCCGATGCGGTTCGCCTTCCGAAGCACCTGGGTAGAAATGAGAATGCGAGATTGAGCCAAACGTAACCCACCTTGCGAGGTGGGTTTTGAAATCTGGGATTATCCTGGGCTTAGCCCAACAGGAAGCCCGATTAACGTTGGCCTCCAATCAAAGCTCAAAATTGATTAGCCCAGAGTTAACCTTAGGTTAACCTAAGGCTAACTCCTTTACATAGTGGAGCTTAGACT
The DNA here is from genome assembly GCA_022559845.1 of Amorphophallus konjac. Classification (NCBI taxonomy): domain Eukaryota; kingdom Viridiplantae; phylum Streptophyta; class Magnoliopsida; order Alismatales; family Araceae; genus Amorphophallus; species Amorphophallus konjac. The sequence continues at coordinate 97,336,682 of CM040123.1, forward strand.
AGGAAATGCACATGGATTTGTCTCGAGCATATGTAGGTCTGTGGAGACTACTTTCCCTAACGAGAGGTCACACTTTTGTTCACACTCTCCTAGCTCCGTTTTAGTAACAGGATAGGTTAAAACCTAAATTGGGGTAACTTATTCTTGGGTTAACCTATTTTTACTTTGACATATATAGGTTAACTTAGTCAGATTAACTCATTTTTTTACAAAATTAAGTAATGCCATCAATTATTATTCATTACACAATATTTTGAGATATGAATAGTAAATTTTTGGATATACAACATCTCTTTTGGAATGTCATAGTGTTGAGAGAGAGAGAGGGGGGGGGCAGGTAGGTGCATCCGTCGGCGATAGGGTGGGCGGGCAGGGTAGGGCAAGCTTAGCGAGGGCGTCATAGGGGGGGGGCAACAGGGCATATCAAGGCAAGTGTCGGCGTCGACAGGCAGGGGCGTCGTCGGGAGGGTGTCGTGCGTCGGTAGGCAAGGGCGATAGTCATTGAGAGTCGTCGCCGTCAGGCAGGTAAAAGGAATGATGATTTGGGGTTGTACCAAGTCTGAAACTAAGTAGATTTATTTTTTGTCCCATATTATTATATTTCTAAATATGAATCTAAATCTTAGACTCATATTTATATTTTTTTAATTTATCCTTTAATATAGTTGTTATATGATAGCTAGATAATTGTCCCCTCTAGTTCTAGGTCTCAACCTTCTTACAAGGCTACCCCCATTAATTTTGGCTTTACTAATGAATGAATATGTCTCGTTCAAATTCAGATTGTTAGCATTTGTTTGTACATAATAAATTAATTTTAAAATAAAAAAGATGCTCAATAAGACATGAGTTCCAATATCATAAGTCTTTTTTCATGGGCATCGAGAGTCGACGGGCTAGGCCTACATTCGTCAAGTGGTGACATCATCATCTAGCGGGCGTTTGCATCTCAGGGCGTCGTCGTGTGGTTGTCTTCATCGTTGTTGTCAAGTGTCTCAAGGCATCATTGATGGATGCTCCTCCTGTTGTTTGAGAGAGGAGAGAGAGAGAGAGAGATTAACTCATCGTTGTCGAGTGTCTCAAGACATCATTGACTATGGCTGCTCCTCCCGTTGTTTGGAAGAAAGAGAGAGAGAGAGAGAGAGAGAGAGAGAGAGAGGGTTAACTTATTTTTATTTCAAGTTAACTCATTCCACCTGTAAAATTATCAACTACGCCAACCCCGCGTTAAATTAGAGTTAATTCCAGAATAACCCTCCATCCAAGCGTACCCTGCCTGTGCAGGAACGGGATCCTCGGTGGCCGGTGCCATTTGTGGGTAGTGGGTTTCGATTCTCCCACCCTCACTTTTGGAAAGCTGACAATCACTTGGTCAGTTGTCAAAAAAAAGGTAAATATATACATGTATGGATGAGGAAAGAGAGTTAAAATTATACTTTTAGACGCGTCTAAAGTGAGACTTATTAGTGTGTATCGAAGATTATAAGGGTGGCTTTGGTATGGAGTTAGGTTAAAGATGGGTTAAGTCAACCAGATTAAAGTAGTCTGGAATTAACCCATTTTTGATTTGGTAGGAGGATAGTTAATCTGGGAGTAAGGATGTGAGCTAACTTAATTTTAATCTAGTATGATTTGGTAAATAGTAGGTTAACATATTAATAATGAGAGAGAGAAATAGCATTTATTATGAGAGAGAGAGACACATTTAAGATAGCATTTATTGAGGTAGGAGGTTAACCCGTCTTAACCCACTTTTGGGTGTGGATTTCAAAACCCAGGAATATCCCTGGGTTAGCCCTTAACCTAACCCGACTAACACTAATTCCTTACCAAAGTACAAAAAAATTTATCACGGAGTTAACTTAGAGCTAATCTATGGGATAAACCAATACCAAAGAGAGGCTAGGGAATCCAATTATTTTGAGAACGAGACTATCTATGAGCTTTTCCGAATTAACATATCTACTTATTATCTAATTCTATTTTCTCTTTCAAGTTTTTCCGAATCTTGACAAATAAAGGTGGAATGTATATACTTTTGTTGCCTTTTAGCGGCCTTTTTTGCATGTATGACTGACATATTTTCTTTTACCGTTTTATTCAAACTTTGAGCAGAACTATACATGCAAACATTTTTATCTTTTAATCACTATATTTTTATATTTATATATTAATTTCTTATATATTTCTTTACAATTTCTTAAAATATCAAGTTATTAATAAAAGTCTTATATCATCCTAATATTTTTTAAGAAAAAATATTTTCTATTTAATAAATAAATATATAAATGTGAGAGTTTATAAATAAATATTTAGATGAGATGAAAGTGTAAACACGAAAATTAAAAATCATTTGGCCCAACTTATTATCTTGATCTCAAGATTAAGTCAGGTGCCCAAATCTATCTATACTATACATGTAAGAGGAATGGCCGGTTTTTTTCCGCCGATTCAATTGAAAGAATGGGTTTGTTTCGTCCGTCCAACGCGAGTCCTCTTCGTTTTATGTCCGATACAGAGAGCATTTAATTATGTTCGAACCTTGCCGTCGACGTTTTTCTTCGAAACCATCAAGCCTCTCTCCTTCTACCGCGGATAAGGAGGTGTCACACTATATTAATGTTCCATTCCAACAAATAGCTATTTCCATTCATACCTACTAATAATCATTTCCATGATTATGTTAATGCACGGAAAAATAGTCGAAGTGATTGTTACATTGTCCGCGGTAGAAGGAGAGAGGCTTGATGGTTACAAAGAAAAACGTCAACAGTAAGGTTCGAACATAATTAAATGCTCTCTGAAGAGGCGAGATCTCGCGCTGGGTCCTGAGCGGGCTATGGATCACCAGAAGATGAATCTGCAAGATAGGGAAACGTATCAGAGGGCCCAGGGGATCTCCCTAGGGCAAAACCCTCCGATGGCTAAGTCAGTAGAGCTATGGTGGAAGCAATAATGGGGGGAGGAGAGAGCTGATGCGCGAGAATCCTCTCCACCAAAGGGTGAAGCGAATCGTGCTCAGGAGCTTAGGGTGTGTGAATGCTTAGTTCATCTTACCATCTTCCGGAGGGTATCCCTTGCTTAAATAGTGCGCCGCCTTCAGGAGTCCTGTAAGCTGAGGGGTTCCCGGCGGGAGTTACGTCTTTAACGGGGGCTTTCATGGCCTGATCGTGGGAACGTTATCCCCTTGGAGTCCGGCGGCTCCCCTGACTCTCCCGCTGGCGGAGGACTCTGAACGGCTGCACCTGCAGATAATCAACCGGCCTTACCGAGCCTCGGGGGTCCGAGCGATAGGCATGGCCCAGCGAGGGTGGGGTCGGATAGGTCGGCTGGAGCCTATCTCTCTCGGACGGGGAGAGGGCTTTAGACCGGACCTTCCTTGGGACCTGACCGTTGTCTCGGGCCCTCCGAGCCTAGAAGGCCGCCGGGGAGAGTTAGTTCCTCGAGTCTTATTTATTGGGCTTTTCTCCCTAAGTGGGCCCTGTGGGCTATCACTCGGGTGGGCTCGCCTGGTTGGACCTTGTGGGTCTTGTTGGGCTGCCTTTGTGGTGGGCTGCGGAAATCCCCCTCTCCACTTGTCCCCCTCCTACTCCCGAGCCAAGGAGGCTCGGATGAGTATTTTTTTCGAGGCTTTGGACCGGCGTGGCTCAGGTGGGTGGAATTCCGTTGGCGTTATGGAACCGCTTATAGCGGTCGCCGAGGCCCGTAATGATGATCATGACGGATTCGAAACGAAGGGGCCCCCCTTTTTCTCGGAGCACGGAACGGCGCGCTGCCACCCTCAGGGGTTTTTAGGGGGCGCTGCTCATCGTTCTAGGCTTCCAGGGTTTTAGGCTTTCCTTGCTTCTTGATGCGCCGTGAGAGCACAGCGGAGACACGGAGCCTTACGGCGGCGTTCGAGGAGTTGGCGAGGATAACCGCAGAGGCGGTCAGGCAACTTCCTTCTCCCCCGGAGTCTTCGAGCTCGTACGAGGGATCTCCTCCCGACTCGATGGCGGATCAGAGTCCGGAGCTTGTGCCGGTGAGGCGGGAACCCGTCCCCAACTGTAGTGAGTTGGGGGAAGCGGAGGTGCGGAGGCTGGAGCATCGTTTCCGCCTGCCTCTCAGATACAGCTTTGTTGCCGCCACTCCGTACGAGACGAGTCTGGATGATCATGATGAGCTCATTTGCACCTTCCTTCTGGCTTGGAAGAGTGGATTTTGGCTCTCTTTCGACTCTTTCGTGCTGCAGCTTCTTAATTTTTTCCAGTTGGCGCCTATTCAGTTGGTGGCCAATTCATATCTGTTGCTCTCGGCCTTCCGGATTCTTTGTCGTCAGCACGACATTTTTCCTTCTTTGGACCTCTTCCACTTCTTTTTTGAGTTGAAAGCGCACCAGTCGGCGGGGAAAGGCTTCTACTTCATCCAGGCGCGGCGGAATAGGAGCTGCATCTCGCTTGCGGTGAAGGACTCCTCGCACAAGGGGTGGAAGAGCCAATTCTTCTGGGTGAAGGCGGTGGCGACGGACGAGATTTGGAGATGCCGGACCTCGCCCAACTTTCACCCGAATCTGCCCTCTCGTCAGGAGGAGTCCCCCCCCCCCACGTGGAGCAGTAGGCTGCCCGTCTGCTGGAGAACCGTCAATCGACCGAGGAGCTGGTGACGCCGGAGAACATCGAACAGTGTCTTCTCTCGCGGTTGACGTCGACAGGTACAGCTCTTGAGGCTCTTTTTCGGGGATGGTAGCTCTTTTCCTCCTCCTGACCGGGGCTTCTTCTTGTTGCAGACGTGAGGCGGGAGCCTCTGGAGGAGGCGGCCGAGGTCATCGATCTGGGAGATGACTCGGCAGCCGATGAGCCTGATGCCCCGGTGGGTCGCGTCCATGCCCGAGATAAGGGCAAGGGGGCGGTCCCCGAGGGGACTTCTCGATCGACCGGCCTGAAGTGCAAGGATCCCCTGGCGGGGAAGTTGCGGGAGGTCGCGAAGGCCAGGAAAAGGGCCAAGAAAGCCGGTTTTCCTACCGCCGTCGGGGGCGATTCTGGCTCGGCGGCGCTCCCCCCTCGGGGGCAGGATGGGGCCGACCCCTCCGGGCTGGCTCTCCCATCCGCCGGGCGAGAGGGGGCCGAGGAGACCAGGGGCCCCGCAGAGGGAGGTGATGGGTCGGCTCTCCCCTCTGTGGGGGCAGAGGGGGCCGGTGCCGGTGTGGCCGGCGCTGGGACCGAGGGATTGGTCGGCGCGGATGGGGGTTCGCCCGCGAGGGCGTCGCAACCCCATGTGCCGGCAGCTGCTGGTGCGGTTGATCCCGCGGCGCCGGTCGAGGGTGGGGGTTCGCCCGGGGAGGCGTTGCAACCCCAACCGACCGTGGCGCGCGGGGCGGTCAGCTTCGCTGCCCGAACAGGGTCTTCTGGCGGGGTGCCCAGGGTGGAGCAGTCCCCTTTGCCGGAACCTCTGGTCAGGCTCGGTATCTCGGGCGACTTGTACCGGCTCTGTCGGTCGATCGCCGAGAGGACGAGGGGGGGAGAAAGGCGCAGCACTCCCGCCGGGGTCCTTGATATCCTGATGGAGGGCGGCTTGGTCATAGCTCGGACAGCAGCCGTGATGGCGGAGGCGCACTCCCGGACGGAGGCGGAGCGGTCGAGGCTCGCCTGGACCCTTGGTGGGTGCGAGGGGAAACTATCCCGGCTCGAGGGGGAGCATGAGGGGCTCCGGCGGGAGTTCCTCGAATTCAGGGAGTTGGCGCGGTCGAGCCGACGGGAAGCCGAGGCGCTGGCCGAGCAGCTAGCAAGGGCCCAAGAATCGCTCGAGAGGAAGAGCAAACGTCTAGAAGACGAGCGTCAACGTCACATCGAGCTGGACGGCCTCTAGGAGCTTGAGCGCGGCGAGCTGCAGGATCGGGCGGAGGACGCGGAGCGCCTTCGCGCTGAGGCCGAGGCGGACCGAGCCCGGGCGGAGGGTCGGACGATCGAAGCCGAGCGGAGGATGACCGAGCTAGAGGAGCGTCTGGCGAGGGCGGAAGAGCGTGCGGCCGAGGCGGAGCGTGCTCGGGACGGGCAGGTCGAGGCGGAGGCGATCGAGCGCTACAAAGGCTCGGAAGCTTACTCGGCCGACCTGATTGAAGCTGCCCTACCCTACTACGAGGTAGCGCTCCGCCGGGGTGCCCGAAAGGGATTCAGGCAGGGCTATCGCCGGGCGATGAGCTATGCCAATGAGCACCTTGCCGGGGGTGATTTTCCTTACGGCCAGAGTTATGACTCGGATGAGTCAGTTTCCAGCTCCTCATCCTCGGCCGGGGAAGAACCGGAGGAGTCATCTCCAGCGGGGTCACCAACTCCGGAGGCTCCAGGAGGGCTCACGACCGGGACAGTTCTCGCACAGGCGAGGTCAGTGTCCGGGCCGGCCGTCACCGAAGGCACCGGGGGTGACGCGTCCCCTACTGTTGTTCCCGAGCTTCAAAGTGGGCCCGAGGCCTGATGTATTATGCTTTATTTTGCCCCTTCCCCTTTTTTTCTATTTTTCCTTTTGTAAGAGGATTTCTTTATGGGAGGCAATAAAGGACTTACTTCGTTTGATCGTTATCTTTGCCGTGATTTGGCTGGCGTATCGAGGGAAGTTGGAAGGTGCCGATATTCTCTGCACCGTTCTCGCATGCCGATTCGGGAGACTTCTGGCGGGGCGTCCTTTCATTCCACCATGCTTTGAAAGTCGAGGCGCTTCGCGAATCCCGCTAGGGCGGGGGCCGAGGAATTGGAGGTGACCTTCCAAGGGAGGTCCTATAGCGTGTTTTCGAGGGGGGAGGCATTTAAGGCGCGTGGCCTCCCTTGGCCTATAAAAGGACCGAAGGGTGCTCCTTCCCTCTTAACACTTAGGACTCTCGCCGGCGGTCTGCTCTTGTTCCCTCGTTTTCACTCTGCGTTGCGCCGCCGCGATCAGAGCATGGAGGACCCTTCAGAAGATGACGCCGCAGACGATGGGGAGCGGCCGGTTCCAGCTGTCCTGGAATATTGGTCGGGTCCCACGGTCGCCGCGCGTGCATGAGACGGGTCCGACGGTCGCCGCGCGGATCTGGAGAGGGCTTCGACGTGCGGGGGTACGCCGTTTGCCTCCTCTTAGCTCCGGCGAGGCTTCCGGGCAGACGCCGAGATGGAGGGCGGATGGGGGAGTTAGGGATGCCGGCCGCCATTCCCCTCCGTGGGAGGGGAGGAGGCGGCTCCAGTTCCTTCCTCACCTCTGTCCGCAGCCTCTTTCTCACTCTTTTGTTCTTCATTTCTTTCACTCTTCGGGGGCTGCTTGCTTTCTGTTCGCCTCCAAAGAGTTGGTAGTTTGGCAGAGAGGAGACCTTCACGGCGCTCCTTTTTCCAGGTTGTTGCCAACTTGGAAGGTAGCCTTCCTCGCGTGAAAGGTGGCCTTCTCCTTGCTGTCCCTCTGTCACCTTTGTCACGGTCCACCCGAGCCAACTGGGTCGACCATCTCTTGTCCGAGCCAGTTTCTACGCGAGGCAGAGTCAGTGGCTGGGTGCGAGAAGGTCAAGACCGGGTCGGTCGGGCGATGGCCGTTTGCCGCGGTGCTAGATGGATTTTTGCTTTTCACTATGTAATGTACTGGCAGTTACCTTTCTGATGTATCAATAGTTATCTTGAATGAATGCAAAAAGGGGGTTTATTTTACCCGATTTGTCGATACAGTTTTCAGAAATAAAATCTGCGTAGTGTGGTTGCGTTCCATGTCCGGGGAATGGGTTCCCCTTCCATTGTGGCTAACCTGTACGCACCTTTCCCGAGCGTCTCGATCACTCGGTAGGGGCCTTCCCAGTTGGGGGATAGCTTGCCCGCCGCCTCCAGTGGTCGAGAGGCTTCGGTCTTCCTGAGGACGAAGTCCCCTGGTTGGAATTGTCTGCCTCGGACCTTGGTGTTGTAGTACCGAGTGAGGCGGCGCTGGTATTCCGTAGCTCGGACGTTCGTGATCTCTCGGAGTTCGTCTGCCAGGTCGAGGTTCTCGAGCAACTTCTGCTCGTTTGCCTCGGGCGAAAAGCTGATCACTCGGAGAGACGGATTGACGATCTCTAACGGAACGACGGCTTCGGTGCCATATACCAGCTGAAAAGGGGTCTCACCGGTTGCCGTCCGGGGGGTCGTTCGGTGCGACCATAGTACGCTACGCAGTTCCTCGAGCCAGCTACCCTTAGCCTTGCCGAGTCTGGTTTTTATGCCCTTCAAGATGGTCTTGTTGGCATTTTCAACCAGCCCGTTGGCCTGAGGGTGGGCGACCGAAGTGAAGTGGTTGCGGATATTTAGGTCGGCGCATCTGTCTCGGAAGTACCGAGAGTCGAATTGCCGTCCGTTATCGCTCACTATCACTCGGGGGATGCCAAAGCGACAGATGATCGATTTCCATACGAAACCCCATACGACTGTCTCGGTGATCCTAGCTGTTGCTTCAGCCTTGATCCACTTGGTGAAGTAGTCGATGGCGACGATGATAAACTTCTTCTGGGATTGAGCCGTTGGGAATGGCCCAAGGATGTCGATCCCCCACCGAGCGAAAGGGTAGGGCTCGGTAAGGGTGATAAGTTCCGTGGCCGGCTGGTGGACCAAATGGTCGAACCGCTGGCAACGGTCGCAATGTTGTGCGTAGGCCGTGCAGCCGCGCTGCAGGGTCGGCCACCAGTACCCCTGTCTTAGCAGGATTCTGGCCAGCGACCGACCTCCTGAATGTGCTCCGCACAAGCCTTGATGAATCTCTTCAACAGCTTGGCTTGCTTCGTCGGGACCGAGACACTTCAGAAGGGGCCCGGAGAACGATCTTCGGTAGAGAGCGTTGTCTAGGATGACGAAGCGTCGGGCTTGGTACTTCATTCGGCGGGCTTCCCGAGGGTCGGAGGGCTCCCGGGAGTCCCGTAGCCCGGACAGGTAGGGGGAGCGCCAGTCGCCGGGAGTGGCCGAGTCAATGGCGATGAGCTCCAAGTCTATGCTCGAGCGCTCAAGCTCTTCTAGGAGGACCGATCGTGTACCTTCCGGGTCTAGGGAGGAGGCCAGTCGGGAGAGAGCGTCCGCCCGAGAGTTTTGCTCTCGAGCTATTCGGACTACCTCGAACTGCTGGGCCAGGCTCCGGACCAACTGTAGGTATTTGATCATAGGTACCTCCCGAGCTTCGTACTTGCCACTGACCTGGCTTGCAACTAGCTGGGAGTCGGTGTGGATCCTGACTCGCTCGGCCCCCAACCGTCGGGCCATGCGGGCTCCCGAGATAAGGGCCTCGTATTCGGAAGCATTGTTGGATGCCAGAAAGTTGAACTTTAGGGCGTATTGCAACTCTATTCCTTCGGGGGACCTTAGGAGGATCCCTACGCCGCTACCGATCGAGTTGGACGATCCATAGACGAACAGCTCCCAGGTTGGCCCGGTTGCTGTCGGAGGCCTGTCCTCGACCGGAACGGTGCTCTCGGCGATGAAGTCGGCGAGTGCTTGTCCTTTGATAGCTGATCACGGCCGATACGAGATGTCGTAGGCCCCGAGCATGATGGCCCATTTGACGAGTCGCCCCGAGGCTTCGGGATGGGCCAGAATCTTCTTCAGTGGCTCGCCGGTTAGCACGGTGATGGGATGCCCCTGGAAGTAGGGTCGGAGGCGCTTTGCGGAGGTAACCAACGCTAGCACGAGTTTCTCGGTTGCGGGGTACCTCCGCTCGGCCTCGCCGAGCACCTTGCTGGTGTAGTAGACCGGCCTCTCGACTCCCGAGTCATTTCTGACTAGGACCGAGCTGACCGTTGATGGCGTCGCCGAGAGATAGAGCAACAAGACCTCGCCCGGGACGGGCTTGGAAAGCACCGGGGGCGAAGCCAGGAACTCTTTGTGCTTGACGAACGCTGTTTGGCATTCCCCATCCCATGCGAACGTAGCAGATGCTATCTTGGGCCCCCTCATCAGCTTGAAGAAGGGCAAGCATCGTTCGGCCGCACGGGACAGGAAACGACTGAGAGCAGCGACACGCCCCGTCAGACGTTGGACGTCTTTAATGCATGTGGGCGGGCGCATGTCCAGGATGGCCTGGACCTTGTCGGGGTTGGCTTCGATCCCTCGCTGAGTGACCAGGAAACCCAAGAACTTCCCGGATCTCACTCCAAAGGCGCACTTGGCGGGGTTGAGCTTCATGATGTACTTCAGGAGGGTGCCGAAAGTCTCGGCGAGGTCGGTGAAGTGGTCTTGGGCCCTCAGGGTCTTGACGAGCATGTCGTCGATGTAGGCCTCGACGTTCCGACCTAACTGTCCCTCGAACATGTGGTTGACCAGTCGCTGGTATGTGGCTCCAGCATTCTTCAATCCGAAGGGCATCCGGGTGTAGCAGTACACGCCGTAGTCGGTGATGAAGGCGGTCTTCTCGACATCTTCAGGGCTCATTCGGATCTGATGATAACCCGAATAGGCATCCAGGAAACTGAGTATCTCGTTGTCCGAGGTTGAGTCAACCAATTGGTCGATGCTCGGTAGCGGATAGCAGTCCTTGGGGGTGGCCTTGTTCAGATCGGTGAAGTCTACGCACATTCGCCACTTGCCTGTAGTCTTCGGCACCAGGACGACGTTGGCTAGCCACGTTGGGTACAGGACCGGTCTGAAAAGACTAGTTTCTTGTCCCTTGGTGACCTGCGCCTTGATGATCACCTGTTTCTCGGGCGCATGCTTCCTTCTCCGCTGCTGTACGGGTCTCACGGTGGTGTCGAGGTTGAGCTTGTGCGTCACAGTCTCCTCTGGTATACCAGGGAGTTGATCATCGGACCAAGCAAAGACCCGAACATACTCAGAAAGAAACTCCTTGTATTGCTGCTGTTCCTCTGGTGGTAGGTCGGCGCCGATCCTTACTCCTAGGGCCGGGTCGTCGTTCAGGAATACCGTTAATAACTCGCCACCGGGCTCAGTGGTCACGGCTCTTCCTTCGACTCCCCTAGGGCCCTTATCCTTCCCGTCCGGCCTTGAGGCTTCCACCGAGATATTGTAGCACCTTCTAGCCGTGGCCTGGTTACCTCGGACTTCCCCCAACCCGTTTTTGGTCGGAAACTTCATTTTTTGGTGATAGGTAGATGATACGGCCTTTATTCGGCTGAGAATTTTTCGGCCGAAAATGGCGTTGTACGCTATCATACCTTTAATCACTATGAAGTCCACTATGACCGTAACGGTTTTGGGTGGGGTGCCAATAGTGACCGACAGGCTTAGGGCTCCCTCGGGGTAGGTGGCCAGGCCATTAAACCCGCAAAGGGGCGTTCGGATCGGGCGGAGTTTGGATGGGTCTTCCCCCATCTTAAGGAAACAGTCGTAAGATAATACATCGGGGGCGCTCCCATTATCAACCAAAATCCTGTCTACATTACAGTGATTTATCGTGGCCGAGATAACGAGGGCATCGTCATGCGGGGTGCTCAGCCCTTCCAGGTCTTGGTCGGAGAAGACTATGACCTGGGGCTCCATCGACGGGCCTCTGGGGGGCTCTAAGGCTCGGCTGGCTCGCTCGGCATGACGTTTCCTCCCTCGGCTGGTGTCGCCGCCCGATGCCGCTCCTCCGGAGATGATGTTGATGTGGACCCCTCGGGGGGCGTTGTCGATCTCCTCTGCGGCGTCTCGGTCTTCCTTGTGCCCGGTCGTGAACCGGGCTAGGTGCCCCAGACGGATGAGGCGCTCGATCTCGTCCTGGAGCTGATGGCAATCTCCGGTGTGGTGCCTGTGGTCGCCGTGGAACAGGCAATGCCTGTCCCGCTTGCGGTTCTTCGACCTCATTAGCTCGGGCTGGCGGAGAAGTCCCGAGTCTTTGATGTCTTCATAGATCTCGTAGACTGGCGCGGTCAAGGGGGTGTACCGCTCATACTTTCTTTTGCGCTCTCCTTCTCGATCGCGCTTCTTACCCGAGCCAGGGTTTGGCTCGGAGGTCCGCTTCTTGTCCCCCTCCCGACCCGAGCCGGTTGCGTCTCGGCAGGCGCTGAGTACTTCTTCGCACTCGGCGTGGCGCAGTGCCAGAGTCACTAGCTCGGCAAGGGTCGAGGGAGGGTGGAGGACAAGCTCGCGACGGAGATTCTCGTCCCGGGTGCCCCCGGTCAGTGCGGTTATGGCTGAGGCCACATCCAGGCGGGGGATCCTGAGGGCTTCCGATTTAAATCGGTGGACGTAAGTCCGGAGCCTCTCCCCTTGCGCCTGTTTGAGGGCCAGGAGCCCCGCTACTGAGCTTGGGGGGGCGCTACCGGCGAAACTCTCCTTGAAAATTCGCCCAAATTGCCTGAAGTCTCGAATGGACCCAGGGGCGAGGGCCCGGAACCATGCCTGAGCACCTTGGACCAGGGTGGCCGCGAAGGCTCGGCATTTGATGGGATCCGGCGTTCCATGAAGGGTCACCAGGGCGTCGAAGCTATCGTAGTGGTCGGCTGGGTCGCCCTGGCCGTCGTAGAGCTTGAAGGTTGGAATGGAGGCTCTGGGAGAGACCTCTGCCTTCAAGATGTACTCAGAGAAAGGGGATTTCTCCTCGTCCTCCGGGAGAGAGGTCTTCTGCAGGGCGCAGAGGGCGCGCTCTTGCTCTGCGAACCGTCTCTCGAAATCTCGCAGCCGGAGGGACAGCTCTGGCTGCAGTCGCACCGTGGGGCTGGGGGGGGGCGTCTTGGCGATCTCCCGGGGCACTAGTGCCCGGGCGCGGCGGCCTCGCCCCCTGCTTCCCTCTCCTCGGCGTGGAGGAAGCCTCTTGCTCCGCAGGCGGAGCATGCGAGGGTCCTCCGACGTCGTTGCGGAGGAGCTGTCGGCCGCGGAGGGTGAAGCGGCCTCCGGCGGTGTGCTGCGTCGCACTCCTTCGAGGGGGACTTCCTGACGGGGCGCGGGACCTTGCGTCCCTGGCCGCCTGGGCCCTCATGAGCTCCACGAGGACGTCCATCTTTTCGTTGAGGGCCTGGAAGGCGTTGGCGCCGCCGTCGAGGGGTGCCCCTGTCTCCGCCGGGGGGGGGGTGGTGGTCTGTTGGTGGGGATGCTGGCGTTGGAGGGGGGCTCTGCGAGACCCTAGAGGGGGCACCTTCCGCCGTCGCCACAGCCTTACCTGCCCCACCGACGGATCTCCTCCCTGAGCTTCTTCTCACCATCTCGACTTTTCGTGCATTTCCCACAGACGGCGCCAGATGAAGAGGCGAGATCTCGCGCTGGGTCCTGAGCGGGCTATGGATCACCAGAAGATGAATCTGCAAGATAGGGAAACGTATCAGAGGGCCCAGGGGATCTCCCTGGGGCAAAACCCTCCGATGGCTAAGTCAGTAGAGCTATGGTGGAAGCAATAATGGGGGGAGGAGAGAGCTGATGCGCGAGAATCCTCTCCACCAAAGGGTGAAGCGAATCGTGCTCAGGAGCTTAGGGTGTGTGAATGCTTAGTTCATCTTACCATCTTCCGGAGGGTATCCCTTGCTTAAATAGTGCGCCGCCTTCAGGAGTCCTGTAAGCTGAGGGGTTCCCGGCGGGAGTTACGTCTTTAACGGGGGCTTTCATGGCCTGATCGTGGGAACGTTATCCCCTTGGAGTCCGGCGGCTCCCCTGACTCTCCCGCTGGCGGAGGACTCTGAACGGCTGCACCTGTAGATAATCAACCGGCCTTATCGAGCCTCGGGGGTCCGAGCGATAGGCATGGCCCGGCGAGGGTGGGGTCGGATAGGTCAGCTGGAGCCTATCTCTCTCGGACGGGGAGAGGGCTTTAGACCGGACCTTCCTTGGGACCTGACCGTTGTCTCGGGCCCTCCGAGCCTAGAAGGCCGCCGGGGAGAGTTAGTTCCTCGAGTCTTATTTATTGGGCTTTTCTCCCTAAGTGGGCCTTGTGGGCTATCACTCGGGTGGGCTCGCCTGGTTGGACCTTGTGGGTCTTGTTGGGCTGCCTTTGTGGTGGGCTGCGGAAATCCCCCTCTCCACTCTCTGTACCAGACATAAAACGAAGAGGACTCGCGTTGGACGGACGGAAACAAACCCATTCTTTCAATTGAACCGGCTGAAAAAAATCGACCTTTCCTCTTATATGTATAGTATAGATAAGAGAAAAGGGTGATTTTTTTTCTTAGACGGATTTATTTTCGCCGGTTCAAAGAAAGGTCTCGGAAGATGTGCGTTTAGAAAAAGATTTTATCGGAGAAAACTGAATGGCCTGAGGACTGACTCACATTGTTGTCCAACGCGGGTCCTCATCGTTTTATGTTTGGTACAGAGAGCATTTCATTGTGATCATCATCATATATATAAATAATAGATAGATGCTCTTGTTCCTTTTCGTCTTAAAATCTAGAACGCCTTCACTTATTAACTACAAGATTTGTCGCTAGGGTCATAGTTTGGGGTACTATGAAAAGGGAATTATGCCAACTGGAAGGGGTCCGTGCAATGGCACGGGCATATATCTATGTATGATGTGCGACGGGGAAGACGCTGACAAATCTATACTATACATATAAGAGAAAAGGGCGATTTTTTCCGCCGGTTCAATTGAGAGAATTAGACGAGTTTATTTCTGCCAGTTTAAAGAAAGGTCTTGGAAGGTGTATGTTTAGAAAAAGATTTTGCCGGAGAAAAGTGAATGGACTTTTTTTAAGTGTAAAATGGTTTTGACATTGATGGGATATATAAGTGCAAAGTTGAGCCATTTTATTTAGGGAATCCGAGTCATTTAATATCCAACATCTAAAGATATATGATATATTTAGCTTGAGATTCAGACATATTATATAATGACATGTTTCAATGACATCACTAATGAACAATGATCATTGTGTACGTTGGGGATCTCTGCAACTTGTACAGAATAAAAATCTAGAGAAATTTGAAATCAGAAATTTTAGAATCATGGGTTATATTTTCTTCTAGTGGATTGGTTCACATGTCAGTTGAATGTAAATTCTGTGAAATTTTAATATCCAATTAAATGAAATAATAATTTATACTCAAATATATCTTGATTGACACATAACTTGTTTAATAATGACTGATAAATCATTAAAAAAATTGATCCTCAGATTATATAGGTAAAGTTCACGTGCGTAGCGCGTTTCTTTGACTAGTCAAATTATGGATCATCTGTCCTAGATTTTAAATTACAAAGAATTCGTTTCATTGGTTAGTGAGGAGGGTAAAGTTTGGGAGGATCAATACGGCCCGACAACACTAGGTCCAGTGCGACCCGATAACGCCAAGTTCATCACGCGCCCAGATAGCTAAGCCCTTGGCACTCAACTCCGGCCCGCCAGAAGTCCCGAGACCTAATGTAGGCCCATCAAAGCCTCGCCAGCCCATAGGTGAGATATTCATGCATGTGCGTATGTCCTGGACACCGTAGAATTTGGCAATGGATGTGTTGGAATCTATGTTTCAAATTTTAAAAGATTTGAATCTATCTTTGTGTTGATTTGTCTCACATTAGAAAGTTAAAAATGTTTCCATTTACTTTTAGTTGGGACTCTTATCTTTGTTGTGTACTCCATTGAAGAGACTATGGAGGTTGGCCTATTTGGGCTAGTGGGCTCTTTAGCCTGCATCCTCTTTCTCACACACGCGCGAATTATCTTGCATTTGCCATACGTGCATGTGATTCTTGATAATTATTTTATTTTTATTTTTTCTTTATTTTGACTGTTTGATCGAGCGTCTCTTGGATTCTTTTCGCGTCTTCGGATTCCCCTCTTTGGGTAGATGGGTGTGATTCGGTTAAGAGTCACTTTCTAAGAGGGTATTTAAAAAGAGTCATTTTTCCGTGAGAGGTACGGCTTAGGGTTCTCTCTCACCCAACGGCTATCTCTCTCGCACTTCTCTCTCCCATCGTCTTCTTCTTCTTGCAAGAGCCTCCTGTCATCGTGGTGTTCGCCCCTAGCAACGCGAGTTGGAGTGCACTTTCGTGTCGCCATCGGTTTGAGTCGTTGTATCTTGGGGGAAGTTCCGTCGTGAAGTCTATCTCTACTGGAGTAGGGGCGGAACGACTCTAAAGAAAGTGACTACGCACTTCAACCCGAATTTGCTCTTCTTGATCGTTTGATTCTCTTCGATTTTCGTGCTTAGATCTAGTAGAAAAGCTCTACCTGTGAATAGTATTTTCCAACAGGATGAACGTTGAGGTTGCCATTACGAGACTTGCTTCGACGAGGACCGAGTCACGCCTAGGGATGTCAAAAATACCCGTAAACCCGATTATCCACATTACCGGACCTGTGATAGGTCGGGTAATACCCGAATAAACGGATATGGATTCGGGTTTGGATATGTATAAAATACACGTTTCATATTCGGATAGGGTATGAATTTAGTGCATCCAAACCCGTACCCGATCCGAACCCGCTCTTAATAACTTATTGTGCATGTTAGGCCTATGACTTTGACATGAACCTAATCCGTTGTCTGTCTTGTTGAGTTTGTGAGTTAAGACTTCTTGCTAAAATTATAAGGTCATTTTTATAAAACATAAAAATTACTTTAGAAAGGAAAGAATTGACTGGATTTCTTTTTTTTAATTCTCATAAATCTCACATTTCTTTGGATGTGAATGTGGACTCATGCTTTATGGACGGATACGGATATCCGCGGATATATCCATATCCGTGATGGATATACCTGTATCCATACCCGCGAAAATAATAGGGTACTATCTGGGTATGGTATTAGTAATTTTTTTACGGATAGGGTATGGTATTGGTCTACCCGAGCCGAACCCATCCATTGACATCCCTAGTCACGCCCACGTCGCCAAGACACCAGCCGCGAGATCCTCCCGCTGGGAGCGGACGAATGGGCGACGGGAGATTCCCACGATCAAGCAGGACACCACTCCACGAACGATGTCATTGCTAAGTCAGACCCTCGATCTCTTTATATAAATAGGTCCCCAGTCGGGCCTAGAGGGAGGGCGAACACACAGAGACTGATTCACATGAGTAGTGACACTCAGACACTCACAGCCAGAGAGGGAGTGATGGGGACATCACCTCCCATACCCACCTTCACAGCTCGTCTCCTCGCCCGGGTTGCATCCGGCATAGTTTAGTCATTTAATTTTGAGTCCTATGTAATTTTACTTGAGTCATTTGATGTAATTTGCATTTTATTTGAGTCATGTCCCTAGGTCTTGCATTTATTTTCCTATGTTTGAGTGTCATTAGAGTGTGTAATGTGCTAATTGGGCCCATTTCTTCGGGCTTGGCCCAATGAGCTCCCCTACCCCTTCGGCTATTTATCAATGAGTCTTTTATCAGGGTCTTATTGTAAAATGTGGGTTTCCTATATATAGGGCCCCATTTCCTTCATTTGGAGGTAATGAATCAATCAATGAAAAAATGCCATTTGAGAGTCCAAAGCTTAGTTTAGTGGAGTGATTCCAACATTTTTTGGGTGAGAAACCCTAGGGGAGAGATTCCCCACCCTTCCCTCTCTTAATCCCTCTTTTTCACTCCACTTTCTCTCTCCTCAACACCCAATTTCAAATTTTCTTCTCTCTCCTCCCTTCCCAACCACCTCAACCCCCACCTACCATCATTAAAGCCCTCCACTTCCCCATGGCCTCCATTACTCCACCCCCCTAGTCCCAAGGAGATCCCTCACCATTCCAACACCACTTTCCCCATTCCAACACAATCAACCCCTTCCCCACACAACCCCACAACTTCCAAGGCCATTTCAAATTTGAAATCCACCACTCCCTCCATGTTTTGGCCGCCCCCTCCCCTCCCTTCTAGTTAGGTTCGCCCCTCCCACCTCCCTCCATTCTCATTCCCTTACACCACCTTCCCTTGCCTCCAGCTGAGACCCTGCGCCCCCTGCCCTCTCCCATCTCTATCCTATCACCATTAGCATCCCCATCCCTCCCACACACTTCATCTTCCACCCCCTTCACCCCTTTCACACATACACTTCCTACATCTTCTTCTTAGGTCATTTTGGTGGCTTCTACAAGGCCTGCAGGTTGCTGTCCAAATGTTACAGAGGTACTAGTAGCTTGCAGAAGCCGTCACGGTCAACTACCTGCGATTCTGAAGGCATAAGAGGCATCCACGGAAGAGTCTGCCAGTCCTCTTCGTCACGAAAGTGGTTTCATCCTCATCGGAGCTCGGTGCTGTCCGGGACATCCATTCTCCCACAGCTGCGCGGTTCTGCCTCGGCTGAGGACCTGAGCCGGCTTAGAAGCTCTGCCACGACCAGCCCCGAAGGAATCAGTCCTCAAGTCCTTCTTCAAAGTTCTTAATCGGCCGGTCTACTTTCAGAATCAAGAAGCGGAAGCCCATTCAGCATCCGGGAACAGAAGTTACCAATTTTCTTCCACGGTCGCGCGGCTCTGCCTTCCCCAGTCTGCATCAACACCTCCTCACTCTTCTGGCTCCACAGATCGTCTCCGTTCTATTCTGGTGTCCCCGTTTCTTTTACTGCAAAGAGGACTCACCCACGGTTCTAACGGCACTGACGGCATCAAATTTGGAGTTCGGGAGCGGTCAGGACAGTCTCTGCATCCTACTGTTGGTGACCTGCCCCTGCTAGTCTGAGAAATAGAGGCCCTGTTCAAGCTCCTGCCCCGTCCAGAAGCGACTCCAGAAGAAATTACAAAAATTCTGAGGCATTTCCCTTCCTGTTACGAAGATTTCGCCGCTAGTCTCGCCATCAACACAATTCCTGAGCAAGATCTACAATAGCAACACCGACCCTCTATCCTGGTTCGCTGACAGCAGGCAGATTCAGCGTCCACCCTTGTTCCTCGTTCTTTGCTTTGGTTTCCCCACCCCGCTTGGACGGCTGAAGGCCCCTCCCTGCGTGGAGGTAGTATTGATGTAATATCATTAACCCCCACCCCAAGTTCCCCCTCCTGCGAGAGGTGTAGTGGTGTAATTTGTTTGGGGCAGGTCAAGCGACACCGCCGCGGCGTGTGGGGATCCACTCGCCTCCCCGCTCGCCCTCGTCTCCGACCGGGACCGGTTTCTTCAAACCGGTCGAGTAAGTGCTCAAACCTTCACTCCAATTAGTGCTTGTCTTTCAATATTAGTTCTTAATTCCGCTGGTTATGCGAGTGAGAGCCCGATCCTCAAGCCCCATAAACTTGAGTGATCACCGTGGGAATATTGTAACCGGTGCCGTTGGCACTTTGTCGGCCCCCTTGACTTGGGCATCCCCACCCATTGGGAATCAATTCTTGGCCTTGCTGGCCCTCTACCAGCAAGGGCCCAACCCCACATCCTCCCCTTGGCATTGCCAAGTCACCCCGGGCTTGAGTGAGTGACGATAGAGCGGTGGCCCAACTAGGCCCATTTTGAATGTGAATGTGCTTGCTTGCATTAGGTCCGAGGTCGTGTCACATCAAGTGGTATCAGAGCAAGTCTTTGATTTGTTCTCACAAGTCAAGTCCATGGGCACGCTTGCATTAGAGTTCTCATCGGATCGTTCTATGCATTATCCACCTCCCATTGTCATTGAGTCTACAGACCAAAAGGCCCCAATTCCCATCATATCCCAAGCATACCTACCAAATGGGAGCCCCACAGAAATTGACTTCATCGACATGGAAGAAGATAATTGGGTATCCCCCGAAATTGTAGCCACCCTCTCTACGACTGGACAAATTGTGCACAACGGAGACCTAGTCTTCGTTAAATTCCATAAATGGTTCGGAGAGACCAAATACTTTGATGGAGCTTGGTGTCAAAAGGGAACATTGGCAGGTCCATGTATAATCTTAGGTAAGAAATGGTTAGATGAAAGGAATGCCGACATCGACCCAACACGTCGGACTTGCCTAGTGCATCCACCACACCTTTCGGAAACCTTTAAATTCAACAACCGTGTATTCTCCCACCCGCAGGAATCCCGCCCTTATTCACCACCCGGGTGCACCATACTCCGGCCATCATCACCCCACCATCAAAGAACCTTCCCACTCCATTAGCTTTGGAAGAAGTAGTCCACCCACTTTATCATATGAAGACAAATACCTCTCGGGAACCTATCCCCTCCATGGAGAGCACCCATGTCCCAATTGAAGAGGAAGCTTCGCACGAGGATCTTCACCCTCCATCACCCCCAAAAGCGGACACTCCTCCCAAAACCAATCAACCCAAACCCCTTCAACCCACCCATCTTCCTCTCCCTACCCCAAAGCCTCCACTACTACCATCACCTATCCTAACCCAAGTTTCCCACTACCTACCACCCCGGATACACCATGCCCCAATCATCACCACACCCTCAAAAGCCCCTCTCACCTCCTTGGTAGAAGAACTCATACTCGATTCAATAGTTGAGAACACTCCAAACCCACTCCCCACCTTGGAGGAAACCCAAGTCCAAATTGAAAAAGAAACATCACACGATGGTCTTCACCTTACATCACCCTCTCTAGTTGGGACCAAGCTCATCTTAGGAGAACCCATTGTTAGTTGGCTAAAGGAGAGCCCAATTAGAGAGATCCCGACCCATGTTTTCCCTCCCATAGAACAAGACCTTCCCATAGTGCCCTCCTTCTCCTATCACTCCACAATCCAAGCATCCTACCCAGTGGAGACCTTAGAGGACCTTCTCAAGGGCATAGCATGGCAATTAGAGATGACTAGCATGTTGACCCCTATGGTCGAACAACCTAGGAGCCTTAGCCTCCTACACCTATGCATAGGGTCTATCACCTCGGTTTGCATCATTGGTTGCTACACTAGCGACCTCCTTCTATTCCTCCCTACACCCAATGAGCCTAACCTTCTCCTCGATTTAGAGCTTCTTATCTCGGGTAAAAAGCCAAGCCCTCCACTCATGGCCAACCCACTTGCCAAGAACAATGGCACAACTATCATGGAGAAGGATGACTTAGCACCTTTTGAGGATCTTGAGGACATAGAGTTCCTCCCCCTAGGTAACCCATTTTATGATTAATATGATCCATTCCAATGGGAGTCAAGAGACTCGTGTGACCCAAACACTTTATCCACCACCCACCTTTCCCTAAACCAACTCACAATGTTTGACCCAATTCACTCCATCTTAGACCCGGGTTACTCCTTGGGAGCCTTGACCTTGGGCCACATATCCCTAGGTAATAAAGTTTTGCCCCACCCCATGATGACCACTTTCTTATATCCATTCGATCCTTTCCAATGAGAGTTCAAATGTTGTCCCACACCTATACACATGGAGGTCACCTTTGGGAAACGCATGCATGTGTCTAGGCCTACCACACCCCTTGGCATGAACACTATGTTGGGTCCAGTCATTCATTCCACCCACATGTCAAGTAGAAAGCATGAGTGGCCCATATTCGGATGTATTGGTCCACCCTCATTTATCATGGATCTTAAGCATGTCAAAAGCATCTACGGATGTCCAGATCCCCCTACATTCATCACCACTTTGCATGATAGGATCACCTACGGTTGCCCCGGCCCACCTAGGCCCACCAAAGTCTACATGACAATATTGCATGATAAGTCCACATATGGTTGCCCCGGCCCTCCAAAATCCATCAAAGTCTTCTTGGCATCAAAGCATGATTGGTCTACTTTTGGTTGCCCAGGTCCACCCATCACCCCTAGAATGTCAACATTCACAAAATTGCATGAAAGCCTTTGCAAGCACATAAGCAAAAAGAATGAGGCTTATAAGAGGCGGGCCGACTCTCATCGGCGTCACCAAGAATTCCATGAGGGTGACTTTGTGATGGTAAGGACGAAAAGGCTCTCCCCCGGAGCCA
The DNA here is from genome assembly GCA_022559845.1 of Amorphophallus konjac. Taxonomy (NCBI): domain Eukaryota; kingdom Viridiplantae; phylum Streptophyta; class Magnoliopsida; order Alismatales; family Araceae; genus Amorphophallus; species Amorphophallus konjac. The sequence continues at coordinate 97,358,351 of CM040123.1, forward strand.
ACTCTAAACTGAGGCCACGTGGGGCTAGTCCCTTCCAGGTCTTGAGGCGCATTGGTGCAAATGTCTTTGAGTTATATCTCCCTAAGGAGTATGGAATAAGTCCCACATTCAATGTTGCCGACCTAGTGCCATATAAGGGACCCACGGTGGTACCTAGTGAGGAGATTGAGCCAACTTCTTCCCTTGAGAGAGCACCCACCCGTGAGGAGAGACCACCAGCCAAGAGAGCCCAGCGTGAACAAATTGAACAAATATTGGATGAATAAGTCACTACCACTCGGAGCAAGGTATACGAGCGCTATCTCGGCAGGTGGATGGATCGGTCTCGTTCGGAAGGCTTGAGGGCAGTACCACTTCTACACCCTCCAAGGAGGGAAGGACACTTACTCGACAGAGTCGAGTTCTCCGCACCCCGGGAGTATGATGGGGACATCACCTCCCATACCCACCTTCACAGCTCGTCTCCTCGCCCCGGTTGCATCCGGCATGATTTAGTCATTTAATTTTGAGTCCTATGTAATTTTACTTGAGTCATTTGATGTAATTTACATTTTATTTGAGTCATGTCCCTAGGTCTTGCATTTATTTTCCTATGTTTGAGTGTCATTAGAGTGTGTAATGTGCTAATTGGGCCCATTTCTTCGGGCTTGGCCCAATGAGCTCCCCTACCCCTTCGGTTATTTGTCAATGAGTCTTTTATCAGGGTCTTATTGTAAAATGTGGGTTTCCTATATATAGGGCCCCATTTCCTTCATTTGGAGGTAATGAATCAATCAATGAAAAAATACCATTTGAGAGTCCAAAGCTTAGTTTAGTGGAGTGATTCCAACATTTTTTGGGTGAGAAACCCTAGGGGAGAGATTCCCCACCCTTCCCTCTCTTAATCCCTCTTTTTCACTCCACTTTCTCTCTCCTCAACACCCAATTTCAAATTTTCTTCTCTCTCCTCCCTTCCCAACCACCTCAACCCCCACCTACCATCATTAAAGCCCTCCACTTCCCCATGGCCTCCATTACTCCACCCCCCTAGTTCCAAGGAGATCCCTCACCATTCCAACACCACTTTCCCCATTCCAACACAATCAACCCCTTCCCCACACAACCCCACAACTTCCAAGGCCATTTCAAATTTGAAATCCACCAGTCCCTCCATGTTTTGGCCACCCCCCTCCCCTCCCTTCTAGTTAGGTTCGCCCCTCCCACCTCCCTCCATTCTCATTCCCTTACACCACCTTCCCTTGCCTCCAGCTGAGACCCTGCACCCCCTGCCCTCTCCCATCTCTATCCTATCACCATTAGCATCCCCATCCCTCCCACACACTTCATCTTCCACCCCCTTCACCCCTTTCACACATACACTTCCTACATCTTCTTCTTAGGTCATTTTGGTGGCTTCTACAAGGCCTGTAGGTTGCTGTCCAAATGTTGCAGAGGTACCAGTAGCTTGCAGAAGCCATCACGGTCAACTACCTGCGATTCTGAAGGCATAAGAGACATCCACGGAAGCGTCTGCCAGTCCTCTTCGTCACGAAAGTGGTTTCGTCCTCATCGGAGCTCGGTGCTGTCCGGGACATCCATTCTCCCACAGCTGCGCAGTTCTGCCTCGGCTGAGGACCTGAGCCGGCTTAGAAGCTCTGCCACGACCAGCCCCGAAGGAATCAGTCTTCAAGTCCTTCTTCAACGTTCTTCATCGGCCGGTCTACTTTCAGAATCAAGAAGCAGAAGCCCATTCAGCATCCGGGAACAGAAGTTACCAATTTTCTTCCACGGTCGCGCGGCTCTACCTTCCCCAGTCTGCATCGACACCTCCTCACTCTTCTGGCTCCACAGATCCTCTCCGTTCTATTCTGGCATCCCCGTTTCTTTTGCTGCAAAGAGGACTCACCCACGGTTCTAACGGTGCTGACGGCATCAAATTTGGAGTTTGGGAGCGGTCAGGACAGTCTCTGCATCCTACTGTTGGTGACCTGCCCCTGCTAGTCCAAGAAATAGAGGCTCTGTTCAAGCTCCTGCCCCGTCCAAAAGCGACTCCAGAAGAAATTACAAAAATTCTGAGGCATTTCCCTTCCTGTTACGAAGATTTCGCCGCCAGTCTCGCCATCAGCACAATTCCTGAGCAAGATCTACAACAACAACACCGACCCTCTGTCCTGGTTCGCTGACAGCAGGCAGATTCGGCGTCCACCCTTGTTCCTCGTTCTTTACTTTGGTTTCCCCACCCCGCTTGGACGGCTGAAGGCCCCTCCCTGCGTGGAGGTAGTATTGATGTAATATCATTAACCCCCATCCCAAGTTCCCCCTCCTGCGAGAGGTGTAGTGGTGTAATTTGTTTGGGGCAGGTCAAGCGACACCGCCGCGGCGTGTGGGGATCCACTCGCCTCCCCGCTCGCCCTCGTCTCCGACCGGGACCGGTTTCTTCAAACCGGTCGAGTAAGTGCTCAAACCTTCACTCCAATTAGTGCTTGTCTTTCAATATTAGTTCTTAATTCCGCTGGTTATGCGAGTGAGAGCCCGATCCTCAAGTCCCATAAACTTGAGTGATCACCGTGGGAATATTGTAACCGGTGCCGTTGGCACTTTGTCGGCCCCCTTGACTTGGGCATCCCCACCCATTGGGAATCAATTCTTGGCCTTGCTGGCCCTCTACCAGCAAGGGCCCAACCCCACATCCTCCCCTTGGCATTGCCAAGTCACCCCGTGCTTGAGTGAGTGACGATAGAGCGGTGGCCCAACTAGGCCCATTTTGAATGTGAATGTGCTTGCTTGCATTAGGTCCGAAGTTGTGTCACATCAGGGAGGGCTTCCCAAACACTTGCCATCAAAGGAAGCCCCAACATGAGATCATAGATAGAGAGGTCCCTTCATGGTTCTTCTCTTCATGTTCCTCCAAGCACTCCATGTCTCTCTGAGCATTCTTCGAGCACTCTCCACGTCCTCTCCTAACTTCACACTACAGTCTACTTCTTCACCTCTCTCTCTACTCATTTGTTCTTTGATTTTCTTATCTCAGACGATTCTGATTTAAATATCAGAGGGTTGTCTTATGAAATCATTTTTAAGACTATTTATGACGTCTTTTTTTATTGATGATAGATTCTTTCAAAGTCATCCACTGTTTTTTTCCGTCTAATAATTTTGAAAAATATAGCACGAGATAAATGATACATTTTTTAACCTCTACAGGCAGTGTTGTAAATCAGTAGATGTACTACCAACACTTTGGCCCCGGTCGTTGGAAATGGACTTCCCCTCCGTCGCGTTTGGCACTGGGTAAGTGACCTCGCCGGCGGCCACTGGGCACAGTCATCCCCGCATTTAACTCCCTTCCTTTAATGGGCCGAGCTATTACCATCCTCGCCTCGTGTATATAAACAACGGGCAGCCACGGCGTCCTGTGCGACTACGACCAGCGTGTTCTCGCCATCGTTGTTCCAGCTGGTGTGCTACGTGTGGGCGGTGGTGTCATATGTGAGGGAGCGTGGGAGAGCTCAGAGGAGTAGGGGGAGGGTGAGTCCTAGGGAGAAGAGAGAGATGGCGAGGTGGTGCTTGGTCACCCTGGCACTCGCCTTGGCTGTGGATCACACCGCCGCAAGGCACGTCCCTGGCCGGAGTCATGTGAGCACCGCCAAGGCGGCCGATGCTGCTACTCGGCCCGGCCTTGACGACCAGAAGAACGTCGTCACCTTCGGAGGTGTCGGCGGGTATGCCGGCGTCGGCGGTGGTACCTTTGCTGGGATCCCCTACACCGTTGGTGGCGCCGGCGGTGGTGGAGTCGCTGGTGTCGCGGGTCTTCCAGGTTTCAGAGACATCGGCAGCGTTGGCGGCTTAGGTGGCGCCGGCGGCGTCGGCGGGCTCGGTGGCGTGGGAGGGTTGGGTGGACTCGGCGGCGGCGTCGGGGGGCTTGCTGGCCTCGGCGGGGGCGCAGGTGGCCTGGGTGGTGTTGGCGGTGTTGGCGGCCTCGGTGGAGGCGCCGGTGGCCTGGGTGGTGTTGGCGGCGGCAGCGGCGGCGGCGTCATCCCTTAACTCTGTCGAAAGAGCTTCTTGTACCTTGCTTGTCCATTTATGCAGGCATGCCTGGGCAAGTTCGTGCATGTGCGATCAATGTTTGGAAGGGGGTAAGGGCCCGTTGGAATGGCTTAGGTTAGAAGTTGTTGGTTTGGAGACTTCAGAGTTTGAATAGTGTGTAATAAGCACTTTGGTTTTCTTGTACTGAGCACTTCGTCTCTTTTTTTCTACTGTTCTTTGTTGTTTGATGTCCGTCTTGCTGTAACTCAGATATTGAAGACTTTTGTTGTTAGGCTTCTTACAACCTGTCGTGAAGTGAACTTGTTTATCCTATGCTAGCTCCTGACTTTTCGTGGCATTGTTGTTGCATAGTGAAAGCCTTGCATCTCTCTCTCTTGTTGTTAGGCTTCTTACAACCTGTCGTGAAGTGAACTTGTTTATCCTATGCTAGCTCCTGACTTTTAGTGGCATTGTTGTTGCACAGTGAAAGCCATGCATCTCTCTCTCTCTCTCTCTCTCTCTCTCTCTCTCACACACACACACACACACACACACACACACTCATGTGCACATACACAAAAACACACACATGAACTCTCTAGAGTAAGACAGATGACCGGCTCCGTTCATCTATAGGCACCTCAAGGCGTTAAACATCTGCTTTTGACAAACGATGGGAGATTGCAAATAAGGGAAGAACATAGCTAATCCTCGTGAGGAGTTCTCCTCCAGGGCCGGCTAGCGAGGATCGGCATGACATTACTTCCGTACGAGGTGTCAGCGGGAGGAGGAGCTCAGGGTAGATGTTTGGTGGGGACAAGAAAAACAAAATAAAGGTGCCATCAGCCTACATCCTTCGTGCAGATGTTTCTAGGTCCTCTGGTACGGTTAAGACCGGGAGATGGAGAAATGCGCATTCCTAACTTTCACCGTCGGTCAGGTTTCGTGTGGGGAATATTTTGAGGTGATTTTTATATCGAAATTGAGGCTCGTTGAGTCGGTGATTCATGTCGTATCGAGTTTGCGCTGATTCGATATCACAGGTGACCCGGATCGACTTAATATGTATCATCCCATCACGATAGTCATTTCTTTAATTATTTCGGTACTCTTTTACCCCCACCAATTCTTCATTCCCTCACCTCGACATCCCCCCACCTCGGCAGCCCACCCCGACACCCCTGCCCCACCCTGAAACCCCCCACTGCAGCTGGCAACGCTCCTCCTGATTGGATCATTGCCATCACCACCAGATCTCATGTTCCATTATCAGATCGTCAATATCACCGTCGGATCCTCACCACCATTGTTGGATCCTCGCTAGAGCACATTTGAATGTCGCAGAGAAGGATAGAGAGGCAAGGAGGAGCAACTTCGTCTGAGTCGGCTGAATCACATCCCGATTTCTTATAGATCGAGTACGGCACACTCGAGTTGGCCCGAGACGGATCGAGTCGGCGAACCATGATCGAAAGTTTCACTCTTTAAAAATAAATGAACATAGGTCGCATCTAATTTCTCAAAAGTTATTTTTTCACTTTTAAAGTGAGATAATAAGAAAAACTCACCTTTTTGAAATCATAAGGGTCCCTTTGGTTGGGATTGTTCAGGTGAATTTTTTTAAAAAATCTCTGCATAGACAAATGTCAGAATGTCAACGATTTTAGACCTCGAAATTCACCTCAAAACTCTATGAGGAGAACTTTTGTAGATCATTTAACTCCCCTTCTTTTGTATCTCTCTTTATATTTTAAAAAATCCAATCATCGTAAAAATCTAGATAAATTTGGGTCATCTAGTTAAGATGAAAATTATGCAAGAATTTTAATCATTAAAATTTCTTAATAATTCCAACCAAATGGATTCTAAGAAACTCTTTTTGAGAAGTTCCTCATTCTCTCTAAAGATTATTGGCCAAAAGATAAAGATAAAAGCTGTTTCTCAAATGTAGCCTAAGGTTGAGTTTGGGAAATACTCTGCGGTGTGATTTTTGGCTTCGAAAATCTCACCCGTCGAAATCAAAAACAAATCAATATAGATCACATCTAACATCTCAAATGTCAAGTTTTCAATTGTAGAGAGAAATATTAAGAAAAGGTCACAATTTGGAGAGTCTATGAAATTTTTCTAGAAAAAACTTCTATCTCTCAACGAGGTCATTTGGTCAAAGTCAAAGTCCAAGGTATTTTACGAATGCTGCCTTAGAATGTAATAGCACGATTGCACCCTCCGTGTGTCCAGTAAGTCTTTCTTTGAGAATGCCAAACTTCTTTTCTCAATCCAAAGCTAAAACTTGGTTCAATGGCTGCGGGCTGCATTAATCACCCTCAAAGTTTGTCGGACTCGCTCGTATCGATCGTGACTGATTATAATACGATACGATGTGATATTATTATATATCAAAATAAAAAATAAATATTTATATATCTTTGATCTAAATTATTATAAATAAAATTATTAATTTATACTTAAATTACTTAATAACTCAATTAATTCAAGATGTGTTGCGTAATGATTCTCAACAGATTTCAATTAAAAAAACAATAAAAAAGCATAATGGCAACAACTGCTAAACACAGCGCGAAAGCGGACGCGCGGGTGGAACACTTTAAATGGATGTCATGTCCTTTCGGGTGTGGCTTTAAGCTGACCCTTTATCTGTCTTTTAATGCGGCAGGATGGGTCGTCAAAAGGGATCTCCACGTCCGCACGGATCTATAGGGGGGGGGGGGGTTCACGATGATATATAGTTTATGAACTTTTTTTGAGAGAGTAGATAGTTTAGAACCATGTGTCTGAAAATCGGTTACTTGATAAGCTCATGGTCATAGCATTCCTGTCCGTGAGGGTGCTCCACCATACGTCATAAAGCCGGCCATAGCAACCAATCAAAGCAATGTGCATAGCCTTGTTTTGAGAGAAGGAAGGGTCACAGCGCACCCCGTCCCCGTGCAAACCCCGGCCAACCTTTCTACTTCATATATCGACAACCCTAGACCAAAGCCGCCTGCACCTCTCCGCTGTCGGTGGCTGCCTGCTCCACGACGGCCATGCAGGCACTTGCTTGGCTGCCACACATGAAGCCCCTTCCTCTTCCATCATGGGTGTCGCCTACACCTCGTCGATCGTACGTAGAGCCACCACCTGCATGCTGCTCCGCGATTGGCAGCACCAATTTGCAGCTACTCCTTCCATATGCGCGCGTGCACCCGGCCGTGAACATTCCCTGCTCTGCAAGGGTCGACGATCACCGACCTCACTGCAAAAACTACTCTTAGCTCACCTAGAAGCTGGACGGAGAGATGTTGAATGCAATGAATGTGCCATGCATGTTATCAGCTGGTAAGCCGGGAAGGCGGTGAGCAGGGAAGCCATTCTCGTGGACTGGTCGCCTATTCCGACATTAATCTCGCTTCTGCGTGAGGTTCTGGGGATTGGCTAATTTTTTAGGTATGATGCATTGCAATGACGCACTCGATTTTTCACTCATCCATCCTCAGCCACATCTGCGTTCGCATTTAACTCATCCGCCCTCTGCATGCGGCGCGTGGATTTCTTGCCTTCTTTTAAGTATATTTTGATGTCCCCTTAATTAACATATATAATTCTACGAGCTGCTAAACCCACCGCACATGCCCTTATTGTCGACCGCAAGCTAAATCTACGTGTTTTATCGCGTGTGATGGATATGTTGCCGGTAGAAGGGCGCATTTGTTTGATTTGGCAGACAGGAACTCTGCACCACTCACGACTATTTCATTACGATCACTATCATTATTCTTTTATTATTATTTTTATGTTATTATTTTTTATCTTTTTATTCTTAGTTAATACTTCTTCTATTATATTTTATTATTCAGATTTTATCATAATTTTTACTGTTTTGATTTATTATATTTTTTATTTATTTTTTATTCCGACTTAGTTACATTATTCATATACATACTTTTTATTCTTTTGATTTTATTACATTATTTATTTTGATTTTATTTTCTTTGGTCTTATTATGTTATCATTTTTATTATTTTAACTTTCTTACATTTTTTTGCTTTGACGTTATTATTATTATTATTTATTATTATTATTTACTATTTATTATTTATTATTTATTATTTATTATCTTTAATATTTTGATTTCCTTACATATTATTATTTTTTTATTTTGATATATATTCCTCTTATTCTATTCTATTATTTTATTTTATTTATTTATTTATTATTAATATTACTTATTTATTTTTTATCGTGACTCGAAGAAGAGTCAAAATTTTGGCAGCATCTCCCCCTGTCCCAGAGTATGTCAGGAGATGTAGCGGGTGCCCGTTTAGAAAAGTCTGAGACGGTCCCATAATCATCCAAGTATGCATGGAGCGGCAGCACTCGGGCCCACATCAAGTGCAGTATTCCCGAGGGCCAGCCTATTAAGAGGTTTAGATCATTCGAGGGGCTTCTTGATTACGTCTGCGCGAATCTTTCGACTCACCATTAACACCGTTGCATACGCATATAAGTTCAAAGGTGAACCGGCATAATCCCAGGCCATCGAGTCTGGGACTAAAAGCATCGTAGGAGGCTCGTTCGGACATCGATCCGAGACTAATTTATGCTGACGATGCAGCAATGTCATTGAAAATCCCTGGGACATATGTGTGCATGTGATCTGACACGACTTAATGTTGGGAAAAGGGAACTAAACCTGGCAGGAATAGGTCCGACCCAAAGAGTTATCCGCCTTGAAGTGAGGTCAGGTGATGCGGGACGGACACGCGACTCGACTCCAAATGGATATGCGATCCTCGGACTCTAAGCAAGCTCGCGATCGTCCCTAACGAGGGAAGCGTCGGACGTGCACGGTTGAGAAACAGGCAAAGAGGTAGGATGGTCAACTCACAAATTCGTGCCCGGATCGGGTCACGGGACGGTCTCGCTCTCTCTCGCATCAGCGGTGATATAAAAAGTATAGCTAGCTACGATCCTAGCATGCTCTCTAGCAGCGGCATAAAGAAATATATACGAAATAAAGCAAATGCCGAGATGTGAGCGAATACGATACCTCCACGCTACCGGGCACGGGGAAGACTTCCCGGCCGATCTCGTACTCCCGGAACAGTAAATACACAATAATTACAGCAAGACAAATTACTGCCCACTCCACGTAGGGAGGTAAAGGGCGACACGATGGGATCCGGGAGTAGCGGTTTCTGGTTAACGGGCGGCTTCGTGTGTTGCTTCGGCGGCACACGTATTCACAACCGTGGGGCCCACATGCTGGTCCGAGGGGCCGTGTGGGACCGGGGTGGCACCACTGTGGTGGGGACGCCTGGAGGGGCGCTCCCTGGGACGGCGGTACGTTGGTTCGCCGGTCGGAGGCCGGGCGGCTCCGATCTTCACTCGTCGGAGTTGTTACCCACGGATCTGAACTGTTGTTTCAGACCTGCGCGTCTCGACGAAATCCGCTGCTGCGGTCACTCCCAACATCGGATCGACGTACAAGAGGTACCGATGGAAAGCTGACTTGAAATACTTCGATCTATGTCTGGAGAAAGAAATTTGAATTTCTCTTTGATGGACTTTATCGAATATTCAAGCTGCTGGTTCACAGGATCTGAAATCTCAAGACAGAAGTACTTTTTCCTGAGAGTTGGCGTTGAGCGTGATGTAGACCTTCGATTCAACTTTTTAGCCCTTCATGAATGTTGTAGAGGCCGAAGAGAGGAAAACGGGGATATAATTTATGAAAGGTTTGATGGACGTTTCGATTTGTTGTGGATTTTATACTGACATGGGGTCGAATCTAGACAGCAGAGACAGAACTGAATTTGGGGAAAAGACACAATTTCTAAAAATAGGTAGAGGGCTTTTGAAATTCGAATAAAATTTGTGGAGGATAGGGATGGTGGAAAGAACCTTCAATAAATTTGGGGATTCAAACAAAAATCAAGAAGGGGGTCAAAAGGGTGAAACTCAGAGTGGCTGTGACACAGGACTGAGATCTGGCATATCTGGTGGATTGGAAAGCACGAAAATGGAAAAATATAAAACGAAGTCTAAATGACGTGATTTGTTTACTGGAGGTTGGGAATCAAGAGATGAACCAACCCTAAAAATCTCAGCTCCAGATGATGTCAGAGTTGGGAGCTAAAATTCCCGGAGTGAACCCCTGTCCAGTAAAACAGAACCCAGGACAGCACTTCAGAACTTGCTTCTCGACGACTCGATGGCGGCACGACGGCGGCGGCAGAGATAGAAATCAGAGGTAGAAGGGCTAATATAGAAGGGGTCTATACCCTGAAATGTTGAAGGAGGAAGAAGGAACCAGAGGGAGAGAGAGGGGGGCGCAAATCTGCTCCAAGCATTCACAAATTTTTCTTCTCATTTATTTATGAAAAAAGGAAATACAAGCCTTATATAATAAATGTAAAAAGATTCAAAATGACCCTAGATCTAGAATTGGGAGGGGTATACAAGGTATAGAACTAATTAGTTCTAATAGAATTTTTTTCAAAAATTAAAATTTGGACCAAAATGGGGGGCGCCCCCTTGACTAGGTAGGTGGCATCTTTGAATTTTTTTACCACTTGTCTCCCATGTGTCCAATTGACCTTCTAGATGTCACCTAGGATTTTGACCAGCCCCACATGGACCCAAATGGTGCCACTTAGACCAATGAGGAAGGAGTGAGGGCCCCCTTGCTGGTCCTACTGGCATTTTGCACAAAAACCCACTAAGACTTACAATTGTGTACCCATATAACACAAGGGTATACATACAAATATAAAAGGACATAAATGTAAATAAAATTTGAGCGGTCTTGCTTCGATGTCCCCATCAATTCTCCCTGGGTGGGAAGAACTCGACCCCGTCGAGCAAAGGGGGTGATTGCTCGAGTAGCTCCGGCGGATCCGTCACCGTACCAAGTAGCGCGGGTACGCTCCACTCCATGTGATCGTCACCTGATCATTCCGTATATACTCGATATGCGCATGCTGCTATAGGAAGAGGCTAGTGGTGGAACACTCCGGGGTGGGGTCACTCTCAAGGGGAAGGAGGCGGCTCGAAGACTCACTAGGAATCACCGCTGGGTTCTTATAGGTGACTAGATCCAGGACATGGATGTCGAGCTGATCCCATACTCCTCGAGCGAGTCCACTCGCCTCTCACTCATAAGAGACCGACAACGAGCTTGCACAAGACACATGCAGACTCACCATGTACTAACACACATATGCAAACCACACAAATAAGCCACACAAAACAAACCACACAAAGAAGAAACACACCGACTCATGTATAACCCTAGACTAAATGCAATGACATCACGCACTAGGTGGCCATCATCCAAGTGCCGCATCCTGAGTGTCGGTAGGCTCCTCCAGACTTTCGTACTCATCAGCTAGTTCCGGGTTAGCCTCGTAGCTGACATGTACAATCCCAGAAGGCGAGGCTTCTCCAACCCCTAGGGCTAGTGTAGCATGAGTGGGACATTGGTTGGCGATATGGCAAAACCCATGACAGTGGAAACACTGCACCCGTGACCTACTGGTCTCTCCAATAAGAGGGCCCTTACCCTTATCCTCCCGACGGGCAGGGGGTGTAGGCAATAGAGGTGGGGCTGTAGGTGCCGTGGGCAATAGGGGTGGGGGTGCCGGTGCTAGAGGACGGGCAATGGGTGCCTGTGGTTGGGGTGGAGGTAGATCCCGGGGTGGGGGTGGGCGAGGTCGTGGAGCGAAATGCTCCTGACGGGTGGGCTCCTGAGATCGAGCCATGGGGGCCCACTGAGGTGGGCCTAAAGAGTGACGTGGCTCGGTAGTACGAAGAGGGGTGGGGCCCGACCGATGGCTAGGCTCGAACTGTCCCTCAAATTGCTCCAACTCGAGAGCAACCTGATATGCCTCTTCCAACGTTTTGGCATTGCGGCGGAAAAGCTCATACTGATAGTGTGGCCGCAAACCACGTCGAAAGCAGGAAACGGGCATGGTACTCTCCTCCGTGACACCACATCGCAGAAAGTACTCATCAAATTCAGCGATGTATTCAGAGACGGACCGGTCTCCCTGGCTAAGACTCTGTCACCTATCGATGAGTCGCTGATGGTACGTGGGAGTAAGGTACTTTTGCCGAAGCTTAAGCTTCATTTCGCCCCATGTATCAATCGGGGGCTCTAGCCGCTGAAATAACAGGCTCTCTACATTCTTCCAATAGGTTTGTGCATGTCCCATGAGCTTCATGGTAGCGAATCAAATTCTTCGACGCTCCGACATATCATACCAATCAAAGTATCGGTCCATGCCGAACTCCCAATCTAGATAGACTTTCGGATCCAAAGACCCGTAAAAAATGGGAGGGTCCGCTCGCACGGTCTTAAGGATCCTATCGTCCTCCTCATCTCTCTGTGGCTGTAGGCCACGATGGCGTTGACCATACCCCTCATAGGCGTTATCGGACCCATAGTCCTCGAGACCAAGGTCACGGCGCGGTAGTTCGGGAACCCGAGGAAGGGCGGGCAGAGGAGCCTGTGGTGGCGGAGGAGCATGTACCACTACAAGAAAAAGTGGCTATAGCGACCGAATTAGCGACCGATTTAATCGGTCGCTAGTCGGTCCCAAATAGAGACCAATTCGGAGACCGAAATAATCGGTCGCATAACCGAGACCGTTTCAGCGACCGCATGTATATCGGTCGCTAATCGGTCGCTATTATTACGACCGAATTAACTTCGGTCTCCAGTCGGTCGCTGATGCCGTTATACTTCCTACTACGACCCCCGCCCGCCCGAGCCCTCCCGCCCGAGCCCCCCCTCCCGAGCCCCCTTCCCCTGCGGCCCCCTCTCCGCCCTAGCCCCCCTCCCCGCTCCCGCCCGAGCCCCCTCCGCCGGAGCCCCCCCTCCGCCCGAGCCCTCCCGCCCGAGCCCCCCTCCTCCGCCGGAGCCCCCCTCCCCGTGCTGCCTCCCGCCCGAGCCCCCCTCCGCCGGAGCCCGTCGCCGCGCCGCTCGCGTCGAGTCACCGTCGCCGCTCGCCCTGCCGTCGTCGCCCTCCGCAGGTACCTCTCTCTCTCTCTCTCTCTCTCTCTCTCTCTCTCTCTCCCTTCCCCCTCCGTCACCGGCCTGCTCCCCTCCCCCGCCGGCCTACTCCCCTTCCCCCTGCGGCCCCGTCGCCGGCTTGCTCCCCTCCCCTCCCCCCTGCGGCCTGCGCCCCCGTCCCCCTCAGATCTCCTTCCCATCCCCATGCCCCTCCCCCTCCGGCCTGACCCCTCTGATCCCCCTCCCCTTCCCGTCCCACTCCGCCTCCCCCTCTGCCTCCGACGGTCTCCTCCCTTCCTCCCCTTCCCGTGTCCCCCTCTGCCTCCCCCTCCCCTTCCCGTCCCCCTCCACCTCTGGAAACCCCCCACCAACTCCCCTTTGTGCTGCACGATTTGGCACCGAGTCCCCGTCGGACGTACAGGGTAAACTTACAGCCATGAAAGGGCTCCGGCCATGGCCGAGGGGGGGGGGCCTGATGCCAATCCTGGATAGAAGAATATGGGATAAAAGAGAAATGAGGGTGCATGCATGGGGGGTGGGGGGGAGGATATCCCATATTCAAACAGCAACAGATCACCATAGCGATTACTATATGTTATCCTCCCCATACAGAAATACGTACAGCCCAAAGAAAAAGAAGAAGAACGGCTGTTAGAGGAAGAAGAGTAGCTAGCTGAGGGAAGGAAAACGGGCAGGGAGATCTCAGACTGCACGGAGATATGAGCAAATGATCACATGACGCTACTGTATACTCGTGCACTCGGAGGTTAAAAAAAAAATGGACGGTGGATTCTCAAATATATACATATTATATAAAGCCAGCTGGTTCACGGGTTGGAGTTGGGGACCTCGCGGGCTGTACGTGGGAGGGGTAAACTGTTTACAGGGCGAGCCAGCGCAAGCAGACCCAGCTGTTAAATTTGGATATCTCATGCATGGGAACACACACACACACACACACACACACACACGCACACACACACACACACACACAGGTACACTTTCACTGTGCAGCACTTGTTTTATTTAATTATTTTTCAAAGATGAAGGGGGGGGGCGTGTGTGGGTACAGTGGCCTAGAATTTTAGAATGCCAACTGTGCGAGCCCGTGCAGGTGGTCCAATATTACGGAAGTAGATGCGTGAGGGAGTTGGGGGCCGTCCCTGCCCCCACGGATTCCCTGTGTAGCTTCAGAACTTAAGAACCAGCAACTCTCTCTCTCTCTCTTACTCTCTCTACCTACGAGGCCATGTGAAGACTGAGCACGCATTCGTATGTATGGCATTGGGTTGGGCCAATTTAATCAAATTATGATGGGGTCTGTACATGTGGGGGACGAGAAAGCAGGAGAGTGGGGGTGGTGACCTGGTCCCCCTCCACCTCTGGAAACCCCCCACCAACTCCCCTTTGTCCGCATAATTTTCAAGCGGTTACAGGGACAGAAACCTAAAAGAAATTATAACCATTTGATAACTTGGCCCTATGCTCTAGTATCAGAGATTCAGGTATAGGATTATTGGTATATTACTTTAGTAGATTAAGGAAGAGAGTAGATCTGCTATATCTGATAGGTAACATCTAACATCCATATCCATGTGTGCGCTCAGCATAACATACTCTTTGCCTTACAATTGACCCATCCTCTCTCTCAAGTAAAGCCCCTTATTTGCATCTCTTTTCTCAATTCATTCTCATAAATCTTCTATGACTATAAGTTGTCAAATATTATTACAATTCCAGTCACCTTGACATCAAGAAGTTTCTAGCTGGCCACAGGCTGTCAGGTACCTATGAGGATTAGTTACAATGTTTTTCTAAAAGTTTTTCTTCCTCCATCTGTTTGTTTAAAGACCTATCATACTATCTTATCCATCCTCAGTAATAAAATGGGGTTTAAGATTGCACCATATTTACTAATGTTCAAAAAGTAACATTGTATGTTTTGATGAGTGAAAAAGTGTCATTTAATGGTTATAAATGTTTCTGTCCTGCATCAGATTTGGTATCAGAGCATAAGGGAATCAACTTATTTTTATAAGTTGAGGTCCTACATTTTGTAATCAGTATGCTTCCTCTTCCGATTATTTTTACTGCATATTTACCTAATGGACAACGAGCAGAAATTGATGTACATGAGTCGGAAGATAAGAATTGGATTTCACCTGACATTGTTAAGTCACTTGCTAAGACCGGAGAAATTGTTATTGAGGGTGACCGTGTATTTGTGGAGTTCTCTAAGAAGTTCAAAACAGTCACGTATGATGATGGAGCTTGGTGTGACATTGGGTCAATGGCTGCCCCATTCATTATTTTAGGAAGAAAGTGGTTAGAAGAAAGAAGTGCGGTTATTGATTCAGAAAGAAAAACATGCACTTTGAGTTTAGTGTTATTTTCTTGTATTTTCGTAATTAAATTAAGGTTTATTTTTAGTTTAGTGTTATTTAGTCGGTTATGTGTTTTGTTAATTTTAATAGTTAGGGTATTGTTGGATGAAAAGTAAAGTGTGTTTTATTATTGTCTTATTCAGTAATGATACCATCAATTTCTTTACTTGATTTCTGCATAGCTAGTGACAGTGTTGTCTTTAAGCTAAAAAGTATCATGCTATATTTTATTTCTGCTAAATAGCTAGTGAAAGTGTTGTCTTTATGTTGGATGTTAAAATAAAATTCCTGTTTTCATTGTGTACATGTATTGCCAATTTCACATGTTACTGCTATGTTTTTAGATTGTGTTATTATCTTGTCAATATTTAATTAGTTGGGTGTTGTATGTGAGCTGAGATGCGTGGGTGCAACCTAACATTGCACGCATCTTAGGAGAGCGTGTTAAGCCCGTGCCAATCAACCTACCCGTTCAAGACTTTGGGATTGATATGCACGTTCTCATTTTGAATGATGAGAATGTGTATATCTAACTCAAAGTCTTGAATTGTCCCGTTTGGACAGTCTGTGAATGTTTGATCGCACTTAGGTGGTTAATTACTATATGTGTTTGTGTTGTTTGTTAAAAATTTTGGCTGCGTCTTCTCACTCCTCTCTGATATACCTTTATTGATTTTGATTATTTTCTTAACCACTTATTAGTAAGTGTTTAAGAAAATTTCTTAATCAATAAATATTTTGTGGTATATCGGAGAGGTGTGGGGAGATGCTGCCGAAATTTTTAGCAAACAACACAACACATATAGTAATTAATCGTGCGATCAAACCTTCACAGATGGGTTAAAAAGTGAAGATCTAAATGATATTTCCGTCCTATTTAAAATGGCAGACATGGACGATGTGAGGTAAGGGTTGTACTTTTTATTTTGTTAAACATGTTAAAGTTTTGTGTGTTTACATTTCATTCGCATAGGGAAAATGTCTGAAGATCGTTCATGGATGTACCGTAGAGTAGTTGATCAGGTGGTGTCTATAGAATTTAAAAATGGAGTTGAGAGATTCATTCAGTTTGCTTTGAGAAATTCTATTGAAGCTGTAGATTGTGAGGGTCGTATCCGATGTCCTTGTGTAGTCTGTAAGAATTTGAAGTGGCTGACAACATGGGATGTACAACGTCATTTATACAGAAAGGGGTTTGTTAAAGATTATACAAACTGGATATGTCATGGTGAAACATTGTGGTCGACCTACGAGCCTGCCAATGTTGGAAGTGGAAGTTCATATGTTGATATGGTCATAGATGCTGCTGGTCCAGGATTCAATGTTCACGAGGAGCATGTACATAATGAAGAACCGCCAAACAAGACAGCTGAAAGATTTTATCAGCTACTCAAAGATGCTGATGAGCCATTGTGGACTGGATGTCAAAATCACTCTCGACTGTCTGCGGTGTCACAATTATTGAACTTGAAATCTGAATTTCACATCAGTGAGATTTGTTTTGATCGTTTGTTACTGATTATCAAAAGTATGTTGCCACAAGATGAGAAATTACCTGAAAATTTTTATCGTGCAAAGAAGATGGTCACTGACTTAGGGCTTGGATATGAGAAAATAGATGCATGTCCTAATCATTGCATGCTATATTATAATGAGGCTAAAAGTAAGGTATCATGTTCCATATGTGGTCATGATAGATTCAAGCCTAAGAAAGGGGACAATTCAAAGCAAAAAGATATACCATATATGTCATTGCGGTATTTTCCTATTGCACCGAGATTGCAGAGAATGTATATGGCACCAAAGATAGCTCAACATATGAGATGGCATGCGGAAAGAGTACGTCGACAACATAATGTAATCAGTCATCCTGCAGATGCCGAAGCTTGGAGTCACTTTAACCGTGCTCACCCTACTTTCTCAAAAGAGTCGCGTAATGTAAGGCTGGGTTTATGTACTGATGGATTCAATCCATTTGGAGGTTCAGTGACTTCCTACTCTTGCTGGCCAGTTTTCGTGACACCATATAATATTCCGCCAAATATGTGCATGAAACGAGAGCATTTATTTCTATCATTATTGATCCCTGGTCCAAAAAGTCCTGGGAAAAAATTAGACATATATCTCAGGCCGTTGATTGATGAGTTGAAGTTGTTATGGACTGATGGGGTTACTACCTATGATGCATGCAGAAAACAAAATTTCACTATGAAGGCTGCATTGATGTGGACAATAAGCGACTTTCCTGCATATGGAATGTTATCTAGCTGGAGCACTCATGGAAAACTAGCATGTCCTTACTGTATGGACAGTTCCAAATCATTTGTACTTAAGCATGGTGGCAAGTCATGCTGGTTTGATTGTCATCGACGATTTCTACCAAGGGACCATCCGTTTAGAAGGCAAAAAGATGCATTCTTAAAGAACAGAATTGAATTGGAAGAAGCTGATTTTGAACGGTTGTCTGGTCCACATTTAGCAGCACGTGTACAGAACTTACCAGATATAGCACAATTGTCGAGCAGCACAAGACAACTCCCTGGATTTGGGAAGGATCACAATTGGGTCAAAAAAAGTATCTTCTGGGAATTGCCTTATTGGTCAACTCTTCTTATACGACATAACATCGACGTCATGCATGTTGAGAAGAATGTCTTTGATAATGTGTTCAACACTGTTATGGACATAACAGGCAAAACAAAGGATAATGTGAATGCCCGTTTAGACTTGAAAATACATTGTAAACGTCCAGAACTGTACCTTATTGATAGAAATGGTAAAACAGTTAAACCGAAAGCAAGTTACGCCCTTGGAGCTGCACAGATTAAAGAAGTATGCTCTTGGCTAAAACAGTTGAGATTTCCAGATGGTTATGTGTCTAACATTGCTCGTTGCGTGAATACAAATGAGGGGAAAATATATGGAATGAAAAGTCATGACTGTCATGTGTTCATGCAGAGGTTGTTACCTATTGTATTTCGTGATATGATGCCGAAGGCGATATGGGGAGCAGTGACTGAGTTAAGTCAGTTTTTCAAAATTTTATGTGCATCAGAGCTCAGGTATGAAGATGTGGAAACTATTGAACAGAATGTGATCACGACAGTTTGTAGATTGGAAAAGATATTTCCACCATCATTCTTTGATTCAATGGAGCACCTGCTTATACACTTACCATATGAGGCTAAAGTAGGAGGGCCAGTACAATTTAGATGGATGTATCCATTTGAGAGGTAATATATATATATTTTCTCCTCATAATTCAATTACATGGTGATGTGTTTTTCATTATCTTATGAACATTCTGGTAGGTGTATGCATGAATTGAAAATGAAAGTTCGCAACAAGGCAAAAGTAGAGGGTTCCATTGCCGAGGCGTACATTATGGAAGAAATATCAAATTTCTGTTCAATGTACTTTGAACCTGAGGTACAAACTCGTCGAACTCGGCCACCACGTAATGATGATGGGGGAGACTCCGTTCACTCTGAGCGACTGTCGATATTTAAGTATCCTGGACGTGCGTATGGACGTTCCTCGAGTCGGATGCTAAATGATAGAGAATTGCACTGTGCAGAAATTTACATCCTTTTAAATTGTATGGAGGTTGAACCTTATGTTGCGTAAGTTCTCTGCTCA
This sequence comes from Amorphophallus konjac, assembly GCA_022559845.1. NCBI lineage: Eukaryota > Viridiplantae > Streptophyta > Magnoliopsida > Alismatales > Araceae > Amorphophallus > Amorphophallus konjac. Next base: position 97,377,398 of record CM040123.1, read on the forward strand.
AATTACATTGTGTCTATAACTTATTATTTTTCATTCCATCTATAATGCTCCAATGGTCGTAATACAGACAATTTGACTCAGAATTAATCCAAAGATGTCCATATCTCACTGACATGGAGGTTGAAAAAGAACGAGAAAAATCATTCGCTTCTTGGCTGAAATATCGTGTAAGTATTATTACTACTCTTTCTCCTTGTTGGGTCAATGACAAATTCTGACTAGTGTGCTGTCCATATGTAGGTTGAAAATGATTTTATTACTGATCAAAGAATTCGAGTGATCAGTTATGGCCCATCGAAAGTTGCACGTACATATCCAGCATTTATTGTGAATGGGTATAGATTTCACACTAGACAATATGGGCAGAATAAGTCAACAATGAACAGCGGGGTATGTGTGAAAGGAAGTACATATAATGAAAACGAATGTGATTATTATGGTATTATTGAGGAGATCTTAGAATTGCAATATCTCGGAGATGACAACCATATATTTCTGTTAAAGTGTCATTGGTTTGATCCTAATTCTGTTCGAAATGACACAACATATGGGATTGTCGATATCAGACATAAGTCTAAATTGAATACTTATGATCCATTCATTTTGGCCGCACAAGCCCAGCAGGTCTATTATACAAAGTATCCATCGTCTAGAAATAAAGAAAGAAATGATTGGTGGGCAGTTTGCAAGGTTAAGACAAGGCTTTTCCCGGATTATGAGTTGGATTTGACTGAAACAGAGCAGTTGGATGTGAATGCCGAATTCTTTCAATCAGACTTGGGTGATGATGTAGACTTGCCTGCTTCTAGTGATGAATCTGTGGAGGCACCGTCTTTATCTAAAGAGAATGAAGTGGAGGAAGTCGATCCAGAACAACCAGAAATACAGTTGGGGGACTCCGAAGAGGAGGAATATATTAGTGATCAAAATGAATCTGATAATGAAGATGTGAATGCTGAATTTGTTATATCTCCAACATCTGAAGAAGAAATGGAGAATGTTTGATTAATGGTATACAATTTTATCTGGGAATTTTAATACTCTGTAACTTTCTTTCTTTCACTATTTGATGAATATGCATGTATTTTATTACCAGTTGAAGATATGGTTCGAGGACGGCGTGGGACTCCCAGAGGTGGGAGGGGAGAGGGTAGCGGGAGGAGATTTACTTCCGTTTCACCACCGGTAGTAGGTATGTATACTTTCCCTTCATAATGCATTGTAGTATTTGTTGAAAATAATTCATTATGTATTTGTGTTATCTGATTATTATTTTCACAGGACCCACGACCTCTACACCGTTACGACCGACCTCTGCACCGCTACCACCGGTAGTAGGTATGTATACTTTCATGTATAATGCATTGTAGTATTTGTTGAAAATAATTCTTTATGTTTTTGTGTTATCTGATTCTTATTTTCACAGGACCCACGACCTCTGCACATATACCACCGACCTCTGCACCGCTACCACCGGTAGTAGGTATGTATACTTTCCCTTCATAATGCATTGTAGTATTTGTTGAAAATAATTCATTATGTATTTGTGTTATCTGATTATTATTTTCACAGGACCCACGACCTCTACACCGTTACGACCGACCTCTGCACCGCTACCACCGGTAGTAGGTATGTATACTTTCATGTATAATGCATTGTAGTATTTGTTGAAAATAATTCTTTATGTTTTTGTGTTATCTGATTCTTATTTTCACAGGACCCACGACCTCTGCACCGTTACCACCGAGGGATGCACCGCTACCACCGGTAGTAGGTATGTATACTTTCATGTATAATTCATTTGAGTATTTGTTTAAAATAATTCTTTATGTTTTTGTGTTATCTGATTCTTATTTTCACAGGACCCACGACCTCTGCACCGTTACCACCGAGGGATGCACCGCTACCACCGGTAGTAGGTATGTATACTTTCATGTATAATTCATTTGAGTATTTGTTTAAAATAATTCTTTATGTTTTTGTGTTATCTGATTCTTATCCTTACAGGACCCACGGCCTCTGCACCGTTACCACTGACAACGGGTACATTGACGGCCTATGCACCGCCATCACACATGGCGAGTGGATCTACACCTCCCCCAGCTGAGTCAGGTATGTTCATTTGCATATTTATGTTTTTTTGATAGTTTGTTTTATTTATACTATTTAATTCGTATAGTACGTGCTGATGACGAGGCGAGTCATCATGAGGGGGAGGGCTGTTGTAATGAGACGATGCGGGCAGTGTGGATAAATGAAGGGTACGTAATGCATTATTTTTGTTATTTATTCGTCATTGTGGTATTAATATTTTTAATTTCAGGAATAAAATAGAGCCAGCCCAAGCATCACAATTTATTACAAAGACAATTCAAGCACATTTTCCAGGCCCCATCCATCGCTTTGCTGATTTTCCGATGGGTGTTCAGGATTTATTGTTCTCTATGTTCTTGGTATTTATCTTATTTTATCATATTAAGTCATTTTCAATTATTATTTTAACCCACTTTGTTATGTAACATATAAATTTTTGTTGTTGTTAATATATAGAGGAATCATCGATTCACAGAACATTCAGATGAGTTACGTGCTAGATTTGCATGGACAGCTACTGCAAGAGATAATTTCAAACATCTTATGTACAATGCCCGAAGATATGCAAAAAAAGCATGTGCAAGTACTGATAAGAACATATGGAAGGAGCATGGGCCTGTGTGGATGAGAAAGGAGTATTGGACAGAGCTGTGCAACATTTGGGAAGCGGAGAAATGGAATGCCAATTCAAACAAAGCAAAGCAAAACAGAGCAGCGCATCCTGAAGCGAATTTACACACGGGTGGCTCTGTCTCCTTTGCAACACATAAAGCGAGATTAGTAAGTACACTTCTACATATATAAATTTTTTGTTTCTATTATGAAACTGTGATTTATTTGAATAACAGGAAGCACAGTTAAAGCGGCCAGCTCAATTTCATGAACTTTTTGATCGAACTCATAAGAAGAAAGGGACAAATGCTTACATTAGTGAGAAAGCTCGGGAGGTAGCGGTAAGTGTATACATTAATAGTTTTCATTTAAGATTAAATTGTAGAATAATTTGGTTTTGTTTTTTTTTGGTTTTTGCAGGACTCATATAGTAGACGAATGGATGAGAGGTACGGGGATGACAGTCAGCGTCCAGAGTTGGATCCTGCCATTTGGGTTGCAGCATCTGGGGCACCCAAGAAAGGACATGTTTATGGTTTTGGACATAGCTTGGGCACGACTAGGGTGTTATCATCATGCTCGAGTTCGGTCTCACATGCGACCTCTCCATTTACCACACCAGCAGCCCCAGATGGTTCTTCCAGTGCCGCCCCGACCATGACTCCAGATATGTTTAGGCAGATCGTCAACGAGACCGTCTCTCAGAATATCTCTCAGAATATCTCAACCATCGTCGCTCAGACCGTCTCCCAGATGCTCACATCCTTGGGAATTGATAGTAGTAGAGCACCTCCTGCACCTCCTGCACAGCAGCCTCCGGTAAGTATTTTATTTGATTGATTTTCTATTTGTTAACTCTAAATATCATCTTACAAAATATAAGAATTTAGATTGAGGAGGGGAAAATATCATTTTCTTAACTCTAAATATCATCTTACACCTATCCTCTGGATATTAGAATCAACAGGCAGACTGTTCTGCAGGATTTTCCATAGGTGTATAGAGATTTTGGTTAGAACTGAAAGTGAAAAGATATGTATAAATTCTATTCACTTGAGTGGGGGAGGATACAGATCTATAAATATTCATAAAGCTAGAATAATATAAGGAAAGTAACATGTAGACATGAATAAAATATGCCAATTTAGGTGAAAAGATCTCCCCAAAGTCTGGTAACTGTCATGGCAGGAAGCCAGGAACAGCACCTCTAAGCAAAGGAAGGGCAGTTCATACAAAGGAGCATAGGTCATAAGTTACAAGAAGTGAAGGATATTATATATAGTCGGCGGCGGCCGCCATTGGGGCGTATCCCTGCAAGGGAAAGGCGGAGAAGATACCATACAGAAATGGCTATGGAAGTTACCCAAGTTCTTTTGAATGCACAGTCAATAGATTCAGCGGTTCGCAAGCATGCTGAGGAAAGTTTAAAACAATTTCAGGATCAAAATGTTACTGGGTTCTTGCTATCTCTTTCGAGTGAATTAGCAAATAATGACAAGCCTGTTGTTAGCCGTAAATTGGCAGGCTTGATTCTCAAAAATGCCCTGGATGCAAAGGAGCAACACAGAAAATTTGAGCATGTGCAGAGATGGTTATCATTGGATGTAGCTGTTAGGGCCCAGGTCAAAGGATGTTTACTACAGACTCTCTCTTCACCGGTGATTGATGCAAGATCTACTGCATCTCAAGTTGTTGCAAAGATTGCTGGTATTGAGTTGCCTCAAAATCAATGGCCTGAACTTATCAGTTCTCTCTTGTCAAATATTCACCAACTTCAGCCAGATGTTAAGCAAGCAACTTTGGACACCCTAGGTTACATGTGTGAAGAAGTCTCCCCTGATGAAGTTGATCAAGAGCAAGTCAATAAGATATTGACAGCGGTTGTTCAAGGCATGAGTGCTTCTGAGGGAAACATTGATGTTAGGCTGGCTGCAACTCGAGCTCTGCATAATTCTTTGGGATTTGCTCAGGCAAACTTCGGGAATGATATGGAGAGGGATTATATCATGAGAGTCATTTGTGAAGCTACTCTGTCCCCTGAGGTGAAGATACGGCAGGCTGCATTCGAATGCTTGGTCTCCATATCCTCCATGTATTATGAGAAGCTTGCATCGTATATGCAGGACATATTTAACATCACTGCAAAAGCTGTGAGGGAAGATGAGGAACCTGTTGCTCTACAAGCTATTGAATTCTGGAGCTCAATATGCGATGAAGAGATTGACATCTTAGATGAATATGGAGGGGATTTTTCTGCTGATTCTGACACCCCTTGCTTTTATTTTATCAAGCAGGCACTACCTGCGCTTGTCCCTATGCTGTTGGAGACACTCCTTAAGCAAGAAGACGACCAAGATCAGGATGAAGGAGTTTGGAATCTTGCAATGGCTGGAGGAACATGCTTGGGTTTGGTTGCACGGACCGTGGGAGATGACATTGTGCCTCTTGTTATGCCATTCATAGAAGAAAACATTAACAAACCTGAATGGAGGCAGCGAGAAGCAGCAACTTATGCATTTGGTTCTAAAATCTGAAATACCGGTCGGATGGCCGTGCCGGTCATTCCAATACGACCGGGGAGATGAAAGTGACTTGTCAGAACTGACGGAATCCAAATCGGATGCCCGGTTTGAGCTCGGCGCTCAAACTTCATTTTTAAAATACACTTATTTCAAATGAACTGTTAGGACGGGTCCGGGGGTCTAAAATCTGAAATACCGGTCGGATGGCCGTGCCGGTCATTCCAATACGACCGGGGAGATGAAAGTGACTTGTCAGAACTGACGGAATCCAAATCGGATGCCCGGTTTGAGCTCGGCGCTCAAACTTCATTTTTAAAATACACTTAGTTCAAATGAACTGTTAGGACGGGGCATTTGGTTCTAAAATCTGAAATACCGGTCGGATGGCCGTGCCGATCATTCCAATACGACCGGGGAGATGAAAGTGACTTGTCAGAACTGACGGAATCCAAATCGGATGCCCGGTTTGAGCTCGGCGCTCAAACTTCATTTTTAAAATACACTTAGTTCAAATGAACTGTTAGGACGGGTCCGGGGGTCTAAAATTCGAAATACCGGTCGGATGGCCGTGCCGATCATTCCAATACGACCGGGGAGATGAAAGTGACTTGTCAGAACTGACGGAATCCAAATCGGATGCCCGGTTTGAGCTCGGCGCTCAAACTTCATTTTTAAAATACAAGATGAAATTTGAACTTATATTGTGTGTGTGTATTTATATATATGAAAATGAGCTGGCTTAAACTATTGGCATACTCTTGTTAATGCTTGATTTCTTTATTAAGTCTTGTTAATGCTTGATTTCTTTATTAAGGATTTGATTATAATTTTTTTAAATGATATACAGGATCATCCGTCGCGAGATGTTGGACGAGACGACGACCAGGATGATGTTGGACGAGACGACGACCAGGATGAGACATATGTGGAGGATTTGTGATTTTATTTTAGTTGTGTATGTTGTCATTTTATTATTATGGATGTATGATTAATTTGTGATTTTATTTTAATTGTGTGTAATTTGAGGTTCGTGGAGATTGTGATCCGTGTAGTTGATTTATTATTGTTTTATGAAATTGTTATTTATCAGGTGTTTGTATGTGATGAATTTGAGATTTGTCGATATTGTTGTCTGTGTAGTTGATTTTATATTTATGTTATGAATTTGTTATTTATCAGGTAATTTATTTATCAGTTTAAATAAATTTTTAAAAAAAAATAATGCAAAATTAGCGACCGCATGGAGACTGAATTGCGACCGAATAGCGACTATACGTTATATTTCTTTTATTAAATAATTATACTTGGCGACCGACTGGCGACCGACTAGCCACCGAATCAATCCGATAGTTTAATTTTATTTTTAAAAATACAACAAATTTAGCGACCGACTGGCGACCGAATTGAGACCGAATAAATCCGATAGGTTAATTTTATTTTTAAAAATACAACATAATTCGCGACCGAATAGCGACCGAATTGAGACCGACTTAATCCGATAGGTTAATTTTATTTTTTAAAATACAACAAATGTAGCGACCGAATAGAGACTGAATGGCGACCGAATTATTAGCGACCGGTCAGGCGACCGATTATAATCGGTCTCTGGTAACGACTGATACTGCGACCGAATTATGTCGGTTGCGATATAGCGACTATTATATAGCGACCGACATATTCGGTCGCTAGATGGTATCTGTTCGGTCGCAATGCATATTTGCGACCGATCTACGACTGAATAGCGACCGCTAGGTCGGTCGCTATCCGCGATTTTTCTTGTAGTGTACGGGCGGATCCTGGGCCACAACGACAGGCTGGACCTGGGCTATGAGAATGGCTTGGCCTTGGGCAGCCGCCTGAACGGGTGCGGGTGGGCCCTGGGCCACCCTAGGAGGGTTTCCGTGTGACATCCTATCCAACCGTCCGACCAGACCTTGGATCTGTCGGATGACTCCATCCGTTCCTCCATGGCGTTAAACCGACCATCTATACGATCCGAGAAGCTCTTGAAGGCTGCCTCGGATTGGTCCATCTGGTCTACGAGGGCCATGATCGCCTCGCGCAAGGAATGAAGGTCTCCCGAGATGGTATCCCGTGGGTTGGCCATAGGTGTAGGGTGATGGTATTGGGTACCTCGCCGAGTGGGCATGTAACGACACACGGACTAGGAGACACCGACTAAATGCAAAGATGACGCACCTAGACCTAAACCAGTATCCGGTACGTGGCGGAGATAATCGATCCGAAGATCACTCGCGCAAGTGTGCGGCCTTTCCGATAAGCGTAGCCTAACATTCAGATAACACCTTTTGATATATCGAATAGAGGGATGCAAATGCAATCTAGACCGACTTATACGATGACTAGACGTAAATGACACTTTTTTTTATTTTAAACACCCTACACTCAAACTCGCTTTGATACCAAACTGATGCGGCACGGACACCCGACTCGACTCCAAATGGATATGCGATCCTCGGACTCTAAGCAAGCTTGCGATCGTCCCTAACGAGGGAAGCGTCGGACGTGCGCGGTTGAGAAACTGGCAAAGAGCTAGGGTGGTCAACTCACAAATTCGTGCCCGGATCGGGTCACGGGACGGTCTCGCTCTCTCTCGCAGCAGCGGTGATATAAAAAGTATAGCGAGCTACGATCCTAGCATCCTCTCTAGCAGCGGCATAAAAAAATATATACGAAATAAAGCAAATGTCGAGATGTGAGCGAATACGATACCTCCACGCTACCGGGCGTGGGGAAGACTTCCCGACCGATCTCGTACTCCCGGAATAGTAAATACACAATAATTACAGCAAGACAAATTACTGCCCACTGTACGCAGGGAGGTAAAAGGTGACACGATGGGATCCGAGAGTAGCGGTTTCGGGTTGACGGGCAGCTTCGTGTGTTGCTTCGGAGGCACACGTATTCACGACCGTGGGGCCCACGTGCTGGTCCGAGGGGCCGTGTGGGACCGGGGTGGCACCACTGTGGTGGGGATGCCTGAAGGGGTGCTCCCTTGGACGGCGGTACGCTGGTTCACCGGTCGGAGGCCGAGCGGCTCCGATCTTCACTCATCGGAGTTGCTGCCCACGGATCTGAACTGCTGTTTCAGACCTGCGCGTCCCGACGAAATCCACTGCTGCGGTCACCCCCGACGTCGAATCGATGCACAAGAGGTACCGATGGAAATCTGACTTGAAATCCTTAGATCTATGGCTGGAGAAAGAAATTTGAATTTCCCGTTGATGGCCTTTATCGAATATTCAAGCTGCTGGTTCACAGGATCAGAAATCTCAGGACAGAAGTACTTTTTCCTGAGAGTTGGCGTTGAGTGTGATGTAGACATTCGATTCAACTTTTGAGCCCTTCATGAACATTGTAGAGGTCTAAAAGTGGAAAACGAGGATATACTTTATGAAAGGTTTGGTGGAAGTTTCGATTTGTTGTGGATTTTATACTGACCCGGGGTCGGATCTGGACAGCAGAGATAGAACTGAATTTGGGGAAAAGACACAATTTCTAAAAATAGGTAGATGGCTTTTGAAATTCGACGAAAATTTATGGAGGATGGGGATGGTGGACAGAACCTCCAATAAATTTTGGGATTCAAACAAAAATCAAGAAGGGGGTCAAACGGGCAAAACTCAGAGTGGCTGTGACATATGACTGAGATCTGGCAGATCTGGTGGATTGGAAAGCATGAAAATGGAAAAATATAAAACGAAGTCTAAATGACGTGATTTTTGTACTGGAGGTTGGGAATCAAGAGAGAAACAAACTCTGAAAATCTCAGCTCTAGATGATGTTGGCATCTGGAGCTAAAATTCTCGGAGTGAACCCCTGTCTAGCAAAACAGAACCCAGGACAGCACTTCAGAACTTGCTTCTCGGCGGCTCGATGGCGGCACGACGGCGGCGGCGGTAGAGATAGAAATCAGAGGTAGAGGGGCTAAGATAGAAGGGGTATATACCCTGAAATACTGAAGGAGGAAGAAGGGACCAGAGGGAGAGTGAGGGGGGCGCAAACCTGCTCCAAGCATTCACAATTTTTTCTTCTCATTTATTCATGAAAAAAGGAAATACAAGCCTTATATAATAAATGTAAAAAGACTCAAAATGACCCAAGATCTAGAATTGGGAGGGGTATACAAGGTATAGAACTAATTAGTTCTAATATATTTTTTTTTCAAAAATTAAAATTTGAACCAAAATGGGGGGTGCCCCCTTGACTAGGTAGGTGGCATCTTTGAATTTTTTTACCACTTATCTCCCATGTGTCCAATTGACCTTCTAGATGTCACCTAGGATTTTGACCAGCCCCACATGGACCCAAATGGTGCCACTTGGACCAGTGAGGAAGGAGTGAGGGCCCCCTTGCTGGTCCTACTGACATTTTGCATGAAAACTCACTAAGACTTACAATTATGTACCCATATAACACAAGGGTATACATACAAATATAAAAGGACATAAATGTAAATAAAATATGAGCGATCTTGTTTCGATGTCCCCATCATCAGGTCATGGCCATGGCGGGATAAATCCGTGGACCCAAACCGTGCTTGTAAGAGGCCTTGTTTGTATTTACTTTGATCCAAGGGACCCGATCGGGCTAAACGGCAGCCAAATGGCGAACCCAGGGGTTCCCGCCAAAGTAGTACAACACAGAGTGAAGCCCAGTGGTCGACAATCACGTGAGCGGTGGAAAGAACCCATTCCGGGTCATAGAATCGTAATGGTAGCGAGAATAACGGAATTTAGCTCTTAATGGGCCTAAAATGAATAGTTAAAAGTTACTATTCATTAACGCTCACTCTTCTGCCGATATCCGACTGTCCGACAGTCTGGAGAAACTCTCCCCAGGACAAGAGGTAGGGGATCACTGGCTCTACCCCCAGGACGAGCGGGGTGACGATGCGGGGTCAAACAGACACTCGATGAAACAATTAGCGCAAAAGGTGAATAGTGCACTTTATAAAACAAGGGTTTACTTGCATTAGGATGAATAGTGCAGCTGCCGATTCATTGCTATTGTATCACATGTTAAGAAGAATAGAATGAAACTCATTTTTGTAAATAGTAAGTATGTCGGTTCGTGCTTCAAAAAATAGAGAAAAGGGGGGTGGGTTAGGCTGTCGGATCATGGGAAGGTTGTGGGATCTTTTTTTTTATTTTTTGTTTGTTTATTTTTTTTATTATATTTTATATTTTTCTGTTGAGAAGGGGGCATGTCGATTCATGGCACCCATGGGTGATGGATCAACCGTGTTTTTTTTGTTGCATTCATCTCTTTTATTCATTTCTTTCCTCTCTTTTCTTTTTTTTTTTTGCTTTGATTTGATCACATAATAATTTTTTTGTTGTGATTTCTTAAATATACATATATATTATTTATTTTTTTTATTTTCACTTTGATTTCTATTTTATTTTATTATTATTATTATTATTGATTATGCATATCTTTTTATGAATTATTTTGCCTCCCATTTTTTAAATTTATTATTACCATTATTATTACTTTTTATTATTTATTTCTCTTATTCATTAGCTCGAGATCTGGTAAAATTTTAGCAGCACCTCCCCTAGACTCGTACATTCTGGGGGGGTGTGAAGCGGGTACACATTCATGGATATCCGAGATAGTCCCTTAATTCATCGGATGCGCACAAGAGCGGCAACATCCATAATCGTCCCCGTGCCGTATCTGTTATAGAAGAAAATACGAAATGGGTGAATGGTGAGTGTGCAGGTTCATGTGCATTAAATGCCCTGCTGATGCATGTGTTGAAAGGGGTGCCGATACCACAACACATTATAGGGAAAGAATGGGGGGAAGAAAAAGACATGGACACGAAGCCCTTGGAGGCCGCTAGCATCGGCTTTAACTTGGGATCATATCCACCATATAAGATAAATCCCGGGCCCAAGCTCCCACAAGGAAATCCACGTCGCTCTTCTAGGATCGACAGGCTATGTTCATTCTCTTAGAAGTGAAACCACGGCATCGTGGTGAAAGAAACCACATGTAAAGGAACAGAACATAAAAGAATAATGAAAGATAATGAACTTCTCCCCATAAAGGTAATGTCGACATGTCTTCAAAGCGAAGATAAAAACATCTAACTCCATATCATGCACGGGGTAGTTCTCTTCATGACGCTTCAATTGTCTCGAAGCATAGCAGATTACTTTGTCATTCTGCATAAGGACACAACCAAGGTCAATGTCAGATGCATCCGTGTAAACTTCAAAGCCATCACCTTCGACAGGTAGTGCTAGTACAGGGGCAGTGGTAAGGTGTTCCTTAAGAGTTAGAAAACTCTCCTCACAATCCTTCGACCATATAAAGGGATTCTCCTTTCTTGTAAGCATAGTCAAAGGGACAACGATCTTTAAGAAATCCTTGATGAATCACCTATAATAGCCAGCTAGACCGATAAAACTCCTGACTTCGGATATGGTCATTGGTAGGCTCCAATTCTTGACAGCTTCAACTTTAGAAGGATCTACAATGATATCTTCCTTTTAAATAATGTGGCCAAGGAATGAGACCTCCTTTAGCCAGAACTCGCATTTACTGAGCTTCACGTAGAGTTGGTGTTCTCTTAATATTTGCAAAACTATTCTTAAATACTCTTCATGTTCTTCCTTGGTCTTGGAGTATATGAGAATATCATCAATGAAGACGACGCATTGGTTATCCCAAATGGCATAACCACAAACTCATAGTGCTCATATCTACTCCGGAAAGTAGTTTTGTAAAAGTCTTCATCTTTAATTCTGAGCTGATGATAACCAAACCTGAGGTCAATCTTTGAGAAATACTCTGCTCTAGAGATTTGATCAAATAGCTCATCGATACGCGACAGTGGATATTTATTCTTGATGGTGAGTTGACTCAACTGCCGGTAGTCGATGCATAACCTGAGAGATCCATCCTTCTTCCTGACGAATAAGACCGGCACACCCCAAGGGGACATGCTGGGTCGAATAAAGCCATTATCTAATAACTCCTAAAGTTGTTTCTTCAATTCTTTGAGTTCCGTAGGGGACATCCTGTAAGGAGCTTTTGAAACAGGTGCTGCTCTAGGAATGAGTTCAATAGAGAAGTTTAATTCCCTTTCGGGTGATAACCCGGGTAGTTCGGATGGGAAAATATCGGGGAACTCTTTTACTATAGGGATTTCTTCAAGGATGATTTCATTGGACTCGGTGTTAATCACGGAAGCAAGGAAAGCTTCACAACATTGCGAGATGAGTTTTTAGGCGTGAAGAAAAGAAATGAGACTAGGAAGCTTCCTATACTTGATGCCAAGGAAAGAAAATCGTGGAAGATCTGGTTTGTGTAAAGAGATCCTCCTATTACGACAATTGATATAGGCATAATGGTCACATAACCAATCTACGCCTAGAATGACATCGTAGCCTTCCATATCAAGGCATAAAAGGTTCGCGGGAAGATTATGACCTTCTATGGTTACCTCACTATTTGGGTAGTGGGTTGTAAGTTTAGTTCCAGGACCTAAGGGTATTGTAATAGCTAGGTCTGAAGGTAGAGGAACAGATGAAATTGGTAAAAATTTTACAAAAGTAATAGCTATAAAGGAATGAGAAGCACCAGTATCAAATAGTACAAAAGCATGATGGGAATAAATTTGAACAATACCTTCCATCAACCGATCATCCTTGGGTGTTTCCTCATCCAATATAGCATTAATATGAGCCTGCCGCCTACGCCAGCCATTAGAAGTTTGTTCCTTCAAGAGGGGGCAATCCGGCATGCGATGCTCCCGGCTTCCACAGCGTAAGCAAGCACCGAGACGCTTCCAGCACTCTTCAGCCGAATGATCGAACTTCTCACAGAACGAGCAAGCCGTCATGACTTGCTTTTCCTTCTCTTTGACCTTCTTATTTTTGTTGTTGCCGCCATTGCCATTACGGGACCTGTTCTTGTTATCATGAGACTTGTAAGACCCTGTGATGCCAACTTTATTTTCTTTTCGTCCGCATTTGTCAAACCTCCGGCTTGACTCCTTGCCCTTACTTTTGAATTTCTTGACCTTTTCCAAGGTCCTTTCGAATAAATAAGCCCTGTGGACCATCTCCACATAGGTATGGATATTTTGAGGTCCAAGTTGATTTATAAAGACGGGCCTCAATCCGTCCATAAAGTGATTTGCCTTCAAGATCTTCGTAGTCACCAGGTGTGGAGCATAAGGTGCCAGACGAGAAAATTGAAGCTTGTAGTCCGCCGTGGACATCATACCCTGCCTTAAAGAGGTAAATTCCGTGGCCTTTCACTCGCGGCATGCTCTGAGAAATATTTCTCTCGGAAGAGCTCAAGGAACTCCTCCGAAGTAATCTGATCATTTTGAAGATGGGCCGAAGTGGCCTTCCACCATGTTCGGGCATCCTTATTAAGTTGAAATGCGGTGAGTAAGACCTTCTCTTGGTTGGTGCATTGCATAACATTGAAGATCCGGTCCATCTCATCAATCCAATTTTCCGCTTCGTCTGGATTAGAGGAACTTGAAAATTGTGGAGGATTCATACTCCAGAAGTTGCGATGTAAGTCACCAACGCCTGCCCTCACGCCAACTTAAGTCACAGTTTGAAGGGCCTAGGTAAGACCCACAACAGTTTGTTGCATAGCTTCCTAATTTGCATGATTTGCAGCCATCGTGAGAATGAGGTGCCTGAGAAAATAGATAATTTGTTATTTCCCTTGGAATTTAGGGAGATCTACCTAAAGATGAATTTCTAAAAAATTATCCCATCCCGGTCTCTACCCAATTCTCACATGGGTTCGAAAATTTCTTCCTAGTTCATAGGTATGGGTCCTTAAACCTTGGACTTAGCCTATGACATGACATTTTACTAGGACTTACTTAAGCCTAGGCTCTGATACCAACTTAACTATCACGCCCCGAGATATGCAGTGGAATTAAGTCGGGAATGTGAACAACCGGCAATACGTCTCAAGCTAGCAAGATAATCAGAGCGCTAACATTCACACATAAGAAGAGTGAACACAATGTCATATACTCAAAAATTCCAACTTCATTGAATAATAATTCAAGTTTACAAAAAGACACTGAACTTTGACTCTCTTTGACTACTAGACTCAAGAAAAAGAAAAATTACATAACATAATCAACTTCACCGCCTACTACTGTGAAAAAACTTAACTATAGCAAGACTCATGACTTTAAGTCTTCTCTTGATTTTTAATCGCTCTCGGACCCGTCACTTGGGTAGTCTGAATCCCTACTAGAGTCTCTCGAAAAGGATTAGAAAGTAGGGAATGAGCACACTTGCCCAGTAGGTATCTTCGTATCAACATGAAGGTAATATTTATGTAATTAACATTTAACTTTAGAAGGTAAGGTAAAGGAAATACGATGAAACATGCGATAAAACCAAGGCAATAACATAAGTAGTAAGATATAGACCACAATGATATGAGTGTTCATGTAGAATGCGAGCATGATCAAGTAAGAATATAATGTGGCCTTTTATTAACGAGAATATACTAGAATGTAACGAGAATGTACTTTTCATAACTATAAAGGCTATGTACTAGAAAGTCATGTAACACGAATGTATAATTTCATGATGAGCCTCGTGGTTTTCACCCGTTTATAAAACAAGTTCTCCAAGCGCAATGTGATGCCAGTGTTCGTCATACCCCGTGGTTTACAACATGTTTCTGGCCATCCGTCGAGGGGCTAGCGTCGAGCCCTTGGACACTGTCCGTGCCCGCTCTTGCATCTCAAATTATAAATCAAGCTACTTCCATGAGATATATAAACGTAGGCCAATAACATAAAGTTCAAACAATAGTTCATGACAACAATATCAAGGTAAGAACGCACCAAATATGAACATGTGAGAGCTCAAGGATGAATTAATGACAAGGTCATGCTACGGAAGGAATCTGGTAGCATAACAGTACATTCATTAATTTCCATAGTTCATTAATAAGTTAATGTACAAGATGATGGGTTCCAGATAATCAAAAGACCATATAGGAACAGAGTAGAACAAACCCTTGGGTCAAACCTAGGGTTAAACAACATGCAGATAAAGCGCGGTCATTCTAAGATCGTTTCTTGAAGATAGCGGTCAGGTCAAGTCCGCTACTTGACGGGGTCGATGCCAGAAGAGAGAAGGGTCGACGTAGTGGAATCACAAGAAGAACGCGGTCACGTAGGGACCGCTACCTGAAGGTGGCGGTTGCCTGAGGGCCGCGACTTAGTCCAGAGTGCAAAAAATGCCGGTAACACAAGTGCTTTCTAGACCATTGGATTTTAAGGGTACAAGCAGCTCGGCGTCCTAGTGGGAATCCCAGGCTTGTGGAGACTTACGGAGGCCTTGAAACATGATTACCTAGTCCGGCGGAAGGAATATCCGACGGAGAGGATCACAAGTCCAAGAGAGTGTTCCTATCAAGTGCGTGTGTAACTAATAACAACGTACCCGAATACGCGCTATGTACTTATGAAAGACTAGAGATGAGAGTGTATCGTGTAAAAACAGTGATAACACATCAATGTAACAAGTTCCATAAATCATATGAAAATAACTTTAATACAAGAGTATATGATTTTGGCATTAAATTAGCATAAGATTTAAAATAGTTTTTAAGACATGGAGGGCATAAAATCTACCATGATTGATGCATAATATAACCAAAATCATGAATATAACATATCTAGGAATAGGATCTAATTACTTAGGCTTAGCATATATTTATAAGGGTTGATCTGTATTCTGTTTAGGGTTAACAGAAGACAGAACGTGGTCTAGTGAGAACCGCCTCTTGGAAATAGCGGTCTATCTAGGACCGCCTCTTGACAGTAGCGGTCTCTGATGCACTACCTTCTATTTGCAATAGACAAAAGGTAACCAGGGCATGCAAGGCCTATCTAAGGTCAATGAATACATGAACCCATAAGGAAATAAAAGGATAAGACAGAGTAACATGTATAGAACGAAGAGAAAGCATGAGAGGACCCCAAGTGGCTCGGTGGGAAAGGTCCTCCTTTTCATAGGAGGGACCCGAGATCGATCCCCGGGGGGGGGGGGGGGCTTACCTGGCTCACATTTAATCCTCGAGGGATGTGAGCCCGGGGTTTTATGGTGGCGGTACAAAAAGGGGTGACTTGATGTGTAGGGTGAGACTCGAACTCGGGTGACCCGGTAATCGCTCAGCTCTCCGTACCACTCCGCTAGATTCCCCGTTACCAAAAAAAAAAAGAGAAAGCATGGGAAGGACATGAATCAAGCTAAAATTCTTATCTTTTGATTAGAGGTGCAGGGCTAATATGCAGAGAAAAGCATGCAAGCGCAATCATGGAAAAACATCAAATACTCAACGTAGAAAGCATGAAATCAAGAGAAAACATGGGGCTTTTATTCCTAACACGTTGTTTGAGCCATCATGAGATAACCTACCTCTGGGACGGGCTCTAGACTTCAAATTTCTCACTGGAAGATGGTGCTGGTTCCTGTACGTCTTGCTTAGAAACAGCAACTTCCCGACCTTCTAACTCCTTAACCGCTTCATCTAAATTCACGAAAGTTGGAGGGATGTTAGAAGACATGAAGGGGAATAATAAACTCTAAAGGTTGGATGTGGAATTACTTTTACTAAGGTCCCTAAACCTCGAGTCTTTTTTGGATGGACACGCTTGTTCCTGTGCATCCTGCAGAGAAATAGCTACTTGCAGGTCCTCTAACTCCCTAACGGCTTGATTTCCTAACATGAAATTTGGAGGGGAGTTAGACAATACTAAAGGGAATAAAATCTTCTAAAGACTTATCCTGAGATGATGACGTCTTACCTTCGAACCATGCGCTCTAACATTAGGGTTCACGCAGAACGAATTCAGAGTCTATTTATAGGGTTTGGCCTAGGGCTGAGAGATTAGATCAATTTAGAGTCCAAATTTGAAGTAGGATCGATCCCCAAGAGTCCTAGACATGTTTCTTCATTGGATAGCATCGATCTACGGGGATTAGAATGGAAAAAATCTAGACTTTTCACGCCTCTAACATTTTCGTTCACGGAACATAGTAGCGGTCGTCCCTAGACCGCTATCTTGAGGACGTGGTCGCGCGATAGACCGTGTTCTGGCGTTTTATCCGACATTTTTGGATTTTTCTGTTTATATGCTATTTATCCCCTAATCAGCCTATTTATCTAATTTAAATCCGAAAATAGTCCTAATTACGTCTCTAGAAGTGGGCTTTGGCCCAAAAGGTCTTAGAAATTGGTCTATGGGCCCAATTTAAGTAGGCGTATTTATTTGATTAATAATTAGGATTTTAAATTTATTTATTTAACCCATAATTCATTAAATAGCTCATGAAGCCTTTTAAATGCTTAATAATTTTATTTAATCTTTGAAAAATCTTAAAAATTTCTTGGGTGTTACACCCTCCCCCACTTAAAAAGAATTTAGTCCTCAAATTCATTGCATGGGTTTTATTGAGAGTATACTTACAATCGAATAGTTCCAAATATCTCTTGTGCATAGCTTCTTCGGTTTCCCATGTCACCTCTTGATCTGTATTAATTTTCATTCCATCGAACCTTTACCATGGGAATGGTTTTGCTTCGAAGTTGATGCACTTCTCGAATAATTATTTTGATTGGTCTTTGCTCGTACGTCAGATCCTTCTGAATCACCAAGTCGTCATGACTTACAACATGGAATGGGTCGTAAGCATACCTTTTAAGCATCGATACATGAAACACATCGTGGACTCCAGCTAATTGAGGAGGCAAAGCAATCCGATATGTGACCTCACCAACCCTTCCAAGAATTTCAAAAGGGCCAATATATCTCAGAGTGAGCTTACCTTTAATACCAAACCTTCGAATACCTCGACCCGGAGAAACCTTAAGAAATACATGGTCTCCCACTTGGAATTCCAGGTCTCGCCTTCTATTGTCAGCATATGACTTTTGTCTATCTTGAGCCATCTGGAGTCTCTCTCGAATAAGTTTTACCTTCTCGGTAGTATCCCGAATGAGTTCAGGGCCTAGAAGTTATCTTTCCCCAACTTCATTCTAGCAGATAGGTGAGCTACAACTTCTTCCATATAATACCTCGAATGGTGCCATTTGTACACTAGCTTGATAGCTATTGTTGTAGGCGAACTCAACTAGAGGCAAGTGATCGTGCCAACTCTCACCAAAATCAATAACACATGCCCTAAGCATATCTTCTATCACCTGATTGGTTCTTTCAGTTTGACCATCTATTTACGAATGGAAAATAGTGCTAAAGTTGAGTCAGGTCCCGAAGGAATGTCGCAAACCCTTCCAGAATTGTGATGTAAAACAATGGTCTCGATCAGATATAATTGTGACAGGGACACCATACAGCTTGACAATTTCTTTCATATATAAAGCTGCTAATATATCCACAGACCATCGACTTTTGATTGGTAGAAAATGTGCAGATTTAGTCAATCGGTCTATGATTACCCATATACCATCATGTCCACCTCTTGTATTTGGTAGACCCATGATGAAATCCATCCCTATGCTTTCCCACTTCCATTCAAGAATTTCTAAGGGATGAAGCTTTCCAACGGACTTTAGATGTTCTGCCATGACTTGCTGATAAGTGAGGCAGGGAGATACAAAATCCGCTATCTCTCTTTTCATGTTAGGCCACCAGAAATTCCTCTTTAAATCTTGGTACATCTTGGTAGCACTAGGGTGAATAAGATACCTTGATTTATGAGCTTCTTTCATAATCAACTTCTTAGTGTCGGCATAATCCGACACAGAAATGTGACCCTTGAATAATAGCATTCCCACAGTCGAAACAGAAAATTTCGGCCGTTGATAAATATTAGTTTTGATATCAATTAATGTGGGGTCATTATCTTGCAACTTGACTATATCTTCTATGATTGTAGGTTGTGACCAGATATTAGTAATAACACCTCTTTCTTCTTCTACATCAACATCTAGATTCAAATTTGTAAAATCCTATATAAGATTAGTCATACCTTTCCTGAGACTTGCTAGAGTTGCCAAAGGTTTCCTACTGAGAGCATCTTGATGGGAAACAACACCAAGCACTAACATTTTATTTTTGCATTTGTGTCCTTTTGTTTGCATTTATATCTTTTGGTTAATTGGTTTGCAATTGTAAGGCATTATAAGCCAATTTGTTAGTCTTTAGGAATCTTTGGGTTTCTATGTAAAATGCCAGTAGGTCCAGCAGGGTCCCCCACCCTCTTTTCCATTGGTCCACCTAGGATCTAGGGCATATGTGGGGCTGGTTCAAAGTCCAAGATTAGACTTGGACCAAGGGGGACAAGGAAGGAAGAAAAATCAAATTTGATACCCCATTTTCAAAGGGGCGCCCCCCTTTAACATTGTTTATTCATGTTGTATTTTTTTTATTTTGGTCATTTGACCACATGGGGGAAGAAAATGCTATCCCTTATTTGTCCCTCCCTAACCCTAGATCTTGGGATAGTTTAGGTCTTTTGTACATTTCTATATAATCCATGTATTTTCCATTTTGTGAGAAAAAAATGAAAGATTATTGCATTTTGCCAAGAGAAGTCCCAAGGGCGCCCCTTCTCTCTCCTCTCTCCTTACAGCTGGATTGCTGTATTCTTAGGGTGGATTCCCTAGAAAACTTGGTGGATTCCAAGTTGTATCCCATCTCTGGGTGAGAAGCTCAGCCGCTGCCTCCGTTCGTGCCGCCATCGCACCACCGCCGCCACGCCATCGCAGATCTGTCCATTACTGGACAGAGGTCTAAAGCTCGATTTTGAGCTCCCCATCAGGAGATCAGATCGTGCTAAAAATTGGAGGGTGAGTTCCGCACATTCCCCCCAGCCTCCACAAAAAATTCACATTTTTCCTCCCGTGTTTATCTTCCTTTACCATTTATTCCCCCCGATCTACAGATTCTATCTCTGTGCAGAGTTGTATTCCAGCAGCCCAACTCTTTTTCGTTTTGACCCCCTTTCCAATTTCAGATCGCTCTAAAATTTGGACTGTGTTTTCTGTCCACCAAAACCCCTTTTCCCAAAATTTTTCACGATTTTAGGAGTTCATTTATCCCTCATAAAAATCTCTGTGAAAATCGGTTTCTATTCTGTCATGTGCAGTCCAGATCCGACCCCTCTCCACCATAAAATCCATTTCCCCTGTCAAACCTCCTCAGAAAAAGACATAAAAATTATTCCCGTGTTCCTTACTTCCCCCTCCATCTCCCATAAAAATCCGAACTCCCAGATACATAGTTTGAGCCTTGGTCAAACCAAGTTCTCAGGTAGATCCCAATCTACCCGGTCTGTTCTAAGCCAGAGAAGTCTGCATGTTCTAAATTCAGCCTCGGAAAATACAGAAATAGGAAAATTCCTGTAAAAATAGTTGGTTGAAGATATCTAAGCTAGCTTCGTAATGGCGCTGGTTTCGCGTCGATCCGACATTGGAGTTGGTCGCAGCAAGTGTTTTCGCCGGGTCGCGTAGTGTTGAAACTGCATAACAGGTCTGTGGACAGCAAGCAACAACATCCCCCGTCGGGCCGCCTCGCCTTCAACGAGGCGAACCAGCACATTCCCTTCCTAGAGATCGTCCCTCCAGGAGTCCACACCGCAGCGCTACCACTCCCAGTCCGATCAGCCCGCCGACCAAGTCATGGCCCCATGCTTGTTGGCACGCGCTATCGCCGGAGCTGCCTAAAACGCTGCCCGTCAACCCGAGCCCGCTACTCCCAGGTCCCACGTGTAGCCCTTTACCTCCCTACATGGAGTGGGCGTTAAATTCATTTCTGTAATTATTGGTTATTACTGTACCGGGAGTACGAGTTTCGGCCGGGGTCGTCTTCCCTACGCCCGGAGCGTGGAGGTATCGTATCCGCTCCCCATTTGACATTTGCTTTACTCGTATATTTTCATATGTCGCTGCTAGAGTGATAGGATAATTAGTTCGTCAAATTTTTATCACCGCTGCGAGAGTGAGTGAGTGGAACCCGTCCCGTGACTCGATCCAATCACGCGAAAAAGTCGATACCCAAGACTCAATGCCGGTTTCTAAACCGCGCAGATCCACGTGTTTCCCTCGCTTAGGGACGTCCGCGAGCTAGAGTCCCAGGTTCGCGTCCCATCCCGCATCAAATTGGTATCAGAGCCAAGTTGAGTCTAGGGTAGTCGGTTAGTTGGTCCAAGGTCTCACATTGCATTCATATACCCGGTATATCAAAAGGTGTTCCCGGAATGATAGGTTACGCCTATTGGGAAGGTTGTACACTTGCGTGAGTTCAGTCTTCGGATCATATCTCCGCCACGTACCAGATACTGGTTGAGTCTAGGTTTGTAGTCGAGTCTGCATTCCAACTTTGCATTGTTATTGTAGGGTCGTCTCTAGTCAGTTTGTCTTGTCACCAAGTGTCGGTATAGCCATCCTATAGCTCACCATGTAGAGTGTGTAGGTGCTTACCTTAGTTTTGCATACAAAAAAAAAAGAAAAAGAAAAAAGGAGTCTCTTGCACCTTTTCCCAATGCATGCCTACTCTTAGAGGAACCAATTCCCATCTCCTTTGCCATCAAGGATAGGATGGACGCTACCGACCGGACTATCCAAGGGCTAGTTACTCGAGTCCCCACCTTAGGGAAAGCCCCGATCCGTCCTGTCCAAGGCAACAAATCCATGTCCGAGTATATTCGGGACTATGATGAGTACCGGTTGGGATATGGAGTTGGAGAGAAGAGCACCACGACCGCATTTCAATTCCGGAGAGGTTTGCGGCTTCACTTCCAGTTTGAATTGCTTTGCCGTGATGAGTCCACTATGGTGCATTCTTATCTGGTCGCTCTAGAGGTTGAGCCTTTCGAGTCAAGGTTTGATGCTGCCCTTCAGCGAGCATCTACCTATCAGCAGAGTCCCGAGCCGGTCGAATAGCCTGCCCCACGGCCTTCCCCACCCCAACAGAGGAACCCTTCCCCTCGAGCTCCTTTGCCACCTACTTCTGATCCTTATTCGGAGTCACCTCCTTTGGAGCTGCCCGTGTTTTTAACGGGGAAGCTATTCATCACCGAGCCACTTCTTAGTTGGCTCAAGATAGGCTTGGTCCCGAGACCACCTCACTACCCATTCGTGGACCCGCACTACAATTAGTGCCCGTCAACTCATTCCATACCACATTCTGGTCTTGTCACCATGTAGATACATTGGATGACCTGCTTAAGGGATTAGACCGACAGTTGAAGTTGACGCACATGTTGGCCCCAGGCTTCGACCGACCCACAGGTCGTAGCTTTACCCATCCTGCTTTGGAGTCCATTATCTCCGTGTGTACCGTGGGTCATGTCACCACGGAGGTTCTCCTATTCCTCCCCCTGTCGGTCGAGCCAAAATTCATTCCCTTTATCCCGAGGGAGGAACCATACCTTCTATATGAGACCACCGTCCCCTATACCCTAGTGCATGAAGGTGACCACCTACACCTTCAAGAATTACAAACATGGGACCATGACATGTGGGAACCCAGTTCAAGGGGTCATACTTTCTTTGATCCCTTCGACCCCTTCCCTAGTGAACCCCTTGACCCACCACATCGACTCCACTTCTTCGAGGGAGTCCACTATCACACCCCTACCCCATAGGCCAGTCCACTTACACTCCGCAAGGAGCCCGTTCATTGGGGTATGGAAGTAGGAGAATTCGGCTCTCCTAGCCTACCCAAACCTTCCACACCTAGCCCACCCAAACCTCCCAATTCCAAAAGGCCGTCAGTGCATGAGTGGTGCATTTTGGGATATCTAGGAGTCCATGATTGTACTGACATTTGGTTGCATCTTGTGTATACCTGGCACACATTTGGATATCCTGGTCCACCATTGCATATGTATGGGTCGGTCTAACAGTAGGTTTGTTTAGGGTCTTGTGTGAGTCTATGTTTTTCTTTATTTGTCCAGTTTGTCAAGAGTCTATGTATACATGTGTCGAGCACATTAGGAGTCACATAGTTGGTCTCATGTCAGCTCGCGATGTCAGTCCCTTTCGAGTGTGAGACAAGTCGGATCTCATGCGTACGTTGTAGACTTGCCAGAATTTGAGATTGGCTCTACCATTCTATGTCTCGGATTTAGTGACATAAAGGGACCTAGCGGTGATTCCTAGTAAGTCTTTGAGCCATCTCCTCTCTTTGAGAGTGACCCCACCCCGGAGTGTCCACCATTAGCCTCATTCCTATAGTAGTATGTGCATATCGAATATATACGGGATGAGCAGGTGACGATTACTTGGAGTGGAGTGTACTCCGCGCTACCTGGTGATCCGTAGGAGCCACACGAGCAGCCACACCCCTTACTCGACGGGGTCGAGTTCTTCCCACCCGGGGAGAATTGATGGAATCAACACCGAGAACTAACATTTTATTTTTACATTTGTGTCCTTTTATTTGTATTTATATCCTTGGGTTAATTGGTTTGCAATTGTAAAGCATTATAAGCCAATTTGTTAGTCTTTAGGAATCTTTGGGTTTCTATGTAAAATGTTAGTAGGTCCAACAGGGTCTCCCACCCTCTTTCCAATTGGTCCACCTAGGATCTAGGGCGCATGTGGGGCTGGTTGAAAGCCCAAGATTGGACTTGGACCAAGGGGGACAAGGAAGGAAGAAAATTCAAATTTGATACCCCATTTTCAAAGGGGCGTCCCCCCTTTAATATTGTTTATTCATGTTGTATTTTTGTTATTTTGGTCATTTGACCACATGGGGGAAGAAAATGCTATCCCTTATTTTCCCCTCCCTAACCCTAGATCTAGGGATAGTTTAGGTCTTTTGTACATTTCTATATAATCTATGTATTTTCCATTTTGTGAGAAAAAAATGAAAGATTATTGCATTTTGCCAAGAGAAGTCCCAAGGGCGCCCCTCCTCTCTCCTCTCTCCTTACAGCCGGATTGCTGTATTCTTAGGGTGGATTCCCTAGAAAATTTGGTGGATTCCAAGTTGTATCCCATCTCTGGGTGAGAAGCTTAGTCGCCGCTTCCGTTCGTGCCGCCATCGCACCGCCGCCGCCATGCCGTCGTAGATCTGTCCATTGCTGGACAAAGGTCTAAAGATCGATTTTTTAGCTCCCTATCAGGATATCATATCGTGCTGAAAATTGGAGGGTGAGTTCCCCACGTTCCCCCCAGCCTCCACAAAAAAATTCACATTTTTCCTCCTGTGTTTACATTCTTTTACCACTTATTCCCCTCGATCTACAGATTCTGTCTCTGTGCAGAGTTGTATTCCAGCAGCCCAACTCTTCTTCGTTTTGACCCCCTTTCCAATTTCAGATCACTCTGAAATTTGGACTGTGTTTTTTGTCCACCAAAACCCCTTTCCCCAAATGTTTTCACGATTTTAGGAGTTCATTTACCCCTCATAAAAATCTCTGTGAAAATCGATTTCTATTCTGTCCTGTGCACTCCAGATCCGACCCCTCTCCACCATAAAATTCATTTTGCCTGTCAAACCTCCTCAGAAAAAGACATAAAAATTATTCCCGTGTTCCTTACTTCCCCCTCCATCTCCCATAAAAATCCCAACTCCCAGATCCATAGTTTGAGCCTCGGTCAAACCAAGTTCTCAGGCAGATCCCAATCTGCCCGATCTGTTCTGAGCCAGAGAAGTCCGCCTGTTCTAAATTCAGCCTCGGCAAATATAGAGAAAGGAAAATTCCTGTAAGAATAGGTGGTTGGAGATCTCTAAGCTAGCTTTGCAACGGCGCTGGTTTCGCGTCGATCCGACGTCGGAGTTGATCGCAGTAAGTGTTTTCGCCGGGTCGCGCAGTGTTGAAACTACATAACAGGTCCGTGGACAACAAGTAATAACGTCCCCCGTCGGGCCGCCTCACCTTCCACGAGGCGAACCAGCGTGTTCCCTTCCTAGGGATCGTCCCTCCAGGAGTCCACACCACAGCGGTACCACTCCCAGCCCTATCGGCCCGCCGACCAGGTCGTGGGCCCCACGCTTGTTGGCATGCGCTACCGCCAGAGCTACCCGAAACACTGCCCGTCAACCCGAGCCTGCTACTCCCGGGTCCCACATGTAGCCCTTTACCTCCCTACGTGGAGTGGGCGATAAATTCATTTCTGTAATTATTGGTTATTGCTGTACCGGGAGTACGAGTTTCGGCCGGGGTCATCTTCCCCACGCCCGGAGCGTGGAGGTATCGTATCCGCTCCCCATTTGACATTTGCTTTACTCGTATATTTTCATATGCCGCTACTAGAGTGATAGGATAATTAGCTCATCAAATTTTTATCACCGTTGTGAGAGTGAGTGAGTGGAACCTGTCCCGTGACTTGATCCAAGCACGCGGAAAAGCTGATACCCGAGACTCATTGTCGGTTTCTCAACCGCGTAGTTTTACGTGTTTCCCTCGCTTAGGGACGTCCGCGAGCTAGAGTCCCAGGTTCGCGTCCTATCCCGCATCACATTTGCTACAACATTTGCTTTGCCTGGATGGTATTGAATAGAGAAGTCAAAGTCCTTAAGGTACTCTTGCCATCTTCTTTACCTCATATTCAAATCCTTCCGGGTGAAGATATACCTCAGACTTTTGTGGTCCGAAAAGATAATGAACTTCTCCTCATAAAGGTAATGTCGCCATATCTTCAAAGTGAAGATAACAATTACTAACTCCAGATCATGCTCGGGGTAGTTCTCTTCATGACGCTTCAATTATCTTGAAGCATAGCAGATTACTTTGCCATTCTGCATAAGGACACACCCAAGGCCAATTCCAGATGCATCCGTGTAGACTTCAAAGCCACCTCCTTCGACACGTAGTGCCCGTACAGGGGCAGTTGTAAGGTGTTCCTTAAGAGTTAGAAAACCCTCCTCACAATGTTTCAACCATATAAATTTATTCTCCTTTCTTGTAAGCCTAGTCAAAGGGACAGCGATCTTTCAGAAATCGTTGATGAATCGCCTATAATAGCCAGCCAGACCGATAAAACTCCTGACTTCGGATACAGTCATTGGTTGGCTCCAGTTCTTGACAGCTTCAACCTTAGAAAGATCTACAACGATACCTTCCTTTGAAATAATGTGGCCAAGGAATGAGACCTCCTTTAGCCAGAACTCGCATTTGTTGAGCTTCCCGTAGAGTTGGTGTTCTCTTAGTGTTTGCAAAGCTATTCTTAAATGTTCTTCATGTTCTTACTTGGTCTTGGAGTATATGAGAATATCATCAATGAAGAGGACCACGAATCAGTCTAGATAAGTCCTGAAAACATTATTCAAAAGTTGCATAAAAGCAGTAGGGGCATTTGTTAACCCAAATGGCATAACCACAAACTCATAGTGCCCATATCTGCTTCGAAAAGTAGTTTTATAAATGTCTTCATCTTTAAGTCTTGAAGTGAGGTCAGGTCATGGCCATGGCGGGACAAATCTGCAGACCCAAACCGTGCTTGTAATAGTACTTGTTTGAATTTCCTTTGATCCAAGGGACCCGATCGGGCTAAACGGCCGCCAATGGGCGAACCCAGGGGTTCCCGCCAAAGTAGTACAACACAGAGTGAAGCCCAGTGGTCAACAATCACGTGAGCGGTGGAAAGAACCCATTCCGGGTCATAGAATCAAAATGGTAGCGAGAATAACGGAATTTAGCCCTTAATGGGCCTAAAATGAATAGTTAAAAGTTACTATTCATTAACGCTCACTCTTCTGCCGATATTCGGATGTCCGATAGTCTGGAGAAACTCTCCTCAGGACAAGAGGTAGGGGATCAATGGCTCTACCCCTCGGACGAGCGGGGTGACGATGCGGGGTCAAACAGACACTCGATGAAATAATTAGCGCAAAAGGTGAATAGTGCACTTTATAAAACAAGGGTTTACTTGCATTAGGATGAATAGTGCAGCTGCCGATTCATTGCTACCGTATCACATGTTAAGAAGAATAGAATGAAACTCGTTTTTGTAAATAGTAAGTCTGTCGGTTCGTGCTTCACAAAATAGAGAAAAGGGGGGTGGGTTAGGCTGTTGGATCATGGGGTTAAGGTTGTCGGATTGTTTTGTTTGTTTTTTGTTTGTTTACTTTTTTATTATATTTTGTATTTTTCTGTTGAGAAGGGGGCCTGTTGATTCATGGCACCCATGGGTGCTGGATCAACCGTGTTTTTTGTTGTTGCATACATCTCTTTTATTCTTTTCTTTCCTCTCTTTTCTTTTTTTTTGTTTTGCTTTGATTTGATCACATAATAAATTTTTTGTTGTGATTTCTTAAATATATATAATTTTTTATTTATTCTTTTTTGTTATTTTGAATTTGATTTTTATTTTATTTTATTAATATTATTATTGATTATGCATATCTTTTTATGAATTATTTTGCCTCCCATTTTTTAAATTTATTATTACCATTATTATTACTTATTATTATTTATTTCTCTTATTCATTAGCTCGAGATCTGGTAAAATTTTAGCAGACCTCCCCTAGACCCGGACATTCTGGGGGGTGTGAAGCGGGTACACATTCATGGATATCCGAGATAGTCCCTTAATTCATCGGATGCGCACAAGAGCGGCAACATCCATAATCGTCCCCGTGCCGTATCAGTTATAGAAGAAAATACGAAATGGGTGAATGGTGAGTGTGCCGGTTCAAGGGCATTAAATGCCCTATTGATGCATGCGTTGAAAGGGATGCCGATACCACGGCACATTATAGGGAAAGAATGGGGGGAAGAAGAAGACATGGACACGAAGCCCTTGGAGGCCGCTAGCATCGGCTTTAACTCGGGATCATATCCGCCATATAAGATAAATCCCGGGCCCAAGCTCCCACATGGAAATCCACGTCCCTCTTCTGGGATCGACAGGCTATGTTCATTCTCTTAGAAGTGAAACCACGGCATCGTGGTGAAAGAAATCACATGTAAAGGAACAGAACATAAAAGAATAATGAAAGATAATGAACTTCTCCCCATAAAGGTAATGTCGACATATCTTCAAAGCGAAGATAACAACAGCTAACTCCATATCATGTACGGGGTAGTTCTCTTCATGACGCTTCAATTGTCTCGAAGCAAAGCAGATTACTTTGTCATTCTGCATAAGGACACAACCAAGGTCAATGTCAGATGCATCCGTGTAGACTTCAAAGCCACCACCTTCGACAGGTAGTGCTAGTACATGGGCAGTGGTAAAGTGTTCCTTAAGAGTTAGAAAACTCTCCTCACAATCCTTCGACCATATAAAGGGATTCTCCTTTCTTGTAAGCATATTCAAAGGGACAACGATCTTTGAGAAATCATTGATGAATCACCTATAATAACCAGCCAGACCGATAAAACTCCTGACTTCGGATACGGTCGTTGGTCGGCTCCAATTCTTGACAGTTTCAACTTTAGAAGGATCTACAACTATATCTTCCTTTGAAATAATGTGGCCAAGGAATGAGACCTCCTTTAGCCAGAACTCGCATTTACTGAGCTTCACGTAGAGTTGGTGTTCTCTTAATGTTTGCAAAGCTATTCTTAAATACTCTTCATGTTCTTCCTTAGTCTTGGAGTATATGAGAATATCATCAATGAAGACGACCACGAATTGGTCGAGATAAGTCCTGAAAACATTATTCATAAGTTGCATAAAAGTAGCAGGGGCATTGGTTATCCCAAATGGCATAACCACAAACTCATAGTGCTCATATCTACTCTGGAAAGCAATTTTGTAAATGTCTTCATCTTTAATTCTGAGCTGATGATAACCAGACCTGAGGTCAATCTTTGAAAAATACTCTGCTCCAGAGATTTGATCAAATAGCTCATCGATATGCGGCAGTGGATATTTATTCTTGATGGTGAGTTGATTCAACTGCCGGTAGTCGATGCATAACCTGAGAGATCCGTCCTTCTTCCTGACGAATAAGACCGACACACCCCAAGGGGACGTGCTGGGTCGAATAAAGCCCTTATCTAATAACTCCTAAAGTTGTTTCTTCAATTCTTTGAGTTCCGTAGTGGACATCCTTTAAGGAGCTTTTGAAACAGGTGATGCTCCAGGAATGAGTTCAATAGACAAGTTTACTTCCCTTTCGGGGGGTAACCTGGGTAGTTAAGATGGGAAAATATCGGGGAACTCTTTTACTATAGGGATTTCTTCAAGGGTGATTTCCTTGGACTCGGTGATAATCACGAAAGCAAGGAAAGCTTCACAACCTTGCGAGATGAGTTTGTAGGCGTGAAGAGAAGAAATGAGACTAGGATGCTTACTATACTTGATTCCAAGGAAAGAAAATCGTGGAATATCCGGTTTGTGTACTACAAGAAAAATCGCGGATAGCGACCGACCTAGCGGTCGCTATTCAGTCGTAGATCGGTCGCAAATATGCATTGCGACCGAACAGATACTATCTAGCGACCGAATATGTCGGTGGCTATATAATAGTCGCTATATCGCGACCGACATAATTCGGTCGCAGTATCAGTCGTTACCAGAGACCGATTATAATCGGTCGCCTGACCGGTCGCTAATAATTCGGTCGCCATTCAGTCTCTATTCGGTCTCGAATTATGTTGTATTTTTAAAAATAAAATTAACCTATCGGATTTATTCGGTCTCAATTCGGTCGCCAGTCGGTCGCTAAATTTGTTGTATTTTTAAAAATAAAATTAACCTATCGGATTGATTCGGTGGCTAGTCGGTCGCCAGTCGGTCGCCAAGTATAATTATTTAATAAAAGAAATATAACGTATAGTCGCAATTCAGTCTCCATGCGGTCGCTAATTTTGCATTATTTTTTTTTTAAAAATTTATTTAAACTGATAAATAAATTACCTGATAAATAACAAATTCATAACATAAATATAAAATCAACTACACAGACAACAATATCGACAAATCTCAAATTCATCACATACAAACACCTGATAAATAACAATTTCATAAAACAATAATAAATCAACTACACGGATCACAATCTCCACGAACCTCAAATTACACACAATTAAAATAAAATCACAAATTAATCATACATCCATAATAATAAAATGACAACATACACAACTAAAATAAAATCACAAATCCTCCATATATGTCTCATCCTGGTCGTCGTCTCGTCCAACATCATCCTGGTCGTCGTCTCGTCCAACATCTCGCGACGGATGATCCTGTATATCATTTAAAAAAATTATAATCAAATCCTTAATAAAGAAATCAAGCATTAACAAGACTTAATAAAGAAATCAAGCATTAACAAGAGTATGCCAATAGTTTAAGCCAGCTCATTTTCATATATATAAATACACACACACAATATAAGTTCAAATTTCATCTTGTATTTTAAAAATGAAGTTTGAGCGCCGAGCTCAAACCGGGCATCCGATTTGGATTCCGTCAGTTCTGACAAGTCACTTTCATCTCCCCGGTCGTATTGGAATGATCGGCACGGCCATCCGACCGGTATTTCGAATTTTAGACCCCCGGACCCGTCCTAACAGTTCATTTGAACTAAGTGTATTTTAAAAATGAAGTTTGAGCGCCGAGCTCAAACCGGGCATCCGATTTGGATTCCGTCAGTTCTGACAAGTCACTTTCATCTCCCCGGTCGTATTGGAATGATCGGCACGGCCATCCGACCGGTATTTCAGATTTTAGAACCAAATGCCCCGTCCTAACAGTTCATTTGAACTAAGTGTATTTTAAAAATGAAGTTTGAGCGCCGAGCTCAAACCGGGCATCCGATTTGGATTCCGTCAGTTCTGACAAGTCACTTTCATCTCCCCGGTCGTATTGGAATGACCGGCACGGCCATCCGACCGGTATTTCAGATTTTAGACCCCCGGACCCGTCCTAACAGTTCATTTGAAATAAGTGTATTTTAAAAATGAAGTTTGAGCGCCGAGCTCAAACCGGGCATCCGATTTGGATTCCGTCAGTTCTGACAAGTCACTTTCATCTCCCCGGT
The DNA here is from genome assembly GCA_022559845.1 of Amorphophallus konjac. Classification (NCBI taxonomy): domain Eukaryota; kingdom Viridiplantae; phylum Streptophyta; class Magnoliopsida; order Alismatales; family Araceae; genus Amorphophallus; species Amorphophallus konjac. The sequence goes on from CM040123.1 coordinate 97,408,577, forward strand.
CGTATTGGAATGACCGGCACGGCCATCCGACCGGTATTTCAGATTTTAGAACCAAATGCATAAGTTGCTGCTTCTCGCTGCCTCCATTCAGGTTTGTTAATGTTTTCTTCTATGAATGGCATAACAAGAGGCACAATGTCATCTCCCACGGTCCGTGCAACCAAACCCAAGCATGTTCCTCCAGCCATTGCAAGATTCCAAACTCCTTCATCCTGATCTTGGTCGTCTTCTTGCTTAAGGAGTGTCTCCAACAGCATAGGGACAAGCGCAGGTAGTGCCTGCTTGATAAAATAAAAGCAAGGGGTGTCAGAATCAGCAGAAAAATCCCCTCCATATTCATCTAAGATGTCAATCTCTTCATCGCATATTGAGCTCCAGAATTCAATAGCTTGTAGAGCAACAGGTTCCTCATCTTCCCTCACAGCTTTTGCAGTGATGTTAAATATGTCCTGCATATACGATGCAAGCTTCTCATAATACATGGAGGATATGGAGACCAAGCATTCGAATGCAGCCTGCCGTATCTTCACCTCAGGGGACAGAGTAGCTTCACAAATGACTCTCATGATATAATCCCTCTCCATATCATTCCCGAAGTTTGCCTGAGCAAATCCCAAAGAATTATGCAGAGCTCGAGTTGCAGCCAGCCTAACATCAATGTTTCCCTCAGAAGCACTCATGCCTTGAACAACCGCTGTCAATATCTTATTGACTTGCTCTTGATCAACTTCATCAGGGGAGACTTCTTCACACATGTAACCTAGGGTGTCCAAAGTTGCTTGCTTAACATCTGGCTGAAGTTGGTGAATATTTGACAAGAGAGAACTGATAAGTTCAGGCCATTGATTTTGAGGCAACTCAATACCAGCAATCTTTGCAACAACTTGAGATGCAGTAGATCTTGCATCAATCACCGGTGAAGAGAGAGTCTGTAGTAAACATCCTTTGACCTGGGCCCTAACAGCTACATCCAATGATAACCATCTCTGCACATGCTCAAATTTTCTGTGTTGCTCCTTTGCATCCAGGGCATTTTTGAGAATCAAGCCTGCCAATTTACGGCTAACAACAGGCTTGTCATTATTTGCTAATTCACTCGAAAGAGATAGCAAGAACCCAGTAACATTTTGATCCTGAAATTGTTTTAAACTTTCCTCAGCATGCTTGCGAACCGCTGAATCTATTGACTGTGCATTCAAAAGAACTTGGGTAACTTCCATAGCCATTTCTGTATGGTATCTTCTCCGCCTTTCCCTTGCAGGGATACGCCCCAATGGCGGCCGCCGCCGACTATATATAATATCCTTCACTTCTTGTAACTTATGACCTATGCTCCTTTGTATGAACTGCCCTTCCTTTGCTTAGAGGTGCTGTTCCTGGCTTCCTGCCATGACAGTTACCAGACTTTGGGGAGATCTTTTCACCTAAATTGGCATATTTTATTCATGTCTACATGTTACTTTCCTTATATTATTCTAGCTTTATGAATATTTATAGATCTGTATCCTCCCCCACTCAAGTGAATAGAATTTATACATATCTTTTCACTTTCAGTTCTAACCAAAATCTCTATACACCTATGGAAAATCCTGCAGAACAGTCTGCCTGTTGATTCTAATATCCAGAGGATAGGTGTAAGATGATATTTAGAGTTAAGAAAATGATATTTTCCCCTCCTCAATCTAAATTCTTATATTTTGTAAGATGATATTTAGAGTTAACAAATAGAAAATCAATCAAATAAAATACTTACCGGAGGCTGCTGTGCAGGAGGTGCAGGAGGTGCTCTACTACTATCAATTCCCAAGGATGTGAGCATCTGGGAGACGGTCTGAGCGACGATGGTTGAGATATTCTGAGAGATATTCTGAGAGACGGTCTCGTTGACGATCTGCCTAAACATATCTGGAGTCATGGTCGGGGCGGCACTGGAAGAACCATCTGGGGCTGCTGGTGTGGTAAATGGAGAGGTCGCATGTGAGACCGAACTCGAGCATGATGATAACACCCTAGTCGTGCCCAAGCTATGTCCAAAACCATAAACATGTCCTTTCTTGGGTGCCCCAGATGCTGCAACCCAAATGGCAGGATCCAACTCTGGACGCTGACTGTCATCCCCGTACCTCTCATCCATTCGTCTACTATATGAGTCCTGCAAAAACCAAAAAAAAACAAAACCAAATTATTCTACAATTTAATCTTAAATGAAAACTATTAATGTATACACTTACCGCTACCTCCCGAGCTTTCTCACTAATGTAAGCATTTGTCCCTTTCTTCTTATGAGTTCGATCAAAAAGTTCATGAAATTGAGCTGGCCGCTTTAACTGTGCTTCCTGTTATTCAAATAAATCACAGTTTCATAATAGAAACAAAAAATTTATATATGTAGAAGTGTACTTACTAATCTCGCTTTATGTGTTGCAAAGGAGACAGAGCCACCCGTGTGTAAATTCGCTTCAGGATGCGCTGCTCTGTTTTGCTTTGCTTTGTTTGAATTGGCATTCCATTTCTCCGCTTCCCAAATGTTGCACAGCTCTGTCCAATACTCCTTTCTCATCCACACAGGCCCATGCTCCTTCCATATGTTCTTATCAGTACTTGCACATGCTTTTTTTGCATATCTTCGGGCATTGTACATAAGATGTTTGAAATTATCTCTTGCAGTAGCTGTCCATGCAAATCTAGCACGTAACTCATCTGAATGTTCTGTGAATCGATGATTCCTCTATATATTAACAACAACAAAAATTTATATGTTACATAACAAAGTGGGTTAAAATAATAATTGAAAATGACTTAATATGATAAAATAAGATAAATACCAAGAACATAGAGAACAATAAATCCTGAACACCCATCGGAAAATCAGCAAAGCGATGGATGGGGCCTGGAAAATGTGCTTGAATTGTCTTTGTAATAAATTGTGATGCTTGGGCTGGCTCTATTTTATTCCTGAAATTAAAAATATTAATACCACAATGACGAATAAATAACAAAAATAATGCATTACGTACCCTTCATTTATCCACACTGCCCGCATCGTCTCATTACAATAGCCCTCCCCCTCATGATGACTCGCCTCGTCATCAGCACGTACTATACGAATTAAATAGTATAAATAAAACAAACTATCAAAAAAACATAAATATGCAAATGAACATACCTGACTCAGCTGGGGGAGGTGTAGATCCACTCGCCATGTGTGATGGCGGTGCATAGGCCGTCAATGTACCCGTTGTCAGTGGTAACGGTGCAGAGGCCGTGGGTCCTGTAAGGATAAGAATCAGATAACACAAAAACATAAAGAATTATTTTAAACAAATACTCAAATGAATTATACATGAAAGTATACATACCTACTACCGGTGGTAGCGGTGCATCCCTCGGTGGTAACGGTGCAGAGGTCGTGGGTCCTGTGAAAATAAGAATCAGATAACACAAAAACATAAAGAATTATTTTAAACAAATACTCAAATGAATTATACATGAAAGTATACATACCTACTACCGGTGGTAGCGGTGCATCCCTCGGTGGTAACGGTGCAGAGGTCGTGGGTCCTGTGAAAATAAGAATCAGATAACACAAAAACATAAAGAATTATTTTCAACAAATACTACAATGCATTATACATGAAAGTATACATACCTACTACCGGTGGTAGCGGTGCAGAGGTCGGTCGTAACGGTGTAGAGGTCGTGGGTCCTGTGAAAATAATAATCAGATAACACAAATACATAATGAATTATTTTCAACAAATACTACAATGCATTATGAAGGGAAAGTATACATACCTACTACCGGTGGTGAAACGGAAGTAAATCTCCTCCCGCTACCCTCTCCCCTCCCACCTCTGGGAGTCCCACGCCGTCCTCGAACCATATCTTCAACTGGTAATAAAATACATGCATATTCATCAAATAGTGAAAGAAAGAAAGTTACAGAGTATTAAAATTCCCAGATAAAATTGTATACCATTAATCAAACATTCTCCATTTCTTCTTCAGATGTTGGAGATATAACAAATTCAGCATTCACATCTTCATTATCAGATTCATTTTGATCACTAATATATTCCTCCTCTTCGGAGTCCCCCAACTGTATTTCTGGTTGTTCTGGATCGACTTCCTCCACTTCATTCTCTTTAGATAAAGACGGTGCCTCCACAGATTCATCACTAGAAGCAGGCAAGTCTACATCATCACCCAAGTCTGATTGAAAGAATTCGGCATTCACATCCAACTGCTCTGTTTCAGTCAAATCCAACTCATAATCCGGGAAAAGCCTTGTCTTAACCTTGCAAACTGCCCACCAATCATTTCTTTCTTTATTTCTAGACGATGGATACTTTGTATAATAGACCTGCTGGGCTTGTGCGGCCAAAATGAATGGATCATAAGTATTCAATTTAGACTTATGTCTGATATCGACAATCCCATATGTTGTGTCATTTCGAACAGAATTAGGATCAAACCAATGACACTTTAACAGAAATATATGGTTGTCATCTCCGAGATATTGCAATTCTAAGATCTCCTCAATAATACCATAATAATCACATTCGTTTTCATTATATGTACTTCCTTTCACACATACCCCGCTGTTCATTGTTGACTTATTCTGCCCATATTGTCTAGTGTGAAATCTATACCCATTCACAATAAATGCTGGATATGTACGTGCAACTTTCGATGGGCCATAACTGATCACTCGAATTCTTTGATCAGTAATAAAATCATTTTCAACCTACATATGGACAGCACACTAGTCAGAATTTGTCATTGACCCAACAAGGAGAAAGAGTAGTAATAATACTTACACGATATTTCAGCCAAGAAGCGAATGATTTTTCTCGTTCTTTTTCAACCTCCATGTCAGTGAGATATGGACATCTTTGGATTAATTCTGAGTCAAATTGTCTGTATTACGACCATTGGAGCATTATAGATGGAATGAAAAATAATAAGTTATAGACACAATGTAATTTGAGCAGAGAACTTACGCAACATAAGGTTCAACCTCCATACAATTTAAAAGGATGTAAATTTCTGCACAGTGCAATTCTCTATCATTTAGCATCCGACTCGAGGAACGTCCATACGCACGTCCAGGATACTTAAATATCGACAGTCGCTCAGAGTGAACGGAGTCTCCCCCATCATCATTACGTGGTGGCCGAGTTCGACGAGTTTGTACCTCAGGTTCAAAGTACATTGAACAGAAATTTGATATTTCTTCCATAATGTACGCCTCGGCAATGGAACCCTCTACTTTTGCCTTGTTGCGAACTTTCATTTTCAATTCATGCATACACCTACCAGAATGTTCATAAGATAATGAAAAACACATCACCATGTAATTGAATTATGAGGAGAAAATATATATATATTACCTCTCAAATGGATACATCCATCTAAATTGTACTGGCCCTCCTACTTTAGCCTCATATGGTAAGTGTATAAGCAGGTGCTCCATTGAATCAAAGAATGATGGTGGAAATATCTTTTCCAATCTACAAACTGTCGTGATCACATTCTGTTCAATAGTTTCCACATCTTCATACCTGAGCTCTGATGCACATAAAATTTTGAAAAACTGACTTAACTCAGTCACTGCTCCCCATATCGCCTTCGGCATCATATCACGAAATACAATAGGTAACAACCTCTGCATGAACACATGACAGTCATGACTTTTCATTCCATATATTTTCCCCTCATTTGTATTCACGCAACGAGCAATGTTAGACACATAACCATCTGGAAATCTCAACTGTTTTAGCCAAGAGCATACTTCTTTAATCTGTGCAGCTCCAAGGGCGTAACTTGCTTTCGGTTTAACTGTTTTACCATTTCTATCAATAAGGTACAGTTCTGGACGTTTACAATGTATTTTCAAGTCTAAACGGGCATTCACATTATCCTTTGTTTTGCCTGTTATGTCCATAACAGTGTTGAACACATTATCAAAGACATTCTTCTCAACATGCATGACGTCGATGTTATGTCGTATAAGAAGAGTTGACCAATAAGGCAATTCCCAGAAGATACTTTTTTTGACCCAATTGTGATCCTTCCCAAATCCAGGGAGTTGTCTTGTGCTGCTCGACAATTGTGCTATATCTGGTAAGTTCTGTACACGTGCTGCTAAATGTGGACCAGACAACCGTTCAAAATCAGCTTCTTCCAATTCAATTCTGTTCTTTAAGAATGCATCTTTTTGCCTTCTAAACGGATGGTCCCTTGGTAGAAATCGTCGATGACAATCAAACCAGCATGACTTGCCACCATGCTTAAGTACAAATGATTTGGAACTGTCCATACAGTAAGGACATGCTAGTTTTCCATGAGTGCTCCAGCTAGATAACATTCCATATGCAGGAAAGTCGCTTATTGTCCACATCAATGCAGCCTTCATAGTGAAATTTTGTTTTCTGCATGCATCATAGGTAGTAACCCCATCAGTCCATAACAACTTCAACTCATCAATCAACGGCCTGAGATATATGTCTAATTTTTTCCCAGGACTTTTTGGACCAGGGATCAATAATGATAGAAATAAATGCTCTCGTTTCATGCACATATTTGGCGGAATATTATATGGTGTCACGAAAACTGGCCAGCAAGAGTAGGAAGTCACTGAACCTCCAAATGGATTGAATCCATCAGTACATAAACCCAGCCTTACATTACGCGACTCTTTTGAGAAAGTAGGGTGAGCACGGTTAAAGTGACTCCAAGCTTCGGCATCTGCAGGATGACTGATTACATTATGTTGTCGACGTACTCTTTCCGCATGCCATCTCATATGTTGAGCTATCTTTGGTGCCATATACATTCTCTGCAATCTCGGTGCAATAGGAAAATACCGCAATGACATATATGGTATATCTTTTTGCTTTGAATTGTCCCCTTTCTTAGGCTTGAATCTATCATGACCACATATGGAACATGATACCTTACTTTTAGCCTCATTATAATATAGCATGCAATGATTAGGACATGCATCTATTTTCTCATATCCAAGCCCTAAGTCAGTGACCATCTTCTTTGCACGATAAAAATTTTCAGGTAATTTCTCATCTTGTGGCAACATACTTTTGATAATCAGTAACAAACGATCAAAACAAATCTCACTGATGTGAAATTCAGATTTCAAGTTCAATAATTGTGACACCGCAGACAGTCGAGAGTGATTTTGACATCCAGTCCACAATGGCTCATCAGCATCTTTGAGTAGCTGATAAAATCTTTCAGCTGTCTTGTTTGGCGGTTCTTCATTATGTACATGCTCCTCGTGAACATTGAATCCTGGACCAGCAGCATCTATGACCATATCAACATATGAACTTCCACTTCCAACATTGGCAGGCTCGTAGGTCGACCACAATGTTTCACCATGACATATCCAGTTTGTATAATCTTTAACAAACCCCTTTCTGTATAAATGACGTTGTACATCCCATGTTGTCAGCCACTTCAAATTCTTACAGACTACACAAGGACATCGGATACGACCCTCACAATCTACAGCTTCAATAGAATTTCTCAAAGCAAACTGAATGAATCTCTCAACTCCATTTTTAAATTCTATAGACACCACCTGATCAACTACTCTACGGTACATCCATGAACGATCTTCAGACATTTTCCCTATGCGAATGAAATGTAAACACACAAAACTTTAACATGTTTAACAAAATAAAAAGTACAACCCTTACCTCACATCGTCCATGTCTGCCATTTTAAATAGGACGGAAATATCATTTAGATCTTCACTTTTTAACCCATCTGTGAAGGTTTGATCGCACGATTAATTACTATATGTGTTGTGTTGTTTGCTAAAAATTTCGGCAGCATCTCCCCACACCTCTCCGATATACCACAAAATATTTATTGATTAAGAAATTTTCTTAAACACTTACTAATAAGTGGTTAAGAAAATAATCAAAATCAATAAAGGTATATCAGAGAGGAGTGAGAAGACGCAGCCAAAATTTTTAACAAACAACACAAACACATATAGTAATTAACCACCTAAGTGCGATCAAACATTCACAGACTGTCCAAACGGGACAATTCAAGACTTTGAGTTAGATATACACATTCTCATCATTCAAAATGAGAACGTGCATATCAATCCCAAAGTCTTGAACGGGTAGGTTGATTGGCACGGGCTTAACACGCTCTCCTAAGATGCGTGCAATGTTAGGTTGCACCCACGCATCTCAGCTCACATACAACACCCAACTAATTAAATATTGACAAGATAATAACACAATCTAAAAACATAGCAGTAACATGTGAAATTGGCAATACATGTACACAATGAAAACAGGAATTTTATTTTAACATCCAACATAAAGACAACACTTTCACTAGCTATTTAGCAGAAATAAAATATAGCATGATACTTTTTAGCTTAAAGACAACACTGTCACTAGCTATGCAGAAATCAAGTAAAGAAATTGATGGTATCATTACTGAATAAGACAATAATAAAACACACTTTACTTTTCATCCAACAATACCCTAACTATTAAAATTAACAAAACACATAACCGACTAAATAACACTAAACTAAAAATAAACCTTAATTTAATTACGAAAATACAAGAAAATAACACTAAACTCAAAGTGCATGTTTTTCTTTCTGAATCAATAACCGCACTTCTTTCTTCTAACCACTTTCTTCCTAAAATAATGAATGGGGCAGCCATTGACCCAATGTCACACCAAGCTCCATCATCATACGTGACTGTTTTGAACTTCTTAGAGAACTCCACAAATACACGGTCACCCTCAATAACAATTTCTCCGGTCTTAGCAAGTGACTTAACAATGTCAGGTGAAATCCAATTCTTATCTTCCGACTCATGTACATCAATTTCTGCTCGTTGTCCATTAGGTAAATATGCAGTAAAAATAATCGGAAGAGGAAGCATACTGATTACAAAATGTAGGACCTCAACTTATAAAAATAAGTTGATTCCCTTATGCTCTGATACCAAATCTGATGCAGGACAGAAACATTTATAACCATTAAATGACACTTTTTCACTCATCAAAACATACAATGTTACTTTTTGAACATTAGTAAATATGGTGCAATCTTAAACCCCATTTTATTACTGAGGATGGATAAGATAGTATGATAGGTCTTTAAACAAACAGATGGAGGAAGAAAAACTTTTAGAAAAACATTGTAACTAATCCTCATAGGTACCTGACAGCCTGTGGCCAGCTAGAAACTTCTTGATGTCAAGGTGACTGGAATTGTAATAATATTTGACAACTTATAGTCATAGAAGATTTATGAGAATGAATTGAGAAAAGAGATGCAAATAAGGGGCTTTACTTGAGAGAGAGGATGGGTCAATTGTAAGGCAAAGAGTATGTTATGCTGAGCGCACACATGGATATGGATGTTAGATGTTACCTATCAGATATAGCAGATCTACTCTCTTCCTTAATCTACTAAAGTAATATACCAATAATCCTATACCTGAATCTCTGATACTAGAGCATAGGGCCAAGTTATCAAATGGTTATAATTTCTTTTAGGTTTCTGTCCCTGTAACCGCTTGAAAATTATGCTTGGTATTCAGCTTATCCTGACCTAAAACATGAATATGCTTTCCATCATGCTAACAAGCATAAATACACTTCGTATACAGTTGTGGAAAAGATTATTTGACAGAAGGATAAGTGATCACACAGCAGCAAAAGAAATAAATTGGGCATTATGCCATGGAGATCAAAGATAGAAGCTATGCACATACTATGAGTGTTGATGGAGAGTTCCAGGGAGAATAAATGAATGTGCATATGGGCTGCTGATTTAGGTCAATATGATAAGGTGCAGATTCAACTATTCAAGTTAGTTTGTGGGCCATGGTCAGGTCAATTGTGATGAGCTCGAAGATTTAATTGCTGAAGACTTACTTCGTCATCAGGCCCTTGTTGGCATAGCTCCACGGGCCCATGGAGGTAGTCATATTCCCAAACGAGGCATCTTGACGTGTTCTACGTCATTGGGTTCTATGGATCAAACCCAAACTGAAGAAGAGGAAGAGGAGCTGTACCACACAAACCTACGGCGTGGGTCACTCGATCAACATCTTAACTCCGAAATTGAAGACGACTGGTCGGAGGATGTCTCAATGGTATCTATTCATCAACTTGTCAGTGTTGACACTGGTAGGAAAAGGATGAAATCAGAAGAAAAATATGCTTACCTCAAATGTACAGGAATTAGACTCGAGGTTTCAGGGTTGGGAAGCCGCAACAATATCGGTAATGATATTTATCTAGGTTTCTCTTTGGACACTCTCTAGGGTGGGCAGTCTATTTATTTTCTTTGTCCTCTCTGGAGGTAAGGTGGCATGTCCCCCTCTGTGTTGAATCCTTTTCATTCTTTAATAAATCTTTATATTTTATGGGAAAAAAACTTCAATGCATTGATATCTTGAAAGAGATCTGGAGCAAAAGCAAAACTAAGAACTGTATATCAAATGAAAGAAGCATTTCTGATAACATAGGGATACAACAACGTTTTGCTCAAACTCCCAACTACCTTGTTTTTCCTTTTATGCCAATATATCATGACTACATATACACGTGAGGAGGTGCATGGCACATGCACTTTGAACCCCAGTTGCACATCTTTTAAAAGAGTTGCATCATTGGACCAGTTAAGAAGTCCCATAACAGAGTTCATGCAAGGCTAAATCATATTGCTGATTCTTATAACATTATTCTTGTTGTTGTTGTTGTAGCTACTATTGCAGTTGCTGCTGTTAATGCTGCTGTTGATGTCATTGTTACTTTAAGAGGTATAAATGAATTAAATTTAATTATTGAGGTAAAGATAAAAAATTGTTTATCTTTTCTATCACTTCTCGTCAACACTTTTACCTCAGCCTCCCTCAGTTTTCTTGACTTTATGCACCTAGACCAAGAAGCATCATGCACCAACAATAATCCCAGCTGCCCTGTCTTTCACAGTCCACTTTCAACACAGCAGCACTCCTCTTCATTACTTCGAGATACCTGACCTCTAGCAACTATGTCTGATGTGAGCTGGTTAACAAAGATCGTGACATATGGTAAATGGGAGAGAGGTTATCAGACTTCAGTCACATAAAAGAATAGAAATCTTCGGTTGCTAAGGGAATGTAAAGGGATGGAATAGGGTTTCTGATTCATTATAATAGAAACAGAATTAATAGAAATTGGGTAGACGATCAAGAAAAACTAGAAATTGGGTAGGGCTTTAAATGGAGGACAATGGAAATAAAAAAAAAAATGAATTCTGGAAACTAATAACATGAGTTAGCAGAGAGTAAGAGATGAAATATAATTGGAAATGAACAAAAAATGGTGTTTTCCAAGGAAAATGAGGTAAAAATAAAAACTCTAAGCAGGTAAATATAAAGGGTCGCGGCAAGTAATCGAAGAGTCCTAGCTCGATCACCGGTCTCATAGCTCGGCATAGTCTAAGAGATGGTTTCCAAACTCGGGCTGCCACAACCCCAACATGGAGGTATTAGCTCAGGCGCCATACCAGATGATGCAGAACTAGCAAGGCAGTTACGGTGAAGGCCACAAGATGGGGGAATCTAGTCTGCACAGTCAAATCTCCTTTGGAAGGTTATGAGTTATCACATTGAAAGCAGAAGTCCTGTCATTCACTTATCCCTCGAGAATCTCCGCCACCGCCTTGCATATCAATGCCTATGGTTCGAAGCGCATGGGGATATGGATGTTGCACTGATGTCAACCACATGACCTCCATTCCGCCAAATTCAGACCAAACCATTAAGTTATGAGAAGCCAAAGCGTCGTTATCACATGCCAATGTCACTCGATGCCGTGATATGTTTCATATCTCTTAACCCACGTCACTCCGAAAGACGAGCCACTCTTTGTAGTTCTGTCAAATTTGCATGTCTCCTTAACCTAGAAGTCTGGGATCTTTCGACTCACAGTGTTCCGGTGCGAATCATATACCGTACCTAGAACAACAAACTCGGGTCAACAGGCCTCCGATATGAGACTGATTGTGACAGAGGTGGCGATAGAGGGGGGACGTTGGCTGAGTGGGAGGCCGCGGCGGTGAGGGTGGAGACCGGTAGAGGAGCTCCGACGTAAATTCGACCGCACGATCCCCCTCAAATCAATCCTCTACGAGATGGACGGTGAGCTCGTGGAGTGACCCGACAGTATATGTCCAATCTCGCTAGTTTTAAATCCGACTTTATCATAAATGCAACATCTTGCTAATTTTTAATCACCAGTAACTTAATTTTAATTATTATTCTAAATGAAAATTTGGGTTCCTCGTTATTTTTTGTCTCCTTAATGTCGTTTCTAGGTTAAGGACTGCCTTAGAACTGGTCTAACTTAATTAACAGGTAAATCCGTAGTTATTCTCGTGTGATCAAAGTACATAAATAAGTGTTTTTTAGAAGAATGGTAGTACAATAATCTCTTTTATAATATTAGAAATATGCAAGTGTTTGCCTCTTGATTGCCATTGCTTCACAAACTGGACTGTTTTGCAAATACAAAGTCACTAAATAGAGGCATAAACTTGCAGGAGTTAGAATTCTTAAAAACATATCAATTTAAATAATCATGTTAGACAAAATTATTGCACTCTCCCTCGGCTCAGACGACCGATAGTAACTGGAGGAGGAGCTGCGATGGTCTGCAGGGGGAGGGGTTCCAGCACTGCAGAGGGAGGGGGAGGGGATTCCTGCAACCTACAAGGGGGAGGGGGGTCTAACACCCAGCAGCACATGGGGATTGGGAGGGGGGTTTTCACTCGACAAGGAGATGGGGGGTTGCATTGGCCCGCAGTACTGGGGGGATGGGGAGGGGGCTTCCGATGGCATTGGGAGGGTGAGACGATTCCGGTGGTGCAGCACAAAGGGGAGTTGGTGGGGGGTTTCCAGAGGTGGAGGGGGACGGGAAGGGGAGGGGGAGGCAGAGGGGGACACGGGAAGGGGAGGAAGGGAGGAGACCGTCGGAGGCAGAGGGGGAGGCGGAGTGGGACGGGAAGGGGAGGGGGATCAGAGGGGTCAGGCCGGAGGGGGAGGGGCATGGGGATGGGAAGGAGATCTGAGGGGGACGGGGGCGCAGGCCGCAGGGGGGAGGGGAGGGGAGCAAGCCGGCGACGGGGCCGCAGGGGGGAGGGGAGTAGGCCGGCGGGGGAGGGGAGCAGGCCGGTGACGGAGGGGGAAGGGAGAGAGAGAGAGAGAGAGAGAGAGAGAGAGAGAGAGAGGTACCTGCGGAGGGCGACGACGGCAGGGCGAGCGGCGACGGCGACTCGACGCGAGCGGCGCGGCGACGGGCTCCGGCGGAGGGGGGCTCGGGCGGGAGGCAGCACGGGGAGGGGGGCTCCGGCGGAGGAGGGGGGCTCGGGCGGGAGGGCTCGGGCGGAGGGGGGGCTCCGGCGGAGGGGGCTCGGGCGGGAGCGGGGAGGGGGGCTAGGGCGGAGAGGGGGCCGCAGGGGAAGGGGGCTCGGGAGGGGGGGCTCGGGCGGGAGGGGGGGGGCTCGGGCGGGAAGGCTCGGGCGGGCGGGGGTCGTAGTAGGAAGTATAACGGCATCAACGACCGACTGGAGACCGAAGTTAATTCGGTCGCAATAATAGCGACCGATTAGCGACCGATATACATGCGGTCGCTGAAACGGTCTCGGTTATGCGACCGATTATTTCGGTCTCCGAATTGGTCTCTATTTGGGACCGACTAGCGACCGATTAAATCGGTCGCTAATTCGGTCGCTATAGCCACTTTTTCTTGTAGTCGTACGATAATTGATATGGGAATAATGGTCACATAACCAATCTACACCTAGAATGGCATCGTAGCCTTCCATATCAAGGCATACGAAGTTCACGAGAAGATTATGGCCATCTATGGTTACCTTATTATTTGGGTAGTGGGTTGTAAGTTTAGTTCCAGGACCTAAGGGTGTTGTGATAGCTAGGTCCGAAGGTAGAGGAATAGATGAAACTGGTAAAATTTTTGCAAAAGTAGTAGATATAACGGAATGAGAAGCACCAGTATCAAATAGTACAAAAGCAGGATGGGAATAAATTTTAACGGTACCTTCCATCAACCCATCATCCTTGGGTGTTTTCTCATCCAGTACAGCATTAATATGAGCCTGTCGCCTACGCCCGCCATTAGAAGTTTATTCCTTCATGAGGGGGCAATCCGGCATGCGATGCTCCCGGCTTCAACAGCGTAAGCACGCGCCGAGATGCTTCCAACACTCTTAAGCCGACTGATCGAACTTCTCACACAACGAGCAAGCCGTCATGACTTGCTTTTCCTCCTCTTTGACCTTCTTATTTTTGTTGTTGCCGCCATTGCCATTACGGGACCTGTTCTTGTTATCATGAGACTTGTAAGACCCCGTGATGCTAACTTTCTCTTCTTTTCGTCCGCATTTGTCAAACCTACGGCTTGACTCCTCTCCCTTACTTTTGAATTTCTTGACCTTTTCCAAGGTCCTTTCGCATAAATAAGCCCTATGGACTCTCTCCATATAGGTACGGATATTTTGATGTCCAAGTTGATTTATAAAGACGGGCCTCAATCCATCCATAAAGCGATTTGCCTTCAAGATCTTCATAGCCACCAGGTGTGGAGCATAAGGTGCCAGACGAGAAAATTGAATATTTTATTCCTCCATGGACATCATACCCTGCCTTAAAGAGGTAAATTTCGTGGCCTTTTGCTCGCGGCATGCTCTGAGAAATATTTCTCTCGGAAGAGCTCAAGGAATTCCTCCGAAGTAATCTGATCATTTTGAAGATGGGCCGAAGTGGCCTTCCATCATGTTTGGGCATCCTTATTAAGTTGAAATGCGGCGAGTAAGACCTTCTCTTGGTTGGGGCATTGCATAACATTGAAGATCCGGTCCATCTCATCAATCCAATTTTCAGTTTGTCTGGATTAGAGGAACTTGAAAATCACGGAGGATTGATACTCCAGAAGTTACGATGTAAGTCACTAGCGCCTGCCCTCGCGCCAGCTTAAGTCAAAGTTTGAAGGGCCTGGGTAAGACCCACAACAGTTTGTTGCATAGCTTCCCAGTTTGCATGATTTGCGGCCATCGTGAGAATGAGGTGCCTGAGAAAATAGACAATTTGTTATTTCCCTTGGAATTTAGGAAGATCTACCTAAAGATGAATTTCTAAATAACTATCTCATTCCGGGCTCTACCCAATTTTCACATGGGTTAAAAAATTTATTCCTAGTTCATAGGTATGGGTCCTTAAACCATGGACTTAGCCTATGACATGACATTTTACTTTGACTTACTTAAGCCTAGGCTCTGATACCAACTTAACTATCACGTCCTGAGATATGCAGCGGAATTAAGTCGGGAATGTGAACAGCTGACAATACGTCTCAAGCGAGCAAGATAATCAGAGCGCTAACATTCACACATAAGAAGAGTGAACACAAGGTCATATACTCAAAAATTCCAACTTCATTGAATAATAATTCAAGTTTACAAAAAGACACTGCACTTTGACTCTCTTTGACTACTAGACTCAAGAAAATGGAAAATTACATAACATGATCAATTTCACCGTCTATTACACTGAAGGAACTTAACTATAACAAGACACATGACTCTAAGTCTTCTCTCAATCTTTAATCGCTCTCGGACCCGTCACTTGGGTAGTCCAAATCTCTGCTAGAGTCTCTTGAAAAGGTTTAGAAAGTTGGGAATGAGCACACTTACCCAGTAGGTCTCTCCGTATCAACATGAAGGTAATATTTACGTAATTAACATTTTAACTCTAGAAGGTAAGATAAAGGAAATACGATGAAACATGCGATAAAGTAATGTAATAACATAAGTAGCAAGATATAGACCATAGTGATATGAGTGTTCATGTACAATGTGAGCATGATCAAGGAAGAATATAATGTGGCCTTTCATTAACGAGAATGTACTAGAATGTAATGATAATGTACTTTTCATAACCATAAAGGCTATACACTAGAAAGTCATGTAACACGAATGTATAATTTCATAATGAGCCTCGTGGTTTTCACCCGTTTATAAAACAAGTTCTCCTGGCGCAATGCGATGCCAGTGTTCGTCATATCCCATGGTTTACAGCATGTTTCTGGCCATCCGTCGAGGGGGCTAACGTCGAGCCCTTGGACACTGTCCGTGCCCGCTCTTGCATCTCAAATTATAAATCAAGCTACTTCCATGAGAAATATAAACGTAGGCCAATAATGTAAAGTTCAAACAATAGTTCATGACAATAATATCAAGGTAAGAACGCACCAAATATGAACATGTGAGAGTTCAAGGATGAATTAATGACAAGGTCATGTTACAGAAGGAATCTTGCAGCATAATAGTACATTCATTAATTTCCATAGTTCATTAGTAAGTTAATGTACAAGATGATGGGTTCCAGATAATCAAAAGACCATCTAGGAACAGAGTAGAACTAACCCTTGGGTCAAACCTAGGGTTGAACCGTATGCAGATAAAATGCGGTCATTCTAAGACCGTTTCTTGAAGATAGCGGTCAGGTCAAGTCCGCTACTTGACAGGGTCGACGCAAGAAGAGAGAAGGGTCGACGCTGTGGAATCACTGAAAGAACGCAGTCACACCGGAACTGTAACAACCCAGAACCCAGATATCGGGAGAACCCGATACCACTTGGACCCTGAGACACCACCCAAGAGCGGTAAAGCTCCGAAGGGTTGAAAAAGGTGTTGTGAGAATGTATAGAAATCTAAAATAAGTGCAGAAAGTAAAGAACTAAAATTTAAAGTTTTTTTCAAAAAAAAAACCTTAAAGTAGCTAGTTTTCTACAAAATTAATCATCTTTTTTCTTCTTTAGGGGGGTGCTACAACATCTACCAAGAAAATCTTTATAATGGGGGGAACCAGATTTATTAGTGTCTTCTTATCCAGACTTCTTCTGAAGATGTAGGACAAAAGTAACACTTTAACATACATATGTTCTGCCAAAAGGCTGAGTAACAACAGCACTTGATGTATTTGCACACCGAGTAGGAACCCATGAAGAGTAACTTCTTTATCCAAACAACACAACGGGCCCTTCGAATTGCCTCCCCATGTGATTTACAGCCTGTAATTAAAGAAGCAAAGCACGTATCAAAGTTAAAACCTCAAAAAATGATTATCTGCCCAATGGAACTTAGCATTCTAGAATGCTGGGATGATGTCAACATGATCATCCATCCTTGATCTCCATATTTAGCAGTCAAATAAGATGCTGGGACGAGTAGGAAGTGAGAAAGTGTTGCAATCATGAGACCCTTTTGATGTAGAACGACATGGCGCGGGGTCGTCAAATCTTCAGCAGGAGGGCAGTGACAGCACTGGGCGCTGCCTGGCATGAACGTGGTACTCTCGGAGTGCTCGTTCAGAATGCGCAACAGGAGATTGGCGTGTTTTGAATGGACTTCACAGTCTTCGAGATCTTCTGCTGCCAGGCCCTTAGTCAATGCCCTTGACATGGTGTAGACATTAGTCACATTTAATAGGAATGCGCCCTATCATCCCTGAGCGTTAATAACGCGACCCCTGCAACTCTTTTGGGCACCCAGAACGGTGGAGGCTCGACCGGGGTCTTCCATGGGTGATGCTTGGAGGTCTTCTGGGGAGTATGGGCATGGGGAGAGTACGGGGAAGCACTGGGGAAGATGGGGAAGTGGGAGAGGGAGACTAAACAACAAGAAAACTAACTTAATACTACTAGGATAACTTGATAAGGGGGTGATGGAGGTGGATGGCGGCGGCGATCGTCGGGGTGGTAGAGCGAGCCAAGGACGAGGGGGAGCTCGGTTGGGGCCTCACGCCCATCCCCATCTCAGGAACGGTGTAGCCGAGCCACTCCTTGGCCTTGGCAATGATCACGACGGCAGTGGCAGCAGAGAGCGAATGGCAAAGTGGACAACGAAGGAGGTGTTGTATCCATGTGGTTTTGATGATGTCATTCACCATAAGTCTTCATAAGACTGTACATTGAAGATAGTGCATTTATGTGTAAGTCATGTGATTTCTATGTTGAAGACTACAGTTAACAAGTCGGTGCATAATCACAACATTCTTTCATACTAGGTTTGTACACATTTAAACATTTTGGTCATTTAATCAAACATGTAGCATGCATATTCATTTTACCAAACAAGTTGTGTGCACAAACATTTTTTTACAGGTTGATAGTCAGTGCATATGTACACATATGCACAATCAAAGTCGAAGCACAAGTATTCATGTCAGAGCATATGGATTATGCAGGTCAGACTACATGCATTTGAAGTCTGAGCACATGCACTCGTAGGGTCTGAGCATATATGTTACATACATATAGGTCTGTGCACAAGCATGAAGGTCTGAGCACCTTCACACAAGTCAGTGTTCAAAGTTGCATAAGGTCAGAGCACCTCCATTCAAGGTCGGTGCACATCCAGTCTACATAGGACCAAGGTCGGTGCACATTTTAGCTTGATGCATATAAGGTCGGAGCATATGCATGTCAGGTCAGAGCACCTATGTTCACTGGGCTATGTAAACGTCGGAGCACATGTTCAAACTTTGCAAAGTCAGGTCTGAGCAAATGTACAAGTTTGCATAGTCAGGTCTGAGCATATGTACAAATTTTCATAGTCAGGTCTGAACATATGTAGAAGTCTGCATAGTCAGGTCTGAGCATATGTACAAGTTTGCATAGTCAGGTCTGAGCATATGAACAAGGTCGCATAAGCAGGTCAAAGCACACACAATCAAGTCAGAGCACACACAATCAAGTTGGATCACATGCTTTGGAATGTTGCACAAAGTCTGAGCATATATGGTTCCAGGGTCGATGCATGTTCTGCTTCAATGCACAAGGTCTGTGCATATATGGTTCCAGGGTTGGTGCATGTTCTGCTTCAATGCACAAGGTCTGTGCATATATGGTTCCAAGGTCAGTGCACTTTAGCCATTCAGCAAAGTAAAGAAGATGCATGCAATGATTCCTCGGTGGAAGCAATTCATCAAACAGATGGTACTTTTTGGCGCGAAAAGACTTGCCCACGTGGCGGAACCCCAGAAAGCCCAATGATTGGGGAATATCCATATTCCACGTGGATGAAACAGAATGGCTGGTTCCTTCACCTATACGATACTCTGTTCTATAAATTGAGGGGACTTCGTTCGAAGAAAGTGCTGAAGCTACTACCATTGTTTCCATTCGGATATTCAGAGAGAGAGAGCCTCCCCCAGAAGAAGAAGAATGAGAGAGCCTCCCCCAGAAGAAGAAAAATGAGAGGATCATTTTGGAAGATAGATTTGAGCGCAACCAGCCGTTGCATCTGGAAATGCTTCATTGAAGCAACATTCTGTCTTTTATTTTCCGTTTTATGTTTTTCATTTCATCCCTGCTTTGCGTTTTGTTTTGGTTCCCTCTGAGTATTCTTGGAGGAAGGGAGACATAGTCTCCGGTTGCGAGTGACTTGGGGTCACTCGTGGGTTCCCTCTGGTTCAGAGGAAGGGAGAAAGGTCTCTCCGATTCTAGACTTGTGGTTTGCAAGCCCAGGGTGCAGGTTCTGTGGGTACATGACCTGAGTCGGGGAATTTGTCTCCCTCAAGGCAAGCTATTAGGCAGCGTCTGTCCGCAGACTGAGTCTGCTTTCTTTCATTTGTCGTAGTGCAAGATCTCAGTTTGAGATCGAACAACCTAAAAATTCCTCTATCTTCTGGTGTGATTGCTCCATTGATCTTCTATGTCAGTGTGAATTCTCGGTGCCCAGCTGGTACATCAAAAGACCCACTCCGTACGATAGGTTCTGCCTATCTGGAAGATTGGCTTCTGCATGAGGAATCTCTCGTGTTAAACCTCTGCTAAGTACAGCAGGCCATCTGCAGAATTTACATATACTTCTTTATTATTTGAATCTGATAGTGTCTTTAAACTGCATCATTTTCATTGCCTCTCTATGGTCACTTACTGTTCGATCATAAGTCTGACGATATCTTTTGGTTCATTCCAGTCATCTTCACTTCTGAGAGATTGTTGAGATTGTGCTCAATTGTCCTTTAAGTTTTCGGCATTGTCTCTCTGAGTTCATCAACCGTTTTCTTTCGATTTGATTTTAAATTTGGGGTGATCTATTCATCCCCCCCTTCTAGATCACTCTCTGGTATTTCTATCAATTGGTATCCGAGCGGGTTACCCAACATGTGGTCTAACGACCAGGGTAGACCAGGAACTAACACTCCTCGCAGCTTCATTGCCGAGGGACATTCAATTAACTGTCCTCCATTCTTTGATGGTGTCAATTATCTTTATTGGAATAACAGGATGGAAGTGTTCTTAAGAGCGAACAGTCATGAACTTTGGAGAGTGATCACCTCAGGACCGTTCAAGCTTCCAAACGACGAGGATACATAGACAAGGGAACAAATATGGCTTTCCACCGTGAACTAGACGGCATTAAATATAATGCAGTGCGCAGTCCATCCATAGGAGTATGCCAGGATATCAGCGTGCAAGACAGCGAAGAAAATGTGGGATGAACTAGAGCTTATGTATGAAGGTACATCCCAGGTCAATGCTACAAAGGTAACATGCTAACCTCTCAGTATGAATTGTTCAAGATGAATTCTGAGGAGACAATTACTAAGATGTATGCCAGACTGTCGTTAATTATGAACAGTCTCAAGGGTCTAGGGAAACAGGTTTCAGAAGTGGACCTTGTTCGGAAAATTCTCAGGTCATTGACCCCCGCGTGGCACACTAAGGCCACAGTTATAGATGAATCTAGGGATATGTCAAAAATGATAGTCACAGAGTTGATTGGATCCCTAATGACATATGAATTAAATCTCAAAAGAAATGTTAAAGAAAATCACAAGAAGGGCAAGAACATTGCTCTCAAGGTGTCCTGCAGTGGTAGTAGCAGTAGCAGTAGTAGTGAGGAATTTGACAATTTCTCAAATCTTGATCAAGAGCAGCAAGCCATGCTGACTCGTAGGTTCTGATAATTCCTGAGATCCAAGGGCAAGACGTTTAGAAAAAGAAGGTCACAATCATCTAGTAAGAATTTTAACTCAAAATCTAGAAAATTCAAGACTTCTGACAAGCTTACCTATTTTCACTATCACAGACCCGGTCATATGAAGAGTGACTACCCCGAACTACTGAAGAAGAACACCAAGGTGCAGAAGAAAAAACCCAAAGCTATGGTCTACACATGGAGCGGTGAGGAAGAAGATGTTGAAGAAAGTTCTTCTGAAGAGGAAGAGGAAAGACTGTGTCTGATGGCCGACACAGACACTGAGGTAAGCAATCCCTTTAAACAATACACTTTAAATGATTGGGAGGATGCTTATGTTGTTTTACTATATAAGTTTAATTGTCAAACAAAGGACTACAAAATGCTGAAGAAAAAATTGAATAACACGGCTGAGGAACAGAACAATTTGAGAAAAGAAAATGATGAACTAAAAAAATAATTTGAAGAATCAGGCTCACTAAGAACTCAAAATAAAAATATCTGAGTTGAATGTGAAGAAACCAATAAGAATCTGGATGAGTTTAAGGTAAAACTTCAGGAAATCCAGAAAGAAAATGCACTTGTTTCTGAGAAATATGAAGCTATAAAAACTGCCATCTTTGAGATACAGAAACATAGTGAAAAACTTAATAAAGACATTGAAGATAAACAAAACACATTGGAAAATTTTGTGCAAGGAAAATCCAACCTAGATACCATGCTAGGTATGAGGGTGAACTTCAACAGGGAAGGATTGGGATATGATTCCACTAATAAAAGGCCCTTTGAATTTAAGATTGTAACCTTCTGCTCAGAGAAGGGAAATGAGAAGCTGGACACCCCATCCAGCTCAGACAGTAAATTCCAACAGTCTGTAAAAACAAACTTCATTCCATCAAAAAATATCAATAAAAATTTTCATACTAAGCCCACAATGCATCAACATAGCAAGACTACTGCTTCAAGGAATCCCGATGTCTACAGAGCTAATACAACTCACTTTAATGGGATGCATCGAGGTAACTATTTTAAAAATTTGAAGCAGTTGAATCAACACAGATGGCCCAATCAAAATAGAAATTGGAATCATTATACATCAAATTGGGCACATTCTAATGTTTCACAGAGGTAATTTAATCAGAAAATATTCTGGAAAAATTCACAAAGAAATGCTTACAATTGGAACAACTCATTCTACAATAAGAACAAAACTCATCAAAATCTAATGACTAGAGCCAATAAAACTTTCTATGCTGAAAACAAAAACTTAGTTCACAAGAAGGGAACCAGACAAATCTGGATTCCTAAGACTGTTCTGGAAGGAATGAGTAACTTGTTTAGACCCAATCTTTCCTGGGTTCCAAATTTTCTTTGTGTGAATTGATTGCAGGTTGGTCTGGCAGCCGAGCATAACAAATGGTACCTGGATAGCGGCTGCTCCAGGCATATGACAAGTGATAAGACCAAATTCAATGAATTGGAAATGAAGGTAGGAGGTTTGGTCAAATTTGGAGGGAAGAATAAAGGTAGGATCATAGGAAAAGGTAAAATTGGTTAGTTTCCCTCAAATGTCATTGAGAAAGTTTTACTAGTAGAAGGTCTTCAACACAACTTGCTTAGCATTAGTCAGTTATGTGACAAGGGTCACAGAGTAATCTTTGATGATAAAGCATGCAAAATTTTTGAAGTTAATTCTGACAAAATCATGTTCATAGGACATAGAGTGAATAATGTCTACATTGTAGACCTTAATGAAAATTCAGAATCAAACCTTTGTTTATCTGCTAATTTGGATAATAATGCTTACAACTGGCATATACGGTTAGGCCATGCTAGTTACAGCACCTTGAGTAAATTAGTGAAACATGATCTAGTTAGAGGGTTACCTAAAATAAAGTTCAACAAAAATTCAGAAATCTGTGATGCATGTGCTCTGGGTAAACAAACCCGAAGGTCTTTTAAACTGAGATATGAGCCATTATCCTCAAGACTAATGGTTTTGTTGCATATGGATCTTTTTGGTCCTACTAGAACTCAGAGTCTGAATGGTAAAAGGTTTGATTTTGTGATTATTGATGATCATTTTAGGTTTTCATGGATATTTTTCTTGACTAACAAAAATGATGCTTTTCAAAAATTCAAATAGTTTTTCAATAGGATTAAACAAGAAGGAAAACATAAAATCTGTTCAATTCAGTCTGACCATGGAGGTGAATTTGAAAACTCCATGTTTTCTAATTTTTGTGAAAATGAGGGACTAACTCATAAATTCTCTTCTCCCAGGACACCTGAGCAGAATGGAATTGTGGAGAGGAGAAACCAAACTATTGTGGAGATGGCCCAAACTATGCTAATTGAGAGTCAACTACCAAGGAAGTTCTGGGCAGAGGCGGCCAACACAGCATGTTACACAATCAACAGGGCCATGGTAAGACAAGTATATAAGAAAACCTCTTATGAGCTCCTGAAAGGTAAGAAACCTAACCTAGCACACTTCAGAATTTTTGGCTCCAAGTGCTTCATACACAATAATGACAAAAAGGACTTAGATAAGTTTGAAGTCAAAAGTAGTCTTAGAATATTCTTAGGTTACTCTGAAGTGTCTAGAGCATATAGGGTTTTCAACATTTCTGAACAAAAAGTTGAAGAGTCTCCACATGTTATTTTTGATGAAACAAAAATTGTCACTAACCTTGAAAATGATGACAGGGACTCCAAGAGCATGATGGGGAGTTCCTAGAGGACAAGCTGAATGAAGAAAATTCAGCACCTGGTGCATCAAGGGGTCCTGATCAGGGTGAGTCAGCCGAACTAGGTGAGTCCACAATAAATTTAAAATTTCTGAAATATCATCCTATACAGAATGTTGACCCAGAGAGATGGCGGACAAGAAGGGGGGTTGAATTGTCCCCTTGCCGAGATGACGGATTTTAAAAACTTTCTTTACTTAACACAGTGGAATTAAACTTGGCAACGTTGATCAACAAAAACTTCTGGTGAGATTAAGACATTCTCTCAAACTTCCCGATCTCATACAGATAGTTAATGCAACTAATCAAGAGAATTAAGCTCAACACAGATAAAGGAGGTAGCAGTGTATGACAGTGTAGTGAATTAAAAACCTATATAATGTACCTGTGAAGGGAGATAGAAGAAATGACAATCACACAGGTAATCACATACGACACAAGGCTTTTAAGGTGGTTCGGGACCACGACGGGCTCCCTACATCCACCCCTCACCCAACAGGGTGAGGCTTCACTCCACGCTACAAAATGTAGCAACACGGGGACGAACCCCAACCACACACGCTACTTCCGCAGCAATATACACACGTGGACAAGCCCCAACACGCTGCCACCACAGCACACACACACACGACGTCGGGGAACACACCCCGGACACTAAAGCCACGCGGAGACACAGCTCCGTCCACACACAATGATGTTCAAAGTTTTACAAACACAAATGATATACAATTACCACAAAGAATATTGATCTATGATCAAATAAAAGGATTAAGAATGAAGGACTAGAGAATCTCCCTCAAATTTGCAATAAGTCCAATACATAGGATAGATGGTTGCGCTGGAGACTTTTATCCATGGAGTGGAAGCCGGCCGGAACTGTAGGAGGCGCCGTCTGCAGGAAGAACCTTGCTGAGGACGTCTTCTTAGTCTTCCTTCTCCAACAAGGTGCACATGACCTCCTCCTTGTTCTTCTTCACTTGCTACACAGGATAAAACACTAAGCCCCAACCAACAACCTATGCTCAAATGGAAAAATAGACATGGAGAGGTTACAGAAGTATCCTCTTAATGGATGGAGAACCCCCAATCGCATATTCCTTGAACTTTGATGGAGGTGGGAGATAGATCATGAAAGAAACGAAGCCGACGAAGCTCTTCCTCTGAGATTCGCCCACAATGAGCTTGAATGCTTGAAGACGGATGCTGCTCAAGATATTCCAGACTGGATCGCTCCCTTTCTCCTCTTCTATCGTTCTTCTTCTTCCCTACAAACACAGATAGGGCAAGGTTAGCTTCAAGGGATTGCACCCTTCGATGGATAGCGTAGGATATAAATGGGGTAGGAAATAGAAGACCAAAAGACATCTTAGCCCCTCTAAAAACCCTCTCTAATCAACCCTAACATATGTAGAGAAACCCTAAGGGTGATGGGGTAAAACACCACCCCAATCGGACCTTTAAACTCGAAGTTCGAAATCAATCCGGCAAACCCGATCCGGGTCACCCAGAGAAAGTGTCGACCCTTGGGGTCGACACTTTTCTCACCAGCTACTGTCCCGTTAAAAAAAATAGGACCATGGGTAAAGTGTCGACCCCTAGGATCGACACTTTTTACCGGGGGTTCTGTTTACATTGTAAACAGACCCCAGGCCTCCAAGAGTCGACCCTAGGGGTCGACACTTGCAGCGTCAAACTAGAAAACTGCCTAATGTGGTCCAATAAAGCCCAAGGCATGAGATATATAATAACCCCAACTTACCCACATGGAACCACATTCAAAATTGAATTCTTACCATCATTTCAAGGATTTGTGGGCAATTAAGACCTGCACTATCAAGAACCCAGTTTCATGAGTGATAAAGCAATGTAACTCAAAAACACATTTTCAACCTAATCAAAGGCATGATAATTACTTAAACCCAATCTTGCCATATGAAAGTACATCAAGAGATGATTCTTACCATTGGCACTGAGAGTGCGTGAGCATGATTGAGCCTGCACTTGATAAAACACATGAACCCGAACTTAGTCCAAACTGATCTGAGTTCACTTAATCTTTGAACCAATTCTGAAATGAGTGATTCAGAGCATTCCAAACGACTTCCTTCTAAGGCTCACAAATGAAGGATTTGACCATTTATAGAGAACTCAAAACTGATATAGCATAAGCAAATTCAATCCAAATCTAAATTACTCAAAGCAATCTATAAAGTCTATGCATATGACCCCATGGTCAATGCATAGGAGTGGTTGAGTCGGTGCAATGTGTAAACATGATCAGTGTCCATTTAAGAGTTCCAAGTCAATCTAGCAAATATTACCACACTTAGAACACACAACCAATTTTATGCTTGTGAAGCTCATTCAAATCAAGATTAACTCAATGCTTTCTAACAACAAAGTCTGCGCAGGACAGACAAGGTCCGTGCAAAGTTGAACATCTATGTAAGATACATTACATAGATCAATTCATTAAAACTGAGACTATAATGGGAGCACTCACCAACCAAGCACAACAAAACTAAATTTTCTAAAACGTCCCAAACATGAAATTGATCATATGCAAGAATAGAACCAACGATGCATAGCTCACACATCAAGTATTGAGTATTTAACACCAAATCTGACTTTCAACATTATGTGACAAGTGAGTAAGCATTTTTTAGACATGAGACACCTAATTCCAAGTTTGCACATTAGATCACATGTGAAGTAGAAATCCAGTCCAGAAGGTCAAGTTTACTAATGAAGAAACCGGCTTGATTGAATGTATGAAGCATTTCAATTTAGTTCAGATCAAAGCAAGGAACTAGGCTTAAGGAGCCAGGGTAGACCCATGGGGTCGACCCATTCCAAGGATAATGGAACACTGCTTTAGCAGTTCAATGCAAGTGAAATCACATCAAGGGCATTCCAAAGCAACTCAATCAAACATTCATGTAAGCCAAGATCAATTCATAAACATGAATTATAAATGTAGTTCAGAGCAAGTAGCACCATCATGGACAGCAAGATATCAAGCATTTGTCAGTTCATTAAAAACACCAACATAGAGTATGCATGAAAGCACCAATGTAATCATCAACATCAAGGATGATGTATACATGAAGGACCATTGTGTTTGAACCACCTGTAAAACAAGATATCATGATGTTAGCCTTTTTATCAGTGAGACGCCTTTAGACATGAACACACAAGATTTTCACTTTAGAGTAAACACAAAACACACAATATATTAGAAACATCAAAATCATTGTCAAAGACAAGAGGGGCACAGAACCCAATAATCTCTCCCTTTTTGATGATGACAATATATTATGACCACCAAATCCCACTAAATCTCTCTCTCTCTCCCCCTTTGACATTATCATAAAGTGGGGGACGAGGTGAACAGATGTGAAAGTGCAAACAGAAATAGACGGATATTTAAAACCAGTGGGGCACGAGCCCAGCAATGAACCTCCCATGAAAGGAAGGTGTGGAGACCAAAACCAAGCAGGAATTTGACAAATTATTTACAAGTAGTATAAAGAAACTATATGCAGAATGTAAACCTAAGTTACACACAGAGTGGATTATGCTTAGAAAGCACATAATTCTCTCCCAAATGTCAAGAACAAAAATCAACTAACAATGGATTATTTAACGTGTTATCTATAAGTATAACCTATAGAATCAAACTATGGAATGAAGTATGATATGAACAGACAGATCAAGCATTCAGGCACTCAAGCATGCATAATTAAGTATAGACTCATGCAAGTCCCTTCGAGACGGGTGTAAGGATAATGTAATTAATTATAGAACATGATGTGCATGTGCAATACTAAGAAGGTCGTGCTTACATAAATAAAGTACTACATTAACCATGAAAGACGACTGATTCATAAGTGACATTCAAACAATCAAACTCAAGGTGCATATGTGAAGATTGAGCAATGAAGTTCAAGTCAATATGGAAAATCAGATTTTCTAAAGAACACTAAAAGGAACTTATCATCCATACATTTTCATACACAATGCTCGAATATTGGTAGCTACGTATGACCCAATTTTTAATTACTAAAAATTATGTGACTAACCTTTTGACACGAGTCATGCCCTTTGTTTCAGGGGCAATTCCCGGTTACTCAGTTTCGTCACTTTTTATGATGTGGATGAGACACTTTTCGACGCGAGTTGTACCCTTTGTCTCAGGGGCACTTCCCGACTACTCGATGGCAAATCACACTTATTTTCATATGGATTAGTTTCTCCTTTCGACGCGAGTTTCCTCCTTTATTTTAGGGGAGATTCCCGGCTACTCGGATCCACATTCCACTTATACAACTTTTGATGGGGTAAATAACTTTTTCCTCACGAGACATGTGATTTCTATGTAGAGAATCAATAGTCCTCAAAAGTGTAGAGTAGAAAATAGTAATCCTTATTAGATTGAATCATTATCTCAAAAATGTGCATTTTGTGTGGGTGGTTGTATTGAATGTAAAAGATGAATTAGTCTCATCACAGTAATGTCTCCCCCTAAATGTATGCACGGTTATAAAAAATCTCCCCCTTAATATATGCCATGTTACAGACATATCTTAATCAATGCAATTTCATTTAGCAAGGGATGAGTCATAGAAGGAGTCAAAAAGATGGGTGATATACTATATACAATCAAACATGCATTGAGATTTGATTTTCAAGCAAGTTGATTATCGGTACTTGGCGGAGAACGTAGGTCCGAAGACCACCTCACGCGTAGTGAAAGCTTCCGGCTGAACATAATCCAACCTTCCACTAACACCATTTTATTTACCGAATTAATCATGGCATTCAAGCACAGAAGTATGTGATGATGTGTAAGTATATGCATGTAACTAGAAAGGATGATTGACAAATTATTCCTATTCACAAGTATGCAAAGATGTGTATGATATGTGCAAGGTATTTCATGCAACTACGTATGTGGTCTATGTATGCACATGTGAACTGTTATTTACAAAAAGTGATTAAAAGTATGAAAACTTTTATGTTCAAACTGAAGGATTCAAGAACTGAATTGTTATTTGTAAGATGTAAAACAGAGAGAATGCAAAGCTAACTTCATCACCTAATCATGTAACCTGAAGATCTCAACACTTTAGAAGTTATCTTAATCAATAGAGCAGGAATGCAACTATTTGAATTCAATCATTTTCCATCAAGGCTCAAATTTTACCTTCTTAGAATTTTTAAAATGAACCTAAGCAAAATGATCTTAAAAAATAAACCATTTTTGTTCCTCGCCTTGAGAGACCATTACTTATTGACTTTCCTTGGCCTCAAGACGCCCCTGCAAAACATATTCTCATTTTGGACATTTGGGTACCCAAACCATCTTACGTCCCGAGGGGTTAGTTCTAGCATGAATAATTGTATTTTTCTTGTTTTTCCTCTCATACCATTTATCATCGGCCCTCATCATGGTACAATCGTCCATAGAATGTCCATCCAGGCCACAATAAAAATAATGAGAAGATTTTCTTTTTATGAACCAATTTTTATCATTTTTCATCACATAGCAATCATTCATTACATGTCCAAAACTGCCACAGTAATGACATGAAAGTCCTTTTTAGCATACCATTTATCATCATTTTTCTTTGTAAAGTAATTTTTAAAAACATGACCATGTAATCCACAGTAATAGTAATGAACATTGAAGTTTTTCTTCATCGGTTTTTCATAATGTTTGGAATCATCAACTAATTCCATTCTCGACTTCAATGCCTCATTATCATCGAATTTCATCAAAGAACAATCAACATGTCATGACCAAAATTCCCGCAGTAATAACATGAAACATTCATTCTTTTTCTTGATGCATGATTATGTTTAACAGTTGAGAGTTTTTCATGCACACAAGAGCAATCATCAACATTTTTCAATTTTTGATTTTCTTTATCACAAGTAGAGAGTGACTCATTCAAATTCTTAATCTCATTTTAAATGATGAGGTATGCAGTTCACAATTAGCAAGCTGTTCTTCACACAAAGCAACTTTATCATTCAACCTAGAATTGATATATTTGTAGCTTGCAACTTCCTGTTCTAAAACAAGAATGTTTTCAAGATCATCAACAACATGTTTTCCTTTTTCAAACATATGGAGTTTATCAACCAATGAACTATTTTTATCTTTCAATTTCTGAATCTCTTCAGCAAGTTTTTCATTTTGAAGTTTTTCAAATGAATTTTCAGTCATGGAGGTATGTTCAAGTTCATTCTTTTGAAAACTCACTTTTTCATTTGTCATAGCATTCATAGTTTCATTGGATTCAAATTTATCATTCAGATTTCTAAGGTTTTCTATTTCCTTCCTAAGTTCCTCCAGTTTATTTGTCTTGTCAGCATTCAGAGTTACTTTCCCTTTTTCCAGAAGAAGCAGCTTTTCAGATATGGAGGTGTTCAACATTTTCAGCTCCTCATTTTCTTTTTCTATTCGTTGAAGTTCTGAAATTTTATCCAACAAGGAGTTATTTTCAGATCTAAGGTTTGTAATCATTTCTTTTAGTTCTTCTTCAACAAGCATTTGGGACTCAACTAGCCTTTCAAGCTCAATGCATTTCCCACATGAAGAGTAGTCATGTTTCTTTTTCAATTTTCTGTTTTCAGGTTTTAATGATTTGTATCTATCAAATAATTCATCATAAGCATTCACTAATTCATCATAGCACAATTCATCCTCTTTCTCAGAATCGGAGTTAGAATTTACCTTGGAGGTTTTCTCGCTTTGGCATTCATTTTCTTTGTTTGCCACTAGACAGTCACTGTCGTTGGAGCTTTCCTTTTGGGCTTCGCTTAGCCCATCCTATATCTCTTTGGCAGACCTACAGTTGAAAACAAATGGAAATTTGTTAATGCGTACTGTTGCCGTAAGAGCATTCAAAGCAAACAAATTATCCGAATTCATTTTCTTATGTTCATCGGTCCACCTTAATTCATTTTTGGGTAAGACATATGGACCATGAGAGATTAATTTCATGAGTTTCGGATCAAAGCCAGTAATCCAAACACAAAATTTTCCTAGCCACAAAGAATAATCAAAACCATTAAAGATAGGAACTGTATTCAGACTAGCCATCATGGAAAAGATCTTTACTCTACGACCGCAAGGTCGACTAAAAAATCAGAGATGAGGCTCTGATACGAATTGTTGGCCCAGAGAGATGACAGACAAGAAGGGGGGTTGAATTGTCCCCTTGCCGAGATGGCGGATTTTAAAAACTTTCTTTACTCAACACAGTGGAATTAAACTTGGCAACATTGATCAACAAAAACTTCTGGTGAGATTAAGACGTTCTCTCAAACTTCCCGATCTCATACGGATAGTTAATGCAACTAATCAAGAGAATTAAGCTCAACACAGATAAAGGAGGTAGCAGCGTGTGACAGTGTAGTGAATTAAAAACCTATATAATGTACCTGTGAAGGGAGATAGAAGAAATGACAATCACACAGGCAATCACATACGACACAAGGCTTTTAAGGTGGTTTGGGACCATGACGGGCTCCCTACGTCACCCCTCACCCAACAGGGTGAGACTGCACTCCACGCTACAAAATATAGCAACACGGGGATGAACCCCTACCACACACGCTGCTTCCGCAGCAATATCCACACGGGGACATGCCCCAACACGCTGCCACCGTAGCACACACATACACGACGTCGGGGAACACACCCCGGACACTAAAGCCACGCGAAGATGCAGCTCCGCCCACACACAATGATGTTCAAAGTTTAACAAACACAAAAGATATACAATTACCACAAAGGATATTGATCTATGATCAAATAAAAGGATTAAGAATGAAGGACTAGAGAATCTCCCTCAAATTTGCAATAAGTCCCATAGATAGGATAGATGGTTGCGCTGGAGACTTTTATCCATGGAGTGGAAGCCGGCCGAAACTGTAGGAGGCGCCGTCTGTAGGAAGAACCTTGCTGAGGACATCTTCTTAGTCTTCCTTCTCCAACAAGGTGCACATGACCTCCTCCTTGTTCTTCTTCACTTGCTACAAAGGATAAAACACTAAGCCCCAACAAACAACCTATGCTCAAATGGAAAAATAGACATGGAGAGGTTGCAGAAGTATCCTCTTAATGGATGGAGAACCCCCAATCGCATATTCCTTGAACTTTGATGGAGGTGGGAGATAGATCATGAAAGAAACGAAGCCGACGAAGCTCTTCCTCTGAGATTCGCCCACAACGAGCTTGAATGCTTGAAGACAGATGCTGCTCAAGGTATTCCAGATTGGATCGCTCCCTTTCTCCTCTTCTCTCATTCTTCTTCTTCCCTGCAAACACAGATAGGGCAAGGTTAGCTTCAAGGGATTGCACCATTCGATGGATAGCGTAGGATATAAATGGGGCAGAAAATAGAAGACCAAAAGACATCTTAGCCCCTCTAAAAACCCTCTCTAATCAGCCCTAACATATGTGGAGAAACCCTAAGGGTGATGGGGTAAAACACCACCCCAATCGGACCTTTAAACCTGGAGTTTGAAATCAATCTAGCAAACTCGATGCGGGTCACCCAGAGAAAGTGTTGACCCTTGGGGTCGACACTTTTCTCACCAGCTACTGTCCCGTTAAAAAAAAATAGGACCCTGGGTAAAGTTTCGACCCCTGGGGTCGACACTTTTTACCGGGGGTTCTGTTTACATTGTAAACAGACCCCAGGCCCCCAAGAGTCGACCCTAGGGGTCGACACTTGCAGTGTCAAACCAGAAAACTGCTTAATACAGTCCAATAAAGCCCAAGGCATGAGATATATAATAAGCCCAACTTACCCACATGGAACCACATTCAAAACTGAATTCTTACCATCATTTCAAGGATTTGTGGGCAATTAAGACCTAAACTATCAAGAACCCAGTTTCATGAGTGATAAAGCAATGTAACTCAAAAACACATTTTCAACCTAATCAAAGGCATGATAATTACTTAAACCCAATCTTGCCATATGAAAGTACATCAAGAGATGATTCTTACCATTGGCACTGAGAGTGTGTGAGCATGATTGAGCCTGCACTTGATAAAACACATGAACCCGAACTTAGTCCAAACTGATCTGAGTTCACTTAATCTTTGAACCAATTCTGAAATGAGTGATTCAATGCATTCCAAACCACTTCCTTCTAAGGCTCACAAATGAAGGATTTGACCATTTATAGAGAACTCAAAACTGATATAGCATAAGCAAATTCAATCCAAATCCAAATTACTCAAAGCAATCTATAAAGTCTATGCATATGACCTCATGGTCAATGCATAGGAGTGGTCGAGTCGGTGTAATGTGTAAACATGATCAGTGCAATCCATTTAAGAGTTCCAAGTCAATCTAGCAAATATTACCACAGTTAGAACACAACCAATTTGATGCTTGTGAAGCTCATTCAAATCAAGATTAACTCAATGCTTTCTAACAACAAAGTCTGCGCAGGACGGACAAGGTCTATGCAAAGTTGAACATCTATGCAAGATACATTACATAGATCAATTCATTAAAACTGAGACTATAATGGGAGCACTCACCAACCAAGCACAACAAAACTAAATTTTCTAAAACGTCCCAAACATGAAATTGATCATATGCAAGAATAGAACCAACCATGCATAGCTCACACATCAAGTATTGAGTATTTAACACCAAATCTGACTTTCAGCATTATGTGACAAGTGAGTAAGCATTTTTTAGACATGAGACACCTAATTCCAAGTTTGCACATTAGATCACATATGAAGTAGAAATCCAGTCCAGAAGGTCAAGTTTATTAATGAAGAAACCAGCTTGATTGAATGTATGAAGCATTTCAATTTAGTTCAGATCAAAGCAAGGAACTAGGCTCAAGGAGCCAGGGGTCGACCCATGGGGTCGACCCATTCCAAAGAGAATGGAACACTACTTTAGTAGTTCAATGCAAGTGAAATCACATCAAGGGCATTCCAAATCAACTCAATCAAACATTCATGTAAACCAAGATCAATTCATAAACATGAATTATAAATGTAGTTCAGAGCAAGTAGCACCATCATGGACAACAAGATATCAAGCATTTGTCAGTTCATTAAAAACACCAACATAGAGTATGCATGAAAGCACCAATGCAATCGTCAACATCAAGGATGATGTATACATGAAGGACCATTGTGTTTGAACCACATGTAAAACAAGATATCATGATGTTAGCCTTTTTATCAGTGAGACGCCTTTTGACATGAACACACAAGATTTTCACTTTAGAGTAAAAAACAAAACACACAATATATTGGAATCATCAAAACCATTGTCAAAGACAAGGAGGGGCACAGAACCCAACACAGAATATTATGGGCAACCTACATGATCCCCCTAGGACTAGGTCATATTACAGAGATGTAAATAACCAAGGCTTAGTTGCATTAATGTCTCAAATTGAACCCAAAACTGTAGAAGATGCATTGAATGATGAATCTTGGGTTAATGCAATGAATGAGGAACTAGGACAATTTGAACGAAATGATGTTTGGAAACTAGTTCCCAGACCTGAAAATGCTATTGTCATTGGAACAAAATGGCTTTTTAGAAATAAAACAAACGAAGATGAAATAATTTCTAGGAATAAAGCTAGATTAGTAGCTAAAGGCTACTGCCAGGAGTTTGGAGTAGATTTTGATGAATCATATGCTCATGTTGCTAGATTAGAAGCAATAAGAATTTTACTAGCTTTTGCTTGTTCCAAGAATATTAAACTTTATCAAATGGATGTTGAGAGTGCTTTCCTAAATGGATTCATTAAGGAAGAGATTTTTGTAGAACAACCACCTGGATTTAAGATGTCTTGTAATATCCCGGACCTTTCGGATCCTTCTTCGTGGGTCCCGGATCTGGTTTTCGGAGCGTCCAGCTCCATTGTGTCCGAAATTTCGTTTCGGACATCTTTCGTGTTCGGATCGGCGCGATCCTGAGTCGTTTCGGAGGCCCGGAGGCGTTCCGCGGCTTTTTCGCGTGTGTTTTCCGATTCCCGGCGTGTGTTTCGGTTTTTCCTTCGGACGCTCGCTGCGGGTTAACTGGGCCGTTCACCCGGGCACGAGTGGTACCGTTGCGATCGGTGCGTTCCGAGGATTCCAGAAATGTATTTTTCTATTTTTCGGTATTTTTCTAAAAATTCGGATTTTCTATAAATCCTAATCCTTTTTCTTTTCTTTTTCCCTTTTCTCTTTCTTCTTCCTCTCCCTCTCTCTCTCGACCGTGAGCCCCCCTCTCTCTCCCTCTCTCCCATTCGGACGTGGCGAACCCCTCTCCGGCTAAGGACGGCGGAGGGGCGACGGCGCGGACGCGTGGGCGACGGTGAGGCGATCTCGTGGGCGTGCGGCGAGCGTGGGAAGCGTGGGGAGTTCGTGAAGCTTCGAGCATTCTTCGTGATTCGTGATCGATCCGGCGGAGCATTCGCTCCATCGAGGTAGGGTGACGTTCCTTAGTCTCATGCCGTTCTTTTCCGTGATTTATAGGCCGCGGGGAGGCCGAGAGGGGATCATTGGAGCGTTTTTGGGTTTTTCCATGATTTGGGGAGAGCTCGCCCGATCTATGGATTCAATGCATGGATTCGTGTTTTGAGGGCCTAGAATCATGCTAGGGGTCCCCAGGGGTCTTCCCCTTTGTTTTCCCCCTCTCCTATGGAGGTATGGGGGCGTGGTTGGGTTTTTTGGGCGTTCTTACCGTTTTCGACCGCGGACTGAGGACGCGCTAGACTCCAGTAGCGCGTTCTTGGAGGTCGCGCTGCCCCGACCGAGCGCGTTCATCGGAGAAGATGAACAGGAGGCGGTTCCTGTCGCGCTATGGGGTCATAGCGCGATCATCCTTGTCGCGCTAGGAAGACCTAGCGCGATGGTCCCTGTCGCGCTAGGGAGACCTAGCGCGATCTTCGCTGTTGCGCTAGGGTTCCCTAGCGCGATGGTCCCTATCGCGCTGGGTATCCCTAGCGCGATCAGGTCGTTGTTGGGTGTTCCCCTTGGGCCGTGCGTGCGTCCCGGGCACCCCGTGGAGTTCCGTGACCGTGTTTTTGGTGTCCGGAAGTCCCGTTCGCCTCGGTCAGGCGTTTGACCGTGGGCAATGCGTCTGTTTCTTTTCCGACCGTGGTCACCGTGCGACGGGGCTGGTGCGTGGGGTGATTCCCACACGTTGTCGGATTCGGACGTCGTTTTCTGTTGACTCGAGAGTCTACTCCTTCAGTGACCCTCCACTAGTAGTAGCCTACTAGTACGCGGGTGCTAGTCGCACCAGGGAGTGGTGTACGGGCCGACCTTTCGAGACGGTTTGTGGACCGGTTACCGTTGGGCCCCACGTCTTGCAGCCAGAGTCCGGCTGAGGGGAAAACCGGTCAGAGGGCCAGACCAGGGACGCGCGGTCTGTGTGTGCACACGTGGTTGGGGGCGGTTGGACCCACGTCGACGGGCGTGACCCCAGCTAGTCACTTGTTTGTGGTTACTTGTACGGTGTTTGCGCCTCGGGTAGGACCTACCACGTCAGGCGGTTCACCTGCGGTACGGTGTAAGACGTCAGGGGACGCTACCGGCTGTGCTTCTAGTGGGTGGTACTCCTGTCGAGTACGGAGTGTCAGACTGTCAGTCGTGTGTTTCCGACCTTCGGGTTTTAACGGTTCGACCGTTGAGTTTCGGTCTTCTCGTACCGTGGCACGTGTGTCGGTTTGCGTGCCGTGGCACGTGTGTCGGTTTGCGTGCCGTAGGGTCTAGTTCTGTAGAGTACAGGGCTTTCCTTTCCGAGGTGCTTTCCTACCGCTAGAGTAGTGGTTTCTCGTTTTTCGAGGTAGGGTTCGAGTGATCCCTACTGAGTCTTGTTCTGAGACTCATTCCCTGCGTGTTTTCACCGTGTTTTAGGTGAGGCGCCACCTTCGGGGAGCGCGTCAGGAGCGCAGCGTGGTGCGGGTGCCCAGAGGTAGTGCCAGAGGTCAGAGCCGGGGTATGCCCCGTGTAGCTGTACTTTTCTTTCTTGTCACTGTACTAGTCGTGGACTACTGTTGCTGTTGTTGTTTTCTTATTGTGGACCATGTAAATTGTTAATTTATTTCCTGTTTAATTTCTGCAATTATCTGTGATGCTTATGTAGTTTCCACACCATCCTTTTAACCCTTCCGAGTCTTCGGACTCGTGGGTGGCGGTACGAGTCTCGGGTTATCGGGCCTTCCCGGTAATCGGATTCTCGGGTCGTTACAGCTGGTATCAGAGCGCGGTTGTGGAATTACATGAGAATCATAGGTAATTGTAGTGGTCCACTAGTCCATGGCGATGATGTACATGTGACGCTGGCATTGGGCACCGCATGTTTTATTCTGATATTGCCGTTTCCGTGTTTTCTGTCTTGTGCTTCAGGAGCGAGGATGGCGCCGAGGAGGAGTTCTCGCTCTCAGCAGGGGCAGTCGGCTGGAGGTCAGGAGATCCAGCAGGGGGTCCAGAGGGACCAGGAGGAGCATAGCAGAGTTCCGGGAGCTACCGAGGCCGCGGATGCTGCGAGGGCTCCGGGGGCCGAGGATTTCTTCCGTGGCATGTACCATCTCATGTCTCAGCAGTTTGGCGGAGAGACTGCTGAGGGCTCGTCAGCTAGGGGTGGGCCAGGCCGAGCAGTGAGGGACTTCATGCAGTTCTATCCACCTTACTTTAGCGGCCAGGCAGACCCTGATGCGGCTCGTGATTGGCTCGATGAGATGGAGCGAGTGTTCAGTTCTGCGAAGAGTACTGCCGAGGACAGAGTGGTGTTGGCCTACAACCAGTTGCAGGGTACGGCTCGGAGGTGGTGGTCTTCCGAGTGGAAGACGTCCTTTCAGCTTCGTCCACTTGAGCAGGTCGAGTGGGATGACTTTGTCAGTGCTTTCGAGCGTACGTACTGTCCAGATGTTGTTGCTACGCAGCGGATGCGGGAGTTTCTGGAGCTGGTGCAGGGTGACATGTCCGTGTTGCAGTATAGGGCCCGATTTGTCGAGCTGGGTCGGTATGCACCTCATATCATGGAGCATGAGAGGGTGAGGACGACGCAGTTTGTGCAGGGCTTGAGGCTGGAGCTGAGGCACCATTTGATCGCGAATGGGGCCACTGATCTAGAGACAGCGTCTCGTGTTGCGATTTCCCTGGAGATGGATATGCAGAGGACTCGAGGACCGATCAGCCAGGGGCAGTCTTTGTCAGGTCGCAGCCAGCAGTCGGCTACCCAGCAGCAGGGTTCCTTCCAGCATGCGATGAGTGGTTCAGGAGTACCGGCACCGGCAGCGTCAGTGACAGGATCTGCGTCCTTCGGCTCGAAGGTCAAGAAGTTCTTCAAGAAGGGGTTCGGCAAGAAGAAGTCCAGAGATCAAGGGCAAGCTTCATCGGGCAGTGTACAGCAGCCGATTCCTTTGCAGCGTCAGGGATCAGTGGGTGGATCGCGAGGATCTTGTCCACGATGTGGTGGGACCCACCCAGGCAGGCAGTGCACGGCGCCGATTATCTATTTTCGGTGTGACCAGCCAGGGCACATGGCGCGTGACTGTCCTCAGAGGCCGCCGCAGCAGCAGGTTCCCCAGCAGCAGGGACAGTATCCGCCGCTACCCAGGTCAGCTAGTGTGGGAGGCAGGCAGAGGGCTCGTGGCCAGATCACGCACTTGACCAGGGCAGAGGCAGTGGCGTCGCAGCTCGTGGAAGGTACCGTTCAGATTTTGGGTTGTGCGGCTCGGGTTTTATTTGATTCTGGCGCGTCTCATTCGTTTATTTCGGAGGATTTTGCGTCGAGCATCGAGGAGCCGGTGACCCAGTTGTCCTGTGATTTGGCAGTGGAGTTGCCTTCGGGTGATTTTATGGTCACTCCGTATTGCTTCGACCAGGTTCCGGTGTGGATCGATGGGCGGAGTATGCCAGGCAGGTTGTATGCGTTGCAGCTTCGGGATTACGACGTGATTCTAGGCATGGATTGGCTCGAGACTCATGGAGCGGTGGTGGATTGTGGAATGAAGAGGGTCTACTTCCAGCATCCGAGTAAGAGGACCTTCTATTTTCAAGGTATCCGTTTCGCCTCTTCTCGATTCCTTATCTCTGCTATTCGAGCCCGTCGATTGCTTGATTCAGGTTGTCAGGGTTTTCTCGCGTCTGTGGTTGTGTCTGACCGGATGGAGCCGGATGTCGAGGACATTGCGGTGGTGTACGAGTTTCCCGATGTTTTTCCTGAGGAGTTGCCTGGATTACCTCCCCAGCGGGAGATCGATTTCGTGATTGAGGTTGTACCTGGTACGGGACCTTTGGCGAAGGCTCCCTACCGTATGGCCCCCGCTGAGTTGAGGGAGTTGAGGGCGCAGTTGCAGGAACTGTTGGCCAAGGGGTATAATCGTCCGAGTTTTTCCCCTTGGGGTGCGCCCGTGTTGTTTGTGAAGAAGAAGGACGGTAGTCTGCGGTTGTGCATTGACTATCGGCAGCTGAATGAAGTGACCATTAAGAACAAGTATCCGTTGCCGCGGATTGATGATTTATTCGACCAACTTCAGTCTGCGCGAGTGTTTTCGCGGATTGATTTGCGGTCCGGTTACTATCAGCTGAGAATTCGCGAGTCCGATGTGGAGAAGACTGCATTCAGTACGAGGTACGGGCATTATGAGTTTCTGGTGATGCCGTTTGGGCTCACCAATGCCCCGGCAGCCTTCATGGACTTGATGCAGAGGGTGTTTCATCCGTATTTGGACCAGTTTGTGGTCATCTTCGTGGATGACATCCTTGTTTATTCGCGGTCTGCTGAGGAGCATGCGTACCATTTGGGTGTGGTGCTGCAGACGTTGCGAGATCACCAGTTGTATGCGAAGCTCAGCAAGTGCGAGTTTTGGCTCAGCGAGGTGCACTTTCTGGGGCACGTGATTTCTGGTGATGGCATTTTCGTGGATCCCGCCAAGGTCGAGGCTGTGATGCAATGGCCGAGGCCGAGGTCGGTGACGGAGATCCGGAGTTTCTTGGGGCTTGCGGGTTATTATCGCCGGTTTATCCAGGATTTTTCTCGCATTGCGACCCCGATGACTAGGCTCACGCGGAAGGATGTGCCTTTCGTTTGGTCCGAGGAGTGTGAGCAGAGCTTCAGTGAACTGAAGAGGTTGCTCACCTCGGCTCCGGTGTTGGTTTTGCCTTCTAGATCGGGAGGTTTTGTGGTGTGTACAGATGCTTCCGGCGTTGGACTGGGTGCTGTTTTGATGCAGCATGGTAGAGTGGTGGCTTATGCATCTCGGCAGCTAAAGCCCCATGAGGAGAACTACCCTACCCATGATCTTGAGTTGGTAGCAGTGATCTTCGCGCTGAAGATCTGGAGGCATTATCTGTACGGTGAGAAGTTCGAGGTGTTCACTGACCATCAGAGTTTGAGGTATGTGTTCTCGCAGAGAGATCTGAACCTCAGACAGAGGCGTTGGATGGAGTTCATGAAGGACTATGACTTCACCCTGTCTTATCAGCCGGGCAGGATGAATGTCGTCGCCGATGCCTTGAGTAGGAAGGTTGCGGTCAGTACCTTGATGTTGAGGAAGTGGAGGCTCTGGGAACAAGTGCCCGAGGTATCTTTCAGGCTCAAGATTCCCCAGGAGCCAGGGTTGGCAGTGCTTGCGAGTCTGACTGTCACTCCTGCTATCCGTCGTCAGGTGACAGAGGCTCAGCATGCGGACCCTGAGTTGCCCCGGATTCTTGCGATGGCTGATGTGGAGCTCGGCGAGGACGGTGCTGCGAGGTTTTGTGGCAGGTTGTACGTCCCAGCGGAGGAGCAGGTTCGTCGTGCGGTGTTACGCGAGGCTCATGGGAGCAGGTACACTGTGCACCCGGGTGCGACGAAGATGTATCGGAACTTGCGGAGGCAGTTTTGGTGGCCTGGCATGAAGAGAGATGTCGCCGAATTTGTGGCCAGGTGCCTGATCTGTCAGCAGGTGAAGGCGGAGCATCAGCGAC
Organism: Amorphophallus konjac; assembly: GCA_022559845.1. NCBI lineage: Eukaryota > Viridiplantae > Streptophyta > Magnoliopsida > Alismatales > Araceae > Amorphophallus > Amorphophallus konjac. The sequence goes on from CM040123.1 coordinate 97,449,363, forward strand.
CAGGAGGTACTCTCCAGCCTTTGGATGTTCCTGCTTGGAAGTGGGACCATGTGACCACGGATTTTGTGGTGGGGTTGCCAAGGACCCCGAGTGGGCAGGACAGTATTTGGTTGCTGGTGGATCGGCTGACGAAGGTGACTCGATTGTTACCGGTCAAGGTCAGCTGGAGCGTGTCCAGGTTGGCTCGTCTGTATGTGGAGCGGATCGTGCCGTTGTATGGGGTTCCCATTTCGATCGTGTCGGATCGAGATCCGCGCTTCACTTCTGGATTCTGGAGGGGTTTCCAGCGAGCTCTTGGCACGGAGTTGGCATTTAGCTCGGCGTATCATCCACAGTTAGATGGTCAGTCTGAGAGGACCATTCAGACTTTGGAGGACATGCTGAGATCCTGCTGCCTGGAGTGGCAGGGGAGTTGGATTCATCACCTACCGTTGGTGGAGTTTGCCTATAACAACAGCTATCATTCGAGCATCGGCATGGCTCCCTATGAGGCTCTGTATGGGCGTCCTTGTCGGACTCCACTTGATTGGTTTGAGGTGGGTGAGCGTGTTTTGACGGGACCGGAATTGGTGCAGCAATGTGTGGATGTTGTGCACCTGGTTCGTCAGAACATGTTGGCGGCCCAGAGTCGGCAGAAGAGCTATGCTGACCGTAGGCGACAGCCTCTCGAGTTCGCCGTGGGCGATCGTGTGTTCTTGAGAGTTTCTCCGATGAAGGGGGTGATGCGTTTTGGACGGCGTGGGAAGCTGAGTCCCCGCTACATTGGTCCCTTCGCGATTGTGGAGCGCATCGGTGAGGTTGCTTACCGGTTGCAGTTACCTCCTGAGTTGGCGTCGGTGCATGACGTGTTCCACGTCTCGATGTTGCGGAAGTATATGCCCGATGACTCTCATGTGCTCGAGTTTTCTGTTTGGCCTGAGGTGACTCCAGATCTTTCTCTCCCAGAGTTTCCGATCCGCGTGGAGGATAGGCGAGAGCAGCGCCTGCGGAACAAGGTCATTCCCTTGGTGAAGGTCGTGTGGCAGCGGCACTCTGGTGGTGAGGCTTCGTGGGAACGTGAGGACGAGATGCGTCAGCAGTTCCCGTATCTCTTTGAGTGAGTCTTCCTCTTCTTTCCCCGTGGTTGTTCTCAATTTCGAGGATGAAATTCCTTAAGGGGGGAGGACTGTAATATCCCGGACCTTTCGGATCCTTCTTCGTGGGTCCCGGATCTGGTTTTCGGAGCGTCCAGCTCCGTTGTGTCCGAAATTTCATTTCGGACATCTTTCGTGTTCGGATCGGCGCGATCCGGAGTCGTTTCGGAGGCCCGGAGGCGTTCCGCGGCTTTTCCGCGTGTGTTTTCCGATTCCCGGCGTGTGTTTCGGCTTTTCCTTTGGACGCTCGCTGCGGGTTAACTGGGCCGTTCACCCGGGCACGAGTGGTACCGTTGCGATCGGTGCGTTCCGAGGATTCCAGAAATGTATTTTTCTATTTTTTGATATTTTTCTAAAAATTCGGATTTTCTATAAATCCTAATCCTTTTTCTTTTCTTTTTCCCTTTTCTCTTTCTTCTTCCTCTCCCTCTCTCTCTCGACCGTGAGCCCCCCTCTCTCTCCCTCTCTCCCATTCGGACGTGGCGAACCCCTCTCCGGCTACGGACGGCGGCGGGGCGACGGTGCGGACGCGTGGGCGACGGTGAGGCGATCTCGTGGGCGTGCGGCGAGCGTGGGAAGCGTGGGGAGTTCGTGAAGCTTCGAGCATTCTTCGTGATTCGTGATCGATCCGGCGGAGCATTCGCTCCATCGAGGTAGGGTGACGTTCCTTAGTCTCATGCCGTTCTTTTCCGTGATTTATAGGCCGCGGGGAGGCCGAGAGGGGATCATTGGAGCGTTTTTGGGTTTTTCCATGATTTGGAGAGAGCTCGCCCGATCTATGGATTCAATGCATGGATTCGTGTTTTGAGGGCCTAGAATCATGCTAGGGGTCCCCAGGGGTCTTCCCCTTTGTTTTCCCCCTCTCCTATGGAGGTATGGGGGCGTGGTTGAGTTTTTTGGGCGTTCTTACCGTTTTCGACCGCGGACTGAGGACGCGCTATACTCCAGTAGTGCGTTCTTGGAGGTCGCGCTGCCCCGACCCAGCGCGTTCATCGGAGAAGATGAACAGGAGGCGGTTCCTATCGCGCTATGGGGTCATAGCGCGATCATCCTTGTCGCGCTAGGAAGACCTAGCGCGATGGTCCCTGTCGCGCTAGGGAGACCTAGCGCGATCTTCGCTGTTGCGCTAGGGTTCCCTAGCGCGATGGTCCCTGTCGCGCTGGGTATCCCTAGCGCGATCAGGTCATTGTTGGGTGTTCCCCTTGGGCCGTGCGTGCGTCCCGGGCACCCCGTGGAGTTCCGTGACCATGTTTTTGGTGTCCGGAAGTCCCGTTCGCCTCGGTCAGGCGTTTGACCGTGGGCAATGCGTCTGTTTCTTTTCCGACCGTGGTCACCGTGCGACGGGGCTGGTGCGTGGGGTGATTCCCACACGTTGTCGGATTCGGACGTCGTTTTTCGTTGACTCGAGAGTCTACTCCTTCAGTGACCCTCCACTAGTCGTAGCCTACTAGTACGCGGGTGCTAGTCGCACCAGGGAGTGGTGTACGGGCCGACCTTTCGAGACGGTTTGTGGACCGGTTACCGTTGGGCCCCACGTCTTGCAGCCAGAGTCCGGCTGAGGGGAAAACCGGTCAGAGGGCCAGACCAGGGACGCGCGGTCTGTGTGGGCACACGTGGTTGGGGGCGGTTGGACCCACGTCGACGGGCGTGACCCCAGCTAGTCACTTGTTTGTGGTTACTTGTACGGTGTTTGCGCCTCGGGTAGGACCTACCACGTCAGGCGGTTCACCTGCGGTACGGTGTAAGACGTCAGGGGACGCTACCGGCTGTGCTTCTAGTGGGTGGTACTCCTGTCGAGTACGGAGTGTCAGACTGTCAGTCGTGTGTTTCCGACCTTCGGGTTTTAACGGTTCGACCGTTGAGTTTCGGTCTTCTCGTACCGTGGCACGTGTGTCGGTTTGCGTGCCGTAGGGTCTAGTTCTGTAGAGTACAGGGCTTTCCTTTCCGAGGTGCTTTCCTACCGCTAGAGTAGTGGTTTCTCGTTTTTCGAGGTAGGGTTCGAGTGATCCCTACTGAGTCTTGTTCTGAGACTCATTCCCTGCGTGTTTTCACCGTGTTTTAGGTGAGGCGCCACCTTCGGGGAGCGCGTCAGGAGCGCAGCGTGATGCGGGTGCCCAGAGGTAGTGCCAGAGGTCAGAGCCGGGGTATGTCCCGTGTAGCTGTACTTTTCTTTCTTGTCACTGTACTAGTCGTGGACTACTGTTGCTGTTGTTGTTTTCTTATTGTGGACCATGTAAATTGTTAATTTATTTCTTGTTTAATTTCTGCAATTATCTGTGATGCTTATGTAGTTTCCACACCATCCTTTTAACCCTTCCGAGTCTTCGGACTCGTGGGTGGCGGTACGAGTCTCGGGTTATCGGGCCTTCCAGGTAATCGGATTCTCGGGTCGTTACATGTCTGCACAGCCTAACAATGTTTACAGGTTGAATAAAGCCCTATATGGACTGAAACAGGCCCCTCGGGCCTCGTATGAAAGGCTGACATAATTTCTGCTCAGCAAGGGCTACAATAGAGGTAAGGTGGATCAAACTTTGTTTACCAAAATTTTGGATAAAAACCTCATTGTAGTTCAAGTATATGTAGATGACATAGTCTTTGGCTCAACATGTACTGAACTATGCAATGAATTTGCTCAATTCACTACAAGAAAATAGGCTTTTAGGGGCATTTTAGAAATGCCCCAAAAAATATAGATAAATGCCCTAAAAACTTTTAGGGGCATTTTGATTAGCTTTAGGGGTAGTTTAAAATGTGCCCCTACTGCCTCGGTCCCTAAAAGTTTTTGGGGCACTTTTTAAAAAATGCCCCTAATGTTGTCATTATAGGCACTAAAAAGTGCCCCTAAATATTTTAATAGGGGCAATTTTGTTGACCAAATGTCTCTAATGAACATGATTTAGGAGCAATTACACTTTCAAACTGCCCCAAATAGCCCATTTTAAAAGTAATAATGTAATAATCACCCTATAATAATCGCTTATAAGAATGTGTTTTAAGGGCATTTTCTTTTACGAATTATCCCAAGAACTAACAACCAATCTACAGCGGCTCTAATTTTTAATTATTACACAAAAATAAGCATCGTAAAATATAAAAATTAAAGTCAACATTTGTAACATGCAATCAATACACAAATCCTATTCTTTTTAATTCATTGGCATACACAAACACCCACAATTATACAACACACGTGTATATCAATTGTCTGCCTTTTAACAGAAACATAAATAGGACATGATACTCATTGATAAAAGCAATGTCTTAACAGAGCTATATTATAAAATAAAATCATGAAAATTATCCCAATTACAAAAGACATAACATTCATGACTTTGAAATACAACTCAAACCATGGGAGCTAAAATTTTCACTCTGTGACTAAAATATAAAAAAGAGTTTCCCCTTGGTGCTCTTTAGGTACAAACATTTTCTTGCTAGTAGACAAATACTAAGGGAATTCAATTAACTGGATGATTTGACACGCAACCATGGCACTTGCATTCTTCTCTACCAATGCATTGCAATCTACATTCTTGTTTGGATCCACTGCAGAGCAAGTTTCTTGTAAGAACGTTTAATTTCGACGATGGAGACAGTCCTTGAGATGCCCAATATCTTGTACCAATCCTTGCGCTTACTTAATTTGAATATTTTTTCAACCCTCATCAATGTTTCTCAAACACTCATGTCCTGTAAATTTAAATATATCAAGAATTTATGAGGTTGTCAACCACGACTGCTAATCTGAAAGTCAAAAGAATAAAAAAGAATACGTTGTTTTACTTTTTACAACCAAAATAATGTTTCCTATCAAATGGCACCTTGTAGAAGTCAATTTTATTTTCCCAAGATATGATGAATGCATACATATAAAAAAGTTATTAATTAATTAATCTGGAAATTCTGTGTTCACATGAAAATCAAAACCCTCTAAAAGTTCAGTGCAGATCCTCTTTAATATTTTTTAGAAAAAAGACAGCCTTTAAGTGACATACAAGAAGTATTTTAGACTACACAAATTTCAGCTGCACATCTGAAAGTATATGTGCATGCAAGTATGTAAATAGAATAAAGAGATAGAGAATACCTCCTTTGCTGCCTCTGTACTTCGGCAAACAAATGTTGATCCAAAGACAAAGGCCATTGCAGTCTGCATAAAAAACAATACTTAGAAGCTACCCATGTAAACCAATGAGCCATCCACAGTTTTGCACCATTCACATAGTATTTTGCTCAAAACCAACAAGGAGATGAGATCAAGGCAATTTGAATTATCTAGTGTCCCCATATCAATGTATATTGCACTGCACTAATGCAAAAAATTAACGTTTAAACTGACAACCCAAAAATCAAATTAATAGAATATCTTCTTACATTGAACTAGCATTCAGAAAAGCAAAGATAAATGCAATGACATACAACATAAGCATGAGCAGATACACAGATATGTTCTTTTTCGCATGCATGTTCATGTGAACTCAAATAATGCCATTTTAACCTTTGGGGTTAGCCTTGCCATCCACACTATCCTGCAACTATACATTGTTGCCATAATGCACAAGCATCTTACATGTGGATTACGATCTTAGTAAAGAAGAATAAAAAATCAAAGAGTGAGGAGAGATAAGAAGAAACCAGAAATAAATATAAAACACGAAGAGCTTAGTGCCGTTCTATAAATTTGATAATGGTTATAAGTCCTACCAAAACACATTACCTGAATTGAGCGATTGTTAATCTGCACAGAACACATTTCCTTTTCAGAACTCCCTTGGGAAATAAACGTAGGATGCAGTTTTGTTCACCTCTCAGAAATATCTCACCTTCATTTGTGCAATACTCCTTCTATGGAGCTTGGCATGAGTAATGGCAATTTGTGCTGGCTGCATCACAAAATAGAACATCCTTAGTGAAAGCATAATAAAATTCTTATTATGACCTTAAAAAGTTTTGAAAAAATAATAAATTGCACAAGGTATGACTATCACAAATGTTGAGACATCTTTGTATGATCTTTAAGCCATTGGCAGAAAAATCTCCACAAGCAGCAAATTACATCATCACTTGACTTTCGTGGGACAGAAGCTTTGCCCAGAACGCTATGGTGAGAAGATTCATCAGATCCACTTCTCAAATACCGATGTGGAATCTCGATCTTCGAATGAACCATCCATATTGACCATTCTATTTTTCTATCCTTGGCCCATGCATCACAAAGGTGTTCCAATATCTTAGCTCTATTGCTCCTGGAACACATAATGCATGAACTTTTTTATGTATTCCATGAATGATTAACACATTAAATCGACTACAATATCCTCAGACTTGTTGGCAACATGTCATGACAAACCACTAAACTTAAATCAATTGTATTTGTGCATAGAAATTAATCTTTCATGTGAGTGTAGAGTGTACAGGTGTGATGTATGTATGTATGCATGCAGGTCGACGAGCAAGTGTGCATGTGCGTTGGCATATCTTTTTGAACACATGCAAAGCACAGAACAATAACTTTCTTCAGGGGGTTTACATTTCTAGAATCAGATAGCATCTCAGAATGGACGGGGGGGAAATCCAGATTCGCTGACTTTAGGACCATGTCTAGTAATAATCACTATAGCAGAGTGTCTAGCCACAGCCAGAGGCATACCAAAAGCACGCCTAGGAGACCAGCTAGAGGGGGGGAGAAGTTGTGAAGATCAAATTCATGAAGCTCAATTGTAGATGATGGCAATTGGCAGGTACTATCTACTTTTGTGACCAAATAGAATTTTTACACTAAAATAGTGCCATTAAGGGATGCTTTTTGTAGAATTCCAACTTATTGCTTAGAAGGAAAGAATAATTGAACATAAACAAATAACATAAGACAAAAATGATACCACTGCAAGAACTAGATCAAAGCAAAGACAATTGCATGACAAAAAAAATTCATACCTATGAAACTTCAAAAACATGTTCCACAGAAATGAAAGCTGGTTACCCACAAGATGAAAAGTATCTAACAGTTCTTCCTTGGATAATGAATGAAGCAACACATCATCTCCAATGTCTATAAGACCATTTGATCTATGTACAAGCATACAGTTGAAATAAGTTCAACAGAAACCAAAAAACAGCAAAGGCACATCATACAACATATAAACTAGAGAGTACCTCCAAACTACTAAGAGCACCCCCTGCCAATTGTCCACCACCCATCCTTAACCCAGAACTTTTAGCATCAGCATCAATCGGTTTATGCATATCTAGATTTAACTGAGATTCAGTCAAATCATCAAGTTTCTGACCAATTGCCTTGCTTATATTTTGTAGTTCTTCAAGAAGGATATCGCTCGCAATTGACAATGACTTAACAAGATCAATAGCACCTGAACCCACATGAACAGCTGGAGTCCATACCAGAGCACAAAGTTAAATTTATTAGTTTTGATCATCTAGCTATTAGTGCAAGTAATTAACAGAATTAATTATTTTTCCAAGAAACAAGTGTCCAATCCATTCCATTGACTACTGAGTTACAGTGAAACAAATAAGAGATGTTAACAGCAATGTAGCAACAACAACCAATTTCTACCATCGTGAAAGCTCCATTATGTTACCAGCAGTGCATTAACAACTTTTTTAAAATCAATTTCACAGTTCTCACATCTAGGATTTAGTAGAACTTTTTATCACCCAGAACATATCAGATAAGCCAAACAAGATGGTAGAAAAGCCTAGGAGGAGCCAAGGTGACTGACACTTGATGCTTGGATGGCTAACTCAGTAGTGACTATTGAGTGGATATTTATGCTCCTGTTCTCTTTCTTGATAAGTTGTTTCAAAGATATGCACCCAATTCACTACATTACTCAGCACTATATCCACATGCAAGTTCTTTTCTGTATATGTCATTTATTTCATGCAGCCTTGACCATTCCATGTCAACTTCACACCCATCCACTTGGATAAGCCATCACTATAACCTATAATGCAGGATTCAACCACATTACATTGCTTGCATAGGAATGGCACCTGACTGTTTCGTGTACCTCCTTGGCTCTTGAGTGGGTGGAGAACAAGGACATGTATATATACAGGAGAATGCTCCGAAGATGATGACGATTAACAGCTGAGGATACTAAGCAGCCAAGCCAGACCAAATGGCTTGGTAAAATAGTAGCATGCCCAGCATTTCAGTCACACTAGACAAGGCTTTATGAAGATGATATTCATCCTCCCAAGGTTCACCTTATTTCACTTCTACACCCACAGTCACTTACATATACATCAACACATATCTATAAGCCTGTCTGCCATTGCTATATTTTTAATTTGCCTTATGCAGCATGACTATGTTGATAATTTATTACATGTCCATTTTCTCCAACTAAAAATTATAATAATAAAAAAGTGAAGGTGAACAATTACTTATCATGCATTGTCTAGATGCCAGATGACTACACTTCCCACATACCTATGTATGCAAGTTTTAAAGATAGCTGACATAAGAGACATAAAAATGTAAAGATTATTAGGTGAAGAGGCATTCTCAAATATAGTTATATAGTCAAGAACAGGGAACCTCAAAGGCATCACCTACTTGGTCTTGTCCATCATACTGGTCACCAAGAAAGTTAACTTCAGTCTGTAAAGACCATGTACAAGAACATTAACAAAAGATAAAAATATCACAAATATCAAATGTTTCTAACAGTTCTGTTCATGAAGCTATCACATCTTTATATAATAGAACAAGTGGCCAAACAGAAACCATGGACAAATTTTTGTTCATCAAAAATCCTGAAAAACCTTCTAAGATGAGCAACAGCATGTTACCATTGATGAATAGACTCTTTGCCGAATTAATCCAGTTGATGAGAGATTAAGACATCAAATTGATTGCAAAAAAAGGCCAGCAAGTTAATGCAACAAAGTACTGCTAAAGTTCCAAAAAAGAACCAAAATGTAAATTAATGCTTGTTTTACATTTTCAGAGTTGTCAGTATGAACCAATTTATTCCCCTCTAAAATGCCCTACTTGTTCTTACAATCTCAGTTAAGAACAGGAACAAAAGTAACGTGGGATGTGATAAACAAAACCTACCGCATAAGCAAATACTGAACCAAAAATAGTAGAAGGCATGAGCATCCCTTCCCTTCACCAATATGGTAGTGCATCCTCAACAAAGCTCCCACATAAGTTGGGTTAGGTTGGCAAGCACCTCAGGGTAGTATAACAGGGGAACAATGACATCAAGATGGAGGAGGTGCTGTTGAGGATTATCATGGTGTGTGGGGATATGGCAGTCACACAAGTAATGCTTGTGCTTCCCGCTTAGGACATAATCTGAAAATAATGGATAGGTGGTGTTAAAAAAATATGGTGTGCAGCCCGGTCATAGGTATTTTACTTCAGGGACAAAGCAGCTGTCCTCTATTTGTGACCGAACCAGGGCTTGGACAAAGATTTTGGGAGGAACATGTGTTAATAGTCATTTTGCTTTGACTAGTTTCTGTAAGTAACTCAGCAATGCCACCTTGTAGGGGTCTTATAAAGGGGTTAAATTTTTGGCAGAGAGCTTTGTACATGGAAGGATCTATTTTGGGAGAGCCTTTATAATTGGAGTTTTGGGGGGTTTGGAATACCTTTTCTTTTTTCATACTTGTAAACCTTTTCATTTTAATTAATACATTTCAAAAGGAAATCTAAAGCTTACATTTCCACATTATATCTAACATACTAATGATATTCAATTCCAGGTCCTAATATTTTATTAATCAATCTAGCTACCCATCAGAGTTGTCATCGATTCACCACCATCCCTTGAATAATCAGTTTGGGCCAAAAATGGATAAAATATATCTTCATTAGTGATCTCATGTTGATCTTATAGCATGCTCAATTGCAAGTTATAGTCTGACCAAGGTTTTTAATATGCTACATTGTCCGACTGAATCTGAGATAAAGACTGAAAAATCAAAATAAATAGAAAAACAATTAGCAGTTAGTGATAACAACGAAAATTGAAATCAAGGTGTACTTTTACTCATAATGTAATCTTTAGAAGACCAACTCCTCAGCCACTAGTCATATAACATATTAATATCTCCTCTATATCACACTTGATTAGGTATTGTGTTTTAAGATCCTAGGGTCAATATGACTGAATGTCTGTGCACTGCATGCATCAAAAAAACATGCTCATAGCCACATATGCTTTTTTTCTGAAAGTGGATGGTATAACAATTATATTAAATATCCATAAACAGATCATTTTGATGTTCATTAAGATGTCCATAAATAGATCATAAGACAACAAAACTCTATCAACTCATGCTTGCTTAATATAGATATTGTCGCCAATAACAAAACAGAACTTGGGTTAACCAGATAAAAGTTGCTAATTGCTAATATTCAAAAAGGATGCAAAAATATAAAGTACATAAATAATCCCATAGACTTAAAGAGGAGCAGCTGTTAAGTGTTCTAGTAAACAATAAAGAAAGAAATACTCACGACACTGTGAAAGTTCATATAAAATTACATAAAACAAAGTTAGGAAGAGTTAATTAAGAGACATATCGAGAGAACATGAAGTTACAAGTAGAAGTGGAAGGATTTCCATAGTGTAGGGACACCACAACAAAAAAGACCCCGGCTGAAGACAAGACCAGACACTTAGTTCGAGCCCACACCAAGCTGGGAGATCAAATGTAATATGTAGATACATTAAGAAAAAATACTCTGAAGCATCTTGTACCTTCACAGTGTCGTAGGTGAGTAGGAATCGGCTGCTGCGGCTAGGCCCGGTGATTGCTATGGCTAGAAGAATAAGATGGAGGAAGAGTGGGGGTGCTGGTGCAGGGGCGGCGACGAGCAACGCGGTGGCGTAGCAGCAAATCCACGGCGATAGGCCAGAGGGAAACGTCACCCCGCATCGGTTGCAGCTCCTGTGGCGCTCCTGCGGGGGTGGGTGGAGAAGGTTCGGCAACTCCTGCGGTGCTACTAAGGAACGGTGATGGGGGAGAACAGGCCAGGGGGGTGATGAGGCAGAGGAGGCCGTATGCAATCCGCACCGGCTTTGAGAAGGTGGAGATCGAGGTGGATGAGGAATGACCGAACGAAAGATCTGGGCACGGTGGAAAGGGGGATAGAGAAGCGCCAAGAGAGGAGGTGGAATAGGGTGAGGATCGCGATCAATCGCCACATTTTGCGGGGCGCGGGTGTGGTTACGTTCGCACGCGAGAGGAATTGAAGATTCCTTCGGAAAATTTTTGGGGCAGTTTAATAAACATTTGGTTTCCTTTTATAATTATTAGAGGCAATTATCAAATGCCCCTATACATGATTTTACATGAATAAGATGTTTAAAATATTTTAAGGGCAGTTTTAAATATAAAATGTCTCTAATTATGGTTATATTGGGGCATTTTTAATAAATGTCTCTACATAAATTGCCCTTATATCTCTATTTTTTGTAGTGATTAATGTCTAATGAGTTTGAAATGAGTATGGTAGGTGAACTAAAATATTTCCTTGGATTGTAGGTGCAACAATTGGAGGATGGGTGCTTCATTAGCCAAACCAAGTATACTATAACGTACGCCCCAGAATTTTTATAAACTATTTCTGGAATATTTAAGTATTTTCTTGGAATTTTAAAGATCAAAATAGATTAATAAATAAATATTGGGTTAAATAAATCATTATTAAGACCCAATTGTGATAAACCATTAACCTAGCCTATTTAAATAAAGCCCAAAGGACTTAAGGACCAAGCCCATGAAGTTTGGCCCATATTCTAGAAGGTTAATTAGCATATTCACGAATTATAGGGATGAATACCCATTAATTAGATAATTTAGTGGATAAGATGAAATTAGAGTTTGAACTTATTCAAATTCAGTACCCAGGACCTATAGCGGTCTATCGTAAACCCGATAAAGGATGTGGCGGACCAAGCCTCGACCGTTATTTCCTGTCAGTTCCGTAAATTGAAGAAAGAGCAAAAAGATGGGATTTTTGCTAGTCTATCCTTTAGATATCGAGATGGAAGAACTAGTAATCATGTTTAGGACACCCAGAAGTCGATCTAAGGTTTAACAAGGACTCTAGAATCGATCTAATCCTCAAATCCTAGCAAAATCCTATAAATAGGACCTAGTTTTGACCTGCGCGACCCTTACATTGGCTCGCGTGGAATCAAGGTAAGACGACATTATTTCAGGTAGGTTCTTTAGAAGTTTTTATTGCCAATATATAGGACTAACATCTCCCAAAATTTCATGCTAGGAGATCAAGCACACAAGGAAATAAAAGCCTGCAAAATTGCTGGTTCGACCTTAGCGACCTAGGAAACTGTGCAAGAGTCCGATGAAGATCAAGGGATTAGAGAACCAAATCGAGGTATTTAGCCTAAGTGTCTTTATAACTTTTTGTTCCCCTTAGTATCTATTTATTACCCTCCAAATTTTACATCATTAGGTCAAGAGAGTAAGGAGTTAGAGTAGCTTGAAGTTGCTGATTTGTCACAAGGAGTGCAAGGTACTAAGGGTAGCATCTAGCATCAAATTCGAAGTTTAAAGGCTTTAGCAGAGGTAGGTCATCTCATGAACGGCTAAAAAATCAATATAGGGATAAAAGCCCTCTTATTGCACTTGATTTCATGCTTTATAGGTCGTGAATTTCATGTTTTATGCATCTAGTATATATGCATGCATATTCTTAGCCCTAACTAAGTTAAAAAGGTACTTTCTTGTAAATTCATAGAAAACCCATGCATATTGTTAGCTTAACCTTCGTTTATCCTGATAAGGAAAATTTATATATGATTTTCAGATATGATGTGAGTTAAAAACCTTAGAACCCTCTTATTTAAGTTACTGTCTGTCATGCTCTAGCGGCTTAGACTTTGACCGCCATCTCTCTATAGCGACCTTACGATGAACCGCTAGACACTTTATATTATCGATTCTTATGAAACCTCTGACGGATAGGAAATAGACCGTTAAAGTTATTGTGGCGGCCTTACGATAAACCGCTAGAGTCTTATAACGGCTCTATGATAGACAGCCACTGTGCTGTTTTCTGTCATCCCGAGATAGATTTAAGAACAGTCTATATAACTTATAATTAAGCCTAGTTAGCTATGTATTAACCTATTTTAATGGTATTTATTACTCTGAGTTTTAATTCCTGATTCATAGACAGTGAGTTCATGTTTCTTTATGGTACTTAGGATTATTTTAAGCATAAGGTATTTTGTGCCAAAAACCATATAATTTTGTATTAAATTATGGTTTGAATGCTTATATTGATGAGATTTAACGCTGATTCCTCACTCTACACATTTTATTCTTATCTCAGAGTCAATTTTCTATAAGTTCATGGCATATATTCTTGTATATGACCATTAGTTACACACTTTTCACTATAGGAACATAATCTTAGACATGAGGACCTCTCCTTTGGATATTCCTTCCAATAGACTAGGAAATCTTGTTTCAAGGCCTCCGTAATTCTCCGCGATCTTGGGATTCCCACTAGGATGCCGAGTTGGTTGTACCATTAAAGCCCATTTGTCTAGGAAGCACTACCGATGTTTTGTATTTCTAGATCTTAACGGCCCAATAATTGACCGCCATAGTCTTCTAGCGGGCCTTATCTAGACCGCTAAAGGAACCTTGACGGATCTACCTTTGACCGCTAAAGACTCCAGAGGGCCTGTTTTCAAATAACGAATAGTTTTATACTTAACAGTCCAGAACTAGACCGCTATATTAGTGTAACGGCCCAGTTATAGACCTCTAAAATTCTTGAGTTTAGTTAACCCATGGTTTCACCCAAGGGTTAATATCCATATGATCCTAGAAAGACTATTAAATCTCTGGGAGATGTCACCTTTATCAAGATGATTTAACTAAATTATAAAAGTTAAGAAATGTACTGTTATGCTACCGATTTATTTCTATGGCATAACCTAGTCATTAAAGTATTTATTGAAATTCCTTATTCCAAATAGAAGCATTCTTATTGTTGATTACTTTATTATGAACCTATTGTTGAAATGGTACATTCTTGGCCACATTATTTACATGCGTGGAAGTAGCTTGATTTATACTTGAAGATGCGGATCGAGCACTGATTGTGTTCAAGGGCTCTATGCTAGTCCCCTCGGCTGATTGTCGAAAACATACTATTATAAACCATGGGGTATGATGCTACTGGCGTCGTATTGCGCTGGGAGTACTTTCTTTATAAATAAGTGAAATATCCACAGCAACCACGGAAATATTCACGGCTCGTGAAATGAAATTCCACAGAAATTCATGAAGTACTTGTTACTAAGTAAAGAAGTACATTCTTGCTTGTTAAATGACTTTCTAGTACATTGTTGTTCATGAAAGGCCATTACTATGTTCTTGCTTGATTATACTTGATCGATTCATGTTCTCATATCTTAAGCTTGATTATGTCTTGTTACTCTGGTTTTAATCGCATGTTTGATCGCATTTCACATGATTTTACCTTATTCTTTAGAGCTAAAATGCTAATCACTTTAATATTGTCAATCATGCTGATGCGAAGATACCTACTAGGCAAGTGTGCTCATTACCTATTTCCAATCTTTTTCAGGAGATGCAAGTAGTTCGGATTCGGATTCAAGTTATTCAAGTGATGGGTCCGAGAGCGAATGAAAGTCACATGAAATTGAGAGTGAAGACTTAGGAGTCAATAAATGTCTAGATCGAGTTCATGTAATTTTCCATTTTTATTGAGTCTAGAGTTGAGTAAAGTTGGAATATTCTATGTATTTGGATCTTTATCATTTTGATTATTAATGAAAGGATAAGTTGATTAAATTATTGTGCAATTACATTTTTATGTGTGATTATCTTACACTCTGATTATTCTTGCTTGCAAGAGGCTTACCATGCCAGCTGTTCACGTTTCCTGAGATCATCTTCTGCTATAATAAAAGCTCGGGGCGTGACAGTTAAGTTGGTATCAGAGCCTAAGTCCAAGGACTTAGGGAGAAAAGTCATGTCATAGGATAAGTCCAAGGTTAATGACCCACACCTATGAAAACTAGGAAAGAAATTCCCCACCTATGCGAGAATTGGGTAGAGCCCGGAATAAGATAATAAATTAGCTCTAGATTAATCCCTTTCAAAAATTTCATGAGGATTAACAATTTGTTATTCTCTCAGGTACCTTATTCTTATTATAATGGCTCATCACGTAGATTGGAACGGCATGCAAGAGACTGTAGCAGGTCTGACTCAAGCACTACAAACCATGGCGCAAGCTGGCGTAGGAGCGGGGGCTGGAGACCTACACCGCAATTTTCGGAGCTTAAATCCTCCAAGATTTTCTGGTTCCTCAAATCCAGATGAAGCTGAAAACTGGATAGACGAAATGAACCGTATTTTTGAAGTTATGCAGTGTGCGGATCAAGAAAATGTTCACCTTGCTACTTTTCAATTGAATAAAGATGCCCGTACGTGGGGGAAGTCCGTTCCTACACCCCCAGCTGATGCACCACCCACGTGGGAAGGCTTCCTTACGCTCTTTCGAGCCAAGTACTTTTCTGAGCACATTAAAGAGCGGAAGGCTATGGAATTTGCCTCTCTTCGCCAGGACATGATGTTAGTGGCAGAATATGAACTTCAATTTTGTAGACTGGCGCCGTATGCTCCTCACTTAATAAGCACCGATCTATTAAAGGCTAATCGGTTTATGGATGGATTAAGGCCCGGCTATATTCAGCAACTGGGGACTCAGAATATCCGTACTTATACGGAGATGGTCCAGCGGGCGCACCTATGCAAGAGGACCTTAGAGAAAGTAGAGAAATTAAAAGAAAGGGAGAAGAGCCGAGCCGAAGGTCTGATCAGCATGATAAGAAGAAAAAGTTCAGCATCACGGAACCCTACAAATCCCGTGACAGCAAGAAAAGATCTCAAAATGGGAGTTGTAGTGGCTACCACAAGAACAAGAAAGTCAAGGAAGAAGACAAGCAGGTCATTACGGCATGTACTTTCTGTGAGAAGTTCGGTCATTCAGTCGAAGAATGCTGGAAGGGCCTTGGCGCTTGTCTCCGTTGTGGCAACAGGGAGCACCGTATGCCGGATTGCCCCCTTATGAAGGAGCTATCTTCTGGAAGTTGACGTAAACGACAGGCTCGTCTTAATGCCATCATGAATGATGATGAAGTGCTTAGGGATGATGGACTTATGGAAGGTACTATTCACATTTGTTCGCATCCTGCTTTTGTACTATTCGATACTGGTGCTTCTCATTCCTTTATATCTACTTCCTTTGCAAAAACTTTGCCTATTTCGTCAGTTCCTTTACCTTCGGACCTTGCTATTACTATGCCTTTAGGCCCCAGAACCAAACTCACCAACTATTATCCAAATAGTGAGGTAAGGGTAGAAGGATATAATCTTCCTGCGAATCTCGTATGCCTTGATATGGAGGGCTACGATGCTATTCAAGGTGTAGATTGACTTGTAGACCATGATGCTTACATTAATTGCCGCAACAGGATTATCTCTTTTCGAAAACCTGGTCTTTCAAGATTTTCCTTCCTTGGTATCAAGTATAGGAAGCATCCTACCATTATTTCATCTCTGCACGCTTGCAAATTAATTTCGCAAGGATGTGTAACTTTTCTTGCTTCCGTTATCCTCACCAAATCCAAGGAAATCATCTTAGAAGATATCCCGATTGTCAATGATTTTCTGAATGTATTTCCATCAGATTTACCCGGTTTACTGCCCGAAAGGGAAGTAAACTTTTTCATTGAACTCATTCCTGGAGCAGCACCTGTTTTAATAGCTCCCTACATGATGTCCCCTACAGAACTCAAGGAATTAAAGAGACAACTATAGGAGTTACTAGATAAGGGTTTATTCGACCTAGCACATCCCCTTGGGGTGCGTCGGTTCTTTTTGTCAAGAAGAAGGAAGGATCTCTCAGGTTATGTATTGATTACCGGCGACTGAATCAGCTTACTATCAAGAACAAGTATCTGTTGCCGCGTATCGATGAGCTCTTTGACCAGATTTCGGGAGCAGAGTATTTTTCCAAAATCGACCTCAGGTCAGGTTATCATCAACTCAAGATCAAGGATGAAGACATATACAAGACGGCTTTCCGGAGTCATTATGGCCACTATGAATTTGTGGTAATGCCGTTCGGGTTAACCAACGCCCCGGCCGCATTCATACAACTTATGAATAACATCTTCAGGCCTTATCTCGACCAATTTGTGGTCATATTTATTGATGACATTCTTATATATTCCAAAACAAAGGAAGAACATGAAGAACATTTAAGGATAGCCTTACAAACTTTAAGAGAACATAAGCTTTATGCCAAACTTAGTAAATGTGAGTTTTGGCTTAAGGAAGTCTCATTTCTTGGACATATTATTTCAAAGGAAGGAATTTCTGTGGATCCTTCTAAAGTGGAATCTGTCAAAAACTGGAGCCGGCCAACGACCGTGTTAGAAGTTAGAAGTTTTCTAGGCCTGGCTGGTTATTACAGAAGATTTATTAAGGATTTCTCCAAGATCGCTGTTCCTTTGACTAGACTTACAAGAAAAGAAAATCCTTTTATATGGTCGAAGGACTGCGAGGAGAGTTTCCTAACTCTTAAGGATCACCTCACTACTGCACCAATTTTAACACTACCGACGGAGGGTGGTGGTTTTGAAGTCTATACAGATGTATCTAGTATTGGCTTAGGGTGCGTTCTTATGCAAAATGTAAAGGTTATTTGCTATTCTTCAAGACAATTGAAACGTCACAAAGAGAATTATCCTGTGCATGATTTAGAATTGGTGGCTATTGTATTTGTCTTAAAGATTTGGCGTCACTACCTTTACGGAGAAAAATTTACGATTTATTCAGACCACAAAAGTTTGAAGTATTTATTCTCCCAAAAGGAGCTAAATATGAGGCAAAGAAGATGGTTAGAATACCTAAAGGACTTTGATTTTGCTATTCAATATCATCCTGGCAAGGCTAATGCTGTAGCGGATGCACTCAGCAGAAAATCAATGGAAAAGCTATTAAGTCTCATGATTAGTATGACTAATCTCATTCCTCAATTTGCTCAGTTGAATTTAGATATTGACATGAAGGAAGAAGATTATTTTATGGCCAGTATTCGAACTCAACCTACATTAATAGCAGATCTGGTCAAGCTACAAGACAATGATCCAGTATTACTGAAGATTAAAGCCAATATTGAGCAAAGGCCAGATTTCTCTATTGCCGATGATGGAAGATTATTATTCAGGGATCGAATTTGTATACCAGATCATGTTGATACTAAGAAACTGATTCTGGATGAAGCTCACAATTACAAATATACCATTCATCCCGGTGGTACAAAAATGTATCAGGATCTTAAAAGGAACTTCTGGTGGCCTAACATGAAAAGAGAAGTGGCAGATTTCGTGTCCCGCTCTCTCACTTGTCAACAAGTAAAGGCAGAGCATTTAAGACCCACAGGTAAATTACACCCTTTAAATATTCCCGAATAAAAATGGGAAAATGTAGGGATGGATTTCATTATGGGTTTACCTAAAACAAGAGGAGGACATGATGGTATATGGGTAATCATAGATTGATGGACTAAGTCTGCACATTTTCTGCCAATAAAAAGTAGATGGTTGTTGTACCCAGATAATTTCCCAGCCAAAATACCCGGAAATAAGGGCTCGGGCATTTCCCCGAACACCTTCAAGACACTAGCTACCTAGCCCTTTCTACAACCCTGCAGGTCCCCACAGGGGTCCCAACCAACTTGCCGTGACATGCGGCAACACCAGCAATTGTTCGGGGTCGATCCCGGTCACTTTCTTACGGGCTTTACCCGCGTTCCACATGGCCTCTCGGGACCACCGGGGGGCGCCCCGACGCTAAGCCACGCCACGTGGCATCCAGTAAAAGAGCTGTCAACCCACTCCGAGGCTCTTCATCTAACCCTCCAAGGTCAAAGGGAGACCCGAGCAAGTCAACCACAGGCCTTGGAGGCCCGTAGCACTCGTGTACGGCTCACACACGTGTGTTCGGCATTCTGTCGAACATCTTGTGGGCGCGCATGTCTCAACCCTTCTACACCAACCCACGGGCCACCCCGTGGTTCCAATACACCAATGGGGTCCTACAACGATCCCCCAGCAAGTCGGGGCCACCTCGGACCCTCAGACACGTGGCAACAAGTCACTAAACTTAGCTCTCGGGCCAACCCGAGGCTACCCTGCCAACCCATCGTACAACGTGGTACGTAGAACGAGGCAAAGCCCATGGGCCCAAGGTGCCTCCTCCCAGCCCCTAGGGACTTCTACCCTTGGCCCTAGGCCAAATCCAAGCCTCGTCGGCCACTTACGCGGATCGTTCGGCAACCCGGGGTGTGTCGGGCATCTGCCCGAACACCTTGCGAGCGACTACTCCGACTTGAAGAAAAACGGCCCTACGGGCCCTTGCCAGCCTTCCAAAGTACAAAGTCCGTCAAAGGACATCCTGTAACGCCCCGCCTCGTACCCGGTTCAGTATAACACTCCCGTCGGATACGAGGGGCGACGCCACAGTGGGAAAATACCCAACAGAACGGAAGACGGGTTGAGAATGCACAAATAAAACATATAAATTTTTACAGCGGGAGAATATAACTTTCCATCAGCAATGTCCAATATCATAATAGCCAAACAAATTAAAGTCTTACAAATTTTATTTTAATATCCAGAATTGAAACTTAAAGTTTACAAGAACTAACAAGTAGATCCAACAATGGGAAAAGAACTACTAAGATCACGCCCGCGCCACCGACTCGGGCTCACTCGGATCTACTTCTTCGCTCCCACCAGCAATCTCGCCTGAAATATCAAGTGTAAGTCTATGGGTAGACTTAGCAAGAAATAGAATTCAAACACGTCTATTGTACCAGCATAACAAATTAAACTATCATAATTTAAACCACAAGTTGTAACAAAGACTATATCGGTGTACTATGGCATAACTAATCGTAATATGCAGGAGTGATATCCAAATATGCAGGAAGAAAGATTGAAGAAGACGGGAATCAATGTAGGTATTCATAAGTGGAGTTCAAACCTCAGTAGAATTTGCAGAACAAAGACAGATAACAGATACAGATATAACAAAAAGCCCAAAGGCCATATTTTTTTATTACAATTCCGATCTGAGGTAGACAGAAGAGGCAGAATGACCCAGACACATTACCCAAACTACTATTAGAAGGTCAGAAACAGATACAGATACCAAATCACCTAGGCAATGGCGATGAGGTCTTGATTACAGCGCAGAATTGGAGGAAGATATTCCCCACCTTGACCAGTGAACAAGTTCACCTCCAGGATTTCACCCCCGTGCCCTCGGGGTCAGAAGGACCTCCCCATAGGGGCATTTATACAGTTTGGCCCCAGACCCTTCTATAGTAGCAGTGTCCATATGGTCAAATGAGATCAATAAACAAGTTAAGAAGAATTTGGATAGATTCTAACTCGAATACAAACTGAAATGGTGATACTAACGCATGGATGGAATATGAAATTTTACAATGCTTATACTAACTGGTTCCAAGATAACACTATTAACATGGTTATACTAACTAATTCCAGGTTAACATTATTATCAAATTAATATGCTTATACTAGCTAATTCTAGGTTAACATTGTTATTAAATTAACATGTTTACATTGACAATCATTATTAGCAAGTTATATTTACAATCCAGGATACCACAACTCCAAGGCATTCGCATTTCCAGAGTATTAACATGTAATTCCATGGTGTTAATGCACAATTCCAGGATATTAACACAATGTTCCAGGGTATAATGAATGAAAATAGTATAATTCTATATTAATTTATTATCGCACTAACAATGCTAACAATGTTATACCATAAATAATTCCTAAAAATAGTATTAAATTGCTAACATATTGGTGATCACTTTTGTCTTCTATGCCTAATGCTAATAAAATTGTTTGTAAGACCTAATCAGTGATTTAAGCATGACTTAAATCACCATTCACTCGGAAAATACTATTCACGCAGAAATTTTACTATCTTACAAAAATGTAAAAAAATAAGAAAATGGTACATCCGTATTTATAGAACACTTTTATCTTCTTGAGTATTTTTAAGAAAAATCTATATTTGGATCTATACACCTTTTAAGGTAAGTTTAACAAACTGAACATTATTGTTTAATGTTACAAATTAACATGCTTACATTATTATTTAATGTTACAGGATAACATTATTATCAATTTAACATGCTTATATTAACTAGTTCCAAGATAACACTGTTAACATGGTTATACTAACTAATTCCAGGTTAACATTATTATCAAATTAATATGCTTATACTAGCTAATTCTAGGTTAACATTGTTATTAAATTAACATGCTTACATTGACAATCATTATTAGCAAGTTATATTTACAATCTAGGATACCACAACTCCAAGGCATTCGCATTTCCAGAGTATTAACATGTAATTCCATGGTGTTAATACACAATTCCAGGATATTAACACAATGTTCCAGGGTATAATGAATGAAAATAGTATAATTCTATATTAATTTATTATCACACTAACAATGCTAACAATGTTATACCATAAATAATTCCTAAAAATAGTATTAAATTGCTAACATATTGGTGATCACTTTTGTCTTCCATGCCTAATGCTAATAAAATTGTTTGTAAGACTTAATCAGTGATTTAAGCATGACTTAAATCACCATTCACTCGGAAAACACTATTCACACAGAAATTTTACTACCTTACAAAAATGTAAAAAAATAAGAAAATGGTACATCCGTATTTATAGAACACTTTTGTCTTCTTGAGTATTTTTAGGAAAAATCTATATTTGGATCTATACACCTTTTAAGGTAAGTTTAACAAACTGAACATTATTGTTTAATGTTACAAATTAACATGCTTACATTATTGTTTAATGTTACAAGATAACATTATTATCAATTTAACATGCTTATACTAACTCATAAGATAGAGTTTTTCAAACAAAATTTATCCTGTAACAAAGTTTAAACAGCCATGGTGGAAGTCAATTTAAAATCAAACCAAAATCATAACAGATTAACCCAAAACAGTACTGCTTGCACTTAACCAAACTACCCTCTTACTTAATTCTAACAAGTTTAATAAGCTATCCATGCACAATAGAGATGGTTGAGATACTAAACTTGCCTTAAACCGTGGAGAACAGGGAAGCCTCTGTAGGATCCATGAACTCTCCAGAGCCTTGCTTCCCTCTCGTAGATGGCGTTCTGAACAACACCCAGCCCTCTCCCTAGGGCTTTAACAAAGTCCCAAGCACTCAGATTGGATGAGGCAGGCTGGCAGTAAGGGAAAAAGAACGACATCCCACATGCTCCCGTAGTGCAAGGGCTACCCCATGAGGACCCTCCCCATAAACTTAATCACTCATGATAAGGTGGGGGGGGGCATGGAGTTACCAAAAGGGGAAGGTAAGAAGAGAGTTGCGTTCTTACGAATGTGAATGGCACTATTCACCAGCCCAAACTAAAAATCATAACTATTTATCTAAAATGAATTTGAGAAAACTAATAGCTACTCATTTCTAATCATCATGGGCCCCATCTAGGAAAAATATAAAATAAATAAAAACTCTCAAAAATAAAACCCAACCCGAAATATGAATAGTAACAATCTTAATTAATTAATCTTAGTGTTAAGGTGTAATTAAGCAATTTGGGCAAAATTTAGACAAATGTGAATGGTGAGATTCGAACCTTGGACCTCAAGGTGAAAGGGCAAGTGTCTTAACCAACTACTCTAGGAATTCAATTTTTACATGAACGACTCTTTGTTTCTACTTTCACTTAAACCTTCTATAGGGGTTTTTATAAGTTATATGTACATATATTTGAGATACTAATTTAGTTGAAATATTAATAATACTAATAATGATAATAATAACATTATTATTATATTATGTACATTTTATAAGGGGTGCTACACCACTCTAATTCAATCAAATCAATTATTTCTTAATCAAATTTATTATCATAGAACTAAATCATGATAAAATTTATTGGGTACTACACTCTCTCCCCCTTAAAAGAAACTTCGTCCCGAAGTTTTACTGAAGTACATACCGAAGAGGTGGGGATATTTCTTCTTCATCTCCAATTCAAGCTCCCACGACGCCTCCTCGTGAAGCGCATTACCCCACAGAACCTTTACCAATGGAATGGACTTCGATCTGAGAACTTGTTCCTTGCGATCCAAAATCTGGATTGGTTGAACTTCAAATGACAGATTCGGTTGGAACTCCAAACCTTCATAGCTGATCACGTGGGATGGATCTTGAACATACTTGCGGAGCATGGATACGTGAAACACCGGATGAATGGCCACCATTGATGGGGGTAAGGCCAACCGGTATGACACGTTTCCTATCCTGTCCAGAATCTCAAAGGGTCCAATACATCTAGGTTGCAGCTTCCCACGCTTTCCAAATCTTGAAACTCCTTTAGTTGGTGACACCTTGAGAAAAACATGCTCTCCAACTGCAAATTCTAGATCCTTCCTTCTATTGTCTGCATAACTTTTCTGCCGATCTTGGGCTGCCTTTAATCTCCGCTGAATTTGCTGAATCTTATCTGATGTTCCTTGTACCACTTCTGGCCCAATTAACTGCCTTTCACCAATTTCTTCTCAACACAGAGGAGATCTACAGGGTCTTCCATACAGAGCTTCGAATGGGGCCATGCCTATACTTGCATGATAACTGTTATTGTAGGCAAATTCTACCAATGGTAGATGTCACTCCCAATCTCCTCCCCAGTCAAGAACACAGGCCCTTAACATATCCTCTAAGGTGCGAATGGTCCTCTCAGACTGACCATCTGTCTGGGGATGGTATGTCGAGCTTAGTTTCAACTGGGACCCAAAAGCATTTTGTAATCCTTGCCAAAATCGGGACGTGAAGCGAGAGTCTCGATCCGAAATAATAGACTTCGGCACACCATGCAATCTGACAATATTATCAATATAAAGATGAGCTAAACTCTCCATAGATTGCTTCTTTTTCATTGCCAGGAAATGTGCAGTCTTCGAGAATCGATCTACGATCACCCATATAGCATCATTACCCTTTGCTGATCGGGGTAACCCTGTGACAAAGTCCATGGTGACATCTTCCCACTTCCATTGTGGTATTTCAATCTTCTACATTAACCCAGACGGCCTCTGGTTTTCAGCCTTTACTTGCTGGCAAACCAAACATCTGGATACAAATTAAGCCACATCCTTCTTCATACCCGGCCACCAAAAAGACCGTTTCAGATCTTGATACATCTTCTTACCACCAGGATGAATGGAGAACTTTGACCTATGAGCTTCTTCCAACACTTCATTCTTTAATTCACTCACATTAGGTACACACATTCTATGCTGAAATCTGACCACACCATCTTCATCTCGAGCAATCCCAGATTTACCAATCATACCTTGCAATTGGGGATCATTTGGCTGAGCTTCTAATACTCGCTCCATAACCGTTGACCCAATACATAATTGAGCAATAAAG
This sequence comes from Amorphophallus konjac, assembly GCA_022559845.1. Taxonomy (NCBI): domain Eukaryota; kingdom Viridiplantae; phylum Streptophyta; class Magnoliopsida; order Alismatales; family Araceae; genus Amorphophallus; species Amorphophallus konjac. The sequence goes on from CM040123.1 coordinate 97,474,113, forward strand.
GCTTGGCAAAGCTGAGACTCAACTGATGTCATAGAACACAAAACATCTTCTAGCATTTTCCAATCCTGCTGCATTAAAGTCCGCTTCCTACTGAGCGCATCGGCTACAACATTAGCCTTTCCAGGGTGATAAAGCAACTCAAAATCATAATCTTTCAAAAATTCAACCCATCGCCTTTGCCGTAGATTAAGCACTTTTTGAGAAAACAGGTACTTGAGACTCTGGTGATCAGTGAATACCTCAAACTTAACCCCATAAAGGTAATGTCTCCAGATCTTCAAAGCATGAACAACAGCAGCCAATTCTAAATCATGCGTAGGGTAATTCTTCTCGTGCTCCTTCAACTGTCGAGAAGCATAAGCAACAACCCTACCATCTTGCATGAGAACACATCCAATCCCGACCCTAGAAGCATCAGTGTAGATGGTAAACATATCAATGTTATTTGGTAGGATCAGGAGTGGTGCTGAAGTTAATTGGCTCTTCAACTCTTGGAAGCCTTGTTCACATTCCTCGGACCACACAAATTTCACTCCTTTTCTTGTCAGCCTCGTCAATGGTGCTGCGATAGAAGCAAAGCCCTTAATAAACTTCCTGTAGTAGCCTGCCAACCCGAGAAAACTTCGAATTTCAGTGGGGGACTTCGGAGCTTCCCATTCAAGCATGGCTTGAACCTTAGCTGGATCAACTGCCACGCCACTACCTGATATTACGTGGCCAAGAAAATGAACTTCTTTCAACTAGAACTCACACTTATTGAACTTTGCAAACAGCTTGTGTGCCCGCAGAGTCTCCAAAACAACCCTCAAATGCTCTTTATGTGATGCTTCATCAGGGGAGTAAATTAGGACATCATCTATAAACACAACCACAAAGCTATCCAAATCAGGCCTGAACACCCGGTTCATTAAGTCCATGAATGCTACAGGAGCATTTGTTAGACCAAAGGGTAGAACCCGGAATTCAAAATGGCCATATCTGGTTCTAAAGGCTGTCTTGGAAATGTCTTCCTCCTTGATCCGGAGTTGATGATAACCTGACCTTAAATCAATCTTCGAGAACACCGAAGCACCTTGCAATTGATCGAACAGATCATCAATACGTGGCAAAGGGTAACGGTTCTTGACCGTCACTTGATTGAGCTTCCGATAATCAATGCATAGGCGAAGTGATCCGTCCTTCTTCTTTACAAATAGGACTGGGGCTCCCCATGGTGAAACACTAGGTCGAATAAGGCCCTTGTCTATAAGTTCTTGCAATTGCTTCCTTAGTTCTGCCAACTCAGCAGGTGCCATCCGATACGGGGCCTTGGATATAGGCGTCGTACCGGGCACCAAATCAATAGAGAATTCAATCTCCCTCATAGGCGGCAATCCAGGTAGATCTTCAGGAAAGACATCAGGAAAGTCTCGGACTACCTCAATTTCACCCAGCTGTGGAGACTGAGGATTCTCCCTTGAGGTTACCACCAGAGCAAGATAAGTATTACCACCCTTACTTATTAGTCGAGTAGTCTTCATAGCAGATATTATAGACTTCCCCGACTTATTTTGAGGCAAAGGATAGAAGAACTCCCTCTCGCCAGGAATGCGAAAGACCACTCGCTTTTTCCGGCAGTCGATAAGAGCATAATGCCTCTCGAGCCAATCTAGCCCAAGAATAATATCATAGTCCTTCATCTCTAATAGATAGAAGTGACCAGACAACTCCTTCCCTCCGACAACTACGGGTAAGGAGGGATAGCTCTTCTTAGTGGACAAAACTCCAGCAGGAGTGTGCACTTGAAGGGACACATCCAATATTGATGGTGTCAAACCCAAATCATCAGACAATATCTTGGAGAAATGTTCAGACACAAATGAATGAGTAGCACCAGTGTCAAACAAAACTCTAGCATAGAAACCTGATACAAGAAGTGTACCTTCTGACACGTCCTCTGCTTGCTCCACATCCTCTCCAGCCAATGCAAATACTAGTGCCGGTGCTCGGGGACGCTTAGCTGACTTCATTGGTGCTGCAGCTGCAGTCACTGCAGGAGCTTGAGCTGGTGAAAACAGCTGCTGCTTCGGACAATCCCTGATCTTGTGCTCCGAGCTTCCGCACCTAAGGCACTTCCCAGTTACCATCCAGCATTCCTTGCCTCCATGACGTTTCCCACAATGCTTGCATTCACTCTTGATATCCATTGCTGATCTACCTGCACCACTTGCTTGTGTAGAAAATGGCTTCATGGTTGATTGAGGATACGATTGAGTAAAGGGTTTCTTCATGCGATCCTTGCATTGAAACGATGATGACGGCCTCTTCAGTTGGGTCTTCTTTTCTTCCTGGTACAACTCCATGTCACTTTCTTGCCGACACGCCGCACCGAGAGCCTCTTCCATCGAGTGGTGGTTGAAAGCAACCAGTTTTATCCTCAATGATGATCGAAGACCCGATACGAACTTCTTCACCTTCCTCCTCTCATCGGCCACAATGTGAGGTGCATAACGCGCCAACTCAGCAAAACGAGCTTCATATTCCAGCACGGTCATAGACCCTTGGGTCAAAGTGAGGAATTCTTGCTCCATTTTATCTTGAATATGCTCGGGAATGTACTTCGCCCGGAATAGGTGAACAAAGTCATCCCAAGACACCTCTCTAGCCCCATCTTCAAATTGGTTCCTCATCACAGAATGCCACCAAACATCTGCACGTTCCTCCAGCATAAAAGTTGTCAAGTTGACCTTCTCGTCATCACAATGTATGCTTCGAAAAATCTTTTCCATAGACCGCAGCCAATGCTCTGCCACTAGAGGTTGGCTCTCCCCCTTAAAAGAAGGCGGGTTCATCCTCCGGAATCTCTCCATAGCTGACGGTCCTTCAGCCACCCTTGGTACTACCTCTTGATGCAGTTGAGCTTGGGCCTGAGCTTGGATCTGAGCTTGCAAGTCCGCCTGCGCATTTGCCTGGGTCTGCATCACTTGAACCAGTCCTTGCATGAAGGTGCCATAATCAACTAATGGCGGTGGTGGTGGCGGCGGAAATCCTTGTTGATCGCCCTCTGTTTCTCTCCTCGGCTCTTCATCCTGAGCGGAACGACGACGAGGTGCCATTTCCTGAAAGAAAGTGATGAAGTTCGGCCACATTAACAGCCTTATTAGTGTTACCCATCTACTAGTTTTACTCCTTAATCGTGTACTAATGGAGCTATTTAGATCTTGGGATATAGACTTAGCTGATGATCTTATTCATGTAGACTCAACCTGTGGGCGCTCTGATACCACTTCTCTGTAACGCCCCGCCTCGTACCCGGTTCAGTATAACACTCCCGTCGGATACGAGGGGCGACGCCACAGTGGGAAAATACCCAACAGAACGGAAGACGGGTTGAGAATGCACAAATAAAACATATAAATTTTTACAGCGGGAGAATATAACTTTCCATCAGCAATGTCCAATATCATAATAGCCAAACAAATTAAAGTCTTACAAATTTTATTTTAATATCCAGAATTGAAACTTAAAGTTTACAAGAACTAACAAGTAGATCCAACAATGGGAAAAGAACTACTAAGATCACGCCCGCGCCACCGACTCGGGCTCACTCGGATCTACTTCTTCGCTCCCACCAGCAATCTCGCCTGAAATATCAAGTGTAAGTCTACGGGTAGACTTAGCAAGAAATAGAATTCAAACACGTCTATTGTACCAGCATAACAAATTAATTTAAACCACAAGTTGTAACAAAGACTATATCGGTGTACTATGGCATAACTAATCGTAATATGCAGGAGTGATATCCAAATATGCAGGAAGAAAGATTGAAGAAGACGGGAATCAATGTAGGTATTCATAAGTGGAGTTCAAACCTCAGTAGAATTTGCAGAACAAAGACAGATAACAGATACAGATATAACAAAAAGCCCAAAGGCCATATTTTTTTATTACAATTCCGATCTGAGGTAGACAGAAGAGGCAGAATGACCCAGACACATTGCCCAAACTACTATTAGAAGGTCAGAAACAGATACAGATACCAAATCACCTAGGCAATGGCGATGAGGTCTTGATTACAGCGCAGAATCGGAGGAAGATATTCCCCACCTTGACCAGTGAACAAGTTCAACTCCAGGATTTCACCCCCGTGCCCTCGGGGTCAGAAGGACCTCCCCATAGGGGCATTTCTACAGTTTGGCACCAGACCCTTCTATAGTAGCAGTGTCCATATGGTCAAATGAGATCAATAAACAAGTTAAGAAGAATTTGGATAGATTCTAACTCGAATACAAACTGAAATGGTGATACTAACGCATGGATGGAATATGAAATTTTACAATGCTTATACTAACTGGTTCCAAGATAACACTGTTAACATGGTTATACTAACTAATTCCAGGTTAACATTATTATCAAATTAATATGCTTATACTAGCTAATTCTAGGTTAACATTGTTATTAAATTAACATGCTTACATTGACAATCATTATTAGCAAGTTATATTTACAATCCAGGATACCACAACTCCAAGGCATTCGCATTTCCAGAGTATTAACATGTAATTCCATGGTGTTAATACACAATTCCAGGATATTAACACAATGTTCCAGGGTATAATGAATGAAAATAGTATAATTCTATATTAATTTATTATCGCACTAACAATGCTAACAATGTTATACCATAAATAATTCCTAAAAATAGTATTAAATTGCTAACATATTGGTGATCACTTTTGTCTTCTATGCCTAATGCTAATAAAATTGTTTGTAAGACCTAATCAGTGATTTAAGCATGACTTAAATCACCATTCACTCGGAAAACACTATTCACATAGAAATTTTACTATCTTACAAAAATGTAAAAAAATAAGAAAATGGTACATCCGTATTTATAGAACACTTTTGTCTTCTTGAGTATTTTTCGAAAAAATCTATATTTGGATCTATACACCTTTTAAGGTAAGTTTAACAAACTGAACATTATTGTTTAATGTTACAAATTAACATGCTTACATTATTGTTTAATGTTATAAATTAACATGCTTACATTATTGTTTAACGTTACATGATAACATTATTATCAATTTAACATGCTTATACTAACTGGTTCCAAGATAACATTGTTAGCATGGTTATACTAACTAATTCCAGGTTAACATTATTATCAAATTAATATGCTTATACTAGCTAATTCTAGGTTAACATTGTTATTAAATTAACATGCTTACATTGACAATCATTATTAGCAAGTTATATTTACAATCCAGGATACCACAACTCCAAGGCATTCGCATTTCCAGAGTATTAACATGTAATTACATGGTGTTAATACACAATTCCAGGATATTAACACAATGTTCCAGGGTATAATGAATGAAAATAGTATAATCCTATATTAATTTATTATCGCACTAACAATGCTAACAATGTTATACTATAAATAATTCCTAAAAATAGTATTAAATTGCTAACATATTGGTGATCACTTTTGTCTTCTATGCCTAATGCTAATAAAATTGTTTGTAAGACCTAATCAGTGATTTAAGCATGACTTAAATCACCATTCACTCGAAAAATATTATTCACGCAGAAATTTTACTATCTTACAAAAATGTAAAAAAATAAGAAAATGGTACATCCGTATTTATAGAACACTTTTGTCTTCTTAAGTATTTTTAGGAAAAATCTATATTTGGATCTATACACCTTTTAAGGTAAGTTTAACAAACTGAACATTATTGTTTAATGTTACAAATTAACATGCTTACATTATTGTTTAATGTTACAGGATAACATTATTATCAATTTAACATGCTTATACTAACTCATAAGATAGAGTTTTTCAAACAAAATTTATCCTGTAACAAAGTTTAAACAGCCATGGTGGAAGTCAATTTAAAATCAAACCAAAATCATAACAGATTAACCCAAAACAGTACTGCTTGCACTTAACCAAACTACCATCTTACTTAATTCTAACAAGTTTAATAAGCTATCCATGCACAATAGAGATGGTTGAGATACTAAACTTGCCTTAAACCGTGGAGAACAGGGAAGCCTCTGCAGGATCCATGAACTCTCCAGAGCCTTGCTTCCCTCCCGTAGATGGCGTTCTGAACAACACCCAGCCCTCTCCCCAGGGCTTTAACAAAGTCCCAAGCACTCAGATTGGATGAGGCAGGCTAGCAGGAAGGGAAAAAGAACGACATCCCACATGCTCCCGTAGTGCATGGGCTACCCCATGAGGACCCTCCCCATAAACTTAATCACTCATGATAAGGTGGGGGGGGGGCATGGAGTTACCAAAAGGGGAAGATAAGAAGAGAGTTACGTTCTTACGAATGTGAATGACACTATTCACCAGCCCAAACTAAAAATCATAACTATTTATCTAAAATGAATTTGAGAAAACTAATAACTACCCATTTCTAATCATCATGGGCCCCATCTAGGAAAAATATAAAATAAATAAAAACTCTCAAAAAGTAAAACCCAACCCGAAATATGAATAGTAACAATCTTAATTAATTAATCTTAGTGTTAAGGTGTAATTAAGCAATTTGGGCAAAATTTAGACAAATGTGGATGGTGAGATTCGAACCTTAGACCTCAAGGTGAAAGGGCAAATGTCTTAACCAACTACTCTAAGAATTCAATTGTTACATGAATGACTCTTTGTTTCTACTTTCACTTAAACCTTCTATAGGGGTTTTTATAAGTTATATGTACATATATTTGAGATACTAATTTAGTTGAAATATTAATAATACTAATAATGATAATAATAACATTATTATTATATTATGTACATTTTATAAGGGGTGCTACACCACTCTAATTCAATCAAATCAATTATTTCTTAATCAAATTTATTATCATAGAACTAAATCATGATAAAATTTATTGGGTACTACACATCCCCAGACAACACGAGAAGACCCTTGGGGGCCATCCCTCGGGGTTACAGCCAGGCAGGGGCCAGTTCGCCCCGGGGGCATGGCTGCGCGCCCCAGGGAGGGCGAACTCCCTGGGGGCCACGCCCCTCTCTCCAGCCCGGTGGTCCCACGACTCCACTCAGCCTTGGTTTGCCCAATTACGGTCCTACGATGCGGTTCATGTGCCGTACCAGTTCGAGGGGTCAACACGCAGACGTGGAAGCGCAAAGCGACAGCACGACGGGCTCAGCCTCAAGTCAACGTGCACAAGTCTCCACAAGCCGCCACGTATCCTTCACCAACTTGTCCTTTTCTTTCTTAGTTAAATTAGGAAGAAAAAAGGGCCAAAAAATCACATTTTATAGGGTGGGGACCAGCCCCCCCTCTCTCTCCTTGCGAACCCACCTAAACCCCCCAGGGAATTCAAAAAAAAAAAATTAAAGGAAAAAAAAGCCAACCCGCCGAAACCCTTGGGGGTTTAGGCAGACCAGCCAGGGCCCGCCGGCTGGTCTGCCTAAACCCCCCCTCCATGGGGGGTTTAGGTGGACCAGCCAGGCCCCCTTGGCTAGTCCGCGTAAACCCCCATCTGAGGTGGGTTTACGCGGACCAGCCAGGGCCCCCTGGTTGGTCCGCGTAAACCTCTTTCCCCCTCTCTCTCAGTCCGTAACCCACTATTCAATTGGGTTTACGCGGACCAGCTCACCCCCCCTAGCTGGTCCGCGTAAACCCCTTGTGACCCTTCAACTTCCCCTATAAATACCCCTTAGGAGCTCAAGGGGTGGGGCATCGAATCCAAGGCATCTGATCGCAGGCACAAGACTTCAAGCGCGGCCCCAAGCAACGGGCAAAGGAGAATTGTGTGTGGGTGACTTGTTTGGCGGCCTACTACGCCGGGGGTATGTCGTTCGCACTCCCCTCATGCCGTATGTAGCCGTCACACACAGGTCAACACCCACCGTATGTGAGATGTCGTGATACGAGCAGACATCCCCTCATGCCGGGATTTCTTTTCGCACGCCCGTCGGTCGCAACCACACGTGTGCCATGACGTCATGCTTACTCGCAGTTACGAGGCCATGTCCGACCGCTCAACTCGAGTCGCGACTGACCCTCACCCAGATATCGGATCGATGTATCCCCTCAGTTATCCAGTCATAGGCCCCCGTTCGGCAATGCGGCCATGGCCCACGTCACGGGAGGAGCCCTCTGTAAAACGCATAAGTGCTCACTCATCACGCATCGACCCGGGGACCGACCCACGTGTCAGAATAGTCCCATGGCATGCACCTGTTGTACTTTGGCCGTTACGGCTTTCCTATAAAGAAATATATGTCTCAGCACAACACCGCCGATTGGACGAGTGCTCTCGCACCCACGTCCCGACCTTCAGTCTCCTCAGCATCCGTGCCTGACATCCTAACCCCCAGTAAACACCCCTCGGTCCAACACGTACCCCTAGCTGCTGAATGCCCCCAGCCCTCTGCCCACGGCTTCAGACACATATACAAACTTTTCTTCAGCATGGAATGAAGGTATTCAGATTCAATCCGATGTAAATAAACACCGGTTGCTTGCGACCGGTGGGGAAAGACGTCCTGTACATGATTCTCGCAATCGCCTAAGCACTCGTACCCATGAAACCCCTTCTCTCCACGTGTCGCCCGATCACCCGAGCCCACGTGCTGCGCCCTGGTGGCGCTTCCCCTGTCAAACATTGGTTCCATGAGTGATTGTTGAGAGATCGACTGGCACGCCCGCATCTTGTCCGGTTAACCCTTATCCCGACACTTCCGTGCCATTCGACCCTCTCCGACTTTCCGTGAAAGGAGAGTGCCCGATACCGCCATGGGAGGCATGCATCTGTAAGGAGGATACCCGAGATACATCAAACTCCCATATTTTCCTTCCCCGCTGTATTCCTTCCCTCACCCCGGTTAATCGGCATGAAAAAAAAATGCGTGCAACAGAGAGGATGGCATGCCCGGTGGGACGTCTCCCGCCTTCCTTCTTTTTTCTGAAGAAAAGTCTGTGCCAGCCCTAAAGCCCGGTGCCCTTTCCCTATCCTTGCCGGAGAGGCAGAGGAGGGTACTTTTGCGCGCATTCCCCAGCAGCTTCCGGTTCGCGTTCTGATCGTCGGACCACTCTCGACGACTGTCAGCAACCGTCGCCTCCGCAGCACTCAGCTCTCCTGCAACCATGGCAGCCATTACCTACGGCCTCAACATCATTGCCACCCATGCCCGGGTGGGCTACTTGGCGACACCGATCGCTTTTGGCAGCTTCGCCCCGGTTATCGGATCGCCCTACTTCCTGGGTGTGATCCCTGTGGCTGCTTCTCAGCCAACTCTAGTTTCTCCAGTGGCCCCCGCGGCCAGTGCGCCATGCGCACCCCCAGCACCAGTGTCCTGCACGAGTGCCAGGCGTCGGACTATCACTGCAGGCACCTACAGGGCCCCTATATTAACGCCGGCCCGGGTGAACATCAGCCCCCGAGGCCAGCCTCGTCCGATCTCCAACACGGGCCCCACGCCCCAGACTTCGGTCACTATCACCACACCTTCCTCGGGTCCTCAATCCCGAGCTCCAGCCAAGCCGGCACCCAACACGGGCTCCCTGCCCCGGGTCCACGGCTTCCCAGCCTCTTCCTCGGGTCCTCAACCCCGAGCTCCAGCCAAGCCGGCACCCAACACGGGGTCCACGACTTCCCAGCATCTTCCTTGGGTCTCCAACTCCGAGCCCCAGCAAAGTCGGCACCCGACACGGGATTTCAGCCCCAGGTCTACGGCTCCCCAGCATCTGCATCAGGTTTCTGACTCCGAATCCCGGCAAGGCCGACACTCGACATGGGCTCATGGCCCCGAGTTCACGGCTCCCCGGTATTGCACTCGGGACCTCGGTCCCGAGCTCTAGTTGAACTGGCTCTCCCCGTGGGTCTTCTACCCCGGGGGCAATGTTCTTCAGCACCTTCCTCGGGCCTCCCGACCCAAGCCTAGACTATACCGGCACCTACAATGGGTCCTCGACCCAAGGGCATCGGCACCTCAGGGCTTACAACGACGTCGCTTCCCGGTGCAAGAGCTTCATCTCGAGCAGCGGCGACACTCCTATCGGCGCAGGCGAAGGCTTACACCCGAGTCACCCAGCCATCGACTCTCGGTGCGGGTTACTTACCCCGGGGGCGGATCCCAGTAGTTCAGACTGGCGGCTTCACGCTGCCGGTCGCTCCAAGCCGGGTCTTCTCGGTCTACCATCTTGGGGCGGAATCTTCCTCGGCTCCTTAGAAGAAGCATCGTCATGGCCGCAGAGGCAGGTGACTCGATGCTGCAACTAGCAACTCCGACAAGGCGGTCCTTGTCGGCGGCTTGCGGATCCGTCTCAACAGGGGTGAACCAATCATACCCTAGGAACGGACCATTCCCACAATCCCCACTTCCAATCGTTTTGACCTCTTGCATCAAACACGAGAGGACGGGGCGAAGCTCAAAGGAGCGGGTTCCTCGGCGGTAGCCCGGGGGCACCGACCGCAGCCAGGCACACGGCCTCCCAAGACAACTCGTCGAAAAAGTGGTGACAAGGGAGATCAGCAACTTGACTTGAAGAGAATCTAGGTCACCCCAGAAAAAGCTCAAGCCGTTCGAAGGGCGCGTATCACCAACCCCCTGCGAGCACTCAGACGCGGCATCAGACGGGGTGCGACTAGCCTCACAGTAGCATCGTCTGACGACGCCCAGTCGTCCAATGTCCCCCGCGTAACTAAGCGGAGGCAAAGGCGAGCCCGTCCTCGGGCCCTCCAGCAACCTGTCCAGGGTTCTCCTCCGGCTGACGTCGGGAGTGAGCCCTCTCCGCAATGCATCTCGGTCTTTGACAGACTAGGGACGCCTGTCCGCCCCGAGCGACACCCGCGAAGGAAGCGGACGACCCGGTTTATCAATGATGCGGTTGGAGTGTTCACGTGCTACACCACCGGACACCAATCGGACACCCAGTCTGACGACCTGAACCAGCCTCTGTCCCACTTTAGGAGGTCGCGCCACCAGGCTCCGCCGCCTCCCCTAACAGCTCACATAGGCACGTCTGCCGGACCGCAGGCGTCGGAACGCGCAGAAGAAGTCCCGGTAGAAGACCGCGACCCTCCTATGAACGCAGAGCCGGTCAACAACGACCCTCCTACGAACGAGGCTCAAGAAGTGACCCTCGACACTCTTATGATGCGGGACGGAAGTAGGGGGTCTTCAAGATCGCTGTCCTGGTCGCTCTATACTCTCCTAGCGCCTTCTTGACGAACGCGCTATATCGTCCTAGCGCGTTCACAAAAGTTGGCAGAACGACGAACTTTGACGTTGGAGCACCCGTTGATGACTTTGAGGTGTTCAAACACAAGGGGAAAGCACACAGGATGATGGATAACACACGGGGAATGCTGAAATTGAGATCAAACCAACCTAATACTAGCTAGGATAACTTTGGTGAAGGCGGATGTGGGGTGAGTGGCGAGGGAAGAAAGGTGGACGTAGATGATGCTAGGGCAGTGAGGAAGCTTGGCTGGGGCCTCTCACCCGAACCCTTCACAGGGGACGGTGCAGTCGAGCTCCATCCTGACCTTAGCAACATCCTTTGGCGGTGGTGAGGGGAGGCGAACGTTGGTGGAAGAAGAACGAAGCTCCGAATGGAGCCTCACACTCGACCTCGTCTCAGAGCCGATGCATCCGGGGCTTCGATCATCCTCCATTGAAGGGGAAATAGAGAGGATCAGGGAAACAGAATTGGGTCTCGTACCCAGAGAGGGACGGATGAAGGGGGTTTCCAAAGATTGGGGAAGATAGCCATGGCTATGCTCAATCAAACTTTCATAGATTCATTGCTTCTTTTTGATCAAACGAAATGAAATACATATATAGGGGGAAGGGGGAGACAAAATGACGCTAGCACATCGATTACAACCATGGAAAACATCACACATCGAAGACTTTTGGGGAGTTCCGACGCCGGGAAGTTGGACCGTCTGCCACTGCGTTTCTATCTGAGATCGCGCTAGGGTTGACTAGCGCGTTCTTCAGGTCGCGCTACCCAAAGGTAGCGCGTTCATCTTTGGCCTGGCAGCTTCCACGATCTTCTTCGGCCTGGCAGCTTGCTTGATTCCCATCAAAACCCCTCCACTTGGGAAGGTTCATCCTCGAACCTCATAGCTCAAGATCCCCATCTGGAGAACAGCCTGGTTCCCTAAGCTCTGACACCATTTGATGTGGGACGGAAGTAGGGGGTCTTCAAGATCGCTGTCCTGGTCGCGCTATACTCTCCTAGTGCCTTCTTGAAGAACGCGCTATATCGTCCTAGCGCGTTCACAGAAGTTGGCAGAACAACGAACTTCGATGTTGGAGCACCCGTGGATGACTTCAGGGTGTTCAAACACAAGGGGAAAGCACACAGGATGATGGATAGCACACGGGGAATGCTAAAATTGAGATCAAACCAACCTAATACTAGCTAGGATAACTTTGGTGAAGGCGGATGTGGGGTGAGCGACGAGGGAAGAAAGGTGGACGTAGATGATGCTAGAGCCGTGAGGAAGCTTGGCTGAGGCCTCTCACCCAAACCCTTCACAGGGGACGGTGCAGCCGAGCTCCATCCTGACCTTAGTAACATCCTTTGGCGGTGGTGAGGGGAGGCGAACGTTGGTGGAAGAAGAACGAAGCTCTGAATGGAGCCTCACACTCGACCCCGTCTTAGAGCCGATGCATCCGGGGCTTCGATCATCCTCCATTGAAGGGGAAATAGAGAGGATCAGGTAAACAGAATTGGGTCTCGTACCCAGAGAGGGATGGATGAAGGGGGTTTCCAAAGATTGCGGAAGATAGCCATGGCTATACTCAATCAAACTTTCATAGATTCATTGTTTCTTTTTAAACAAACGAAATGGGATACATATATAGGGGGAAGGGGGAGACAAAATGACGCTAGCACATCGATTACAACCATGGAAAATAGCACACATCGAAGACTTTGGGGAGTTCCGGTGCCGGGAAGTTGGACCGTCTGCCACTGCGTTTCTGTCTGAGATCGCGCTAGGGTTGACTAGCGCGTTCTTCAGGTCGCGCTACCCAAAGGTAGCGCATTCATCTTCGGCCTGGCAGCTTCCACGATTTGCTTCGGCCTGGCAGCTTGCTTGATTCCCATCATCTTATAAAGGAGAACCAGCATCTGAAGGCCCTCCTGCAGGACCTCCTCCAGGAACGAGACCTTCATCCTCAGCAACCTGTTAGGCCACAGGCCGAGGCATCGGCACCCCCGGCGGCCCGTGATGCTGCCAACACCTCAGCGGCGGTTGCCCGAACCCCGTTGGCAACTAGGTTTGGCACGCCCCCGGTTGAGGTTCAACCACGAGCCTCCAACACGCCAGTGCCAGAAAATCTCCTGGCGCAACGCGAGATGATCGAACGCATTGTCGAGACAAAGCTCGCCCAGTATAGCGAAGGGGCGGTCACGGTAGATCTCTACAGTGTACCCTACCCGCTTCACCACCAGTTGAAGAATCTTCCTCCAGAGTACTCCAAGCCCCCGAAGCTGCAAAAATTCGATGGGCAGGGGCCGCCACATGAGCACTTGGCCTACTATGTTACGGCCATGGGCGAGTTAGCATTGGACGAATCATACCTGCTCCGCTACTTCGCCACTTCCCTCACGGGAACGGCCTTTCAATGGTATTCCCACCTGAAGCCTAAATCAGTCATCGACTGGACAGATCTCCAGAAGAAATTCCTCGATCGCTTTCAAACGGCCGAGCGAAAGGTTTCCCTAGCCGAACTCTGTTCTCTTCGGCAAAAAAAGGGGGAGAGCACCGTCGACTTCATCAAAAAGTGGCGAGACCTCAGCATGAGGTGTGTCAATCCACCCGTTCAGGAGGACGTCATCACCATATGTCGGTGAGGTCTGGCAGTAGAGGTTAGCGAAAAGCTTCTCGGCACCAATATCAAAGGCTTTAACCAAATCAATTCGGCAGTCGCTGAAATAGAGATGTTCTTCGCCGATAACCCGAGCTATACTGCAGTAAAGGGTAAGTAAGCGCGAGAACGCCAGTCCGGTAAGGAGGTGAATATCATAGATTTCACCCATGCCGCCAAGGCCAGTAAGGAGGCCGAATCCTGTGGCTCTGACAAAAAGCCAATGGATAAACTAGATGTTCCTTCCTTCTTAGAGCGCATGAAGACACCCTTCTCCTTTAAGAAGGAACATACAAAGATGCTCTTCGACCTCTGTATGGCCCAGAAGATTGTCGAGCAGCCAGAAATCCGCAAGCCAGATGAGGCCCTGAAGACCGACGATCCCAGTTATTGCCTATACCATCGCATGCTGGGTCACTCAATTGAAGATTGCTATGTCTTCAAGACCCAGGCGCAGAAGCTGATCCGAGACGGTCTTGTCAAAATGAAGAGCGGTCTCGTCGATCCCCCGCAACCACACACGTGGGCCCGGCCAGCTAAGGTAGCACTCGTGGCTCACCCCTCGGCCAATGTCATCCACATGATGGCCGCATTCTCTCTCTCTCTGACAACGAGTCAGAGGAGCCCAAGGCTAATCGAAGGGAACGTTCGATCTGGTACCCAGGGTGGAGACCTTGGCACGATCAGAGACCTCTCTCCTTCCCCAGGGAGAGAACCCGACGACTCTTCGATATCCTCATCGAGAGGGGGAAAATCATGCCCCGCAACTCACCTGTCGGCTACACCCATTGGGATCGTAGTCACTGTGAGCGACGTCACGCGGTTCGGGGAAGAAAGCGGAGAAGAAGAACGCGGAGCGCGCGGGCTCCTCTTTTTGTTGTTTGCTTGTTTGCTGCAACACAGAGATGAGAGAAGAGAGAGAAGGGGCCACCACGGGAGATTGCTCCGGTGGGGCGAGCGGGACAAATATAGTATAACAAGATATGGGGATTAAACGGCCATAGCGGGAAGTGACTCGCCGCGACCTCGGGGGGACGGGAATGGTGCAAAAATTAAATAACAAGAATTGAAACGGCCATTGGGGAAGTGACTCGCCGCGGCCTCGAGAATATGAGCAGATAATAAGATGACAGAATATAAAGAGAATATAAAGAGCGGGAATTTAAACGGCCATTGGGGAAGTGACTCGCCGCGGCCTCGAGAACATGAACAAATAAGAATATAACGTATAAGAACGTGAATTTAAACGGCCATTGGGGAAGTGACTCGCCGCGGCCTCGAGAATATGAGCAGAATATCACAGAATATAAAGAGAATATAAGGACGGGAATTTAAACGGCCATTGGGGAAGTGACTCGCCGCGGCCTCGAAAACAAAATGTGATCGCCAGGGGCCGAAAGATCCCAAAAATAAGAAAGTGATCGCGCCTACCTCAAGAGCGGGAGATGGCGGGTTGCTTCTTCCTCTCCCTCCGGCCGGCCGACGGAGAGGGATTTCCTCGGCTACCCTTGCAAAACAACGACAAACAAATGACAAGTGGATTAGAAAGATGGAGGTGTAGTATTCAAATCCTTGCGATAAAAATAACGAAATGATGGCAAGACACACACCTGGTTGGTGTTATCTTTTAAACCCCTCTCGGACTCGAGTAGGAGGAAAATGAGATGATGGATGCAAGAAGTATATAAGAAAAGGCCCCCTTGTGAAGGGGGATGGAGGATGCGAGATGATGAATGCAAAAGAACTACGAAGAAAAGGAAAGAATTGGCTTATTTAGATGTGCCGATGTTGAAATCCGGCGGAGCTCCGGCAGCGTGGGGACGACGTGGAAGCGCGGTGGATGAAGACGACCTTCCTCTCGCGAGCGTGGGCACCCGAGAAGCCGGCAGAACCTCCACCTACAAAAGACCCGACGGGTTAGAAAAATGACTCCGTAGCCTCTGGGCTCCGGCAGCCTATCGGATCACTTCGAAGCTCTCCCAGAACTGAGGGGGTGGGCCTCTATTTATAGGGCTCCGGAGGGTGGAGGCGTCCAGGACCCTGGACACCTCCATCAGGGCCGAAATAATATTTTATTCTATTTTTATATATTTTTTTAGAATACTTTTGTGGAGGCGTCCAGGGTCCCGGACGCCTCAAGCAGGTCCACCGAAAACCGGCGACGGCCGCACGCGGTTTGGTACAACGCGTGGTTTTGTGAACGGCGCCTCGTGATTCAGAAATGGGCGCGTCCAGCTGACTGGACGTCTCTAAAATTTGGATTTTTTTCACACACGACAAACCGTCGTTCGGTGGGCGGCGCCCGTGAGGGTTTTGATGGAGGCGTCCAGGGGCCTGGACGCCTCCAAAATTATATTATTTTTTTATATTTTTTTTGTCTTTTATACCAGGGCTGGCATTTTAATTTTTTTATTTGTTTTTATGGAGGCGTCCAGGGTCCTGGACGCCTCCATTAATATGTATTTTTTATTTATTTTATTTTTTTATGCCAACTTGCATTTTATAAATATTTATTATTATTAGTTTTTATGGAGGCGTCCAGGGGCCTGGACGCCTCCAGTAAAAAATATATATATTTTTATTTATTTTTGGGCCCTGAGGAAAATAAAAAATAATAAAATAAATTAAAAAGATGGGGGCGTCCAGGGGCCTGGACGCCCCCATTAAGACCCACCCGGGTCCTCAAATCAGGCGTCGGCGACCGCCCGGTAGACCCTCTTCTTGATTCCGGAACCTCCTGATGCGTCCGACTGGTGTTGATGCCGTCCGAATGCCGTGACGAGACGATTCCGGATGCCGAAAAAGAGAGAAGAAGACCCGAGAAAAGGAAGCACTCGAGTGATTCAAAATGCGTAAGCCGTTGCGGGGCGTTGTATAGTAATATGAGACTTTCTCAGGAGGCGTCAAGAATGGCGTGTCTACAGCTGCCCCGCCTTGGCGTCTGCTTTGCAAGGGAGCGACACGTAGTGGAATGGTATCGAAGTGGAGTGGAGTGAAGTGGGAGCGGACTGATAAGTTGATGCCAAGGTGTGATGAGACACGCTTTTGACGTTACTGTTTGGAATCTTTCCTGGAGTTTCAATGAGGCGACCTTGAAGAAGGTCTTTCAAACATTGACGATTGCTTGGACAGAGATCAAATAAGGGAGGGTGAGATGTGCGCTTAGGCACGAAACAAAAGGAGACCAACTTCTCGGTGTGGAAGTACCTGGGTCATAAACCGGAGGTTTCACCTTTGGGGAGCGGTTACCAGCCAATGTGGAAGTGCTGCGGCCAAGGTGGGTCAAACAAAGTAAAGGAATATCTGAGGGTCTGTCCAAACAAGGGTCTCCTTTGGAAGAGCAGCGTAGGGCTGTCTCAAGGAAACTCAGTATTTCATTCGGAGTGGAATATCTCATATTTGTGGGAATTGGAGCACAACGGCTTTCACAATCGAATCACTTGAATGATCTTCCGCAATAAATCAAAGTCCTATATGAATGCATGCTGGGTTCAAAGAAAAATTTAAAAGAAACTAAAATAGAAAATAGCCAAGGATAATATTGTCAACTTGTGAAGAACGGGTCAGGATACCGACCCGGTGAGCTGATACTGGGCTGGGGCCCGTTTATCCGCGTACCAACTCACTGAATGGAACCGTCGTCCCTATTCTATCACAAATTGACGGCCTATCCGTACAACCCAAATTCTTCCGGGATCATCACCGTTTTTTGTTGAAGGGGAACTCAGATCCTAGATTCGTTCGGGCCGCACGGTCCTCGGCATGTTCTAGTAGCGTACGTATCATATACTATGATGCATGACATGGTGGGACCAACCAATGAAAGGTGGGACAGGAGATAGGACAAAGACGTCCGTTAGTAAAACCTGCACAGGCCAGCAAAGGTTAGCAACATCATAAAGTAGCAGAATCATAGCAGAATCGCACCACAGTTCAAAGGAGATCCAGACAAAATCCTGATAGCGACCGCTGATGTGACATGTTCTGTCCTGTAGCACCCTTCCCTTCCTATAAGAACTCCCCTTATGCTAGTTCATTCAAATGCACCAAGGTGGGTTTTGGAAGCTCAGGAGAGGAAAGAGAGGAGAATCTAGAGATTTCAGGATGGAAGGAGAGTCTTCCCGCGTTATGAAGAGGAGCAGGCCTAGCAGCGAGATCAGGCGACTCTCCGACCTCGAGGGTCATCTGAGTGGGACGATCTTGTCGCATATGGTAAGCTGATTCATTTCAAATTTTCCATGTGAACCTTCTTCTTACTTCCTTCATTTCATCTTTCTTTCCTCTTCCAGCCATATCCACTCTTCCCAGGCCCGAGGAAGTTTTCCAAACTGCCATGTCTTTCAAAGCTAACTTCCAATATCTCCATTGGCATGAGAGTCATACTCTCGAAGTGGCATTTGCAGGGGCTCCTTATTCATGCCAAGCATTACGAGAAGATTCGTATGGACTGGGCGGCTATGGACGCACTAGTGGAGATCTGGCATCCCCAGACCCACACTTTTATCTTCCCGACCTTCGAGGTGACCATCCTCCTCGAGGAGGTGGAACTTCTGCTCGGATTGAAGAAATTCAAGAGTGACGGGAAGGTGAAGGCTATGCGGATGCTGACACGGGGGACTTCTGAAAGTGTCCTTGGAAGCTTCATGCCGCCCGACGCAGCCCGAAAGGTCCGTACCCAAAAGGGGATCGATCTCCAAAAGCTTGCGGAGTGGGTCATGGACGCCCTGAGAGGGTTACCAGACGATGACTATTTGGAGGGAATCATGAAGGGGTTCACCATTTGTCTGGCGGGTGCTCTCTTGTTCCCTTATACCGACAACATGGTGGAGGAAGACCAACTGGGTGCCATCTGCGGGATCTGGCGTGGAAAGAGGGTGGGACCCGCCGTCCTTGCCTATCTTTACAGCGGTCTTACTGCCTCGAGCATGGGTAAGCCTCCATTTGGTTGTGCACTTGTCTTGAATTGCTGGCTGGATTTGCATTTCAAATTCGACCACCGCGAGGGAATGCCAACCGCTTCGAAGCTCTTCCAACAAAGCCCTCTTCATCACATAGCCGACGTGTTAGGCTTCAGTGGTACTGTAGTGAACCGCGTTCCGTGGCTGAAGAAACGTGAAGACTGGCGGTCTCACTTCCGCACCGTGACACAAGGCTTTTTTACTTGCGCACCGGCATGTTTGCTTTCGCTAGATCTCCTCATGAGGCCTTCTCCCGAAGTTGATCTTCAACTGATCGGCGCGACCGAGTTTGTTCTTTACAACGCGCATCGGTGCTGCCTCCAGATTGGCATCCCACGCCATTCGTTCCCGCCACCGACTGGCATCGTTCCTTTGAAGAAGAGGGAGTTGGGCACTGAAGCGGACGCGAAGGAAGCGAAGGCCATTAAAGCTCCCTGGAAGACAAGTGTTGCGGGAAAGGCATTAGCGCACGTGGTGGAAGAATGCGAGCCGTGGAGGGCTTATGTAACCGAACTGGGGAAGTTAAGGCCTAAGGCGCCTAAACCCCTGATGTAGCTCATTCTGCTTTCTGATGGAATAAAATATGGCATTTGGATGTTTCGGACCCCCGTCCCCTTAATTATTATCTTTTTTGTGGTTTTTCTTTTTCTTTCCTTTTTTTTTCTTTTGTTTGGATTATATACATGCTCTAACCCCTTTTTTCTTTTTATTATATTTTTTATTATTTTTTTTATTATGGGGGCATCCAGAGGCCTGGACGCCCCTATTTTTTTAATAATTTTTTTTTAAAAAAAAAAATTTTGGGGCGTCTAGGGTCCTGGACGCCCCTAATTTTTTACTTTTTATTTTTTTAATTTTTTGGTTTGGGGGCGTCCAGGGACCTGGACGCCCCTAATTTTTTATTTATTTTTTATTTTTTTAATTTTTTGGTTTGGGGGCGTCCAGGCGCCTGGACGCCCCTAAGGTTTTTTGAATTTTTTTTTTAAAAAATAAAATAAAATAAAAAAGTGGGGGCGTCCAGGCGCCTGGACGCCCCAATTAAAGCTTAATCTATATATAGGGGGGCTCCCCCCCTAACTCACTTACTGTTCATTCTGACCGTCCAGCCACTCCAAACGACCCATTCTTAGTCCCAATGGAGCGAGGAGGATCGAGCCAGGGTCCAGGGAAGCGGAAACGACTGGCTCGTCGTGCGAGGAGGTTGAGGGATGATGCCGAGGAGGCCGCAGCAGAGGAGATTGCTGCGGGTGAGGAGATGGAGGTGCCGCTTCTGGCCGCAGAGGCCGCTGCGGATGCTGGTGACGCGGGAGAGGACGATCACGACCCGGTAAGTACTTCGGAATTCTCACTTTGTGGTTCAATAGGCTAAAACGGGCGTGCGAGAGGCTGTGAGAGAAGGCCGGGTAGTGAGAGAAGGAGGCGTCCAGGGGCCTGGACGCCTCCACTTTTTCTTTTTTCTTTTTGTTTATTTATTTATTTACGTAAATAATAAAATAAAATTAAAAAATAAGGAGGCGTCCAAGGCCTAGGACGCCTCCATAATAATATATATATTATATATATATATTCTTTTTTTGTTTTTGGTTCTTGGATTTTTTTTCGAAAAAAGAAATAAAGAAAATAGGAAGGAGGCGTCCAGTGGCCTGGACGCCTCCAAAAAACAATATATATATATATATATATATATTTTTTTTAAAAATAAAATAAAATAAAAAGAATAAATGGTATATACAGTGTTATTGTTTATTACTGTTCATGATGCTGATGTGTTCTTTGTTGGTTTTTGTGGTGTGCAGGGCGTGATGAAGGGCCGGATCAGCTGGTCCTTGGTGGTGGCAGCATACCGCGGGCTGCCGGACTTCCAGAGGGCGCGTGTGGACGCCATGGGCTTTGGAGCTTTCCTTAGGATCGAGCCCTTCCGGCTCGACCTTCCTCTTATCCAGGCATTGAGGGAGCGGTGGCACGCACCGAGCCGGGCGTTTCTGATGCCCTGGGGGCACATGGTGCCGACGCTGGAGGACGTGGCTCGGATTACCGGGCTACGGGTTGACGGAGAGGCAGTCAGCAGGGTCACCTACCCCGACTACCGAGAGAGTGCCCTGGACCTGCTGTGGTTAGAGACGAGCGTGACTGATAGAGACAGCAGGGTAGTCGGCCAAGTGGAGATCATGGAGGCGCTCGGATTCGTCGACCCGCGCCAGCGGGTTAGCGAGACTGGAGCGGAGTTCTTGGCTCGACTGGAGGGGGATGCTCGTGCAGCTTTCACCCAGGATCCGAGCGAGAGGGAGCTGGTGGACCTAGATCTTCGGAGGTTTCTTTTCTTCTTCCTGGGCCGCCTTCTGCTGGGGACGAAGGGGGATGGCATCCACTGCCGTTTCCTCGGGATCTTGGCGGATCTGGACAGAGTGGGACACTACGCGTGGGGAGCGGCTCTGCTTGCCCATTTGATTGCTGATCTCTCCCAGACTTCGGAGAAGGAGACGATAGTCAGCGGCTTCGCACCTTTCCTCCAGGTAAACATTTTATTTATGCATTCCCACAGTTAAATATGCAATTATTGTACTAATGATGTATGATGGATGCAGGTGTGGAGCTATTACTATTTCCCGATGGGGAGGGCTAGGCATGGGAACAGGAGGGCCGTGCCTCTGGTGCGGCAGTGGAGGCCGGTCGTGGTTGCAGCACCCCACGGCTACCAGTTGGCGTCACTTCGTCGGGAGCTGAGCGAGTATCCCGAGGCCATGGTATGATGCGTATGATTTTTTTTTTTTTATGTTTATGCATGTGACTGAATGGTAACTAACATAATGTATGTATGGTGATGCAGGTGGTGTGGAGGCCCTACCTGGGCATGGGCGATGCTGGCCAGCCCTGGGTTGTAGCGGGTCTTCCTCGCTTCAGGCGGGACGTGTGGGTCCATTGCCTGAACGAGATTGAGCTGCTGCGGCTTAGACTGGTCATGAGGACGTTGGGGCTGGCCCAGGAGTGGGTTGATGTAGATGCGCCGGCCCGCATTGGGCGGAAGACCAAGGGGAAGGCAAAGATTGTGGACTGGCGTACGCGCTTCCCAGCACAGTACCAGGACTGGCAGCAGGGCGGGGTCCCAGTGGTGTCCCATGTACAGGACAGCACAGATTACATGAGACGATATCGAGCTACGTACGGGGACCGCCTCTCCCTCGGTGGTATGGCAGGGGTAAGTGTGAAATGAAAATGCTTCACCCTTCTATATGTATATGCATGTGGTACTGACTTATGTGCAATGCAGGATGCTCGTGATACCATGATCGCCGACCTGCGGGCCCAGCTGGCGGACGCCAGGCGGCAGTTGGTGGCCATCCGACAGGAGTTGGAGATCCTGGTGAGTCTATGCAATGCATTTTTTTTTTTTTGTGACCTGGATTTTTGATGCTTAACCTTTGACTGATGTTTGCCCGTGTTTCAGCAGGCCCACCAGACAGCGGCAGCCGGGATGGCTGGTGGAGCGGGTTCCAGTTCGCGGGGCCCTCCTCCGGAGGTTTCTGCCCTCCAGGAGCAGCTGGCGCACGCGGTGGCTCGGGCTGAGGAGGCCGAGCGTGACCGCGAGGCTCGAGTGAGTGTTTGCTTGGCCCCGACCCTTTTCTAGCTGCTTTCCTTCTATCACTGTACTCTTACGGTGCATGCGTGCTTTGACAGGTGGCCGAGATTCGGGAGGCCCTGGCCCGTGCTGTTCGTGCTGAGCAGGAGCGCGATGCCTGGGTGGCAGAGCGTGACGCCCGGATTGCGGAGCTCGAGGAGGAGCGTCGACGGGAGGCTGAGGAGCTCCCTCGTGACGTGCTGGATCTGCGGATCGCCCTCGAGCTGTCGAGGAGAGAGGCGATGAGGGAGAGAGAGGAGAGGGATAGGGATAGGGAGAATGTGGAGAGAGAGAGGGAGAGCGTGGAGAGAGAGAGGGAGAGGGATAGAGAGAGAGAGAGGGAGGAGCGACAGCGGGATCAGACCGAGAGGAGGGCTCTAGAGGCCCAGCTGCTGGAGCTCCGATTGAGTCTCGGCACGGCGGAGGGGAGGCTTCGGGAGAGCGAGGAGCGGTACCAGAGGGCGAAGGAACGCGGGGCGCGACTTCGTTAGTCTGGTTCTTTTTCCATGGGCAGCTATCTGGTCTCTTCGGCCGAGGAGCGTCGTCGCGCGTTCGAGGCTGGAGTGCCACCGCAGGGCGAGGCGAGCACGGCTTCTCAGGGTTCGCAGAGGCCCCCTAGGGATCCCCGGCAGAGGAGGGAGGAGAGAGATGACCAGGAGGGTGGTGGTGAGAGTTAGGGAGTTGCTTGTACACGTCACCCTTCTCACTGTATGATGTACTTTCGGCTATTATATGAAATGGAAATGGCTTTTTTGTGTTGTGTGTACCTTTCTCTCTCCCACACTTTTTTCTTTGCACTGAGTTGTCCTTTGAGGCACGCTCCGCGAGACCTTGCCCTGAACAGCGGGGAACTACGCTTTGCACGGGGGGATTTTGTTTCCTTTTCCCCCTTTTGGGCGCGTCCAGGCGCGAGGACGCGTCTTAATCCTTGAATTCAAATTTAAAGCGTCGGGTGGCCTTTCTTCTCCCGTGCCTTACCCGCAAACGAGCCCGCCTTCTGCCGAAACTCGCTTGCCCCTTTTCTCGTCTTCCTCCTCTTTTGATCGATGGAGTTCGGTGGGCCTGACCACGGTGAAGGTGGAGAGGGACGCGGGACCCCTCGCCCAAGGAGGGACGCGCCCGAGCACGGAACGGCGTCCATGGAGGAGGAAGGGCCGCTCCGGGCCCCCGAGGGACCCGAGGGGCCCGATGGCGTGGGAGGAGGTGAACACGGTCCGGTAGGTGCTTCGATCTCTTCCTCTTTTAATTCATTTTGGGTTTTGAAGCGAGCCACGCGAGGGGGGAAAGGGTTCGGCGAGTGTTGCACTCAAATGATGGATGCGTCCTAGACAGGGGACGCGTTCCTTTTGACTGATGCGGGGCCCCTTTCTTGGTGCAGGACATGGCAAGGACCCTGGGTCTGGCCGATGAGTGGATGAGTGCAGACGAGGCGAGCCGCGTCAGGAGGGAGAGTCGCGGCAAGGCGAGGCTCGAGGAGTGGCCCGTACGTCTCCCTGGACAGCAAGGGGGTATACTGGTGCAGGATAGTGCCGACTTCCTGCGGCGGCAGAGAGAGAGCTACGCGGGGCTTCCCCAAGCTGGGGACACACGTGGCATCGGCGGCTCGCGCGCCCAACTGTCAGAGACTAGGCGGCAGCTGGCCGTCGCTCAACATGAGTTGTCGCTCCTGGTAAGTTATGTGCCGCACTTTTAACTTCAGATTTTGGAGTTTCACTGACGGCCGTTGTTTCTTTTGTTCCAGCGTGCCCAGCAGACAGCGACGGTGGGAGTGGCTGGCGGATCTTCCAGTTCCTCGGCCCCTTTTCTCGAGATTGCCTCCCTCCGGGAGCAACTTGCCGGTGCGGTGGCCCGCGCGACCCGGGCGGAAGAGGAGCGTGACGCCTGGGTGGCGATTGTAGCGGAGCTGCGGCATCGCGGTGAGGAGAGACCTTCTCCAGACATCCTGAAGTTAAGGGTTCTTCTGCAGATGATGAGGAGAGAGGCAGAGAGAGAGAAAGCCGAGAGAAGGTCCGAGCGACAGCGGGATCTGACCGAGAGGAGGGCCTTGGAGGCCCAAGTGAGGGAGCTCCAGCTGGGCCTTCAGGCCGTCGTGCAGAGGCTAGGAGGGATGGAGACGCGCTACGAGAGAGCGCGAGAGTTCGGGGAGCGACTCCGCCAGTCCGGTCGCTTTGCCGCCAGTGGCTTCTTTGCCACGCCAGGGGAGGAGCAGCGAGTCACTGCTGCGGAGCTGGGGCCCAGAGGCGAGGCAGGTGCTACTGCACGGGGATCCCGGAGGCTTCTGAGGGACCCTCACCTCGGGGGAGAGGAGGAGAGTGCCCAGAGAGATGAGTGATGGTGAGGATTGGCGAGCTAGTGGACCCGCCACCTCTCTATGATTGTAGTGTTTGTGACAGCTTATGTAGAATTATGAATGGAGTGATTTGATTTTCTGCTGTTTATTTGTTCTTTTGTGCGTTCCTTCTTCCCTACACTTCTTCTCCTTTGCACTGTTCCCATGTGATAGGTCTGCCGAGACTCCGCTCCAAGCGGAGAATCGCGTCTTGTTGTGACCATTTTCCATGGGAATCTGCCGTCGAAGTCAATACTGACGGCCCTAGTTTCTTTTCCCGAATGCTGTGTCAAATTTTGCGGACGTCCTCCAAATTATGATAGGGTATCCCTAGACAACATAGGGGCTATTCGTCCTACTCTTCGTTCAGTCAATCACCATGTGTGAGCGGTGAAGCGACACATGGGACCGCTTGGCAGGTGCCTCATTGCGAGGGCTATTATTGACAAGTGATGGAGGCAATCTTGGCCCGCACTCTTTCCATTTCTATAAATTCTTGTCCCTTTTATCCTCCCAGGTATATCGAGAGCTAACTCGAGGAGCACAATTTCTTACGGGAGAGGAGGAGTTCAAAATTCTGAGAGTTGGATGGAGGGCGAATCTTCCCATTCCTCGAAGAGAAGCAGGTCCAGTGGTAGTAGTTCCAGGAGGCTTTCAGACCTTAAAGGGCACTTCAGCGAAAGGGCCCAATCACAACTCGTAAGCCAAGTTTTCTTACCCTTTTCTCATTCTTTCTTCCTTTCTTCTGACCAAACCTCACCCCCATTCCTTGTATGTGTAGGTTGTGATGAAATCATAAATCTTATGGGAGTTGGTAGTAGTAGCGTACAGGGGCCTCCCAGATTTTCAGAAGGCGAGGCTAGACGTGATGGGATTTGGTACCTTCCTTCGGATCGAGCCGATCCAGCTTAACCTAGTCCTGATCCAAGCCTTGTGTGAGAGATGGGACCCAGTGAGCCGGGCATTCCTGATGCCCTGGGGGCACATGGTGCCCAGCTTGGAGGATGTGGTCCGGATCACAAGCCTGAAGGTAGAGGGCGAGGCAGTGACCGGAGTCACTTACGCGGACTATAGAGAAGGTGCCCAGAAGTTACTGGGTTTGGACCTGGATGGTCGGAAAAATAGGTCGGTAGCTAGGGCGTCCCTGATGGATGCATTAGGGCTCACCGACACTCGTCGGCGGGACGATGAATCCTCAGAAGAGTTCATGGAAAGGATAGAAATAGGATGCCGCGCCGTGTACTGCACAGATTTCGGTGACTGGGAAAGATGCAACATAGATTTGAGGAGATTTCTCCTCTTCCTTTTGGGGAGATTGGTACTGGGCTCGAAAGGGGACGGTATCCAATGTTTCTTCCTGGAGCTGCTGTCAGACCTTGAAAGAGTAGGGTATTATGCCTGGGGAGCCGCCATGCTGGCACACTTGTTTGCAGGCCTATTCCAAGAAACGGATCGTGAGATGACTGTGAGTGGTTTCACACCATTCATCCAGGTATTTTTTATTTTTGCTTGTTTTGTATTTTTTTTGTGTTTTTGTAAAGTTCTGATGGCCTGCGCCGAGCAGCTGTGGAGCTATTATTACCTCCCTATGGGGAGAGCTCGGCATTGGCGACCTGCGATGGTGCCGGTAGCCAGGCGGTGGGAACCCATCATGAGTGCGGCACCCCTAACCTACCAACTGATGGTGCTAAGGCGAGAGCTACAGGAGTTCCCTGCAGCGATGGTAAACTGGAGACCCTACTCAGACATGGTCGATGCCGACCAGCCGTGGGTTCTAGCAAGTCGTGCCCGGTTCGGACGGGAACTATGGATGCACTGTCTGAATGAAATCGAGCCGCTTCGGCTACGATTAGTTATGAGGACTTTAGGACTGGCTCAAGAATGGGTGGATTCAGCTGCGCCACCTCGTGTCGGGAGAAAGACGCGGGGACCGTCGACCTGCATTGACTGGCGCGTGCGATTCCCCGAACAGTATGAGGACTGGCAACGGGGTGGCACGATTGTAGAATCACAGGCGTGGGATAGCGAGGACTACTTGCGTCTATATAGGACAAAGTACGCAGAGCGGCTCCAACCCCGGGGACTTGCGGAGGTAGGTTTCCCCTTTTTATTTTTTCTTCTTTCTCCTTTTTTCTCTTTTTTTGGTTTTCCGGTGGAAATGTTGACTCGTATGGCTGTAGGATGTCCGGGATGCCATGATAGCGAATTTACGAACTCGCTTGGCAGAGATGGAACAACAGTTGGGCGATGCCCGCGGAGCTACGAGCGCCTTGGTAGGTGTACAGTATGTTCCTAATTAAAACCCCAGATTCCAGATGTTGGCTGCTAATTCACGCGGTCGTAGCATGCCCAGATTGGCGCGGCTTCCCCAGCGATGGGAGTAGGTGGTACCTCCTCCAGCTTGTGGATTCCTACCTCTGAACTTAACTTGCTTCATGAGCAACTTGCTCACGCCACGCAGCGTGCTGCGGAGGCAGAAGGGATGCTCCGTATACAGGTAAAAGTTTCAGCGTTGAGTTCTCTTGGTTTACGCCTTATCGCGTATCTGAGATGGTACATTTGGCAGGAAAAGGAAACGGAAGGAGCGCTTGCCCAAGTTACGCAGAAGGAGGCTAGGATAGCAGAATTGGAGAGGGAACTGCGGCGTCATCCTGATGACGACTCTTCCAGGGATGCTATGGAACTGAGGATCACTCTCCAGTTGGAGAGGGAAGACCGTGAGAGAGAACGTGCAGAGAGAGAAAGAGACGCGGAGAGAGAAAGAGCCAACAGATTGACTGAAAGGGAGGAACGAAGGGCCATGGAGGCCCAACTATTCGAACTCCGAATCAGCCTTGGCCTTGCTGAACAGTGGCTGAGAGATGGTGAGGAGCGCTACCGAAGAGCACAAGAGCGTGGCTTTCGTATTGGTAGCTTCTCTACTGCTTCCGTGGATCAACGCCGGGATGTGGGAATAGGAAGGGGAGTACAGAGCGGTAGGAGTACCGCTTTTCGTAGTTGGGTAGCACCTTTGAGAGCGTTTTGCCCGGAGAGTAGTGGGACGAGTGATGCAGAGAGAGAGGGCGGAACTTGATGTAATTTTTTTGGTTTTTGGAATAAAATACAAGGTTTGGTTTGTTTGTTTTTCACCTATACTTCTGTTGCCTAAATCCCTGCACACATCACTGAAACAAACAAATCAGAATTTCTGTTCTGACTTGGCCCCTTGCTCAATAAGCAAATGGTCACTGTGACTGTCCTTGATAACTGGTCAAGGGG
Source organism: Amorphophallus konjac (assembly GCA_022559845.1). Taxonomy (NCBI): domain Eukaryota; kingdom Viridiplantae; phylum Streptophyta; class Magnoliopsida; order Alismatales; family Araceae; genus Amorphophallus; species Amorphophallus konjac. Next base: position 97,502,129 of record CM040123.1, read on the forward strand.
CCAAGCCTTTATTTAACGAAGGCAAGGGAAAGATGCGGTGATGATAAATGCGACAGGCAAGCACACGAATGCAAGCGGTATTAAAAGTGAGATGCTGCACGCAAATGTAATCATGCAAAATTGATTTGTTTTCCTTTTTTTTATATTTGATATATTTTTTTTATTTTATCATAAAAAGATTTTTTTTGTTTGTAAATATGTGCATTTTCTCTTTTCCATTTTTTTGTGCTTTTATCATTTCGATTTTTTTATTGCTAACGCCCGGCAAGCACCCAAATGGTACCTGACCTTCGTGAAAACAGGGGTTTCTTACTAACCTCCCAGGTATCCTAAGTGCACATCTAGGTTGATTTGGGCCTCTAGACCCCTCGAATGATGATCCCACCGGCTAAGACTTACCCTGATGACAATACCGTCATGCCATGCTTAGGCTCCCAGTTGCTTCCGACCACAGGGATTCACCCAAAAGGTGTTTGAGGTAAAAGATTTGCCCGACCCGGGTCTGTTTCCTCACAACTCTAGATGGTATATGATGGAACACCCTGGAATCCTAACGACCAACCGCGCGACGCTGACCCGGAATCAGACGCCGTCGCACCCATAGGTGACGCGCTTGCATTGGTCTAAGCCCGAGGTTAGACAAGAAGACATCAAGGTGGTAAACAGGGGTCTTGACCAGCCAGAAACACGGAGACTCCTTCGCAGCGATAGCTTTTGCTTTTCAAAGTAGGCAACCATATGTGTATATTAAAATAAGGTCGCAGACCCTAGGCAGTTTTAACCTTTCAGAAACTCCATCGAACCTTCATCTTTAGAGGGAGAAGGAAGAGTGTAGGGGATAAACCTCCTGAGAGGACCGACAAAGCCGTTAACCCGGCGAGCGAATAAGGGCCCATTAACATCTTTCCCTTCGGACAACTTCGGACCAAATCTCGAGCATTTACATTCCACGGCCCCCTTTGTGGATTCAAACTTTTGCTTTGAGGGGTTCCGTTTATCGCACCAGGCACGGTCACGACCAGACTTTTCTCTTGATTTTGACTTTGTATTTCTTTTTGTGAGGGAGATATAGTCGTTTGACGTTTGTGGGCTCCCTTTTTGTATGCCTGTGGGGACACTGCCCTCTTCTCGTGCACTGATCGATGCTCGAGGAAATGGATCCTATTCTTACCCTTGGGGTTTGAGTTTCGGTTTCTCATGCTCAGCGTTTTAAGGGCGCCGACTGTCTCATTTGGTCGAAGAGAAAAGAATAAAGATCACAGCTTCCGGAGATCTTCTAGGTGTGGCCCTACCGTAGGTGATGCTGCCAACTTTTTTGAATAAAATACATAAGTGAACACATGTTAGCTTCCTTCGAGCGAGCATAGGCCGACGTGGCCGGACAGGGGTCTCCACGGTTCTGGCAAACCAAGACCCGGTGCCTACTAAGCCTTAATGGGCCCTATCCTAACATGAAGGTTAGATGCAGGGACTTAACTACATGGTGACTGCCAGGCATCGGCATTTTGAATTTTCCATATTTTTAGTGGTTTTCAATATTTCTTTATTTTTGATGTTTTTTATCTTTTCATCATCATTTTTTTTTGTTTTGGTGCTAAGGGTAGTATTTCTTAAGATAAAGCCCATTCCAGGGGTGGGATAACTCGGTCCCTTCGGCGTTGACTAGCTTGTAGGCGTTGCCAGGGTGCACGGCTTGAATTATAAATGGTCCTTCCCAATTGGGTTGGAGTTTAGAACGCGGCCCTCCAGGATTGACAAAAATTCTTTTTACGACCATCTCACCGACTTTGAATTTTCTCTCAACGACTTTCTTTTGGTAAAAGCGAGCGAGTCTATTTTGATACACACGCGCGTGTTCGGCAGCGGCCAGTCGCTTCTCATCCAAGAGTTCCAACTGGGCGAGGAGTGAATTACGACGATCGTCGAGGGGAAATTCCTCGTCCAATTGTACCCTGAGAGAAGGGATCAGAGTCTCGTACGGGACTACCGCTTCCATACCATAAGTGAGGGCAAATGGAGTCTGCCCAATGGGGGTACGGATTGAAGTGCGATAGGCCCATAGGGCTTCGATAAGCTTTTCTGGCCAGTCTGAAAACTTACTAGACTCGCAGGTTTTTTTAATGATTTTGAGCAATGTTTTATTGGTGGCCTCCGCTTGGCCGTTACCTTGTGGGTAATATGGCGATGAATGATGCAATGCAATTGCGTACCTTTTGCAGAGGTCCTGTAGGTCCTGAGAAATGAATTGTGGCCCATTGTCGGTGACGATCGTGCTTGGGATGCCGAATCTGGCGAGGATGTTCTTCATGATGAACTTGCAGACTGTTGATGCCTTGATTTCCGCGTAAGCTTCGGCTTCGGCCCATTTGGTGAAGTATTCCGTCGCAGTAAGGATGAAAGATTTCTGCTTGGTGAGGGAATTGGGATCACCTAGGGGACCAATGATGTCGAATGCCCACATGGAGAAAGGCCATGGGGAGGATATTGGATGAAGTGAGGAAGATGGTGAATGGATTTTATCGGTGTGAAGTTGACATTTGACACACCTACGGACATAGACAGCACAATCTTCTTCCATAGTGGGCCAATAAAAGCCTTGCCGAATGATCTTCTTGGCGAGCATCTGACTATTCACGTGGCCACCGCACACACCCGAGTGCGTCTCCTCTACACATTTCCAAACCTCATCGTCACCAAGACATCTTAACAGAATACCAGTAAGGCTCTTCCTATAGAGTAGACCTCCAACCAAAGTATATTTCTGAGCCACCCTTCTTATGGCTTTCTTATCCTCTGTGGTGGCCCCTTCAGGATAAGACTGATCTTGGCAGTATTTGACAATTTCATAGAACCATGGTTTCTCTTCATCAGCCAGTTCTTCTTCGGCCTCTGCCAACATGATTTCCCTCTTTTCAAGGATATCTTCCTGCAGGATCTTCCTTGCTATCCTGTCTTTGATATTTACGTAGGAAGCATCATCGATTGCAGGAGCATGAAGTTTGTAGATGGAAATGGACTTAAACCATCTTCCTAGAGGGAACCTTATGGATGATGCCAACGAGGCGAGGGCATCGGCGAGAATATTCTGATGACGAGGGACATGAACAAAGATCAGTTTGGCGAACAGTTTGGCAAAGGCAGCAGTGAGTTCTTGGTATGGCTTGAGTTTGGGATCGCGAGTGCGATATTTAGTGAGCACCTGGCGAAGGATGAGTTGACTATCACCTACGACTCGCAACTCAGTGATACGAAAAGAATGAGCGAGTTCTAGGCCAGCTAGAAGAGCTTCATATTCGGCTATATTGTTGGTAACTGGAAATTTGAGCTGGTATGCTAATGGAAATGTGAGGCCCTCAGGTGACAGGAGGGCGATGCCGATTCCTCTCCCTTGAGAATTCAGAGCTCCATCAAAATATAGTGTCCACATTGGCTCATCTGATTAGTTGACGGACATTAGTTCCTCATCTGGAAACTCTGATTGGACGGGATCGAACTTGGGAAGAGGATGGTGAGCGAGATGCTCGGCTATGGCATAGCCTTTAATCGCCTTTTGCTGGATGTAGGTGATGTCGAACTGAGAGAGAAAGCTTTGCCAGCGTGCTAGCCTATCCGTAAGGATGGCTTTCTCCAGAAGGAATTTGATAGGATTCATCCGAGCAATCAAGTGGACCTCATGAGCCAAGAAGTAGTGTCTCAATTTCTGTACTACCCAAACGAGGGTAGCACAGGTTTTCTCCATGACGGTGTACTTCTGCTCACAGGGATTGAGAAGTTTGGACAAGTAATAGGTTGCCCGTTCCTTGCCTTCTTCATCAGCTTGTGCGAGGACGGCTCCCACGGAGTCATCCAAGACTGAGACGTAAAGGATCAGAGGTTTTTCTGGTTTGGGTGGAATGAGAACGGGTGGACTAGCCAGATATTCCTTCAACCCTTCAAAAGCTTTCTGACATTTAGAATTCCAGTGGAATTCTACTCCTGGCTTAGTTAACTCGTAGAGAGGTCTACACCTTTGTGAATGTTGAGACACAAACCGACGAATAAACTGCAACCTCCCGATTAAACCTCGGACTTCCCTCAAATTCTTGGGGGGCGGCATATCCCTGATGGCCTTGGCTTTGTCGGGATCTATCTCGATCCCTCTTTTACTCACAATGAACCCCAGCAATTTACCCGACGACACACCAAACACACACTTTTTCGGGTTCATTTTCAATTGGAACTCTCTTGACCTTTGCAAGACCTTAGCCAAAACTTCTGGATGTTCCATCATGGTCCTTGATTTCACCAATAAGTCATCCACATACACTTCCAGATATATGTGCATCATGTCATGAAATATGGCCATCATCGCTCTTTGGTAAGTAACTCCAGCATTCTTTAACCCAAACGGCATGACCACGTAACAATATATTCCCCAAGGGGTAGTGAATGACATCTTCTCCTGATCCTCTTCTGCCAAACGAATTTGATTGTATCCTGAAAATCCATCCATGAAAGAGAGGGTTTCGTAACCTGCCGTGTTATCAATCAGCACATCAATGTGAGGTAAGGGAAAATCATCCTTTGGACACGCGCGGTTAAGGTCCCGGAAGTCGATGCAAATCCTGACTTTCCCATCTTTCTTCATGACCGGGACAATGTTCGCCACCCATTGAGGATAAAGGACGACTCTAATGAATCTGGCTTTGTGGAGCTTATCGACCTCTTCCTTCATTTTCAAAGCCATCTGAGGGTGGAAACGCCTTAACCTTTGTTTTATCGAGACGGACCCTGGTTTTAGGGTTAAACGGTGTTCGACCAAGGTTGAATCCAGACCCGGCATATCCTCGTAACTCCATGCAAACGTGTCCTTATATTCCTTGAGGACCTCAATTAATGCCTCTTCTTCAGAGGGTGGTAGGTTGTCACTTATGAGGATGATTCTAGGATCTTCCTCAGTTCCCAAGTTGACTTCTTTGGTGGATTCTTCTACGGCGGTTGACGGCTCGTCGAATCTCCTCATTCCACTAGCGTATGCGCCCGCCGCATCCTCATATTCTTCACCCTCATCTTCAGTGGGGCATTCTTCATCCGCGATCTCGTAGACTCCATACCCTTCATCAGATGCACAGTCACCCTCGCATTCTATTTCGGGTAGCTGGATGGGATTTTCTAACAACTGGGGGATGGCAAGAAGGGCCTGACACCTGGCGGCCAAATCCAGAAGGAATCGACGAGGGATCTGCCTCCCCTTGGACTTCTTCCTAGGTACTACCCTCGGCCTATCATTCCTAGATTGACTGACAATATTTACAGAAGAAGAGGAAGACGAAGAGGATGGTGTAGAATGTACAGGAGAAGACCCCTCAGAGGAGGGGTAGAAAAGGTCGCTCATAGGACCTTGGACGGGTGGTCCGCAAGGCGGTACGCACCCGTGGGAGATGTAGGAGGTTTCCTCAACGAAGATGTGTTGTTGGGGAGTTTGAAAATTGACGTTTTTTTTTCATTTTCATTTTTAATGACAAAGCAGTGAAAAGAGATTGGAGGGGAGAGAAAAGGGGTTATGGCTAGAGGATTGTGAGGCTCATAGAGCAGATCATGGTTGAAGACCTGGCGCGGGTTGAAAAGCCCGCGCATGTATGTAAGCAGAGAAGGGGACCTGGGAATATCATCAGACAATTGTCTGGCCCAGGAAGAAGATATCAGCAAAGGCTGAGACGAGTGGATGGAGAAGATGACGGCTAATGATCCGTCAACGGCAATGCTGAGGACGGATGAAGATCCGTCGATGACAGGGTCCTTCTGGCGAGGACGAGGATAGTTTGGAGCCTTGGCAAGAGTGGTAATATTCTCTGGTATTTCGGAGATCAATGGTGGTCCTTCAAGCTGCGGAGACGAGAACATCCTTTCTAGTGCAACGGAAATGTCCCGTATGTCGAACCATTTGTCCCATTCGCATTCCGGATCTTTGATCTTGCCTCTTTTGGTGATCCTCGGATATTTTTCAGCCAAATATACAGCATGTGATCCCCCATATGCTTCTCGTGGGTGATCTCCCATCTGAACAACGGGCCCTCTGTTGAAGTGGTTTGATAGAGTCCACTTGAGGGGCTTCCAATCTGCCTTGAACGGTCCTTTGAAGCCTAGGCCAAACCTATGGTTCGGCCTAATTTCTTTTGGCGGCTTGAGCATACCCTGTAACTGTGCGCCCAGACCTTTTCCCTGTTGATAGCCGATGTTCCTCATAATCTCCCAACCTTTGGAGTGAAAAGGGAGACATGATGTTGTGGTTGCCTTGACCGGCTCCTTTGGTGCTAGTGGAACATGAGATGGATCACGTACGTCCAGTAGTGACAATATGGGCCGATGAGACGGCCAAACAGAAGACAGAGAGGAGTTGATAGCATCCACTGTGTGAAGGACAGGTGTACTGACCACTTTAATAATTCTTCCATTGTAAGGAAACTTCATGCACTGATGGTTGGTGGAAGGCACAGCGTCCATGGCTTCGATGTAAGGGCGACCCAGTATAGCCTTGAATGTGGGGTCCATGTCGAGGACATGGAATTCCGTGGGAATTGACATGGGGCCTAGTTCTGCCTTCAGAATAATCATCCCCTGCGGTGGTCTTTTGCTATTGTCATAAGCCGTGACCGTGATCGAGGAAGGTCTTATTTGTTCCTCGTTGACCCCACACAACTGAAGAGTGCTCATGGAGATCACATTTATGGACGCACCCGTGTCCACAAGACACGGGTTTATGGATACCCCATTGATTTTTATTGAAATGCACAGTGCATATTTCCGAGCTTCCTTGGGAGCGAGCTCGTAGTTGTGAAACATGATGGCCGGTTGTGTGTCTGTTGGGGTCAGGACTGTCGAAATCTTTTCTACAGGGAGGTCCTCGTTCACCATGACCCTTTGAAGGTACTCCATTAAGGCTGCCTGGTGGGATGTGGATCTTTGAAGTAGCTCCAGGATGGAGATCCGAGCAGGTGTCTTATCCAGGTGTTTCAATAGATCATACTGTGTTCCAATGATAGCTCTTTCTGGTTGTTCTCCATCATCCTTCTCTGGCTGAGATAGCTCAGGATTCTGACTGTTGTGGGGGAAAATCCTGTGGAAAATCCTTCCACTCCGGAGCACCATTGCCTGCGGCTTTTGTACCTCTGTGGGGGTAGCAGTGGGTTTTAACAGGGGTTTGAGGGGTAGTAGTGGAGGAATGGTTGATGAAGCAGGGGTGATGACGGGAGCAGGGATTCTGATGAGGGGTTTGTTAGGTGGAGGCATGGTGGAGGTAGAGGGGATATCGTGCGGATTATGAAGGATAAGGGGTCTGGAAGGTGGAGGCGGAGGCAAAGTGGAAGTGGGTAAGGTTTGAAACGGGTAATGGTTTTGAGGTGGATGGTGGGTGATGAGTGGTTTTGAAGGCATTAGTGGTGATGTGGTGGAGAAAGACGGGGTTATGTATGGTTGACGGATGATAAGGGGTTTAGAAGGCGTAGGGGTAAATGTGGTAGAGGTGGATGGTAAAGTGGGGGAGTGAGAGAAGGTGAGAGGGTGTGAAGGCGTAGTGGAGAGTGTCGGTTGATAGGAGGTCGGGGTACGGATGAGAGGGCGTAATGGTAGTGGAAATGGTGATGGTGATACTGACGCGGGTTGATGAGAGAGAGGTGCTACCCGGGCAAGGCAAGGGTGTTGCATGATGATAGGGTTGGAGGTAGAAAGAATGGAGGTACTTTCCCGGTGCCACACCTGCTCTCTCCCGACTTCTGGGAAGGAGGAGATGGGGTTAACCTGATGATTGGGCTGTTGGTGCTCTGGTAATGGATTCTGGATTATTCCCATGTCGGGCTGTTGTTGTGGGGCCTGCTGAGGCTGTTGTTGTTGTTGTGGTTGCTGCTGCTGCTGCTGTTGTAACTGCTGCTGTGGCCTCTGAGGAGGTCTCCTAGCCTTGAGAGCCGCGACGTACCGTCTCATCTCATCCCAATCTATTTGATGTTCATCATTCATATCATGGATGTAATCTTTGAAATGGAAGCAGTAATCCACTGTGTGTCCCGGCTACCTGTGGTAGACGCAATATTTGGAGGTATCAACATTGGGGGGCCACGCGGACCTTTCTCTGGGTAGGGCGAGTTGGTTTGATGCCATGAGGGCATTAAAAATGTCTGCTAAGGTTTCCGGCAATGGTGGATAGTAGGCTCTTTTGGGACCGAGCGGCCTCCTTTGTTGCTGTTGGGGACCATAGTTCCCTGGGGGTGGAACTTGGTTGTACTGAAGCGGTGGTTGTTGTTGCTGAGGTTGTGATTGTTGTTGCTGGGGTTGGCGCAATGGAAGCATATTATCCTGGGGTGGATTATTTTGGGGTGGAGGACGAAGAGGGAAAGGACCTGGTTGAAGGGGAAGTCGGGGCATTTGTGGAGGCCTTAGGTTGACCGCATAGTTGGCATTGTTGACCGCACTGACTTGCTCATTTGTCACGACCCCTTCTGTGGCTCCGCCCGGGACACCAGCGCCTGTCTTTCTGACCACTTTGGGCTTCGGCGACTCAAACATGTTCATGATGGGGGAGTCTTTTAGCTGGGTTTGGATGTATCGGGCCCTTTCATAGAGTTCCTCCATTGTAGTAAGTTTATTCATGGCCAGGACATGTCTGAACTGTGGGGTTGCATTAGACACAATCATCTTCACTTGTTCGGGCTCGGAGAGGGTATCCCTTATTCTTTCCGCCAGAGACCTCCATCTATCAGCATATCGGACAAAATCCTCGTCGGGTTTCATCTTTTCGGCCACTAGGTCGGTAATGGAGAGTGAGGGACCGACCCTATCCCTATATTTCTGCAAGAACCTTCTCTGGACTATTTCAAAATTCTCGGCCTCGCGGGGCTCCAGAGAATAGAACCACTCAAGCGCGGGACCATCCAATGATCTCCGAAAGAGGTATGCCAGGGACCTCTGATCGTTTTGCCAGTAAGAGGACTCATACATGAAATCCTTGAGATGAATGAAGGGGTTGCCGGTACCATTGTATCTGCGGTACGTGGGCATTTCGGAGGGAGGAAGATGGATGACGGGAAGGATTGGCAAAGCAACCTCCGGGGTGGCTTTCACGTCCACCATCCTTCTCAGATTTTGAAACTGCTCGTCCATGCGGTTGAACCTATTGAGGAGCGATTGGGCGAGCTCCTCTGGGGGTAAAGGTGGCACTTGCCACTGGGGGAGAAACTGTCTCCCGGAGACTTGAGGGGGGAACCCCGAATGAGAGGGAGCTGTCGGACCGCCGATAGTTGGCCCTGGCTGAAACGGCGTGTGGGGAACAACGGGAGTTTGAGATTGTGACGGGAACTGGAATGAGGGTGGTTGTTGGCTCGCTTGTCCTTGAAGCGAGGGAGACTGGATGGCTTGCGCCAATGAAGGAGATGGAATGGCCTGCACGGACTCTTGGAGAGGTGCGATGGCCGGAGTTGACTCCTGGGGCGTGGGGGAAACAGATTTCCCTTTTAGAATGGCCTGGAAGGCCCGGAGCTGTTCAGAGGTAAGCTCCGTGTTGGCGAGGACGCCCAGTAAGGAAGAGATATCCTGTGGTGGGGACGTGTCCCCGGCAATAACCTGCACCTCATGCGAGGGGTCATGAGAAGGACCCGAGTCCATAGCATAGACTCGCGGGTCGACTGTCAAACCACGACTAGGGTGGTTTTCCTCAGAAGACTCGTGGGACATGCTCACAGTTTTCCCAGAACGCAAAAACATACACTAGCAAGTAGGTAGCAGAGATTATCAAACAAGTGGATGCCTTTACGCCCTTTTTTGTGTTTTGATTTTGATGATTTTTTGTATTTTTAGCGAGATCCGAAGTTCACACAAAATGGGGACCCTAGTTTATTTTTGTTTCACCGCCGTGTCAGCTAGGGTCTCTCGTCTCACCACGAATGAAATGACTAACTCCGGGGAACTTCAATGGTACAACCAGCCCAGTGAACGAAGAGGAGATTCTTCGATGTCGGGGACTTACGGAGGTCCCAGTGTAGGAGATTCTAGTCCGTTGAGAGGAATTCCCAAACGGAGAGTCCTTCCTTCACCGGGAAAGGGTGATCCTCAAAAAAATGAAAAAAAGGATAGAAAAGAGGAATGGATGTATGCAATGGAATGCTGACAGATATATGGAGTGGGAAAACAACAGAAATAACAGACATATAATAAACAAAGAACCAATCAAAACTGACGGTGCTGCCGTGAGCACAACGGGGGCGCGCGCGGGCGCGAAGGTGGAGAGGCACGGATGGTGCCAAACTTGCAAGGGAAGTCGAAAGGAAGCAGTAGAGGTCCCACCGTGATCGCCAATCTGTGAGCGACGTCACGCGGTTCGGGGAAGAGAGCGGAGAAGAAGAACGCGGAGCGCGCGGGCTCCTCTTTTTGTTGTTTGCTTGTTTGCTGCAACACAGAGATGAGAGAAGAGAGGAAGGGGCCACCACGGGAGATTGCTCCGGTGGGGCGAGCGGGACAAATATAGTATAACAAGATATGGGGATTAAACGGCCATAGCGGGAAGTGACTCGCCGCGACCTCGGGGGGACGGGAATGGTGCAAAAATTAAATAACAAGAATTGAAACGGCCATTGGGGAAGTGACTCGCCGCGGCCTCGAGAATATGAGCAGATAATAAGATGACATAATATAAAGAGAATATAAAGAGCGGGAATTTAAACGGCCATTGGGGAAGTGACTCGCCGCGGCCTCGAGAACATGAACAAATAAGAATATAACGTATAAGAACGTGAATTTAAACGGCCATTGGGGAAGTGACTCGCCGCGGCCTCGAGAATATGAGCAGAATATCACAGAATATAAAGAGAATATAAGGACGGGAATTTAAACGGCCATTGGGGAAGTGACTCGCCGCGGCCTCGAAAACAAAATGTGATCGCCAGGGGCCGAAAGACCCCAAAAATAAGAAAGTGATCGCGCCTACCTCAAGAGCGGGAGATGGCGGGTTGCTTCTTCCTCTCCCTCCGGCCGGCCGATGGAGAGGGCTTTCCTCGGCTACCCTTGCAAAACAACGACAAACAAATGACAAGTGGATTAGAAAGATGGAGGTGTAGTATTCAAATCCTTGCGATAAAAATAACGAAATGATGGCAAGACACACACCTGGTTGGTGTTATCTTTTAAACCCCTCTCGGACTCGAGTAGGAGAAAAATGAGATGATGGATGCAAGAAGTATATAAGAAAAGGCCCCCTTGTGAAGGGGGATGGAGGATGCGAGATGATGAATGCAAAAGAACTACGAAGAAAAGGAAAGAATTGGCTTATTTAGATGTGCCGATGTTGAAATCCGGCGGAGCTCCGGCAGCGTGGGGACGACGTGGAAGCGCGGTGGATGAAGACGACCTTCCTCTCGCGAGCGTGGGCACCCGAGAAGCCGGCAGAACCTCCACCTACAAAAGACCCGACGGGTTAGAAAAATGACTCCGTAGCCTCTGGGCTCCGGCAGCCTATCGGATCACTTCGAAGCTCTCCCAGAACTGAGGGGGTGGGCCTCTATTTATAGGGCTCCGGAGGGTGGAGGCGTCCAGGACCCTGGACACCTCCATCAGGGCCGAAATAATATTTTATTCTATTTTTATATATTTTTTTAGAATACTTTTGTGGAGGCATCCAGGGTCCCGGACGCCTCAAGCAGGTCCACCGAAAACCGGCGACGGCCGCACGCGGTTTGGCACAACGCGTGGTTTTGTGAACGGCGCCTCGTGATTCAGAAATGGGCGCGTCCAGCTGACTGGGCGTCTCTAAAATTTGGATTTTTTCACACACGACAAACCGTCGTTCGGTGGGCAGCGCCCGTGAGGGTTTTGATGGAGGCGTCCAGGGGCTTGGACGCCTCCAAAATTATATTATTTTTTTATATTTTTTTTATCTTTTATACCAGGGCTGGCATTTTAATTTTTTTATTTATTTTTATGGAGGCGTCCAGGGTCCTGGACGCCTCCATTAATATGTATTTTTTATTTATTTTATTTTTTTATGCCAACTGGCATTTTATAAATATTTGTTATTATTAGTTTTTATGGAGGCGTCTAGGGGCCTGGACGCCTCCAGTAAAATATATATATATTTTTATTTATTTTTGGGCCCTAAGGAAAATAAAAAATAATAAAATAAATTAAAAAGATGGGGCGTCCAGGGGCCTGGACGGCCCCATTAAGACCCACCCGGGTCCTCAAATCAGGCGTCGGCGACCGCCCGGTAGACCCTCTTCTTGATTCCGGAACCTCCTGATGCGTCCGACTGGTGTTGATGCCGTCCGAATGCAGTGACGAGACGATTCCGGATGCCGAAAAAGGCAGAAGAAGACCCGAGAAAAGGAAGCACTCGAGTGATTCAAAATGCGTAAGCCGTTGCGGGGCGTTGTATAGTAATTTGAGACTTTCTCAGGAGGCGTCAAGAATGGCGTGTCTACAGTCACCCCCAATACTGCCCCTTCCACGCCAGAATCTGCCACCCGATCGAGTCATGTGAGGAAGTTCAATACCTCATCCAGGAACAGATCCAATGGGAGCAGATAAAACTCTATGTCACTCGTCAGACTTTGGAAAGCTGTCAAAGAGACCCTAAGCATCGCCAGGGATGCGCCAGAGCGGCCAGACTCTCCTCTAGAAAATGGGCACGAGCTGCCTTACCAGCACCCTCCGGAATGGCTTGAGTTCCGGACCGACAACCAAGAGGCGCTTGAGCAACTGCGAAGGCATAGAGAGCAGGATGTCAGTCAAGAGACGGAGCCGACTAACTTCTCGGTCAACGTCATCCATTCTCCTGCTCCTCCGGCCATTGAGGGCTCCCATACATCAGCACCTCACCAGCCAACCCCAGCCACCTCGGCCGTAAGGTGGCGATCCTGGCGGGAGCTGAAGTCTCTCCCTTTCCCTGAAGAAGACACTGCCAGGCTCCTCCAGGTCCTTCTCGACCGGGAGGACGTTCTGGTGGGCTAGATAATGATAAGCACTTCGGCTCTTTCTCGTCCTCCTCCTGCCCTATCTTCATCACCGACAGCCGCGGATAGGAAGGGAAAGCAAAAATAGGGTGAGGCCCCGCCTCAGCCTCGATGTACCTCCTCAGTGGAGGGGCCGTCGGGTCTACACCACCTACCTGTTGACACAATCTGGAGTACGAAGAAGACATCTTCGGAGTCTTCAGCGGCTTTGCTTCAAGTGGCGGGCCCATCGCCACAAGGCTCCTTCATTCCGCAAAGTCGGGACAACTGTGCAGAGCGACAATGTCCTGCGGCGCTGTTAGTCGTCGCTAGGCCTAGCTCTCAACATGGTTACAAAGGAAAGGCTAAGGAGCAGGATGACCAGTGCCCATCTCTATCCGCTTCTCAACAGAAGCCACCGCCACCGCTGGTAAGGTGTCAAACTACGCATATGTCCTCCAATACCGGTCCCAACGTACCGGCTCAGCAGAAGACATCTATGTCGCCACCGCGGCTAAGGCATCAAACCGCGCATACGTCTTCAGACGCCAGCACTAGCCTACCGACTTCTCATAGGCTCCCATCGCCACCACGGGTAAGGCATCAAACCGCGCATACATCTTCGGACGCCAGTCCCAGTATTCCAACATACCAGGAATTGCCGCTCGAAGTAATCGAGCAGGCGATCAACAACACCTTCTAGATACAACAAGCGGAAGGCGCCTAGATCAAAATTTGGGTGAAGAAGAGTCATCAACCTCACCCTACAAAGGTATCAGATCGGAGATATCCTCATCAGGACTTATCAACTCCAGCTCCAGCACCTCTCCCTCCTACCCCCTTGGAGACTGCTATCGCCAAGAGACAAGAGAAAAATAGGAGGAAGAACCTCAGAAGGCTGCTCAAGAAACAGGCTGAACAAGCAGCCGCCCTGCAATATCCGGCTGAGCCAACGCCTCTCCAAAGGCTCCAGTGGCTCATTGACGACCTGGAGGAATACGTTCCTCCTCGTCCTACCGGGGCTCTCCCACTCGACAGCTACATCCCGTGGGAAGAAATGCAGAAACGAGCTTGCCTCAGAAATTGGGTCCAAGAGATGATCCAAAAGCTCAAGGACGGCAAAAGACTCATGATCCTTGATGAGCTCTCCTTATGTTATAAAGACAAGGAGATCACCACAGAGTAGCTGGAAGAAATGCTCCGGCGCTGCACCTGCAACATGGTGGCCATTCCACCTCCTGACAATATCAATGCTTCTCGGCGAGGCGAGCCAGTAGCCTCCCGGACAAGACAAAGAACTGTTGCCCCTCTTGGGCTACAGCCAGCTCCAGAACACACTGGTCGTGGCCGGGGACGTGGCAGAGGTCGTGGGAGAACTCCTGAGCTACCTCCTCACCCGTCCACCTTCGACCCAGAGCGAATCATCCTCTTTCGAGGAGAGGAACCGGGTCCCATCCCGGAAGTAGAACTCCGGAATGGACCCGGCATCTTTGATCCTTCCGGCATTGACGAGACTACTGCTAGTCTCCTAGCCCCTGCACCAGTATCGGCTTCTGCAGCAGAGCAAGCGGGACCGTCTGGCAAGGACGAGCCAGCCCGCCAATCACCCCCAGAAGAGCCGTCATTGGCATCCCTGTTTCAAGAATCCGCTGGTGATCAAGGTCAATCTGATCTCGGTGGTAAGGGCAAGGCAGTGCAACTTCTCGACGGGGAACAGCGCGGCAGCTCGCAGAAGGCTCAGCCTGACATACTACCCTCTCTGGAGGATGCTCGAGCCCGAGCTGATCGGAAGGTCCTCCACCAGATGAAGCGTTTCCCTACCAGTATTTCAATTTGGGAAGCCATTGCTTGGAGTAAGGATCTAAGGGAAACCCTTATCAAAATACTCCAAGAGTAGGAAGTCTATGTAGCACATGCCGCGGAAATGAAGGCGGCTGCTTATGGAGCCTTCGCAGCCACCATCTCTTTCACGGAGAAAGACATGATGCTTCCTCCTCCGTGCCACAACCGTCCTCTTTACATGAAGAGAAAGATCAATAGGCATGATGTGAACTGGATCCTAGTGGACGCCGGTGCCGCAGTCAACATCATGCCACTTAAGACATTCAAGTCTCTATATCTGACCCCATTCCTCTAGAAGGTCCAAGAGGTCAAGATATTCGGCTTCAACCAGAACATCGAGGACGTCCTCGACCGGGTGGACGTCGATCTGGTGCTCGATGATTTTGCCTCCAAGGCGACATTCTACATCATCGACTCCAACACATCTTATAATATGCTACTGGGCAGACCCTGGCTCTATGAAAATTGGGTCATCCCGTCGACTCTCCACCAATGCATCAAGTATGCCAAGGACAGAGAGCAACATAAGGTATTTACAGACCAGTCGCCATTCACACCGGCAGAATGCAACCTAGGCGACGCTGCGCTCTATTTCAAGGGGATTAGTCCGTATCCCGTGATCAAGAGCAAAAGCAATGGCTGGCTCCCAGAGGAAGACGATGATGATCTCTTCTCTGTTGATGAGGAAAAGGCCAAGCTTCACCGGCTGTGCCTCAGCTCCAAGTCAACCCCAGATCACCCTGAGAGGCGCCAGATCGACTTCGAGGCTAATCTCATTAGCCGAGCTATTAGCTAGAGTATATGCTTGCCACTAGACTGCATCCAGCTCCCATGTGCATCCGAGGAGCACAGCGTCGAGTCGCTGATGACCTTCATTGTCACCTTCAAGCGACAACGCCAAAACAAGAAGAAGGCTAACAGGGACAAACCCATTGTCTTCTACAAAGGAGACATGGTCCCCCAAGCCCCGCCGGATGACGACTTTGACTAGTCTAGGCAAGTCGACGATACCCCTAAAGCAATTCAGGTGTGGGGTGACCTCTCGCCGCATATACAAGAAATGTGTTTGAAACAACATATTCCCCTGTGGCAAACCCCTGCCCAACAAAGATACTTCCGTCGACTATGGGTCCCTTCCCAGGGCCGGGGACAACCCCCGTCTTTCCATAAGGATACCAGGGGGTTGGTTACGACTAGGACCCAGACTTCCGCATCCACTACGCAGTCAATGTCGTAGGCTTGGTGCTACCAGCCAACGACCAAATAAGAGTCGAAGCCAAATTTGGCAGCTCCGGGGATGAGGGAGAGGAAATCCTGATCCCGATCTCCGCCAAATCCAGAACCCCAGCTCAGGCCGTCGGGGGACCTTCTTTGCCTCCCAGCCAAGACAAAGGGGCGGGAGAACCTTCTTCAGTCTCTCAGCCAGTCGAGGGACCCAGTACAATAAACCCTCCTGAGGGGGGGGATCTTGCTGGTCTTAGCTGCGAAAGATTTCCAGCTCAGCCAGGCAACCCCGGAGAAACCTTAGCAGCCCCAATTGACAACCGCTGGCCAGGAACCGGCAGTCTAGATCAATGCTCGATGGACCCCAGCAACAACTGCTCTCCGGTCCCTTCAACATCAATCGATGACTTCGAGAACCAAGAGATACATGAAGCTGACATCGATGATGAGGATTTCATCGATCTTCAACCCGCTCCTCCCGAGCTGGAGGACGGTGGCCAGTCGACCGTGGATGAGCATGTTGAGATCAACCTGGGCGACGATGACACCCCGCAGCCTACATTCATCAGCAATCTTCTCACCGAGGTAGAGAAGCAGGACTACAAGCAACTACTACTCAAGTTCAAGGACTGCTTCGCCTGGACATACAATGAGATGCTAGGGCCAGACCCCTCCGTGGCGGAGCACAATCTGGCCATTTCTCCCTCGGTCGCTCCGGTCAAGCAACCACAGCGGCACATGCGCCATGAGCTGGAGCTATAGGTCTCGGCCGAAGTCCATAAAATGGCGGAGGTCGATTTCATCGAGCCGTGTATCTATCCGATCTGGCTCGCCAACATAGTCCCAATCAAGAAGAAAAATGGTCAAGTCCGCATTTGCGTCGACTTCCGGGACCTCAACAAAGCCTATCCGAAGGACGACTTCCCAGTCCCGATTACAGAAACGATGGTCGATATGACCACAGGCCATGAAGCCTTGTCTTTCATGGATGGGTCGTCTGGTTATAATCAAATCCGGATGTCCCTCAAAGACAAGATACACACAGCCTTCAGATCCCCGAAGGGGATTTTCAACTACAAGCGCATGCCCTTCGGTTTGAAGAATGCTGGTGCTACTTATCAAAGGGCCATGACTAAAATATTCGACGAGATGCTGCACAAGATCGCCGAATGCTATGTGGACGACCTCGTCGTCAAGACTAAAAGGTGAGAAGACCATTTGCGCGACCTCCGCCAAGTCTTCGAGCGTCTCCGGCAATATGGGCTCAAGATGAACCCCCTGAAATGCGCCTTTGGCGTATCCAGTGGCAAATTTCTCGGTTTTGTCGTCAGATATCGAGGAATCGAGGTGGATCCCAACAAGATCAAAGCGATCCGGGAGCTTCCACCACCCAGCACCATCACAGAGGTCAGGTCCTTCCAAGGGAGGCTAACCTACAATCGGAGGTTTATTTCTAACCTCTCTGGTCGATGCGCGTCTTTCAGCAAGCTAATGAAGAAAGACGCCCCGTTTACATGGGACTTGGAATGCCAAGCGACTTTTGAGCAAATCAAGGAGTACCTCCTTACTCCCCCAGTCCTGGGGGCACCAATCAAGGGTAAACCCCTCATCCTTTACATTGCTGCCATGGACGCTTCGCTGGGAGCTATGTTGGCGCAAATCAATGAGGAAGGTAAAGAGCAGCCCCTCTATTACCTCATCTGGAAGTTAATCGGTGCCGAGTACCGCTACTCCCCTATGGAAAAGGTTTACTTGGCACTGGTGTTCGCAGTTAAAAAGCTGCGGCATTACCTCCTGTCCCATCAAGTCGAGCTTATATCCAAGCATGACCCCCTGAAGTACCTTCTTCGACGACCTGTCCTCTCAGGTAGACTGCAGAGTTGGGATCTCCTGTTGATGGAATACGACATTACCTATGTCCCCATAAAAGCAATCAAAGGACAGGGTATGGCTGAATTCTTGGGGGTCCATCCAGTGCCGGATGATTCACCCTTCAACTCGGAGCTCCCGGACTAGGAGTCCCTTGCTGCTCAATCACAACAACAAGTTGAACAGAGTGGAGATGTCTTGCATTATTGGCAGCAAAGTGCTCTCACAACCAGTGTGCCTTGCTGGGAGCTCTACTTCGACGGTGCTTCCCGAGGGATCACCCGGAGCAACCAGGATCCAGCCACCACGGCAGGTGCCGGCATAGTCTTCCTAACTCCTTAGGGTGGAGTTTTGTACAACTCCTGCGCCCTTATGAAGTCCCTGACCAACAATGAAGCCGAGTATGAAGCTCTACTCATTGGGCTCCAGATGGCTCTCCACATGGGCATTAAATGCCTCAAAGCCTACGGGGACTCTCAGCTGATAGTCCGGCAGGTCCTCGGCATTTATGACGTGCAGAAGCCAGAGTTGGTTCCATACCATACTACCGTCACCAGACTAACCCAGAAGTTCTATTTCTTCGAAATAGATCACATTCCCAGAAGCAGCAACGCTCAGGCGGATGCCTTAGCAAAATTGGCCGTGGCCATTAAGCTTCCGCCCAAGGGTGAGATCGACATCGTCATCAAGCACAGAAGGCTGATGCCGAGCTCACTCGAAGGCGACACCGGTCTTACCATCTACGAGGTCCACGACCTTGACCAGAGCACACATCCAATAGAAGATGATTGGCGTACGCCCATTATCAAATTCAAGAAAGGCTGGCTTCCCCCTGACCGAGCTCAAAGGGTCCAGCTACTCCGCCGAGTGACCTTTTACGAGCTGATCGGTGACTCCCTGTATCGACTCGTCCACGAGAAGGACAAGTCGATTCTCCTGAGATGTGTCTCTCTGGCGGAGGCTCGAGCCATCATGCAGGAGGTCCACTCCGGATTGTGCGGTGCACACCAGGCCGGAGATAGGATGAAGCACAACATCAAGCTCAAAGGCTTCTACTGGCCAACCATATACGTGGACTACATCCAGTATGCCCGTGCATGCCATCAATGCTAAGCCTTTGGACTAGTACCTAGAAGACCTCCTAACCCACTGCGCCCTACAGCCCCCACTTGGCCATACGCTGAGTGGGGCATGGACATTGCGGGGCCTTTCCCGCCATCTTCCAAGGGCCATAAATACATCTTGGCCGCCACTGACTACTTCTCTCGTTGGGTGGAGGCTCTACCCTTGCAAGAGGTTACCGGCGAAATCGTTGCTAGATTCGTCCGGCACAACATCATATACCGATTCGGTACTCCCAGTCGCATAGTGTCCGACAACGGGACACCCTTCAAGAATAAGGCCGTATACCAGTTAGCGGCCAAATTCCACATCGACTGGAGAGCCTCTTCGGTCTACAACCCTCAGGCTAACGGTTTGGCGGAAGCCTTCAACAAAACCCTCTGTAAGCTCCTGGCTAAGATGGTTAGCCACCGGAAACGCGACTGGGGTGAAAAGGTCTTCGAAGCATTTTGGGCCTACCAGATGGTCTACAAAACCCCCACGGGGTGATCGCCGTTCTCCCTAGCTTATGGGACAGAAGCAGTTATCCCCATCGAAATCCAGTTAGCTTCTTATCGTGTGGCAGTCCACACCGGCCTTGTTGGCCCTGATGAAGATGAGTACCAGAGAAGGCTAGAAGAGCTCGCTGATCTAGAAGGCAAGCGACTCGAAGCCTACAAACACTTACAAGTATACCAGGCTCGCATGGCCCGGGCCTACGATAAGCTCGTCAAACAGTGAGCTTTTAAGCAAGGCGACCTTGTCATGATCAGGGAAAAAGAGGTCATGGCAGGGCGCTCCAGTGGAAAACTATAGCCAAATTAGCGAGGTCCATACATCATCCAAAACGTCTATGAGGGTGGGGCCTACACGGTCTCCGATCACAAAGGTCATAGACCGTTCCCGCCTTTCAACGGCAAACACATGAAGCTATATTATGTACCAGAGCACGAGTTCGCGTGCCAGCCAGACTAAGGCGCACGTCCCAGCTACTATCAATAAGGCCGATCCTCCCCCATGAAGGATTCAACCGGCCAGTCCTCCCAGTCTACGATTCCCAGTCAACCAGCCAGCTCAGCTCCTCAGAATCACCGCCAGGCATCTGCGGGGGCTGATTTCCTACCCTCATTCCCGTCACCATGGGAGCACGGGCCCTTCTGCACCGGCACCAGTCTAGCCGCCAGGCTCTCAGGTAAGTCAAAAAAAAACACACAAAACAAAAAACAAAAAAAATGGGGTTAAAAATAGAGATGCCCCGGCAGACCCAGTCATCCTCACCACAGAGGCGTGGCTGGGGGCAAAAAGGCCAGCAACCCGGCTGAGGTGAAAACCCGAAAGGGCACCTCAGATAAAATTGGGAAACCCCTCGACGTGAAAACCCGCAAGGGCGCGTTGGAAAAAGCTAGAGGGGGTCGGCTCTAGTGAAAACCCGAAAGGGCGGTAGAGTCGATAATGAGAATATCTTCTTCTCCCCACCAGTTAGAACGGCCTTCCACTTATTCCTTGGTGGGCCGTTAGCCTCACCCATAGCCAGTCTTCAATACATTTGCACTGCTACGGCACAAACCCTTCAATCACCAGTTAACCTCGCATTATTCCTGCTCAACTTGGCCAACCTTTGGCCTTTACCTCAACGTCACAGCTCAACCAGTCCCTGTGATAGTTAAGCTTCCAGTCACCATCCCGGTAAACTTATGTCCCAGCATATTCCCAGATACTCATTATTCTCTGCCCCAATATCCTACATCCTCTGCAAACCTAGAACCTTCCAGTTCATTATAGTCCTAGTTCCCCCATACAATCCCTGATCCACTAGTCACAACGCCAGTCATACCTTGCCATGACAAAGTGGCCCTTCGCCACTATAGCGTGAGGATTTCTAAAAAATCCTTATTAATGGCCAAACAATATCCGGCTACCCCACACCTCCCAGTCCCAGGTTACGTCCCCTGACAGCAGTATGCTATGGACGGTAGTCTCAAAAATATATATATATATATATATACAAAATAAAAAAATGGGGTTAAAAATAGAGATACCCCGGCGGCCTCAGTCAACTCCCTCTACGAGGCGACTGGGGGCAAAAATTGCCACCAACCCAGCTGAGGTGAAAATCCGAAAGGGCGCCTCAAGCAAAATTGGGTAACCCCTTGGTGTGAAAACCCGCAAGGGCGCACCGGAAAAAGCAAAAGGGGGCCAGCTCTGGCGATAACCCGCAAGGGCGGTAGGGCTGGTAAAGAGAAAAAAAATAACTCTCTCTCCCTCTCTACTCTTCACTTGTAAAGCCGTCGTCTATAACACACCCCGATGGCGAGCTCAACATCACTCCCTGAAAATGATGGCCACTACACCCCCGAGGGTCGGCCATCTCCAGTGCCAACTCCATTTCCAGCTTCCAGTTCTAGTTTCGGCTACTACGCACCAGTAGTCAGCCGCCAACTTCCAGTTTCGGCTACAACGCCTTCACAGGCCAGCCGTCAACTTTCAACTCCAGTTTTCAACTACAACGCCTTCACATGCCAGCCGCCAGCCTTCAACTCCAGTCTTCGGCTACAACGCCTTCCTAGCCTAGTCGCCAGCCTTCAACACCAGTTTTCGGCTACAACGCCTTCACAGGCCAGCCGCCAGCCTCCAGCCCCAGCACTTCGGCTACAACGCCTTCGTAGGCCAGCCGCCAGCTTTCAACTCCAGCACTTCGGCTACAACGCCTTTACAGGCCAGCCTCTAGCCACCAGTCAGCGTACCCCGACTACAACGCCTTCGCAGGCCAGCCGCCAGCTTTCAACTCCAGCACTTCGGCTACAACGCCTTTACAGGCCAGCCTCCAGCCACCAGTCCTAGTACCCCGGCTATAACGTCTTCACAGCCCAGCCACCAATTTCTAATCCCAGTCATCGGCTACAACGCCATTACGGGCCAGCCGCCAGCTCCCAGCTCCAGTTCGGGTAAAACCCGGTCCGCTGCACCTCACGCCGGTACGTGTCAAAACAATCAAGCACGACCGATAGTAAGTGGTAGCCACTCCTTGTACTCAACCCTATTCCACAGATTGAGGAGAAGAACAACTCAACAAACAACAACACCAAAATCCGGAGTTTGTCATTGATACTCTGTAAAAGGGGGGCCCAAGACATGCCCTTGGGGTAACAAAAATACATAGTCCGTGTTGGAACGGTGCGATCGATACAGAGGGGGGGTGAATGTATCCCCTTCAAGAATATTGCCCAAATTAAAAACAATTCACCTGCTACTAGATACAGTTGCAGAATAAAAGCTATCGAGTTCAAATAGACATTTGATCGACCAGATGAGCTGCTGACTATACTAGTGGAACCTGATGAAGTCTAATGCCAAATGACAGTACAATGCAAACTAGACTCACTTACCAAGATGTAAAGCTCAAGGCCACTGTAACTCGAAACAAGACTATTCAAACAACCTGTGAAACAGATAGAAGATATGGAAGAGCACACCACAAGCAAACCATAGAACAGCAGGGTTTTTAGGTGGTTCGGTCCACAGACCTACGTCCACCCCTCACTCCCAACCGGAGTGAGGCTTCCACTAGCACAAGTTAGAAACCACAGACTCAGTCTGCAACAGGTGCTGCCACACAGCTTGACCAGGGGAACAAACTCCCCTCTTCCTCCCAACCGGAGGGACACCCCAAGTGACTCCCAGCCACTTGGAAACCAGAGCTCGAAGACCTCTCTTCCTCCAGACCAGGAGGGACCCCTGGACTTGCAACCCACAAGCCTAGAACCGGAGACAAGTCTCCCTTCTCCTGAATCCACAGGAGGAACCCGATCCCCAGCAGGGCAATCGGAAGAACAAGGCTAACCAAAGAAACAAAAGAAAAAAATAAGGAAACAGAAAATACACAGCGATCGGAAGACTGTAAATGAAGAACAAGAATGTAGCTCTCAAAGGAGCAGATCTGGCTTGGATTTAATCCAGACGCCAGAGGACAGATCTTCAATAGCTTCTTCCTTCTTCTTCACGAACTCTCTCTCTATCTCTCTTTCTTTCTCCTCTGCTCTCCTTTTCTCTCACGCTATTCTCTCCTTTTTCTCTGCAACCCTTTTTCTTCTGCCGGTTCACTCTTCTTCTATTTCTTCTTCTTCTCTTTTTTTGGATCGAAGGGCTTTCTGCTCTCCAGACTTCTTCTTCGATCAGCCTCCATCTGAAGATGAATGCTCCAATATATACCAGCAGCAGTAGGGAGATAGGGCGTGTGCTTCCCACGCCTTCCGTCCAGAAGATTCCTCCTCGGATCACGTGCTCAGCACCACCTCAGATCACGTGTCAGGTGCCAGCTTCGGGTCACGTGCCCATTCATCAGTACGCTCAGCAACTGGAGTTAGATGGCGCCAACCCACTTGCTCCAAGGAGTTGACGCAGCCTTCAAAGATCTTCAAACCTTTTTAACTGCTGCGTCGACGCTTCCAACCCGTGGTGTTGACGCATTGATGCGTTCCAGTGAGCAACCAGCCTAGCCATTCTTAACTGTTGCGTCGACGCTGCTCTACTGCTGCGTTGACGCATTGGAGTATTTCTGACAAGGCCTCTGCTTCTTGGGTGGCTGAGTTGACGCAGCCTTTGCGTAGAGTTAACGCTGTGAAGAGTATGCATGGATGCATCTTCACTGGTGCGTGGACGCCTTAAGCTCTAGCGTCGACCCTGTTCCCTTCAGCAACAAGAATGAAGTCATAAGATTTAAGTATGTACATTGTAGTGTATATACTTCGAAAGAAACAGTCCAATGTATATATATACTTCAAGAACTCTAGACAACGGACGCTGTACAGACTTCAGATGCTACAGTCCAATGTATGGACTTTGCCGAAGTGAAGCAGTGTACAGACTTTGAATCAAGCCGATGTATAGACTTGAATGGGCATGGAGTGTATAGACTTGAAGTCTGAAGATGATGTATAGACTTGGTGAACACTGCAACATCAATCGGATGTATAGAGTTGGGGCTGCACATACTTTGGCAATGTGTAGACTTTACAAAGAGCATGCTACAGTGCCGATGTGTAGACTTGGCCAATGTTCAGACTTGAAAGCTCGGGCAGTGTGCAGACTTCAATTAGAAGATGCCCGATGTACAGACTTGAAGATGAGGCGCCAATGTACAAACTTGCAAAAGCGAAGCCAATGTACAGCCTTTGAAAGGCTTGAACACAGCGATGTTCAGACTTTAGCAATGTATAGACTTAGGGTGTAGCTAAAGCATCGAGCGTAGGAATAGGCCAGAATGTATAGACTTTGAAGGATTTGAACGTGAGACTGTATAGACTTGGCCCCTTTCCAGATGTATAGACTTTGAGTCAAGGAGGCATTGTGTAGACTTTGGAAAGTCTGAGCCAGTGTACAGACTCGATGATATGAAGACGATTGTATAGACTTCCAATGGAATGAGTGTAGAGACTTTCAATTGAACACTTCAGTCCCGTTGTATGGACTTGAAGATGGAAGCAAAGAGTCGACGCATCAGCTCAAGGAGTTGACGCGGTACTGTGAGGACAGAGACAAGTATGACTGAAGGGTCGACGCATCAGCACAATGAGTTGACGCACTGCTGTGGAGACTGTGCAGACAGAGTGTAGACTTAGAATGCAACCAGGATGTCTAGACTTGATGTGAGGCAATGCACAATGAACATGAACCAATGAATTGAATGCATATAGCAGACAAGAACTAAATGTATGCTGGAGAACTAATTAAAGCATTACCTGATCTGAGCATTCACCTTACCTATCATGATTTGACTTTGACTTGGGTTAACTTCATGACCTGTGAGTCATCCTTAAACCTGTTCTGACAGTTTCTCATAATGCAACAGGATTATATCATCAAGGATGTAAACATAATGAGGCATAATACTGTCATCATCAAAACTCCAGAACCACAGGGGACACATCAGTCCGGATACCCAAAAAGGGGAAAGGGAAGTGATACAATCATGGCCTAGCCTCGCTCCCCTCCAGCTCCGCCAAGCGGGACTCCGCAGTCGCGAGTTCCGCCTCCAAGGTAGACACAAGCTAAATGCTGGCCTCGGCTCTGACTTCGGCAGTCCGCCACTCAGCTCTAGCAAGCTCTACGGCTTGCCGCTGCTCCTCCAAGGCCTTCTGCAGGGCCTCCGCTCTGCTGGTCGCCTCGCCCAACTGCCTGGCGTGGTCCTGAGCAAGAAACGCGACCGCGTCGGTAAGCCTCCTCTGCTTGATCGCAGCTGCCATAAGCTGAACGCGCTGCTCCCATACCTCCTGGATGGCCGCCAGTCGATGTGCCCGCAGCTCCTGAGCCTCCAGAAGCAACAGGTACTCCGCCCAGAGGCCGGCTAAGCCCAACATCCAGGGCCCATGAGGGAACCCGAGGCCGTGGTAACCGTGTGTGCACTCTCGCAACCGCTACCGAAGCTCCTCTGGGGAAGGTAGAGGATCACCCCCTACGTAGCCCCAGGCTCGCTGAAGCAAGGCCGCACCTACACTGGCGTCCAACAGCGGCTCCGGTGGTGAAACGGATGTAGGCCACTCAATCTCCAGCTCGAGAGAGGAGTGACCCATCTCATCCAGCACATTGGAAGAACCTGCACAACCCCATCAAACACGAAATGGGTTAACAATGTTCAGGGCTTCCCCTGACAAGATAAGGTGAAAAACCTAAGAAATGTCTTAACCCTCACCTGGTGTAGCTCCTGCAGCGCCTGTGGTTTCCCTGCTCGGGGTCGGTGAAGGTAACCTGTCCTCCACCCCAATAGTGTCCTCTGCCGGAGTCGGAGAGGGTAGAGACTCCCCTGCAACCCGATCCTCCCCAATGGCCATTGGGGTGACAGAGGGCTCCTCCTGACCCTCCTCGACGGGAGTCGGCGCATGCCCTTCCTCAGTCTCTAGTCCTGGACATAACACAAAAATGTCAGCACTCTGTCGCAAACTTCTGTATCAAAGCCAATGCAGAGACAAGGAGAAGCCGCATATACCTTCCAGCGCCGCCTCCATCTCGGCATCTCCGATAGAAGAGGCCTCGGAAGAAGAAGAGCTCAAGCTCGAGCTCTCCTCAGTCTCCATCGTGGCGCTGCCACCCTCTGAAGAACCAGACGAGCTCTCCGATGAACCCCCGGCCGTGGGTAAATCAGGGGCACCTATACATCGGGAAACTAGATTAGACTACTATCAAGTCCAGCCTCATATAAAGGTAGCTCCCTAGTTCAAGGTGCTACAGAAGAAGCTCACCAGTGGGGGCGTCTCCTTCGAAAACCCCCTCAATGTCGACAAACTCCTCGTCGCCCTCAGCAGTAGCTACGACGGGAGGTTCATCTCCTAATGGTCGGTCCGTATCTCGACGGAGCTCTCCTTCCTCCAGAGGGGAAGAGGTACCTGCAATCCATCCCAGTCAAAGCTCAGCACGGATGGGAAAGTCAAACAAGCCACCCCAAAATGATCAAGTGCTCAGCTACATACCTGACGGTCCCACACTGGAGGACTCCACCAGCCCCACCGTACAGGCCGACACTATGGTTGGCAAAGGTGGGAGAGGCACCCTCGTCAGCAACGGCGGTGGTCTACCCAACGCATCCTCAACGGTGGCTGAGGGCATGAACGTCACCGGTTCGGGCTCATCCCCGAAAGATGGCAGGGCCACTGACGGGCTGGCATCCACCAATTCCTGGATCATCTCCAGGGTCATCGTCGCATCCTCGCCTGCCAAACCGGTAAGATAAATCAAGTCAATAATTTTGGCTTGCCAAGAAGGGGCTCAACAGCAACAAAAAGGCCCCCTCGACGGTGGTCAGACACTCACCCTGATGACTGCTGGCCACCGTACACCCTGGCTCGTTGGCCTGGCCAGGCGCTTCACCCTGTGTCCCAGTAGGGGCCTTGGCCCCTGGTGCCTCTGCCCCCCCTGCATAATCCGAAAAGTCAAAACAAATAACCAGAGGCAAACCGAAGCTGCGGCATGCGCCCAAGGTTCGAAACTCCTACCTATGCGGGCTCCTCCCGTGGCTGTCCACGACTCAAAGTTGGGAAAGTCCTCCATGTTGGGGAAAGGTTTGCTCAGCAAACGCGTAAGCTCCTCCATGTCGACCTCCCCTCCAGCTGCCTCTTCACGCGGGGGATCTGCATGTCGAGGGGGCGAGAAAGTCACCTCCACACCAGCCGCCAGCGGAGCTACAACAGACCAACGAGTTCAACAAAACAAGAATTAGTCAGTCATATTGGCTAAACTAGATAAAAACAAAGGGGTTGGGGCGACACTCACTCAAGGCCATCTCCTCCTTAACTCGCTCTCCAGTCTGGGGTCCCTGAGATGACCCACCAGTCTCAACCGCGGCATCCGCCATACGAGGGCGTTTCCTCCGAGGCCGCAGACCTCCGTCCCCATTCCCTGAGGATGTTCCCGTGGAGGGCTGATCCCCCTCCGCCGCAGAACCTGCTGACAAACACAACAATATACAACATCTCAGTTCTGTAGCTAAGACTTACAGAATGAAAGAAAGAGAACAGACTAAGGGAGGAAAGCCTAACCTGAAGCCCCAAAGGGGGTCAAGGCTAGAGGCACCTGCTGCTCCATCCCTATCGCCAAGGCTCGGGCCGCCATCGTAACGGGCTCCCGAATATCCCGTGAAGTGCGGGCGCACTCAATCTTGGACACGAACTCCACGGGCCCAGCTGACCCGATCGCGTGGGCGATGTGTCATCTCCAGTCATCGACCGCTATATTGGCAAAGCTCCCGGGTGGAAGCTCCCGGTCTAGCGACCCTCTGCCCCGGATGCCATAATCCGCCAAGAACTGAGTCCACCAAGCTCTAGGTGCCCTTGGTCGAGACACCTTCGCACCGGTCGCTGCCGCCAATGCTCGTCCCAGGGGCTTGAGTGCCCCTCCGTTGCTTCGGCCCCCAGAGGATGAACCCCGACCACTCCGGGGCCACTGCGCTGCAATCAGCTCGACCTCCCGATGGATCTGAGTGACACGGGTCCTCAGGTACCCCTCGTCCAGTGCAATGGGAGGCTGATCCTCCCTCAGCAGGTGACTCTCCTCCACCTTCCTGATCGCGGAGGCCTTCTGTCGGCAGAGGTGGCTGTGCCCGAACCACCACCATCCAGTGCACATCAAATCATCCCCGACGACTCTGCTCCGGCATCGGGAATCGCTCCGACTCCGGACAATAGTAGAAATCCCACTAGGCCATTGTAAGAAGGTGGGTGTCCTTGCCCTTGTACTGCCTGCCCGTCAGATGGAACTCCCTGTTTGACGGAATCCCTTAGTCGTACCCTAAGTTTCTGGCAAAATGATGTGGGTAGTACATCTCCAAAAAACTCATCACCGACCGGTGCAATGCCAACACGGCTGCTCGGGTGCCCAATATCCACTCAGTCTGCGGTCTCGCATCGGCCCCCCCTGACTGGGGTGGGCGCTGGTCGCTGGTCGCCCCTCCACCTGAAGCCCCTAGAAAGAGGCCAGAGTCCCTCGCGGCACTATCGAAGGGCAGTCCCTCCTCGCCCCGGGTGAGCAGGTAACAAAGGGCCCTCCTGGCCCCCTCGAGTTGCTCCTCTATGTCTCCATCTGGCTGCCCAGTAAAGCTGAACAAAAGTGGTGCCGTCAGGTTCACCATAGCACCTCGCGTCACCAGTCCCGGGAACAGTAACCCATCCCACACACTAAGGTAGTGGGTCGGCAGAAGTATACTCCTCTCCCTCGGCGCTGAGTGTGCCACCAGAACTCCAAGCCTCTGGTAGATGTTGGCCAGGGCAGCAGGAGCTAGAGCCAACTGCCTCCCCTCAGCCAACAAGCAAGCCGGCCACAACAACTCGACTCTCAACAACCCATCCTCTCCGTGAGGAACTACGAAAGTCGCCAGCCAATATGCCAAATACGCTGCAAGATATGTCACGTCTGGCAAACCATGGGGATTCCATCCCTTCCGCGGTGCATACACGTATCTGGAGTACGTCCGAAAGCGTAGCTTCACCTCCGTGTACTCCTCCCATGGAGTCTGATCCTTGGCAAACTCCTGGTAAAATTAAAACGACCCGTTGTAGAAATAATGGACCCATACATTCAGTGGTACCCACGGAGTCTGAGCAGCTCTCTCTCTCCCTACCAGAGCCAAATCTCTCCAAGTCTTTATCAGATACCGATAACTGTAAAGTACTCGATATCTTCCCAGTCCGTCAGTGCGACTGCGGTGGAGGTCATCCAACACTACCTCCTCGTACCCTTCATCGATAATCGGTAAGCCAGAAATCCTGAACAGCGACCACAAGTCAAGGCTGGTCTCTCCCTCTGCTGTTGCCACTGTGTTCCAACGATGGTTGAAACGCTCTAGTAGGCCCTACAGCAATCCAGTGTAGCACGGGTACGCGTACAGAGTGGCAGTCACCGCGTACCTGATCCCAGCTCGATCCAGCAATACCCGGTAGTGGTGGACAATCCCCATCAACCACTCTGTGGCCCCTGGCGGTAGTAATGTGATGGGATCACTGTCCAGCGACCATACCAGCTAGTGATGGTCTGCCGCATGATTCCATTCAGCATACCGTGGTCATCGTAGCCCTCTCCAGCGTACTGCACACCAGCGGGGTCTAATACCAATCCAGCAATTCCCTCCGTCTCTGTGAGGTGGTGGCCGTGCAAGTCCCAGCTAGCGGGGCCAATCGGCCCAACTCTGACTCCGACTGCTCCGCCATGCCAAAGACCCCCAGACAATGGACGCTGGGAAACTGGCGCTGCTCCAGTAGTCCTCTGAAAAGCTCGGGTAGCTGCAGAAAGTGGTACCAAGCAGGCTGTCCCTGCCAATCAGGATGGCCCGCTCAAGCCGGCGGTAGGCTCCCGGAATCTGCGAGTCGTCCTCCTCCACGCCAGGAGGGAGATAGCCGCGGATGAATTCAAGTAGATGACGATCCAGGGGGAACTCCAATGGATAACCCCCGCTCCGGTCGTAACTGTACAGCTCACCCGCCTCCAAAACCCTGGCCACCTCCACGGCCCCTGCTCTAGCTGTCCTCTCACCTATCAGACCCACCGCCACGACCAGATGGCCCCTGTCTAGCTACTATATACCAGCCACGGTGATCACAGGTGCATCTAGAGGGCACATCGGTCGATCAGTCTGCTATACCCAGTGGTCCTCCTCCCGAGCCATCCGCCTCGGGACCCTCCCGTCTCTGCCGAAGCGTGCCATAGCTGCAAGACAAGGCACCCAGAAAAAAAGTCAGCATATCAGAAAATCCACATGTGCAATACAGCAAAATAAAGACATGTGAAGCGTCAAAATACAACTACAACAACCCAAAAAGAGGATCTCACGGGCCATACGCCCTCGTCCCCACCTCCGACGCACGCCCCATAGGGGGCATTTGTTGTACCCAGACTATTTTCCAGCCAAAATACCCGAAAATAAGGGCTCGGGCATTTCCCCTATAGTGCCCCAGAATTTATATAAATAATTTTTTAATTATAAAATACTTTTTTGGAAATTATAAAGGCTTAATAAAATTAATGAAGGGATTATTGGATTAATAAGTCATTATAAGGCTCAAAAAGGTTAATTAGTTAACCTAGCCTATCTAATATTTATCCAAAAGGTTTATGGACCAAGCCCATCAAGTTTGGCCCATATTCTAGAAGGGTAATTGGCTTATTCACATATTTTAAAGATAAATACTAATTATATAAGATAATTATATAGATAAATGAATAAAAGAGTTTTATTAAATTGAAACTCTATACACGTTAAATGTAACGGCCTATCGGGCGACCGCCACAGCCATGTAACGCACCTAGACACGACTGTTACATCATGCAGATTCCGTAAGGTGAAGAAATTGCAAAAAGATTAAAACTTTGAAATCCTATCTACAAGAGATCGATTTGGGATAGCTTATAACATTGCTAAGGACTCTTAGGGATTAGGTTCTGACAAATTAAGGACTCTAGAATCGATCTAATCTTCAAACCCTAACCAAAACCCTATAAATAGGACCTAGTTCTGAACTGAGCGACCCTTACTTTTGGCCCGTGAAGAATCAAGGTAAGGAGTCATAATTTCGGGTAAGTTCTTTAGAATATTTTGTTTAGTATATTATAGACTAATAGTTCTCCAAATTTCATGCTAGGAGACCAAGCAACCAAGAAAATAGAAGCTTCCAAAGTTGCTGATTCAACCTTAGCAACCTAGGAATCTGGACGCAAGACCCCTGAAGATCCAGAGATTAGGACGTCTAAACGAGGTAATTAGAGTTTGATCCTTTAGAACTTTTTGTACCCAATAGTTTCATCTTCTTACCCTCAAAATTTCACATCCTTAGGTCAAGAGGCTGAGGAGATAGAGTAGATTGAAGTTGCTAATTTATCACAAGAAGTACAAGGGTCTAAGGGTAGCACCTAGCATTAAATTAGAAGTTTAAAGGTCTTAAGAGGTAGGTTATCTCATGATTGGCTAAAATAACTTGTTAGGGATAAAAGCCCTCTGATTGTGCTTGATTTCATGCATTATAGACTAAGAATTTCATGATTTCATAGTTTTATACATTCATGCATCTCTTAGCCCTAAATGGAAATTAAAAGGTATTATCTTGTCTATTCACTAAACCCTTGCATATAGTTGGCCTATCCATCGTTATCATGATTAGGACAGTGGTAGTATGTTGATTTCCAAGCATGTTATGTTTTCATAAACCTTTACTTTAGTTTACTGCCAGTAGGTTCTCTGACGCACTAACGTGAGACCGTCACATTCTGTTGTGTTTTTATTGTTCTAATGTCTCTGACGCACCCTAGCAGGAGCGTTACACCACTGTAACGGCCCCTCGATAAACCGTCACAATACTGTAACGCGCCTACCCTAGACCGTCAGGCACTGTGTTCTGTCAGCCCGAGGCAGAATGATAACCAGTTAGAGTTTACTTATAAATAAGCTTAGATAGCTAAGTTTGGACATGTTATCATGACTTCAAGTTTAGTTACTGATTCATAATCAAATTGCATGATTAATGTGTCTTAGGTTATTTTAAGTATGTTAATTTCATGTGCCATAAATTCTATAGTTTTGTATTTAAATCATGATTTTCCAATGTTGTATTGACAGAGTTTTATCATGGTTTCACATCATTACACATTCTCTTTATCAATAGAGTCATTTCTTTAAGTACATGGTGCATATTCCGGTATGTTGTCCATTAGTTCACTTTGCACTATAGGAATATTATTCTTGGACATGAGGACCTCTCTATTGGACATTCCTTCCAATAGACTAGGAAATCTTGTTTCAAGGCCTCCGTAATTCTCCGCGAGCCTGGGATTCCCACTAGGACGTCGAGTTGGTTGTACCATTAAAGCCCATTGATTAGATTACACTATTGATGTTTTTGGTTATCAGTAATGTAACGGCTCTATGCTGGACCGTCAAGAGCATCTAACGGCCCATGTACGACCGTCACATTCAACTGAGTCCGATTTCTTAGTTCTGATTCCAGACTAATGTAACGGCCTAATACTGGAGCGTCACATCATGTAACGGCCCAATACACGACCGTCACACTGCTTGAGTATTTTAACCTAAGGTGGACCAAGGGTTGATATTCCAAGGTTCTAGATAGACTCTTGATGATCTAATACTTATCATATTGATCAAGAAACCTAATTTAATGAATGAAAGATAAAGAATGTATCGTTATGCTGCCGATTTATTTCCATAAGCATAACATAGTATAAATCATTCTTGATTTCTCATGATTCTTATTAAAGCATTCATTCATTGAATTATTGTTATCATGAGCTTATTGAACTTATTACATTCTTGGCCATACTTTATTGTTACATTCGTGGAAAAAGCTTGATTTATACTTGAAGATGCGATCGAGCACTGATTGTGTTCAAGGGCTCTATGCTAGTCCCCCTCGGCTGATTATCGAAAACATACTTTTATAAACCATGGGTGAAGAGGTGAAATCTCGCGCTGGTTCCTGAGCTGGCTGGTAATCACCAAGATAATGAACTGCAAGACAGGAAAACGGGTCAGAGGGCCCAGGGGGATTCCCTAGGGTAAAATCCTCCGACGCTCAAGTCAGTAGAGCAATGGTGGGAGCAGCGATAGGGAGGGGGAGATGAGGGCGCGAGATCCCTCTCCACCGATGGGGTGAAGTGATCCTTGCTCAGGAGTTTGGGGGTGGAATCATACCCTTCTTGACTTGCCTTTCACCGGAGGGTATACCAGGTTTTTATAGTGCGCCGCCTTCTGGAGCCCTGCAAGCTGAGAGGTCTTCGGTGGAGGTTACGTCTCCATCGTGGGCTTTGATGGCCTCATCATGGGGGCGTTATCCTCGCGGGGAAACCGGAGCTCCTGGACTTCTTAGCATTTGGCCCGCTGTGGACTCTAACGGCTGCAATGATTTCATCGGTCGTCCCGAGCTTAAGGGGGCCGGCCCTATCGGGCGATAGGCCTAGCTCGGTGAGGAGATGGGTCAGATAGACCGGCTAGCGCTTCCCCCCTTCGGGCGGAGGGGTAGCTCGTGCGCGGGTCTTCCTGTGACCTGACCGAGGCTCGGGCTCTCCGAGCCTTGGGGCCGCCTAGGAGAGTTGTTTCCTCGAGCATTGTTTTATTGGGCTTTTCTGAGTGGGCCCTATGGGCTGTCACTTGGGCGAGCTTACCTCGTTGGGCCTTGTTGGGCCTAGTTGGGTCTGCTCTTTGACTGGGCTGCAGGAATCCCCCTCTCCACTTGTCCCCCTCCTACTCCCGAGCCAAGGAGGCTCGGTTGAGTAGTCTTTTTGAGGCTTTGGACCGGCGTGGCTCGGGTGGGTGGAATCCTGTTGGCGTGATGGTGCTACGTGTAGTGGTCTCCTGGGCCCATAGTAATAATGATCCTGACGGATTTTGAAACGAAGGGGCCCCCTTTTTCTCGGAGGTTGAAACGGCGCGCTGCCTCCCACGAGGGTTTATAGGCGTAGGGCGCTACTCGTTCTTCCCAGTCTTTTCAGGGTTATCGGCCTTTCCTCCATTTCTCTGCTTCTGGGGCTCCTTGATGCGCCGTGAAGATACAGCGGGGGAGCAAACCCTTGCGGCGGCATTTGAGGAGTTGGCGCGCGTAACCGCGGAGGCGATCCGGCGGCTTCCTCCTCCTCCGGAGTCTTCGGGCTCTAGCGAAGGTTCTTCTTCCAGCTCGATGGCGGATCTGCGCTCGGAAATCGAGTAGGTGAGGCGGGAGCCCGTCCCCAATCGCAGCGAGTTGGGGGAGGCTGACGTGAAAAAATTGGAGCATCGGTTTCGCCTGCCTCTCCGGTATAGCTTCGTAGCCGCTGTCCCGTATGAGACGAGTTTGGACAGCCGCACGGGCCATATTTGTACTTTTCTCCTGGTGTGGAAGAGCGGATTCTGCCTCCCCTTCGAGCCTTTCATCTTGAAGCTCCTCAATTTTTTCATGTTGGCGCCTGTTCAGCTGGTGGCCAACTCGTATCTCCTGCTTTCTGCTTTTCGGATCCTCTACCGCCTGCAGAAGGTTCCCCCATCCCTGGATCTTTTTCATTATTTTTCCGAGCTGAAGGCACATCCATCGGCGGGGAAAGGCTTCTATTTTATCCAGGTGCGCAGGAATCGAAGTTGTATTCCGCTGGCGGCGAAGGATTCTTCGCACAAAGGGTGGAAGAGGCAA
This sequence comes from Amorphophallus konjac, assembly GCA_022559845.1. Lineage (NCBI taxonomy): Eukaryota > Viridiplantae > Streptophyta > Magnoliopsida > Alismatales > Araceae > Amorphophallus > Amorphophallus konjac. The sequence goes on from CM040123.1 coordinate 97,536,765, forward strand.
TTTTTCTGGGTGACAGCGGAAGCAGTGGATGAATCCTGGAGGTGCCAGGTTATGCCCAACTTCCATCCGAATCTTCCCCCGCGACAGGAGGAGTTCCCCGCTGATGTGGAGGAATACGCTGCTCGTTTATTGACAAATCGCCGGTCGACTGAGGAGCTGGTGACGCTGGAGAACGTGGAGCGGTATCTGCTTACACAGCTCAGGCCATCAGGTGCCATTCTTCGGATTCTGCTGCGGGGTCGGAGGGTCGACTTCTCGTTTCCTAACCAAATCCTCTTCTTCATTACAGACATTCGGCGGGAGCCCTTGGCAGAGGTCACCGAGGTCGTCGATCTTGGGGATGATTCGGCGGCCGATGAACCTGTTGCTCCCGCGGGTCGTTCCCAAGCCCGGGATAAGGGCAAGGGGGCGGCCTCCAAGGGATCTTCGCGGTCAAGCGGGGCGAAGCGCAAGGACCCCCTGGAAGGAAGGTTGCGGGAAGCCGTGAAGGCCAAGAAACGGGCCAAGAAGGCCGGCCACCCTACCGCCACCGGGGGTGATTCAGGCTCGGCGGCGCTCCCTTCTTGGGGGCAAGATGGGGCCGACCCTTCAGGGCCAGCTCCCCCACCTACCAGGCGAGAGGGGGCCGAGGAGACCAGGGGCCCCTCAGAGGGCGGAGATAGGTCGGTTCTCCCCTCCCCGGGATGGAGGGGACCAGTGCCGAAGTGGCCGTCGCAGAGACCAGGAGACCGATCGAGGTTGGCGATGTCTCGGGTGGCGAGGCGCGGGCCGAGACAGATAGGGATGGGGGTCCACCCGCGAGGGCGTCGCAGCCCCCAGTGCTCGAAGTTCCCGATGCGGTCGATCCTGCGGCGTCGGTCGAGGTTGGGGGTTCGCCTGGAGAGGCGTCGCAACCCCAACCGACTGCGGCGTACGGGGCGGTCGGCCCTGTTGTTCGACCCGAACCTTCTGGCGGGGCGTCCGGTGGGGAGCGGGTCTCCATGTCGGAGGCCTTGGAAAGGCTCGGTGTTTCGGACGACCTGTATCGGGTTTGCCGAGATGTTGCCGCGAAGACAAGGGGGGAGACAAGCGCTATTCCCCCGCCGGAATCCTCGACGTCCTCATGGAGGGCGGCCTAGTCATAGCTCAGACGGCGGCCTTGATGGCGGAGACGTACGCTCGGGCAGAGGCGGAACGGTCGAATCTCGCCTGGACCCTGGGGGGGTGCGAGAGGAAACTGGCCCGCCTCAGCGAGGAACATGAGGGGCTCCGACAGGAATTCTCCGCGTTCAGGGACTCGGCACGGGTGAGCCAGCTAGAAACCGAGGCGCTGGCTGAGCAGTTGGCTAAGGCCCGGGGGTCGCTCGAGAGGAAAAGCAAACTCTTGGAAGAGGAGCGTCTGCGTCACTTCGAGCTGGACAGCCGCTGGGAGCTCGAACGGGCCGAGTTACTGGACCGGGCGGAGGTAGCGGAGCGCCTTCATTCCGTGGCCGAGGCGGACCGAGTCCGGGCGGAGAGGTGGTCGAGCGAGGCCGAATGAAGGATGGTTGCGGCAGAGGAACGCCTAGCGGGAGCAGAGGAGCGTGCGGCCGAGGCGGAGCGGGCTCGAGTCGAACTCGTTGGAAGGACGGAGCAGATCGAGGCGGAGGCGGTCGAGCGATATAGAAGCTCGGATGCTTACTCAGCCGACCTGGAGAGAGCCGCCCTACCATATTACGAGGTAGCGCTTCACCGTGGCGCCCGAAAGGGGTTTAAGCAAGGTTATCGCCGGGCGGTGGACTACGCCTTCGATCGAGACTCCGGGATCGAGTTCCCTTTGGGCCAGGCTTATGACTCGGATGAGTCGGTTTCTAGTTCCTCTGCATCGAGCGGGGAGGACTAGGGGGGTCTCCCTCGGCGGGGTCACCAACTCTGGAAGCCTCGGGAGGGCTCGCGACCGAGATAGTTCTCGCACAGGTGAGGTCAGTGCCCGGGTCAGCCGTCACCGAAGGTGCTGGGGGTAACACGCCTACTTCCGTTGTTTCCGAGCGTCAAAGTGGGCCCGAGACCTGATGTATTTTACCTTATTTTGCCCATTTCTCTCGTTTGTCTCTCTTTCCTCCTTTAGGGAGTTTCCTCTTTATGAGATAATAAATGACTTACTTGTTTGATCGCCATCCTTGCCGTGATTTGGTTGGCGTATCAGAAGTAGTTGGAAAGTGCCGATATGTCCTGCGTGATTTTCGCATGCTGATTTGGTAGGCTTCTGACGGGGCGTCCTTCCGTTCCCTCATGCTTTGAATGTTAGGCCGCTTCGTGAATCCCGCTAGGGCGGGAAACGAGGAGTTGGAGGTGACTGTTCAGGGGAGAAATCCTTTGGCGTGTTTCCGAGGGGGGGGGGGTCATTTAAGGCGTGTGGCCTCCTTTGGCCTATAAGAAGGACCGAAAGGTGCCCTTTCCTCTTTACCGCTTGGGATTTTCTCTAACAGTCTTTCCTCACTCCTTCCTCTTCACTCTGTGTTGTGCCGTTGCATTCGGAGCATGAAGGATCCTTCGGAGGGTGACGCCGCCGACGACGGGGAGCAGAGGGTCTTTGCCGTCCCAGCTTGTTGGACGGGTCCCACAGTCACCGCGCGGGTTTGAGACGGGTCCGACGGTCGCCGCGCGGATCTGGAGAGGGCTTCGACGTGTGAGGGCACGGCTCTTGCCCTTTCTCAGTTCCGGCGTGGCTTCCGGGCGGGCGCCGAGGCGGAGGACGGATGGGGTATTAGGGAAGCCTGCCGCCACTCCCCCTCCGCATGGGGGGGGGGGGAGGCGCATCAAGTTCCCTCCTCACCAAAGCCTTCCTTCGTCTGCAGCCTCTTTTTCCCTCTTCTGCTCTTCATTTCTTTCACTCTTCGGAGGCTGCTTGCTCTCTGTTTCCTTCCAAGGAGTTTGGCGGGTTGGAAAAAAAAGGGCTTCATGGTGCTCCTTCTCCCTCACCTCCATCAACTTGGAAGGTAGCCTTCTCCAACTTTAGAAGGTGGCTATCTTCTCTGCAGTCCCTCTGTCACCTTTGGGGGTCGTCTGAATCAACTGGATCGGCCCCCTCTTGTCCGAGCCAGTTTCTACGCGAGGCAGAGTCAGTGGCTGGATGCGAGGAGATCGAGATCGAGTCAACCGAGCGATGCCCCCTTGCAGCGGTGGTAGACGGATTTTCTTGCGTTTCGTCATGAAATGTACTGGCCTTTACCTTTCTGATGTATCAATAGTTTGGAATGAAAAGAAAAGGGATTTATTCCGTCCATCTTGCTGTACAATTTCAAAAATAGAATTTGCGTAATGCGGCTGCGTTCCATGTCCGAGGAATGGGTTCCCCTTCCATTGTTGCTAACCTGTACGCACCTTTCCCGAGCGTCTCGACCACTCGGTAGGGGCCTTCCCAGTTAGGGGACAGCTTGCCCGCCGCCTCTAGTGGTCGAGAGGCTTCAGCTTTCCTGAGGATGAAGTCTCCCGATCGGAAGTGCCTGCTTCGGACTCTGGCGTTGTAGTATCGAGTGAGGCGTCGCTGGTATTCCGTCTCTCGGATGCTGGCAATGTCCCGGAGTTCATTTGCTAGGTCGAGGTTCTCGAGTAACTTTTGGTTGTTTTCCTCGATCGAGTAGCGGATGACTCGGAGAGACGGGTTGGCGATCTCAATGGAATGACGGCCTCGGTGCCGTACACCAACTGAAAGGGGCTTTCACCGGTTGCTGTCCTGGGAGTCGTTCGGTGTGACCATAGTACGCTAGGCAATTCTTCGAGCCAACTTCCCTTGGCTTTGTCGAGTCTGGTCTTTATGCCTTTCAAGATAGTCTTGTTGGTATTTTCGACCAGCCCGTTGGCCTAAGGGTGGGCGACCGAAGTGAAGTGGTTGCGGATGTCTAGGTCGGCGCATCTGTCTCAGAAATATCGAGAATCGAATTGCCGACCGTTATCGCTCACTATCACTCGGGGGATGCCGAAGCGACAAATGATCGATTTCCAAACGAAACTCCAGACTACTGTCTCGGTGATCCTTGCAGTGGCTTCGGCCTCGATCCATTTAGTGAAGTACTCGATGGCGACGATGATGAACTTTTTCTGGGACTGAGCCATGGGGAATGGTCCGAGAATGTCGATCCCCCACCGAGCGAAGGGATAAGGCTCGGCGAGGGTGACGAGTTCTATGGCCGGCCGATGGACCAAGTGGTCGAACCGCTGGCATCGGTCGCACTGTCAAGCATAGGCCGAGCAGTCGCGCTGTAGGGTGGGCCACCAGTACCCCTGTCGTAACAGGATTCTGACCAGTGACCTAGCCCCTGAGTGCGCTCCGCACAGGCCTTCATGAACCTCTCGAATGGCTCGGCTGGCGTCATCGGGGCCGAGGCACTTCAGGAGAGGGCCGGCGAAGGACCTTCGGTAGAGTGTGTCGTCCAGGACGACGAAGCGCCGAGCTTGGTACTTCATTCGGCGTGCTTCTGGAGGGTCAGAGGGCTCTTGGGTGTCTCGAAGACAAGACAAGTAGGGGGTGCGCCAGTCGCTCGGGACGGCCGAGTCAACAGCGAGGAGCTCCGAGTCGATGCTCGGGCGCTCTAGCTATTCGAGGAGGACCGATCGGGTACCTTCTGGGTCTAGGGAGGAGGCCAATCGAGAGAGGGCATCCGCTCGGGAGTTTTCTTCCCGGGCTATTCGGACTACCTCGAATCCCTCGAATCGTTGGGCCAAGCTCCTGACCAGCTGGAGGTATTTGATCATGGGTGCCTCTCGAGGTTCGTACTCGCCGTTGACCAGGCTCGCGACCAGCTGAGAGTCGGTGTGGATCCTGACTCGCTCAGCCCCCAACCGCCGGGCCATACGTGCTCCCGATATAAGGGCCTCATACTCGGAAGCGTTGTTGGACGCCTGGAAGTTGAATTTTAAGGCGTACTACAGCTCCACTCCTTCGGGGGATCTTAGGAGGATCCCAGCACCGCTACCGACCGAGTTGGAGGAACCGTCGACGTAGAGTTCCCAGGTTGGCCCGGGCATGGTCAGTAACCTCCCTTCGGCCGGGATAGTGCTCTCGGCGATGAAATCGGCGAGCGCTTGACCTTTTATAGCTGCGCGCGGGTGATACGAGATGTCGTAGGCCCCAAGCATAAGGGCCCACTGACGAGTCGCCCCGAGGCCTCGGGGTGGGCCAAGATCTTCTTCAACGGTTCGCCGGTTAGCACGGTGATGGGGTGCCCCTGGAAGTAGGGTCGGAGGCGTTTCGCGGAGGTAACCAGCGCTAGCACGAGCTTCTCGGTTGCGGGGTACCTCCTCTCGACCTCACTAAGCACCTTGCTGGTATAGTAGACTGGTCTTTCGATTCCTGAGTCATTTCTGACCAGGACCGAGCTGACCGTTGATGACGTCGCGGAGAGATAGAGTAGCAAAGCTTCGCCCGGCACGGGCTTGGAGAGCACCGGGGGCAAAGCCAGGAACTCCTTAAGCTCAGCGAACGCTTTCTAGCATTCCTCATCCCATGCGAACGTGGCAGATGCCCACTTGGGCCCCTTCAACAGTTTAAAAAAGGGCAAGCATCGTTCGGCCGCACGGGATAGGAAACGGCTGAGAGCGGCGATACGCCCTGTCAGACGCTGGACGTCCTTGATGCAGGCGGGCGGGCGCATGTCCAGGATGGCCTGGACCTTGTCAGGGTTAGCTTCGATCCCACGCTGAGTGACCAGGAAACCTAGAAACTTCCTGGATCTTACTCCGAAGGCGCACTTGGCAGGATTGAGCTTCATATTGTACTTCAGGAGGACGCCGAAGGCTTCGGCGAGGTCAGTGAAGTGGTCCTGGGCCTTGGGGGTCTTGACGAGCATGTCGTCAATGTAGGCCTCGACGTTCCGACCTAGCTGTTCCTCAAACATGTGGTTGACCAGTCTTTGGTATGTGGCTCCGGCGTTCTTCAACCCGAAAGGCATCCGGGTATAGCAGTACACGCCGTAGTCGGTGATGAAGGCGGTCTTCTCGATGTCTCCAGGGTTCATCCTGATCTGATGGTAACCCGAATAAGCGTCCAGGAAGCTGAGCATCTCGTTGCCCGATGTCGAGTCGACCAGTTGTTCGATGCTGGGCAAGGGATAGCAGTCTTTAGGGGTCGCCTTATTCAAGTCGGTGAAGTCCACGCACATCCGCCACTCGCCGGAAGCCTTTGGTACCAGGACGACATTGGCTAGCCACGTCGGGTACAGGACCGGTCTACAAAGGCCAGTCTCTTGCCCCTTGGTGACCTGCGCCTTGATTATCGTCTGTTTCTCTGGTGCGTGCTTCCTTCGGCGCTGCTGCACGGGCTTCACGGTGGGGTTGAGGTTGAGTTGGTGTAGCACGGTCTCCTCAGGTATTCCAGGGAGCTGATTATCGGACCAAGCGATTACTCAGATGTACTCAGAAAGAAAATTCTTATATTGCTGCTGTTCCTCGAGTGGTAGGTCGGCTCCGATCCTTACTCCTAGGGTTGGGTCGTCGTTTAGGAAGATCGTCAGCAACTCGCCTCCTGGCTTAGTAGCTGCGGACTTTTCCTCGACTTCCCGGGGGCCCTTACTATTCCCGTCCAGCCGCGTGGCCTCCACCGAGATGTTGTAGCACCTTCGGGCCATGGCCTGGTTACCTCGGATTTCCCCTACCCCGTTCTTGGTGGGGAACTTCATTTTCTGGTGATAGGTAGATGGTACTGCCTTGATCCGGCTGAGGATTCCCTCGGGGAGAAAATGGCGTTGTACGCTATCATCCCTTTGATCACCATGAAGTCTACCATGACCGTAACGGTTTTGGGTGGGGTGCCGAGGGTAACCGGCAGGCTTAGGGCTCCCTCGGGGAGAGTGGCCAGGCCATTGAACCCACAGAGGGGAATCCGGATCGGGCGGAGTTTGGATGGACTCTCTCCCATCTTGAGGAAACAGTCATAAGATAATACATCAGGGGCACTTCCATTGTCCACAAGAATCTGATCTACGTTACAATGGTTTATAGTGGCCGAGATTATGAGGGCGTCATCGTGCGGGGTGCTCAGCCCCTCCAGGTCTTGATCGGAGAAGACTATGACCTGGGGCGGGGCCTTGGGTGGCTCTGGGGCTCGGCTCGCCCGCTCGGCATGACGCTTCCTTCCACGGCTGATGTCGCCTCCTGATGCTATTCCTCCAGAGATGACGTTGATGTGGACCCCTCGGGGGGCGTTGTCAATCTCCTCTACGGTGCCTTGATCTTCTCTGCGCTCGGCAGTGAACCGAGCCAGATGCCCCAGGCGGACGAGACGCTCGATCTCGTCTTGGAGCTGGTGGCAATCACCGGTGTGATGCCCGTGATCGCCGTGGAATAGACAATGTCTGTTTTGCTTGCGGTTCTTCGACCTCATCGGCTCGGGCCGACGGAGAAGTCCCGAGTCTTTGACGTCCTCATAGATTTCATAGATCGGGGCGGTTAATGGGGTGTACCGCTCGTACTTCCGCTTGTGCTCTCCATCTCGATCCCGCTTCTTTCCCGAGCTAGGACTTGGCTCGGGGCCCCGCTTCTTGTCCCCCTCCCGACCCGAGCCGGTTGCGTCTCGGCAAGCGCTGAGCACTTCCTCGCACTCGGCGTGGCGTAGAGCCAGAGTCACTAGCTCGGCAAGGGTCGAGGGAGGGTGGAGGACGAGCTCGCGGCGGAGGTTCTCATCCCGGGTACCCCCGGTCAGTGCGGTTGTGGCCGAGGCCACATCCAGGCGGGGGATTCGGAGGGCTTCCGATTTAAACCGGTGGACGTAAGCCCGGAGCCTTTCCCCTTGCGCCTGTTTGAGGGCCAAGAGCCCCGCCACCGACCTTGGGGGGGCACTTCCGGCAAAGCTCTCCTTGAAGGTTCGCCCGAACTGCTTGAAGTCCCGGATGGATCCGGGGGCGAGGGCCCGGAACCATGCTTGAGCGCCCTGGACCAGAGTGGTCACGAAGGCTCGGCACTTGATGGGGTACGACGCCCCGTATAGAGTCATCAGGGCGTCGAAGCTATCGTAATGATCGGCCGGGTCGCCTTGGCCATCGTAAAGCTTGAAGGTTGGTATGAGGGCTCTGGGAGATACCTCCGCCTTCAAGATATACTCGGAGAATGGGGATTTCTCCTCGTCTTCCGTGGAAGAGGCCTTCTGCAGGGCGCGAAGGGCGCGCTCCTGCTCAGCGAAGCGCCTTTCGAAGTCTCGCAGCCAGAGGGATAGCTCCAGTCGCTGACGTGTCGCGAGGCTAGGGGGGTGCCTTGGCGGTCTCCGGGGGCGTTGGCTTCCGGATCGGGCCGTTGCGCCCCCTGCCTTCCTTTCCTTGGTGTGGAGGAGGCCTCTTGCTCCGGAGGCGGAGCTTGCGAGGGTCCTCCGACCCTGTTACGGATGAGCTGCTGGCCGCGGAGGGTGAAGCGGCCCCCAGCGGTGTGCTGGGATGTACTCCTGCGGGGGGGGCTCCCTAACGGGGCGCGGGACCTTGCATCCCTGGCCGCCTGGGTCTTCATGAGATCCACGAGGACATCCAGTTTGGCGTTGAGGGCCTGGAAGGCTTCGGCGCCACCGTAGGGGGGTAGCCCCGCTGTCGCGGGGGGAGGTGGTGGTGGTCCATCGGCGGGGAGGCTGGCGTTGGAGGGAGGGTTCTGTGAGGCCCTGGAAGGGCCATCCCCTGCCGCTACCACGGCCTTACCCCTTTCGCCGGCGGACCTCCTCCCTGAGCTCCTCCTCACCATGTTGGCTCTTCGTGCGTTTCCCACAGACGGCGCCAGATGAAGAGGCGAAATCTCACGCTGGTTCTTGAGCTGGCTGGTAATCACCAAGATAATGAACTGCAAGACAGGGAAACGGGTCAGAGGGCCCAGGGGGATTCCCTGGGGTAAAATCCTCCGACGCTCAAGTCAGTAGAGCAATGGTGGGAGCAGCGATAGGGAGGGGGAGATGAGGGCGCGAGATCCCTCTCCACCGATGGGGTGAAGTGATCCTTGCTCAGGAGTTCGGGGGTGGAATCATACCCTTCTTGACTTGCCTTTCGCCGGAGGGTATACCAGGTTTTTATAGTGCGCCGCCTTCTGGAGCCCTGCAAGCTGAGAGGTCTCCGGTGGAGGTTATGTCTCCATCGTGGGCTTTGATGGCCTCATCATGGGGGCGTTATCCTCGCGAGGAAACCGGAGCTCCTGGACTTCTTAGCGTTTGGCCCGCTGTGGACTCTAATAGCTGCAATGATTTCATCGGTCGTCCCGAGCTTAAGGGGGCCGGCCCTATCGGGCGATAGGCCTAGCTCGGTGAGGAGATGGGTCGGATAGACCGGCTAGCGCTTCCCCCCTTCGGGCGGAGGGGTAGCTCATGCGCGGGTCTTCCTGTGACCTGACCGAGGCTCGGGCTCTCCGAGCCTTGGGGCCGCCTAGGAGAGTTATTTCCTCGAGCATTGTTTTATTGGGCTTTTCCAAGTGGGCCCTGTGGGCTGTCACTTGGGCGAGCTTGCCTCGTTGGGCCTTGTTGGGCCTAGTTGGGTCTGCTCTTTGAGTGGGCTGCAGGAATCCCCCTCTCCAATGGGGTATGATGCTATTGGCGTCGCATTACGCTGGGAGTACTTTCTTTATAAATAAGTGAAAATCCACAATACGATACGACACGACATGACATTCTTGTACATGACTTTCTTGCTTGATATTCCACAGAAATTCACGAAGTACTTGCTCATAAGCAAAAGATACTAGAGTGATGATTATGTGGCTTGCTAGTACATTATCGATACATTCATGTTCATGAAAGGTCAATATCATGTTCTTATAACATTCTTTCTAGATCGTACTTGCTCTCATTCTATCTTACATGATTGTCTTGTTACTTGGTTTAATCGCGTGATTGATTGCATTCGCATGATTTTTACCTTATTCTTTAGAGCTAAATTGTTAATTACTTTAATAGTACCTTCATGTTGATGCGAAGATACCTATTGGGCAAGTGTGCTCATTACCTATTTCCAATCTTTTCAGGAGATGGAAGTGATTCAAATTCGGATTCGGGTTATACAAGTAGCGAGTCCGAGAGCGAGTGAAAGTATTGTCAAGATGAGAGTGAAGACTTAGGAAGTCTAAATTGTTTAGATTGAGTCTATGTAATTTTCCTATTTCTTGAGTCTGATATATCGGAATAAGTTGAATCAACGATTGTGTTTGAGTATTGGATTTGATTATTACGAAATACAAATCAAGTTGAGTAAACATTGTGCAATTGCATTTATATGTGTGATTGTCTTGCGCTCTGATCATTCTTGCTTGCAAGAGGCTTACCATGTCGACTGTTTGCATTTCTCGAGCGAGTCTTCCGCTGTAATAAAGGCTCGGGGCGTGACATCCCCGAACACCTTCAAGACACTCGCTACGTAGCCCTTTCTACAACCCTGCAGGTCCTCACAGGGGTCCCAACCAACTTTCCGTGACATGCATCAACACCAGCAATTGTTCGGGGTCGATCTCGGTCACTTTCATACGGGCTTTGCCCACGTTCCACATGGCCGCCCGGGACCACTGGGGGGCCCCCCGACGCTAAGCCACGGCACGTGGCATCCAGTAAAAGAGTCGTTGGCCCACTCCGAGGCTCTTCATCTAACCCTCCAAGGTCAAAGGGAGACCCGAGGAAGTCAACCACAGGCCTTGGAGGCCCGCAGCACGCGTGTACGGCTCACACACGTATGTTCGGCATTCTGCCCAACCCCTTATGGGCGCGCATCTTTCAACCCTTCTACACCAACCCATGGGCCACCCCGTGGTTCCAATACACCAATGGGGTCCTACAACGATCCCCCAGCAAGTCGGGGCCACCCCCGACCCTCAGACACGTGGCAACAAGCAACTAAACTTCCCTCTTGGGCCAACCCAAGGCTACCCTACCAACCTGCCGTACAACGTGACATGCAACACGAGGCAAGTCCCATGGGCCCAAGGTGCCTCCTCCCAGCCCCTAGGGACTTCTACCCTTGACCCTAGGCCAAATCCAAGGCCCGTCGGCCACTTACATGGCTCGTTCGGCAACCCTGGGTGTGTCGGGCATCTGCCCGAACACCTTGCGAGCGGCTACTCCGACTTGAAGAACAACGGCCCTACGGGCCCATGCCAGCCTTCCGAAGTTCAAAGTCCGTCAAAGGACATCCCCAGACAACATGAGAAGACCCCTGGGGGCCATCCTTGGGGTTACGGCCAGCTCGGGGCCAGTTCACCCCTGGGGCATGGCCGCGTGCCCCAGGGAGGGTGAACTCCCTGCGGGCCGCGCCCCTCTCTCCAGCCCGGTGGTCCCACGACCCCACTCAGCCTCGATTCACCCAATTACGGTCCAACGATGCGGTTCGTGTGCCGTACCAGTTCGAGGGGTCAATACGCGGACGTGGAAGTGCAAAGCGATAGCACGACGGGCTCGGCCTCAAGTCAATGTGCACAAGTCTCCACAAGCCGCCACGTATCCTTCACCCACTTGTCCTTTTCTTTCTTAGTTAAAGTAGGAAGAAAAAAGGGCCAAAAAATCACATTTTATAGGGTGGGGACCAGCCCCCCCTCTCTCCTTGCGAACCCGCCTAAACCCCCTAGGGGGGGTTTACGCGGACCAGCCAAGACCCCCTGGCTGGTCCACGTAAACCCCCATTCAATTCAAATTTTTTTTAAAAAAAAGGAAAAAAAACCCAGCCCGCCTAAACCCTAAACCCTAAACCCCCATCAGATCTCCAGTGATTAGTGGCTGCGTGTACCGGCATCTTGGGTTTTCTTTCTCCTTCCTTCTTCATCCGATTCAGGTAGGTGATAGCAAGCCAAACCCTACAAATAATATATGATTGGAAGCAGCATAGTGTTAGCTTTTCATTGATGTAGAAAGCCCTAAATTCTATCTAGTGTTCTGCGAGAATTTTAGGTTTTAGTATAAGCATGTCACAACTAGGGTTATAATTGTTCCCTTTCGATTAAGTAGTAATTTCAAGCTGTAAACATAAGATTGATTCATTCATCTTGTATAGTTTTTTGTGCTCTTTCTTTTGGTAGTAAAAGCCCCAAATTCCATGCTTTATATCGTGTGAATTTCATGTTTTAGTTCTGACCCTAGAAACCTCGCCGGAGTCGGGCAAGGTGAAGGGGCAGTGATGGGGACATCACCTCCCATGTCCACGTTTACCGTTCGTCTCCTCACCCCGGTTGCATCCGGCATGGTTTAGTCATTTAATTTTGAGTCCTATGTAATTTTATTTGAGTCATTTGATGTATTTTCCCTTTTATTTGAGTCATGTTCCTAGGTCTTGCATTTATTTTCTTTAAGTTTGAGTGTCATTAGATTGTGTAATGTGCTATTGGGCCCAATTCTTCGGGCTTGGCCCATGAGCCCCCCTACCCCTTCGGTTATTTTTTATTGAGTCTTTTGTAAGGGACTTTTGTAGAAATGTGGGTTTCCTATATATAGGACCACATTCCCCCCATTTCAACTTAATGAATGAATCAATGAAAAATGCCATTTGAGTATCCAAAGCTTAGTTTAGTGGAGTGATTCTAACATTTTTTGGTTGAGAAACCCTAGGGGAGAGATTCCCCACCCTTCCCTCTCATAATCCCTCTTTTTCACTCCACTTTCTCTCTCCTCAACACCCAATTTTGAATTTTCTTCTCTCTCCTCCTTTCCCAACCACCTCAACCCCCCCACCTACCATCATTAAAGCCCTCCACTTCCCCATGGCCTCCATTACTCCACCCCCCTAGTCCCAAGGAGATCCCTCACCATTCCAACATCATCCTCCACATTCCAACACCACTTTCCCCATTCCAACACAATCAACCCCTTCCCCACACAACCCCACAACTTCCAAAGCATATTTGAATTTGAAATCCACCCTTCCCTCCACTCACTTGTGCCCCCCCTCACCTTCTCCTCTCACCCACCTTCCCAAATTCGTAGCTCCTCCTCCCACCACCTGTTAGACCCCCTTCCAGACCCCATTCTTCTCTTCCCCTACCTTAGAACACCCCCTCCTAGACCCCCTCACAGCCCGGGCTTTCCCCACACTCATCCACCCCCATTTCCCCTCCCATATACCCCATTCCCCCCCATCATCATCAACCTACAGCTCTCAACTGAAGATCTACAGTAGAGCAGCAGCTTGCAGTGGCCACCACGATCACCTCCGGACGAGTTTGAAGACCCAAGAGCCATCGTCGGAAGGGTCTGCCAGTCGCCTTCGCAACCGAAGTGGTTTCGTCTTCTTCCGATCTCCGAGCCGTTCTGGAGGTCCATTCTTCCACAGCTCCGCGGTTCTGCCTCGGCTAAGGACCTGAACCAGTTTAGAAGCTCTGCCACGACGGACCCTGAAGGAATCAGTCTTCAAGTTCTTCTTCAAAGTTCCTCTTTGGCCTGTCTAGTTTCAGATTCAAGAAGCGGAAGTTCATTCAGCATCCGGGAGCAGAAGTTACCAATTTTCTCCCCCGAACGTGCGGTTCTACCTTCTACAGTCTGCACCAACCCCTCCTCACTCTTCTGGTTCCACAGATTGTCTCCGACCTCTTCTGGTGTCCCCATTTCTTTTTCTGCAAAGAGGACTCACCCACGGTTCTAACGGCACTGACGGCATCAAATTTGGAGTTCAGGAGCGGCTAGGACAGCCTCTGCATCCTACTGTTGGTGACCTGCCCCTGCTAGTCCGAGAAACAGAGGCCCTGTTCAAGCTCCTGCCCTGACCAGCAGTGACTCCAGAAGAAATTAACAAAATTCTGAGGCATTCCCCTTCCAGCTACGAAGGTTTTTCTTCTAGTTTCGTCATCAACAAAATTCCTGATCAAGATCTACAGCAGCAACACCGACTCTCTGTCCTGGCTCACAGACAGCAAGCAGATTCGGCGTCCACCCTTATTCCTTGTTCTTTGCTTTAGTTTCCCCACCCCGCTTGACCGGCTGAAGGTCCCTCCCTGTGTGGAGGTAGTATTGATTGTAATTTCTATTAACCCCCACCCCAAGATCCCCCTCCTACGTGAGGTGTAGTCTTGTAACTTGTTTAGGCAGGTCAAGCGACACCGCCGCGGCGTGTGGGGATCCACTCGCCTCCCCGCTCGCCCTCGTCTCCGACCGGTCGAGTAAGTGCTCCAAACTTTGCTCTAATTTGTGCTTGTTCTTTCAATATTAGTTCATAAACTCCGCTGGCCGTGAATGAGAGCCTGATCCTTAAGCTCTTGTGCTATAAGTGATCACCGTGGGAAAAGAGAGAAACCAGTGCCTTTGGCACTTGGTCGGCCCCATTGTCTTGGGCTTCCACATCCATTGGGAATCAAATCTTGGCCTTGCTGGCCCTCTACCAGCAAGGGCCCAACCCCTCAACCTCACCTTGGCATTGCCAAGTTACCCCGGGCTTGGGTGAGCGATGAGAGAGCGGCGGCCCAAATTGGCCCATTTAGATTGCGAATGTGCTTGCTTGCTTAAGTCCAAGGTCGTGTCACATCAAGTGGTATCAGAGCAAGTCTTTGACTTGTCTCTACAAGTCAAGTCCTAGGGCATGCTTGCATTCTTGTCCGAACCGTGCATTGTCAACCCATCATTGTTAACATTGAGTCTTGGGTCACATGGCTCCTCTCCCAATCATATCCCATGCATGCTTACCTAATGGAAAGCCCGTAGAAATTGATTTCATTGACCTAGAATCTGAAAATTGGGTGTCCCCCGATATCGTTACCTCTCTTAGTAGGACCGGACAAATTATGCACAATGGAGACCAAGTCTTTATTGAATTCCATAAATGGTTCGGGAAGATTAAGTATTTGGATGGGGCTTGGTGTCAAAAGGGAACATTGGCAGGTCCATGTATAATCCTAGGTAAGAAATGGTTAGATGAAAGGAATGCCAACATCGACCCAACACGTCGGACTTGCCTTGTGCGTCCGCCACACCTTTCGGGAACCTTTAAATTCAACAACCTTTTATTCTCCCACCCACGGGAATCCCACCCTCGTTCACCACCCCGGGTGCACCATACTCCGGCCATCATCACCCCACCATCAAAGAACCTTCCCACTCCATTAGTTTTGGAAGAAGTAGTCCACCCGCTTTGCCACATGAAGACAAATATCCCTCGGGAACCTATCCCCTCCATAGAGAGCACCCATGTCCCAATTGAAGAGGAAGCCTCGCACAAGGATCTTCACCCTACACCACCCCCTCTAGATAAGGCCGAATTCATCTTAGAAGAGTCCCTTGTTAGGTGGCCAAGGAAGAGCCTAATTAGAGAGACCTCGACCCATGTTTGCCCTCCCATAGAACAAAATTTTCCCCTAGTGCCCATCTTCTCCTATCACACCATAATCCAAGCATCCTATCAAGTGGAGACCTTAGAGGATTTTCTTAGGGGCTTAGCATGGCAAATTGAGTTCACTAGCATGTTGACTCCTATGTCCGAACAACCTAGGAGCCTTAGCCTCCTACACCTATGCATTGGGTCTATCACCTCGGTTTGCACCAATGGTTACTACACTAGCGACCTCCTTCTATTCCTCTCTACACCGGATGAGCCCAACCTTCTCCTCGATTTAGAGCTTCTTATCTCGGGTAGAAAGCCAAGCCCTCCACTCATGGCCGACCCACTTGTCAAGAACATTGGCCCAACTATCATAGGGAAGGATGACTTAACACCTTTTAAGGATCTTGAGGACATGGAGTTCCTCCCCCTAAGTGACCTATTTTACGATCCATATGATCCCTTCCAATGGGAGTCAAGGGACTCATATGACCCAACCATCTTACCAACCACCCACCATGTCCTATCCTACCCTCACTCACCATATTGGGCCAAACCCATCTCATCCATGACCCGGGCTGCACCTTGGGAGCCATAACCTTGGACCATATATCCCTAGGGAATAAGGTGATGCCCCACCCCATGATGACCACCTTCTTAGATCCATTCGATCCTTTCCAATGAGAGTTCAAAGGTTGTCCTACACCTATACACATGGAAGTCACTTTTGGGAAAAGCATGCATGTGTCTAGACTTTCCACACCCCTTGGCATGAACACTATGTTGGGTCCATTCATTCATATCACTCACATGTCAAGTAGAAAGTATGAGTGGGCCACATTCGGATGTCATGGTCCTCCTTCATTCATCATGGATTTTAAGCATGTCAAAAGTATCTACGGATGTCCGGGCCCCCCCACATTCATCACCACTTTACATGATAGGTTCACCTACGGTTGCCCCGGCCCACCTAGGCCCACCAAAGTCTACATGACAACATTGCATGATAAGTCCACAAATGGTTGCACCAGCCCACCAAGGTTCATCATGGTCCATCTGGCATCATGGCAAGATAGGTCCATCTATGGTTGTCCAGGTCCACCCATAACCACTAAAAGGATAGCATTCACAAAATTACATGAAAACCTTTGCAAGCACATCAGCAAAAAGAATGAGGCTTATAAAAGGCTGGCCGACTCTCATCGGCATCACCAAGAATTCCAAGTGGGTGACCTTGTGATGGTAAGGATGGAGAGGCTCTCCCCGGGAGCCAACTCTAAACTGAGGCCACGTGGGGCTGGTCCCTTCCAGGTCTTGAGGCGCATAGGTGCAAATGCCAACGAGTTAGATCTCCATGAGGAGTATGGAATAAGTCCCACATTCAATGTTGCCGACCTAGTGCCATATAAGGGACCCACGGTGGTACCTAGTGAGGAGATTGAGCCTACTTCTTCCCTTGAGAGAGCACCCACCCATGATGATAAACCACCAGCCAAGAGAGCCCAGCGTGAACAAATTGAACAAATATTGGATGAACAAGTCACTACCACTCGGAGCAAGGTATATGAGCGCTATCTCGGCAGGTGGATGGATCGGTCTCGTTCGGGAGACTTGAGGGCGGTACCACT
Source organism: Amorphophallus konjac (assembly GCA_022559845.1). Lineage (NCBI taxonomy): Eukaryota > Viridiplantae > Streptophyta > Magnoliopsida > Alismatales > Araceae > Amorphophallus > Amorphophallus konjac. The sequence continues at coordinate 97,553,587 of CM040123.1, forward strand.
TCTACACCTTCCAAGGAGGGAAGGACACTTACTCGACAGAGTTGAGTTCTCCGCACCCCGGGAGTATGATGGGGACATCACCTCCCATGCCCACGTTTACCGTTCGTCTCCTCACCCCGGTTGCATCCGGCATGGTTTAGTCATTTAATTTTGAGTCCTATGTAATTTTATTTGAGTCATTTGATGTATTTTCCCTTTTATTTGAGTCATGTTCCTAGGTCTTGCATTTATTTTCCTAAGTTTGAGTGTCATTAGATTGTGTAATGTGCTATTGGGCCCAATTCTTCGGGCTTGGCCCATGAGCCCCCCCTACCCCTTCGGTTTTTTGTTATTGAGTCTTTTGTAAGGGACTTTTGTAGAAATGTGAGTTTCCTATATATAGGACCACATTCCCCCCATTTCAACTTAATGAATGAATCAATGAAAAATACCATTTGAGTATCCAAAGCTTAGTTTAGTGGAGTGATTCCAACATTTTTTGGGTGAGAAACCCTAGGGGAGAGATTCCCCACCCTTCCCTCTCCTAATCCCTCTTTTTCACTCCACTTTCTCTCTCCTCAACACCCAATTTCGAATTTTCTTCTCTCTCCTCCTTTCCCAACCACCTCAACCCCCACCTACCATCATTAAAGCCCTCCACTTCCCCATGGCCTCCATTACTCCACCCCCCTAGTCCCAAGGAGATCCCTCACCATTCCAACACCATCCTCCACATTCCAACACCACTTTCCCCATTCCAACACAATCAACCCCTTCCCCACACAACCCCACAACTTCCAAAGCATATTTGAATTTGAAATCCACCCTTCCCTCCACTCACTTGTGCCCCCCCTCACCTTCTCCTCTCACCCACCTTCCCAAATTCGTAGCTCCTCCTTCCACCACCTGTTAGACCCCCTTCCAGACCCCATTCTTCCCTTTCCCCACCTTAGAACACCCCCTCCTAGACCCCCTCACAGCCCGGGCTTTCCCCACACTCATCCACCCCCATTTCCCCTCCCATATACCCCATTCCCCCCCATCATCATCAACCTACAGCTCTCAACTGAAGATCTATAGCAGAGCAGTAGCTTACAGCGGCCACCACGATCACCTCCGGACGAGTTTGAAGATCTAAGAGCCATCGTCGGAAGCGTCTGCCAGTCGCCTTCGCAACCGAAGTGGTTTCGTCTTCTTCCGATCTCCAAGCCATCCTGGAGGTCCATTCTTCCACAGCTGTGCGGTTCTGCCTCGGCTAAGGACCTGAACCAGGTTAGAAGCTCTGCCATGACGGACCCTTAAGGAATCAGTCTTCAAGTTCTTCTTCAAAGTTCCTCTTTGACCTGTCTAGTTTCAGATTCAAGAAGCGGAAGTTCATTCAGCATCCGGGAGCAGAAGTTACCAATTTTCTCCCCCGAATGCGTAGTTCTGCCTTCTACAGTCTGCACCGACCCCTCCTCACTCTTCTGGTTCCACAGATTGTCTCCAACCTCTTCTGGTGTCTGCGTTTCTTTTTCTGCAAAGAGGACTCACCCACGGTTCTAACGGCGCTGACGGCATCAAATTTGGAGATCGGGAGCGGCCAGGACAGCCTCTGCATCCTACTGTTGGTGACCTGCCCCTGCTAGTCTGAGAAACAGAGGCCATGTTCAAGCTCCTGCCCCGACCAGCAGCTACTCCAGAAGAAATTAAGAAAATTCTGAGGCATTCCCCTTCCAGCTACGAAGGTTTTCCCTCTAGTTTCGTCATCAACAAAATTCCTGATCAAGATCTACAGCAGCAAAACCGACTCTCTATCCTGGCTCGCAGACAGCAAGCAGATTCGGCGTCCACCCTTATTCCTCGTTCTTTGCTTTAGTTTCCCCACCCCGCTTGACCGGCTGAAGGTCCCTCCCTGTGTGGAGGTAGTATTGATTGTAATTTCTATTAACCCCCACCCCAAGATCCCCCTCCTACGTGAGGTGTAGTGTTGTAACTTATTTGGGCAGGTCAAGCGACACCGCCGCGGCGTGTGGGGATCCACTCGCCTCCCCGCTCGCCCTCGTCTCCGACCGGGACCAGTTTCTTCAAACCGGTCGAGTAAGTGCTCCAAACTTTGCTCTAATTTGTGCTTGTTCTTTCAATATTAGTTCATAAACTCCGCTGGCCGTGAATGAGAGCCTGATCCTTAAGCTCTTGTGCTATAAGTGATCACCGTGGGAAAAGAGGGAAACCGGTGCCTTTGGCACTTGGTCGGCCCCATTGTCTTGGGCTTCCACATCCATTGGGAATCAAGTCTTGGCCATGCTGGCCCTCTACCAGCAAGGGCCCAACCCCTCAACCTCACCTTGGCATTGCCAAGTTACCCCGGGCTTGGGCGAGCGACGAGAGAGCGGCGGCCCAAATTGGCCCATTTAGATTGCGAATGTGCTTGCTTGCTTAAGTCCAAGGTCGTGTCACATCAGGCAGCGACCTATCTGGACTTGTGTGGCCACACGATAGACCGCACATCCCAGACAGGCGGCCTATGTTTTGACCGTTTATATGTTTCTATATCAGATCGTTTCCCTGGAACATGCGGCCAAACCCTAACCGCATATGTCACCTGCGGCCAGTTCCAGACTGCACATCCTTCCCAGCGGCACACGACCGACCGTCCATCTCCAGCAGTCCTTCGGACCTGAGAGGGCATGTGCGGCCAGTCTGTAACTGTTCAAGGGGATGTAAGGTCCAGAACCGACCGCACATCTATAACAGAACAGATTAATTGTCATTACATCATGTTATGTTAGTAGATTAGTGGTTAATTGCATGTTAGCAACACACCTAATAAACTGTAATTCATGACAGTAAATCATTCTTGTTGATTTATTTAATTCGAGCTTGATCTTGATTCATTTTTCCAATGAATGTCAATTTTAATTGTGAATCCTTTATAATTGAAATGGCTATTAGGTTTACACTTGTTATAACAGTTAATCTTGAACCATTTGCATCCCCCTAGATTTGTATTGGACTAAATCGAACCGCTGTGATTTGAGTTAGTCCGAATTGGACTAACAGAGACTTGAGCGGCCATTTGTGGACCGCATATACCCCTGAACGGCCCAATAGTGACCATTCATCCCTGGCTAATGCCACTTAGTTTTGGCCGATTATCCTTGATCCATCTTCGTCCAAATCCTGATTTTATCAGCCTAGTAGACCCTAGGCCGACCAGCACACAGTGGGCTGGACTCTGGTTCAATTCCACCCTGCCTATGGCAGCCCGAGAGCCCACTTGGGCGAATTTCTAGATTTTAGTTAGGCCCTATGTTGTGCGGCCAGTAAGGGCCCGTACATCTGACAGGCGGCCCATAATGGACCGTTCAACTAATGAGCGGCTCTGTCAGGACCATATATCCTGTCCTCGATTTTGAAACCTTCTGGCCTTGTGCGGCCCAATCCTTACCGTTTATATAGAAGAGCAGCCCTTTATCAGCCGTTCAATCTTGACCCCCGAGGGCTAAACCTCAACCCAGTTGCTGTTAGTGCGGCCCAGTGTCGATCGCCCAAGTCTTGAGCGGTCCAGTAGGAACCGCATATCATCCAGAGACTAGTTTTCTCCGTGTTTATGGTTTTGAATCCAAGAACATGTTGGTTCTTGATAATTTGAAATTCTGGACAGTATCTCTTCAACTTAGCCTTGGGATGTTCCGAGGTAAGTTTGTACTTGATTATAATTGGCCATTTAACTTGATTAAAGTCTAGACAGAACTTGGGATCTTGGATCTAATAAATCAATGCCAACGCACCATAGGGGCCCGGTCTAGTCCTGGGGAGAGCGCCCGAAAAGTACTTGTGCCCATGAGAGTTTGTAATGACATGGTAAGGCATTGCACCGAGTGCATGACTAGCGTGATGTCTATGACAATGATCTCTTACTTGAATCGAGTTCTACTTGGTTATATTCTTGCTTGTTGGCCAATTTCCTACAATTTCCTGTTATATATATTGTTCTTAACTTGCAATTCGTGTAGTTATATCATTCTGCCATATTGTGACTCCATTCCATTCTTTAGCACTTTCTTTTATTATGTTGTTTCATTCGATCGTTATTTCTTTTCTTCCGTTTCATACATGTAATTAATTGGTTAATCACTTACACTTGCCTGTTGTTACCTACTGAGCGTTCGCTCATATAGTTGTTTTTCCCCCATTTTTCCAGGCAGCTCAGGTGAAGATTCACAGATGGATGGGAATGGGCAAGAGTGATGAGTTTGCTACTTTGAAGCAACGAAATCTTTCCGTAGCTAAATATGAAGCTCAGTTCTCTCGGCTATCTCGTTATGCTACTCACTTGATATCTACCGTGAAGATGAAGGCTAAGCGCTTTCTTAATGGGCTAAAGCTGTAATATATCAACCAGTTGGCACCGATGGAAATTCAAACTTATTCCGAGATGGTGAGAAAGGCTCAAGTGTTGGAAGATACTTTGGAAATGACGGAGAGAACCGTGGGAAGAGTGTTAAGATTGAACAACACCATACTGGTTCTGGGATTATCAGGCCTAGTCATGGCAGGAAGAGGCCCATTAGCGGGTCTGGTTCGTGGAAGGGCAAGATGCCGAAGATTGAAGACAAGAAGCCTAGCCCTATTGTTCCATTCAAGGGCGTATGAAAGTATTGTAACCGTCCAGGTCACAAGATGGAGGAGTGCTGGTGCAAGCTGGGTGCCTTTTTATGTTGTGACAGTAGGGACCACCGTATTCCTGAGTGTCCCTTTTTATCTGAGTGAGCTACCCCGGTGAGATCGCAAGGAATCAAGGAGCAGCAATGAAAGCTCCAGACTCTACAAGAAGATGAGACAGGACCCTCCGAGGAGGGTGGACTCGTCGAAGGTACTCTTTTTATACATGATAAATCAGCTTTTATTCTTTTTGATACTGGTGCCACTCATTCTTTTATTTCTCGAAGATTTGCGAAGTCTTTAGGTGTGAAGCCAATTTTGATGAATTCTTCGTTAGAGATTTCAACTCCTATTGGTTCCAGATCAGCAATTAAGTATTTCTATCGTTCCAGTAAGGTCATGATCAATGAACAAAACCTGCCAGCTAATTTAGTTTGTATGGACATGAAGGATTATGATGTAATCCTAGGAGCAGATTGGTTGGCTAAGTATGAGGCCAATGTTCAATGCAGATCTTGTTCTGTGTCTTTCACTGGACACCCTGGACTTTCTTTTAAAGGAATTAGACAGCTTAATTAAGTATGTTCCACTTATTTCGGCTCTTTGAGCTGATAAGCTGATGAGGAGAGGATGTAAGGCTTTTCTAGCCTTTGTTTCTATGACCCCTGAGCAGAAGATTGAGATCAATGATTTTTCTGTCGTCCGAGATTTTTCAGATGTCTTTCCTGAGGAACTACCAGGACTTTCTCCTGAAAGGGAAGTTATCTTTTCTGTTGATCTAATTTCTGGTGCGACCCCTATTTCCAAAGCTCCTTATCGTATGTCTCCTGCGGAGCTAAGGGAACTAAAGCAGCAGTTGATGGAATTACTCGAGAAAGGGTTCATTCGTCCAAGTACTTCCCCATGGGGAGCCCCTGTATTATTCATCCGGAAGAAGGATGGTTCGATGAGGTTGTGCATCGATTATCGGTAATTGAACCAGTTGACTATCAAGAACAAATATCCATTGCCAAGGATTGATGAGTTATCTGATCAGATAGCAGGAGCTCAGTATTTTTCTAAGATCGACCTTCGATCTGGATATCATCCGTTACGAATTAAGGAGGAGGATATCTATAAAACAGTCTTCCGCAGCAGGTATGGATATTTCGAATTTGTAGTAATGCCTTTTGGGCTAACGAATGCACCTGCAACTTTCATGCAGCTGATGAATGATGTGTTTCGGCCCTATCTTGATCAATGGGTCGTGGTGTTCATCGATGACATCTTGATTTATTCTAAGAGTGAGGAGCAGCATGCTAAACATTTGAGGATGACGTTGCATCTATTGAGAAATCATCAGTTATATGCCAAGTTTAGTAAGTGTGATTTCTGGCTGCAAGAGGTGTCCTTTCTAGGGCATATCATCACAAAAGAAGGTATTTCTGTTGATCCTTCGAAGGTAGAGGCAGTAAAGAATTGGGATAAGCCTACTAATGTGACTGAAGTGAGAAGCTTCCTAGGCCTAGTAGGTTACTACAGAAGGTTTATTCAAGATTTCTTCAAAATTGCGGTACCTCTGACAAGATTAACTCGCAAGGAGATCAAATTTGATTGGTCAGAAGATTGCGAGCGAAGCTTCCAGACCTTGAAGGAATGTTTGACTACTACACATGTTTTGGATTTACCTTCTAGAGAAGGAGGTTTTGTGGTATACACTGATGCTTCAGGTATTAGTTTAGGGTGTGTACTCATGCAACACGGGAAAGTGATAGCCTATTCTTCTAGGCAGCTGAGGAAGTATGAAGAGAATTATCATGTTCATGATTTGGAGCTAGCAGCAGTGGTGTTTGCCATGAAGATATGGAGGCACTACTTGTATGGAGAAGCATTCATGGTGTTTTTAGATCATACGAGTTTGAAATACTTATTTTCTCAGAAGGAACTCAATATGAGGCAGCGAAGATGGATGGAGTATTTGAAGGATTTTGATTTCTCCATTGAGTATCATCCTGAAAAAGGTAATGTTGTGGCAGATGCCTTAAGCCGCAAGCCTATAGCTAAGTTGTCAAGCCTCATGTTACAAGAATGGAAATTGTTGGAGCAGTTAGCTTGTTTGGATCTTAATGTTGACAAGGATCGGGTTATGATTTCTCAGATTCAACTTAAGCCCGAATTATTGATAGAAATCAAGTCTCTGCAAGATGATGACCCAGAGTTGGTAGAGATCAAGGAAAGCTTGAGTAACAGACCTGACTTCATGATGGCTGATGATGGAAGATTGTTATTTCAAGGAAGAACTTGTGTACCTGATGTAGCTGAGATAAAGAGTAAGATCCTCGAGGAAGCCCATAGATCTAGATACACCATTCATCTTGGAGGTACTAAAATGTTCAAAGATTTGAAAAGATCTTTTTGGTGGCCGAATATGAAAAGGGAAGTGGCGGACTTCGTAAGTAGATGCTTGGTTTGTCAGCCAGTCAAGACGGAGCATTTCAGACCAGCAGGGAAATTAAAACCCCTTGATATACCCCAATGGAAGTGGGAGAGCATTGGCATGGATTTCATTATGGGTCTATCTAGGACTCGTAGTGGATTTGATGCAATATGGGTGATTGTCGACAGATTGACAAAATCGGCTCATTTCTTATCTATTAAGTCTAAATGGACAGTTGATGTTTTGGCTGCTTTGTATATGAAGGAAGTGGTAAGACTACATGGTATACCAGTCAGCATTGTGTCTGATAGAGATCCCAGGTTCACTTCTCATTTTTGGAAAGGATTGCAAGAGTCCTTGGGAACTCGTCTGAATTTCAGTACTACTTTCCATCCACAAACAGACGGACAGACTGAAAGGACCAACCAGATAGTGGAAGATATGCTTAGAGCCTGCATGATTGACTTTGAAGGTAGTTGGAGTGATCATTTGGCATTGGTTGAATTCGCCTACAACAACAGTTACCAGTCCAGCATTCAGATGGCTCCATTTGAAGCTTTGTATGGTAGAAGCTGTCGATCCCCATTATGTTGAGACGAGGTAGGTGAGAAGCAATGGCTTGGACCAGATCTCATTTTTGAATCATCCAAGAAAATCTGCATTATCAGAGATCGGTTGCAAGTAGCACAATCAAGACAGAAGAGTTATGCCGACACCAGGAGGAGAGCTTTAGAATTTCAGGCTGGTGAGCATGTGTTTTTAAAGGTTTCTCATATGAGAGGAATTCGAAGGTTTGGTATTCAGGGCAAACTGAGTCCAAGATACATTGGTCCATTTGAGATTTTAGACAGAGTGGGGGAGGTTGCTTACCGTTTGGCACTATCACCTCAGTTATCTGGAGTACACAATGTTTTCCATGTGTCTATGTTACAGAAATATGTGTATGATTCCACTCACATTATTCAGCATATGGACTTTGATTTGAAGGAAGATCTGACTTATGAAGAAAGACCGATCAAGATTCTAGATCGGAAGTAACAGCAACTCAGGAATCGTTCCATACCGATGGTTAAAGTGCAGTAGAGTCGGCGTGGAACTGAAGAAGCTACTTGGGAGTCAGAAGATACTATGCGGAGACAGTACCCTGACTTATTCTAGGTGAGCTGTCTCACTCCCTCTTTTTTTTATCTGCATTGAATTTGGAGGACCAAATTTCTTAAGTGGGGGAGGGTGTAATATCCCAATTTTCAAGAAATTAATTAGAAATTAATTAGAATAATTCCTTAATAAATAGAATAAATTATATTTTGACTATTTTCTAAAAATCTAGAAAAATTATATTCTTGTAGAGGATAACACGTTTAACAAACTTATCTTCTGTGGCCAACCCAAATAAAATCGGTATGTAGGCCGAATTAGTGGATTAAGCCCAAATTGAGCACTTAGTTAACCTTACCTTGAAATGCCAAATTCAAGCCTAATACTCCATCAATTGAGCCCAAATCGGTGGCAAATAAAAGGCCAGGATGAGAGGATCACTTACCCTCTCTTAATCTCTCAAAACCCTAACCCTAGGAGATGCAATCGGCGGAGTTTTGGCGCGTCAACAATTGCGGCGGCGTTCACATCAACCTGACTTGTGTGGATGAATACTCCGCGCATAGAACCCTCCAGAAGGTGTGTGACTAATTAAAATGAAGCTCTCTAACCCTAGAATCGTTTAGAATCAGCGGCGGCTGCAGAGGAGTTGGATCGAGGGAGATCTCCAGCGATTAGTGGCTGTGTGTACCGGCATCTTGGGTTTTCTTTCTCCTTCCTTCTTCATCCAATTCAGGTAGGTGATAGCAAGCCAAACCCTACAAATAATATATGGTTGGAAGCAGCATAGTGTTAGCTTTTCATTGATGTAGAAAGCCCTAAAGTCTATCTAGTGTTCTGCGAGAATTTTAGGTTTTAGTAGAAGCATGTCACATCTAGGGTTATAATTGTTCCCTTTCGATTAAGTAGTAATTTCAGGCTGTAAACATAAGATTGACTCATTCATCTTGTATATTTCTTCGTGCTCTTTCTTTTGATAGTAAAAGTCCCAAATTCCATGCTTTATATCGTGCGAATTTCATGTTTTAGTTCTGACCCTAGAAACCTCGCATCCTACTCGCAGGAGGATTCACAGGAGAGCAACAACAAATAAAAGAAGATGCAGAGAAGGGGAGGGGAGTTTGGCTCATATCATCGCCATCCCTTCCCCTCCCGCTTACATTCGACAGAGAGAAATCGATATCGGGAATCAGCGGAAACACATGCGCCCACCTATTCCCAGAACAGAGTATCGGACGTCTTCTTCTTCTCCGACTTCGGAGGGCTTCAGGCAGGTTGAGGGAAGACGGCGGCAACGGGCGCTATAGAGAACCCTGCTTCTTCTCCTTCTATCCTCTCTCGAAAAGCCTCTCTGAAAGCCTCTCTAAAAACCCTCTTGAAAGTCTTCCTCAAAGCCTTCTTCTCTCCATCCTCCCTCTTCTATCAATATAACGGCTCCCTATATATAGGAGGAGGTTCGATTCCTTAATCCGGCGCAGAGAATGGCGCGCCGATAAGGGTGAGCTCTATCCCTTACGCGCCAGAATAGGAGGGCGTCGGGTGAGGGTTTCTACGCGCCGGAATAAGGGGCGCCAGATGGAGGCGCGTCGGTTTAGGGCACGCCGTGTTAATGCTCCTCGCACGTCACGAGTTAGACGATGAGTCCGGGGATGACTCCGGGGGTCACCGTGAACATTTATCTCACCAATGCTCCTTGAAACCTCGCCGAGACGCCTTGTTGAAGCTTTCAGACCGACGTACGGCCATTCTCGGAACTTTCGATGGCTTTGGTTTGATCACGCGGGTTTTCCGCTGACACGGCTCTCGGCACTATGATATGTGCCGCTAGCTTGGTCTGGCTTGTGCTCAAAGCTCCTTAGAGGGTGGGATAACACTAGGGATAGTTTCGCCTGAGCTGGGTGAATATTCGGCCACTAACGGGCCCATCTTGGTGGGAAACCGTACCCGTGCCGGGTGACCGGGATCTTCTACCAACAGAGCTTTTGGTCCTCCGTTCTGAAGAGCCAAGGGGACTCTTTCATCTCAGGAGAGCCTTTCATGAGGTGGGTAGCCACTGGGTAGATCGTCGTCCTTGGTCGGACAACCGGTGTAGTGTATGTGGCACGACGGAGTCGATGCTGGTTCATTAGGCAGGCTTGGTCGCACTGCCGGTTGGTTATGAATTCATCTCGGTTCTCCTGAGGTGAAGTCCCTGGCGTTCATACGGGGTGACTTGGGGCTCTGGCAGCTCGAGAAGTCTTCAATATGTTGATCTTTATCAGCTTCCATGCTTCAGCGGGCCGCATCATTCGTCTTTATGGCTTGATCACCGATGATCACATTATGAGTGCCAACACTATCCCTGGCCGTCCATCTTTCTGGCACAGGTACGCTTCTAGTTGGTCTGGTTGCAGGTATACGGTTTCTGGAGATCTGTTCTAGATCTTACGCTGCTGTTCACAGACCGCTCTTCCTGGTACGTTTCTCATCTCTACCATCCTTCATTTCTAGCATTTTCTGATTTTTGCAGTTATTCTGTCGTTACTTTGTCGTTACTCCCTGGATTATGCGGTCTACCCCAGACCGTTTATCTTATTGTGCGGTCTCCCACAGACCGTCCTTCTGATGCCACAGTGCACCCGAGGTTGCTTTGATTGCCATATCTATATTGTCTTTGTTCTCCTTGGTGCCATTTATTGATCTTCCCCTTGTTATATGTTGTTGCTGCCTCTTTGCTTTCATCCTCACATGTTTATTTTGGTCATTGCTTGCTAGTTTCTAGGCTAGATTTTGCATGCACTCCGGTGCGCATAGGATTCATGCATTTCATCCATATTTAGTTGCATTCCTACCTCGGTAGGGTTTCCTCTCGTCTCCATATTCCTTGGAGCCGACTAGGGGACCTTGCTGAGGACCTCCGTAAGCCCCCGTGAGCCGTGGATTCCCACACGGACGTCGGGCAGGTTGTACCATACCACCCCCTAGTCTAGGGTCTGCATTCGTGCGAGAGAGAGTCCTTTAGAGTCTGCCAGTTCTCCATTTTCACCCTATTTAGGTACCTTGTGGTTGAGTGAACTCACATTTTTAATCAATCCACTAAGGTCCTAAAAGAGAACTTATAAGAAATCTTCACGCATCATTTGGAATTTGTTTGGGTAATTGGTTGATTCTTTTCTCATCTCTCTCCTCCATTGTATGTTGCACAGTTCCATCATTTGCATCCTTTTGTCAGATTAAGCTCATCAGGTCTAGCTCATCTTCGTGTGTCTCCATTTAGCTGCATTTGTCTTAGGTTCATTCCCCTCCTCGTATTCATTTGAAATTCACTGTATAAAGTCTCCACTTTCCCCATGGAGCACTTCTCCCATGTACCTTATTCCTACACCTCTCCATCTTCTTACCCCCACGTGGATTCCTCTTCCCATGCGGGCCCATCTCTTTATTCCTCCATTGGACCCTATTCTTTAAACGTGCCTTCTTATCCCGCCCGTGCTGCTGCTAGTCCAATCAATCCTCATTCCCACGCACGTAATCTGTCCAGGCCCATGCATTCCTCCATTCCTGGAATGGGCTTTCCTTCTTCTCAGGCCGGATCCCCTTATCTAGCCCATCATCATTATCCTGGTTTAAATTCACCATCCCTTGCTCAGGCTGGCCCATATCCTTCTCGGACTCTTCCTACCGAGTAAATGTTCACTCAGGCCCAACGCCAGCTTGATGAATTGCAACGCCGAATCAATCCTCAAACTTCTTCGGATATCCCACTTGCCTTTCGAGGTCTTCAACTCCCACCGCGTTCACAGATCCCAGCGTATCGTCGCTACGGTGGAGTCGGTGACCCCTACGTGCATTTGAAGGAGTTCTTATATGAGTCGGCCCAGTTCCAGCATGATCAACGCTTGATGGCCTATTTGTTTGGCCTATCTTTAGAGGGCTCGGCCAAGGATTGGTTCTTCACATTGCCGCAAGAGCAGATGATGAATTTTCAAGCCATCCAAGCAAGATTTATTCAGTAGTACCAGGATCAGGTTGGGCCCAGATTTTCTATGGTTGATCTGGCCCAAGAGAAGATGAAGCCCGATGAGAAATTCTCCACGTTTGCCGACCGCTGGCGTCGCCTAGTTGCGCAAGTCCCGGGGCATATTTCGAAGGGCGAGCAGATCAAGATGGTTATTTCTAATGCAACGCCCGAGCTCAGATGTATCTTAGCCCTGAATGATATTACATCCTGGCAACAGCTTTACAATCGAGCCCACTTCGTTAGCCAACAACTCCTAGTTTCCTTTGACCATGAGTCTCCTCCACCGTCACCTTCCACATACCCCTTCTCTTCCCCATCCACCGCAAGTCAGCCCTCCACTACATAGCCCTCCACGAGTCGGCCTTCCGCTCCCCCACACTCCTATACCTCCATGTGCTCCACCTTACATCCCTCCATGAGTCAGCCCTCCGCTATTTCATCTCACTACACCCCTCCACCTCCGGTCAAGGAAACACTACACCCAGAGCGGGTAGATGCCGTCCATTACATTCCCACTCCCTCCACACCTCCACATCATTCTAGCCCTCCACCTTCGCCTACGCAATCCCCCTTACCTACGCAACCTTCGCTACCATCCCCACTACCTTTTCACACCCCTCGGCATCCGCCTTGCCCGAAGCAGGCTTCTCACCCCCCGTTACCGAAGTCTTTTACAGACATTTTCAGGGCTTTGATGGCCGCTCACTCGTTGCCACTCCCTCCGATTGTGCCTTGCCAACCTGCGGTCAGGGACATGCTTCAGTTGTGTGACTTTCACCGCCAGCAGGGGCATGTGGTCGAGAACTGCCCCGAGTTCTAGAAAATTGTCTATGATTTAGAGGATAAAAGGATGATTGATTGGGCCGCTATGCGTAAAGCTATTTTGGATCCCAGCAGCAAGCAGCAGCAACAGTCGCCGCCGAAGCAGCCATCTCTGTTACAAGACCAGGGGCACCCCTGCGGTTCCTTTTCTGGCATTGCACCTGCTCCGTTATCTACCCCACCTTTACCATCCCCTGCTCTGTCTCCGCCTCTACAGACCCAAGCCTATGCTCAGGCTAGTGCTACTTCTCCCTCCTCTTCCACTTCCATCCCTACTTCTATTCCTAACGCCGCCCGACGGGTCGTCCCGATACGTCGACGGTGGGCGCCGCGACCCTCCAATTCCTCCGCCTCACTACTACTGTCACCATCTTCACCTCCATTACCTTCATTACCCACATCACTCTCTCCACCATCTCCACCGCCTCTGCCATCCCCTACGCCATCGTTGCCCGAGCCTGAGTAGGCCACACCCATACCTACACCTTCCCCTTTACCCTCTTCTACGCCTCCACCTCTGCCCTTGCCTCCACTCGAACCTTTCATCACCGCTATCTCTCTGCCACTCGCATTGCCTTTACCTACGACTTCCAAGTCCATTACCCCCACTTTTCCACCCCTTTCTACTTCCACCCCACGGAGGGGGTGTATGTGACCGATGGTGCCCCTTGGGTCTGATCCCCAGGAAGATGACCAGCCAGGTCAGGACGGTTCTGTGCCAGCCGTGTGTTTCAAGATTGAAGATTTCATCTATCGCATGCCGGTCCGAGTCCTAGTCCCTGGCTATTTTAGGGATAATGAGCCTGCATGTTCAGAAATGGTTGCAAAGAAGAGTTCCCTTGTGTTAGTGCCAGTTTCTTCAAAGGCGAGGCCGGTAGCAATCTCTCTGCTCGTTGGGAAGTTCACCATTAATGCTGTTATTACCTCGCGCTTGATTGCTGTTCAGTTCACTGGCCGAGAGGGTTTCTCTACTCAGATTATGCTAACACATACGGCCGCCCGGAGCCTGATGGATTCCCTATTCAAGGGGAAATTGGTCGTATCTTCTGTAGTTTCCAAGGACCATCTGCACTTGCTGTGCAATTTCCCTCAATTTATTAGCATGCCGGCCACATCAACATCGCGCATTGATCTCCCTCAGCTTTGTCCTGCTCTTCTAGTACGGGAGTTATGCTTCAAGTCTGATTGCCGAGTGGAGTTGCCGAACCTCTATGTTCTAGTGCCAAGAGACAAAACTCCATGGCTTCATGACATTCATTCAGTTGAGAAACTGTTTGCTCAAGAATGTCCACCTATGGTTAGCACCGGGAGTCTAGGGGCGATTGCCCCGATGAAGCTGCATATTCGCAATCAGGCCAGGCCATCTGCCAGGTGGGCCCGCTATTTGAGAAGACGTTACAGATTGAGGAGCCCGAGAAGCCGAGTCCGCGCCAGGCAGAGTTGTTTCATGAAGCTTTCGGCTAAGAAGAGGCGGCGACGTAAGTTCAAGGGCCGTCAGTTGTGCATTTGGGGGTCCCCTGCCTCCTCCCCTTCCTCCGTCCATTCATCATTTCTTCTGCTCAGTTCTTATCCTTGGGTGGTGTACCTTCCACCACCTGACCATATTTCCACCATCTTTTCCTATCCTCATCATTCTAGGCTTCGGCCTATGTCCCCCTCTTCCCATGATCTAGGGGCATCATCTTCTAGTTTTTCTCCCCGGGTACGCCCTGATTTCACTTCTCGTTTCTTTTCCCCGACCTTGTCGGGTGTTCATGCATTTTCTTCCCCGTCTCTGGCGGGTGATCGCTACTCTTCTTCTCCGACCACGTCGGATGATCATTCTCCTTATTCCTTATCTTCATAGGAATCTTTTCATCGTCTTTCTATTCTTTCTGTCTCACCCTTTCGGGGTCATTACCCTTTTTCTTGCTGTTTTCAAGGCTTTAGCCCACCTTCATCTCAGTTAATCCCTGGTTATTCTGTACTTGGTTCCTTGTTATCAGGGCCTCAGTGCCTTAACGAGGGAGTTCTAGCCCTCGTCTCTCTTCTTTCTTTATCCCTCCTTCGTCCAGTATGATGTTTGCCACTCCTCTATGTCGAGGAATCTAATCCTTTGCCCTCCTTTCATCCTTTATCCTACAAGTAAGGAAAACAAAGTTCGTGCTCCTCAAAGCTCAATGTTCGAGATCGCTTCAGGAGGCCAGTTTCGCACCTTGGATCTATAAAGGTATCTTTGATTTTGTGCCAGAACATGTAATCATTGCTATTACTCTATTATTTCTGCACGCGCTTATAATGTTGGTTCCTTAAAACATGGTTGAGTAGCCTTAGGCTTTAGTTTGTTTGCTTAGTCAAATGAGTTCGCTTCTGCAGCATCCCTTAGGCTGGTGATAGCTTCGCGCTGGGAGTCTAGTTTCTTTCCCCGATTGTTGAGGGTGACCTATGAGTATGGATTTTTCACACTTCACGGCAAACCATAGCCGATCTCTCTAGTGCAACATTGTTGCTGCTTTGGCCATTCTTGGGTATGCAAAAAGGTCTTTTCTTTTCTCTGCTCGGCCAAGTGCAGGGGCAAGAGATGGATGGATGAGATGACCAACCCAGGGGCTCCCCAATACGGGAGAGGTCTCAAATAGGGGCATTCTTGACCCTCATAAGTGAGCTTTCATGCTATATCTGGCCAATAAGGGCTACCAAAATGAGAAAATGAATCAATATGCAAAATTATGAATCAAAGGCATGGCAAGAGTGGCAGTATAGTTCCCCGCAGGACGTCATGAGCCCGGTCGCATGCGTGCCTGATAAATATGGGTCTAAAAATCAAAGACACAAAGCCCCGGCGCAACAGACTATCTCTCTTAGGGGTAGTGCCCTAGAAGGAATTCGAACCCTGATATCTCCCATCCTACATAAGACTTGTCTCTAATTATTCTTCTGCTTCTCCCTCGTAGGCTGGGTTGTATCCCGGGTATGGCCTTAGTAGGGGCACCGTTCTTTAGAAGCGGTTGGTTGTGGTAAGCCACCCTCACATGCACGCCCTGCTTAAGGGAAGTCTTTAATGAGAGGGGAGGAACGGCGATCCCTGGCCAGTAGTTCGAGCCTGTCTTTGGGTACTGCGGATTGCTATTGTCAAAAATCAAAAAAAAATGAGATATTGTCAAAAGTCAAAAAAATGAGATATTGTCAAAATACGAAAAAAAATGAGATTCCAAAAAAATGAAATATTGTTCAAAATATTAATCATTTTCCAAATCCAAAAAAAATCAAAAAAATTACAAAAAGCCAAAAAAATGTGTCTTTGTGTTTTCTTTTTCATGCATTCACATTTATTTTGAGAATAGATACGTAATCTGTTTGTTAAGTGTGCAGGTTACAAGTACTCAGGCATTCCTTGCTATATCTTTGTGCTCTGTCTCCTGTCCACATCTTCTGATCTGTTCTTTCCTTCTTCGATCCACTCTCTCGATCTGTTCTGAAGCTCATGTCCTTCTCAACTTTTGTTTGCAATGATCATATCTTTATGAGAGGATTTTGCCTCACGATTATGAACCTGGTGGTTCTGCTTCATTCTGATCTCGAGTTTCGATTGAAGAGCGTGTTTTGTTTATGTCTCTTTTGTCCCACCGTATCTTTGTCTCATGTCCATGTCCCACCGTGTTGTCTCACACATGTTGTTTTGTTCCTCACCACATGTTGTTAGTTGTCTTGCACATGTCGATGGTTGTTTTTCCATGTTCCATGTGTTGTCCCAACCATGTGATCCGTCATGTTCTTATCTCAACCGTGTGTTGCCCTGCCGATTGTTGTCTTGTCACTCCATGTTCATGCATACATATTGTCTGTTTATGCCTTTGCCTATGTGCTTGTTCGTCTTGTTGTGTTGTTTCTATTCGTCATGTTATGTCATGTTATTTGTCATTATGTTAATCGCTATGCTTATCTTGTTTGTCTTATTCATGAAAATCCACAAAAATCCGAAAAAAAGAAAAGCCAGAAAAAACTTGCTGTTTCACCTGCTCAGGTAAGTCAGGTATGGCCTTCTACCCCTATCACCTTTATTACATTACTATAAGGTACTATAGTATATTATCTCGAGAACCAGTTGGTTATCTACGTGTTCCAGGATCTGCTATTCCTCTTTAACAAAAATGATGATGATCCAGGTTCACGTGTTTAATCTTTGAATATGCCGTTAGGTTGGGATGTCATGGGGAGGATGGTTCTATCCTGCACGCCGTGGTTGCGGATAGTATCTTGACTCTGATTTTCCCAGCTTAGCAATATTATTCTTGAGTATTTTATATTTTAATCTTTCTTTGCATTTGTTTTATCGATTTCTTTTATTTTAGCCCAGCATGCATCATACGCATCTTGTTGAACTTTCATGCCCCATGGTTTGCTTGAAGAATGCCCCACCAGCGATGGTGAGCTGTGCGTTCATTGTTTGCGTAAGAGGAACTAATTCCACTCTGAGTTGGAAGGTTCTCTTTGGTCATTTCGCTTGGTTTGGTTGATTAAAAGGTCCCCGTCTGGAGCTTTAGCCTGTTTCCTTTACTTTGCTGCATGCTTTTGGCCTCCTCATTAGACCGCGGGATTGTGTCCCCCATGAGGTTGGTCTTGTCAATTTATTTCATTTAGTTTAGTTCCTCCAGACTGGTGTTACTTTTGGTTTAATTATTCCTTACGTTTGGTTCAGAGTTTTCTAGAAGATTCCTGTCGCTTGTTGGTAAAAACGGGTGTCGTTTTACCTTAACGCCCACTTTTTCGGTCCACTCCACTGCATTCTCGCTTCATCTCCATGTTCCATGTCACTTCCGCTTCACCTCCGCTCGCTCCCCTGTAAAGAGGACGTTAAGGAGGGACATCTGTTGACACCCATTTTTTATCGATAAGTTGAGTCGTTTCTCTTACTCCCATTTGTTGATGTCTCAAGTTGTCCATCACTCATTGGGACTATTTTCAGGCATGTCTTGGGCCAGTTTTATGGGTAGCCTCCCTCCCTGGTTAGGTCCGAGTCAATTCTGGGCTTAATGGGCCCTGATTGTGGTTGATTGGGTTTTTCTATGAGTTTCAACACCCATGTGCATGTACGGTTCATCCTTGGCCGCTCAATCCATGAGCGGTTGACTGTGGATCGTCCGTCTATTTTGAAATATTTTGGTTAATTTTTTGAATTTCCACCGACAAGCCTTCATGCGGTCCTATTCTGGCCGTTCAACTTGATGGACGGACTGATGGTAGCCGCTCATCCTTCAGAGTCCTGCGCTTGAAAGGTTTTCTCAGATAATTATCCAATTAATCTATTTATCACCGACAAGGCTAGAACGGTTTGTCCTTGGCCGCTTGTTCTATTGGACGGTCCCATCATAGCCGTTCAATTATGAGAGTCCTACGGCGATATCTTCGGTTGGTTAATGGATAATTTGTTGGTATTTATCCTATTTTGGAATTTCCACCGACAGGGATGGACGGTCCCTTATTGACCGCCCAACATGTTGAGAGGTCTATCGTGAGACCGTTTAACCCTGCGAACTCTGAAGAAATCAAGGGTTTCTCTCCCTATCCGTGGACGTGTCCCCGGGCTTTATCCGGAGATCTCTTCTCAAATATGGAGTCTTTTTCGATGTCGTTTCTTCTGGATGAGAGATAACTCGATTATCTCCAACTTTTGTGATAATGTCTTGTCCTAAAAATGACTGGAAACCCTAATTTCGATGCTGGCTTTCAAGGCTCTATAAATAGACCCTAAAGGTCGGGCTTGAAGGGGGGGAGAGATTTTGGTCGATGGCAAAGCCCTGCCGAATCCTGAAGCGACCTAGCACCAAGGAGGGAGGCCTTCTACGTCCATACAGGCCTCTGGTCCAGGGAGTAACCTTCATTTTGAGTCTTTTTTTTTTATCTTTGATAGTCCATCATTCCCTTTTGTGTTGCATGCATCATTCTCCCTCATTTTTTTCTTCATTTGCACTATTATTCACACATCCTCCCACGTTTTTGACTCCCTCAGGGGTTTAAAATCCCCCAAGTATCCCCCACTCCATTTAGTTATGATCATTGATCTCCGTTTCAGCATATACTACACTCTAAAGTTCTAACTTGGGTATTCTTTTTTTTGTGTTTACACTCTGTTTCGCAGGGCAGCAACTCACTAACACGAGGCCCATCCCCTCTGGCCGACCGGAGAGGGTGAGGTTGGACCCCTTTGTGACTTCTGGCTTGTTGGTCTTGTGCGGCACTTCTAGGACCGTTCGATGGTATGTGCGGTGCATCTTCGACCGTCCTTCACCTACTGCAGTTGTTTCTAAACCGTCCGTCAACCAGTAGTCCTACGTCCCGCGTCCCCTGTAGCACTGAAGAACGGTTCATCGTGTGGCCGTCAAACACCACAGGCAATTCTTCACGGGCCGTTCATCCCCTGCAGTGCTAATTTTGAGGCGAGTGTCTCCCTCTTTCCAAGGCACGGCGTGTTCATGGCGTACGGCGTCTTGGTGGCGATCACGGTTCTTTACTCTCTTTTGTTCTCCTTCTACTGTCCTATTTTATTTTACATATCGATTTATTAGAAGGGGAGAGAAGAGATCTTTCAAGCCGGTATTGAAGAGAAAGAAAGAGAGCAGTAGCAAAACATGTCAACACCAGCGACTTCAAGCCTCTCGATCTCCGGAGTCGAAATAAGTCATCACCTCGTGACTGGCGTGCCTGCGCATAAAATAAAAAAATAAAAAAGTCAATAATAAATAAAATATGTCCCACACTGCCACAAAGCCCTTCATGAACTTCACGGATAGCTTGCTCGACTTCAGTGGGGAACAAGCACTTGAGGAGTGGTGAGGACACCAAACGCCTATGGAGGCGTCCCTCCACCAGAGTGAAGTGCGCCGCTCTAGCTCATACTCACCTGGCTTTCGAGCGATCCTTAGGGAGTTGCAGCCGATAAAGATAGTTCAAGATAGGGTCCATCTATGACGGCTCTTAGTCGATGACGTTGACTTGAGGCTCGGGCTCTTTAGTGCTCAGTCGTTGGAGTTCTTCGATCAAGACTGATCGAATGCGTGTTAGCGTTGTGGATGAGGCGAGAAAAGAAAGTGTGTCTGCTTGGGTGCTCTCTTCCCTCAGTATATGTACCACCTTGAAGTGTGGGAGGTCTGAAGAGACCTCTTTGATCTTTTAGGGATACTTTGCCATGGCTGGATCGCAGGCGTCATACTCCCCGCGAACCTGGTTAGCGACCATCAGCCAATCGCTATAGGCATGGAGGGGCAGAGCTCCAAGATGTTTGGCCATGTGGATGCCAGATAGTAGAGCTTCGTACTCGACTACATTGTTTGTAGCTAGGAAGTTGAAGCATAGAGCGTACTACAGCTACATCCCGTCCGGCGATAGGAGGACCAAGCCCGCTCTGCTTCCGCTCGCACAGGAAGACCCATCCATGTATAACTCCCAGGCGGGTGCCGATGAGGGCACAACTCCTTTGTTGGGGAGCGTGCATTTGGCAACAAAGTCAACCAAAGCCTGGGCTTTGATAGTGATCCTTGGGTGGAAGCTGATGTCAAACTCTCCCAATTCTATAGTCCATTTCACCAGTCTCCTAAGGCGTCACGGTTTTAGAGGACCTGACGCAGAGGCTAGTCGGTTGGAATCATGTTGGTGTAGGAGAGGAGATACGGTCGGCATCTCATGCCTGATCATCACGTCAATGAGTTGGCTGATTCGCAGCATGGGGAAGCTGTCCTTGGGAGTGGCTTTATTGAGGTCGGTATAATCGACGCACATACGCCACTTCCCATTGCTTTTTGGGACCAAGACAACGTTGGAGACCCAGTTTGGGTACTGGGTTGGTATGAGTAGTCCCGAGCGCAGCTTCTCACTCACCTACTCCCGGATGATCACATGTCGCTCGGAGTTATAGCGTCGCCTGCACTTTTGAACCGTGTAGCAATATTTGGGATCTAACTTGAGTTGGTAAGTGCCTCAGGAGGGATGCGGGGTAGCTCATCCTTGAACCAGCGATAACGTCCTAGTTCGCCATCAGGAACCGATGGTAGGCCTTCTTCTCCTCCTCAGACAGTAGCAGGCAAATCCACAAGGAGTGGTCGGGGTTCTCGCCTACCTTGATAAGGAAGAGGTCTTCTGCTGGTGTGCTTCCGCTTGGTCCGAGCTCATCCATCTTGGCCTTCTTCTCTAGTGGGCCATATTCTGCATTCCTCTCCTTTATGGAGATCAAGTTGCACTGGTGGGATTCCCTCTTGTCTCCTTGGACTTCCCCTACTCTATGGGGAGTTGGGAACTTTAGCTTCTGGTGGTATACTAAAGGAACCCCTTTTAGCACCCTAGGATTCCTCAACCGATTATGACATTGTAGCCGGTCATGCCGCGCACGACTGTGAAGTTGGCCACGAAGGTCACGTCTCGCGAGATGGTCCCAAAAGTGATCGAAAGGGTGATCCACCCCTCAGAGTAAACTGTAGAGCCAGAGAAACAGAACATGGGTGTGTGCAATGGCGTAATGCGAGAGAGATCAACACCCATCAAAACAAGGTAATCGTAAAAAATGACGTCTGGACCACTTCCATTATCTACAAGAATGTGACACATAGTACATTGATTTATCATTGTAGAAACAACTAGAGCATCATAGTGTGTAGTGGTCATGCTCGCCAAGTCTCTATCTAAGAAACAATGGGCTATTTGAGGCAATCCGATGTAGGAGCCCTGGCAGGTGGGTCTCAGTGGCTAGGATCGTCGCGCACCACTTGGTTGACTCGAAGAGCATATGCACGGAGCTTACTAGAGTCATCCCCGCCTGATGTTGGTCCTTTGGAGATCATCATGATCTCTCTCCCATTGGGTCAATTATCGATGGGGGTGTTGGGCATGTGTATAACATGTATAACTCTATTGTTTTGATGATGTCTGACTATGTATGTTGGGTTTGTGTATAACATTCCTTTGTTTCGATGATGTCTGACTATGATTCATTAATATAGTTTGACCTTCATTTGATAGAGACAAACACTCATGCATTTCAGGTCAAGCCCACTCCGGTAACAAAGTGTGTCTGCAAAGATAAAAAGAAATCAAGTAAGGCACAGAGACTGAGGCATTAGGCTGCACAAGAATCAGGGTAGAATCATGGTTTCACATAAATCCATGCAGTCAAGGCCAATGCAACTGCTGGAGATGATACACACACTGAAGCATCACAAGAGAAGTGTCGACTCCTTCAATAGATGTGTCGACACTGTAGCCATTACTCAGCAGACCAAGAAGGACCAAGGTCGATGCTAGTAGGCCAAGGAAAGCGACTAAGGTCTGTGCATGTCTTTATTGCGGTACATCCAGTGCAGCACCAAGTCAGTTCAACTTCTAGCTAGCACGCTCTATGGTCAGTGCATGTTTGCCTCAAGATCCGTGCACATCTACAGTAGGGTCGGTACACACTCAAGCCAGCGACAGACAAGGTCGGTGCACATCTGCTATGAAGTCGGTGCACATTTTTCCCTCATGACTTAAAAGGACTACACACATGCTAAAAATCAAGTCCGTGCACATCTACCATAAGGTCGATACATATTTGGCTCGCATACAACAAGGTCGGTGCACATTCTTCTCTCAACACTAGAAAGTCTGGGCACATATGAACACAAGGTCTGAGCAAGATGATGAAGGTCGGTGCAATGGTTGCTTCAACATATCAGGCATGTGCATGTTTACCTTATGGCAAGGAAAAGTCAGTGCAAGTTGCTCAAGGTCCAAACATCAAGGTCTGAGCATACTCCAATCAAGGTCCGTGCACACTATTCCTAAGTGCCTTCTATTCAAAGAAAGGTCAAAGGAATGTGTCGACCTGCCCCTCCCAGAAGGTCCACACCTTTGCCACTCCTAAAGGCGTAACATTGGATGTCTCATTAAGTAGTGTCGACACTTACCTCACAGGAGGTCGACACCATTTATCTTACAGAAGCGCTCTATTGACTATTCTACTAAGTAGTGTCGACACTTACCTCGCAGGAGGTCGACACTTCTATACTTCCTGGAAGTGCTCTATTGGATATCCTACTAAGATGTGTCGACTCTTTTCATGCAGAAGGTCGACACCCATGTTCTTCCAAGAAGTGCTCTATTGGATATTCTAATAAGATGTGTCGACTCTTTTCATACAGGAGGTCGACACCCTTGTTCTTCCTGAAATCCTCAAGCCAATAAATTGTCAGATCAGTGGGCCATCCAGAGAGAGAAAAAGGAACTGCAAATCATTAAAATTAAGGATTTTGGGGTCTGGACCACGTCCCGAGGTCTGACCCTTGCTCTACCATCTTATCACTCATTTGTCTACCTTTTGGAGATGGTTTTGTCAGAAATCAAGTTGGAAGAGCCACTTCTATCTGCCGCGATGTAAGTCTTCACTGTCTGCCTGTCCATACTATCTGCTACTGAAAATAGGACACTCCGCAGTCTATCACCATCTTGATGTCGACCAATGGGCTGTCCAACCAGCCATTGTACGCAGAAGAGTACATGTGAGCAGAATGAGAAGATTGCATTTCTAAGGGAGAGTTATTGTAAAAATCTGATGCTATATAAAAGGAGATCTAGTCTGCTCCTTCACACAGTCTGCCATCGTACCTATCCTTGTACTTAAAACTGCGACCAGTCAATACGAAGAGCATAGCAAGCAGCGCATTAAATGTTATGGGACACGATCACCTTCCTCTTATTGATTATCACCATCACACATGGCATTCGCTCTAGAAGACGTTCCAGCTCTCACCTTCTGGCACACGCTTCAAGGAGGCTTTGGAGTGAATACTTTGTTGATCCACTGGTCCAAAGGAAGACTTCTTGGCGTGCAATATTCCCAGGCCTTCTTAACTGGTCTTCTTATTTATACCAAGCTTCCTCAACTGCTGCTGGAGCTGCTGCCATCCAAAAAGGGCCACGCCCTAGATCTACGAAGAATATTCCTAAGTAGCGTGAGAGCAGCCCCAACACCTATGGGACTTAGTCCAGTGCTGTGAAAGAGAGAAGAAGAAGAAGAAGAGAGAGCAGTCTTGAGAGAGAAGACAATTCCTGCAGTCTACCGGTGCTTGAAGAAAAGGATCCTTAGATCCAATCTTGTAGCTGCAATCACCAGCTCCGATGTCTTGATTCACTCTTTTCAGCTGGTGTCTATATTGTCTCTTGTGCTTCTCCACTGCACTTGCAGTATTTAGTTTCTATCGGTTATGGTTCGTCTATCACCAAAACATCTAGCTTCTCCGATCCCCTATTTAGGGACCAGGTTCCCTCTGTGGTTTCAGAGGAAGAGAGGATCAGATCCTCTGGGTGGTTCAAGCTGTTAGTCAGCGGAAAGCAAGCTGTGCTACTCAGCTGTGTAAGCAAGCTGTGTTGCTCAGCAGATCAAGTTGTGTGTCAGCCGGAAAGCCTCACCGAGTTTGGTGAGTGGTGGACGTAGGTTGTGGGCTAACAACTGAACGACCTTAAAATCCTTGTGTTGTGGGTAGTATACTTTGTGAGCTTCTTCCATATCCTCTATCCCTACTTCACAGGTTTGTGTGCTACTTACGCTGTTTATTTTCTCTGCATACTCAAGCATTCAGCTTGCACAACAGTCTCTTCTCGATCCCCCTGCTATCGTAGCTAACGTGGATCTTCTCAGGTGTTTGCAGCACTCTTGCTTACAGACACTTTGGAGCATCTCCCAAGCAGAGGAAGTTATCACGGTGTGTGAGCAACTTTCTCCCTTGTGTAGCTAACTGCATTTGCACCTTAGGTTCCCTGCTGCACCCTTGTAAACAGGGACCAAGGTGAAAGCCTTCCCAAGGAACTTCGCCTTGCTGAACACTCATTCATCTTAGTTGATCATCATAGCTCTCCCACCTAAGATAGTCATTTAACTTAGCTTTTCTGTTTCAAGATCTCTATGGTGTATTGGATTAGATCTCATTCGGATCTAAGTTGCTAGTGAAGAACTGTCGACCTCTCCCTTGAGGAGTGTCGACCTGTCTGGACTGATCTGTTAGAGGTGTTGACCTCACTACCCTGAAGAGCAGACTCCAGCTCACTTCATAGCTGGATCCTACTAAACGAGTGTCGACCTGCCCGCTGGGAGTGTCGACATGTCTGAACTGAGCATTGGAGTTTAACGTCATTATTTATTCCATTCCTATCTATTCCGCTGCGATGTATGCTTAAGTGATTCATTTACCTTATAAGAGTGGTTTATGCTTTTACGAGTCAAGATTTAAATAGGCCAAAGTTATTAATAGGATCTATTCAACCCCCCCTTCTAGATCTGATTGTACTCCGTGGGACCCAACAATTGGTATCAGAGCTAAGCTCTGCTATTCCCAGATCCTACGATCTACAGGGAAAGATCCCAGTGCATTTTGAGAAAATGTCTTCATCTGCTACACATGCTTCGAAGGGTTCTCCACCTATTTTTGATGGTTCAGATTTTTCAATCTGGCCGAGAGGAATGTACGTCTATGTCAAACTCACAGATCCACAATTGTGGAACCTTATATACATTGGTTCAAATGAGCTGCCATTAGATTCAAATGTATGGTCAGCTGAACATAAGACCAAACATGACAATAACCTTGTTGCACTCAATTTAATCAAAGCTGCGGTTGATGACAGATTACTTGATCTTGTGACTACCTGCAGCACAGCTAAGCAAGTTCTGGAGGTGTTGATGAACATCCATGAGAAAGAAGATCAAGAGCATCAATGCCTTATAGCTGACCGATCATAGCAGTCAAGCAATCCATCCTCATCTCAGGTAAGCTCTGATTCTGAAGACCTTACTTTTGAAGAGCTTATGGGTGCATATGATCAGTTGATCGAGCAGTACAAAAAGATGAAATCTGAAAATAAAAGATTGGAAAAGGATTTGAAGAAAAATAGTCAAGGTAAGAGTTGTGCTTGTGAAAATTGTTCCAACCTTGAAGGGCTCAACTATACTCTTGCTTTTGACTTGGATCTAAACAAACAAACCATCGTGTGTCTAAATGATGAAATCAGAATCCTTCAAGAAATCATAAGGTTGGAAGAGACTGTTTGAAAACTTAAAATCCAACCAATCCGTCAGAATGAAAGTCCTTTTTGTAACAACTGTTCAGCTTTTGAAGAGATAAATGACACTCTTACCTCTGACTCGGATGTGAATAAGCAGACCATTACATGCCTAACAGATGAAAATGGAATCCTTCAAGCTGAAATCACTAGGTTGGAAGAAATCATAAGACAACTTCAAAACTAACCTAAATCAATCTCTAATGAACAAACCATGTCGGACAAACTAATCCCTGATACAAGGATGATTGAAGAAATAAAAATGGTAAAAGAACAAAATTACATGTTGCTTGAAAAACTATCCATTTATGAGAAGGGCAAGGGTATTGCCCATGACAGTTCTGAAAAACTAAATGAACTTCAAATGGAGATTTAAAATTACAAGGGGGTTAATGCTATGCTCAATGAGCAATTAACTGTGTGTGAGGAGGACCTCACTGAAACCGAGCTGCACGTCTCCTCATTGGAGAATGAAATCAAAGATATAAATGACTCTCTGTCTAAGTGTATGCAGGATAAGGAAAGCATGAATAGACTCTTGGAAACAAGAGTAAGTCATCATGAGGGAGATTTGGGTTACAAACCCGAAAACCAACGATTTTTCGGAAGCAAGGCCTACATCACTTCTGTCAAGGGTAAGAATGAAGCCAGCACTTCTTACCACCTCCCAATATCGCATGCTGCTCAGAAAAACCAAAAATGCATTGGTAAGCAGAAAGAGAAGGCTCTCATGCAAAAACAGAAACCTAAGTCTGCTAGTCTTGACATGCACAACAGGAAAAGCCATGATGACTATCATGTCTCTCATAAAGTGAATGTTTATTACTTTCATTGTGGCATGCTTGGTCACACTGTACATGACTGTCTCACCTTGAAAAAAGATGAACTAAGAGCAGGAAAGGATTCAAGAATTACTGCTGAAATCAAGGGCATAAGACAGGTCAACTCTGGCAGAGGAAGTATGCAGCAGAACTCTGCACTGAACCGCATGAGGAATCAGAAGAGTCGACACTTCCATTCGGACAGGTCGACACTCCCCATGGCCTTCAACAAAAATCACCTTCCTTAATGCTACCACTGTGGAAAGATTGGCCACATAGTCTAGGACTGCTGGCGACTGAGAGGTAGGAGCTACTTTCAAAATCAACATAATAGTATACATACTCACTCGCAATGGAACAATGCACATGTGCACAGAAAGAATGGTAAACACCATGTGGGTTGCTTCTATTGTGGTGAATATGGACATACATCCAATTATTGTCCCTGGATGAGAGTGGGTGACCAGAAGGCAGCAAAGAAAATAAGATCAATTGCTAGAACTGCTGCTAACCAACAAGGACCCAAGCAAACTTGGGTACCTAAAAATTTCAAATGAGAATTTTGAATGTAGGGTGCCTTGGAGCTGAACAATGGATGGTCAAAGGAATAAATGCTCAAGGCACAAGTATGTAAATAATTTTTATGTGTTCAACCTTTGCATGATATGCTTGCATCGCAGTCATTGCATATGGATGTGTTGTGGTCCTTGAGCATCAACTTGAAATTTTATGCCACATCATGTATCTCATGATCAAGGGACCCAACTCTACATGACCTCTTGGTATATAAAATGGTAAGCTGGGAGAATGACAAATCACTTCTGTCTGGAAACCCACATCATGTGTGAGATGGTCTTAAGACTTCAGTTCTCCGCCAGGTACCAAAGGTCAACCCATCATTAGAACAGTCCAGATGTTCATCAAATTCCCTACATTGATTCCATTGCATGTGATGCACTCAGCATTCAGACACTCTATGCACAAAGTCAGGGGGAGTTCTTGCATTTCATGGTTTACCAACTTGTATGTCTATTCAGAATGTATTTTAGAAAATCCATGATTGCATCATATTGTGGTCTCATACATTCAATGTTAAAAAGGACCCAAAATAGCATCATTTTTCATGCATCATGTGCTCACTTAAAACATAGGTTGCATACTCCATGCACATGCTCAGGGGGAGTTTTATTCTTCTTGAAAATTCATCAAAACTCTGTCCTACAGTCAAACAGGTTGACCTTACAACACTGACAGGTCGACCTCTCAGTTCAGCTTGGCTGAAAAATACCTCCTACCTGAGCTCAGGTGTCGACACCATCCGGTGCAAGTGTCGACACTTCCTTGCATATGCTGTATATATCTCATTCATACCAATCTGAGCTCAATCCATAACCTCAGGGGGAGTGTTCATCATCTATTCTCCCCTTCCACTCATACAACACTCTCTTTTTATACCAAGCCACTGCACCATATTGCTAAAATCCTTTTGTGGTTCAACTTGACATTCAAATGTCCTGAACTTCTCCGAGGACTCTCTATATGTTATTAAGATTGTTTATCATAGTAAATCTTCAAGAAGAATCTTCTTTTATAGAGATTTGTGACTGCCTCGAACATGAATGATTTTGGTTAAACGTTAATGATTTCTTGTTGTTGTGTACTGGACAGCGGATCTAGAGGGGAGGGGTGAATAGATCAGCCCCACTTTTCGCAATGCGGCCCTCTAAACAGCTAGTTAAAATGAATTGCAGCGGAATAGAAACTAGCTTCCAAGAATACTATGATTCACTTAGCAAGATAAGCAAGATATACAATAATTCGATCCTAAGCATGCATCTAGAACGAATCAATCACACAAGCAAACCACACTAGATAGGATTTTTAAGGTGGTTCGGACTGAATCCTCAGCCCTACGTCCACCCCTCACCAAAACCCGGTGAGGCTTCACTTGTGCAGCGCACCAACCCGCAAATCGGAAACCACCGATTGCCTTCCTACTAACCAACGGTAGGGACGTCAACACCGCAGATCGGAAACACCTCCGATTGCCTTCCTACTAACCAACGGTAGGGACGAATCACAACTTCAATGTTTAATCAATATTGAAAGGAAAACAAATGTGAATGAACTAAAACAAGAAATTGAGTTATGAGTAGAAATGAATTGGCCCTTGTATGAAATGTTGATCAGCAACAAGGATCCTCTTGGCTTTAACTCAATCTTCTTGATTCACCCTTGATTGGATGAATGTTCCTCACGGAGTACTATTCACGTGAACAGTACCTCTTCCTTCAATTCTTCTCTCTTGATCTTCTCTTTGAACTTGAATGAGGTTGAAAGAACCTGAATGGATGAAGATGATCTCCCTTGAGAGTGAGCTTCAATGGATCCCCTTGAGATGATGAAGAGGATGGATGAAGATTTGATGAAGAGCTTCTTCCCGGAGTATCTTGATTTCCTTCTTGAAGTATACTCCTTCTAGCTTTCTTTGATCACCCTTCTTGCCCTTGATTGCTTCTTGCTTTGTAGGAGGTTGCTTGGCTTCAGATCTGAGCTTGAATCACCTTGGATGGATGAAGAACTTCCTCCCGAAACACTGTTCACGGAGGTGCTACAGTAGCTCGAAAATGGGCTCCCTTGAAGGCTTGAAGCATTAGGGTTTTCATCCCCTCATGTGTTGGTTTTATAGACCTTGAATGGTCTATAGACAAGCCTCGGACCAGATCCACAATTTGTGGGTGATTAGGTGACATTTGGATTAAAGAAATCAAGGTTGAATGGCCCTTTTCGAAGTTGGAAACAAAGTCAAAAATGAAGGCTCGGGGCTGGCGGTCGACCGGAATTCATGGGCCGGTCGACCGGAACCTGCTGCAGCCCGAACGTTTCAGCTCTGGCAAAACCGGTCGACCGGACGCCTGGGGGCGGTCGACCGAAACCTGTAACAATGTCAACATTTCAGTTCTGGGAAAACCGGTCGACCGGAAAAGTAGGGGCGGTCGACCGAAATCTGTAATTCCTGGAGTGTTTCGTTTCTGGAAGAACCGGTCGACCGGAAAGGCAGGGGCGGTCGACCGAAACCTGTAAAACGTGGAATTCTTAGGCTCTGGCAAATCTGGTCGACCGGCCAAGGTGTGTAGGTCGACCGGAAATACCTATACCTGCAAAAATGAAGTGTTAGACCAATGAAACATGTTCATAAGTCAAGATATTCATGTCCTCATCAATTTCATGTATTTTGGGATTGAAATCAACATAGAATATGCTTTGAGCATTTCTAAATTTTGTTCCGGGGGCTCCGCCCCCGGAAACCCCCGCAAGGGGCGCTGCCCCCTTGACCCCCGCGACCTGACCGCGCAGGTCGATCCGCGTGCGAGGGCGCAACATTGAGCTTTCATGTGCATATCTGTCATAAACACAACAGAACATATGTCAGTCATATAAGAGTGAAAAGCAACAATGACGAATAGTGTTTAGCCATTATCAAAACCAAGAATATCACAGAACACATATGACCATAGAATGATGTCGAATGACCCAAGTGACCATATGAAACTCAAATAACCACAGGGGCACAACATTCTCCCCCTTTTTGATGATGGCAACACTGTGAGTCATTATATGGCAAGGTGTATGACATATGCAACCTGTGCAGCTCAAGATCCATGATATTGAAATATGTGAATGCGGATATGTATACATGGAGGATCAAAGCATGTGAATAATGCATGTGAATGCTATGCACAATGCTATGCACAAACCCACTACATGTGAATGTAATGCGCAAACCCTTATGATAGATGAAGGTTCTCTCCCCTTCTCTCCCTCTTTGACAACATACAAGCACACAGCTCCTATAAAGGACGCCCACAAAGAATTTATGATACCACTTACAAAGGACTCACACAAAGAATTCTCCCCCTTTGCCAACAGCAAAAAGGAGTGAGAAAGTGAAATGTATGTGAGACCAGAACTGAAAGAAATGAAGAGCAAGCCATTATATGCAAACCTGAAACATGCCGGGAGCAACATATATGGTTCAAAGCTAATGAGATCCGAATTCATCAATAGAGTTCGAAAAGCAGCTACATTCAAGATGTAATAGAAATGAACCAAAAGATGCATGTCATAGCAGTGCTTAACCTTCCCTTGTCTTATATATCCATATTCCATAACCACAAAGGGAATAACACAAAAACTAGTATTGAGGCTAAACAATCATGACTAGAGCATGGAGTTGGATGATTGAAGCAAGAGGTTTCATATTTTGATTTCCAATATCTTTTGAATTTGAAGGCACATGACTCATATTGTACGAGCAATCAAGTCTAGTACACGCCTCCTAGCCGTAAGAATACACGTTGTTTAGACGCCAGTATTCCTAGGTATTTGGCAAGACTGGCTGTCATGCTGCAAGATGAACAGAGATAGCAAAGTCACGTCATGACATATCCAAACTCATTTCATTGATGAGAAGATATGTTTCTCAGCAATTATGCCATTGCTCTGCCTAGAGTCCAAAAGTTTTAAGACAGAGATAACAGGGGCACATCATGACATATCATTCGTCACTTGATTTGATGACATGACATATTTCTCCGTGCAACAATATCATTGCTCTGTAAATTGATTTTCAAGAATTCCAGCTCATCAAGATGTTTAGAAACAATACTAAGCCTGAGTGTATCACCAAGATTGCCATAAAGTCTGGATTTTCAGATTTCAGGATAGTCATGCAAAGCACAATATGCAATCGTTAGTTAAGGTCTATTAAATCCACATAACATAGATGATTTCAAAAGAAATATTTCAGAACGGCAAAGAACTCATTAAATCTGAACCATTTTATGGAATGAACAATCATCAAGGCACATAATAGAGAGCTCTTACACCATATATTCGCTAGTCTCATGAGCTCATATTCAGACTGTGAGCCAAGAAATGTAGATTGCGAGAGGTTAAGAGATTCAACAAAACTCCCCCTAAGGATATGCAATGGATGCACGAAGGAGTGATGTTTGTAAGCTCATGTAATGATAACAGTCAAGAGGAGAATGACCTGAAACATGCAGGGGTTGTCATGAATTTGGCAGAAATGATGTGCATGACCCAACACATGGTTGTACACTTATTAAATGCAACAGAATGAATTTGAAGCATATGCATGAATGCTGCACAACGACAACTCCCCCTTACTATATGGCCTATATGTGACATTGACGCATGGTACTTGGCGGAGGTGAAACCTCACGCATATTGAGTGCTTCGTGACAAGCATAACTTGCCCTTCTATACATCAACATTTGATATACCATTGCCATGCGAGAATGATGCTATGTGACACCATATGCAACACAAACCGTATAATGCATTATGAACATGAACTCAATTCATTATTATGCATCTACATGCAATGCGACACCATATGCAAGATGACATATAAACAATGCATGGACAAATGCAACAACACACAACTAAATGAAACAAGATTATCATATCAAGGTTTGTTGGCCTGAGGTCGGCAAAGACCAAGCTCCCTTCTGAGTGTTGAAAACCTGTCATTACACAAGGGCTTGGTAAAGATATCAGCAATCTGATTCAATGTATCAACAAAATGCAGTTCAAAGTTTTTCTTACCGACCTCATCTCTAATGAAGTGATGCCTAATCTCAATATGCTTAGTCCTAGAGTGCTGGACTAGATTTTTGGCAAGGTTGATAGCACTAGTGTTATCACACAAAATCGGGACACAACCAAGATCCACCAAGTAGTCTTGGAGTTGGTGTTTAATCCACAACACTTGGGTGCCACAGCTCCCCGCAGCAACATATTCTGCCTCCGCGGTTGAGAGGGCAACCGAGTGTTGTTTCTTGGAGGCCCAAGAAACTAAACACCCTCCTAGAAATTGGCAATAGCCACTAGTACTCTTGTGATCCAGCTTACATCCAGCGTAGTCCGCATCAGAATAAGATATAAGAGATAAATCACATGATGACGAATACCACAATCCCAAATCTTGAGTGCCGGCAAGATATCGAAGGATACGTTTGACGGCAGTCAAATGGGATTCTCTAGGACTAGCTTGAAATCTAGCACAAAGGCAAACACTAAACTGGATGTCTGGTCGGGATGCAGTCAAGTAAAGCAAAGAACCAATCATACCTCTATAGACCTTTGCATCCACCAATTTACCATTTTCATCCGAATCCAGTGAAGTTGAGGTGCTCATAGGAGTTGCAATGATTTTGCTATTTGCCATGTCAAATCTTTTCAACAGCTCCTTAATGTATTTGGCTTGATTTATGAAGCATCCGTCTTCTCCTTGGTTGACCTGCAAACCGAGAAAGAATTGAAGTTCTCCCATTAGGCTCATCTCAAATTCGCTAGTCATGAGGTTAGCAAATTCCTCACACATTTCAGATTTAGTAGAACCAAACACAATGTCATCAACATAAATTTGAACAATCAAGATATTTTTACCTTGCTTCTTGGTGAAAAGTGTTTGATCTACCTTACCTCGTGTGTACCCTTTTTCAATGAGGAATGAGCTTAGCCTTTCATACCAAGCTCTTGATGCTTGCTTAAGTCCATAAAGCGCCCTGTCTAGCTTATATACAAAATCTGCATTGTTAGAGTTCTCAAAGCCAGGGGGCTGCTCAACATAGACTTCTTCTTTGATCAAGCCATTCAAGAAAGCACTTTTAACATCCATTTGATAAAGCTTTATTCTAAGGGAGCATGCAAAGGCAAGTAGAATTCTGATGGCTTCGAGTCTAGCGACAGGGGCATAAGATTCATCAAAGTCTACCCCAAACTCTTGATTATACCCTTGAGCCACCAATCTAGCCTTGTTTCTTATTATCTTGCCATCCTCACTTAGTTTGTTCCTAAAAACCCATTTAGTGCCTATTACAGATTGTGATGAAGATCTAGGAACAAGATGCCAAACTTTGTTTCTTTCAAACTGGTTTAACTCGTCTTGCATGGAATTTATCCAGTTTTCATCTTTTAAGGCTTCATCAATATTTTTGGGTTCATGCTGCGAGACAAGAGCAAGTTGATCTAATTCTTCCACAATTTTAAAATGTGACCTAGTTCTAGGTGGGTCATTCAAGCTACCAATGACATTCTCCAAGGGATGATCCTTAAGAATTCTATTATTTGTAGAATCGTTACCTTCTCCTGGAGCTTGATCCCTTGCATTGTTTGATTCGGCTAGGTCACCATCTTCTTTTATTTCTTCTTGTGGAGGATCACACTTGTCCTTTATGCTTAGGAATTCCCCATCTTCATCATTTTTCCTGCAAGAGTTATCATTGTTAGAATCATGATATTCATCAAAGGAAACATGGGGTGATTCTTCCACAGTTTGATTTTTGATATTGTAAATTCTATAAGCCCTAGATCTATCAGAATATCCAAGGACTATACCTTCATCGCTCTTGGGCTCGAATTTATCTAAGTCTCTTTTATCATTATTGTGAATGAAGCATTTCGATCCAAACACTTTCATATGTGAGAGAGAGGGTTTTTTACCTTTTAGCAACTCATAAGGAGTCTTTTTGGTGTGTGGCCTTACCATAGAGCGGTTGATAATGTAACATGCTGAGTTTACCGCTTCAGCCCAAAATCTCCTTGGAAGTTGCCGTTCAGCAAGCATGGTTCTTGCCATCTCTACAAGTGTTCGGTTTCTTCTTTCAACTACACCATTTTACACCGGCGTTCTTGGTGAAGAGAATCGGTGTGTAATTCCTTCAGCCCTGCAAAGATTATAGAAATTAGCATTTTCAAATTCACCACCATGATCAGATTGAATCTTGGAAAGTTTAAACTCACCATCCTGCTTTATCTTCATGTAGAGTGCCTGAAACTCATCAAAAGCATCATTTTTATGTGTGAGAAAGAAAACCCATGTGAACCTAGAAAAATCATCCACCAAGACATATCCATATTTTCTACCACTTAAGCTAGCAGTTCTGGTTGGGCCAAATAGGTCCATATGAATTAGCTCGAGTGGTTTGGATGATGTATTTTCAGATCTTCCCTTGAATGATTTTCTAGTTTGTTTACCTAGGGCACATGCATCACACAATTTATTTTCTTGTTTAAAGATAGTTCAGGCAAACCTTTTACCATTGAATGCTTCAAGAGTTTATGCAATACATTGTAGCTAGCATGTCCTAGTCTACGATGCCATAACCAAGCAATTTCAGATTTTGGTGCAGCAAGACAAAGGTTTAAATGAGCAGGATCATCTAAGTCAATCATGTAAACATTGTTAACTCTCTTACCAGAAAATTTTACCTTATCAGATTTTGGTTCAAGAATTCTGCATTCATGAGAGTCAAACAACACTTTGTGACCCTTATCACACAATTGACTTATGCTTAGTAGGTTATATTTCAATCCTTCAACTAGCAACACATTTCCAATGGAGTTGGAGAGGTTCTTACCTACATTACCTGTTCCAATGATTTTTCCTTTGTTGTTTCCTCCAAATGTGACGTATCCTCCTTCTTTTTCCTCCAAGAGACAAAATTTTGATTTGTCTCCCGTCATGTGTCTTGAACAGCCGCTATCAAGGTACCACCTGTTATGCATGGCTGCAAGACATTCCTGCACAAGCAATTAAGCAATGGTGTTTGGAACCCAACCAAATTTGGGTCCCTTCAAACTTTTCAGAATTTCAAAACATGAGACCATTTCTTTTGGAATCCAAACCTTCTTAACATTCATGCTTTGTTTGCTTGGAGCAGGAAATTGGTTTTTCTTTTCAGCTTTGACATTCACATTTTGTTTAGAAGCTCTTTGTTGAATTTTGTGGAAGTTTGAAAAGGTTTGCTTCTTAAACCATTGAGGCCGTTGGTTGGTTTTGGGTTGAAAGTGATTGTTTTGCCACCTAGGGGATTGAAACTTATAGGATTGCTGAATACATGAATCACAATTTCCCCAAAAGTATGGTGGTGGCCTATATGAGTGTGCAATGTAATTGTGGTGAAATCTGGAAGGTTGAGCATGCAATGGCCAAGGAAGTGTTGACCTATGTTGCGGGGAAGGTCGACCTTTCTTAGGCTTTTGGATAGGCTTTTTGGGAATTTCAGTTACTACCTCTTCAATCTTTTCTTTTCCTTTGGATGTTATTTTTGAGGTTGAAGCATCAGAAGAGGAAACAAATGTGACTGTTTTTAACCCAATTGGCCTTTTGTTTGTAGGTTCAAAACCTAACCCTTCCTTGTTGAAGTTCATTCTAGTACCTAGCAATGCATCTAGGTTTTCTCTTCCATCCACAAATTTTTCTAAAGATTGTTGTTTATCCTTCAACTCTTTTTGTAGGTTTTCGATATTTTGAAGAAGTTGAATGTTGACTTGTTTGACAGCTTCATACTTTTCATTGCTCAATTTACTATCTTTTTCATAGCTTTGCATTTTGAGCTTCATGCCATCAATTTCATTTCTCAAATCCTCATTTTCAGTTTCCAAGTCAGCCATTTCTTTTCTTCCTTCCTCCAAATCCTCAATCATCTTCTTAAGATCTTCAATTTCAGTCTCAAGTAGAGCATTCTTATCATTCATATTATGATCATGCACAAATGAGTTAATTTTCTTTTTCAGTGATTTATTCTCCTTTTTGTACATTTCATATTTTTCCATGAGTTGTATGTATGCATCCTCCCAATCATCAGTTGTATAATTTTCAAATGGAGAATTTACCTCTGTTTCTTCATCACCTTTGGCCATAAGGCAGAAATCTTCTTTTTCATTGTCCGAGGAGCTAGTTCCGTCATCACTTTCCTCTTCATCGCTCCATGTGGACACCATGGCCTTGTTCTTCTTCTTGCCCTTCCATTTGTCGGCCTTTTTGAATCTGTCGGGACAATCATTCTTGAAATGTCCTGGTTTATTGCAAGAATAGCAAATGATTTTATCAGGTTTCTTAAAGTTTTCAGAATTAGATTTGAAACCATTTCTTACCTTTGACCTTCCTCTCATGAAGCTCTTACCTTCCTTTCTCAGGAATTTCTTGAACTTACGTGTGAGCATGGCTACGTCATCCTCATTTCGCTCGCTTTCCGAATCCTCACCTTCATCGGAAGAGCTTTGACGGCTGGGCCCTGCTTTAAGAGCTAGGGACTTCTTCTTAGGTGCCTCAGCCTCTTTGTTCTTGAGGTTGATCTCATAGGTCATTAATGACCCAATGAGTTCATCTACCTTGGTGGTTGCGAGATCTCTCGACTCTTCAACCACGGTAGCCTTTGTGTGCCATGCTGCAGTCAGTGATCTGAGAATCTTTCTTACAATTTCCTGTTCTGAATATTTCTTTCCCAAATCAGTCAAACTGTTAGTAAGCACAGTTAATCGAGCATACATATCTTGAATTGATTCATCAGGCTTCATGCGGAACATTTCATATTCAGAAACTAAGATGTTGGCTTTTGTTTCTCGTACCTGAGAGGTTCCTTCGTAGATTACCTCTAACTTATCCCACATTTGTTTTGCAGATGCGCAGGTAGCCACTCTTGAGAATTCTACTGGATGGAGTGAGCATTGCATAATGTGTTTAGCATTCCAGTTGACGGTTGATTGCCTTATCTGTTCTTTGGTCCACAAGTCTTCCTTTTCCGTAAGCTCATACGGACCTTTGCTGATCACTCGCCAAAGTTCGTAGTCTTGGGCGCGAATAAACACCTGCATGCGATGTTTCCAATAAGGATAGTTAGTTCCACTAAAGTAAGGAGGCCTATTCACAGCATGTCCTTCGGGTAGAAAACCCTTAGACGCTGATCCACCATTTCCCTCAAGGTCGTTGGACCCCATAATGAGAGATTAGGCTCTGATACCACTTGTTGTGTAGTGGACAGCGGATCTAGAGGGGAGGGGTGAATAGATCAGCCCCACTTTTCGCAATGCGGCCCTCTAAACAGCTAGTTAAAATGAATTGCAGCGGAATAGAAACTAGCTTCCAAGAATGCTATGATTCACTTAGCAAGATAAGCAAGATATATAATAATTCGATCCTAAGCATGCATCTAGAACGAATCAATCACACAAGCAAACCACACTAGACAGGATTTTTAAGGTGGTTCGGACTGAATCCTCAGCCCTACGTCCACCCCTCACCAAAACCCGGTGAGGCTTCACTTGTGCAGCGCACCAACCCGCAAATCGGAAACCACCGATTGCCTTCCTACTAACCAACGGTAGGGACGTCAACACCGCAGATCGGAAACACCTCCGATTGCCTTCCTACTAACCAACGGTAGGGACGAATCACAACTTCAATGTTTAATCAATATTGAAAGGAAAACAAATGTGAATGAACTAAGACAAGAAATTGAGTTATGAGTAGAAATGAATTGGCCCTTGTATGAAATGTTGATCAGCAACAAGGATCCTCTTGGCTTCAACTCAATCTTCTTGATTCACCCTTGATTGGATGAATGTTCTTCACGGAGTACTGTTCACGTGAACAGTACCTCTTCCTTCAATTCTTCTCTCTTGATCTTCTCTTTGAACTTGAATGAGGTTGAAAGAACTTGAATGGATGAAGATGATCTCCCTTGAGAGTGAGCTTCAATGGATCCCCTTGAGATGATGAAGAGGATGGATGAAGATTTGATGAAGAGCTTCTTCCCGGAGTATCTTGATTTCCTTCTTGAAGTATACTCCTTCTAGCTTTCTTTGATCACCCTTCTTGCCCTTGATTGCTTCTTGCTTTGTAGGAGGTTGCTTGGCTTCAGATCTGAGCTTGAATCACCTTGGATGGATGAAGAACTTCCTCCCGAAACACTGTTCACGGAGGTGCTACAGTAGCTCGAAAATGGGCTCCCTTGAAGGCTTGAAGCATTAGGGTTTTCATCCCCTCATGTGTTGGTTTTATAGACCTTGAATGGTCTATAGACAAGCCTCAGACCAGATCCACAATTTGTGGGTGATTAGGTGACATTTGGATTAAAGAAATCAAGGTTGAATGGCCCTTTTCGAAGTTGGAAACAAAGTCAAAAATGAAGGCTCGGGGCTGGCGGTCGACCGGAATTCATGGGCCGGTCGACCGGAACCTGCTGCAGCCAGAACGTTTCGGCTCTGGCAAAACCGGTCGACCGGACGCCTGGGGGCGGTCGACCGAAACCTGTAACAATGTCAACATTTCAGTTCTGGGAAAACCGGTCGACCGGAAAAGTAGGGGCGGTCGACCGAAATCTGTAATTCCTGGAGTGTTTCGTTTCTGGAAGAACCGGTCGACCGGAAAGGCAGGGGCGGTCGACCGAAACCTGTAAAACGTGGAATTCTTAGGCTCTGGCAAATCTGGTCGACCGGCCAAGGTGTGTAGGTCGACCGGAAATACCTATACCTGCAAAAATGAAGTGTTAGACCAATGAAACATGTTCATAAGTCAAGATATTCATGTCCTCATCAATTTCATGTATTTTGGGATTGAAATCAACATAGAATATGCTTTGAGCATTTCTAAATTTTGTTCCGGGGGCTCCGCCCCCGGAAACCCCCGCAAGGGGCGCTGCCCCCTTGACCCCCGCGACCTGACCGCGCAGGTCGATCCGCGTGCGAGGGCGCAACATTGAGCTTTCATGTGCATATCTGTCATAAACACAACAGAACATATGTCAGTCATATAAGAGTGAAAAGCAACAATGACGAATAGTGTTTAGCCATTATCAAAACCAAGAATATCACAGAACACATATGACCATAGAATGATGTCGAATGACCCAAGTGACCATATGAAACTCAAATAACCACAGGGGCACAACACTTGTGTCTTGAAGTCTAAACGTCTTGAAAATATTTATGTTCGGGCTTAATAGGCTTAAACCAGTTTCTCATGTTGTTGACCAGTTATGCCTTTTGAAATCTGAAAGTTTATTTTAAGTACAAAGGCTTTTATGATTGAAAAATTTCTATCTAAGTATTGTTTTTAAACAATCTGATTTTATGGGATTCCTAATGGCAAAAATCGTCAGAGCAATGACATTGGCTCATTAAAAACTATGTCTCCTCATAAATGAATTGAGATGAGACATGTCATGAAGTGCCCTTGTTAACTCTACTATGTTATAAGGTATATCATGAGGCAGAGCAATGGCAAAGTTGCTGAGAAACATGTCCCCTCATCAAGAATATGTGGTATGATATGTCATGAGGTGACAATGATATCTCTGTTCTATTTGAAGTATGACAGTCAGTCTTACCAATTACCTAGGGATGCTTGCGTCTAAAAAACGTGGGTCTTTACGGATATGAGGCATGCACTAGACTTAAATGCTCGTAAAAATTTCTCCTGTACTCAATGAATATTATGGTTGAGATTGCAAAAGCTAAATGCACATCTATTGAAATTCTAAAATTCCATTTAGTCTTCATGCTTGTTTAATTTCAATACTTTTTAATGAGTAAGATAAGAGGAGGTTAATCTGACTTTGATATGAATTTTTGGTTCATCTCTATCAAACTTGAATACAAATGTTTTCATGTGATTCTACTGAGTAGGCCAGGATTCATTAACATTAAACCAATCTAAGTGTAAGGGCTAGTTCATTCCAGTTCTATAACTGAAAATTCTGAAAAATTCCATAACTTTGATTTTTGAACTTGGTCTCAGGTTAAAGAACCTTCATCTTCTATAAAGACAAGCTGCCTTTCTATATCCCTTGATCTTTGCCCTCTCTAGACAAATGGTATCAATGCTCTTTGATGACTTCTAACATTAGAAATCATTACATTCCTCTCAATTAATGTCAGAGCATGCCATCCCTTCTTGAAATATCATATCTTGATGCTCCTTGGTGTTTGCCTTGCATGAAACATATTTGCATCAGTCATTGATAGCATTGTTGCATGTGTATAACTTTGTAATCATCCCTTGGACATAACAATTGGAATCATCATCCATGGGCATCTGGCATAAGTCCTAGCATCATTGGCAGTATGACTACAACTCAACTGGTTTCAGTCTTTTCATGCAATTGGGTGGATTGCATTCTTTAACTTTGTACACACACATCTTGCATTCTGCATTCCCATGCATTACATAGAAAACCCAAAAAGTCTGAAAAATTGAAAACCACTAAAAATCTTGAAAAACCTGAAATCAAAAATGTGCTCTTTGGCTGCTATATTGCATCATAATGCTGCAACCATGCCTTGCAAATTACAACTATCTTTGCCAAGCCAATGGACAATACCAATGATTCAAACAATTGGCCATGTTCGATAAATCCATATCACTCATTGGTATCAGTCCTAAAACTAACTTTCCAAGATTGGCTGTTCACAACGGTTATCTTGTCAACTTTAATAAGTGTACAACAATTGGCATGTATTTTCACATCATTTTCTAGAATTTTAGAAAAATGATTGCACTGCTTGTGATCATACCTGCCCACAATTTGCCTACGAAAGGAGGAAATATTCATGCACTTTCAGAAAGGTATCTCAGGTTGCTGCACTTTAAGTTGCTCCCTCCAGGTATCTAATCTCTTTTACACTGTACATCCTGTGCTATTAATTTCCAACAATTGGTGTGCTGCAATTTCCTTCATTCCTACCTTCCTAGTTGTGCCATATATTCCCTCTAGTATGATATTTTGATAATGTCAAAGGGGGAGAGATTTGTATGTGTCATTAAAGGAATGTATAAGGAAGAGAGTCTTGAACACTTGCATAAGAATATGTGGGGAGAAAATTATCTGGAGAGAAAATCACTGAAGGTCAAAGGTCATTGTGCTTTTATTTGTATCAAACGATTACATCCTTTTATGCCTTGACTTTCAATATACTAATAATGACTCAAAGCTAGACATCATAATGACTCATAGTTCATAGTTGCCATCATCAAAAAGGGGGAGAATGTTGGGCATGTGTATAACATGTATAACTCTATTGTTTTAATGATGTCTGACTATGTATGTTGGGCTTGTATATAACATTCCTTTGTTTCGATGATGTCTGACTATGATTCATTGATATAGTTTGACCTGCATTTGATAGAGATAAAGACTCATGCATTTCAGGTCAAGCCCACACCGGCAACAAAGTGTGTCTGCAAAGATAAAAAGAAATCAAGTAAGGCACAGAGACTGAGGCATTAGGCTGCACAAGAATCAAGGTAGAATCATGGTTTCACAGAAATCCATGCAGTCAAGGCCAATGCAACTGCTGGAGATGATACACACACTGAAGCATCACAAGAGAAGTGTCGACTCCTTCAACAGATGTGTCGACACTGTAGCCATTACTCAGCAACCCAAGAAGGACCAAGGTCGATGCTAGTAGGCCAAAAAAAGCGACTAAGGTCTGTGCATGTCTTTATTGTGGTATAGCCAGTGCAACACCAAGTCAGCATAACTTCTAGCTAGCACGCTCTATGGTCAGTGCACGTTTGCCTCAAGGTCCGTGCATATCGGCAGCAGGGTCGGTACACACTCAATCCAGTGACAGACAAGGTCGGTGCACATCTGCTATGAAGTCGGTGCACATTTTTCCCTCGTGACTTAAAAGGACTACACACATGCTGCAAATCGAGTCCGTGCACATCTACCATAAGGTCGGTACACATTTGGCTCGTATACAACAAGGTCAGTGCACATTCTTCCCTAAACACCAGAAAGTCCGGGCACATATGAAGACAAGGTTTGAGCAAGATGATGAAGGTCGGTGCAATGGTTGCTTCAACATATCGGGCATGTGCATGTTTACCTTATGGCAAGGCAAAGTCAGTGCAAGTTGCTCAAGGTCCAAACATCAAGGTCTGAGCATACTCCAATCAAGGTCCGTGCACACTATTCCTAAGTGACTTCTATTCAAAGAAAGGTCAAAGGAATGTGTCGACCTGCCCCTCCCAGGAGGTCGACACCTTTGCCACTCTTGAAGGTGTAACATTGGATGTCTCACTAAGTAGTGTCGACACTTACCTCATAGGAGATCGACACCATTTATCTTACAGAAGCGCTCTATTGACTATTCTACTAAGTAGTGTCGACACTTACCTCGCAGGAGGTCGACACTCTTATACTTCCAGGAAGTGCTCTATTGGTTATCCTACTAAGATGTGTCGACTCTTTTCATGCA
This sequence comes from Amorphophallus konjac, assembly GCA_022559845.1. NCBI lineage: Eukaryota > Viridiplantae > Streptophyta > Magnoliopsida > Alismatales > Araceae > Amorphophallus > Amorphophallus konjac. The sequence goes on from CM040123.1 coordinate 97,596,509, forward strand.
GAAGGTCGACACCCTTTTTCTTCCAAGAAGTGCTCTATTGGCTATTCTAATAAGATGTGTCGACTCTTTTCATATAGGAGGTTGACACCCTTGTTCTTCCAGAAATCCTCAAGCTAATAAACTGTCAGATCAGTGGGCCATCTAGAGAGAGAAAAAGGAATCGTAAATCATTAAAATTAAGGATTTTGGGGTCTGGACCACGTCCCGATGTCTGACCCTTGCTCTACCATCTTATCACTCATTTGTCTACCTTTTGGAGATGGTTTTGTCAGAAATCCAGCTGGAAGAGCCACTTCTGTCTGCCGCGATGTAAGTCTTCACTGTCTGCCTGTCCATACTATCTACTACTGGAAATAGGACACTCTTCAATCTATCACCATCTTGCTATCGACCAATGGGCTATCCAACCAGCCATTATACGCAGAAGAGTACATGTGAGCAGAATGAGAAGATTGTATTTCTTAGGGAGAGTTATTGTAAAAATCTGATACTGTCTAAAAGGAGATCTGGTCTGCTCCTTCACACAGTCCGCCAACGTACCTATCCTTCTACTTAAAACTGCGACTAGTCAATATGAAGAGCACAGTAAGCAGCGCATTAAATGTTATGGGACACGATCACCTTCCTCTTATTGATTATCACCATCACACATGGCATTCGCTCTAGAAGATGTTCCAGCTCTCACCTTCTGGCGCACGCTTCAAGGAGGGTTTGGAGGGAATACTTCGTTGATCCACGGGTCCAAAGGAAGACTTCTTGACGTGCAATATTCCCAGGCCTTCTTAACTGGTCTTCTTATTTATACCAAGCTTCCTCAACTGTTGCTGGAGCTGTTGCCATCCAAAAAGGGCCACGCCCTAGATCTACGAATAGCGTGAGAGCAGCCCCAGCACCTATGGGACTTAGTCCAGTGCTGTGAAAGAGAGAAGAAGAAGAAGAAGAGAGAGCAACCTTGAGAGAGAAGATAATTCCTGCAGTCTACCGGTGCTTGAAGAAAAGGATCCTTAGATCCAATCTTGTAGCTACAATCACCAGCTCTGATGTCTTGATTCACTCTTTTCAGCTGGTGTCTATAGTGTCTCTTGTGCTTCTCCACTGCACTTGCAGTATTTAGTTTCTATCTGTGATGGTTCGCCTATCACCAAAACATCTAGCTTCTCCGATCCCCTGTTTAGGGACCAAGTTCCCTCTGTGATTTCAGAGGAAGAGAGGATCAGATCCTCTGGGTGGTTCAAGCTGTTAGTCAGCGAAAAGCAAGCTGTGTTACTCAGCTGTGTAAGCAAGTTGTTTTGCTCAGCGGATCAAGTTGTGTGTCAGCCGGAAAGCCTCACCGAGTTTGGTGAGGGGTGGACGTAGGTTGTGGGCTAACTACCGAACCACCTTAAAATCCTTGTGTTGTAAGTAGTATACTTTGTGAGCTTCTTCCATATCCTCTATCCCTACTTCACAGGTTCGTGTGCTACTTACATTGTTTATTTTCTCTGCACACTCAAGCGTTTAGCTTGCACAACAGTCTCATCTCGATCCCCGTGCTATCGTAGCTAACGTGGATCTTCTCAGGTGTTTGCAGCACTCTTGCTTACAGACACTTTAGAGCATCTCCCAAGTAGAGGAAGTTATCACGGTGTGTGAGCAGCTTTCTCCCTTGTGTATCTAATTGCATTTGTGCCTTAGGTTGCCTATTGCACCCTTGCAAACAGGGACCAAGGTGAAAGCCTTCCCAAGGAACTTCGCCTTGCTGAACACTCATTCATCTTAGCTGATCATCATAGCTCTCCCACCTAAGATAGTCATTTAACTTAGCTTTCCTATTTCAAGATCTCTATGGTGTATTGGATTACATCTCATTCGGATCTGAGTTGCTAGTGAAGAAGTGTCGACCTCTCTCTTGAGGAGTGTCGACCTGTCTGGACTGATCTATTAGAGGTGTTGACCTTACTACCCTGAAGAGCAGACTCCAGCTCACTTCATAGTTGGATCCTGCTAAAGGAGTGTCGACCTGCCCGCTGGGAGTGTCGACCTGTCTGAACTGAGCATTGGAGTTTAACGTCATTATTTATTCCATTCCTATCTATTCCGCTGCGATGTATGCTTAAGTGATTCATTTACCTTATTAGAGTGGTTTATGTTTTTACGAGTCAAGATTTAAATAGGCCAAAGCTATTAATAGGATCTATTCAACCCCCCCTTCTAGATCCGATTGCACTCCGTGGGACCCAACAGGGGGGTGTCGAGCCTACGCTTTGCTGCTGTCGCTCGACGGCCTTGGCAATAAACTTGTTCAGGTGCCCCTGGTGGATCAGGCCCTTGAGGGTGTCCTTGAGTAGGACGCAGTCCGTGGTATCATGGTCATGGTCGCGGTGGAAGTGACGGTACTTTCTCTGATTCTGAGGATCGAACTTCATCTTGTTGGGCTAGCAGAGGTAGAATTCCTCATGGATCTCCATTAGGATTTGCTCGGGAGGGGCGTTCAAAGAAGTGTAGTGCCTATAAAGGGCCTTCTCCATCTTCCCATCGAGATCATGGTGCTCCCTATCACGGTGCTCGCACTTGCTTCTCTCCTAATAGGAGAATTTCGGCCGAGCGCTTGCAGTCAGAGTGATCAGCTCCGGCCGCCCGGCCTAATGCTACATTGTTCTCCTCGTAGTTGGAGTGCTTTTGGTCCAAGGCTATGAGCTCCATCAGCATCATAGGGGACTCTACTCCGAGGGTCCTTTGGAGGTTGACATCGTGTGTGCCTTATGTTAGTGCTGTCGTGACGGTGCTAACGTCCAGGCAGGGAATACAGAGGGCCTCCTTGCGAAAGTGGGCAATGAAGTCCCACAAGGGTTCCTTGCAACCTTGCTTTATGGCACGAAGGCTATGGCAGTCCGAACATCCTTTTTGTAGTTGAGGAAGTTCTCCTTGAATATTCTCTTGAGTTGTTGGAAGGAGGAGATGGACTTGACATGCAATGACTCGAAACACGTCCGAGCATTCTCCTGTAGTGTGGTGACGAATGCCAAGCAAGTGACAGTGTCTGAGGCCCGGTGGAAAACTAGGTTAGACACTAAGCTATGCATTGTGGATGTCAGAAAAGACTAACAAGAATTAATTAATTAAGAGAAAGTATATATGGGATAGATTGATTGATTGTGTGGAAATAAGTGTGTGTGATTGAAAAATTGATGATGGGGAAGGGAGCATACAGATGCTAAGTGGAGTATGATCGCCAGAGGTGAAAACCTCAAAAGGAAAACAAGAGCGATTGCGTAGTTACCTTGAGATTGGGAGACGTGGATTGCATTTCCTCTTCCAATCGGCCAGCTGACGGAGAGGGTCTACTTTGATTACCATGTAAAAGACAAGCAAAAACAAGGAAAAATAGGAGTAGATTAATAATCTAGTAGTGTAATATCGGGTTCTTAGTGCAATGGATATTAAAGACTATGGAAAAGAACACACCTTGTGTGTCTTTTAAACCCCTTTAAAGGAAGGGAAGAGATGAATGTTATGCAAAGATGCAATGGGTGTGCAAGACACCAAAAGAATCCTCAAGAGAGGATTACAACAGGGAGATGCTCTGTCTAATGCAAAAATTGAACTAAAAAAGGAAGAACAAGGGAGAGAAAGGAGGTTGGGCCTCCAAAAATAGAGGAAAAGCTCTGGCGGCTTCCTTCACAGTGGGGAACTTCAAAACTTAGAAGATTTATTCCTGTATCTCACGAAAGAATTAAAAGATTTCTTCCCCTTTTGATACTAGCAACCTAGAAAACTCCCAGAATCTTTAGAGTGTTTTTTTCAGGGCCTTCTGAGAGAGAGTTTCAGAGAGAGAGTTCTGTTAGAGAGTCCTTCCAGAGAGAACAGAGACTTCAGAGATCTTGGGTATTTATAGGATAATTCATCTGTATTTCAGTAGGATTACAACATGGGAAATCCTTCCATAATAGGTTTTCTCACTACAGGAAAACTAGCTTTTACCTATGACACCTACCTACGCTTTTGTAAGCCGTTAGTATTTATGGGCCTATACCTACGGTTTTTTAGGAAATTCTGTTACCTACTGTCACTGTCGTAGGTATCTGTCATACATTACCTACGGTTCGGTAGCACCGTAGGAATAGATAGCCATATTGAACTACCTACTAATAATGTCATAGGTAATTGGTATGTCATACCTACTGTTCGGTAGCACCGTAGGAATAGATAGCCATATTGAACTACCTACCGACAATGTCGTAGGTAAGTGGTATGTCATACCTACGGTTTTAGTTGAACCGTAGGAATAGATAGCCATATTGACCTACCTACCGACAATGCCGTATGTAAGTTGTAAGTCATACCTACGGTTCCAGTTGAGCCGTAGGAATAGATAATTGTAATAAAATACCTGCGGACATGGTCGTCGGAATGTACCTACGCTTCGTTACCGTCGTAAGAGTAGGTCATTTGCAGAGTGATTGATGACATTAGTTTTTATTTGTTATATATTACCTACGATAAATGTCGTAGGTAATTACCTACTCGTTGTTTGTGTCGTAAGAATAGGTCACGCATAGAGTGATCGGTGTCCAAAGTTTTTATTTGTTATACATTACCTACGTACCATATCGTAGGTATTTACCTACTCTTTGTAAGTCATAGGAATAGATCACCCGTATATTCCCATATCTTTTATTTGTTATTCATTACCTACCGATAGTTAGTGTAGGTATACATCTTTTTTATTTTTTTATATTACACATGAATATTATCGTAGGTAAATACCTACTCATTTTTATTATAGGAGGAATATATATCCCTTAGATTTAATGGTACTATAATTTTATCTTTATATATATTACAATGTGTGGCAGGTATAGAGTAAAAGCTTTTTGCGCTAAAGATTCCCGCGCCTTCAGAAATGACGTCAGCTTATAACACCCCGGAAATTTCTACAATTTTTTTTGGAATTAAATAGAATTACTTAATTATTTATTACGCTTAAATGCGCCATTTAATGAATAATGGGTTAATTTAATTTAGTTAACGGTTAAGGCCTTTAACCTAAATGCCCAATTATTAACCAAATAAATAAGCCCACTTAAATAGGGCCCATAGACTAATTTCCAAGCCCTTTTGGCCCAAGCCCATTTCTAGAGAAGTAATTAGGATTATTTCTAATTAGAAAGGATAAATAAAGAGATAATAGGAATATTAGAATTTGAATCTAAGTAAAACACAATTTTTAGGCGAGCCAGGCAAATGGCGGTCTACCGCAAGACTGCCACTTTCTAAAGGCGGTCCTTACTAGACCGCCACTTCCCAGCAGAAACGGGAAATGATAAATCCTAGAAAATTTTGTATTTTTATCCAACCTAAATGCCTAGGATCGAAGTACCCTAGCATCTAAATCTATCTAGGACTCTTGGGGATCGATCCTACTCCAAATTAGGACTCCTATTTGATCTAATCTTTCAGCCCTAGGCCAGATCCTATAAATAGGACCCAGGATCGACCTACGTGAACCCTCGTTTTGGCTCGCATGGTTCGATTGTAAGATGATATTATTTCAGGTTAAGTCTTTAGAAGATTTTGTTCCCTCTAGTATTGTCTATCACTCTGCCAAATCTCGTGCTAGGAGACCAAGCATCCAGAGAGTTAGAGGGATCGGAAGAAGTTGTTTCTCTGCAGAACGCACAGGAACAAGTGTGTTCGTCTGGCAAAGACCCGAAGTTTAGGGACCCTATCAGAGGTATTTTTAAGTTGAACCTTTAGAATTAATTGCTCCCCTCTATGTCTTCTAATCACCCTCCAAATCTTGTGAATTAAGGACGAGAGGTTATGGAGTTAGAAGGTCGGGAACTTGCAGTTTCTACACAGGATGCGCAGCAACTGGGGTGTTCTTACAGCAAGAAATTTGAAGTTTAGAGCCCGTCCCAGAGGTAGGTTATCTCATGAACGGCTTAACCATCAAGTTAGGATTAAAATCCCTCTGATCTTGCTCAATTTCATGCTTTCTACGTTGAGTAACTGATGTTTTCCCATGACTGCGCATGCATGTTCATCACTGCACATTATCCATGCACCCCCTTAACCAAAAGATGGAAATTTTAACTTAAATCATGCTTTTTTATGCCCCTCTTTGTTCTAAGCATGTCATCATGTCTTACTCTTCTGATTCCTCATAGATTCATGCTTTATTGACTTAGAATAGGCTCTGCATATTGGTTTTTAACTTCTGTCTGTAGTAGATAGAAGGCGGTCATGCAGAGACCGCTATATCCCGATAACGCCCCCAACAGAGCATTTATTGACAGTAGCGGCCCTTTAAAGACCATTACCTGGTTCCTGCAACCATATTAAACTATATATATATCCCTAGCATGTTTGATAGAACCCATGCCTTAGTCTTATTAATTATGGCTCCTACTCATGATTAGAAGTTATTTCATGTTACCCATGATCTCTGCTACGAAGTCTCACGATCAATGACACCCAAGAGGGGGGGTGAATTAGGTGATTACAGTTTTTGAAGAACTTTTATACAATTTGAATAGATATGAAGAAATAACAACTAAGAAATTCAGATCTATTATAATACCGATTAGATCTATCAAAATCAATCACCACGATAGTTCTTCGATATTAGGCGGAGGTATGAATCCAATGATTCTGCTCACGCAAAGTGTTATTGCCCTGACAAGACTAACCTTATCAATTAAAACCCACCTTTCGATATTCCAAAAATCTATTATAGAAAAGATTGATTATGCTAGATCTGAAATGCAAAACGCGGAAGAATTAATACACACTAACCGTCACACAGAATGGGGGTAGAAGAAATGAAGAAAATCACACAATATATAGTGATTTTTAGGTGGTTCGGATGCAACAATGGCAACCTACGTCCACACCTCAGGATCTGTGAGGATTCTCACACTATCTTGTGAGGGATTACAAGATAAAAACCACACACACACACACACACACACACACACACATACACACACACACACACACACACACACACACACACACACACACACACACACACACACACACACACACACACACACACACACACACACGGATCTGAAGAGATCCACACACACTTGAGTTCGCCGATTTAGAAGGAAATACACACTTGAAGTTCAAGACAAAACAGAAGAAGAATATGGAATGAAATAGCTCAGATCTAGGTTCCCCCTTGATGAAAGATGCAGATCTTGAAGCAAGGTTTGCTTCTCCACTTGATTTCCACTTGAATGGTTTCAAAATGATCTTCAAATGCTTGGAGCTTGATGAAGAATTACTAGACAAAGTACTACTCACGCAGTGTTTGCAGCAACCTTCTTTCTCCCTTGATAGCCTTCCTTTGATCTCCTTGGATGATTAGGGTTTCTTGACCCAAAAATGTGTTTTTATAACACTTGGGATGGTCAAGGGACATGCCAAGATAGAGATCCACGTTTCCTGGCAGATTAGGGGGCTTTGGGACTCAAAAGTCCAAAAGAGATGGCTTCCCACGTTGTGGAAATGCAAAGTCAACAATAGTGGTTTCGAAGGGTTTGGTCGACCAAAGTATGTCGGTCGGTCGACCTGTCGCTGGGAAACTGCAGACCGTTCAGTATTTAGGGACCAAAGGGTTTGGTCGACCAAAGGGTTTCTCCACTGCACTTGCAGTATTTAGTTTCTATCTGTGATGGTTCGCCTATCACCAAAACATCTAGCTTCTCCGATCCCCTATTTAGGGACCAAGTTCCCTCTGTGATTTCAGAGGAAGAGAGGATCAGATCCTCTGGGTGGTTCAAGCTGTTAGTCAGCGAAAAGCAAGCTGTGCTACTCAGTTGTGTAAGCAAGTTATTTTGCTCAGCGGATCAAGTTGTGTGTCAGCCGGAAAGCCTCACCGAGTTTGGTGAGGGGTGGACGTAGGTTGTGGGCTAACTACCGAACCACCTTAAAATCCTTGTGTTGTAAGTAGTATACTTTGTGAGCTTCTTCCATATCCTCTATCCCTACTTCACAGGTTCGTGTGCTACTTACATTGTTTATTTTCTCTGCACACTCAAGCGTTTAGCTTGCACAACAGTCTCATCTCGATCCCCGTGCTATCGTAGCTAACGTGGATCTTCTCAAGTGTTTGCAGCACTCTTGCTTACAGACACTTTAGAGCATCTCCCAAGTAGAGGAAGTTATCACGGTGTGTGAGCAGCTTTCTCCCTTGTGTATCTAATTGCGTTTGCGCCTTAGGTTGCCTATTGCACCCTTGCAAACAGGGACCAAGGTGAAAGCCTTCCCAAGGAACTTCGCCTTGCTGAACACTCATTCATCTTAGCTGATCATCATAGCTCTCCCACCTGAGATAGTCATTTAACTTAGCTTTCCTATTTCAAGATCTCTATGGTGTATTGGATTACATCTCATTCGGATCTGAGTTGCTAGTGAAGAAGTGTCGACCTCTCTCTTGAGGAGTGTCGACCTGTCTGGACTGATCTATTAGAGGTGTTGACCTTACTACCCTGAAGAGCAGACTCCAGCTCACTTCATAGTTGGATCCTGCTAAAGGAGTGTCGACCTGCCCGCTGGGAGTGTCGACCTGTCTGAACTGAGCATTGGAGTTTAACGTCATTGTTTATTCCATTCCTATCTATTCCGCTGCGATGTATGCTTAAGTGATTCATTTACCTTATAAGAGTGGTTTATGTTTTTACGAGTCAAGATTTAAATAGGCCAAAGCTATTAATAGGATCTATTCAACCCCCCCTTCTAGATCCGATTGCACTCCGTGGGACCCAACAGGGGGGTGTCGAGCCTACGCTTTGCTGCTGTCGCTCGACGGCCTTGGCAATAAACTTGTTCAGGTGCCCCTGGTGGATCAGGCCCTTGAGGGTGTCCTTGAGTAGGACGCAGTCCGTGGTATCATGGTCATGGTCGCGGTGGAAGTGACGGTACTTTCTCTGATTCTGAGGATCGAACTTCATCTTGTTGGGCCAGTAGAGGTAGAATTCCTCATGGATCTCCATTAGGATTTGCTCGGGAGGGGCGTTCAAAGGAGTGTAGTGCCTATAAAGGGCCTTCTCCATCTTCCCATCGAGATCATGGTGCTCCCTATCACGGTGCTCGCACTTGCTTCTCTCCTAATAGGAGAATTTCGGCCGAGCGCTTGCAGTCAGAGTGATCAGCTCCGGCCGCCCGGCCTAATGCTACATTGTTCTCCTCGTAGCTGGAGTGCTTTTGGTCCAAGGCTATGAGCTCCATCAGCATCATAGGGGACTCTACTCCGAGGGTCCTTTGGAGGATGACATCGTGTGTGCCTTATGTTAGTGCTGTCGTGACGGTGCTAACGTCCAGGCAGGGAATACAGAGGGCCTCCTTGCGAAAGTGGGCAATGAAGTCCCACAAGGGTTCCTTGCAACCTTGCTTTATGGCACGGAGGCTATGGCAGTCCGAACATCCTTTTTGTAGTTGAGGAAGTTCTCCTTGAATATTCTCTTGAGTTGTTGGAAGGAGGAGATGGACCCGACATGCAATGACTTGAAACACGTCCAAGCATTCTCCTGTAGTGTGGTGACGAATGCCAAGCAAGTGACAGTGTCTGAGGCCCGGTGGAAAACTAGGTTAGACACTAAGCTATGCATTGTGGATGTCAGAAAAGACTAACAAGAATTAATTAATTAAGAGAAAGTATATATGGGATAGATTGATTGATTGTGTGGAAATAAGTGTGTGTGATTGAAAAATTGATGATGGGGAAGGGAGCATACAGATGCTAAGTGGAGTATGATCGCCAGAGGTGAAAACCTCAAAAGGAAAACAAGAGCGATTGCGTAGTTACCTTGAGATTGGGAGACGTGGATTGCATTTCCTCTTCCAATCGGCCAGCTGATGGAGAGGGTCTACTTTGATTACCATGTAAAAGACAAGCAAAAACAAGGAAAAATAGGAGTAGATTAATAATCTAGTAGTGTAATATCGGGTTCTTAGTGCAATGGATATTAAAGACTATGGAAAAGAACACACCTTGTGTGTCTTTTAAACCCCTTTAAAGGAAGGGAAGAGATGAATGTTATGCAAAGATGCAATGGGTGTGCAAGACACCAAAAGAATCCTCAAGAGAGGATTACAGCAGGGAGATGCTCTGTCTAATGCAAAAATTGAACTAAAAAAGGAAGAACAAGGGAGAGAAAGGAGGTTGGGCCTCCAAAAATAGAGGAAAAGCTCTGGCGGCTTCCTTCACGGTGGAAAACTTCAAAACTTAGAAGATTTATTCCTGTATCTCACGAAAGAATTAAAAGATTTCTTCCCCTTTTGATACTAGCAACCTAGAAAACTCCCAGAATCTTTAGAGTGTTTTTTTTCAGGGCCTTCTGAGAGAGAGTTTTAGAGAGAGAGTTCTGTTAGAGAGTCCTTCCAGAGAGAACAGAGACTTCAGAGATCTTGGGTATTTATAGGATAATTCATCTGTATTTCAGTAGGATTACAACATGGGAAATCCTTCCATAATAGGTTTTCTCACTACAGGAAAACTAGTTTTTACCTATGACACCTACCTACGCTTTTGTAAGCCGTTAGTATTTATGGGCCTATACCTACGGTTTTTTAGGAAATTATGTTACCTACTGTCACTGTCGTAGGTATCTGTCATACATTACCTACGGTTCGGTAGCACCGTAGGAATAGATAGCCATATTGAACTACCTACTAATAATGTCATAGGTAATTGGTATGTCATACCTACTGTTCGGTAGCACCGTAGGAATAGATAGCCATATTGAACTACCTACCGACAATGTCGTAGGTAAGTGGTATGTCATACCGACGGTTTTAGTTGAACCGTAGGAATAGATAGCCATATTGACCTACCTACCGACAATGCCGTATGTAAGTTGTAAGTCATACCTACGGTTCCAGTTGAGCCGTAGGAATAGATAATTGTAATAAAATACCTACGGACATGGTCGTCGGAATGTACCTACGCTTCGTTACCGTCGTAAGAGTAGGTCATTTGCAGAGTGATTGATGACATTAGTTTTTATTTGTTATATATTACCTACGATAAATGTCGTAGGTAATTACCTACTCGTTGTTTGTGTCGTAAGAATAGGTCACGCATAGAGTGATCGGTGTCCAAAGTTTTTATTTGTTATACATTACCTACGTACCATATCGTAGGTATTTACCTACTCTTTGTAAGTCATAGGAATAGATCACCTGTATATTCCCATATCTTTTATTTGTTATTCATTACCTACCGATAGTTAGTGTAGGTATACATCTTTTTTATTTTTTTATATTACACATGAATATTATCGTAGGTAAATACCTACTCATTTTTATTATAGGAGGAATATATATCCCTTAGATTTAATGGTACTATAATTTTATCTTTATATATATTACAATGTGTGGCAGGTATAGAGTAAAAGCTTTTTGCGCTAAAGACTCCCGCGCCTTCGGAAATGACGTCAGCTTATAACACCCCGGAAATTTCTACAATTTTTTTTGGAATTAAATAGAATTACTTAATTATTTATTACGCTTAAATGCGCCATTTAATGAATAATGGGTTAATTTAATTTATTTAATGGTTAAGGCCTTTAACCTAAATGCCCAATTATTAACCAAATAAATAAGCCCACTTAAATAGGGCCCATAGACTAATTTCCAAGCCCTTTTGGCCCAAGCCCATTTCTAGAGAAGTAATTAGGATTATTTCTAATTAGAAAGGATAAATAAAGAGATAATAGGAATATTAGAATTTGAATCTAAGTAAAACACAATTTTTAGGCGAGCCAGGCAAATGGCGGTCTACCGCAAGACTGCCACTTTCTAAAGGCTGTCCTTACTAGACCGCCACTTCCCAGCAGAAACGGGAAATGATAAATCCTAGAAAATTTTGTATTTTTATCCAACCTAAATGCCTAGGATCGAAGTACCCTAGCATCTAAATCTATCTAGGACTCTTGGGGATCGATCCTACTCCAAATTAGGACTCCTATTTGATCTAATCTTTCAGCCCTAGGCCAGATCCTATAAGTAGGACCCAGGATCGACCTACGTGAACCTCGTTTTGGCTCGCATGGTTCGACTGTAAAATGATATTATTTCAGGTTAAGTCTTTAGAAGATTTTGTTCCCTCTAGTATTGTCTATCACTCTGCCAAATCTCGTGCTAGGAGACCAAGCATCCAGAGAGTTAGAGGGATCGGAAGAAGTTGTTTCTCTGCAGAACGCACAGGAACAAGTGTGTTCGTCTGGCAAAGACCCGAAGTTTAGGGACCCTATCAGAGGTATTTTTAAGTTGAACCTTTAGAATTAATTGCTCCCCTCTATGTCTTCTAATCACCCTCCAAATCTCGTGAATTAAGGACGAGAGGTTATGGAGTTAGAAGGTCGGGAACTTGCAGTTTCTACGCAGGATGCGCAGCAACTGGGGTGTTCTTACAGCAAGAAATTTGAAGTTTAGAGCCCGTCCCAGAGGTAGGTTATCTCATGAACGGCTTAACCATCAAGTTAGGATTAAAATCCCTCTGATCTTGCTCAATTTCATGCTTTCTACGTTGAGTAACTGATGTTTTCCCATGACTGCGCATGCATGTTCATCACTGCACATTATCCATGCACCCCCTTAACCAAAAGATGGAAATTTTAACTTAAATCATGCTTTTTTATGCCCCTCTTTGTTCTAAGCATGTCATCATGTCTTACTCTTCTGATTCCTCATAGATTCATGCTTTATTGACTTAGAATAGGCTCTGCATATTGGTTTTTAACTTCTGTCTGTAGTAGATAGAAGGCGGTCATGCAGAGACCGCTATATCCCGATAACGCCCCCCAACAGAGCATTTATTGACAGTAGCGGCCCTTTAAAGACCGTTACCTGGTTCCTGCAACCATATTAAACTATATATATATCCCTAGCATGTTTGATAGAACTCATGCCTTAGTCTTATTAATTATGGCTCCTACTCATGATTAGAAGTTATTTCATGTTACCCATGATCTCTGCTACGAAGTCCCACGATCAATGACACCCAAGAGGGGGGGTGAATTAGGTGATTACAGTTTTTGAAGAACTTTTATACAATTTGAACAGATATGAAGAAATAACAACTAAGAAATTCAGATCTATTATAATACCGATTAGATCTATCAAAATCAATCACCACGATAGTTCTTCGATATTAGGCGGAGGTATGAATCCAATGATTCTGCTCACGCAAAGTGTTATTGCCCTGACAAGACTAACCTTATCAATTAAAACCCACCTTTCGATATTCCAAAAATCTATTATAGAAAAGATTGATTATGCTAGATCTGAAATGCAAAACGCGGAAGAATTAATACACACTAACCGTCACACAGAATGGGGGTAGAAGAAATGAAGAAAATCACACAATATATAGTGATTTTTAGGTGGTTCGGATGCAACAATGGCAACCTACGTCCACACCTCAGGATCTGTGAGGATTCTCACACTATCTTGTGAGGGATTACAAGATAAAAACCACACACACGGATCTAAATAGATCCACACACACACACACACACACACACACACACACACACACACACACACACACACACACACACACACACATACACACACGGATCTGAAGAGATCCACACACACTTGAGTTCGCCGATTTAGAAGGAAATACACACTTGAAGCTCAAGACAAAACAGAAGAAGAATATGGAATGAAATAGCTCAGATCTAGGTTCCCCCTTGATGAAAGATGCAGATCTTGAAGCAAGGTTTGCTTCTCCACTTGATTTCCACTTGAATGGTTTCAAAATGATCTTCAAATGCTTGGAGCTTGATGAAGAATTACTAGACAAAGTACTACTCACGCAGTGTTTGCAGCAACCTTCTTTCTCCCTTGATAGCCTTCCTTTGATCTCGTTGGATGATTAGGGTTTCTTGACCCAAAAATGTGTTTTTATAACACTTGGGATGGTCAAGGGACATGCCAAGATAGAGATCCACGTTTCCTGGCAGATTAGGGGGCTTTGGGACTCAAAAGTCCAAAAGAGATGGCTTCCCACGTTGTGGAAATGCAAAGTCAACAATAGTGGTTTCGAAGGGTTTGGTCGACCAAAGTATGTCGGTCGGTCGACCTGTCGCTGGGAAACTGCAGACCGTTCAGCTCTGGGGAAATCAGTCGCCCGAACTCTGTAGCCTTCCAGAGTTCTGGGTTCTGAGTAATCTGGTCGACCGACCAAGCTTCATTGGTCGACCGAAACCAGTAAAACCTGCAAAACTATATTTTTAGCCCAAATAACATGTCCACATTAACAAGGCATTCCAATGATCATTTTGTACCATTCATTTTGAGTTCATTTGACTTATTTTGTGCATTTTGGAAACTTAAACATTTTGAGCAATTGTCATGATGGAAATTGGCCTTAATGTTTTCTTGTGTTCGCTCTTAAGCAAATATGCACGGCACAAGACAGAAAACACATCCGGGGTTTTGTTATCATCAAAATCACCTAGAGAAACTCAGCAATCTCCCCCTTTTTGATGATAACAAAACTCTAGATCATTAAATGCAAAGGTGTACCGTTAAGCAAATTTGAACCTGTACGTATCCTTGACATCACGGAATACAACATTGCATCCTCGCAAGTCCCCACATGATTCTTGTACGAGGTGGAGTTTACACTCACGCATAGTGAAGGATTTTAGACGGGTGGACCTATCTTTCATCCAACACCATTTGATATACAGAACCAATTGAGGGGTAATAAGCAAATTTGTCCGCAAAGTAATCCATTCACCATAAACCATCCATCAAGCCAAAATCAAACCAATTCAAACATTCATATTTGCCAAATTCACATGAAAGGAAATGAAAGTGAAGAAACCAATATTTATGTCCAATACCAAGTGCATTCCATTCATTCCAAGTTCATTACATGTTACATGGACACTTGACAAATTACGTGGACACTGACTCGTTGATACATGGACAATGCAAATGACTCAAATGTAAAGGACTCAAATGCAAATGACTCACAAATGCCAAATGGCAAACACGCATACAAACATAGGGACACGCATGCATAAGCTATATAAACCTACTACATAACTACTTCTCCCCCTTTGGCATCATCAAAAGAGGGGATGCGATACAAGAAAAATAGACGAAAAAAAGACTCAAAGACCCAAGAACAATCGTTGAGGAGGCGGAGGACCTTGGCCAGCATCAGGTAGATGGTGGATAATGGAGTTAAGAAGGTCATCTTGGGTGATCAAGTGGTGTTGGATGCCGATGAGAGAATGGTTGGTGGTTTGAAAAGCTTGGCGAGTGTCTACATGGCTAGCAGTAAGGGTTTCCATGTGCTGAGAGAGGGTATCCAAGGTTTGGGAGAAGGAATCGATCCGGCCAGACATGGATTCAAGCATAGTGCCAAAGGTGGCAAAAGATGTCTCAATGTTACTCCCAAACTTGGAGAGTTGCTCCCCAAAGGTATCTATAGAAGTTTCTAACCTAGTGAGACGCCTATCAACTCCCTCCAAATCTGCCCAAGAGGGCTATCTAGCGCCTTGGGAAGATGACTCCCCGTGATGGAACTGTGGTGGCATCTCCAGATCTGCATGCTGTGGAGGAGGAGGAGGAGGCTTCTCCTCCGCCTGAACTGGAAGTGGGGCTTGCCCTTGAGCTTCCTACTGTCCTTGCTCTTCTTGTTCATCATTTTCTGATTCTTCTCCATAAACTCTCACATCTCCGTATAGCTCTCCATCTGGACCCCAATAATAGCCAAAGAATGAGGAGAGCTTGTGTTTATTGTAGATATCATCTTGTCTAATTGGAACTTGTACTTCTCTAGCCAAACTGATCCCAGCAAAAATAAATACTCCAGTCAACTATGATGCATAAGGTAAAGATCGCCGTCATTGTGTACGGCATGACCCAATCAAATCTGACATAAGGCGGCCCATGTTGATGGTCATCCCATTCAGAACACAGTAAAACAAGAACTTGTGCACTTCTGTAACTTCATCTCGGCTTCCACCCTTGGGATAGATGAGGGTGGTAAACATATGGTGCAAGATGCGCTGCAATGGAGGAAAGTAATTGGCATTCAACTTGATCAAGTTGCTGCCTGCATGCACATATTCACTGCAGGTCATGAGGATTAAGGTTTTCTCAGCGTGACCATGACCATAGACCATATCCTCGCCCCTAGTTGAAACTCCTAGGGCGCTCTCAAATAAATCTGGAGTTATTATGATCTCTACTCCTTTCACAACTATGTAGAGATGGTCATTCCTCATATTCAAATTTCCATAGAACTTTTGGACTATACTGGGATAAAACCTGGTGTATCTAGTCACAAAATCTAACCACCCATCTTGACATTCGAAGGCAACACTTAAATCTGGAAGAACGTCATCCAACTCACTGAAATCAACCAGACGGGGGTTGAGTATGGGCCTTGGGCGCATCGGTGGTGCACGTGGAGGTGCGGCTACCTGTTGTAGTGGAGGAACCAGGTCCTCACCTCTCCTAGAACCAGACACCCTCCTAGTAGATCTCTGACGGTCTCGAAAAAAGCATCGTCTAGGCGCCATGTAGACTCGAAAACTGTTGTGGAGACCCTTAGAAGGCTGATCTCTTCCCTTGGGAGTAGATAGAGACCGGAGGACACACCAAAGATAGTGGAAAGATCTTCTCCACAAGTTGGAACCCTAAGAAGAAGCTTCGAAGCCGCACAAGCCGCTACACAGAATTTGTGCCGGAAGATAGTGAAAATCTCGATCTTGTGCGGAGAGGAGAAAGGGAAGGTTTTTAGGGTTGAAATGAGGGGTTTGGGTTTTCTAGGGTTGGAGAAGAAGGTTGGAGAGTGAATGGGGGCACTGGAATGAGGAAATGGGGTAAAGAAACCCCTTTAAAATGGGTTCGGACGTGAGTTCAGCCAGTCTGGTTCACCGGTTTCGGTCGACCGAACCAAGGGCGTCGGTCGACCGAAATGGTCGGCCTGCCCCAATTTTCACCATTTTTTTAACACCTTCTTTCCTGTCTTTTTTGTTTTTTGTTTTGAGAAGGATTGGAATAAATAATACTTCTGAGATGACTCAGCTTTACGAGTTTTTCTGAAACTCCCCCTCAGTAAATGCCTCGGATCCCCAAGTCACTAGATCCACATTTATTTATCAAGGAATATTTGGCCTTAGAAAAATTCCAAGGAAGGGCTATATAAATAATTACAATCAAGCATACAATGGTGGTATTTCAACATACAAGGAACCAGAAATTTACACACAAGGTATGCATATTTTTCTATGCAATCTACCCCTCATGCAACTGACTTTTCTACATATGCAAGACCTAGCCTTAATGCAGACTTAGGTATGTATGCTCTCACCCTTACACATGCCAACTTCTCTTCTCATCTTATTGAATTGTTCTTGGTTTAGGGGTTTGGTGAAGATGTCAGCCAACTGATTGTGTGTATCAATGAATTTCAATTCAAAGACCCCTTTTTCTACATGATCTCTCAGAAAATGATGCTGGATGTCAATGTGTTTAGATCTAGAATGTTGAATCGGGTTTTTAGACAAGTTGATTGCACTGGTATTATCACATAAAATTGAAACAAATTTCATTTCAACATTTAAATCAAACAATTGATTTTTGATCCAAAGTACTTGGGCTCCATAACTTCCGGCGACAACATACTCAGCCTCGACCGTTGAGAGAGCTACTGAATGTTGTTTCTTTGAAGCCCATGAAACTAGGCACCCACCAAGAAACTGATAGTACCCACTAATACTTTTACGATCAACAATATATCTAGCATAATCTGCATCGGTGTATGCAATCAGATCAATTGAGCTACCAATGGGAAATCATAAGCCGAAGTCTACTGTGCCAATCAAATATCGAAAAATCCATTAACAACCAATAAGTGAGACTCTATAGGGCATGACTGAAAACGAGCACAGAGACATACACTGTACTAAATGTTAGGAATGATCCGATCATACCTCGAAACAATGTGGGATCTACTGTTTTACCCTTTTCATCTTTGTCCAACTTCGTGGTTGTTGCCATCGAAGTTGACATTGGTTTTGCATCTGCCATCACTACAAGAAAAATGGGAAATTTTGATGTCCATTTACCATCGCAAATACGTCGGAGATACGTCGCAATGTGAATTTTCGACGTATTTCTGACGTATTTTCGACGGAATATGGACGTCAAAACTCTTACGTCGTAAATTTCCGATGTACTAAAATAGCGTCGCCAATGCGTCCGAAATTACCGACGGAACTATATCGTCGAAATTATGGCGGCTATTTATGTCGGTAATTAATAATACAGAAATTAATTAATAATTGCGACGGAACATAATTTAGTTGAAAATAGCTCCAAAGTTTTCGACGTAGTTCCGACAGATATATTATGTCGTCGCAAACATATGGATTAAATTAGTTCCGACGAAAGTTATTTTGGTGGGAAATACGTCCTTAATTTTTGACGTATTTCTATTGGATAAATAATACGTTGAAAACCTGTGGGTCAAATTAGTTTCGATGAACTATTATTGTGTCGAAAATACGTCGTTAATGCTCGACGAATTTGAGATGGATAATTAATACGTCGGAACTAGTTTGAATCAAATACTTCCGATGAAACTACCTTGGGTCGAAAAGACGTCGTTAATGTTCGATTCATTTGAGATAGAAAATTAATACGTCGAAACTAATGTGTATCAAATTTGTTCCGACGAACATTTGGTTGGTCGAAAATATGTCTGAACCTTTCGACTGATTTACGCTGGAAAATAAATACGTCAGAAATAATTGCATGAAATTGGTTCCGACGAATTGTTAGTTGGTCGAAATTTCGTCGAAAACATTCTCCACATATTTTTTTATATATTTTAAAATTTTAAAAACCTATTTAAAGCTACAATTATACACCATAATCGACACAACTTAACATAAAACACGCAATAAACAACATATACAACACACAATATGATAAAATCTGATGGGGACATCAGAGTAAGACCACCCACATTTTATTTTCATTTATGTCCTTTTATATTTATATTTATACCCTTGTCTTATATGGGTACGCAATTATAAGTCTTAGTGGGTTTATTTACAAAAGGCCATTGGGTTTCATTGCAAAAGGGCACGTAGGCCCAGCAGGGGCCCCCTCCCTCCCTCTTATTGGTCCACATGGATTCCAGGGCCCATGGGGGCTGGTCCATGGTCCAAATGTGGGCTTTGACCAAGAATTAAATAAAGAGAACAATTCCAAATTGGTCTCTTAAGGAGGGGGGCGAACTCCACTTGTATATTGATTTTATATATGTGTTTTTTTGACCATGTGGGGATAATATTTCCAATCCCATGTATGCCCCTCCCTTAACCCTAGACCTGGGGTCATTTGAGTCATTAGGGTGGACCTATATATGCCATGTATTTTCATTTTATGTGGAATTAATGAGAAGAAATTGTATATATTGTCCAAGCCAAGGGCACCCCTCTCTCTCCCCTCTCCTTGCAGCATGGATTTGCTGTGTTTCTAGGGTGGATTCCCTGCTATACTTGGTGGATTCCAAGTGCCCTATCATCTGTTGGTGTGAAGCTCCGCCGCCGCCTTCCGTTCGTGCCGCCATCGTGCCGCCACCGCCATCGCCGGAGTTCTATCCAAATCAGGACAGCAAGCTCTTCCCGGATTTTTAGCTCTCAACCTATTGATCTGGTGGATTCCAAATTCTGAGGGTGAGTTCATGAGGTCAATCCCACGTTCCACAAAAGGTTTCCCATTTTCTAGCCTTCGTTTTATATTTTTCCCATTTCATGTTTCCCCACCTTCCAGATCTGCCAGTCTTCTATTTTCTGTCATAGCAAGCTAGTTCATCCATTTTTCGATCCTCTTTCCCTTTTATGATTGAGTCCAAATTTGGACTGGGTGTTCTGCCCATCCAAACACATCTCCACAATTTTTTCTCGAATTTAGGAGCTCTTTTTCTCCACCAAAAAATTAAAACTCAGTCAAGTTTCAGTTCTGTCCTGTGCAGTCTAGATCCGACCCACCAGTGTCATAAAATCCGTTTCTCCAACCAAACCTCCTCTCAAAATTCCAAAAAAAATATCCTCATCTTCCTTACTCATCCCTCTACAACGGTCATGAAGTAGTCAACTTTCAGATCCGAGGTTTGAACCACAGTCAATGTCTGTTCTCAGGAAAACCCACTTCTGTCCTGAGTTTTCTAAGTCTGCCAGCCAGAAACTTGTAAATTCGACCAAGGCTAGATCCGGGATAGTCGAAAATCTTTCTTTAGCCATAGATCAAAGTACTTCAAGTCAGCTTTTCAACGGAACCACTTTCGCATCAATCGGACGTCGGGAGTGATCGCAGCATCTGATCTCGCCGGGTCGCGCGCTGTAAAAATAGAACTTCAGATCCGTGGGCAGCAACTCCAATAAGTGAAGATCGGAGCCGACTCGCCTTCCACAAGGCGATCCAGCATGCCACCGTTCTAGGGAGCGCCTCTCCAGGAACCACCATCACCGCGGTACCACTCTGGGCCCACTCGGACCCGCCGACCAGCACGTGGGCCCCACAACCAACAGCTTGCGCCGTCCGAACCGCACCGACGGGGTGATCAAAGTGCTGCTCGTCAACCCAAGATCGGTCCTCCCGGGCCCACTTGTGTAGTCCTTTACCTCCCTGCGTGCAGTGGGCGATAATTCACTGCTGTAATTATTGTAATATTTAGTTATCGGGAGTTACCGCACTTGGCCGGGATCGTCTTCCCCAAGCCCGGTGCGTGGAGGTATCGTGTCCACTCCTCTCTCGGTATTTGCTTTATTTCATATATTTCCGTATGCCGCTGCTAGAGAGCATGATAGGATAAATTAGCTTGTTATCATATTGTTATTCACCGCTGTGAGAGAGAGAGAGAGCGAGACCTGTCCCGTGACTCGATCCGAGCACAGAAGAGCCGACTACCCAACTCATTGCCGGTTTCTCAACCGCGCACGGTCCCACGCATCCCTCGCCAGGGACGTCCGCGAGCTAGAGTCCCAGGTCGCTGTCCGTCCCGCATCAGTTTGGTATCAGAGCCAGTTGAGTTTAGGGTAGTCATCATAGCATGGTCTAAGTCGAGTCTAGGATCATCATTGTTTTAAAACAAAGAAAAAAAGGTGTTTTTTTTGTCACATTTTCATCCCAATAAACCGGTATATCAAAAGGTGTCGCCCGAACGATAGGTTACGCCTATCGGGAAGGCCGCTCACTCGCGTCGAGGAGGCCCTCGGGTCAAACCTCCGCCACATACCGGATATTGGCTAAGTCTAGGTTCATCACTTCATTTTGGTCGGTGCGTTGCATGCCCACGCGTAGGGGTACCCCATACTCACCACCACCACCACTTATGACAGACCCCCGAGTCCCTAGTCTCAATGCAGCTTCGGTGGCCAACATGTTCCAAGCTATTATGGGAAAAATGGATGGGTTGAGTGACCGAACGGACGAGTTAAGCACTCGAGTGGATAGAATGGAAGGGTTGAGTACATGGGTGGATGGCCTAGGCACACGTCTGGAAGAAAGGATGAAGGCCTTAGAGGATAGGGCCGAAGGGCCAGACCAGTCCGTCCAGGGCCTGGTAGGGAGAGTTGCCGCTTTAGAGAAAGCCCCAGCCGAGGCACCCCCGATAGCCCCAGTCGAGGCACCCCTCCCCACCCACACATGGTCAACAGAAACCGGTTCAGTAACCTGCTGCTCCAAGGGTTCAAGGGATAGATGTTAGGAGGCATCAAATCCCCGAGGTGCATGACTATGAGTCCGAGAACGAAAATGGGGGATATGGTCATGATCGTCATGTTCAATGATGAAACCGTGAGTTGGACGAGGACGAGTGGACCCTTAGGACTGTTCGTGTAGACCCTCCCACTTTTAATGGGTCCTTAGACCCAAAAGTCTATCTTGATTGGGAGGCCGGCATGGATCGATATTTCGAGTGGTTCGAGATGTCGAACCAACGGAAGGTCAAGTTCGCCAAGATGAAACTATTAGGGCAGGCCCAAACCTTTTGGAGAAACATGGAGAACCTACTTTTTCACCGTCAGGAACCCCAGGTAGAGACGTGGGAAGAGATGAGGTCCAAACATAGGAAGAAGTACCTCCCCGCCACCTACCGCCAGCGTCTCATAGACAGGTGGCAGAGTCTCACCCAAGGAGATCGGTCCGTCTCCGATTACATAGCCGAGTTTGATGAATACTTTCTGCGATGTGATGCCATGGAGGAGAGTTCCCTGACCGTCTCCTGATTTCGGCGTGGTTTACGACCACACCTACAGTATGAGCTTTTCCGCCGCAAGGTGGATAAGTTAGAGGATGCATACCAAGTTGCTCTCGAGATGGAGAGTCTATCCAACGATCGGGCCCCTTTCCCCTCCGTAGTGTCGAGCCCCATAGCTCCTTAAGACCACATTCGAGGGCCCCCATGGCTCGTCCTCTGGAGCCCGCCCGTCAGGAGAAATTCACTCCAAGGCCCCATCCTCCCCCGCCAAGGGATCCACCTCCACCCCAACCTCCGGCACCCATTGCCCGCCCCACGGAACCCATTGCCCATTCCCCGGCACCCACACCTCCCCCTATGTTACCTACACCCCCAGTCCGTCGGGAAGACAAGGGTAAGGGACCACTCATCGGAGAGACCAGTAGGTCATGCCAGCAGTGTTATCGTTGCCATGGGTTTGGCCACATTGCTAGTCAATGCCCCACCCGTACATCACTAGTCATTGGGGACCCGAGGGTTGGAGAAGACCCGCCATCGGAATTAGTGCCAGTCAGCTATGAGGCCGATCATGATCTAGCTGACGAGTTCTTTCAGGTTGAGGGCGATGTCCAGGGAGATCCACCATGTACCCAAGATGCTCAGTAGTCAGTATCTGCATTAGGTATGAGTCTAGGGTTGTGTGTGAGTCCGTTTTCTTTCCTTTTGTTGTCGTCCAGTCTGTTGGAAGTCTGCATGTGTCTAGTTTAAGCTTGCATATGTTGAGTCAAGTCGGTCTGTGTACGCTCGCGTTATCAGTCCCTTTCGAGTGCGAGACTTGTTGGACTTTGGGATCGGCTCTACCTCAACATATCGGATCTAGTCACATATAGGGACCCAGCGGTGATTACTAGTGAGTCCTCGAGTAACCTTCTCTCCTTTGAGAGCAACCCCACCCCGGAGTGTCCACCTCTAGCCTCATTCCCCAGCAGCGTGTGCATATCGAATCTATATGGGATGAGCAGGTGTCGAGTACTTGGAGTGGAGCGTACTCCGCGCTTCCTGGAACGATGACGGATCCGTCGGCGTCACGAGCAGCCGCACCCCTTACTCGACGGGGTCGAGTTCTTCCCACCCGGGGAGAATTGATGGGGACATTAGAGCAAGACCACCCACATTTTGTTTGCATTTATATCCTTTTATATTTGTATTTATACCCTTGTGTTATATAGGTACGTAATTATAAGTCTTAGTGGGTTTATTTGCAAAAGGCCATTGGGTTTCTTTGCAAAAGGGCACGTAGGCCCAGCAGGGGCCCCCTCCCTCCGTCTTATTGGTCCACATGGATTCCAGGGCCCATGGGGGCTGGTCCATGGTCCAAATGTGGACTTGGACCAAGAATTAAATAAAGAGAACAATTCCAAATTGGTCTCTTAAGGAGGGGGGCGAACTCCACTTGTATATTGATTTTATATATGTGTTTTTTTGACCATGTGGGGATAATATTTCCAATCCCATGTATGCCCCTCCCTTAACCCTAGATCTGGGGTCATTTGAGTCATTAGGGTGGACATATATATGCCATGTATTTTCCTTTTATGTGGAATTAATGAGAAGAAATTGTTGAATATTGTCCAAGCCAAGGGCGCCCCTCTCTCTCCCCTCTCCTTGCAACATGGATTTGTTGTGTTTCTAGGGTGGATTCCCTACTATACTTGGTGGATTCCAAGTGCCCTATCATCTGTTGGTGTGAAGCTCCGCCGCCGCCTTCCGTTCGTGCCGCCATCACCGGAGTTCTGTCCAAATCAGGACAGCAAGCTCTTCCCGGATTTTTAGCTCTCAACCTCTTGATCTGGTGGACTCCAAATTTTGAGGGTGAGTTTCTGAGGTCAATCCCACATCCCACAAAAAGTTTCCCATTTTCTAGCCTTCGTTTTATATTTTTTCCATTTCGTGTTTCCCCACCTTCCAGATCTGCCAGTCTTCTATATTCTGTCACAGCAAGCTAGTTCATCTATTGTTCGACCCTCTTTCCCTTTTCTGATTGAGTCCAAATTTGGACTGAGTGTTCTGCCCATCCAAACACGTCTCCATAAATTTTTGCTCGAATTTAGGAGCTCTTTTTCTCCACAAAAAATTAAAACTCAGTCAAGTTTCAGTTCTGTCCTGTGCAGTCCAGATCCGACCCACCAGTGTCATAAAATCTGTTTCTCCAACCAAACCTCTTCTAGAAATTCCAAAAAAACTATCCTCGTCTTTCTTACTCATCCCTCTACAACTTTCATGAAGAAGTCAACTTTCAGATCCGAGGTTTGAACCACGGTCAGCGTCTGTTCTCAGGAAAACCCACCTCTGTCCTAAGTTTTCTGAGTCTGCCAGCCAGAAACTTATAAATTCGACCAAGGCCAGATCCAGGATAGTCAAAAATCTTTCTCCAGTCATAGATCGAAGTACTTCAAGTCAACTTTCCAACGATAAAACTTTCGCATCGATCCGATGTCGGGAGTGATCGCAGCAACTGATCTCGCCGGGTCGCGCGTTGCAAAAATAGAACTTCAGATCCGTGGGCAGTAACTCCAACAAGTGAAGACCGGAGCCGACTCGCCTTCCACAAGGTGAACCAGCGTGCCGCCGTCCCAGGGAGAGCCTCTCCAGGAACCACCGTCACCGCGGTACCACTCCGGGCCCACTCGAACCCACCGACCAGCACGTGGGCCCCACAACCAGCAGCTTGCGCCGTCCGAACTGCGCCGACAGGGTGATCAAAGTGCTGCCTGTCAACCCAAGATCGGTCCTCCCGGGCCCACTTGTGCAGTCCTTTACCTCCCTGCGTGCAGTGGGCGATAATTCACTGTTGTAATTATTGTAATATTTAGTTACCGGGAGTTACTGCACATGGCCGAGATCGTCTTCCCCACGCCCGGTGCGTGGAGGTATCGTGTCCACTCCTCTCTCGGCATTTTCTTTATTTCGTATATTTCCGTATGCCGCTGCTAGAGAGCATGATAGGATAAATTAGCTCGTTATCATATTGTTATTCACCGCTACGAGAGAGAGAGCGAGACGCGTCCCGTGACTCGATCCGAGCATGGAAGAGCCGACTACCCGACTCATTGTCGATTTCTCAACCGCGCACGGTCCCATGCATCCCTCGCCAGGGACGTCCGCGAGCTAGAGTCCCAGGTCGCTCTCCGTCCCGCATCAAAATCCTATTGTAAATTAGAATAAAGAACATCCACAACACATAAATCTTTGAATAAAAAAAGTTACAGTTACATTAATTGAAATGTATCTTTTTTTCATAATATCATTAAAAAAAATCAAGAGATATCCGCTACATCATCCTCATTTGTCATTCGTAGTATCTCCACCATCACCAGCTGCAGGAAGATCCTACATCACAAAAAATTAAAAATAAATATATTTTAATAAATATAATTATTAATAAATCTAGTTAAATATCTTTTTGATTTTCTAAGGCCGAAAGTAGATAACATGAAGATGATTTCTTTCACTCTCAAAGGTGAATTCTTTAAACTAAGTAGTAATGTTATTGTTGTGCCCTATGGCTTTGATGATGTCTAACACTATGAATCATATTATGATAATGGTTTTTTATATCATGAATTTGATGTGCGCTGGCTAATGTCGATATGTTTTCTAATACCTTGAACAACATTTTCATATGAAGGCTTGAAGAGTTGTAGTGTCAATGCTATGAATGCTTGAACTGTTATGTCTGTATGTTTGAAGAATGTCTGTTTGAAGAACTGTAATATCTGAAGAATTCAGGTAAGCATAAGCATGGCAGTGTCACACCAGCCCTAGAAGCAACTCTGCAGAAGAAGCCCCCAATCGCTGAAGGAACAAGCTGATATATCAGCTTAAGATAGGCTATGTACCCGTTGAAGAATAAGGGTGAAAAATATCCCTTAAGGCTGACAAGTGTGCATTACGGGTGACAGATACTACCTTAAGGGTAACAAATAAATGAACTAGGTGAATAATAGACAACAGTGGTGACAAATAGCAGCGCAAAGGTTAATAATAGACAGCATGTGTGAAATAGCTGAAAACCAAGAACCTCAAGTCGACTCGGGAGGGCTTACAAGTCGACTTCTGACAGAAGAATTCACATAATGAAAGAAGACTTTTTAGCTGTGAATTAAGGGTGAAAATGGGTGGACAAAATAGACAAATGGCTGTATAGCAGTTTGAAATGGTTGTTCAGTGGTGTAAAGTGGCTCATGTCGCTGACATTTGAAGAATGGTGAAACTGGTTGAAGAGAATGATTCCCTCTGTGCTTCAGAGGAAGAGAGGACTGGTCCTCTGGTTGTAGGTAACTGGGTGTTACTCACAGTTCCTTCTAATTTGATCAGAAGAAGAGAGGAGAGTGTTCTTCTAGGTCAAGCTGTAAGTCAACATTTTTTTGCAGACTGTTGGGTTCGTGTCTCTCCCTCCTTGTCTTTGATAATGGTTTTGATGATCACAATATATTGTGTGAAGATATTCATATTGTGTGCTTGATTAGTGGAAAACATCTTCATGATAAACGAACTCACATGTTGCTATCTTATCTTGCAGGTTGCTCTACTAAGTTGGTTGATGTTGAATCATGCATGCTGCTCATTAGTCTTTGGAGGTTTCATGTGAAGACTATGCTAGTGGACGAACTCACATGTTGCTATCTTATCTTGCAGGTTGCATGCTGCTCATTAGTCTTTGGAGGTTTCATGTGAAGACTATGCTTCTCAGTGGAATGGTTGAGTCCTTATGGATATGAAATTGATTGCATGGCCTTGTGTTGTGTAAATGCATAGCCATTTCATTACATGCTCTGTTGAAGATTTCCTCTGGTTCTTGTATATCATGAATGCATAAATGATGGTTCCTTGTCATTCTGATCATATGGCTTAAATGCCTTGAAATGGTTTGTGGGAGAATTGGGTTGAAGTTGGGATCTTCAGATTCGTTGGTTTAATATTAACTTGCTTCTAAATTCCCAGAAAGTGCATGTTAATATTGCCCACAATGTGATGGATTCAAGGTAAGAATTTATATTGGAATCCATGGTGATACTCTTCTAATCTTGAGTTGGAAAAATGGGTTCTCAAGTACTTTCATACATATCTTTCATGGGGATTCTTATGTGCCTCATGCTAATGCTTTCATAATCATATTTCATGTCATTTGTGTCTTGGTCTCAAAACTAACTCCATATATTAATGCTTGATCTAGATATTTTGATTTCGATCTAACCTCTTGTTTTATCATGTGTTTCAGGGATAATATTCATGGTTGATCATCATGGGATTATGGTAATATTTAATCATTTATTTCCCCTTGAATTCATGGAGGTTTGATGGGTTTTTATAACCCAAATTGCATGGGTCGACCCCTGGGGTCGACCCTTAGTGTTTCTGGCAGGACTGCCTGCATGGGTCGACCCCTGGGGTCGACCCCCCCTGTATGGGTCGACCCCAAGGGTCGACCCCTGGTAGTATTTATTTTTTCACCCGGCGGGTTCTTTCTACACACCTGCAAGGGTCGACCCCAAGGGTCGACCCACTCACGTGAGGGTCAACCCCAAGAGTCGACCCCTGAGAGTCTTATCTTTTACCCGCACGGGAGGGTCACGAGGGTCGACCCCAAGGGTCGACCCATTGAACTTGGTTCTTTAAAAACCCCACGAGGGTCGACCCCAAGGGTCGACCCTTTCCGGTCCGGGGCGGCGCCGTCAAAAATGACCTTCGTGTAAGCACTCCGAAAGTCTTCTAACTCCGGTCCAACTGTCCTAAATCACTCCATGATTTGTGAATCTTGTCCCAGGGCTGTCCCTTGACCGTCCTAGAAGCATAAATACATCTTATTGGGTTGTAAACCCTAAATGAACCAAGCTAGATCTGAAATTTTGACCTGCTCTTTACCCTTGTGTGTGCGGGACGCTGCTGCAGCCCCAGGGCTTCTTCCACAACGTTTTGGGCGTGAAAGTGCAAGGAAGAAGGTTCCTTCCAAGTCTCCAAACGATCTGGGTGTAAAAGCTAAAGGAGGGCGTGTGCATTTGCTGGAGGAGGAAGAGAAGGTTGCAAGAGACCATCTCTACGACCTTGAGTGCAGATTGAAGGGCGGCTGTGGCTAGTCTCCACCAACTGTTGTCAAGGTGTTTGAATCTGCAACTACAGTGACTTTCACTCCCTGGTTCATCATCTCCAATGCACATTTCCACCTTATCTGAAAGCTTGGTTGAAGATAAAGAGGGGGATCTCTAAACCATTCATTTTCATATTCTTGTTTGAGATTAGCTTAAAGTTTGGGCTTATTATTTCTATCTATTCTTTCAGGTGAAAAAGAAAAAAAAAGAGAGGAAAGGGCCTTGAAGGACACATCTGTTCTTGGTGATTGAAGGAGTGCTTGGAGCGCGGAATGTGAAGGAGTACACCTTGGACTATCAAGTAAGACAAACGGCTGCTCCGACACCTTGTGGATTCGACTTCCTCCGACCTGGACTTCAAGGAAGATTTTCATACACCTATTGGAAAATGAAAGGGAAATGTTCTATATCTTTTACCCACTTCCTTGCGTTGGTTTTCTTGATCTAAATCTTGTGTGGGCGTTTATTGTTCATCCTTCAGTTTGTCAAACTCTGAATATTACTGTGTGTGTGGACGGAGCTGCGTCTCCGTGTGGTTTTAGTGTCCGGGGTGTGTTCCCCGATATCGTGTGTGTGTGTGCTGTGGTGGGAGCATTTTGGGGCCAGGCCCCGTGTGTGTGGATTGCTGTGGAAGCAGCGTGTGTGGTGTTGGGGTTCGTCCCTGTGTTGCTACATTTTGTAGCGTGTAGTGAAGCCTCACCGGGGTTCGGTGAGGGGTGGACGTAGGGAGTCCGTCGTGGTCCCGAACCACCTAAAAATCTTTGTGTCTATTGTGATTGCCTGTGTGATTGTTCATTTCTTCTATCTCCCTTTACAGGTCAATTTAGTAGGTGATGGGGACATCGCTTACCACTTCCCACTTCTCCACGGGTCCGGATGATTGCCATTATGTTCAGCTTGATTTCCTAAGTTCAGCTATGTATTTTTATATTTTTCTTGAGTCATTTTGATGTAATTTCCCCTTTGTTTTGAGTCATGTCCCTAGGTCATCATGCTATTTACCTATGTTTGTTAGGCTAGGGGGTCATATGGGCCCAATTAAATGGGCCTGGCCCATGGGCGCCCTCTTCCTTCCCCACCCCCTTGCTTATTTGCTTTTAGCACTTTCTCCAGGGACTTTTTGTAAATGTTGGGATTTCTATAAATAGGACCCCAACTCCACTTGAGTTCAGTAATGAATTGTTGAATGAAAATTTTGAGTTGAATATTGAAACCCCTGTGCTCTCTCTCTCTCTCTCACTCTACCTCTCTAGCTCTCTCTCTATTTCTCTCTCTCTCTCTAAAGGGGGCGAACCCCATTCTCTCTCCTTCTCTCTCCAAATTTCGAATTTCATTCTCTCTCCTCCCTATTCACCCCTAATTAAGACCCCTCCCCCTTCCCCATACCTCTCATTTAATCCCCTCCAACCCCTAGGTGGAAGCCCCTTCTCCTAGGCACCTCTCCCTCTTCCCAAGCAACATTTCCCCTTCCCCATACACCCTTTCACCTTCCCAAGGGAGAATCCCTTCTCCTAGACATCCCTTCCTATCCCCAAAGCAACCCCTTCCCATCTCCAAGGCTTCCATTAACACCACCATTAACCCATCTCACCAATTCCAAAGGAAGTCCTCCCTATTCCCCAAGCTACTTGCGCCCCCATCACCCCACCACCTCCCCCTTGGCCATTTGCGCACCCAGCCCCTCTCCCTGCTAGCTCTGCCCCTGGACTCCACCTCACCACCCCTCCCACCTCCCAAACCACTCCCCTCCACCAAAGCATCCATCTCCCTCACCCCTCCACCAAAGGAACCACCCCTCCACCCTTTCTCTCTTCAATTTGTGTGTGCAGCCACGACCTGCAGATCAGCAGCCTGTTGCAGTGCCGCCCACGACCTCATCTTGGAACTCCTGGGGGCGTGGCCTACATCAACAGAAAGGTCTACGAGTCTTCTTCCAAAGCGAGGTGGAATCATCTTATTCTGACGTCGCTACAGTTCGTGGTGTCCCATTCTTCCCCGGCTACATTGGGCTCCCCTGCAGAGTACTTGAACCCGGTTCGATGCTGCACCACGCCAAACAGAAGAAGATTCAGACCACGAGCCCTTCAACAAAATTCTTCCTCCTCCAGTCCTCTACCAGAAGTAAGAAGCAGAACTACATTCGGCATCCGGAGGCCAGAGTTATCTTTTTTCTCCCTCGGCTGGTCGGGTCTGCCTCCCACAGTCTGCAGCGACCAACCTCCACTCTTCGGAGTCTCCCCATCCACTCCAGCATCAGACGGCTTCCCCGTCAGTTTTTCTGCGAAGAGGGCTTGTCCACGGTTCCAGAAACTCTGGCGGTTCATGATTTGGAGTCCGGGAGCGATCGGGGCAACCTCTGCAAGTTTCTGTCAGAAACAGGAAGCTACTTCGTCCAGATTCAGTCACTCTGTTCGAAGCTCTTCCCGGACCAGCACCTTCTTCAGAAGAATTCAGCAAAATTCCGAGGCATCCCCGTCCTAGTTACAAAGTGTTCGCCGCTGATCTCGTCATCAGCAAGATTCCAGAACGAGATCTACGGCCTCGACCCCGACTGTCAGTCAGCCTTCGCAGCCTGCCGGCAGATTCGGCGTCGGCTTCTCCACCCGCTTTTCGGCGAATCTCCCCTCCCCGCCTGGCCGGCTCACCGCCCCTCCCTGCGTGGAGGTAGTGTTTGCATGTAATACAAATCATCCCCACCCCAAGTCCACCCTCCTGCGTGAGGCGTAGTGAATGTTATTATTAAATAGGGATCAAGCTACACCGGCATAGTGTGCGGGGAACCCACACTTCCCCGCTCGCCCTCGTCTCCGAACGGGGTTGGTTTCTTCAAACCAACCAGGTGAGCTCTAACCTTTGGTCATTTCACTTGGTATCACTGATGTGAAACGACCACGGGGTATGCAGCAAGCAAACAGAAACTTAGGACCTATTCCGCAATCACAACCACATAGCAATTCAGTTGGCAGATCGGGCCAATTCGCCGTCGCACACACACGAGCCCGGGGTGACTAAATGATGCTAAGGGGAGGTGATAGATCAAGACCCTTGCTGGTAGAGTGCCAGCAAGCCTAGGGTTGCCCTCCTGAAGGTACGAAGCCCACAATTAAGGGGCTGGCCGGGTGCCACTTGGAGCACTAGGTCCCTCTCTCACACACTCCACGGTGACCGCTCGTAAGTGGAGCACGTGGGGTCGGACACTCTCTCGCTTGCTCAACGGAGCGTATTCTACGGATATTAAATGAACAAGCACCAGAAGGAAATGGAGCAAAGGTCAGAGCTCACCTGGTTGGTTTGAAGAAACCAACCCCGTTCGGAGACGAGGGCGAGCGGGGAAGTGTGGGTTCCCCGCACACTGCGCCGGTGTAGCTTGATCCCTGTTTAATAATAACATTCACTACGCCTCACGTAGGAGGGTGGACTTGGGGTGGGGATGATTTATATTACATGCAAACACTACCTCCACGCAGGGAGGGGCGGTGAGCCGGCCAGGCAGGGAGGGGAGATTCGCTGAAAAGTGGGTGGAGAAGCCGACGCCGAATCTGCCGGCAGGCTGCGAAGGCTGACTGACAGTCGGGGTCGAGGCCGTAGATCTCATTCTGGAATCTTGCTGATGACGAGATCAGCGGCGAACGCTTCGTAACTGGGACGGGGATGCCTCGGAATTTTTCTGAATTCTTCTGAAGAAGGTGCTGGTCCGAGAAGAGCTTCGAACAGAGTGACTGAATCTGGATGCAGTAGCTTCCTGTTTCTGACAGAAACTTGCAGAGGTTGCCCCGACCGCTCCCGGACTCCAAATCATGAACCGCCAGAGTTTATGGAACTGTGGACAAGCCCTCTTCGCAGCAAAATTGACGGGAAGCCGTCTGATGCTAGAGTGGACAGGGAGACTCTGAAGCGTGGAGGTTGGTCGCTGCAGACTATGGGAGGCAGACCCGACCAGCCGAGGGAGAAAAAAGAGAACTCTGGCCTCCGGATGCCGAATGCAGTTCTGCTTCTTGCTTCTGGTAGAGGACTGGAGGAGAAAGAAGTTTGTTGAAGGGCTCGTGGTCTGAATCTTTTGCTGTTTGGCGTGGTGCAGCGTCGAACGGGGTTCAGGTACTCTGCAGAGGGAGCCCAATGTAGCCGGGGAAGAATGGGGCACCACGAACTGTAGCGACGTCAGAATAAGATGATTCCACCTCGCTTTGGAAGAAGACTCGTAGACCTTTCTGTCGATGTAGGCCACGCCCCTAGGAGTTCTGAGATGAGGTCGTGGGCGGCACTGCAACAGGCTGCTGATCTGCAGGTCGTGGCTGTACACACAAATTGAAGAGAGAAAGGGTGGAGGGGTGGTTCCTTTGGTGGAGGGGTGAGGGAGATGGATGCTTTGGTGGAGGGGAGTGGTTTGGGAGGTGGGAGGGGTGGTGAGGTGGAGGCCATGGGCAGAGCTAGCAGGGAGAGGGGCTGGGTGCGCAAATGGCCAAGGGGGAGGTGGTGGGGTGATGGGGGCGCAAGTAGCTTGGGGAATAGGGAGGACTTCCTTTGGAATTGGTGAGATGGGTTAATGGTGGTGTTAATGGAAGCCTTGGGGATGGGAAGGGGTTGCTTTGGGGATAGGAAGGGATGTCTAGGAGAAGGGATTCTCCCTTGGGAAGGTGAAAGGGTGTATGGGGAAGGGGAAAGGTTGCTTGGGAAGAGGGAGAGGTGCCTAGGAGAAGGGGCTTCCACCTAGGGGTTGGAGGGGGATTAAATGGGAGGTATGGGGAAGGGGGAGAGGTCTTAATTAGGGGTGAATAGGGAGGAGAGAGAGTGAAATTCGAAATTTGGAGAGAGAAGGAGAGAGAATGGGGTTCGCCCCCTTTAGAGAGAGAGCTAGAGAGATAGAGTGAGAGAGAGAGAGAGCACAGGGGTTTCAATATTCAACTCAAAATTTTCATTCAACAATTCATTACTGAACTCAAGTGGAGTTGGGGTCCTATTTATAGGAATCCCAACATTTACAAAAAGTCCCTAGAGAAAGTGCTAAAAGCAAATAAGCAAGGGGGTGGGGAAGGAAGAGGGCGCCCATGGGCCAGGCCCATTTAATTGGGCCCATATGACCCCCTAGCCTAACAAACATAGGTAAATAGCATGATGACCTAGGGACATGACTCAAAACAAAGGGGAAATTACATCAAAATGACTCAAGAAAGATATAAAAATACATAGCTGAACTTAGGAAATCAAGCTGAACATAATGGCAATCATCCGGACCCGTGGAGAAGTGGGAAGTGGTAAGCGATGTCCCCATCATACTCCCGGGGTGAAGATAACTCGACTCTGTCGAGTAAAGATCCATCGTATGCGGAGGAAGCCACAGCGAGGTTGCTCTCAAGTCCACCAAAGGTAGCCGGTCCTTTCCACCAAGCGAGGTAGTGCCCATCCCTCTGCTCCAGATGGCCGTAACCTGTTCATTCAATATCCGCTCCAATTGCTCACGTTGGCCCCTCTGGGTTGGTGGAACTCTCTTATGGGTGGTGACTCTCTCAAGAAGTGGAACAGGCTCAATATCCTCACTAGGTGTCACCGTGGGACCCCTGTATGGCACCAAGTCAGCCACATTGAATGTGGGACTTACTCCGTACTCCTCGGGGAGGTCCAACACGTAGGCATTTGTGCCGATCCTCCTCAGAACCTGGAAGGGGCCTGATCCACGCGACCTCAGTTTTGAGACATTCCCAGGGAAATGTCTCTCAGTTCTCACCATCACAAAGTCACCCACGCGAAACTCTTGGTGGCGTCGGTGGGAATCGGCCGATTTCTTATACACCTTATTGCTTTTGTTGGTGTGTTTACGGATGTTACCATGCAGAGTTGTGAATGATCCTTTAACGATGAAGGGAGGGCCCGGACAACCAAATGTGGACCTAACATGCAATGGTGTCACGTGGGCTTTGATGAACCTAGGAGGACCGGGACATCCACTAGTGGCCCTATCATACCTAGTCTTCATAACAATGGTGGGAGGGCCCTAGTATCTGTAGGAGAACCTATTACATAAGGTGGTGATGAATGCCGGGGGACCTGGACACCCGTAGATGCTCCTAACGTGCATATGATCAATGATGAATGAGGGAGGACCAGCACATCCAAATGTGAGCCAGTCATGCATTGGGCTAAAAGTGTGCGTGACATGTATGACATGACTAGGCTTAGTAGCCCTACCAAATGATGCACAATGTAGTGGCACATGTATTTTCATCCAAATGGTTCCTCCTATGCATATGGCTTGGTGTGGGAGCTTCCACTCATGGGGGTCAAAGGGGTCAAGAAAAATGGAGTGGGTTTGATCTAATAAGGTCGGTTGGGGTGGGAAAAGGTTGGCGGAGAGTAAGGTGGGGGGGCATAGGAAGGGGTCGAAGGGGTCATGGTAAGGGTCACCTAAGGAGAGGAACTCTAGGTCCTTATGGTCCTCATAACCATTGGATGGCGGACTCTCCTCCCCAGGTAATATGATCGGGCCAAAGTTTTTGGTGGGATGGTCGGCCATGAATGGAGGACTAGATGTTCTACCCGAGACAAGCAACTCTAGTTTGTGAATAGCATCAAGCCTGTCGGGTGTAGGGAGGAGTAAAAGAAGGTCACTAGTGTAGCAACCCACAGTGTAAATGGAGGAGATTGATCCGACACATAGGTGTAGGAGGTCAAGGCTCCTAGGTCAGTCGGTTATTGTAGACATCATGCCAGTTAGCTCCATTTGCCAAACTATACGCTTAAGAAGATCCCCTAATGTTTCCACTTGATAGGATGATTGGATCGTGGTGTGATAGGTGGATAAGGGTACAATGGGAAGGTTTTGCTCCATGGGTGGGTAAACATAGGACACGATGGGGTGAAGTGGTCTCTCCTTTAGCCATCTAGCTAGGGGCCCCTCTATGATTACGGTGCTACTTGTGAAGGCTTGTGGCTCTTGGGGGTCCAAGCTATGTGAAGGGGACATTTGTGATTCTTCCTCACCATAGATATGAACTTGGGTTTCCTCAAGGATGGGGATGAGTTCCGGACTAGCATCTACTCCCATGTGGATGGTTGTGGTCTCCTCTCTCAAGGGAATGGGAAGGTCTATTGGGGGTGGGGTGATGATGGTTGGTGCATGGTGTACTCGGGGTGGTGAGTGAGGCCGAACTTGGGTTGGGGTTGGGAGTGGAAGTAGCGGGGGACTAGGTTTGGGTAGGATAGGAGTTGGAAGTGGAAGGTGGGTTGGGTGAGTAACTTTGGATTGGGGAATGGTGGCTGTCACGGGCCTAGGTGGAGGGGTGGACATGGGGTCCACGTGGGTTTGAGTGGTGAGGGTGGAGTGAGCCATGATGCTTCTTCCACCTAGGAGGGGAACTTCTCGGCCTAATCCATGACACTGTGATTCATATTCCTCTTCCCAATCTAGTGGAGCCTCATAGTCTTCGGTTACCTCTTTAAGTTACTTTTGGAAAGGGGTGGAAGAAGGATTTTTGGAAGTTTGTGGGGTGTGGGTTTGATGGAGAATTTTGGGTTGGGTGGTGGGGAAAGGAGGAGTGGGAGTGCTCCTCGGGTTATGGTTCTCAGGGTAGGAGTGGGAAGGTTGGGGAGTGAAGATCTTCCTGATCTCAATCCTTATCTCTTCCAATAAATCTAGGGGTCCTTTGGGTGGTGGGGTTTGGGTCCTAATAGAGGTTTTGGGTTGACGGGGAGGGAAAGGGGGAGTGGGAGTGCTCATTGGGCTATGGGTGCTTGAGTTGGAAGAGTGGGAAGGTTTTGGAATGAGGATCTTCCTAAGTTCTACCTTCATCTCTTCCCATGAGTGAATGGGCTCTCGTCTCTCAATCCCCCTTCGAATCTCAAGCTTTCTCCATTCTGTCTCGCCGAAGGGACCAAGGGTCGTCTTGGCGATGCGCACTTTTCTTTCCTCGGTCATGTAGTAGTGGTGGAAGTATCTATCCATGGAGGTCTCCCATTTCCTATATGTGTGAGGGTTTCGGGACCCATCGAAGCGGGGCATCCCTGGCCCATTGGGGTCCATCCTTAGCTGGCCATACCCTTGGAACATTGAGGTCCAACCTCGGACCCTCACCGTCATCGCTGGTCCTCCTACGGACCCGAGTGTGCCAACGCGAGTGAATCCGCTTGTGTCCCGTTGCCTAAATTGTTGTGTTGCTTGCAAATTTAAGTCCGAGGGGTCGTGTCACATCAGTAGGTCTTTACTCACTACATCATCGCACATTACTTCATCCGCTATCCGTGTTTCGATTAATTTTAATTGTTCCTTGCATCGATAATCCATGTTTGGAGTAAGTTCTATCATCCATTGTCTAGTTTATTCGAGTGAGATCAGAAAGCTTGAGAGAAGATTTTAATCTCACATTTATTTAGACTATATAACGTAGTTAATATTAATTCTACTGTGTTTAGTTCAAATTGGTTTTAAAATCAGCCATCTCGACTTGGGGACAATTCAACCCCCCTTCTTATCCGCCATCTCTCTGGGCCAACAATTGGTATCAGAGCCCAGTCTCTGATTTTTATTCTACGGACCTTACGGTCTAGGAGAAAAGATCTCTTTCATGATGGCTAGTTTGAATTCGGTTCCTGTCTTCGATGGTTTTGATTTTGCATCATGGCTTGGAAAATTGTGTGTTTGGATTTCTAGTACTAATCTGAAGCTTTTGAACTTAATGACTCACGGTCCTCATGCTCTACCAAAAGATAAGTCAAAGTGGACCAATGAGGATAAGAAAAAGGATTCTGATAATCTTTTTATTTTGAACACTCTTAAGGCTGCAGTGAACACTGACGTATATCCCTTCATTTTATCTTATAGGTCAGCCAAAGAGATCTTGGATGGGCTAAGCGAAGCCCAAGATGAAAGCTGATATGGTGAGTGCCTCGTGGCAAACAAAGAAAATGAAGGCCATAGCGAGGAAAACTCTAAGGTAAACTCCGACTCTGAGGAAGAAGATGAACTTAGTTATGATGAGTGCATGAATGCATATGATGAACTGTTTGACAGATACAAAGCATTAAAATCTGAAAATAGGAAACTGAAAAAGAAATTTGATGATTCATCGCATGTTAACTCACCATGTACTAAATGTTCTGAAGTTGAAAACTCTTGTGTCGTTGATTCGTCATGTGAAAAATGTTCTGAGCTTAGGAACTTGAATGGAAGGTTTTGCATGATATTGATATGCATAAAGAAACTATTTCAATTCTGAAAACTGAAAATGAAACTTTGATGGCTAAAATTTCAGAATGTGAAAATGTTGAAAAAGGAC
Organism: Amorphophallus konjac; assembly: GCA_022559845.1. Lineage (NCBI taxonomy): Eukaryota > Viridiplantae > Streptophyta > Magnoliopsida > Alismatales > Araceae > Amorphophallus > Amorphophallus konjac. The sequence goes on from CM040123.1 coordinate 97,634,137, forward strand.
CTACAGAAAAGTTGAGATGTTCAGATAGCGATCAATTCTTGCTTGATGAACTTGTTCAAAATGCAAGACTTGCTGAAGAAATTGAGAAGTTAAATCATCAAAACAATTTGTTGGTTGATAAACTCAACATGTTTGAAAAAGGAAAACAAGTGATTGTTGATGACAATGAAAACATTCATGCTATGGAACAAGAAATTGTAAGCTATAAATCCATCAATTCTCTGTTGAATGACAAACTTACATTGTGTGAAGAACAGCTTGCCAATTGTGAAGTGCACATTTCATCATTGGAAGATGAGATCAAGAATTTGAATGAGTCCATGTGCTTGAGTGATGAAGAAAATGAAAAATAGAAAAATATCATTGATTGTCATTGTGAGCATGAAAAATCTCACACTGCTGAGTTTGCTCATGTTCCAAGAAAAAGAAGGAATGTATCATGTTTTTATTGTGATAAATTTGGCCATGATATGTATGATTGCTCTTTAATGAAATTTGATGACAATGAGGCAATGAAGTCACAAATGAAAATTGTTGATGATTCTAAAAATTCTGAAAAATCAAAGAAGAAAAATTTCACTGTTCATTGCTTCTATTGTGGTTTGCGTGGTCACGTAATGAAAAATTATTTTATGAAGAAAAATGATGATGAGTGGCCTGTAAAAAGAAAACCTACATGTCATTATTGTGGTGAATGTGGACATGTAATGAATACATGTTCCTTAATAGAAAAAGATGACAAATGGCTCATGAAAAGAAAATCTTCTCATTGTTTCTATTATGGCCTGAATAGACATTCAATAGATGATTGTACCATGATGAGGGCCGATGATGAATGGTATGAGAGGAAAAACAAAAAGAATACATTTTCTCATGTTAGAACTAACCCCTCGGGACCCAAGATGGCTTGGGTACCCAAATGTCCAAAATAAGAATTTGTTTTGCAGGGTGCCTTGAGGACAATGAAGATGTCGATAAATAAAGGCTTCTCAAGGCAAGAAAGAAAACGGTTTGATTCTAAGAATTCATCTGTTCAGGTTCATTTGAAAATTTTGAAAAGGTAAAAATTGTGTTTGGAGCTGTTTTATATTTTGTGAATATCTTTAGTTCTTAAATGTTGTACATTGCACATGTCATACACATCTTTGCATACTTGTGTGCTTGAACGCCATGATTAACCGGTTTATAAAATGATGTTAGTGGAAAGGTGGATTATATCCACTTGGAAGCCATCCTTATGCGTGAGTAGGGTCCTTGGACCTTTGACTCCGCCACGTACCGGTAATCAACCTGTGTGAAACATTCATATCAATGCATGCCACATGTATATTCTTCTATGTCTCTTCATCATGCTAGATGAACTTGCATTGATTTGGACATGTTTGTTAAATGGCATATATTTTGGGGGAGTCTGGCTGTCCCTCCATAATGTTCATGCCTCTCATGTGCATGTAATGCTTCTAGGAAAGTCATTGCATATGCATACATGTAGTGAGCTGCATTACATATCACTTACTTTGAAAAACTCCAAAAAGAGTCGGTTCAATGCATATAGGCAGGGGGATGATCTTGAATTCATCAATCTCTAATTGACTCAAATTCCTCTGTCTAGCTAGCTGCAACTTCTTTTGCCAGCTTATCTTTGAAACTCATCCCTGCCACAACTGTCAAGTTGGTCTGACTGTATTCCAGACTTTGTTCCTGAACTACATTGATTCACGGCCATTGGTTTTCTGAAAATCTGTCTAATGCATGTTGATTATATCTGCAACAAGCATGAGTTCAAATTCATTCACTTTCTACACATGCTTGTTAATGTCTCTGCTGCTGAATGTCACTGTCAAGATGTTGATTGAACTGAGAATTGAAGAGATATCAGTTTGTGCACCCTTTCATAAATCTGAAATCATCTCTTATGAAGAATCTTCTATTATACAGGTTTAAGAATGTTGTTGATTTGAATTGGTTTAAGTCTAATGTATTCCTAAGTTTGAATTTGAAGGAATTGAAAATATCTTAATCAGTCTTTTAATAAATCTTAACTGACTGTCTCATGTAAATTCATGCAAGACCTTCTTGATATCTGAAAAGTTAAAACCATGCTCTTCCTTGGTTGAGATACATAATGTCAGTATTGTTCTTAAACATTTAATCTATCTAAATTTATCTTAAAAGAAAGTTATGGAACGAGCAATGATTTTGGTCACCAAGAAACTGGGTCCTCTATCAAGAAATGGAGTAAACCCATGTCATGAAGTGCCATAGTTACCTCTGTTGAAAATTGTATGAAAATTTGACAGAGCAATGGCATTACCGTATTGAGTAACTGGGGATTCCTGCCTCTAACCAAGATGTCTCCTCACGTAAAAAGATACTTCTAATGCTAACTCTGTTCTCTTAATTGAGAAGCAATACGGTTATTACATCGAGTAACTGGGTCATTTCACCTAAGACGTGTTGTGCCTCATGTAAAAAGGTGTTGATTAACCAAACTTGTTCATTGAAAAACAAATTGATGTTCAAAAGCAAAAATCTGAAAAATGTGTGTATCAGAAAATTTTTTGGAAGCAATGTCAATTTCAGATGCATTCATAATTGTTTAATCTCAATACTACTTTGTGGCCGACACTGTCCGGCTGTGGATTGTACTCTTGCTGTCCACTTTCCTTTACCCACGGTCGCGCATTCTTGTCCATAACAGATCCTGTCATGCTTAGATGACATTAAGAGAGTTTCAGATTACAATTGGGAAGCCGTCGTTCAACAGGTAACGATGCACAAGTTTGAAGAATTAGTGTCGACGGTCCAGAAACGGTAGTCAGGTACAATTGACCGTGCTAAGAGAAGAGCCGGGAATGCATCCCAGGCCTATACCCCCATATTTGGTTGTTCTGTCGCACTTGCTGTAAGTTTTTTTATTTTTGTTGTGTAATAATGTGTAAATCATTAATTCTACTACATTATAAAATAACTTGATATATTTCATATTACAGGTCTAGTTTTTTGAGCACACGTGGGTGCGGCAACCACTAAGGCAGGTGGCATTCCCCCGACTATTTAGGTGGGGGCCATTCCTAGATAGGAGATTAAAATTCTCCATTAGATCCCTACGAGGCCAACATGTATTATGAGTACTAAAAACTTCTTCTTTGTCATTCAACATTAATGAATAGCCGAAGTGATGTGGTTTGAAATGTAGGTGATCGAAGGGCTCCTTGTTGAGCCAAGTGAAAGGGACACGGGGTACATTGGTCAGATGATGACCCGACCCAGTGCTCAGGAGACTCTTTCATCAGCTCCATGCATGCATGTGCTACATGATATTGCCACTACATTAAAGAACTAGCAACTGCTACTTGAGGAAATGAGGGCCTTCTTTCTGACTAGTGTGGAAGGGGCTCACATTACCGCTGATGCAGCACCTCCTGGCCCCATTGAGCAGGCGATGGATGATGGCAAGCGACCGCAGGCACCCCCTGGAGAGGAAGTGCAGGGGGCTGAAAATGTTGAGGAAAATATCTGTCAAACTTTGGTGGACATTGCCGCCGATGTCCCAGCTCCAAGGCCCCTTCCACAAATTACAGATGATAATGTGCCATGTAAGGCAGCCCCTGAAGAGGATGTGCAAGGCGATATCGAAGGTCAGGTGGAGGCAACCACTGGGCATGGTGATCTTTACCCAGGTGTCTTTTCTCAGTCCCTTCATCAATGGGACGAGAAGCCCGTGAGGAAAAGGCGGGCACCTCCAAAGAAAATAGGACGGGGTCTGAAGAAGGTGAGTTTGCGTTGTTCCTACTTCTTACAGTATAGAATCTAAGATTGGTATATTGGCATACATGTAGAAGGGAGATGAAGCCGACCAGATCAGTGCGCTCCTACAGAGTACTGATTGGATCTACAAAGGCCAGCTGAAGCCGACAAATAACAACGGTGTGAATGAATTCATTGATAGGTGTGTCTTGAGGGATATTGAGTAAGTTATCCTCTTATAGTTTCTGTAATTATCCTGATTCGCCTTACTCTGACTACCATGAAATTTTTTGTCCAATATAGTGACCCATATTTCAATTAGAGAACGGGATTGTTTTGAGACGTTGTCATGTCATTGATCTATTATACAGTCGGATGATAGATGATACGGTACTTTCTTTCATTAATTGTGCAATTTTACGCCTCGCCCTACCCTGAACTTGTTTTTCTACTGCTAATAAAATTGTGATTGTTAATTTGCAGGTGATCGACGCCATGATGTACCTTCTCCAATCAAGACGCAATGAATCTGACATCTTTCATTAGTGGGTTTGTTTTCCCACCATTTTAGTGAATCAAATCAACAGCAGACCAGAGGCCGACTCCGCAAAATCAAACAAATTGTTGGAGTGCGCCTTCGAGAATGTTGAATTAATCGAACTGCAGAAGAATAAATATTTATTCTTCGTGTTACACTCATCAAATCACTGGCATCTACTTGCTGTTGACACGGACAATCGCCGCTTTGTCTCATACAATTCCATGCGAGGCATAGCCATCCATGATGCCACTACAAGAAAATGGGTACTTTTTCTTATCCATGTACATGTATTAATAATATCTTTAATGTGTCTTTTAGTTATTCCTTAATAATGTCAAATATTTCATTTGCGGGCTACAATTGTACGGGAGTTTATGAAAAACTATGGGGCATTCAAGGGAGTTGAGAAATGGGATCTTGTATCGACAACGAATGTCCCCAATAGGAGGATCGAAGCCTCAACTGTGCCATTTATGTACTGAAATATGTTGATGAATTGTCAAAGAAGATGGAGACGTCATGGACATTTAATGAGGATGATTGTAATATGATTAGAGCCCGATTTGGGGCCCAACTCATTAACTTTGGAAATAGAAGATCTTAAACAATTTCACGTCTCAAACCTCAGAATGTGACATACCTATGTTGATTGATATTTCTTTTTTCATACATTTTGATCTTTAAAGTTTCATATGTTTTAATGTCGTTAATGTGTGCTTGATAATGTGTATTCATGAATATCAATGAGTTTTCTGAAGATAGATTCAAGTTTGGTTAAGAAACAGGGCTGAAGTGTGAAAAGATGAAGGCTTTACTTGCACAAGTGTCGACTAGAGTGGAATGAAGACATGCATCGACCTCACAGACTAGAATGTGAATGTGCACCAACCTGATAGTGCTATGTGCACAGACCTTATGTTTCTATCGCTAACGCATGTGCACCGACCTGATGCTTCTAACACTAATGCATGTGCACAGACCTTATGCCTATCTCTAACACATGTGCATCGACCTTACATGCTATCGCTAACACGTGCACCGACCTGACCTTGCAAAATGCAAATGTGCACAGACCTTATGCCTTAGCCATTTGTCACCGCTAGTTGTGCATTTGTTACCACTAAAGTGCCATTTGTCACCCTTACTGCAAATTTATCACTCTTACCACATTACTACATGAGCAGCCGTTGCCTTCTCTTCTCTTCATTACCTGCTTGGCTTTGTCTGGGGAGCATAGTGGTGACTAGTCTATTCATTGACCTTGGACTTTGACTGGGACTTCAAGACTGTTCAACAAAAAGTTGAGCTTGGCTGGAGACTTCTTTGACTTACATTGACCTTGACCAGTCAACATTGACTATCTTGGCATTGACCAAGTCTCTTCGTTGTTCTTCTGATTGCTTTAGAAACTCTTGATACACTGTTCATATTTTTTTCCTCCTGTGAACTTGACTCCTTCTTTCAGCTCCTTCTCCTTTTCATTTGTTAGCTCTAGAATCTATTTTTCACCCTTACCAGTGTATTTGGCCACTACGCATATCTAGTTGTCGCCACTGATAGGGTATTTGCACCCTTATCCACTGGCTTTGCTTTACGCGTCGACGTTGAGATTTTCACAATTTAAACACTGCAAGCTATTTTTCGGACTTGCGTAGCTATTTGTCACTGCTATCGGACATTTTTCAACACTAAGCAACTATTTGTCGCCCTTATACTCCCCGTCGCCACTGACCTGTCGTCAAACTGTGGTATAAACCGGGGTACCCCATGTGAATTACGTAACACCCTTATCCTCCTTTCTCTGCTCACGAAACCCTCAACGCCGTACTCCGCCATCGCACTCTCACTGCCGCTTCACTGCGCCAGTCTTGGTGTAGCTTGTTGCCTTCACCGTCACAGTGGATGTGCGTTCTCGGGGCCAATGTCAACGGCGACCGTCACGGTAGATTGCAACGTCAGAAGGGTGGTTGGGGAACCTAATTACGCCTACACTCTCCCTTGTCCAATCACCTTTGTAATACGCTCCTGACGTTCCCCTTTTTTCTGCTCCCGAGGGGCTGTGTTACCACCTCCATTGCAGTGATGTTCTATTATGTACTCTAGTAGTGTTGCTCCTCTTCATATTAGTTGCTTTTTTATTACTGTTGTTGTCTGCGTAGGGAAATAATGTACTAGACATTTTACTCATTGTCAACGACTTGGCTTGATCCCACCGTAAATTAGTAGAACTGGAGGTAAATCTCATTTCTTGATCTTACATGAGTTTAATCAGCGTCGTTTGATGACTAAGAAAGCTTCAGATCCGTGTTGGTAGAGTTAGAAACTCATACACTGTTAAACCCTTCAAACGAACTTGAGTTTCTTCAAGTTTCACTGACATGAGATATTTGTCCCCGTTATAGAGTTATTTGTCACTCAAAACATCTATTTGTCACCCTTATCGCTAGCCAGTCATCGCCTTTGTTTCGCTACAAAACAAACCGTTTACTTCTGTTATCCATTTATACACAACCTACACAACTCAACATAAAACACACATCCCCTGATAAAATCCACACAACAAATAAATCAATGAATAAAATAAATTACAATTACATTAATTCAAATGTATCATTTTTTATAATTACAATTACAAATCAACAGATATCCGTTGATCATCCTCCACCATCACCAGTTGCAGAAGAATCCCCTCTCTCAGACGACTCCTCTTGCCCAATAATTACTTCGTTTAGCTCAGTTGGATCGACTTCATCCACTTCGTCCTCTATACACAACTCTGCAGTGTCACCCTCGTCTGATTGCAAAGTTTCGGCACTAGAATCCTCTAAGACAGTAATTTTTTAGAATACTCGCTCCATTCAAACCATAATTTTGAAATAAGCTCTTTTCTGAAGCAGGTATCATGATCTCTCTCTTCCGGAGAATTAGCAACGACCAGCCTATATGTGTAAACCTTCCTCGTATGTGCTGGTCTAAAAGCACGAACAATAGCTTTGGTATCTCGCCAAGCCATTGGTCATGCTTTTAGATTATGATAGACGAGGAAGGTTTACACATATAGGCTGGTCGCTGCAGATTCTCCGGAAGAGAGAGATCATGTTACCTACTTCAGAAAAGAGCTTATTTCAAAATTATGGTTTGAATGGAGTGAGTATTCTAAAACTTTTCGACAGCATCTCCCTTACAAATTGACTATTTTATAGTTTTTAACATCCTGAAAAAATATATTAAAAAATATAAATACCAACATGTGAACTGAGATGAAATTAGGAATCATGACATGAGGGATTAAACCCTGGCAGTCACACCTTGGATGTGATGTTATAGAGGCCCTGCGCGGGCGACGGTGGCGGAATGGGGATGGGCGGCCGACGACGGCGGCTGCAGCGGTGCTAGACGACAGTCGATGGGTGGGTCCGGCAGGAACAGCGGTCGGCTGCCACGGCACAGCACCGGAGGGCGGGTCCGGCAGGAACAGCGGTTGACTGCCACGGCACGGCACCGGAGGGGCAGCAGTGCTCTGCCAGCGTGGCGGTGGGCTGGTCGACACTCACGGCGGTGCTGGTTCACGGAGGAGAGGGATGGTGCGCAGGGCACCCGTGGGCAAAGCAAGGGATGGGGGAAAAATAAATGGCTTCTAAGGGTAAGAAATATGTCGTAAGGGTGACAAATGCTTCTAAAGGTAACAAATAGATCCTAAGGGTGACAATAGCTTCTAAGGGTAATAAATGGGTGTCTAAATGTGAAAATAGCTTGTAGTGGTGATAAATGAAAGAGAGAGAGAGAGAGAGAGAGAGGCATTAACAATCAGAAAAAATGGTGGCTCCTGGCACACGTCTCTCCCTCCTGCAGTCCTGCAGTCCTGCTGCTGCCAACTACTCATGAGTTGAGGTTTTTAATTTTACTAAAGACAGTGGAAGACCTAAAGTCGGTGGAAGACGAAGTGTCTCTCCCAACTAAAGGCTGGTTTTAATTTTACAAGTCAAATTGTTAAAATAGGGTAGTTATTATAGTTTCAGGAAGTGTAACAATCTTCCATCTTATCATATTTTTTATATTTTATATTAAGAAAATTATATTTTATAATATATCATTTACATATATATATATATCATATGATATATAATATAATATTATGAATTGATATTTTATGAAATAAATATTATAATATCTGTATCCGCTCCGATTCAAATTTGAATATTATCTGTATCCGAAAAAATAAATACTATTTACAATAGTATCCACTAATTAATACGGATTCGAATTCGAATATTATCCAGCTAAACTATTGTTATATTTATATTTATTTTTGTTATTTATTATACACGGAAGGAAAAGCAAGGGATGGGAGAAAAATAAATGGCTTCTAAGGGTAAGAAATATGTCGTAAGGGTGACAAATACTTCTAAGGGTAACAAATAGGTCCTAAGGGTGACAAATAGCTTCTAAGGGTAATAAATGGGTGTCTAAACGTGAAAAATAGGCTGTAGTGGTGACAAATGAAAGAGACAGAGCGAGAGAGAGAGAGGGGGGAGCATTAACAAATAGAAAAAATGGTGGCTCCTGGCACACGTCTCAACCTCCTGCAGTCCTGCACTCATGCTGCTGCTAAAGTATTCATGTCCTCCCTATAAATAGAGACTCTATGGGGAACACGAAGGACATCATGAGTTCCTTTGGCGGTTAAAGACACTCTCGTGAAGATATCGTCGTCTGAGAAGTCAGTTCCCGTCAAACGTCTGTACTTCTGAAAGGAAGCCCTGCCGGTGCCGGACCAGCCATCAAGGGAAAGCAGCGGCGGTGATGTTTCGGAGGAATACAAGCAAGGATACCTACAAGGGTGGCGGGACGCCTTGGCGAAGGTGGATCGCCTGTTTTGTAACAAGGGGGTATCGAGCCTCCAACCTGATAGGTTCCGTCCAAAAGAGGACAAGTAACCACTTGTACTCTCTCCCCCTATCAATATACTTTCTTTTTCTGCAACCTTTCTTTGCATGATGGATGCTTGATCTTTGTGTGATGTGGTTGCCGTCAAATGTAGGATAACATCCATCGCAGGTAGGGGTTACCTTTACGAAGCGGAGTTCTTCCCCTATAAGTAGCAGGGTTTGTCGATGGTTCTAATATTAGTAGGGCTTATCTTCATGCTCATAGTTCATCGCTAGGATCCATTTGTCACCCTTCATGCGCATTTGTCCCCCTGTTGATCTATTTGTCACCGCTAATAGGTATTTTTCACTCTTAGCATGCAGGAGCCGTCGCCTTTGCTCCTGGGAGACGTCGTCTTTGTGCATTTTTCACCGTTAAGAGCCTGTTGTCACCCCTCATGCGCATTTGTCGCCCCTGTTAACCTATTTGTCACCACTAATATGCATTTGTTGTCTCTGTCAACTTATTTGTCACCAATAATATGCATTCATCACCCTCATCATACATTTTACTCTACTGCTCTCACATACGGAAGGTGAACCCAAAAGAGAAAATAAATATAATAATAATAATAATCCATAAAATGATAATCAATAAATGCATGACTTTGTGACAAACCATGAAAATGATATTCAATTAATATAATAATGATAAATGTCTAATAGAAGGTGACTGCTGCTGAACAAAGTCTTCAGAATGCAAGGTTGAGGGACATGTTGTTAGGGTGCTAGGCCCAGATACAGAGGGGGGTGAATGTATCCTTCTATGTATAATGGCCAAATAAAAACTTGGATGCTAGAGATAGACACAGAATAGAACCAATTCAATTCAACTCAAAATACAAACACTTGGAGCGTGCCTATTCAAGCATCTAGCGGAAGCAAAGCAAACAATCAAACCACTGCACAATAGATTTTTAGGTGGTTCGGTCCACAGACCTACATCCACCCCTCACTCCCAACCGGAGTGAGGCTTCCACTAGCTCAAGCTAGAACGCAGACTTAGTCTGCAAACAGTTGCTGCCACACAGCTTGACCAGGGGAACAGCCTCCCCTCTTCCTCCCAACCGAGGGACCACCTAGTCTTGCAAACCACAAGACCAGAACCGGAGGACCAATCCTCCCTTCCTCCAAACCGGAGGGAACCAACCAATGACTTACAGTCACCAGCAAACTAGAGATCGAAGACCTCTCTTCCTCCAACCGGAGGGACCCCTGGACTTGCAACCCACAAGCCCAGAACCGGAGACAAGTCTCCCTTCTCCTGAATCCACAGGAGGAACCCGATCCCCAGCAGGGCAATCGGAAGAATAAGATAACCAAATGAAAATGGAGAAACAAAAACACGAAATGAAAATAACTTCAGCAAACAGAAAGCTGAAAGATGAAATACACAATATGGCTCTCAACAGAGCTGACTGGCCTGGATCTGATCCACGGTCCAGTGAAGATAGATCTTCAGATGAAGCTTCCTATCTCTCGTTCTCTCTTCTTCTTTCTCTTCCTTTTCTTCTATGCTTCCTTCTCTCACACGCGAGCTCTCTCTCTTTCTCTTTTTACTTCTGCTGCTTCTCTCACTCTGCCACTCTTCTTTTTCTTCTTCTACTCTTCTCACTGGATCGAATACTCTCTGCTGCTCTCAGACTCGATGTATAGACTTTGCTCTTTTTCTATCGATCAGCCTTCTTTAGTGGAAGAAAGCTCATATATATAGCAGCAGCAGCAGCAGCTCCTGGGCACGTGGCTTCCACGTTTTCCCGCCCAAGGAATTTGCTAGAACCGAGGCAGCTTCATCCACGTGTCAGCATCTTCATAGCTCGTCCTCCTGGGATCACGAGCCAGGTCATCAATCTCGGTAAGAATCCCTGTCAGACATAGCATTGAATAATTCATCAGTTTAAGTTTGAACATCCTGTACAGACTCTGTTAACGCAAAGCATTGTATAGACTTCAGAGATCAATATAGCAAGTGTGTACAGAGTGAGGGAGTGTATAGACTTAGCAGTCTTCATGCGTGCTCAGTGTATATACTTGCTGAAGAGTGCATTATCATAACAGGAGAGTGTGTAGACTTCAGTGTAAGTCTTGAAGGAATCGAGTGTATAGGCTTGGAACAATAGTTAACCAAGTGTGAATCATGTGAGAGTGTATACACTTGAAGGTCTTCAGCGTCTTCAGTGAATGGACTTAATTAGTTCAGGGCAATCCATAGCAATGTATAGACTTAGGCGTTTTGTTCAAAACAAAACCAATGTACAGACTTCATACTGTACAGACTTGATGTTGATCAACAGACCTTGAACATCAGCCCAAGGCGTCAACGCTTCCATCGTGCAGCGTCGCCTCAGCTCCTCAGGCGAGATGCTCACGCCCTTGGTAACAGGCCAATGCGTCAACGCATCCAGTGTCAGCGTCACCTCAGTGAGTAAGACAGAAAGGTGTGCGTCTACGCAATCAGCCAAGTGCGTCAACGCACTAAAGGCACACGACCCATGAAGACAGACAGGCTGTACAGACTATGAAGAATAGTTCAGTGTATGTACTTTGGCAAGGCAACGACGGTAAAGTTCCTGATGAACATACTTTCAGAGCTGAACGAAGGTAAAGAACCCAATGTGCAGACTTGGAAGAGCAACGTAGGAATAGATGCCAATGTCTAGACTTTGGCAAACAACGATGTACAGACTTGCACAGTTCCAGCTGAAGGATGTATAGACTTGGAGTCCAATGCACACGGCTGTACAGACTTTGAGGCTTAATGCAAAGGTCAGTGTACAGACTTCTAAATGCTGAAGCGTTGTAGACTTTTCATGAGACGCTAAAGTCTATTCAGACTTGACCAGTGAGACACTGATAGAGACGATGCAATGAGCAGACTTAATTCTGATGCATGCGATGTGCAGACTTTAACATAAGACGCTGCATGAGACGGTAGGCTGTACAGACTTGCAAAGTTCTGAATGAGACGATTGGCTGAAGGACCAATGTACAGACTCTGAATGTGAAGGCAGTCTGTATAGACTTGAATCGCTTGAGGCGATGTACAGACTTGGTGAGGCTCAAGCAGTGTACAGAGTTGAAGGTCTCACAATCAAGTGTATAGACTTAGGATATTAAGACCAATGTATAGACTTCAGCTTGAGACGCTCTTTAAGACGATGAGGTCTGTATAGACTTCTCATGAAAACCAGTGTTCAGACTTGAAAGTTCAATGCCACAATGTATAGACTTTGTCCAAGGAAACGAATGTATGGACTTGATGATCCACTGTGGATATATAGACTCAATCAAATGAAGAGCTTCCAGTGTATGGACTTGAGTTAAGTGCATTGGCTGTACAGACTTTAATAATCAAACAGGCTGCACAGACCACTGTATAGACTTTGCCACAGTCTAATGAAGAGACTTGAAGAACCTGAACTGATGAGTCGACGCATCAGCTCAAGGCGTTGACGCACTACAGTGTGGACTTTACGCTGTACAGTCTTTGAAAGAGGACCGTTAAGGAGGCACCTAGCGTCAACGCATTGCCCAAGCAGCGTGGACGCAGCAGATCAACTATTTCTTACTGCTACCTCTGAAGAGCCTTTGCAGCGTCGACGCTACAGTTCGATGGGTCGACGCTGCAGTATAAACTGCAGTCTTAAGAACAACAGTAACATGACTGAACATAATCAATTATGCAATGCTATATCAGGTCATATGAAGAATTGCATTATGATCAAAAAGTGAATACTAGCATGAAGACTCACACAAGATGACTCAGAGTGAATTCACACAAGATGACTCACAGTGAATAACTCACTTCAAAGGCCAATCATCAAAACCACCATTACAGCATTAAAACCATCATCAAAATCACATGGGCACAACACATGTTGGTAGGTCGTGGGTTATTAAAGGATTCCAAATATGTGACAACTACTGAACAAATAGGGCCCAATAGTATATGTGCTACGAATTATTATCTATTTTGTGAACTTGCTCAATTTCTTACCTTGTTATAATGTAGTGTGTCTGTTGTATTTGGACTACGTTGTATCCACCTACTCTGTTGCATTTCCTTCATTCATGACTTTTGTCATGTTTACATAATCACCTTGTGGTATTGCCCATTTCGCAGGGGCATACCCTCACATCCCTTGGTTTTCATGCTCTGTTTAGAGAGTTGGATGGCAACAGTGCAACCTTTGGTTTTCAATTTTTATGATTTTTTTATTTTTATATTTATTTTTTTTATAATTATACTATTATATTTATTAATTATCACTGTTAGACAGAAAGAAGAACATGTTTTGAAGTTTTGGAGCCAGTCAGTCAGATAAGTCAAAATCAAGCGCGACGGCTAACACCGCATAGTGGTGACAAATAGTCTTCAGTGGTGACAAATAGGCTTCAAGACTGACAAATGTCTCATAAGGGTGATAAATGGATAACAGAAGTCACAATATGTTATAAAGCGAAACAAACGCAACGCCTAGCGTAGGATAAGGGAGATAAATATCTCATTATAAGTGACAAATAGCCCATTAGAAATGACAAATAACTATGTAACGGTGACAAATAGCTCATGACAGTGAAACTTGAATAAACTCAAGTTCGTTTGTAGGGTTTAACCGTGTATGGGCTTCCTAATAACTCTACCAACACGGATCTAAAGCTTTCTTAGTCATCAAATGACACTGATTAAACTCATCTAAGATCAAGGAACGAGATTATCTCCAGTTCTACTAATTTACGGTGCCTAATAAGCGTCTGAACAGATAAACTGCTATGTTTAGAGATGAAAGAGTTTTTTATCAGGATTCTGTCAAGAGTCCTTCTTTGTCATAACAACCTCTGTGGGTCTCCATACCCTGCGAAGAGGGAGTGCTTACATAACGAAGAGAAAACCACAGATAAAAAAAATGAGAAAAAAGGGCGTGCAACCAGAAAAATCAGGGTGACTTTCGTGTGTCTACGAGAAGAAGGTGACTCAAGCAACATCAAAGGGAATTCAAGTGGATAGAATATTTTATTTTTCTGAATTCCCATTGGTCCACTTGCCAATAACCATAAAATAATTACAAAACTGACGAAAAATCATTAAAGTGCTAATTAATAAATATAACAATATAATAATATTTATTAATAATAGGAAGGGTGGAAAACTATTTAATTATTTTTCGACAGACAAAAGATCAGTCGGAAATATATCAAAATATTTCGACAGATAAAGGTTTGTTGGAGATACGTCAGCAAGTTTCCGACGAATGTTCAACCATAAATTTATCCATCGTAAACTATTCATATATTTTAACCTACATTTATTTATTTTCGATGAAATATATTTTTGTCAGACATATGTCCAAAATATTCGACGTAGTTTCGACGTTAATTTTTTCTGTCGAAAGTTTCGGACGTATTTTCGACAAAAAAATTATGTCCAAAAATAGTCGATAATTACCGATGAATTTCTGACATAATATATTTCCGTCAGAAAGATAAAACATTCTGACGTATTGTTGACGAAAACTTTTTAGTCAGAAAATACTGTCGGTATTTCCCATTTTTCTTGTAGTGCATTCTGTATTTCTTTAAGAGTTCCGTGGTGTATTTGGCTTGGTTAATGAAAATGCCTTTAGATATTTACTTTACATGCAATCCAAGGAAAAATGTAAGTTCACCCATTAAGCTCATTTCAAATTCACCCTGTATTATTTGTGTAAATTCATCACATAATGCATCATTAGTAGATCCAAAAATGATATCATTAACATACACTTGAACTACTAATATGTCTTTACCTGACGTTCTTATGAATAGTGTTTGATCAACTTTACCGCTCTTGAAACCATTTTCAATTACGAATGAGGTCAGTCTTTCATACCCTGCCCTTGGTGCTTGCTTCAATCCGTACAAGACTTGTTAGGGTGCTAGGCCCGGATACAGAGGGGGGTGAATGTATCCCTCTAGAAAATATAGCCCAAATTAAAACTCTAAAGCTCAGATATGCGGAATAAAGACTAATGAGCTTTCCAAGATGAAATGATAAGGTAACAAATGAACAAACAGTTGGACTGCACCAATGCAGCCACCTGAACAACCAGAAACGAAGCCAGAGCTAAACAACCCAATCACACTTAGAAGAGTACAATGCTCAAAAATAACTCTCTAGATAATGCAACTAGCCAAGCATGCACAACCTGTGAATGGGAGGTAGAAGATATGGAGCTAATGCAAGGCAAACCACTGCACAAATAATTTTAAGGTGGTTCGGTCCTCCAGACCTACATCCACCCCTCACTCCCAACCGGAGTGAGGCTTCACTAGCCAATGCTAGAACCAAGCAGACTCAGTCTGCGAACAGTTGCTGCCACACAGCTTGACCAGGGGAACAGCCTCCCCTCTTCCTCCCAACCGGAGGGACACCCAAGTGACTCCCAGCCACTTGAAAACCAGAGACCGAAGTCTCTCTTCCTCCAGACCAGGAGGGAACCCGCTAGTGACTTCCAGTCACCAGTAACCAGAGGTCGCAGACCTCTCTTCCTCCAACCGGAGGGACCCCTGGACTTGCAAGCCACAAGCCCAGAACCGGAGACAAGTCTCCCTTCTCCTGAATCCACAGGAGGAGCCCGATTCCCAGCAGGGCAATCGGAAGAACAAGAATAACCAAATGAAAAAGAAAAAAAATAAGAAACGGAAAATACACAGCAATCGGAAGGCTGTAACTGAATAACAAGAATGTAGCTCTCAAAGGAGCAGATCTGGCTTGGATTTAATCCAGACGCCAGAGGATAGATCTTCAATAGCTTCTTCCTTCTTCTCCACGAACTCTCTCTCTCTCTCTATCTCTCTTTCTTTCTCCTCTGCTCTCCTTTTCTCTCACGCTATTCTCTCCTTCTTCTCTACAACCCTTTTTCTTCTGCCGGCTCACTCTTCTTCTATTCTTCTTCTTCTCTTTTTCTTCCTCTTTTCTTTTTCTGGATCGAAGGGCTTTCTGCTCTCTAGGCTTCTTCTTCGATCAGTCTTCATCTGTTGGATGAAGGCTTCCTTTTATAAGCAGCAGCAGCTGGCACACTGGGCGCGTGTGGCTTCCACATTTCTTGCCCTAGAAATTTGGACCACGTGGCAGCATCCTATTATCTCGTCCATCCTTGGATCACGAGCCAGGCACCTCGGATCACGTGTCCTTCATTAGCACGCTCAGCAACTGGAGTTGAGGTAGCGTCAACACACTTGCTCCAAAGGGTTGACGCAGCCTTCAAGGACATTCGACCAGCAAAGCTCAAGTCTGCTGCGTTGACTCCATCAGCCTGCTGCGTTGACGCATCGGTGATCCAGTGATCAAGGCTTCAACAAATAGACATGTTGTGTCGACGCTCTCAGCATGCTGCGTTGACGCATTGGTGTTCCAGCATCTGAACTTAGATGGCTTCAGCCCTTTCACGTTTCGTGTGGAGTGCGTTAACGCTTTGTACAACTGCGTCCACCCACTGGTCACCTTGTCGATCCATCAACCTGCTACGTCGACGCCACTTGATGAATGCATTGACGTACCAGAATAATCCAGTAAGCTTCTTTCTTGATTGTTTGAACTACTGCGTCCACGCCACTTGATCAAGGCGTTGACGCATTGGTGTGTTCCAGCAGCTGAAATTGGATGTCTTCAGCCCTCTTGCGTTAAGGGGTTCATTAGCCTCTTCAGTCCCTGTCAGACAGATGAAACGAAGTCATTAGTTCTAAGTATATGCATTGCATTGTATAGACTTGCTGTGAAGGCGAAAGCAATGTAAAGTATGCACAACGCAATGTATAGACTTAATGAATATTGAGGCCGTTGTACAGACATGGGGTTCAGCTGAGGATGTATGGACTTTGACGAAGTGAAGCAGTGTACAGACTTTGAATCAAACCGATGTGTACGGACTTCAATAGTGAACGGCTGTACAGGCTTGGAAGGATTGAAGCCAGTGTACAGACTTGATGAAGCGAAGTCAATGTACAGACTTAGAGTGTAGCTAAAGCCTTGATCGTAGGATTAGGCTGGACTGTATAGACTTCAGGCTTCAGAAACGGATGTACAGACTACACTTATGAAACTTAGGGACAGACCCCAATGTATAGACTTTGCCTAATGCATGAAGATAGACGCTGTACACACTTATGCTGAAGTCTGTATAGACTTTCTAATGTCTAGACTTGCAGATGTGAACGACACAATGTATAGACTTGAAAGTCTGAAGGCGATGTGCATACTTGCTGAGTTGACGCTGCAGCTCAATGAGCTGACGCTGCAACGTATATACTTTACATTCAACTGATGATGTGTAGACTTGAAGTTAGACAAACCAGACACTCAGTGTTCTGATGGGTCGACGCATCAGCAAGAGTGAGTCGACCCACTACTGTTCATACTAGCTAAGCAGAGTGTAGCAATGAATGCTTTATGCATCAGTTAACATGACTGAACATCAAATATGTTGAACTAAACTGAGCAGCAAGATGACTGAACATTTGATAGACTGAGTTATGATCAGAAAATAACTGAATAACAGCATGATGACTCACACAGCAGGATGACTCAGTGATTAACTCACATCAAGAACCAATCATCAAAACCATCATCAAAACCACAGGGGCACAACAATCTCCCCCTTTTTGATGATGGCAACACTTTCAACACATTGAGTCATTCTGATGATGTGAGGCATTCTGATGACTCAAATTATTCTCCCCTTTTGACTTCATCAAAAAGAAAATAATTTGAGAAATTAAAGTATGTATAAGAAATCAGTCAATTTCTCCCCCTTGCAAGAACAAAATGCTCCCCCTTTAAGAGTTACAGCAAAAACATGAGTTAGAGATGATCAAAAAGGAGCTTGCATGCAAGGATTGAATGATATTCTCCCCCTTTGGTATAATCAAAATAAACCACGGGAAGGGGTATGAATGTAGATGCACATACCAGAATGCAAGATCTCCCCCTAGATATATGAATGCAAGAGCACAATTCTTCTCCTTCTATGCAGCATGATGCATATGACAAGGAGGCTCTCCCTCAATAAATGGAACCTTATGAAATGAATGAGAAGGAGACCACAGGGGCAAACAAGGAGAAGTTCAGGTCAATGAGCAGAAGAGGTTCAATTGGCAGATTTTTAAAGAAGCTCCAATCTCAGAAAATTCAGTCAGATTTTCAGAGAGATATCAATCTCATAAATCCAAAACATAAGTTTTTGAAAGTCTTCCATTATAAGGGCTTATGAATGAGCTTTATTGAACAGCATGGTTTAAACATGATGTATGTAGAGTTTATCAATAAAATTCTGTATTGATATCTAAAACTGTGGTTTAATAAAAATGAACCAAGCCCTCATATTTATCTTGATAAAACTCCCTTTCTCTTACACAATCAAATTTATTGACTTCTTTCGGAATTACATGCATCAGTATTGAAATCAAGCAATTATAAAGTCATATGATTTTGTCTAGGGTTGTAGCAATTTGATTTTAGCATCAATATTCAGATATTTCAATTCGTTCAACAATTTTTCATGCTACAAATTTTACGAGCACTCTAGTTCAGTGCACACCTTGTAACTAGAGGATATATCTTGATCAGAGGCCAATATCCCTAAGCACTTAGTGTGACTAACCTTCATGCTTTATATGAACAGAGATAGCATTTACACATCATGACACACTGCAAATCATTTCTTGATGAGTGAGTTGTATTTCTCAGTGTGCATGCCATTGCTCTGCCTGAATTTTAATTAATTCTTAATCAGAGTTAACTAAGGCACCTCATGACACAGTCCTTTGGACATGTGTTTCTCAGTGACCAATGTCATTGCTCTGACAGATATTACCCTTTAGACATTTCAGAAAAATTCATTTGCTTCAAATCAATAATAGTTTCATGTACTTAATCAGTTGAAGTCATGTATTCAAAAGTGCAGATTTCAGAAGTTTTCAAGACATAGCATGAAACAGATGGTTAATGTTTATTAAACATGCTTCAGATATTTTTAAGAGATTTTAAAGTCAAACTCATTGAATACATTAAACTTAAACCACATGAGTTATTTCAGTCATTCATAAAAATGTATAATAGAAGATTTCTAGTTCAAGAATTTTCAGATTTATGATCGAGATAGTCCCATTGAAATCTTCATGACAGACTGATAGATTTCTGAAGCCAAAAGATACCAATAGATAGGAGAGATTTTGAAGCTCAGTGTTTTCCGAATATGATCAAGATTTGTCACTTAAAAACAATGAGGAAAAGATTGTGCACAACAAGCAAGATATCAGGAGGTCTGGTAAGTTTCAGGATTTCCAAGGATAACATGCAGTGAATTCTGACAGAGATGTATGCACTTGACCACTTGCATGCAACGCATTGACTCCCCTTGACACTATGCATTCAGACAGTCTTTTTGGCATTTTTCATGAAATGCAATGCAATTAACTACATGCATGCAAAGACTCAACACTGAATGCTATGCAAGGAAATGCAATTAACTCCCCCTGAAAACATGCAATGTTTTCCATGAGACACTGAACATATGATTTTAATTCATGCACATTCAGACTGCCCTATCAAGCAAAATGACCCATGGTACTATGCGGAGCACTTGGTCTAAAAGACCACCTCACACATAGTAAGAACCTCCAGACAGACTTCCCTGCCTTTTGATACCTTACCATTTATATACCATTGAGGTCAACTATGATAATTCAACATGGGCAGCATGCATGGATCAAATTTCAGCTAATCAGATTTTTCAGAATGCAATGGACAGATTTTCACTGAACTATGCAATAGACAAATTTCAAGCCACATTCATAAGTAGTTCAGATTTTTCCAGAAAATTCGGAATGCAATTTGTTTTCAGAGGTTATGCATTTCAACAATTATCAAACAACTACAAATGGCAGATATGCAAGAATTTCAAAATAGGAGATGCAGAAAAATTACCTGAAAATTTCAGAATGGGTTTTTCTTTGAGTGCCTTGGTTTATTTCCCCCTTTTATTCCTCAGCTTCCAAGGCACACCTGTAGCAGACACATCATTTTGATGTAATAGGTACCCAAGAAACCTTGGGTCCTGGTTTAGCAGTGACACTCCTAGCAGGTTTTCTCAACAGATTTTTCGCATGTTTATCATCACAACACATGATATGACGATTATACATGGAATGCCCTACCTGCCCACAATGATAACAAGAAATAACAGATTTCATGTTCTCCTTGTATACATCAGCATTGGCGTGAACATAGTGTGAGTGAACATGATTAATTCTGTTATTGACATGAAAATTTTTCTTTTCATAATCGGCCAGCCAACAGTTAACAGCTCTGTGGCCTGGCTTTCCACATTCAAAACATACAGTGTGTTTGCTTCTAGAACCAAACTTCTTTATATCAACAATGTTTTTATTAACAGGGAAATTAACAAATCCAGAGTTAGTTTTCTTTCCCTGAACATGCCAACATAAGGCAGCAATGTGACCAAACTTCCCACAGCAATAGCATTGAATTTTCTTTTCCTAATCAGTAGAATGTTTCCTAAGATGATTTCTAGGATACTTTCTAACAGCATTTCTTTCATCATTTATCAATGCTACACAGTTATGCATAATATGGCCAACTTTCCCACAAGAGTGACATGTTATAGCCTTTTTATTCACATTCACTTGTTTGACAAGATTGATATTCTCATGAGAGTGTGAATGTGTGTGTGAGCAGTGAGTAGCATGCACATGTAAATCAGAGACATATTTGGACTTATTCAAATCAGCATTTTGTTTTGGTTTTTGAATCTTTTTCTGTTTCTTATCTGAATTTTCAGTCTTCTTAGCAGTGAATTGAAAAATAGAAGAGCTAGATTGATTAGCTTGTTCAGAGCTTTTCACGAATACAGTTGACTTCTTCTTTTCATTCACTTTCTTATTGACATGCACATACCCAAGTCATTCTTTCTGAAAATTCACTTTAGAACCAAGCAGCTTATTCAAATTGTCTTTTCCTTTAACGAATTTTGACAAAGAATTTTTCAGATCTTCAATCTCAGAATTCGATGAAGCAATGCTCACTTCATACTTGGATAGCTCAGATTCACAAACAATCAGCTGTTGTTGCAAGGCATCATTCAGGTTCTTCAGAGTTTCATTTTCTTGTTGAACCATTATTTCAATGTTGTTCTCATTTTCCTTTACAACAGTTTTTCCTTTTTCAATTGACAACCATTTTTCAGAGAAGACAGTATTAAGAACCATTAGCTTTTTATTTTGATCTTTCAAGTGGTTGTTTTCTTCAATCAGCTTATCTTTTAATTTATCGATTTTCTTCTTCTGAGTCAGCAGAGAATCATTTTCTTCTTTCAAGGAAGTGATTATGTTTTTCTGTTCATTATCATCAGAATGTAGTTCTTCAATCAATTCCTTCAATTTAGATTTTAAATTTTCATTTTCAGCCTTTAGACTTGTGATTTCAGCATTTTTCTCTTTTCTTAATTTTCTCTTTTCTGATTTGACTCTTCCATATTTATCTAGAAGATGCTCATGCATGGCAACTAACTCATCATGGCTAATATCCTTGGTCTCAGAGATTACCTGGGATGAGGACTCATCTGATTGATCACTCCTTCTTGCCATAAGACATTCTTCTTCCTGTTCCATATGTGTTGTAGTCACTCTATCAAACATTTCCTTTGCAGTGCTACAATCTGAGATAAAAGGAAAATCGTCAGAATCAATTGCAGCCTTCATTAGGTTAAGAGCTCTCACATTATCATCATTTTTCAACTTGTGAACATGAGTCCACTTGGACTTATCCTTAGGAAGTTCATGTGGACTGTGAGAGATAACCTTCCACAATTATGGATTAATAGAGTTAACATGCTTGTGCATATGATATAGCCAGAATTTAATATTTGAACTACCGAATAGTGGAGGATGAGCCATTAAGAACAAATGGCAAACAGATTCACAGCAACAGGAATATTGATGCACTAAAAGTAAATAATCACCCAAGACTACAAGATCAGATCTGCAGGTCGCTGGACCTTCTAAGCAGAAACCCGCTCTGATACCAATTGTTAGGGTGCTAGGCCCGGATACAGAGGGGGGTGAATGTATCCCTCTAGAAAATATAGCCCAAATTAAAACTCTAAAGCTCAGATATGCGGAATAAAGACTAATGAGCTTTCCAAGATGAAATGATAAGGTAACAAATGAACAAACAGTTGGACTGCACCAATGCAGCCACCTGAACAACCAGAAACGAAGCCAGAGCTAAACAACCCAATCACACTTAGCAGAATACAATGCTCAAAAATAACTCTCTAGATAATGCAACTAGCCAAGCATGCACAACCTGTGAATGGGAGGTAGAAGATATGGAGCTAACGCAAGGCAAACCACTGCACAAATAATTTTAAGGTGGTTCGATCCTCCATACCTACATCCACCCCTCACTCCCAACCGGAGTGAGGCTTCACTAGCCAATGCTAGAACCAAGCAGACTCAGTCTGCGAACAGTTGCTGTCACACAGCTTGACCAGGGGAACAGCCTCCCCTCTTCCTCCCAACCGGAGGGACACCCAAGTGACTCCCAGCCACTTGGAAACCAGAGACCGAAGTCTCTCTTCCTCCAGACCAGGAGGGAACCCGCTAGTGACTTCCAGTCACCAGCAACCAGAGGTCGCAGACCTCTCTTCCTCCAACCGGAGGGACCCCTGGACTTGCAAGCCACAAGCCCAGAACCGGAGACAAGTCTCCCTTCTCCTGAATCCACAGGAGGAGCCCGATTCCCAGCAGGGCAATCGGAAGAACAAGAATAACCAAATGAAAAAGAAAAAAATAAGAAACAGAAAATACACAGCAATCGGAAGGCTGTAACTGAAGAACAAGAATGTAGCTCTCAAAGGAGCAGATCTGGCTTGGATTTAATCCAGACGCCAGAGGACAGATCTTCAATAGCTTCTTCCTTCTTCTCCACGAACTATCTCTCTCTCTATCTCTCTTTCTTTCTCCTCTGCTCTCCTTTTCTCTCACGCTATTCTCTCCTTCTTCTCTGCAACCCTTTTTCTTCTACCGGCTCACTCTTCTTCTATTTCTTCTTCTTCTCTTTTTCTTCCTCTTTTCTTTTTCTGGATCGAAGGGCTTTCTGCTCTCCAGGCTTCTTCTTCGATCAGTCTTCATCTGTTGGATGAAGGCTTCCTTTTATAAGCAGCAGCAGCTGGCACACTGGGCGCGTGTGGCTTCCACATTTCCTGCCCTAGAAATTCGGACCACGTGGCAGCATCCTGTTATCTCGTCCATCCTTGGATCACGAGCCAAGCACCTCAGATCACGTGCCCTTCATTAGCACGCTCAGCAATTAGAATTGAGGTGGCGTCAACACACTTGCTCCAAAGGGTTGACGCAGCCTTCAAGGACATTCGACCAGCAAAGCTCAAGTCTGCTGCGTTGACTCCATCAGCCTACTGCGTTGACGCATCGGTGATCCAGTGATCAAGGCTTCAACAGATAGACATGCTGCGTCGACGCTCTCAGCATGCTGCGTTGACGCATTGGTGTTCCAACATCTGAACTTAGATGGCTTCAGCCCTCTCACGTTTCGTGTGGAGTGCGTTGACGCTTTGTACAACTGCGTCCACCCACTGGTCACCTTGTCGATCCATCAACCTGCTGCGTCGACGCCACTTGATGAATGCGTTGACGTACCAGAATAATCCAGTAAGCTTCTTTCTTGATTGTTTGAACTACTGCGTCCACGCCACTTGATCAAGGCGTTGACGCATTGGTGTGTTCCAGCAGCTGAAATTGGATGTCTTCAGCCATCTTGCGTTAAGGGGTTCATTAGCCTGTTCAGTCCCTGTCAGACAGATGAAACGAAGTCATTAGTTCTAAGTATATGCATTGCATTGTATAGACTTGCTGTGAAGGCGAAAGCAATGTAAAGTATGCACAACGCAATGTATAGACTTAATGAATATTGAGGCCATTGTACAGACATGGGGTTCAGCTGAGGATGTATTGACTTTGACGAAGTGAAGCAGTGTACAGACTTTGAATCAAACCGATGTGTATGGACTTCAACAGTGAACGGCTGTACAGGCTTGGAAGGATTGAAGCCAGTGTACAGACTTGATGAAGCAAAGTCAATGTACAGACTTAGAGTGTAGCTAAAGCCTTGATCGTAGGATTAGGCTGGACTGTATAGACTTCAGCCTTCAAAAATGGATGTACAGACTACACTTATGAATCGTAGGGACAGACCCCAATGTATATACTTTGCCTAATGCATGAAGACAGACGCTGTACACACTTACGCTGAAGTCTGTATAGACTTTCCAATGTCTAGACTTGCAGATGTGAAAGTCTGAAGGCGATGTGCATACTTGCTGAGTTGACGCTGCAGCCCAATGAGTTGACGCTGCCACGTATATACTTTACGTTCAACTGATGATGTGTAGACTTGAAGTTAGACAAACCAGACACTCAGTGTTCTGATGGGTCGACGCATCAGCAAGAGTGGGTCGACCCACTACTGTTCATACTAACTAAGCAGAGTGTAGCAATGAATGCTTTATGCATCAGTTAACATGACTGAACATCAAATATGTTGAACTAAACTGAGCAGCAAGATGACTGAACATTTGATAGACTGAGTTATGATCAGAAAATAACTGAATAACAGCATGATGACTCACACAGTAGGATGACTCAGTGATTAACTCACATCAAGAACCAATCATCAAAACCATCATCAAAATCACATGGGCACAACAAGACTTTCTGCAACTTGTACACATGTTGTGGATGTTTTGGGTCTTCAAAACTTGGAGGTTGTTCTACAAAAATATTCTCTTTGATATACCCATTAAGAAAAGTAGATTTAACATTCATTTGAAATAGGATAGAAGAATCCGGAGTGCTTCTAATCTGGCAACCGGTGTAAAAGACTCATCAAAATTACTACCCATCTCCTTGCTATACCCTTTGACAACAAGTCAGGCCTTGTTCTTAACCACCAATCCCATGTTATTTAGCTTATTTCTGAAAATCCAACGTGTTCTAATTACGGGATGATTCTTAGGACGCGGCACGAGTGACCACACATGGTTTCTTTCAAACTGGTGTAGCTCTTCATGTATAGCCTGGATCCAGGATTCATTTTGAAGAGCTTCATGGACATCCTTAGGCTCTTCTTGGGAAATAAAAGCCATTAAATCCTCTTCCTCCACTTTCCTTAGTGAGGATCTAGTTTTGACATCATTTACCAATGATGTTTTCAACATGGTGATCCTTTAAGAGCGTTGAAGATCTAGGTAAATTGGGGTGCTGCATTGATACACTCTTGGCTTTAGCTGGCCCTGCATCACCTGGATTTTTGGGAATGTGATCTGCATTCAAAGTTGAAATGATTTAATTTGTCAGTCTCGATTCAGATTTATCAAAAATAACATGAAGGCTTTGTTTAACAGCTAAAGTCCATACTTTAATGCATAACTTAAGAGTGAGCCTAGGCACCAAGTTCACATGACTAAGCTAGCAACTCCCCCTTAATGTGTGCAGGAGTCTGAAATGTTCAGTGAAATTTTAATGCCATATGCAGCCTTTGAATAATTGACTTATGGTACCAGGCAGAGAACTTAGATCCGAAGATCACCTCACGCGTAGTGATAGTTTCCAGACAAGCTTAACATGCCCTTCCACATGTCACCATTTGATATACCGTGTAGTCATTGATATGATGAAGGCAGGAGGATTGCAATGCGTTATGACATGACAAATTATTCAACTCCCCCTCAGCTGGACACTATATGACAGATGATATGCATAGGGATATGCAAACAACTATGGATGGAATGCACACACAGACATATACATAAAGATTCAGCACAAAGTAAATTAAGACATAGCACTTTTTTCTAGAAAAATTGAGAGGGATATCACCTGAACGTTCAGATTTCAAATTTTATTTTACCCTGACATATGCCGCTTGGCCCGTGTGCCTTACCTTCTTAGCTGAAAATACATTTCAAGCTTCTTATTGCTAATGCACACCTGTAAAATAGATTTCTCATTTTGCATTCTTAGGTACCCAAGGCATCTTGGGTCCTTGTGGGTTAGCAACACTCTTGATACGTGGCTTCCACTTTTTGACAACATTCAAATTATCATTTTTCATCAGAAAATAATCATGCATGATATGCCCAGATTTGCCACAGTAGTGACAGCATAACTTTGAATACTCAAAAGCATGAGAATTATTTGAAACATGTGACTTTTTGTTCCAATGTTGTTTCCAATTAAAAAGGGGTATGTTAAACACATTAGGGATCCCAGATCGACCTGCCCTTGGATTTGGCTGAGAATAATGGGTTTGGAACACATGATGTGTTGACACCATAGGTTGTAGTGTCGACCTGCCCAATCCTTTTTCTTCATGAATTGTTGTCTAGCCTTGGGGTGCGTCGACCTGCCCTTGCCTTTTCAATTGTTCATTCTATTCTTGGATGCTCTTAAATCATCATTTCTCATGATAAAACAATCATGCATCACATGTCCATATTTTTCACAATAAAAGCATGATATTTTCTTTCTAGGTGCATGTGTGTGTACCAAGAGTGTGTTTAACATGCACAGTGGTGCTAGCAGCATTTTTGGGTTTTTGATGTAGATTGATTTTTGGATTTTTATTTTCTTTTTGAATCTTTTGGATAGAAGACTACTTTAGGGGTGAAACAGAGGTACTGGCTATATTTGAACTTTGAACAAAAGAAGTATATACCTTATTCTCAAAGGACTTCTTCTTTACAGGATTATAGCCAAGCCCTTCCCTTTGAAAATTCACTTTTATGTCCAAAACTTTATCCAAATTATCTTTTTAGCATGTCACCGGATATTGCCTACTGATATAGAAATCAAGAATGTTATTTTTAGCATGTCACCGGATAGTGCGTCGAGTCCAGATGGATTCTCTGGTTATTTCTTTCAGTGATGCTGATCCATCATCAAAGATGATATTTGTGCTGCTGTTAAAGCTTACCTTTCTGGTCACTTGCTGTCGAAATCTCTTACTTCTTCTATTATTGCTTTAATCCCTAAGGTGGACAACCCCACTACCTGCGGTGATTATCGTCCTATTAGCCTATGCAACTTCATGTATAAGATTATTTCTCGAATTGTCACGGATAGACTTTCTATACAATTGCCCTCTCTCATTTTTGAGGAACATTGTGCTTTTGTTAAAGGGCACTATATTATTGAGAATGTGCCCCTAGCACAGGAGTTGATCCAGGATCTGGGTCGGAAATGTCGAGGCAGGAATGTCATTTTCAAACTTGACATGGCCAAAGCATATGATCGGATGGAATGGGACTTCATCTATGCTGTCCTCCTTAAGTTTGGATTATCCAGGGCCTTCATTTCCCTTATTGATCCGCTACTATCTAACTGCTGGTTCTCTATTTTGGTGAATGGGTCTCTCTGCGGCTTCTTCAAAAACTCCAGGGGCATTCGGCAAGGGGACCCCATTACTCCAGCGCTTTTCATCTGGGCTGAAGAAGCTCTTAGCAGAGGCCTTAAGAGAATGTTCATCTCTCGCCGGTTCGGCTTCTTTCAGCCCTTTAAGAGGTGCAGTCCTATCTCGCACCTACTTCTTGCTGATGATACATTGATTTTCTCCAATGGATCCATTAGAGCGGTCCGCAATCTGACGGCTTTCATTAGATGCTATGAAGCATCATAGGGTTAGCTTGTGAATGTTGTAAAAAGTTCTTTCATTGTGCATATATAGGAGGGCGCCTGCTAGCTTCTGCAATGCTATCTCGGCTGCTATGGGGTTTCACCAGAAAAACATTCCCTTTGCCTATCTTGGCATTCCGATTTTTTATGGGCATTCAAAGGCTGTTTACTTCTCTCATTTGATTGCAAAAATTACTGCCAAGGTTCAAGTGTGGAAAGCAAATTTGCTGTCTGCTAGGGGCCGGCTTATCCTTATTAAGCATGTTCTCTCCTCCATTCCCCTTTACACCTTATCGGCGTTGGCTATTCCGCAGGTTGCTATCCGTTTTATCCCCAGGTTGTTCTCAAACTTTTTGGGGGGATCTTTTGAGGGTGATCCGAAGAGACACTGGAAATCCTGGAATACTATTTGCCAACCCAAGCAGTGTGGAGGTTTGGGTCTCACAACCATTTGTGATCTGTAGGCGGCCATCCATGTGAAGTTGCTTTGGAGTGTTCTCACCTCCTCCTCGTTGTGGTCCAGATTCTTTAAGGAAAAGCACTTGTATCGTTGTCACTATTCCATTGCTGAGTTCTCACTTACATGAGCTCCTGACAGGTATCTTTGTATCAAGGCTGCCTTTATTATTGTTGAGCAGCACATAATCATTCCATCGCCTGCGAACTCCTTGGCTTCCTTCTGGTTTGATATTTGGGTGGGCAATTGTCCTCTTAAGTCATTTATTCTTGTGCAGTTCTGGAATGGGCTTCATGACAAATTGATCAAGGTTAGCCAGGCCGTGTCTGATCCTAACTCGAGCCATCTCACCCTGGCCTACCAGCACTACCCTCCGGGTTTATTTCACTATATTCTCTCTTCATCAGAGCTGAAGGACTCTTCGATTTAGTGTCCCACTACGTCTGGTCGCTTCACTACTAAATCTGCCCGGGAACTAATTTGAGAATAGGCCCCTCAGGATGAATGGCCAGCTATTTGGTCTACCCATATTCCTATCAAATGGTCTATGTTTGTCTGGAAAGTTATGTAGGGTTGCCTTCCCACTGATGACATTATCATGTAATGTGGTATTCTGCTATGTTCCAAATGCCATTGTTGCTCCCAGGCGAGTCTGGAATCTGCGATGCACCTTCTCTTCCACAGCGACATTACAGCGACTGTTTGGGCTTCTTTATTTGAGCTTCTTGGAAGCATGCCACATGCCACATCTAGTGCGCAGACTATCATAGATTTCTTTGCTAATATTCATGTCTCCTCTGCAGGTGGATGCATTGCTCAGGTGCTATTCTTTGCGGCTATGTGGGAGATCTGGTGTAGCAAAAATAAATGCAGATTTGAGGGCATTGCGATGTCCTCCTGGTTCATTGTTCAAAGCTCCATTTTCCATTTGCGAGAGATTATGCCAGGTATCTCTGCAGCGGGTGCCTGGCTATCGCCAATCCATCTCCGGCTTTTGCGCTTCTTGGGTGTGTGTCTTCCGCTGCGCTCCCTTCGCCTGCCGCGGGTGGTGCGATGGCAAGCTCCCCCCACCAACCTTTGCAAGCTCAATGTGGATGGTGCTTTTAAGCGTGATGCTGGCCTTGCTGGAGGCTGTGGAGTTCTTAGGGACCACCATGGGAATGTTCTCTTAGCATTTGTTGCGCCCTACAAGGAAGCTCGATCTAGTCTCCTCGCTGAAGCCTTGGCTCTTTGTGACGGGCTATGTCTTTGCAAGATTAATCATTTCAATAGAGTGTTAATTGAGTCTGATTCTAGCGTTTTGGTGGGAATTGTGCAGCGGAGCTTTGGTTGCCCTTGGCACCTTTTGTACATCGTTCATGACATTCTTCGCTTGATGTCCTACTTGTCCTGCTCTAGTGCCTCTGTACAACATTGTCTCAGGGAGGTGAACCAGCCAGCCGACTGTTTGGCCAACTTGGGCTGCTCGTTCTCTGAGTTATTTTCTTGGGTCTCATGGGTTGATCTTCCAATCTTTGTAAGGGGGCCTCTCCGTTTGGATAAGGTCGGGTGTCCCTCCCTAAGGCTTTAGCCTCTGTATTCCTTATTCTTCAATTGTTAATAAAATTTCCCAAGTGGTGTGTGGTGGTGGAGTGAACTCCTCATCCCTTCTTTGAAGGGGTGAGCACTCTCCTGCCATCCCCATCAAGTATTGCTTTAAAAAAAAACTAGACAGTGAATTATTTAAGTCTTGAATTTTACTCTCTAAAGATGTGATGTGCAATTCAGCATCAGCAAGTTCTTCTTCATAAGTAGCAAGCTTGACAATCAACAAAGCATTAGCGGTCTTGAGGCTATCTACTTCCTATTTTAGTCCATCCACATTTTCACACTCATTTACAACCACAGATTTCCCTTTTTCTAGAACCAATAATCTTCCCGATATGGCTATGTTAGCTTTTCATTTTCCTTAGCCAGTCCATTGTTTAGAACCAGTTCATCCAGAAAATTTTGATCATCATAATCAAATTTCAGTTTCATTTTTAACTCTTTTTCCGTTTCCTCACACTCAGAGATTCTAGCAAGAAGGCTTTCATATTCGGATTGCATGCATGCAGCTTGTTCCTTATTAAGGTCTAACTCATGTAACCAAGACTCAGATTTACTTTTCAATTTCTTAGTCTCAAATTTTAACTTCTTGTATTTACCTACAAGCTCATTGAATGCATCCATTAACTTATCAAAAGAGATATTACCAGAATCCGATCTTGCCTCTGAAGATGATACACTTTGTTGATCACAGTTGCGATCACTCATGCCTGCCATGAGACATCTATCCTCTTTCTCTTCATGGAAGCTAGCCAAGCCATCCAGTATGTCCTTTGTAGATCTACAATTGGAGACAAAGGGAAAATTGTTAACATTAACTGCAGTAGTGAGCAAATTTAGAACAAAACAATTTTTGTCATGTTTGGACTCATATTCTGCAGTTCAAACTGATTCATCTTCAGGCAACTCATAAGGACCATGAGAAATAAGCGTCCACAGCTTAGGATCGTATCAATTGACTAGACTGCATATTCTTCCCAACCACAGATTAAAGTTAGAAGGGTGGAGAGTTCATGGTGAACATTGTGTTAGCCATTGACCTGGATCTTACTCCAGATCGTTAGATCTATGAAAAATAGAGCCTTAGCTCTGATACAATTGAAGTCCCGCGATCAATGACACCCACGAGGCGGGATGAATTGGGTGATTACAGTTTTTAAAGAACTTTTTGTTGCATCCCTACGATTTTGATGACGTCTCACACTATAAATCAATTTGTTTTAACTATAAATCAACTTGTTTTTATACGGTGCATTTCTTTGTTTCTAAGCATGAAGGAGGTCTATGCTTATAGCATGATTCAGGTCCGTGCATTACATGTTATTCGTCCTTTTGCTTAATGCATATTAAGTCAGTGCAAGTTCTACATCTCTCACATAAAGTGCTTACCTCGGTGCAAGTCCCTGTTCATGCACAGGGTTCATTGTTCATACTCTGTCTCTGTGCATTTCTCTAGGTCGATGCAATTTTTTGGGTCTGTGCAATTCTTGACTAGAATGCATTAATTAGTCTGGTCATTCCTCATCTCAGTGCAAATCCAACTCGGTGCAAGCTTTGTCTTGTACTTCTATCTGCCATCTCGGTGCAGCTCCTTTGGACTGCATATCCCGACTCGGTGCATTCTTTCACCTTATGAATAACATGAAGTGGGTGCATCTTCTATTGCATTACCATTCTCGGTGCAAGGTTTGATCTGCACTTGTCGATGCAACCTTTGGTTAGACGAAGGTATTGGAACTCAACTCGGTGCATACTTCGCTTAAGACAAAAATCATGTTCAGTGCATAGCCAAGCCTTTACAAATCCATATAGCAACGAGGTCGGTGCAAGTCCTGTAGATAGCTAACGTAGTTTGGTGCATCTTCTGCTTCATTTCACATCGGTGTTTCTCTTGCCCGCCTTAGTCAATGCTTATTCCTTTAACTCGATGCAAACTTCTCTCTCTGGCAAAATAAACTTAATACAACCTTGTGTTTTGTTATTTCTTGTCCGAGCATATCTGTTGCACGATGCCACGATCAGAGTCTATGGTCTGTGCTAATGACGTCATACGTTTTCTCAAGTCAGTGCACCTCTCGCACCTGCTCACTTCAACTTGGTGCAACCACTTGTTCACCTTTTTGCAAGTCAGTGGAACGGTTGATTTGGGAACTCCTACTCAGTGCAGTTTCTGGCTTCTTACTCCTTACACTGATACGAATTGTGCTAAGTGTGTGACAAATTGTTTATTTCTTCTCTAACAGTTTGTCTGTGTGTTCATCAGGAGAATGGCACGTGATCTGAGGAAGATAGAGGTCCAGAACATTTCGACACGTGCCCCAACCTTTCAGGCGGGAAACGTGGTATCCACAAGCCTAAGGTTCTGGATCAGACATATATATATATGCTGAGGAAAAGGGTTCGAGTAGCAGATGGAACAGTTGAAAAGAAGAGCAGCGTGAGAGTAGTGGATCAAGAGAGAAAACCAGAGACTACCCACTCCATCCAAAGCTGAGAGAAAAATTTTTGAGAGAGAGAAGTGATTGTGAATGTGAAGATCTGCTTCTACGGAAGCTATATTGTTTTTAATTTTAGAGAAAATTGTCGTTCATCGATCGTGTTGTTTTCGAGTTTCCTATATTTTCATTCCATTCTGTTTCCCTCCATTGTCCTTGGAGGAAGAGAGGTTTGATCCTCTGGTTGTGTGAGTTACTTGGGAGTAACTGCACAGGGTTCCCTTTGCGATGTGCAAAGGAAGGGAGTTTGGTTCTCCAGTGTTTTTCTTCTGGTTGATCGGAAGACTGAGGAGGGTGTTCCTCAGGGCAAGTTGTATGGCAGCGGTTGTTACAGACTTAGTCTGCTGTGTGCGATTGAATATTGCAAGGAAACCTTACTCTCCTGAGTAAGGGGTGGACGTAGATTGCGGATAGCAATCGAACCACCTAAAAAATTCCCTGTCTCTCTATGGTTTTGCTTGTTCACATTTGTGCTACTCTCCATCTACTTGACACATTACTTCTTTGTGGGTTGCTTTCTCGATCTCATTCCTTGTTTTAGTCATCTTTGTTACCTATCTTCGAAGTCTTCTTCACTGCAATTTGAGGGGTTGAGAAATCGTGTCTGAGTTTATCAAATTTTGGGAGTGAGCTATTCATCCCCCCCCCTTCTATCTCACTTTCCGCTATGCGTATCAATTGGTATCAGAGCAAGTTTTCACAATGTGGTCCAATGGCCAGGGTAACCCCGGATTTAATGCTCCTCGGAGCTACATGGCTGAGGGACAATCTATCAGCCGCACTCCATTCTTTGATGGTAGCAGTTACCTTTTCTGGAAAAATAGGATGGAGGTATTCATCAGGGCGCAGAGCCACAAGCTGTGGAGGGTGATCACTACAGGGCCATACAATCTGCCACCGAACGAGGACGCGTGGATAGATGATCAAGTCAAGCTCTTGTCACTCAACTGGATGGCCCTGAACATCATCCAATGTGTAATACATCCAGACGAATACGCCCGCATCTTAGCTTGCAAGACGGCCAAGAAAATGTGGGATGCGTTGGAGTTAATCTATGAAGGTACACCTCAAGTGAAAGCAACGAAGGTAAATCTCCTCACCTCTGAATATGAGATGTTTAAGATGAAACCAGAGGAGACCATAACTTAGATGTATGCCAGATTGTCATTGATTACAAATAGTCTTAAGGGGTTTGGGAAAGAGATATCTGAGGGATATATAGTCAGGAAGATACTTAGATCTCTAACCCCGACATGGCACACTAAGGCCATTGTGATGGAAGTGTTGCATCCCTATGGTTTTGATGATGTCTCACACTATAAATCAATCTTCTATCTCTAGATTAATGCTGTTTCATCATGTGAGTGAGTACAGTTCATTTGGTTGTCAGATAAGCATGCTATCTTGATTCTATCTACACTGTTTGGTTAATATGAACAGTAGTGGGTCGACTCATCAGCAAGGGTGGGTCGACGCATCAGAGCATTGATAGTTTGGGCACAAAGTCTATACACTAGCTTGATCTATCTAGTCTGTACATCAGGCACTTCCTAACTGAAGTCCATACACTGGTCTCAATACTCAAAGTCAGTTCACCTTAACTCTATACATTGGAATTCCAAGCTTCACGTCTATACACTGGCTGCTGCATTCTCTTGATGTCTAAACACCCGATAGTGTAAGTCTATACATCGCCCAGTGTCATGTTTGCATAGTATGTACATCGCCTGCTTTACACAATCAAAGTCTACACATTGCTTGTCAACAGGCTCGCACACACTAAAGTACATACATTGCACAAGTCTGAACATTGCTTCAGAGATAGCTTCAGCCAAGTCTATACATCGTCTGGCAGTCTTCATGCTAAGTATATACACTCCTTGAGTCCAAGTCTGTACAGCGTTCATTGTCTAGAAATCTTGAAGTCTGTACATCGGACTGCTTCTTTTGAAGTCTACACATTGGCTCGTTCACTTCTGCAAAGTATGTACATTAGACTGTGGCAAAGTCTATACATTCGGTTCCTTGGGCAAAGTCTATACATTGCTTAGTCTGCACATTGCCTTCAGCCCAAGCGTTCAAAACCAAGTCTATACAACGCCAAGTCTGTACACTCCTCATCTGTTCCTACGCTTGGCCAAGTCCATACATTCAACTTTTCCCTACGCTTTCCAGGCCAAGTCTGTACACCACTAAGTGTGTACATTGCATGCTGCTCAAACGTTCAATGTCTTCAAAGTCTGTACAGCGTCCGTCTCAGCCAGCGTCTCATGCTGCGTCTTAGGCAAGTCTGTACATCGGCCTCATTCGTTCAAGTCTATACATTGAACTACTCTTCAAAGTCTGTACAGCGTCCGTCTCAGCCAGCGTCTCATGCTGCGTCTTAGGCAAGTCTGTACATCGGCTTCACTCGCTCAAGTTCACACATCCACAGTGGTTCATCAAGTCTATACATTCACTTGAGCTTCACCAAGTCTGTACAACGCTGAAGTCTTCACAAGTCTGTACAGTACTTGAGCTTCACCAAGTCTGTACAACGCTGAAGTCTTCACAAGTCTGTACAATGCTTGAGCTTCACAAAGTCTATACATCGCTTCAAGCGATTCAAGTCTATACAGACTGCCTTTACATTCAGAGTCTGTACATCAGTTCATCAGCCGATCGTTTCATTCAGAAATCTCCAAGCCTGTACAGCCGAGTGTCTAATGCATCATCTCACTCTAGCAAAGTCTATACAGTGCTCACAGCACATTGGTTCAAAGTCTGAACACTGGCTCAAGCATGTCGAAGTATATACATCTTCGTTGGGGTTCAAGTCAATACATTGCTCACCGTCTTATTAAGAGTCTCACACAGGTTCCAAGTCTGTACATTGGTTAGACTTCGTGAAGTCTATACAGTGGCAGAAGCTTTGTAATGTTTACACACTGGTAAGGATCGTTTGCATTGTTCATAGTCTATACACTGCCATTCATTTGCATTGTTCATAGTCTATACATTGACATTCATCTGCATTGTTCATAGTCTATACACTGACATTCATTTGCATTGTTCATAGTCTATACACTGCCATTCGTCTGCATTGTTCATAAGTCTATACACTGCCTTCACACATGCGCTTCTTTCATTAAGTCTGTACACTCTCTCACGTTGTACACACTTAATTAGTTGAAGGTTCTGAAGTATATACATTCATGTTAATAGCCTGAACTAACTAAGTCTATACATTCCATCTGTCTGTCTGCAGGTGATTCAGGCTGATGATTGGGCACGTGAACCGAGGTTGGCACCTGGCACGTGATCCAAGACAATAGGTGCATGACACGTGGATGACAACCTGGTCAGGATGCTGCCATGTGGTCGAAATTCAAATGATCTGGCCAAAAGTGCATGGGCGGGAACCTGGCAGCCACACGCCAATATCTGCTATAAATATAGAGCTTCATCCTTCAGTAGAAGCTTGATCGTGAATAGAGAAAGCAGAAGCCATTGGTGAGAGTTTGCACGATCCAGAAAAGAAAAAGAGCAGAGAGCTCCAGATCTGAGAGGAGTTTGTTCGAGAGAGAGAGCAGTGAGTGTGGATTGATGAATTGCTTCATTTGAAGCTACATTTGTATTGGGTTTCAGAACCGATTTCTTCTTCATTGGTTTTTGTTTCTACTTTGCTTTCGTTTCATTTTGTTCATCCTTCTGGTTTGAATTGGTTTCCCTCTGGTGTGTGGAGGAAGGGAGTATTACTCTAGTTTCCCTCTGAGTTACAGAGGAAGAGAGATCGGTGATCTCTGGTGGTGTTAGTGACTGGTTGTCATTAACAGTTTCCCTCCGGTGTGTGGAGGAAGGGAGAGGATTCTCCAGTTGTGTTCTAGCTGGGAGCTAGAACATGTTTCAAGTTCTGTGGGCAGTAGAACTTGGTTGAGGGATTTGTTTCCCTTGGTGTTCAAGCTGTGTGGCAGCATGTTGTTCGCAGACTGAGTCTGCATTGATCTAGCATCATCTAGTGGAATTCTCACTCTAGTTGGAGTGAGGGGTGGATGTAGATTGTGGACTGCAATCGAACCACCTAAAAATCGAGTGCCTCCTCTGTGGTTTGCTATTATTATCTGCGCACTTCATCTGCTTGTCTCTTTGCTTCCATGTGATCAGTTCTTTATTCTCATTTACATTTCTCTGTGTACGGGTTAAGGAGGTGCGTTAGCAGTAGAATTTATTTTCCACTTAAGTTTCTACAAATTGGGAGTGATCTATTCATCCCCCCCCCCTTCTATATCACTCTTGCTGCGCTAACAATTGGTATCAGAGCAGGTTTACGCCATGTGGGCAAACGGTCAAGGAAATGCTAGTGGTCCTAGAACCTTCATGGTCGAAGGTCAATCCATTAGTCGCCCTCCTTTTTACGATGGTAGTAACTATCTGTTTTGGAAGAACATGATGGAAGTGTTCATCAGGGCTCAGAGTCATAAACTGTGGAGAGTAATCATGGTGGGGTCATATGATCTGCCACCAAACGAGGACGCTTGGACAGATGACCATGTCAAGCTCTCCTCACTCAACTGGACGGCGCTGAACATCATCCAGTGTGCTGTTCATCCAGAGGAATATGCCCGTATATCTGCATACAGAACTGCCAAACGAATGTGGGATGAGCTGCAATTGATCTATGAAGGTACAGCTCAAGTGAAAGCCTCGAAGGTAAACCTCTACACTTCTAAGTATGAAATGTTCAAGATGAATGCAGATGAGAATATAACTGAAATGTATGCCAGGTTGTCCTTAATCACTAACACACTTAAAGGGCTAGAGAAGGATCTTGCTGAGGCAGATATAGTCAGGAAAATCCTTAGATCTTTATCCTCGGCATGGCACACTAAGGCCATTGTGATTGAGGAGTCAAAAGATCTGACTATCTTGACTGTGAATGAACTCATAGGATCTCTTATGACATATGAGATGAATTTCAAAGGAGGTGGAGAAGGAAGTGAGAGGAAGGGTAAGAATGTGGCTCTAAGGGCATCCCGCAATAAGAGTAGCAATAGCGGGAGCAGCAGCAGTAGCCCCGAGTCTGAGTCCGAGCTTGAAGGTTTGTCAAATCTCGACCAGGAGGAGCAGGCAATGCTCACTAGACAGTTCAGAAAATTTTTGAAGAAAAAGGGAAAGACCTTTAGGAAGAAGAAACCACACTCTTTCAACAAGAATGCTGAATTTACTAGTTACAGGGATATAAATCCTAAGAGACTGACTTGTTTTAATTGTAACAAACAGGGACATATGAAAGGCGAATGCCCAGACCTCCAGAAGAAGGGTCCCTATCTTCAGAAGAAAAACATAAAA
Source organism: Amorphophallus konjac (assembly GCA_022559845.1). Taxonomy (NCBI): domain Eukaryota; kingdom Viridiplantae; phylum Streptophyta; class Magnoliopsida; order Alismatales; family Araceae; genus Amorphophallus; species Amorphophallus konjac. The sequence continues at coordinate 97,671,967 of CM040123.1, forward strand.
GTGCAGAAGAAGAAGAAGCCACAGGCGATGGTCTGCATATGGAGCGAGGAAGAAGAAGACCCAGAAGAAGCTTCCTCAGAAGAATATGAAGATGAAATTTGTCTTATGGCAAACAGTGAAGAGGAGGTAATAAATGTTTTTAAAATTTTCTCAATTGATGACTGGGAGGATGCTTATGGTGATTTGTTAGATAAATTTAATTCTCTTAGAAAGAGCACAGAGTTCTGAAAAGAAAATTTAACACAAATGTTGAAGAACAAACTCTGGTCTGTGAGGAAAATGAGAAGCTAAAAGAACAACTAGAAGAAATGACCTCACTAAGGAAAGAAAATGATAAGCTCAAGGAAGAAACTCAAGAAAGTCAAAAACAGCTCAATGAATTCAAAACTAAAATTGAAGAAAGCATGAATGAAATTAGAGTGAATTCAGAGAAATATGAAGCTGTGAAGAAAGTAAATGTTGAACTCCTAAAAAATTTTGAGTCCCTTCAAAAGGAGCTGGAAGACAAACAGAAAGTCTTAGAAAAGTTTATCCAAGGAAAGACTAGCTTAGATGCTATACTAGGGACTCGGGTCAATTTCAATAAGGAAGGTCTAGGCTATGACCCAACCAACAAGAGACCCTTGCAATTCAAGACCATCACCTTCTGCCCAGAGAAGGGAAAAGAGAAGCTGGACACACCATCCAGCTCAAACAGCTCTAAGGGAATTCAAAGTCCTAAAGAAAACACAAAAACCAGCAATGGACAACCATTTAAGATGGGAATGAATTTTATGAAGAATAACACTAAGCCCACTTACCAGAACACAAATGGTAGATGGACCAAGAAAGTGAATCAGAATGAGAGCTGGAATTACAATAAGCAGATGGGTCCAAACAGGACCTACTGGAGAAATAACTTTCATGGTCAAAGATATGCTAATCAACAAGCCTATAGGAAATTTCCTAGAAATAGGAAGACTAATGAATGGAATAGAACTCACTTCTCCAGTTCAGCTGGATTCAACTTTAATAAATCAGAAAGGAAGGTGCCAGAGAAAATCATGCTGAAGCAAATCTGGATACCTAAACACTTGATCAGAGATATGAACAATGTCATTGGACCCAACTCATCTTGGGTTCCAAATCACTCTGCTTGATGTATCTGTGTAGGTCAGTCTGGCAGCTGAAGATAACAAGTGGTACCTCGACAGTGGCTGCTCCAGGCATATGACAGGAGATCGATCCAAGTTTAGCAAGATAGAGATGAAGCCAGGGGGTCTTGTCAAGTTTGGAGGAAAGAACAAAGGTAAAATAATTGGAGTTGGAACAGTATGTAAGTCTTCCACAAACTCCATTGAAAAAGTCTTACTTGTGGAAGGGCTTCAACACAACCTGATTAGCATTAGTCAATTATGTGACAGGGGTCACAGGGTTGTATTTGATGATAGTTCATGCAAAATCCTTGAAACAAATTCTGACATGGTTAAATTTGTAGCCAACAGGATTAATAATGTCTACATTGTAGACTTAGATGAGAAATCTGAATCTACTATTTGCTTATCTGCCAATTCTGAAAATGATGCCTTTGAATGGCATAGACGTCTAGGTCATGCTAGCTTTTCAACTTTAAATAAATTGGTCAAGCATGATTTAGTTAGAGGCATGCCTAGAATTAAATTCAACTCAATATCAAAAGCATGGGATGCCTGTGCTCTAGGCAAACAGACCAGAAATTCTTTTAAATTAAGATCTGAGCCATTGTTTTCTAGACCAATGGAACTTCTTCATATGGACCTTTTCGGTCCAACTAGAACTCAGAGTCTTAATGGAAACAGATTTGGCTATGTCATCATAGATGACTTCTCTAGATATTCATGGATATTTTTCTTAGCAAATAAGAGTGATGCATTTCAAAAGTTTAATCTGTTTTTCAATAAGGTCAAACAAGAAGGGAAGTACAAGGTTAGTTCTATTCAATCTGACCATGGAGGTGAGTTTGAAAACTCCATGTTTACTGATCTTTGTGACAAAGAAGGACTAACTCACAGGTTTTCTTCTCCCAGGACACCTGAACAAAATGGGATTGTGGAGAGAAGAAATAGAACAGTGGTGGAGATGGCCCGAACCATGTTGATTGAAAGTAAATTACCTAGAAGGTTTTGGGCAGAAGCGGCCAATACAGTAACCTACATAATCAACAGGGCCATGGTAAGACCCATACACAAGAAAACACCCTATGAGCTTCTAAAAGGTAAAAAACCAAATTTGTTTCATTTCAGAATTTTTGGAGCAAAATATTTTATTCATAACAATGATAAGAAAGATTTATACAAGTTTGAAGCCAAGAGTTCACCTGGAATATTCTTGGGTTACTCTGAAGTGTCAAGGGCATATAGGGTATTTAACATATCAGATCAGAAAGTGGAAGAGTCTCCACACATCCTTTTTAGTGAAAAGAAAGATGTTTCTAATGTTGAAAATCTTGACAGGGATTCCAATCATGGTGGAGATTTTCTAGAAGACCAACAGGAAGAAGAGAAGACTCAGCCAAATGGAGTAACAAATTCCCCCAATCAGGAAGGGCCAAGAGAAACAGGTGAGTCTTCAACAAATATCAGATTTCTTAAAGACCATCCTTTAGATAAAGTCATAGGCAATCCTGAAGATCCTCTTCGGACTAGGTCTCATTTTAGAAATGTGAATAATGATGACTTAATTGCATTAGTCTCACAAATTGAACCCAAAACAATAGAAGAGGCCTTAGCTGATCAAGCTTGGGTCAATGCTATGTGTGAGGAATTAGGTCAATTTGAAAGGAATAATGTCTGGGAGCTTGTCCCAAGACCTGATGGTATAAATATCATAGGAACCAAGTGGGTGTTCAAAAATAAGATGAATGAAGATGGAATTATCTCAAGGAATAAGGCCAGACTAGTAGCCAAAGGCTACTGTCAGGAATTCGGTGTAGACTTTGATGAATCCTATGCACCTGTTGCTAGGATGGAAGCTATAAGATTGTTGCTTGCCTTTGCATGCTCAAAGAATATAAAACTCCAATAAATGGATGTTAAAAGTGCCTTTTTAAATGGAGTCATTAAAGAAGAAGTTTTTGTTGAACAACCTCCTAGATTTCAATATTCTCCTCAACCTAACCAAGTTTTCAGGTTAAACAAAGCCTTGTATGGTCTAAAGCAGGCTCCAAGAGCTTGGTATGAAAGATTGTCTGAATTTCTGATCAGCAAGGGCTACAAAAGAGGTAAAGTTGATCAAACTTTATTTACCAAGGGCATGAATAAAGATCTCATCATAGTTCAGGTATATGTAGATGACATTGTATTTGGATCAACTAAGCATGAACTATGTGATGAATTTTCTACCATGATGTCTGCTGAATTCGAAATGAGCTTGGTTGGTGAACTGAAATATTTTCTTGGATTGCAGGTACAGCAGCTAGAGGATGGGTGCTTCATCAACCAAACCAAATACACAATGGAATTGTTCAAGAGGTTTGGTATGGAAAACTTAAAGCACATTACAACACCCATGGGCACCAATACCTCATTGGATGCAGATGAGACAGGTAAAGAAGTAAATGCCAAACTTTATCGAGGTATGATTGGCTCACTTCTTTACTTGACAGCTTCTAGACCTGATATACAATTCAGTGTAGGAATGTGTGCAAGGTATCAATCTAGACCTACTGAATTACACTTAGCTGCAGTTAAAAGAATCTTCAGATATTTGTCAGCTAGTCATTCTCTTGGTTTATGGTTTCCTGCATCGCACACACTTAACTTAGTAGCATACACAGATGCTGATTATGCAGGCTGTAAACTAGACAGGAAAAGCACTAGTGGCCATTGTGAATTCTTGGGTGGGTGTTTAGTGTCTTGGGGCTCCAAGAAACAACATTCTGTGGCCCTCTCCACTGCAGAAGCTGAATATGTGGCTACAGGGAGTTGTGGAACACAAGTAATATGGATTAAACACCAGCTTCAGGACTACCAAGTAGACCTGGGGTGCACACCAATTTATTGTGATAATACTAGTGCCATCAATCTTGCTAAAAATCCTGTTTTGCATTCACGAACCAAACACATAGAGATAAGACATCATTTTATAAGAGATGAGGTGTCTAAGAATAATTTTGAACTGATTCATATAGGCACAGATAATCAGATTGCTGACATATTCACAAAACCTCTGGATAATGAAAAATTCACCACATTGAGAAGAGAATTAGGCTTATACAAATTGTCTTAATTATGAAGCCTGTTTTTGTTGTGAGGGGGAGTTGTGTTTGTCTGATGTTTAGCCTTCTTTCATGCTGGTTTAAGGGGGAGTTCAGAATGCTTACTGGTTAGCTTTCAGGAATACTTTGAGTAAGGGGAAGCTTTGAGATTATGCTGAAATGTTTTATTGAGGAATGCTATGTCTTAGGGGGAGCTGAGTTGTGATGTGAGAAAAGAAGTTCTTTGACAGATTCAAAAGGGCTGTCCAGATGTGTAATTCTGCTGATCTTGCATGACTGATCTAGAGTGGTTCTCTTAGATAGTAGAGTGTCACTTATCTCTTAAGTCTATAAGTCAGTGACTCTAATCTCCAGATTAGAATCTTTTCTTTAGTACTTCTTCAGAGATCTGGACTAATTGCATAAAGTATATCTTCCTACATTGTCATTGATTCTGGTTCAGGCCAAAAACTTGTATGTCTTGATATCTGACCCAATCAACTTGAAATCTAGACTTCAAGACTCAATTCAAGAAATAGTCCTTTTGGTATTGTTTTCAATCATTCTATCTCTTTAACTCAAGGGATTAACTGAACAAAACTGTTCTGTTTTGATCACTGAGAAACTGGGAGCTTCATCAATGAAATGAATATTTCTCCCATGTCATGAGGTGTCAAATGCTTAGAATGAATGAAAAGACATGACAGAGCAATGGTGGCTTGCTGGTGAGTAACTGGGGACTCTGGCCTCTAATCAAGGTGTTTCCTCATGTCAAAAGCCACAATTACTATCTATGTTCCCTAATAATAAAAAAAAGGGGGGGGAAGTAATGAGGTACTCACTCTGAGTAACTGGAGATTCATGCCTCTAATCAAGGTGTCTCTCTAATGTCAAAGGAGTGAACTACCAACTTACTCATTAGTCTTCTTGAAAATCACCTCCAACAAAAAATTCCTTGTTGTTATGCAACTAATGGATTGCTTGTCCTCAATACCTTGAGAACACCTCTCTGATTTCGTCTCTAGCTGTCTTGTGGAATAGTTGAATGATCAGCTATATCTGGCCATACTTGTGAACTCCTGCTCTAAATCATCCACTATGTATGCTGATAAACTTGTCTATCATTCTACTTCTCTATTATGTACTGAAGTATAAAGAATCTTCTCTTGAGATTAGAAACTCACTTATTCTCTTAAGACCTACTCGTGACTTTCTGCACTAAGAAGTTACTGCTCTTAGTCCTCATGTTTCCAGCACTGTCATACATTCTGTAGTTCTTTTTGCTGATGTCAAAGGGGGAGAGAAGTTTGCAATGTGCAATGTCTGCAATTCCAGTGAGAAGTTCTGCAATATCAGTGAGTCTTGGATTTGTCTTGAGCTTTGGGGGAGTCATGTTGCTTCGTGGAAGATATGGTTATGAGTTGTGGGGGAGATGAGAGTGTGTTGTAGGGATTGTATAATTCATCTGCATGTGCATGCCTTGAATTTAATATGTTTGTTGCAGCTGATATAAATCTCTTGTTGAAACTTTATATTGCTTGATTCATAGTGTTGTCATCATCAAAAAGGGGGAGATTATTGCATCCCTATGGTTTTGATGATGTCTCACACTATAAATCAATCTTCTATCTCTAGATTAATACTGTTTCATCATGTGAGTGAGTACAGTTCATTTGGTTGTCAGATAAGCATGCTATCTTGATTCTATCTACACTGTTTGGTTAATATGAACAGTAGTGGGTCGACTCATCAGCAAGGGTGGGTCGACGCATCAGAGCATTGATAGTTTGGGCACAAAGTCTATACACCAGCTTGATCTATCTAGTCTGTACATCGGGCACTTCCTAACTGAAGTCCATACACTGGTCTCATTACTCAAAGTCAATTCACCTCAACTCTATACATTGGAATTCCAAGCTTCACGTCTATACACTGGCTGCTGCATTCTCTTGATATCTAAACACCCGATAGTGTAAGTCTATACATCGCCTAGTGTCATGTTTGCATAGTATGTACATCGCCTGCTTTACACAATCAAAGTCTACACATTGCTTGTCAACAGGCTCGAACACACTAAAGTACATACATTGCACAAGTCTGAACATTGCTTCAGAGATAGCTTCAGCCAAGTCTATACATCGTCTGGCAGTCTTCATGCTAGGTATATACACTCCTTGAGTCCAAGTCTGTACAGCGTTCATTGTCTAGAAATCTTGAAGTCTGTACATCAGACTGCTTCTTTTGAAGTCTACACATTGGCTCGTTCACTTCTGCAAAGTATGTACATTAGACTGTGGCAAAGTCTATACATTCGGTTCCTTGGGCAAAGTCTATACATTGCTTAGTCTGCACATTGCCTTAAGCCCAAGCGTTCAAAGCCAAGTCTATACAACGCCAAGTCTGTACACTCCTCATCTGTTCCTACGCTTGGCCAAGTCCATACATTCAACTTTTCCCTACGCTTTCCAGGCCAAGTCTGTACACCACTAAGTGTGTACATTGCATGCTGCTCAAACGTTCAATGTCTTCAAAGTCTGTACAGCGTCCGTCTCAGCCAGCGTCTCATGCTGCGTCTTAGGCAAGTCTGTACATCGACCTCATTCGTTCAAGTCTATACATTGAACTGCTCTTCAAAGTCTGTACAGCGTCCGTCTCAGCCAGCGTCTCATGCTACGTCTTAGGCAAGTCTGTACATCGGCTTCACTCGCTCAAGTTCACACATCCACAGTGGTTCATCAAGTCTATACATTCACTTGAGCTTCACCAAGTCTGTACAACGCTGAAGTCTTCACAAGTCTGTACAGTACTTGAGCTTCACCAAGTCTGTACAACGCTGAAGTCTTCACAAGTCTGTACAATGCTTGAGCTTCACAAAGTCTATACATCGCTTCAAGCGATTCAAGTCTATACAGACTGCCTTTACATTCAGAGTTTGTACATCGGTTCATCAGCCGATCGTTTCATTCAGAAATCTCCAAGTATGTACAGCCGAGTGTCTAATGCATCGTCTCACTCTGGCAAAGTCTATACAGTGCTCACAGCACATTGGTTCAAAGTCTGAACACTGGCTCAAGCATGTCGAAGTATATACATCTTCGTTGGGGTTCAAGTCAATACATTGCTCACCGTCTTATTAAGAGTCTCACACAGGTTCCAAGTCTGTACATTGGTTAGGCTTCGTGAAGTCTATACAGTGGCAGAAGCTTTGTAATGTTTACACACTGGTAAGGATCGTTTGTATTGTTCATAGTCTATACACTGCCATTCATTTGCATTGTTCATAGTCTATACACTGACATTCGTCTGCATTGTTCATAGTCTATACACTGCCATTCATTTGCATTGTTCATAGTCTATACACTGCCATTCGTCTGCATTGTTCATAAGTCTATACACTGCCTTCACACATGCGCTTCTTTCATTAAGTCTGTACACTCTCTCACGTTGTACACACTTAATCAGTTGAAGGTTCTGAAGTATATACATTCATGTTAATAGCCTAAACTAACTAAGTCTATACATTCCATCTGTCTGTCTGCAGGTGATTCAGGCTGATGATTGGGCACGTGAACCGAGGTTGGCACCTGGCACGTGATCCAAGACAACAGGCGCATGACACGTGGATGGCAACCTGGTCAGGATGCTGCCATGTGGTCGAAATTCAAATGATCTGGCCAAAAGTGCATGGGCGGGAACCTGGCAGCCACACGCCAATATCTGCTATAAATATAGAGCTTCATCCTTCAGTAGAAGCTTGATCGTGAATAGAGAAAGCAGAAGCCATTGGTGAGAGTTTGCACGATCCAGAAAAGAAAAAGAGCAGAGAGCTCCAGATCTGAGAGGAGTTTGTTCGAGAGAGAGAGAAGTGAGTGTGGATTGATGAATTGCTTCATTTGAAGCTACATTTGTATTGGGTTTCAGAACCGATTTCTTCTTCATTGGTTTTTGTTTCTACTTTGCTTTCGTTTCATTTTGTTCATCCTTCTGATTTGAATTGGTTTCCCTCCGGTGTGTGGAGGAAGGGAGTATTACTCCAGTTTCCCTCTGAGTTGCAGAGGAAGAGAGATCGGTGATCTCTGGTGGTGTTAGTGACTGGTTGTCATTAACAGTTTCCCTCCGATGTGTGGAGGAAGGGAGAGGATTCTCCGGTTGTGTTCTAGCTGGGAGCTAGAACAGGTTTCAAGTTCTGTGGGTAGCAGAACTTGGTTGAGGGATTTGTTTCCCTTGGTGTTCAAGCTGTGTGGCAGCATGTTGTTCGCAGACTGAGTCTGCATTGATCTAGCATCGTCTAGTGGAATCCTCACTCTAGTTGGAGTGAGGGGTGGATGTAGATTGCGGACTGCAATCGAACCACCTAAAAACCGAGTGCCTCCTCTGTGGTTTGCTATTATTATCTGCACACTTCATCTGCTTGTCTCTTTGCTTCCATGTGATCAGTTCTTTATTCTCATTTACATTTCTCTGTGTACGGGTTAAGGAGGTGCGTTAGCAGTAGAATTTATTTTTCGCTTAAGTTTCTACAAATTGGGAGTGATCTATTCATCCCCCCCTTCTATATCACTCTTGCTGTGCTAACAGGAAGAGTCTAGGGATCTGTCGACCATGACAGTCACCGAACTTATAGGATCCCTTATGACGTATGAGATGAATTTCAAAAGGAATGGTGAAGGAAGCTATAGGAAGGGCAAGAATATTGCCCTCAAGGTGTCCCGCAGCAAGGGAAGTAGCAGCAGTGGGAGTAGTAGTTGCGAGTCTGACGGACTGTCTGACCTCGACCAGGAGGAGCAAGCAATGCTCACTCGACAATTCAGAAAATTCTTAAGGACTAAGAGAAAGACTTTTAGAAGGAACAAGTCATACCCCTCTGGTAAGAACCTTGATTTCAGCAATGATAAGAATAGGAGTATCAAGAAAATTACATGTTTTCATTGCAGGAAACCTGGATATATGAAAGGGGACTGCCCTGATCTTCAGAAAAAGGGTCCTGACTTTTAGAAGAAGAGCTCGAAGGTGCAGAAGAAGAAACCACAAGCAATGGTCTACACGTGGAGCAATGAGGAAGAAGATCCGGAAGCCAATTCCTCAGAGGAGGATGAAGAAGGAATTTGCCTGATGGCAAATAGCGAAGAGGAGGTAACAAATATCTTCGAAAATTTTTCTATTGATGATTGGGAAGATGCCTATGTTGAACTGTTAGATAAGTTCAATTCACTGAGTAAAGAGCATAGGGTTCTGAAGAGAAAATTTAATGCTAATATTGAAGAACAAACTCAAATCAGTGAGGAAAATCAGAAATTAAAAAAAAAATTGGAAGAAGTTAATTCTCTGAAGAAGGAAAATGAAAAGCACAAATCTGAGAACCAGGAAGTTCACACACAGCTCAGCGAAATCAAGATAAAATTTGAAGAAAGTCTGAATGAAAACAGTGTGATCACAGAGAAGTATGAAGCCGTTAAGAAAGTGAACACTGAACTTCTAAAAAATTGTGAGTCTATGCAAAGAGAGCTGGAAGACAAACAAAAGGTTTTAGAAAAAGTTGTTCAAGGGAAAACGAATCTGGATTCTATACTAGGAACAAGGGTTAATTTCAACAATGAGGGTTTAGGCTATGACCCAACTAACAAGAGACCCTTTCAGTTCAAGACCACTACCTTCTGCCCAGAGAAGGGAAAAGAAAAGTTGGACACACCATCCAGCTCAAACAGTAATCAAAACATTCAACGTCCAAAGAAAAATTCAACAAACAATGCTGGACGACCATCTAAAATAGGAATGAACTTTGTGAAGAACTTCTCTAAGCCCATTCACCAGAACAGAAGTGGTAGTTGGACTGGGCAAATGTATCAGAATAAAAGCTGGAACTTCTATAAAAGAATGTGTCCTAACAGTAGTTACTAGAGAAATAACACTCACCCTCAAAAATTTGTTAATCAACAAGCGCACAGAAGATACCCCAGGGATGAGAAGCCTAATAACTGGAATAGATTTCACTTCTCCAGACCAGCTGGACATAATTCTGGTCACAATTTCAATAAACCCGAAATTAAGATGCAAGAGAAAAACAAGTTGAAACAATTTTGGATTCCTAAACACCTGCTTAAAGATTTGAATGATGTCTTTGGACCCAACTTATCTTGGGTTCCAAACCACTTTGCTTGATTTCGTTTGTGTAGGTTTGCCTGGCAGCTGAGAACAACAAATGGTACATTGACAGTGGCTGCTCCAGACACATGACAGGAGACCGATCCAAGTTCAGCAAGTTAGAAATGAAGGTAGGGGGTCTTGTCAAATTCGGAGGAAAGAACAGATGTAAGATCATTGGGGTTGGCACAGTTGGTAAGTCCTCCACTAACTCAATTAAGAAAGTCTTACTTGTGGAAGGTCTTCAACACAATCTGATTAGCATTAGTCAATTATGTGACAATGGTCACAGGGTTGTGTTTGACAATAACTCATGCAAAATCTTTGAAATAAATTCTGATCGTGTTAAACTTGTAGCAAACAGGACCAATAATGTCTACATGGTAGACTTAGACGTTGAGTCTGAATCTAATCTCTGCTTGTCTGCTAATTTTGAAAGTGATGATTTTGATTGGCATAGACAGTTAGGCCATGCTAGTTTTTCTACTTTGAATAAATTGATCAAGCATGATATAGTAAGAGGCATGCCTAAAATCAAGTTTAGTTCAATCTCAAAAATATGTGATGCATGTGCTCTAGGCAAACAGACCAGGAAGTCCTTCAAACTAAGATCTGAGCCATTGTCTTCTAGACCAATGGAACTTCTTCATATGGACCTCTTCGGTCCTACTAGAACTCAGAGTCTTAATGGAAGTAGGTTTGGTTATGTGATCATTGATGACCACTCTAGATTTTCATGGATCTTTTTCTTAGCCAACAAAAATGATGCTTTTCAAAAATTCAAACAATTTTTTAATAAGGTCAAACTAGAAGGAAAACATAAGATTTGTTCAATTCAATCTGACTATGGAGGTGAATTTGAAAACTCCATGTTTTCTGACCTTTGTGAAAGTGAAGGACTAACACACAAGTTTTCTTCTCCTAGGACACCATAGCAGAATGGAATTGTGGAGAGAAGAAATCGAACCATTATGGAGATGGCCCGAACCATGCTGATTGAGAGTCAACTACCAAGAAAGTTCTAGGCAGAGGCGGCCAATACAGCAACTTATACAATCAACAGGGCCATGGTAAGACCAATTCACAAGAAGACCCCCTATGAGCTATTGAAAGGTAAGAAACCAAACTTGGTTCATTTCAGGATTTTTGGTGCTAAATGCTTTATCCATAATAATGACAAGAAAGACTTAGATAAGTTTGATGCTAAAAGCTGTCCTGGAATATTTTTAGGATACTCTGAAGTATCAAGAGCATATAGGGTCTTTAACATAACTTATCAGAAAGTTGAAAAGTCTCCACATATCATTTTTGGTGAAGCAAAAGATGCTACTAACATTGAAGATGCTGACAGGGATTCCAAGCACGATGGAGAATTCCTAGAAGACAAAGAAGAAGAGGAGGTTCAGCCGAATGAAACATCAAATGCTCCCAACCAGGTAGGGCCAGCTGAAACATGTGAGTCTTCAATAAATGTTAGATACCTTAAAGATCACCCAATAGATAACATCATAGGCAACCTTGAAGATCCTCTTAGAACTAGGTCTCACTTTAGGAATGTTCATAATCAAGACCTAAGTGCTTTGGTCTCACAAATTGAACCCAAATCAGTAGAAGAGGCCTTAAGTGATCAATCATGGATTAATGCTATGTGTGAGGAGTTAGGTCAGTTTGAAAGAAATAATGTCTGGGAGCTAGTTCCAAGACCAGAAAATTCTAATGTCATAGGAACTAAGTGGGTATTTAAGAATAAAATGAATGAAGATGGAATCATTTCTAGAAATAAAGCCAGACTAGTAGCCAAGGGCTACTGTCAGGAATTTAGAGTTGACTTTGATGAGTCCTATGCACCTATTGCTAGGATGGAAGCTATAAGTGTCACGCCCCGAACCGATAGCAGCGGAACGTGTCGTTTGCTCGGAACGTGGCAGTTAAACAATCATGTCAATCAGAGCATAGTCATTTCCACAAAACACAATTTAGACAAATAACAAATTTCATTTCAAATATAAGTTCTTTACATATTCGGGCCCATAATAAAGGAAAAGACTCAATAAAGAAAAATTACAATGAGACATAAGACGCAAGATAACCAGACTAGACGGCTCATCTAGATGTCAGAGTTCTCTTCACTCTTGCCCTTGCCCATCATGTTCGGTCTCGTCGTCACTAAGGTCATTACCTGAAAAATAATGAAAAATGCAGGGTGAGCGAACACTCAGTAGGACTTAATATCTCATGCTCCAAGCTAGCTTTAAGTCAAATTACAGTTTAACATGCTCATGCAGGTCATGATAGATATAGAAATCGAGAACTATAATAACACGAGATAAATTCAAGAACTAGAAAAAAATGAGTAAGCAAGATGCTAGACAACTCATGAAGAGTAAGGACAATGATAATCAAGAGAGTATAGCAAGATCTTAACAAGTACTTTCTCAAGCTAGGTCAAGAGCATTCAGGAGGAAATATAACATTCATCTCTCTATGACGAACACTATCACGAGAGCTTCAATGTATCCATTATTATGAAGGATCTTTGTGACAAGATAACGAGTACCATCAATGAGATAATTCAAGAACATTTTTGATGATCGATATAGAAGTAGAACAATTACTTCTACAAGCATTCTATAGCATTTGCCAAGACACTAAGGGAATATCACGACGATATGATAACCCCTCCAATAAGGCAAATCAAGATCTTTTCATGATGAACAATAAGTTGTAGAAAGGTGTACTATGATGGCAATTACTCCCGATCATCACTATCACGAGAGCATTTGCACATCTAGCACTATATAGGATTGGCCAATGCACTAAGGGGAAAATCACGATGATATGACCGCCCCGCATGGAAATAGCACTAGGTAGTATTTGGTCGCACACTTAGGAGTTCTCACGACTGTATGATTGCCCCTAAATGTCAATAACCGAGTTGGTGAATGCCTGCACCCGATCATCGTATACTGGTAACGTTTGGACTTTGCCTCGCCCAATAGGGTCAGATCAGGACCCGTAGCATTTAAAATGTCATTTTAGTGGGACCCATAGCCCCTGACATTTAGTCTAGACTAATTCCATATTAATGGCCAAGAATTTCAAGGATCAAGCATGTACGAACAATAGGGTATATTTCATTGAACAGAGATTCAAGATAGACCTCGACAAGTCTAGAACGGTGGCACACAAAAAACTGAGAGAATTCGAGAAATCTGGGAGATTGGCGTCTCGTTAGAGTGTCATATATTTAAGAAGTCACGCCCACAGTGGTTGTCACTCATTCTCTGAACAAAGTATTGAAGAATTGGTGCCTCCACAATACGGTTGCTCTTACACTAAGCGCCCGCCAATAAGGTCACCACTTCAACATGCTATCGACAGAAAACGGTGATAACCAATGTAGTCGCTAATCAAATAACTAACAGGGTTCCAAGGTTCTTGTGGTACAACCAGCTCAGTCGGCCTTGAGGGAATCCAAGGCTGCGAGGAGACTTACGGAGGTCCCAATGACTAACTTGCCGGTCCGAAGGAACGGAATGTCCGACGGAGGGCTCGTATGTCACCAAGAGTTGAGGTGTATAACGTGAACCAATCATGAAACGGGGACTCCATCTACGGACGTGAGATGAGAGTGTCAAAAGACCCGAGGTATGGGTCAAAACCGGAAGAAAACGGTGAGAACATGAATGCGTTAATTATAGAATTCACGTCCATCCAATTCTATAATTAACTATAATTAAATAAACTTATATTAATTTACGTCCGTGAGTAGTGTCATTTATTAATTAGCATCCACTTGGAGGGACGTTAATTCTATGATTTTAAACTTAATTTATTTAACAAGAATTCACGTCAATATCTATTTAATTGAATAATTTCAAAAATATACATTCAAAGAGACATTAATTTATATAAAATAATTTAGAAAAATAAAATATATGATAATTAGGAGAAAAATTTAAGGATTCCAAAAATATAATTTTTATAATTTTATGTTGCATGGTTTAGTAGATATGGATTTTCAAAGATATAATTAGAAGTTATATATATATATATATATATATTTATATATATATATAATAAATGACGCCATTGCACAATTGCATCAAATTCGAATTTGACGACACTTAAAATGTCGTCATTTCAATAGTTTGTCATTCTTTCAGGCTCCGTTTCTCGACGTACACATGTCGGAATCATGCGTTCTATATATCGAAATGACGGGCTCGAAAAACTCTACCTAATCGGACGTTCAAAATAATTTTTCGTTGAGAGATAGGGGATCTTGATATAGGGGGCACAAAAAATGGTGCAACCACTCTCACTATCTCGGTCACCATCCCAATATCACTTCCATAAAATTTCATGTCCAAAGGACACTCCGACGCCTAAAAACGAGCCATCTCAAAAATAAACTCTAAACTATGATGCTACAGTGATACCCTAGATTCGTCGTCTTAACAAAATAATGTTATTAAGTTAAATTGTCAATTTATATTATCACGAATCATATAAAAATTTACAGAAAAATATAGGAAGTCCCGTTATATACACCTTGTGATTTTTAGGCATACAGTTTCGTGAATAAAAGTTTTTAAACATGTTTCCCATATTAATTAACTAAGGATAATATATGCAACCGTAGTATAAAGCACATACAATCATGCGGTAAGGAAATTTTGGGAGATATCTATATGTTCTATTTAATTTAGCATGAAATTTTATCTAGTATTTTGCTTGGGAGATTGCCTACCTTTGAGTCACTTCAGCGGTGAAGAAGGACAAACAGAGAAGAATAATAGTAGAAGAAGAAGAAGCCTTTTCTGTAACAACGGTTGCAGCCTTCGCGTAACAAGAAGGGATGAAGCTTTGCTTCCCTCCTTCACGTCAACAGCAGCAGAAGCAGTACAACTCAACGGGGAGAAGAGAGAAGCAGCAACCACCAGAGGATGAAGGGGGTGTCTACGCAGGGTTCTCACGCATGAACGACAGTAGCCGATTGCCTTTGCAGGTTGATTTATAGGGATGGAATGGGTGTAATTCTAATGGTGGTAAGGTCTTATGTTATCTTTCTCCTTGCTAAAACAAACGCCGCTTGCTATTTCTGTCTAAGAAAAACCCTAAGGTTTCAGCACAGCCGATACTTGGCCGCGTGGATTCGGTTTGGGTGGTTTATCATTAGTAGGGCCCATGTATAAGTGAAGCCCATGGTTGGCTATTGACATGGGTTGACCATGATATTTATAATGCCCATCTATGTTTCAACGTTAAGCCCTTTATCACCTGGGTAAGAGGCTCCTAGTTTCTAATAGGGGAGTCCATCGTGGGTTACATGGCCTTATCACGTGGTATTCATATTGAAACCATGTTTCCCATATATACATCGTAGGTTACATGGCCTTATGAATACTTGTCACGTGGTATTCATATTGAAACCATGTTTACTATATATACATCGTGGGTTTATATTGAAACCCATGTTTACTATATAAATGTATATGTGTGTCTTGGTCTAAAGCCCACGTGAGGTTGGGAGTTGGCTTTGATTTTTAACATAGGATCCTCATATATATATATATATCTACATTTATATACATTTCTTTTGGATTTTAATTTAAAGACTATCATATACTATTAAGCCCATTAATTATGCATGCTAAAGTTAATAGGTTTTAACTAAATTAATTGGTAGGACTTTATAACTTTATTTATTTATCTTCCTTATAAATTTCCATTGTTACCTCGGTATCAGAGTCGAGTTCGATCCTATGACTCTTTATTCATCATTTTTTTTTGTATCTCGAATGAGGCCCATTTAGTTTCTAGCTTAAGGGTTGAGTTTTATCCCTTTGAAGGATTTATTTATAACCTTTTAATTAATATGTAGGCCTATTATCAATTTAGGCTATTTCCATTATCAAAATTTTATTTTCTATATTTATTTAATGACCAATATTAATATGTATCCTTTAAAAATTTTCGGGGTGCTACACCCTCCCCCACTTAAAAGAATTTGATATCCAAATTCACACGATTTCCTTTCCAAAGTTAGTGGAGGTAAAATCACTACATCCAAAACATGTATTTTAGCTAGATCATTCAACATGCAAAGTACTAAGTTTTCGCAAATTATAGGTTTATCTAGTTACCTTTCAATGGTTGCGACGCTTCTTCCTTTAAGAGTGGACAATGTGTAATTCTGTGATCTCCACTTCCACAACAGACACACTTCCCGAGTTTATACCAACACTCATCCGGATTGTGCCTCCCTTTCTTACAATGCCCGCACTTTTCTTTAGCCGGAATGATTTGTTGATCATTATTCCGAAGTTTCTTATTCTTACGGAAACCATTACCTACATTGGACCTCTTCTTGTCGTTCATGATTTCCTTGTTCTTAGCGATCTTTCCCTTGACTCGCTCCATCATATCCATGGCATCTTCTAAGAGCTGTGCTTTTCTAACCATCTCAGTGTAAGTTTGTATTTCCAGTGGAGCCAATTGAGGAATAAGCTCCATCTTAAGCCATTCATGAATCGTTTCATTCTCATCTTTTCCGTACTAACTAGGTGTGGTGCATACCGGGCCAATCTAGAGAATTTTGCCTCATACTCCGCTACTGAGAGACTGCGTTGTTTTAGGGCCGCAAACTCCATAGCCTTCTTTTCACGTATTCGATCTGAGAAATATTTCTCATTAAAGCGTTCCAAGAACTCATCCCATGTAACTTGCTCGTTAGGCAAGATTGCTTCCACAGATCCCCACCATACTCGGACATCCTTTTCTAGTTGGTAGGTTCCCAGTAATACCTTTTCCTCATTGGTGCGTTGCATGACCCTAAAGGTTCTTTCTAGTTCTTGCACTCAATTCTCTGCTTCATCCGGGTCGATAGACCCACTAAACTTAGGGGGATTCATCTTTTGAAATTTTCGATGCAGATCCCCAGCTACGTGTTGAGCTCCACCTTGTGCAACTTGTTGTAGAGCTTGTGTTAATCCTTGAACCGTACGTTGCATTTCCCTCCATTGGGCTCTTTCGGCGGCCATCTTAGCCTACAAGAACAAGATTTAGAATTAACGATTACTCTTATGTTGAGATTATCTGACGCGGATGTGACATATTTTATTATTTCACCCATGGCTCTACCCCAAATCTCACAGGATTCCTATAGGATACCTGACAAGGATAACTCAATCTAAGACTTGAGCCTGATGACCTAGGGATTTAGAAATCCTAGGCTCTGATACCACCTTCTGTCACGCCCCGAACCGATAGCAGCGGAACGTGTCGTTTGCTCGGAACGTGGCAGTTAAACAGTCATGTCAATCAGAGCATAGTCATTTCCACAAAACATAATTTGGACACATAACAAATTTCATTTCAAATATAAGTTCTTTACATATTCGGGCCCATAATAAAGGAAAAGACTCAATAAAGAAAAACTACAATGAGACATAAGACGCAAGATAACCAGACTAGACGGCTCATCTAGATGTCAGAGTTCTCTTCACTCTTGCCCTTGCCCATCATGTTCGGTCTCGTCGTCACTAAGGTCATTACCTGAAAAATATTAGAAAACGTAGGGTGAGCGAACACTCAGTAGGACTTAATATCTCATGCTCCAAGCTAACTTTAAGTCAAATTACAGTTTAACATGCTCATGCAGGTCATGATAGATATAGAAATCGAGAACTATAATAACACAAGATAAATTCAAGAACTAGAAAAAAATGAGTAAGCAAGATGCTAGACAACTCATGAAGAGTAAGGACAATGATAATCAAGAGAGTATAGCAAGATCTTAACAAGTACTTTCTCAAGCTAGGTCAAGAGCATTCAGGAGAAAATATAACATTCATCTCTCTATGACGAACACTATCACGAGAGCTTCAATGTATCCATTATTATGAAGGATCTTTGTGACAAGATAACGAGTACCATCAATGAGATAATTCAAGAATATTTTTGATGATCGATATAGAAGTAGAACAATTACTTCTACAAGCATTCTATAGCATTTGCCAAGACACTAAGGGAATATCACGACGATATGATAACCCCTCCAATAAGGCAAATCAAGATCTTTTCATGACGAACAATAAGTTGTAGAAAGGTGTACTATGATGGCAATTACTCCCGATCATCACTATCACGAGAGCGTTTGCACATCTAGCACTATATAGGATTGGCCAATGCACTAAGGGGAAAATCACGACGATATGACCGCTCCTCATGGAAATAGCACTAGGTAGTATTTGGTCGCACACTTAGGAGTTCTCACGACTGTATGATTGCCCCTAAATGCCAATAACCGAGTTGGTGAATGCCTGCACCCGATCATCGTATATCGGTAACGTTTGGACTTTGCCTCGCCCAATAGGGTCAGATCAGGACCCGTAGCATTTAAAATGTCATTTTAGTGGGACCGATAGCCCCTGACATTTAGTCTAGACTAATTCCATATTAATGGCCAAGAATTTTAAGGATCAAGCATGTACGAACAATAGGGTAGATTTCATTGAACAGAGATTCAAGATAGACCTCGACAAGTCTAGAACAGTGGCACACAAAAAACCGAGAGAATTCAAGAAATCTGGGAGATTGGCGTCTCGTTAGAGTGCCATATATTTAAGAAGTCGCGCCCACAGTGGTTGTCACTCATTCTCTGAACAAAGCATTGAAGAATTGGTGCCTCCACAATACGGTTGCTCTTACACTAAGCGCCCGCCAATAAGGTCACCCCTTCAACATGCTATCGACAGAAAACGGTGATAACCAATGTAGTCGCTAATCAAATAACTAACAGGGTTCCAAGGTTCTTGTGGTACAACCAGCTCAGTCGGCCTTGAGGGAATCCAAGGCTGCGAGGAGACTTACGGAGGTCCCAATGACTAACTTGCCGGTCCGAAGGAACGGAATGTCCGACGGAGGGCTCGTATGTCATCGAGTGTTAAGATGTATAACGTGAACCAATCATGAAACGGGGACTCCATCTACGGACGTGAGATGAGAGTGCCAAAAGACCCGAGATATGGGTCAAAACCGGAAGAAAACGGTGAGAACATGAATGCGTTAATTATAGAATTCACGTCCATCCAATTCTATAATTAACTATAATTAAATAAACTTATATTAATTTACGTCCGTGAGTAGTGTCATTTATTAATTAGCATCCACTTGGAGGGACGTTAATTCGATGATTTTAAACTTAATTTATTTAACAAGAATTCACGTCAATATCTATTTAATTGAATAATTTTAAAAATATACATTCAAAGAGACATTAATTTATATAAAATAATTTAGAAAAATAAAATATAGGATAATTAGGAGAAAATTCAACGATTCCAAAAATATAATTTTTATAATTTTATGTTGCATGGTTTAGTAGATATAGATTTTCAAAGATATAATTAGAAGTTATATGTATATATATTAATATATAAATATATTTATATTTATATATATATAATAAATGACGCCATTGCACGATTGCGTCAAATTCGAATTTGACGACACTTAACATGTCGTCATTTCAATAGTTTGTCATTCTTTCAGGCTCCGTTTCTCGACGTACACATGTCGGAATCATGCGTTATATATATCGAAATGACGGGCTCGAAAAACTCTACCTAACCGGACGTTCAAAATAATTTTTCGTCGAGAGATGGGGGATCTTGAGATATGGGGCATGAAAAACGGTGCAACCACTCTCACTATCTCGGTCACCATCCCAATATCACTTTCATAAAATTTCATATCCAAAGGACACTCCGACGCTTAAAAACGAGCCATCTCAAAAATAAACTCTAACTATGATGCTTCAGTGATACCCTGGATTCGTCGTCTTAACGAAATAATGTTATTAAGTTAAATTGTCAATTTATATTATCACAAATCATATAAAAATTTACAAAAAATATAAGGAAGTCCCGTTATATACACCTTGTGATTTTTAGACATACAGTTTCGTGAATAAAAGTTTTTAAACATGTTTCCCATATTAATTAACTAAGGATACTATATGCAACCGTAGTATAAAGCACGTACAATCATGCGGTAAGGAAATTTTGGGAGATATCTATATGTTCTATTTAATTTAGCATGAAATTTTATCTAGTATTTTGCTTGGGAGATTGCCTACCTTTGAGTCACTTCAGCGGTGAAGAAGGACAAACAGAGAAGAATAATAGTAGAAGAAGAAGAAGCCTTTTCTGCAACAACGGTTGCAGCCTTCGGGTAACAAGAAGGGATGAAGCTTTGCTTCCCTCCTTCATGTCAACAGCAGCAGAAGCAGTACAACTCAACGAGGAGAAGAGAGAAGCAGCAACCACCAGAGGATGAAGGGGGTGTCTACGCAGGGTTCTCACGCATGAACGACAGTAGCAGCTTGCCTTCGCAGGTTGATTTATAGGGATGGAATGGGTGTAATTCTAATGGCGGTAAGGTCGTATGTTATCTTTCTCCATGCTAAAACAAACGCCGCTTGCTATTTCTGTCTAAGAAAAACCCTAAGGTTTCAGCACAGCCGATACTTGGCAGCGTGGATTCGGTTTGGGTGGTTTATCATTAGTAGGGCCCATGTATAAGTGAAGCCCATGGTTGACTATTGACATGGGTTGACCATGATATTTATAATGCCCATCTATGTTTCAACGTTAAGCCCTTTATCACCTGGGTAAGAGGCTCCTAGTTTCTAATAGGGGAGTCCATCGTGGGTTACATGGCCTTATCACGTGGTATTCATATTGAAACCATGTTTACTATATATACATGGTGGGTTTATATTGAAACCCATGTTTGCTATATAAATGTATATGTGTGTCTTGGTCTAAAGCCCACGTAAGGTTGGGAGTTGGCTTTGATTTTTAACATAGGATCCTCATATATATATATATATATATATATATATATATATATATATATATATATATATATATATATATATATATATCTACATTTATATACATTTCTTTTGGATTTTAATTTAAAGACTATCATATACTATTAAGCCCATTAATTATGCATGCTAAAGTTAATAGGTTTTAACTAAATTAATTGGTAGGACTTTATAACTTTATTTATTTATCTTCCTTATAAATTTCCATTGTTACCTCGGTATCAGAGTCGAGTTCGATCCTATGACTCTTTATTCATCATTTTTTTTGTATCTCGAATGAGGCCCATTTAGTTTCTAGCTTAAGGGTTGAGTTTTATCCCTTTGAAGGATTTATTTATAACCTTTTAATTAATATGTAGGCCCATTATCAATTTAGGCTATTTCCATTATCAAAATTTTATTTTCTATATTTATTTAATGACCAATATTAATATGTATCCTTTAAAAAATTTCGGGGTGCTACAATAAGAATATTGTTAGCATTTGCATGCTCTAAGAATATAAAACTCCAACAAATGGATGTGAAGAGTGTATTTTTAAATGGAGTTATCAAAGAAGAAGTTTTTGTTGAACAACCTCCCAGATTTCAGTTCTCTCCACAACCTAACCAAGTTTTCAGGTTGAACAAAGCCCTGTACGGTCTAAAGCAGGCTCCTCGAGCATGGTATGAAAGACTAACAGAATTTCTGATCAGCAAGGGCTACCAAAGAGGTAAGGTGGATCAAACTTTATTTTCCAAGAGTTCAAATAAAGACCTCATCATAGTTCAGGTATATGTAGATGATATTGTCTTTGGGTCAACTAGCTCTGAACTATGTAATGAATTTTCTAAATTGATGTCTGCTGAATTTGAAATGAGTTTGGTAGGTGAATTAAAGTATTTTCTTGGCTTGCAGGTACAACAGTTAGAGGATGGATGCTTCATCCACCAGACCAAGTACACATTGCAGATTCTCAAGAAGTTTGGCTTGAACAATTTGAAACACATCACGACACCAATGTGTACTAATACCTCACTGGATGTAGATGAGACAGGTAAAGAAGTAGATGCCAAGCTCTATCGAGGTATGATTGGATCTCTACTTTATTTGACAGCTTCAAGACCTGATATACCGTTCAGTGTAGGAATGTGCGCAAGTTATCAATCTAGACCCACTGAATTGCATTTAGCTGCAGTGACAAGAATTTTCAGATATCTGTCTACCACACACACCCTTGGTTTATGGTTTCTTGCATCACACACACTTGATTTAGTTGCATACACATATGCAGATTATGCCGGGTGTAAACTAGATAGAAAAAGCACTAGTGGTCACTGTGAATTTCTAGGTGGGTGTTTAGTCTCTTGGGGTTCCAGGAAACAACATTATGTGGCCCTCTCCACTGCAGAGGCTGAGTACGTGGCTGCAGGGAGTTGTGGTACACAAGTCATTTGGATTAAACACCAGCTTTAGGACTATCAAGTAGACCTGGGGTGTACACCCATTTACTGTGATAATACCAGTGCCATCAATCTAGCCAAGAACCCTGTCTTGCATTCCCGCACCAAACACAGAGAAATAAGGCATCATTTCATAAGAGATGAGGTTTCTAAGAACACCTTTGAGCTGATTCATGTAGGCACTGCTAATCAAATTGCTGATATCTTCACCAAGCCACTAGACAATGACAAATTCACCACATTAAGGAGAGAATTAGGCTTATTTAAATTATCTTAATTGATAATCTCCTGATATTGAACTGTTTTATCTTGGCAAGAGATTGTATGAGAAGCCTGTCCTAATAGTGAGGGGGAGTCCTGAGAGTCTGCTGATTAGATTCCTTTAGTGCATCGATTGAGGGGGAGCTGGGCAGTTAGTGAATTTTTTTTTTTGACTGATTCAAAAGATTGACAAGATGTGTGTCATTGCTGGTTCTCATGATTGAATGAGTGCGGTTCTCTCTCAGACAGTAGAATCTCACTCATCTCTTAAGTCTATAAGTATGTGTTACTAAAGTCCTGACTAGAATCTTTCCTCTCGTAGTCCATCAGAGATCTGGATTAAGTGTTCGAAGTATATCTTCCTACATTGTCAATGATTCCGGTTCAGGCTAAAACTTGTATGTCTTGACATCTGTCCAGAACAACTTGAAATCTAGACTTCAAGATTCATGTCAAAGAAACAGTCCTTCTGGTATTGTCTTCAATCACTTCATAATGGATCAACCAAAAAAAAGGTCTAAGGTTTGATCACTAAGAAACTGGGAGCTTCATCAATGAAGTGAAGTAATTCCCATGTCATGAGGTGTCAAATTCAAAAAAAAAAAGGGAAGAGCAATCTCTGCAAAATAATTTGTGCTTCTGATCATCACAGAGCAATGGTGACAAGGTGGTGAGTAACTGGGGACTCTGGCCTCTGATCAAGGTGTTTCCTCACGTAAAAAGCCACAGTTACTAACTCTGTTCTCTAAAAAGGAGAAGTAATGAGGTACTCACATTGAGTAACTGGGGATTCAGGCCTCTGATCAAGGTGTCTCCCTAATGTCAAAAGTGTGATTTACCAACTTACTCATTGGTCTTATTGAAAAACTCTATAATATCCCTTGTCTCTGTGTAAATTACTGGAATGCTTGTCCTCCATACCATGAGAACACCTTCTCTGCCTTTGTCTTTTGTCGTCTACTGAGTATTGTTATTTGTTCAGCAATGTCTTGCCATACTTGTTCATCCCTGCTCTACATCATATACCCTGTATGTGGATACACTTCCCTCTCATTCTACTTCTCTATTGATTACCAGAGTTCAAGAATCTTCTCTTGTGTTTAGCACCTCACTTATTCTCTTAAGATATGCTCTTGAGTCATTCTACACTAAGAAGCCACTGTACTTCTCCCTCATGTCTCCAGCAATTTCAAATATCCTTCATTTCCTTTTGATGATGTCAAAGGGGGAGAGAGGTCCCTCTGTCAACTGGAAAGAGGTCATCTGAGAGGTTCAGGGCATTGGTTCAGGGCATCTATTGCATCCGAGAGTGAAGCATTTTTGGAGAGAGAAGAGATTCAGAAGATGGTGTTTCAGGGAGAAGTGTCCTGGTTTATCAGTATGCTCTTTTTGGTTTGCTCTTGATTATTTTTGATCTCCTTCTTAATGCCCTGACATTACTTGATTCATAGTGTTGCCATCATCAAAAAGGGGGAGATTGTTGCATCCCTACCATTTTGATGATGTCTCACACTATAAATCAATTTGTTTTAACTATAAATCAACTTGTTTTTATACGGTGCATTTCTTTATTTCTAAGCATGAAGGAGGTCTGTGCTTATAGCATGATTCAGGTCCGTGCATTACATGTTATTTGTCCTTTTGCTTAATGCATATTAAGTCAGTGCAAGTTCTGCATCTCTCACATAAAGTGCTTGCCTCGGTGGAAGTCCATGTTCATGCATAGGGTTCGTTGTTCATACTCTGTCTCTGTGCATTTCTCTAGGTCGGTGCAATTTTTTGGGTCTGTGCAATTCTTGACCAGAATGCATTAATTAGTCTGGTCATTCCTCATCTCAGTGCAAATCCAACTCGGTGCAAGCTTTGTCTTGTACTTCTATCTGCCATCTCGGTGCAGCTCCTGTTTGGACTACATATCCCGACTCGGTGCATTCTTTCACCTTATGAATAACATGAAGTCAGTGCATCTTCTACTGCATTACCATTCTCGGTGCAAGGTTTGATCTGCACCTTGTCGGTGCAACCTTTGGTTAGACGAAGGTATTGGAACTCAACTCGGTGCATACTTCACTTAAGACAAAAATC
Source organism: Amorphophallus konjac (assembly GCA_022559845.1). Classification (NCBI taxonomy): domain Eukaryota; kingdom Viridiplantae; phylum Streptophyta; class Magnoliopsida; order Alismatales; family Araceae; genus Amorphophallus; species Amorphophallus konjac. Next base: position 97,697,008 of record CM040123.1, read on the forward strand.
ATGTTCGGTGCATAGCCAAGCCTTTACAAATCCTTGTAGCAACGAGGTCGATGCTGCTCCTGTTCCAGGCTTTTTAGACTCGGTGCAAGTCCTGTAGAGAGCTAACGTAGTTTGGTGCATCTTCTGCTTCATTTCACATCGGTGTTTCTCTTGCCCGCCTTAGTCAATGCTTATTCCTTTAACTCGGTGCAAACTTCTCTCTCTGGCCAAATAAACTCAGTACAACCTTGTGTTTTGTTGTTTCTTGTCCGAGCATATCTGTTGCACGATGCCACGATCAGAGTCTATGGTCTGTGCTAATGACGTCATACGTTTTCTCAAGTCAGTGCACCTCTCGCACCTGCTCACTTCAACTCGGTGCAACCACTTGTTCACCATGTTGCAAGTCAGTGGAACGGTTGATTTGGGAACTCCTACTCAGTGCAGTTTCTGGCTTCTTACTCCTTACACTGATACGAATTGTTCTAAGTGTGTGACAAATTGTTTATTTCTTCTCTAACAGTTTGTCTGTGCGTTCACCAGGAGAATGGCACGTGATCCGAGGAAGATAGAGGTCCAGAACATTTTGACACGTGCCCCAACCTTTCAGGCAGGAAACGTGGTATCCACACGCCTAAGGTTCTGGATCAGACATATATATATATATATATATATATGCTGAGGAAAAGGGTTCGAGTAGCAGATGGAACAGTTGAAAAGAAGAGCAGCGTGAGAGCAGTGGATCAAGAGAGAAAACCAGAGACTACCCACTCCATCCAAAGCTAAGAGAAAAATTTTTGAGAGAGAGAAGTGATTGTGAATGTGAAGATATGCTTCTACGGAAGCTATATTGTTTTTGCTTTTAGAGAAAATTGTCGTTCATCGATCGTGTTGTTTTCGAGTTTCCTTTATTTTCATTCCATTCTGTTTCCCTCCATTGTCCTTGGAGGAAGAGAGGTTTGATCCTCTGGTTGTGTGAGTTACTTGGGAGTAACTGCACAGGGTTCCCTTTGCGACGTGCAAAGGAAGGGAGATTGGTTCTCCAGTGTTTTTCTTCTGGTTGATCAGAAGACTGAGGAGGGTGTTCCTCAGGGCAAGCTGTATGGCAGCGGTTGTTGCAGACTGAGTCTGCTGTGTGCGATTGAATATTGCAAGGAAACCTTACTCTCCTGAGTAAGGGGTGGACATAGATTGCGGATAGCAATCAAACCACCTAAAAAATTCCCTTTCTCTCTGTGGTTTTGCTTGTTCACATTTGTGCTGCTCTCCATCTATTTGACACATTGCTTCTTTGTGGGTTGCTTTCTCGATCTCATTCCTTGTTTTAGTCATCTCTGTTGCCTGTCTTCGAAGTCTTCTTCACTGTATTTTGAGGGGTTGATAAATCGTGTCTGAGTTTATCGAATTTTGGGAGTGAGCTATTCATCCCCCCCTTCTATCTCACTTTCCGATGTGCGTATCACTTTTACCCGATTTGAACAGATATGAAGAAATAGAAACTAAGAAGTTCAGATCCGCTACAATATTGATTAGATCTATCAAAATCAATCACCACGATAGTTCTTCGGTACTAGGCGGAGGTATGAATCCAAAGATTCTACTCACGTAAAGTGTTATTGCCCTGACAAGACTAACCTTGTCAATTCAAACCCACCTTTCGATATACCAAAAAATCTATTATAGAAAAGATTGATTGTGCTAGATCTGAAATGCAAAACGCGGAAGAATTAATACGCATTAACAATCACACAGAATGGGGGTAGAAGAAATGGACCAAACCACACAATAGACATCGATTTTTAGCTGGTTCGGATGCAACAATGGCAACCTACGTCCACCCGTCACGATCTGTGAGGATTCACACACTATCTTGTAAGGGATTACAACATAAAAACCACACATACGAATCTAAATAGATCCACACACACACACGGATCTGAAGAGATCCACACACACCCACGCACGGATCTGAAGAGATCCACACACACATGAATCTGAAAAGATCCACAGACACTTGAGTTCACATATTTAGAAGGAAATACACACTTGAAGCTCAAGACAAAACAGAAGAAGAATATGGAATGAACTAGCTCAGATCTAGGTTCCCCCTTGATGAAAGATGCAGATCTTGAAGCAAGGTTTGCTTCTCCACTTGATTTTCACTTGAATGGCTTCAAAATGATCTTAAAATGCTTAGAGCTTGATGAAGAATAGCTTAACGAAGTATTGTTCACGTGGTGTTTACAGCAGCCTTCTTTCTCCCTTGATAGCCATCCTTTGATCTCCTTGGATGATTAGGGTTTCTTGACCCAAAAATGTGTTTTTATAACACTTGGGATGGTCAAGGGACATGCCAAGACAGAGATCCACGTTTCCTGGTAGATTAGGAAGCTTTGGGACTCAAAAGTCCTAAAGAGATGGCTGCACACGTTGTGGAATTACAAAGTCAACAATAGTGGGTTTGAAGGGTTTGGTTGACCGAAGTATGTCGGTCGGTCGACAGGTCACTAAGCAACTGCAGACCGTTCAGCTCTGGGGAAATCGGTCTACCAAACTGGAGCCATCTGTTGATCGAACTCTGTAGCCTTCCAGAGTTCTGGGTTCTGAGTAATTTGGTCAACCGACCAAGCTTCATTGGTCGATCGAAACCAGTAAAACCGGCAAAATTACATTTCTAGCCCAAATAACATGTCCACATTAACAAGGCATTCCAATGCTCATTTTGTACCATTCATTTTGAGTTCATTTGACTTATTTTGTGCATTTTGGAAACTTAAACATGTTGAGCAATTGTCATGATGGAAATTGGCCTTAATGCTTTCTTGTGTTCGCTCTTGAGCAAATATGCACGGCACAAGACGGAAAACACATCCGAGGTTTTGTTATCATCAAAATCACCTGGAGAAACTCAACATGCTACACCATGATTCTTGCTAGCATGTTTAAAAGTTATTTTCACGTATGTTATTTTCTTGCCTAAATCTTATAGTTTTGTACTTAAGAATTTATATGTAATGTTCCTACACCTTGTCTTATGATTTGGCATGCCCTTTTCTCATCTCTTTCTATTTTATTAAGTTCACGTATAGCCCGTACTCTGGTACGTTACTATTAGTTACACTTGCACTCGATAGGAACACTTCTTGGACTTGTGATCCTCTCCGTCGGATATTGCTTCTGTCGGACTAGGTGATCATGTTTCAAGGCCTCCGTAAGTCTCCGCGAGCTTGGGATTCCCACTAAGACGTCGAGCTGGTTGTACCCTTAAAATCCAATGGTCTAGATAGCACTTGAGTTTTCTACGTTTTCTGTGCTTTATCTTGATTGTGCCCATCAGGCGACCGCCACCTTCAAGTTGCGGCCCTGGCGCGACCGTCTTATTCTAGGCTTGATCAACTGCGTCGACATGTTCCTTGTCGTGCATCGACTCTGCCTAGTTGCGGTCTTGACTTGACTGCTTTCTCAAGAAAATGGTCTGAGTTTGACTGTCTTCTGCTATCTAGTTGTGAAACCCATGGTTTGACAAAGGGGTTACATTACTCTATTCTTAGATGGTCCTTTAACTATCTGGAACTCCACATATTGATTATTAATAAACTTTGGAAACATAAGAATGTACCATTATGCTGCCAGATTGCTCTCGTAGGATGACCTTGTCTTTAATTCGTTCTTGGCCTCACATGATTCACATTTGGTGCGTTCTCACCTTGGTATTTTCTATCATGAACTTATTGTTGAACTAGTTATTATCGGCCAAACTTTATATTTTTCGTGAAAGTAGCTTGATTTATAACGTGAAGATGCAAGAGCGGGCACGGACAGTGTCCAAGGGCTCGACGCTAGCACCGTCGGTGGATGGCCGGAAACATACTGTACACCATAGGGTATGATGAACACTGGCGTCGCATTGCGTCGGGAGTACTTTTTTTATAAATGGGTGAAAACCACGTGGCTATCTTGTGAAATTTACATGCTTGCTAGTACATTCTTGTTACATGGCTTTCTAGTGCATAGCCTTTTTGGTTATGAAAAGTACATTCTCGTTACATTCTAGTATATTCTCGTTCATTAAAGGCCACATTATAATCTCTTGCTTGATCATGCTCTTATACTTGATATCTCGTATCTCTACATTCATCCTGATACTCATGGTTACTTTGGTTTTATCACGTGTTTTATCGCATTTTACCTTATTACCTTTCTTAGAGCAAAAATGTTAATTACTTAAACGTGCCTTCATGTTGATACTAAGATACCTACTGGGCAAGTGTACTCATTCCCTACTTTCCAATCTTTTCAGAAAATTCTAGTGGATCGGATTCGGATTACTCGAGTGACGGATCCGAGGGCGAGAGTGAGCAAAGATCAAGAGAAGCCCTAGATAGTTCAAGAGTCATAAGTCATATTGTAATTAGGTTCATTCACTGTAATAGGTGGTGAAGTTGATCATGATATATCATCTTTTGTTTTCTTGAGTCTAGAGTTAAAAGAGTCAAGTCAAGTGTCGTTGTAAACCTTGATTATTATGATTCAATAAAGGTGAATTTTTAGTACATCATTTTGTGTTCACTCTTCTATGTGTGAATGGTTAGCGCTCTGATTGTCATTCTTGCTTGAGGCTTTATTTGCCAGCTGTTCATATTCCCGACTTAATTCCACTGCATATCTCGGAGCGTGACAGTAAAGTTGGTATCAGAGCCTAGGCTTAAGTAAGTCCTAGGAAAATGTCATGTCATAGGTTAAGTCCAATGTTTAAGGACCCACACCTATGAACTAGGAAAGAAATTTTCGAACCCACGTGAGAATTGGGTAGAGCCCGGGATGAGATAGTTATTTAGAATTTAATCTTTAGGTAAATCTTCCTAAATCCCAAGCAAATAACTAATTGTTTATTTTCTCTAGAACCTTATTTTTACAATGGTCACGAATCGTGCGAACTGGGAAGCTACGCAACAAACTGTTGCGGGTCTTACCCAGGCCCTCCAAACTATGGCTCAAGCTGGTGCCAGGGACTTACATCGCAACTTCTGGAGTATGAACCCTCCGCGGTTCTCGGGATCGTCTAATCCCGATGAAGCTAAAAATTGGATTGATGAGATGGACCGGATATTCAATGTTATGCAATGCACCGACCAAGAGAAGGTCTTACTCGCCGCATTTCAACTTAATAAGGATACACGTACATGGTGGAAGGCCACTTCGGCCCATCTACAAAATGCTCAACTTACTTGAGAGGGGTTTCTTGGACTCTTCCGAAAGAAATATTTCTTCGATCATGTAAGGGAAAGGAAGGCGGCAGAATTTCCATCCCTTCGGCAAGGTATGATGACCGTAGCGGAGTATGAACTCCAATTCTCGAGGCTGGCACCGTATGCTCCACATCTTGTGGCTACGGAGATCTTGAAGGCAAATCGCTTTATGGACGGATTGAGGCCCATCTTTATAAATCAACTTGGACCTCAGAATATCCATACATATACGGAGATGGTTCACCGAGCCCACCTATGTGAACGGACTTTGGAGAAGGTAGAGAAATTTAGGGGAAAAGATGAAAAGCCAAGCCGAAAATATAATAGGCGAGAGGAAAAAGAAGAAAGGTTTAGCATCACGGAGGATTACGAACCCCGTAATAATAAGAAGAGGTCTCACAATGGAAATGGTAATAGAAAAGGGAATGGCAATGGAAATGGCAAGAGTAAAAGAGTCAAGGAGGAAGAGGAGAGGCAAGTCATGGTGGCGTGCTCATTTTGCGAGAAATTCGGTCATTCGGCCAAAGAATGTTAGAAACGCCTCGGCGCTTGTTTACGATGTGGAAGCTGGGAGCATCGCATGTCGGATTGCCCTCTCATGAAGGAACAAACTTCTAATGGAGGACGAAGGAGACAAGGCCGACTAAATGCCATCTTGGATAGGGAAGGTAAAACGATTGAAGGTACCATCTTGACCTATTCATATTCATCATAACCTTAATTGTTAATGCAACTAATTAACCATAAGTAAAATAGCACTCTCCATAAATCCCATGCAATGAATTTGGGGACCAGATTCTCTTTAAGTGGGGGAGGGTGTAACACTCCAAAAAATTTTAAGATTTTTCTAGAATTAAATAGAATTATCTAATTATCTATTAGGCTAAAATGGCCCATGTAATGAATAATGGGTTAATTTAATTTATTTAATGGTTAAGGCCTTTAACCTAAAAGCCCAATTATTAACCAAATAAATAAGCCCACTTAAATAGGGCCCACAGACTAATTTCTAAGTCCTTTTGGCCCAAGCCCATTTCTAGAGATGTAATTAGGATTATTTCTAATTAAAAAGGATAAATAAAGAGATAATAGAAATATTAGAATTTGAATCTAAGTAAAACACAATTTTTAGGTGAGCCAGGCAAATGGCGGTCTATCGCAAGACCGCCATTTTCAAAAGGCGGTCCTTACTAGACCGCCACTTCCCAGCAGAAACGGGAAATGATAAATCCTAGAAAAATCTAAATTTTTATCCAACCTAAATGCCTAGGATCGAAGTACCCTAGCATCTAAACCGATCTAGGACTCTTGGGGATCGATCCTACTCCAAATTAAGACTCCTATTTGATCTAATCTTTCAGCCCTAGGCCAAACCCTATAAATAGGACCCAGGATCGACCTACGCGAACCCTCGTTTTGGCTCGCATGGTTCGAGTGTAAGATGATATTATTTCAGGTTAAATCATTAGAATATTTTGTTCCCTTTAGTATTGTCTATCACTCTGCCAAATCTCGTGCTAGGAGACCAAGCATCCAGAGAGTTAGAGGGATCGGAAGAAGCTGTTTCTCTACAGAACGCACAGGAACAAGTGTGTTCCTCTGGCAAAGACCCAAAGTTTAGGGACCCTATCAGAGGTATTTTTAAGTTGAACCTTTAGACTTAATTGCTCCCCTCTATGTCTTCTAATCACCCTCCAAATCTCGTGAATTAAGGACGAGAGGTTATGGATTGAGAAGGTCAGGAACTTGCAGTTTCTACGCAGGATGCGCAGCAACTGGGGTGTTCTTCCAGCAAGAAATTTGAAGTTTAGAGCCCGTCCCAGAGGTAGGTTATCTCATGAACGGCTTAACCATCAAGTTAGGAGTAAAAGCCCTCTGATCTTGCTCAAATTCATGCTTTCTATGTTGAGTAATTTATGTTTTCCCATGACTGCGCATGCATGTTCATCACTACATATTATCCATGCACCCCCTTAACCAAAAGATGGAAATTTTTACTTAAATCATGCTTTTTATGCCCCTCTTTGTTCTAAGCACGTCATCATGTCTTACTCTTCTGATTGCTCATAGATTCATGCTTTATTGACCTAGAATAGGCTCTGCATATCGATTTTTAACTTCTATCTGTAGCAGACAGAAGGCAGTCCTGCAGAGATCGCTATATGCAGATAGCGGCCCCCGATAGACCGTTTATTGACAGTAGCGACCCTTTAAAGACCGCTACATGGTTCCTACAACCATATTAAACTATATATATATCCCTAGCATATTTGATAGAACCCATGCCTTAGGCTCCTACTCATGATTAGAAGTTATTTCATGTTACCCATGATCTCTGCTACACAATGATTCTTGCTAGCGTGTTTAAAAGTTTTTTTCACGTATGTTATTTTCTTGCCCAAATCTTATAGTTTTTTACTTAAGAATTTTTATGTAATGTTCCTACACCTTGTCTTATGATTTGGCAAGCCCTTTTCTCATCTCTTTCTATTTTATTAAGTTCACGTATAGCCCATACTCCGGTACGTTACTATTAGTTACACTTGCACTCGATAGGAACACTTCTTAGACTTGTGATCCTCTCCGTAGGATATTCCTTCTGTCAGACTAGGTGATCATGTTTCATGGCCTCCGTAAGTCTCCGCGAGCCTGGGATTCCCACTAGGCCGCCGAGCTGGTTGTACCCTTAAAACCCAATGGTCAAGATAGCACTTGAGTTTTCTACGTTTTCTGCGCTCTGTCTTGATTGCGGACATCAGGTGACTGCCACCTTCAAGTTGTGGCCCTGGCGCGACCGTCTTATTCTAGGCTTGATCAACTGCGTCAACCTGTTCCTTGTCTTGTGTCGACTCTGCCTAGTTGCGGTCTTGACTTGACCGCTTTCTCAAGAAAATTGTTCGGGTTTGACCGTCTTCTGCTATCTTGTTGTGAAACCCATGGTTTGACCAGGGGGTTAAGTTACTCTGTTCCTAGATGGTCCTTTAACTATCTGGAACTCCACATCTTAATTATTAATGAACTTTATACCTTCCTTTCCGTTGGTGTCAATCCCTACATCAACGATAAAACTCACATTTTCGATGAGCGGCTTCGCGCCTAAGCCGCTGCATATTAACGTCAATCTAGACCTTCCGTCTGGGTAGATGGTAAAACCTTATCTTCCTTTGCGTTGGTGTCAATCCCCACATCAACGATAAAACTCACATTTTCGGTGAATGGCTTCGCGCCTAAGCCGCTGCATACCAACATCAATTCGGACCTTCCGTCCGGATAGATGATGAAACCTTATCTTCCCTTGCGTTGATGTTAATCCCCACATCAATGATAAAATTCACACATTTTTGGCGAACGGCTCCGCGCCTAAGCTGTTGCATACCAACGTCAATCCAGACCTTCCGTCTGGGTAGATGATAAAACCTTACCTTCCTTTACGTTCGTGTCAATCCCCACATCAATGATAAAACTCACATTTTCGGTGAACGGCTTCGCGCCTAAGCCGCTGCATACCAACATCAATTCAGACCTTCCGTCTGGATAGATAATGAAACTTTATCTTCCCTTGCGTTGATGTTAATCCCCACATCAACGATAAAATTCACACATTTTCGGCGAACGGCTCCACCCCTAAGCTGATGCATACCAACATCAATTCGGACCTTCCGTCTGGATAGATGATGAAACCTTATCTTCCCTTGTGTTGATGTTAATCCCCACATCGATGATAACACTTATACATTTTTGGCGAACGACTTTGGGCCTAAGCCGCTGCATGATGACATCAATCCAGACCTTCTGTCAGTATAGATGATGAAAGTTCATTCTCCTTTGTGTTGGTGTTTACCCCACATCAACGATAACACTTATACATTTTCGGCGAACGGCTTCGGGCCTAAGCCGTTGCATGCTGACATCAATCCAGACCTTCCGTCCGGGTAGATGATGAAACATCATTCTCCTTTGCGTTGGTGTTTACTCCACATCAACAATAGGCATTTTGACATGTTCGGAAGGCGACATGCAAACTCAAAGGTTACGTAAAAAAATAATATAAAAAAATAAAAAAAGAAGAAGAAAAATGGGGCTTAAAATAGAGGTGCCCCGCTAGACTTGTACAGACATCCTGGACAAGGGCAAAAATTGCTATAACCGGCGAAAATCCGAAAGGGCGCTGCGGGCAAAATTGGGTACCCCGCCACGTGAAAACCTGAAAGGGCACGTGGGCAAAAGCAAGAGGGGGCTGACCCCGGTGAAAACCCGAAAGGGCGCTTGGGTCAGTAATGTGGTCATTATGATATAAAATATGCATGTCTTCCAAACAATGCATCCACCATATGTCCCACCGATGATGAAACTTTCCATCAATCATAAGGCATCATCGCCTGGATCGATGCTAGAACCTATCCGGAATAGACCTTCCGTCTATTCTGATGAAACTTATCCATTTTTCTTACATCGGCATAAACCCAATGCTGATGATGAAACTTTCCATCGATCATAAGGCATCGCCGCCTGGATCGATGCTAAAACCTATCCGGAATAGACCTTCTGTCTATTCTGATGAAACTTACCCATTTTTTCTTGCATCGGCAAAAACCCAATACTGATGATGAAACTTTCTATTGATCATAAGGCATCATCACCTGGATCGATGCTAAAACCTATCCAGAATAGACCTTCCGTCTATTCTGATGAAACTTATCCATTTTTCTTGCATCGGTATAAACCCAATGCTGATGATGAAACTTTTCGTCGATCATAAGACATCATCACTTGGATCGATGCCAAAACCTATCCGGAATAGACCTTCCGTCTATTCTGCTGAAAATTATCCATTTTTCTTGCATCGGCATACACCCAATGATGATGATGAAACTTTCCATCGATCATAAGGCATCATTGCCTGGATCGATGCTAAAACCTATCCGGAATAGACCTTCCGTCTATTCTGATGAAACTTATCCATTTTTCTTGCATCGGCATAAACCCAATGCTGATGATGAAACCTTCCATCGATCATAAGGCATCATCGCCTGGATCGATGCTAAAACCTATCCAGAATAGACCTTCTGTCTATTCTGATAAAACTTATCCATTTTTCTTGCATCGACATAAACCCAATGATGAGGATGAAACTTTCCGTCGATCATAAGGCATCATCGCCTGGATCGATGCCAAAACCTATCCGGAATAGACCTTCCGTCTATTCTGATGAAACTTACCCATTTTTCTTGCATCGGCATAAACCCAGTGCCGATGATGAAACTTCCATTGATCATATGGCACATTGCCTAAATCGATGCCAAAAACCTATCCGGGATAGACCTTCTGTCTATTCTGATGAAACTTATATATTTCCTTGTGTCGGCATAAACCCAATGCTGATGATGAAACTTTTCATCGATCACACAGCACCTTCACCTGGATCGATGCTAAAACCTATCCAGGATAGACCTTCCATCTATTCTAATGAAACTTATCTATTTCCTTGCGTCAGCATAAACCCAGTGCTGATGACGAAACTTTTCGTCGATCATAAGGCATCATCGCCTGGATCGGTGCTAAAACCTAACCGGAATAGACCTTCCATCTACTCTGATGAAACCTTTAAATCCTTTCCTTGCGTCAGCATAAACTCAGTGCTGATGATGAAACTTTCCGTTGATCATAAGGCACCATCACCTGGATCGATGCTAAAACTTATCCGAAATAGACCTTTCGTCTACTCTGATGAAACTTTAAACTTTTTTCTTGTGTCGGCATAAAGCCCAATGCTGACGATAAAACTTCTATCGACCATACGGTGCATCACCTAAGGTCAAATGCTAAAACCTAGTCAGAATAGGCCTTCCGTCTACTCTGATGAAACTTTAAACTTTTTCCTCACGGCAGCATAAAACCAATGCCGACGATGAAACTCCCACCAACCATAAGGCATCATCGCCTCAGTCGAATGCTAAGACCTGCCCGGGATAGACCCTTCATCTATCCTGATAAAGCGTGTCAACCTCTTGCCTTCCCAAATAAACAAATGCTTTCACATCTGGCCCTCGGCCGAAGAACTCTCTGTTCATTCCAGTATTTCAGTTTGGAAACTCTCGAAGCTCCGTCACATGGTGGAGCGACTCCCCCATCCTTTCCCTAAAAGAGTGGGCCCTCTCCTACGACACACGCACAAGTACATTCCTACGGGAGCCACCAAACTACTATTGATTAAAAAAAATGCTCATTCATGGAAGAAAAATGGAGATGAACACCCAAGGCAGTAAAGAGAAGACAATCTCTCATTACAAAAAAGGATAAATACAATTGGGGCCCTTCAAAAGGATGGACTACAAAAGGAGGATTGGCTAAGATTGCCGGAGGATATCCTCGAAATCAAGAAGCTCGACATATGGAGCCGCTCCCAATTCGCGAAGTTGAGCTTTCTCCTCCTGGATACGAGTCATCTCAGTCTGCAAGGATGCCACTTGACCTTCCAGCAAGGCGGTCTCTTCAACACCCTAGGCCTTCTGCAATTTAAGGGCCGTCAGCCGATCATTCATTGTGCACTCGAGAAAGTCCCGGCGATTTACAAATTTCAACAACAGCAACACCCGCTGGGTCCATATCTCCAAAGGGCAACCCAGTGCTTGAAGGCCAATTGTTAGCCGTTCAGCCACTTCCTTCAGCTGGGGATAAGTCGATGCCCGCTAAGATTCCACCACTTGGCACAGCATCTCCAAATTGTGCTAGCCAAAGCCATAATGATGTTTACTTCAAGAATAGATGATGAGATTGGTTATAAAAAGAATGAAGATATCAAGCTATAAGTCAGCACAATGAGCGGGATCAAGCAAGAAGATGTGCACAAAGTATATTGAAGGATACACCCGCAGGCCCCGTGCTGCTTTCGCTCACGCCACCTACTGGTGGGGGCATTTGTTGACATCAAAAAATTTACAGTCAACCAAAACCACGGAAAGCTGAGAGCAGATGGCTAGTATGCTGACGGTCAAATCAAAGATCAGGCTATAATGATGTTCCTTCGAGCTCCAACCATGATAAAAGGACGATCTATCACAGTTTATACCTTATCCGGCTAAAGCCTTTGGAAAAGCTACTGCCTAGTGCGATCGTCATTTCGAACGATCTAGCCGATTAAACCAATCATCAAAGTCAACGAAATTCCAGTCATTCGCATGCAAGGAAAGACCTCCACAACATCATGGAAGAAGCTTGAGGACGGGATTAACATCACCGGCCAGTAAAGTTAGATATTATGTAACAGAAGATTACAAAGGATCGCATCGCAAGGACTTAATAAAAAAAAGAGATATATAGGGCTGTGGTCCATATATATGTGGGCTTGAAAGAGGGCCCATTAACACCAATGGAGTGCCGAGCCCTGTAGTCGAAGGAGGCACGCCGATTGCCCTGGCCGCCGATATGGCAAAAGGCACCCCGGGAGAGTGCCGTGCCGATTGGTGAGGTCTCTCCCCCACCTCTTTATAAGACCCATGTCTTTGACAGTGCAAAGGCAACAGAAGGCGAGACAGTAGAAAAAGAGACGAGACAGTGAGTCTGCTAAGAAGAAAAAGAAAGAAGAGAGAAAGAAGAACATAAGCGTGAGTGGAGGAGATTCAAGGTGGGAGTGTCCGTTTGTCAAATGCCCTTCGGGGCTACATTCTCCTATTTCTATTTTCTGTTCTGGCATTTCTATCATTTTCTTTTGAGTATTATTCTTATTTGATGTTAAGCATCGGTGCAATCCGGTAGATCTTCAAAGGGCTCTTAGCCTATGTTTGTAATGATATGGTTTTCTTTTTATGCCAAATGTATGCATAAGCTTGATCGAATGAAACAAGAGTTGCAGATGTTAGTCCTCTCTCCCCCTATCTCTTTTGTCTGAGCTCACGGATATGTCATGTCTCTGAATATATTTTTGCTGTGAGAAGTATACACATGTTGCTACTCGTGTGAATTCCTTTCCAGTATTTTCCCTGCTGTTTCCTCAACCTCACATCCATGACGAGGGCCCGAGACAGCCTATCTCGTGGCCTCTCACTCATGAAATGGTCAGGGATATAATCAAATCGCCGTTTATATGTTCCAATGATTGATCAGCTCCCAAAGGTTATCCTGAGTGAAGCTTCTTGTTCCCTGGGACGATCTACCTAAAACCAGTTAGCGTCATTTTCTTTTTCTCTCTTCCAAAATCCTTGAATAAAGCCTCAAAGCTCCCAAATCCTCAAAGTCTTCCCCATCGGGACCCCAATTAATCTCCTGGCGCGGTGCTCTCTCGACACTGGCCCTGCGCCGATTTTCAGGCTTGTCGATAACCATGAAGCTCTTCCTCGCGCCGGTTTGCCTCCGCGCCGACCACCTCTCTCCACCAGGCCGATGCCCCTATACTAGTGCCGTCGCGCCGAGTCCCCACCGCGCCGATTCCTTGTGCGCCGATTCCCTCCAAGGCCAATTCCTATGCCCATCAATCCCCTTAAGCTACATAGACATCCGATCATCTAGAAACCTCTGATGAACCCTAAAGCCCAACACTCCGAGCCTTATCATCCTTCATTTAGAACCCGTAATATCTCGAGGAGGAATAATTATCTTTCACTCAAATCCATGGGACCTAAATTAATGGGGTTTACCCCTACATTCTGCCAATTATGATGTTTCTTTTCTAACCCCACTGGCCCATGGACTTCTGCCACTGCATGTTCTCTTATGGTCCCTTTAAGGAAATATCATTAAATACCATGATAAGCGGACATTGTCCCGTCGCATCTCGATCCTTTTGGATCTCGGTCTATGCATGTCTCTCTCTTTGGCTTCCATCTCGGCACTCCGTGGATGGATGTCCTATACTCCACCGGGCATGATCCGAAATAAGGGGAGATGATGTCCGAATGAATTCCAATCTTCTCTATGTTGAATCATCTCCAAACCCCTTGGAGCTAAAGAGGTCTGCCTCTGCATGTCCTCTACTGACTCCCTCTTGGGAATAATAACATTGAATGACGTGGTGGACGAATACTGTCTCGATTTAGTCCCACCTCGTTATATTCGGGCATTGATATGCTCAGATCTTTTGTGGATTCTGTCCCGGCTCTGCGTGGATAGTTTCCTATTCCCACTTGGCATGGTTCAAGATGGGGAGGACATGTTTGTAACGACCCGTGATCCGGATACCGAGAGGAACCCGATACCATTCGAATCTCGAACTGCCACCCACGAGTCCGAAGACTCGGAAGGGTTAAAGGATGGTGTGGAAGTACACAAGTATCATAAATAATTACAGAATTAAAATAGTTTATATAAATAATCAGAAAATTAACTTACATTAAAAAAATTACATGGTCCACAATTTATCACAAGTAAATAATACAACAGTAGAAGTCTAGTCCACAGCTAGTACAGTAACAGAAAGGAAAGTACAACTACACGGGCCATCCCCCGGTTCTGGCAACTGGCAACTAACCCTGGGCACCTGAACCTCACTGAACCTCAGGTGCGCTCTCCTGAAGCCTCGTCTCACCTGAAACACGGTGAAAACACGCAGGGAATGAGCCTCATATAAAACAAGGCTCAATAGGGATCACTCAAACCCCTACCTCGCACAACGAGAAACTGTAACACAAAGTAGCTAAAGCGAGTACAACTGAAACCCTACTACTACTGACACCGAACTCACGGCACTGAAGTCGAGACACACGTCACGGCGATGAAACCATGACCAAGAGTCAGATCGACTAAAGACGAAGGTCACTCGAACACCGCTAAAGTCAGAACCATGACCGAAGGTCACTCAGGTCAGAACCAAGAGTCGCAAAAGCGTCACTAAAGCTAGGACTAAAACTGCAAGTCATACCCTGACAAGAAGAACGATCAGCTTACACCGTGTCACGGCGGTAACCGAAAAGTCACTAGAAAGCCGCTAGAAGTCACGATAGAGTCTCTACCTGACAAGACAGGAATACCTCCCAGACACATACAAGTAACACTGACAAGGGTCTAGTCGAGGTCATGCTCGTCAACACGCATCAGAAGTCCTCAACCTCGTGTGCATACACTGACTAACTGTGCCGCGTCAGGCCCTCTAGCTGGTTCTTCCTCCCGGCCCGGACTCGAGCCGCCACAGTAGGAGGCCCATGGCAACTAGCCTAAAGCCATCTCTCTCGAGTAGCCTTACCACCACTCCTGGGTAGACCAGCACATGCGTACTGGCAAGCTACGACTAGTGGAGGGTCACTGAAGGAGTAGACTCTCAAGTCAATGGAAAACAACGTCTGAACCAGACCAAAGTATAAGGATCATTCCTTGTACCAACACCGACTCACGGTGACACAAGCCAAAAACAACACCTCCCGGGACTCCACGGCACCCTAACACAAGGTCCCCACACGATGCCCAGCATCGGGTAGACCACGGGTTAGAACGCGGATCGAGATCCACTCGACCGGGACTCGTATCGGCAAGAACAACTCCGGTAAGACAAACGTGTGGCGGCCCACTCTTGGACCGCTACAGTGTATGGCGGTCCATTTCACGCCCCGCCATAAGGAGATATAAGCACACACTTGACTGCCCAAATGTCTCACAAGGGAAGCCCGAACCCTTAGAACCACGTGCGGACACCTCACCCGCAACACGTAACCCCAATCGGACACCCACGGGGCAAGGAAACACGGAGTACGAGACCCCTGGAGCCGGGATAGGGCTGGGCAGCCAACCCATGGGTCACCCTGGGTCCCTGGGCTGCCCCTGCCTGGGTGACCAACTCTCTGATCGCCCAGAGGGGTGGGCGGCCATCGCCCTGGCCGCTCACCTGGGCTCATGGTGAGGGGGGCCAAGGATCTGGCTGCCCACACCCCTGGGTCTGGGCGGCCAGACTGCTGGCCACTCAAGGGCTGGGCGGCCAGACTCTTGGCCGCCCAGTCTGGGCCTGGGCGGCCACCTATGTGGTCGCCCACTGTGTTGTGCCCGCAGAAAGAGCTCCGGGGAGCTAATTTCACGCCGGATCACCCCCATGTGGCCGGGAAACAAGGGGAAAACATCCCCAACACATCCAAGCATGGATCTAAGCCCACGGATTCGATCAAAACCCCGAGAAATGGGCGAATCGACTCACAAACCCCAACATGGAAAAACCCTCCCTGGCATGGAATTAAACCACTCTCGGACTCTCCACGGCCTATAAATCGCGGGAAGGAAGGGGAAAAGGGCAGGGATCCGTCACCCTACCTCAAAGAAGGCCAAATCCCCCGGATCGACGTCGATCTTCAAAACCCCCTGGGACCCGAGAAGAAGGATCCAAAGTGTCCGGGATATTACAATGTTGTTGGATTTATTCCATACACGTGTATAATGATGATTGATCATGTGAACGAAGTCGCTAAACAAGCACGTACTGCGGCAGTCAAATTAATATTATGGATTCTAGTCTATTCGTACCTGTCTAACTCTGTGAAGAATAATGTTTCATTTCCTTGCAATCATTTGCATGATGATTAAATAAATCTGATGTCCACCCCCCCACTATGCGTGATGGTGGTCCTCGGACCTAGATTCTCCACCTCGTACCGGGAATCAGGCTAATAAGCCGTAATAAGCTGCATAGTGCATAATCACATACATACACCTTTTATCCTGCATAAGAATGAGTACGACAGTCATATCTTGCTTTGCCCCTGGGATCCTTCTACATTGGCGACTAATCAAGGGTTACCCTTCTTTGGGAGGGTGTAATTAACGTCATAGCCTTTATGGTATGGCGGACTTCTAGTCCCGACCCGAACCTTACAATCGACTGACTAAGTCAGATCGAGTGCACAATAAAATTGTCAAATATGTGACTGGCACGCCTAAATAAAACACTAATAAATAAATAACCAAATAAAATAAAATAAAATAGATAATAAAATAAAATGTGTTCCCACAGTTCTCTGCACTCACAACACCTTTTAAACATCCTCCTACTTTTTTCCACGCCCCACAGGGGTGAAAAAACCACCAACCCCCAGGTATTCACCCTTCCTTTTATGCACTTTAGTTTAATTGCATTATAGATACTACACTAGTCCAAGGGCTTATTGGGTTGTTTTTATTCGTATCTACATTGTTTTGTAGGTTTACAGAGCTTATTGCACGAGGCCCAGCTCTTCTGGCCGGCCAGGAGGGGTGGAGATTCAAAGTTCCACGTTGCTGTTCTGGGTGCTCTTGCGGTCGTTTGGAGAGCCGTTTGAAGATCTCAAGTGGTCTATCGTGAGGCCGTTTGCATTCTATTTGCGATCGTCTGGAAGGCCATTTTCCTTCTGCAGTGCCTGGTTTTCTCTCTCCCGTAGGCGGGTGACTTCACTCAGCTCTTTCCAAGATACATAGTGTAGTTTTACTATGTTATTCACCTTGGCGGCGATCACACTTTTCTTTGTTTGAGTATTGGTCATCTCTTTCTCACTTTCTCTTTATTTTTAGTTGCTCCACACCTACGGTGTGTTTTTTCTTTTACTCTCTTGCTCCACGCCCCGGCGTGTGTTTTTAATTCCTTATCTTTATTTCTGTAGTATTAAGATCACATGCCCACGAGTTTCATGTTGATTGCTTGAGTTAGTGCACCACTTGTTCACACATATTTCATATCTTTCACATGACCATCACATCACAATCAACAACAACAAAAAATATCAACAACCTCTATTTTTTGGCGATCACGGTGGGACATCTAGTGCCAATCGTGCTGAGTTTCTGTTTGACCTGCTGTTCTTAGTTGTTCTTAGTTGCCCTTGTGTTTTTCTCGGTTTTCCTGTTTATTCCCTGTTGTTTGTTGCTCTCTGATTCCCTGGCGGTCTCCTCCCTGGCCGTTTCTGGCTTAAAAGCGGTCTAGCGATAGACCATCTTATCTTCTTAGCGATCTCCCATACGACCGTTTCTCCAGTTATAGACACGTACACCGAGGTTGCTGTTATTTCTACAATTTTTGACTGTGTTTATTACTCCTGGGTGCTATCCGGTCTCCTCTTTCTTGTGGCATATATTCACATCATTATTTGCATATTGTTTGCTAGTTTCTAGGCTAGAAATTACATGCACTCCGGTGCACATAGGATCATTCATCTTTCATATCATAGTTGCATTCCCACCATGGTGTGTGATCCTCTCGCCTCCATATTCCTTGGGGTCGACTAGGTGACCACATTAGGGACCTCCATAAGTCCCCGCGAGCTGTGGATTCCCACACGGTCGCCGGGCCGGTTGTACCCTTGTCACCCCGTGTCCAGGTTGCATAAGTAAGGGAGAGTTTACACCTAGAGTTAACCAAGTTCCTGATATCCTTCCCATTAGGGACCTATTGTTGGAGAAAATATTTTAATTCTAATCATTAAGGTTCTAAAGGAAGAGATAAATAAAATTCATAAATCATCATAATTTGGTTGACTTTGGCTTCCTCTTATCCCATTCTTATTTTCATAAGTTTGAGGTCATCTTGTCTAGTCACTCATTTGTGGTTGTTTGTGTTGTTTGTGTTTTGTTTTCAAGGGTGTCACGTTGCATGTGGAGTTGCTTTCGATCCTTAGATTCATCTCCTAGGGCCAATTCCTCTTTCACATCTTACTCCAATCCTTTGTTCGAGTCAAACATGTCTCCCTACGATCTTCCCCGTACCCATGAGGAATCTCTTCCCCAGAGTCTCTTAGAGGACCCGCCCAGGGTCATCCAACTTCCATCAGGAGAAGGGTCTGTCCCTCCTCCATCCTCTGTCTCCATGGGGGGGGGGGGGGGGGGGGGGGGGGGGCGCAACCCTCTCTTTCCACCAATAATCCCACTAGCCACATCTTGCAAATGATGGCTCAGTTGGATCCGACCCAACTTTAGGCCCTTTATCAGACCTTGCAGGGGTCTAGCGCCCCGTCCCCCACAATTGCACAGGGTCTATCCACTACCTCCATCTTTCAGTCTAGGGTTGACGGGCCCGGGGTTCCACCCATTCCAATTGATCTTACCCTGGTTCAGCCTAAGATCCTTCAATTCTTCAGTCTAGAGGCAGGCCAGCCCTCTGGATCGATCCCTCAAGTCCTTGATAAAGGGAATACTGTCATTCCCTCATCTACCCAGACTGATTCTTATAGGACCATTCCATCGGTGCCACAAGTTCTAGTTGGCCCGGCCGAGTTCGCTCCCTCTCAGCAAGGGGCAGCCCATGTCCACTCCAATTTGGGTCATCCTTCAGCCCAATATCCTTCTTGTGGGCCTCCCCCTCCTTCCGTCTACTCTTCGGCTCCTCGGCTTGAGCTTACTCCTTTCACTCCACCTACTCCATCTCGGGAGTAGGAATTCCTCGATAAATGGGATGCCATGCAACAACAACTCGACTTTCTTCAAAAGCGAGTTGGCCCATAATCCTTGGCCGACATTCCAGTTCCCACCTTCCACAACATTCGATTCCCTCCTCAATCTGAGCTCCCCACATATCGCAAGTATGACGGGAACAGCAATCCTTTTATTCATGTAAGGGATTTTATATATGAGTCGGCGCAGTTTCAGTATGATGATCGCCTTATGGCGTATTTATTTCGCCGGTCTCTAGATGGAGTTGCACTAGAGTGGTTCTATGCTTTTCCACTAGAAGACGCCGAGAGTTTCAAGGTTGTGAAGGAGAAGTTTATTCAAAGGTTCCAGGACCGGGTCAGCCCGGAATATTCATTCACAGATCTTGTGGCCAAGAAAATGAAGGCAGACGAAGACTTTGCTACATACGCTGACAGATGGAGGCAGATGACTGCCCGTGTGTTGGGTCACATTCCGGAGGAGGAGAAGGTCAAGTTGCTCATATCCAATGCTACCCCCACTTTCTGCAACATATTGGCCATGAATGATATTGCCAACATGCACCAACTTTTTAGCCGGGCAAGATTTATTTAAACCCAGTTCAAGGACTCCCCCATCCATTCTCTCTTTGAGGCCCAAAAGCCCAAATACAATAAAAATCCTCAGGGGCCCATTACCGAAGGAGTCCAAACCAATGAACAGGTGCAAGCCGTTGCATTCTCCTTTCCTAACCAGTCCGCTCCGCTCAGCTTCCCACAAACTCCACGTAATCCTCAATTCTCCACCCTTCAAAATCCTCAACCCATTTTCTCTATTCCACCAAACACCCAGCCTACCTTCCCCGCTCCACCAAATGCCTTCCCTGCTCTACAACAGTCGCAACAACCGCCGCAATATCACAATGTCCCTCTACCCAATGGCTACACCAACAAACACCCGGCTTCGAAAAGAGCACAATATCCTCCTCTGCCCGAGTCCCTCACAGACATATTCTCCGCTCTCATGTCGATAAGTGCAATTCAGCTCCCTCTAGAACGGCCTAACTGGAACCCGGCCATTGATCAGTCTAAATACTGCATGTTCCATAGGCAGCCTAGGCACACCATTGAAGGATGTTTTCAATTCCTAGACCTAGTATACGACCTACATGAAGGGCAGCGCATTGATTGGGTCGAGATGCATAAGGCCATTGTTGAGATAAAAGAAAAAAGAAGGCAAGCGCCGAGGCAGCAAGTGCATCAGCAACAACCACCGTAGCCACAGCCGCAACAGCAGCAACCCATTCAGGACTTGGGGATCCACCAAAACCCCATGCCAAATCATCCGCCCGCTCCACAACCCCAGCCACCGGCATCGGCTCAGGTTAATCTTGTCCAACCCCCGGCTCTCGACGCCGGGTGGTCCTACGACGATGAAGCTCCAATACAGCGGCTCATGGCCCTCCACCATAATTACCGCAACCTTTCTTCCCCCGTCATCCTCTCGCCTAACCGCCAAACCCCTCCATCTCCTGCAATTGCCAAACCTTTCATCCTACCAATCACTTCCTCCGTTATTCCGCCTATCTCAACTCCACCGCCAGCGCCTACCTATGTCATTACTTCGTCTCCACTTAACTCTTCACCAGTCATCCTCCCTCCGCGACCTGCCATCTCTACCACTACTCCTATCACCTCCATTACTTCCACTACACCCTCCACCATGCCATTCATCCACCCCGTCGGGCCCATTAAACTGCTAATCTCGAGCCCATCTGACGCTGTGCTGGCCCAGAACCTTGCCCTATGAAGCGGGCATTTGTTCCACAGAAATTATCCTTACACTAGTGCACCTGCACCCAATCCCCAGTCCTCACAACAGGCTACTGATCAGGAGGAGGCAGATCCACTACCGGGTACATAATATGATTTGCTCCATCATCTGGACAAGGTGCCTGCTAAAATCTCTGTGCTGGAGTTGATCAAGAGGTCCACACTTCACCAAGACGCACTTCGTAATTTTCTGCAGAAGGTTATATTAAACGAGGACATGGCAGTGGACAGCTTACCGACAGCCCTGACTACCATTTCCAAGGGTCCGGCAATCACATTCTCTGAGAATGAACTAGCACCTCCCGAGGACCGACAGAGGCCGCTATGCATTTCTATCATCCTAAACAAAGTAAGCATAGACGTGGCGTTGGTAAACACAGGGGCCTCTATCAATGTCTGCCCTCTCAGCACTTTAAGGGCCTGCAACTTGTCAGAATATTTACTAAGGCTGACCCCGACTACTATTGCAGCATATGACAATTCCAGAAGAGCATGTGTAACACCCGGAATATTTTCTTTACTAATTAAATAGCATAATGACTAGTTTTTTTTGATTTTCCAATTAGATCAAATTTGAGGTAATTTATAAAAATATGGAAAAAATTATTTTCATAAAGAGACCGAAGTGTTTAGCAATAATGATAACTGGGCCATACTCTAATAAAAATGGTATTCGGTCGAATTAAGGAATTTTAGCTGATATTCGTCACTTTTATTGGGTTAATCTAGATTGATCGAATTCTTGCCTAATTCTCGACCATTAGATCCAAAACCAGGCCCAACCGATAGGTTTACCCTAGTATCCCGTTTTTCCTTCGAAACCATGGCCTCTAGACCTTTCTAAGGGGCGGCGGCGGCGTGGAATCGGTCAAAGGCCGAAGATTTCATCGTTTCTATTTCCTTGGACTCTTGAGTCCAATTCGATCTCTAGAAGCCTCTTCAACCACTTGAAATAGAGGGCTTTTGGGACCCTACGACCCTGCTTGACGATCCAACCGGCGGTGCGAGGTTTCGTGGACGAACCTAGGAGAATTTTGGAGTTTGGCGGTGGCGCATTTTAGGGTTCCCGCGAGCGCGTCCCCTCTTTTCTTCTTCGATTAAGGTAGGTTTCTCTCAGGCCCAATCTAATTAAATAACATGGATAGATAGATCTCGTCCTTATCTTTCTTTTGAGTCCAATTTGCCCAATTTTGGCTGTCTAATTTGGGCGTATTCCTAGTTTTATGTAGAGCATGCAGTTAGGGTTTTTACTCACGTTCTTTCTGTTTAATTTACATCAAGTAATCGTAGTAGAATCTTTAAATTGACCATGTCATGATGTACGTTTTTAAGTTACCTACATTTTAATAGTAAATAGCCTAATTTTCATGCTATATCTATGTTTTAATCATGCTTTTATTGGACCGGTGTCTTGTTTTTCACGTTCTGGGCTCAGGTTGGAAGAAACGGTTGTTCCAGGGACCGCCAGGCGACTAGCGGCCGTACGATAGATCGTTTCTGGCCATTGAATTTTATAATGAAAAAGGGGTTTTCCAGTGCGTAAGCGGCCCTTTTCTTGACCGCTTATGGCCTCTAGTGGCCTGTTCTATGACCGTTTTCTACCCTATTTCAGTGGCATGTTTTAAAATATACTGGCATGTTATATCTGGTTAGTACAGTTGTTGGTCAGGGTTAAACGCACTAAAATTAGGGCTTATGGAATACATAAACTAAGTGAAACTCTTTCCTTAATAATTGCTCCACTCATGTCCATCTTTCATATCTTTTGTGATATTTAAGAAAGGAAATAGATTAATGCCTTGTTAATGGTTTAGCTTAATTCTTATACCTGTCATGAATAAATTTAGAATTTGTTTTAAGGTCATACCACTCTAGTGGAAGTGATTGGACCGATTGCGTTCATTTTCCGCTTGATTTGTTAGCCTAAATCTTGAGCAATGAATGCCTCTCCGTCGGATACTCCTTCTGTTGTGCCCCTGTGTGGTTTTGATGATGGCTGACACACCATGAGTCACACTGATTTGATGATGGCTGCCACACCATGAGTCACACTGAGTGCGTTGACGCAGTTGGAGATTGGGTTGACGCATTGGCTGTCTGTTCACTAGATGCGTTGACGCTACAAGGACACTGCGTTGACGCAGTAGTTGATGGCTTACTTGCTGCGTTGATGCAGTGGTACAGCTGGGTTGATGCCATGCTGCTTTGCCCCTTTTTGTTGCTCATTAAGTCTTAAAGTCTGTACAGGGTAGTTCATGCATCACTCTATTTGCCAAGTGTATACATCAGTCAGCATTGCATCTTGTTCATGGAGTCTATACATCCACCGTCTATATTAAGCTTCAAAGTCTGTTCATCCGATCTTCTCATTTGTGCTGAAGTCCATACATTGGTGGCTAAGTATTTACACTGTCTCTTGGCTCATTGGTCTTCAAGTCGATACAGAGTCTTCATCTTCTGAATTCTGTACAGCGTTCAAGCCTATACATCGGTTGCTTTGAATCTGGATGATCAAGTCTGCACATTGGGGGCTTTTCCTACGTTCTGGCCAAGTCTATACAGCCTCATCTTTACCTTCGTTCCAAGCCAAAGTCTACACATTCGTTTCATTGGCAAAGTCTATACATCATGGCCTTGAACTTTCAAGTCTGTACACTCTTTATTTCATGAAGTCTATACATTGGCATGCAGCGTCTCATGAAGTATGTACATCCTCTTCAAGCATTTCAAAGTCTATACATTGTTGAGCGTCTCACTGACTGTCTCATGCAAGTATATACATTGGCATATGCATTCACTGTAAAGTCTATACATTCATAGCGTCCAGTGTCTAGAGTTTCATAAAGTCTGTACATTGGAAGTATGTACAACGGACTGTTACACGCATCATTCCAGTTGTCTTCGTGTCGTTATTTGTTCCATCGCGTGCTGAACACTACAGCACCTCGTGCTGCTTTCTGTGCCACCTCGTGTCGCTCCATCTATGTCACCCCTATGTCTTCGAGTCTTATTTTCGGCCGTTTTACTTCGAGTCTTATATATTCGTGTTGTTTTTTCCAAGACCCCGTGTCTTTCTTGCTTTGTGACCACACTTCGTGTCGGTTTCTGTTTTCATCTTTGAGTTGTTTTCAGCCCGTGTCGTCCTCGTTTTCGAGTCATTTTCCTGTGTCTTCAAGTCATTTTAGTGTAAAGTGTCGTTTCACTTTGTGCCGTTCCCTTTGATGTTTGATATTTCGTGTTGATTCTCGTATTGATTCACCGATGACCTCGAGTCAACTTAGTCGTTTTGATTGGTCGTTCTTCGTGTTATTTCTGTGTTTGTGTCTTAGTGTTGTTTTTATGTCTTCGTGTTATGTTTGTGTTTGAGTCTTCATGTTATTTCTGTGTTTGTGTCTTAATGTTGTTTTTATGTCTTCGTGTTGCTTCTTTCTATCTTCGTCCAGGTTTCCTCTGATCGCGTGTTTTACTACCGTTTTACTCCGTGTTATTTCCTTCTCACCTCGTGCTGTTCTCATCTGACTTCATGTCGTTCTCTTTGTAGTGTTAGCTTTGTTAGTGTGGTACCTCGTGTCGTTCTCTCTTTATCTCGTGCTGTAGTCATCTTATGTACCTCGTGTCGTTCTCAGTATAGTGCACCTTTTGTTGTTCCTACTCACCTCGTGTAGCTTTAGCTTGAGTGTCAACCGACTTATTTCAGGTATATATATATATAGAGAACCCTGAGTATTAATGGTTTTAATCTTTTTGCAGGAGAAGAAGAAAAACAAAAAGAAGAAGGTGGTCCGAGGAAGAATATTCCCCAGTGACTGGGCTGCACGTGATCCCATACTAAAGGAACCAATGCTATAAGGGCACGTGGAAAGAAGGTTCTGGATCGAGTGTGGGAGGCACACGCATTCTGTACCTTATCCACCTGCTGCTGCTATATATTGAAGCCTTCGTCCACAGATGAAGGTTGATCGAAAGGGAAAATGAAAAAGAGAAGATAAGAAAGGAAGATCGAAATGCAGAGAGTGCCTCCACGATACAGAGAATAGAGAAGAAGAAGAAAAGAAGTGAGAAGAAGGAGAAGGCAGAAGCAGTGAGAAGAAGAAGAAGAAAGAAAGAAGAAGAAGAAGAAAAGAGAGTTCGTGCTGGGAGAAAGAGAGAAGCAGAAGAAGAAGCTCCTGCTGGACCGTGGATCAAATCCAGGCCAACCAGCTCCTACGAGAGCCACATTTGATTTTATCTTTTCAGCTTTCTGTTGCTGGGTTTTTATTTTTCCTTTGAACTATTCACTTGTTGTTCTTCCGATCCTCTAGTGTGAGATCGGGTTCCCTCCGGTGTGGAGGAAGAGAGACTTGCGTCTCTGGTTGCCCTTGACAGGGTGTCATCGGTTGTTTCCCTCCGGGTTGGAGGAAGGGAGATTTATCTCCGGTTCTGGGCTTGTAGGTTCGAGTCCAGGGGTCCCTCCGGTTGGGAGGTAGAGAGGTCCAAGACCTCTAGTCTGCAGGTGACTTGGGTCACTTGTGCTGCCCTCTAGGTTTCAGAGGAAGAGAGACTTGGGTCTCTAGGTTCCCCTCCGGTTTGGAGGAAGGGAGGATTGGTCCTCCGGTTCTAGTCTTGTGGGTTGCAAGACTAGGTGTTCCCTCCGGTTTGGAGGAAGAGAGACCGTGTGTCTCTGGTTTCCTAGTGGCTGGGAGTCACTTGGGGTGTCCCTCCGATTGGGAGGAAGAGGGGAGGTTGTTCCCCTGGTCAAGCTGTTTGGCAGCATTTGTTGCAGACTGAGTCTGTTGTGCTAGTGTTACTAGTGGAAGCCTCACTCCGGTTGGGAGTGAGGGGTGGACGTAGGTCTTTGGACCGAACCACCTAAAAATCTCTTGAGTAGTGGTTTATTTGTGTGTTTTGCTTCTGCTAGATGATTGATTAGGAGCGCTCCAAGTGTCTCTTCATTTGTTCAATTGAATTAGTTTCTATTCTGGTATTGTGTTTAGCTTCCGAGGTTTTAATTGGGTGATATTGCTAGCAGGATACATTCACCCCCCTCTGTATCCAGGGCTTGCACCCTAACACCTTCCGCCGGACTAGGTGTTCTTGTTTCAAGGCCTCCGTAAGTCCCCGCGAGCCTGAGATTCCCACTAGGATGTCGGGCAGGTTGTACCATTACAGCCTGTACCAAGGATTTCATGATGGGCAGACCAAGTTGTTGGACCTGCTTGTTCGGGACAACATGCGGTCGTGCCTAGGACCGCAAGCCAACCCAAGCGGCCATATCTATGACAGTTTGATCTGTCTTTGGGCTGGTTAGTAGGTCCGACCTGATACGATTTAAAGTCACTTTTAAGCACGATTTTTTTTGCTAAATGAGACCTCCCACTTGACCCTGGGATCGAGGACCATACCCCGGCTTGGTCCAGTCATACCTCTGGTCAAGTAGGGACCTATTTCAAATCGATTTTTTGATCTCCGGTGGTTTGGCTTCTTAGCAGTCACATCGGAGACCGTTTTCAGCCTGCATGCGGTCCAACGATAGACCGTTTGTGCGTTCTAGCTTGACCCATTGAGGCAAGCGTGGGCGGGAATGAGGCTGTCATGTGTTAGACCGTTTAGTTCCCCTTGCGGTTCCCTATTGGGCTGTAAGCAGTCCCTGATTTAGTGCTTTTCTTCGTGATTCTTATGATGAGTAAATGATTGCGATAGTCCTCCGGGACTATTTTTCCTATCCTATCATCTATTAAATTGGGCCAGTGAGCCTGTTCTAGTTCTTCCTTCCAAATTTATTTGGGAAATTCATGATCTTAGAAGATGGGTTTCATGAGCTTAATCTTGGAACTTCATGGCCGAATTACTTGAATGTCTAGACAATTACTCAGGATCGATGGTCCACTTAACCAATGCCAAGGCATCATTAAAGGGCCCAGTCTAGTCCTGGGAGGAGCGCCCGAAAATACTTGTGTCCCGGGGAGTTTGTAATGACTAGGTGTGGCATTGCACCGAGTGCTTGTTAAACGCGTGATCTATGACATTCATTCAAATCTTTCTTGCTTGGAAAACTCTTGACTTGTTGTACTTGCGTGCTTGTCGGTCAATCATTTGAATGTTATCTCTACAATTCATTCTCTAAATCATTTTGTTCATTTACTTGTTCAGTTATGTTCAATTCTTATATCAATGAATATGTAAAATGGTTAATTGCTTAAACTCTGCCTGATGATAGAGTGTAATTCCTACTGAGCTTTTGCTCACCCCCCTTTGTTTCCAATCCTTTTCAGGTAACATGGATGAGGGTGTGCACACCGATGGGAACGGGAGCGAGTAGCCGTGGGCGAGCCTTTTAGTGTGTTTGAGTCAATGTCCTAGTTATGTTGGGCCAAGATTGATGTAATTTTCCTTTCTTTTAGTCGATGTAATAGATAGTAAAGTCCACAAGAGTCGTTGTAATACGTGTGACCTTGATTATTAAGTAAAGTTGTTTTTCTTAATTTATTATTGGAATCTTAGCCGATGTTATCTTGTGGCATCAATGCTCTGATTGACATGAATGATTATAACTAACGCGTACCAACTTTCCGCATCGGGGCGTGACAGTTTTTATGGTATCAGAACCTACGTTTTCTAAGTCCTAGGTATCTAAGTGGTGTCATAGAACCCATAAACTTGTTAAAGTCTAAGGTCCAACCTGGTGAGATCGGGTAGAGATTTGGGTTAAGTTAATTAATGAACTCTAAAAGATTCCCGCTAGATTGGTTCTAACTTATCTTCTTGCATCTAGGAACTCGTTTTGATGGCAGCTGAACGCGCACAATGGAGGGATATCCAACGCACGGTGTAGGGTTTGACTTAGGCCCTCCAGCAAGTGGCACAAGGTGGAGCGGCGCATCAAGGAGCTGGCAATCTCCATCGGAATTTCCAAGGTTTGAATCCCCCTCGATTTGGCGGTTCTACGGACCCAGACGAGGCCGAGCATTGGCTGAAAGAGATAGAGCGAGCTTTTAGAGTTATGTAATGCAGAGACCAAGGCCGAGTTCTTTTAGCGACCTTCTAGCTAGAATGTGATGCACGTGCTTGGTGGGAAGCCGTGGAAGCTACATTGGGCAATAGGCGTGCGACGTGGGAAGAGTTCAAAGAACATTTTAATAACAAGTATTTTTCAGATCGTGTGCAAGAGAAGAAAGCGGCGGAGTTCCCTGCCCTAAAGTAGAGGAGTTTATCTGTTGCCGAGTATGAGGCACAATTCGCCAGATTGTCCCGTAATGCGACACATTTGGTATCTACTAAGAAAATGAAGGCTAAGCGATTTTTCAGTGGTTTGAAGCTTCAGTATATTAACCAGTTGGCACCTTTGGAGATCCAAACTTATGCCGAGATTGTAAGGAAGGCTCAAGTTCTGGAAGATACCATAGAAATGGCTGAAAGGATCCGAGATAGGAACTCTAAGAATGAGCAGACCACTAGTTCCGGGAATTTCAAAACCAATAATGGCAAGAAGAGGCCCAATGGTGGGTCTGGTTCGTGGAAGGACAAGAAGCCAAGAAGTGATGACAAGAAGATTAGTCAGGTTGCTTCATCCGAGGTTCTTTGCAAGTATTGTGATCGCCCGGGTCACAAGATGGAGGAGTGTTGGCGCAAGCTAGGCGCCTGTTTGCGTTGTGGGAGCAAGGACCACCGTAACCCTGAGTGTCCTCTTCTGTCAAATCAAGTTACACCAGACAGGCAACCCGGAAGCCAAAAGCAGCAGGGCAAGCTCCAAGCCCTTCAGGAGACCGAGACAGAAGCCACCGAGGAGGGTGGATTGGTTGAAGGTATACTTGTTGTTTTCGATAGGCCAGCATTTGTTCTCTTTGATACAGGAGCAACGCTTTCTTTTATTTCTCAAAGTTTTACCAAGTCTTTATCTGTGAAACCTGTGTTGATGAACTTTTAATTGGAAATATCAACCCTGTGAGCGACGTCACGCGGATGTTGCGGCGAGCGGAGCGCGCGGGCTCGTTTTGCTATGACAAGGAAAGAGGGAGAGAAGCAGAGAAACCACCACGGGAGATTGCTCCGATGGGGTAGGCAGAACAGATACAATGTAATAAAATGCGGGGATTAAACGGCCATAGCGGGAAATGACTCTCCGTGACCTCGGGGGATGGGAATGGTGCAGAATTTAAATGACAGTAATTTAAACGGCCATATCGGGAAGTGACTCGCCGCGACCTCGAAGATATGAGAATAGCATAGGATTTAAGTGACAAGAATTTAAACGGCCATAGCGGGAAGTGACTCGCCGCGGCCTCGAATATATGAGAATAGCATAGGAGTTAAGTGACATGAATTTAAATAGCCATAGCGGGAAGTGACTTGCTGCGGCCTCGAAGATATGATGTGATCGCCAGGGGCCGAAGACCCCAAAATAAGAAGAGTGATCGGGTTTACCTCAAAAGCAAGAAATGGCGGGTTACTTCTTCCTCCCCCTTTGGCAGGCCGATGGAGAGGGCCTTCTTTAGTTACCCTTGAGAAAGAGGAAACAGATAGATAACAAATGAATCAGAAAAATGACAGCGTAGTATTAGTCCCTTGTGATGAAAATGGTGAGATCATGGCGAGACACACACCTGGTTGGTGTTGTTTTTAAACCCCTCTCGGACACGAGTAGGAGAAAAATGCTATGATGGATGGAGAATCATGCAAACGTGCATAAAAATAGATCTCTCTTATGAAGTGAGATGACGGATGACGAGATGATGCATGCAACAGAAATGACAAAAGAGAGTGGGAGAGAATGGCTTATTGAAGATGCCGATGCTGGGATCTGGCGGAGCTTCGGCAACGCGGGGATGACGTGGAAGCACGGTGGATGGAGTTAGCCTTCCTCTCGCGAGTGCGGGCACCCGAAAATCCGGCATAACCTCCTCCTGCAAAACCCACAGGTTAGAAAGGGGATCCGACAGAGTTTCCCTCTCCTCTGTCGGATCTGAAGCTCTTAATCGCCTCTGGTTTCGAGGGAGGGGTCCTCTTCTTATAGGGGAAATTTTTATGGGCGCGTCTTGGGTCCGGGACGCGTTCATGTTGAGGCGTCCCGTTGACCAGATGCTTCAACCAATTTTTTATAATTTTTTATCTTATTGGCGCATCTAGGCTTCTGGACGCCTCAACTTGAGGCGTCCAGGACCCCAGACGCGCCCATGTCTGCCCATCGAATCGGTGCCGAAAATCGTCGACAGCAGAGAAAGCGAGTGGTTTCGACGCGTACCCGTGACTCCTAAACCGCGTCTAGGAACAAAGACGTATTTATGTTTGGATTTATTCGAAACGTCAAACTAAACGGCCGGAGCGGCGCCGCCTGCGCGCTGCACGAGGCTCTGAAGAAGGCGTCTTGGGTCTAAGACGCCTTTAAAAGAGGTGTCCTACTCCCCTGCCATTTTCAAAAGGATAAAAAAGGTTCTAAAAAATATATAAATAATAATAATAAAATATTTCAAGAAGGCATCTTGACAGGGTGACACGTTTAAAAAATGCCAAAAAAATATTTCAAGAAGGCGTCTTGGCAGGGTGACACGTTTAAAAAAATGCCAAAAAAATATTTCAAGAAGGCGTCTTGGCAGGGTGACACGTTTAAAACTTTTCACGGAAAAATTCAGAAAAATGTAAAAAAATCAGAAAAAATAGGAAATCACCAAAGTAATTAAAAATGTGAAGGCCACCATGGGGTATCATAGTGTAATATGAGATTTACTTATGGTAATGTCAAAAATAGCATGTCTACAGCTGTCCCGCCTTGGCGTCTGCTTTGAAAGGGAGTGGCACATAGTGGAATGGCATAGAAGTGAAATGAAATGGAGTGAGAGCGGACTGAAAAGTAGATGCCAAGGTGTGATGAGGCACGCTTTCAATATTATGATTTGGAATCTTTTCAGAGTTTCAATGAGGTGACCTCGAAGAAGGTCTTTCAAATTCAACAATTGTTTGGACGGAAATCAAACAAGGAAGGGGAACATGTGCGCTCAGGCACAAACAGAAAAAGGGACCAACTTCTCTGTGTGGAAGTACCTAGGTCGTCAACCTGCAGGTTTCACCTTTGGGAAGCGGTTACCAGCCAATGTGCAAGTGCTGCGGCCAAGGTGGGTCAAATGGAGTAAAAGTAAATGAATATTTGAGTATCAGTCCAAACAAGGGTCTCTTTTAGAAGAACAGCCCAGGGTTGTCTCAAGGAAACTCAGTACTCCATTCGGAATGGAATATCTCATATTATAAGAACTTAAGCATAGCGGCTTTCACAATCGAATTACTTTGAATGATCTTCGCAATGGAATCAAAGTCCTACATGAATGCATGCTGGGTTTAAAGGAAAACTTAAAATAAACTAAAATAGAAGATAGCCAAGGATAATATTGTCAAGTTGCTAAGAATGGGTTAGGATACCAATTCAGTGAGCTGATACTGAGCCGGAGCTCGTTTATCCATGCACCGACTCACTGAACGGACCCATCATCCCCGTGCTATCACAACTTAACGGCCTATCCGTACAACTCAAATTCCTCTGAAATCATCACTGTTTTTGTTGAAGGGGAACTCAAATTCCAGATTCATTCAGGTCGTAAGGTCCTTGACGTGTTCTAGTAGCGTAACTATCATATAATATAATGCATGACATGGTGGGACCAGTCACCGAATGGTGGCACATGATGGGACAAGGTGGGACAGCAGCGCCCCCTTGGCACAGTAAAATAGAATTATTTCACAAATAGCAGAATTGCACTCCACTTGTACAAACAAATCAAAATGATTCATAGAGGCAGGAGAATACACAGCACAAAGAAGGGTTTATTTTTATTTTATTTTTTTTGTTTGTTTTTTTGTTGTTTTTAATCTTTATTTTTTGTTTTTGTTTTTTTTATTGATTTTTTGGGTGGAAGCGTCTAGGCGCGAAGACACGTTCTATTATTTAAATTCAAAATTAAACCACCGAGAGCGGCAGGGCGTCTCTTCTTCTTCCTCACTTCGCCCGCAACTGACTCTTCTTCTCGCCAAAGTTCGCTCACCTTGCTTCATCCTTCCCCACCCTTGATCTATGAAATACGGCGAGCCGAACCGTGGTGGAGGGAAAGGGGGGCAAACAATTCCTCGCCCGAGGAGGGTCGTGCAAGAGCACGAAGAGGCGAAGGGCTTCCTTTGGCCATTGAGGGGGCCGTGAGGCCCTATGGCGCGGAGGGAGGCGAGCATGGCCCGATAGGCTCCTCGATCTCCACTTCCTTAATTTGTTTTAGTTTTGTAACGAGCCGTGTGAGAGGGGAAGAGGGTTCGGTGAGTGTGATTTTTGAATGATGAACGCGTCTTTGACAAAAGATGCTTTTTTTTTTACTGATGTGGGCCCTCCTTTGGACGTGCAGGATATGATAAGGACCCTGGGCTTGGCCGATGAGTGGGCGATTGCCGATGAGCCGAGCCGCGTCGGGGGAAAGAGTCGCGGCAAGGTGAAACTCGAAGACTGACACACATGTTTCCCTACTCAGTTCCATGACCGGCAGCAAGGTGTCGTGCCTGTGCAGGACAGTGCCGACTACCTTAGGTAGTGCAGGGGGAGCCATGCGGAGCATCCCCAGTTTGAGAGACCAGCAGAGGTGAAAAAGGAGCTTCTTTTCTTTTTTTTTCTCTTTTTTTGGCTTAACCGATGGATGTTGTTTATTATTTTTTTCAGCGTGCCCAGTAGGCCGCGATGGCAGGGATGGCCGGTGGGGCGCCTTCCAGCTCACAGGCCCCTTTCTTGGAGATAACCTTCCTCCGGGAGCAACTTGCTAGTGCAATGGCTCGCGCCGATGAGGCGGAGCGCGAGCTCTCAACTCGGGTGAGTGCCTGCCTTGCTTGGGTGTTAAACATTTGCCACTCTTTCACTAACCTGGTGAGATGGTTTGGTTCTGGCAGGCGTTGGAGATTCAAGACATGCTAGCTCGCGCGGTCCGAGCTGAGGAGGAGCGTGACGCCTGGGCGAACACCGTAGCGGAGCTGTGGTGTCATGAGGCGGAGGGACTGCCTCGAGGCATCCTCGAGTTGAGGGACTTCCTTCAGGTCGCGAGGAGAGAGGCGGAGAGGGAGAGAGTGGAGAGGGAGAAGGAGAGAGAGGAAAGAAGGGCAGAGCGACAGCGGGCTTGGGAGGAGAGAAAGGCCTTAGGGACTCAGGTGATGGAGCTCCAGCTAGGCCTTCGAGTTGTAGAGCGGAGGCTGAAGGATATGGAGGAGCGTTATGAGAGGGCACGAGAATTCGAGGCGTGACTCCGCCAGTCTGGTCACCTTTCAGCAGGTAACTTCTTCGCCATGCCAAGGGAGCAGCAGCAAGCCGGCGAAGCAGAGCGGGCATTGCGGGGTGAGGAAAGTGCTGCTTCGCGGAGCTCCAGAAGGCCCCTGAGAGACCTTCACCTTAGGGGAGAGGAGAGGGACGCCCGGAGGAACGAGCGTGAGGTGATGGCGAGAGTTAGCGAGCTAGCATACCCGCCTCCTCTCTTGCGATGTTCATGATTGTGATGTTCATGATAGTTTATGTAGACCTATGAATGGAGTGATTTGGTTCTCTATTGTTCATTTGTTCTCTTGCGCGTTCCTTCCCCCCTACGCTTCTTCTCCTTTATATTGTTCCCATGTGATGCGCTCGACAAGACCCGGCCGTGAAATAGAGAATCGCGTCTTGCTGCGACCATTTTTCCACGAGAATCTGCCATCAAAGTCAATAATGACAGCTTTTAGCCCCTTCTCCCAGACGACCTCTACAACATGACAGGGCGTCCCTAGACTACGTAGGGAGCAAGTCGTCACATTACACCATCCAATCAATTACCCTACGCAAGCGGTGAAGTGACACATGGGACCGCAAGGAAGGTGCCTTATCACGAGGGCTATCGTTAAAGGTGATGGAGGCAGTCTTGGCTCGCACTTCTCCCATTTCTATAAATGCCTCCCTCCTTTGTTCTCCCAGGGGCATCGAGAGCAAACTCGAAGAGTACAAGTTTCCACGGAAGAGGAGGAATTAAGAGTTCTTATGTTCGGAATGGAGGGCGAATCTTCCCACTCCTCGAAGAGAAGCAGGTCCAGTAGTAGCAGTTCCAGGAGACTCTCGGACCTCGAAGGACACTTTAGTGAAAGGACCCAATCATAACTCGTAAGAGGAGCTTTCTCACCCCTTCTTTACTTCTTTCTTCCTTTTTCTCTTTTGACAAAAGCCCATTTTCCCATTTCTTGTGTATGCGCAGAGCGTGATGAAATCACACATTTCATGGGAGCTAGTAGTGGCAGCATACAAGGGTATCTCAGATTTTCAGAAGGCCAGGCTAGACGTGATGGGGCTTGGAGCCTTCCTCCGGATCGAGCCACTCAAGCTCGACCTCGCCCTCATCCAAGCATTACGTGAAAGGTGGGATCCAATGATCTGCGCCTTCTTGATGCCTTGGGGCACATGGTGCCCAGCCTGGAAGATGTGGTCTGAATCACGGGCCTCAAAGTGGATTGCGAGGCGCTGACTGGTGTCACATACTCCGATTACAGAGAGGCTGCTCAGAGGTTACTAGGAGTGGACCTAGATGATCGCAAGAACAGATATATAGCCAAGACGCCTATCATGGAGACGTTGGGGCTTACTGACATTCGTCCCCGTGATGATGAGTCCTTAGAAGAGTTCATGGAGAGAACTGAAAGAGGATGCCGCGCCGTCTACTGCGTAGATGCGAGCAATTGGGAAAGAGCCAACATGGATTTGAGGAGATTCCTCTTCTTCCTGTTGAGAAAATTATTGCTGGGCTCGAAGGGAGACAGCATCCATTGCCGCTTTTTAGAATTCTTGGTAGACCTTGAGAAAGTGGGGTGATACGCCTGGGGAGTGTAGACACGCCGTTTTGACATTACCATAAGTAAATCTCATATTACACTATGATACCCCAAGGTTGCCTTCACATTTTTAATTACTTTGGTGATTTCCTATTTTTATGAATTTTTTTTAGAATTTTTTGAATTTTTTTCGTGAGAAGTCTTTGACGTGTCAAGATGGTTAGACGCCTCACTTTTACGTGTCAAGGACCCTAAACGCCTTCTTTAGAAGCCTCATGCAGTGCGCACGTGGCGCCGCTCTGGCCATTTTTTTTAACATTTTTGAATAAGTCCAATCATAGAGACGTCTTGTAGACTAGACGCGCCCTTCGAGAGTCACGGTTACCCGCCGAAACCACGCGTTTTCTCCACTGTCGATGGCTTTCGGCGGCGATTCGGTGGGCGAAAATAGGCGCGTCCAGGGTCCTGGACGCCTCAAAGAAATTAAAAAAATAAAATAAAATAAAAATATTGAGGCGTCCACATGGTTGGATGCCTCAAAGAAATAAAAAAAATAGAAATAAAAAAAATAAAAAAAAATATTAGTGAGGCGTCCAGGTTCCTGGATGCCTCACTGATGAGGCGTCCAGGAACCTGGATGCCTCACTAAGTTTTTCTTCTATAAATAGAGGACCCCCTCCCTCGAAGGAAGGGGGCTTCAGATCCGACAGAGGAAGGAGAGACTCCGCCAGATCCCATTTCTAACCTGTGGGTCTTTGTAGGGGGAGGTTCTGCCGGCTTCTCGGGTGTCCGCGCTCGCGAGAGGAAGGCTAGCTCCGTCCATTCTACTTCCACGTCATCCCTACGCTGCTGAAGCTCCGCCGAATCCCGCCATCGGCATCTTCAATAAGCCACTCTCTCCCCTTCTCTTTTGTCGTTTCTGTCGCATGCATCATCCCGCCATCTGTCACCACTCTTCATAAGAGAGATCTATTTCTTTACACACGTTTGCATGATCTTCCATTCATCATAGCATCTTCCTCCTACTCGTGTCCGAGAGGGGTTTAAAAACAACACCAACCAGGTGTGTGTCTTGTCACGATTTCATCATTCTTCGTCACAAGGAACTAATACTACACTGTCACTTTTCTGATTCACTTGTTATCTGCCTACTATCTCTTTTGCAAGGGTAACTAAGGAAAGCCCTCTTCATCGGCCGGCCGAAGGGAGAGGAAGAAGTAACCCGTCATCTCCTGCTCTTGAGGTAGGTGCGATCACCCTTTTTTTATTTTGGGGTCTCCGGCCCCTGGCAATCACATCATATTCTCGAGGCCGCGGATAGTCATTTCCCGCAATGGCCGTTTAAAGTTCTGTGATTTATATTCTGTGCTGTGCTTATATCTGCCCATATTCTTGAGGTCGCGGAGAGTCATTTCTCGCAATGGCCGTTTAAATTTCTGTCATTTATATTCTGTGATGTGTTTATATCTGCTCATATTCTCGAGGCCGCGGAGAGTCATTTCCCGTAATGGCCGTTCTGTCATTCATATTCTGTATTGTGCTCATATCTGCTCATATTATCGAGGCCGCGGCGAGTCACTTCCCGCAATAGCCGTTTAAATTTTCGCTCCTTATATCTTGTATTACTCTTATATCTGCTCATATTCTCGAGGCCGCGGTGAGTCATTTCCCGCAATGGCCGTTTAAATTTCTATCATTTATATTCTGCGTTATTCTCATATCTTCTCATATTCTCGAGGCCGCGGTGAGTCACTTCCCGCAATGGCCGTTTAAATTGTTGTCATTTAAATTCTGCACTATTCCCATCCCCCGAGGTCGCGGAGAGTCATTTCCTGCTATGGCCGTTTAATCCCCATATCTTGTTACGTTGTATCTATTCTGCACACCCCGCCGGAGCAATCTCCTGTGGTGGTTTTTCCTCTCCTCTTCTCTCTTTTTCTGTGTCGCAGCAAAACGAGCCCGCGCGCTCCGCTTCGCCTCCTCCGGCGATCCGCGTGACGTTGCTCACAGGGAGCAGCCATGCTGGCACATCTATTTACGGGTATGTCTGAAAGAGCAGATTGAGAGATAACAATGAGTGGTTTCCCACCGTTCATCCAGGTATCCCCCCACTCTTTTTTTTTGTGTATGTGTGTTAATGACACATGATAGTACAGTTGTGGAGCTATTATTACCTCCCAATGGGAAAGGCTCATCATTGGCGCCTAATGGCGATGCCGCTGGCGAGGCGGTGGCAACCCATCATGAGCCTAGCCCATTATCCTACCAGTTGATGGTGTTAAGATGCGAGTTGCAAGAGTTCCCCGCGGTGATGGTGGTTATTATTTTGTCGTCCATCATTTTCTCTTCTCTCTCTCTCTCTCTCTTTTACCCCTTTTTTTTGTGATTAAGAAGATGTGTGACCTGACCTAGGTGATCTGGAGGCCTTATGCGAGCATGATCGACGTCGATCAACCATGGGTCATAACGAGTCATGCTCGGTTCGGGCGTGACCTCTGGATGCACTGTGTGAATGAAATCAAGCCACTTCGACTACGATTGGCCATGAGGACCTTAGGGCTCGCCCAAGAATGGGTGGACATGACTACAACACCACGTGTGGGGAGGAAGATGCGTGGGCCAGTAATCTCTGTTGATTGGCGAGTGCGGTTCCCCGAGCAATATGAAGACTGGCAACGGGGTGACACACTCGTGGAGTCACATGCTCAAGACAGCGAGGATTATCTACTCCTCTATAAGGCGACGTATGCAGAGCGACTCCAACCCGGGGGGCTCGTGGAGGTGAACATATTTTTCTTCTTTTCTTTTTTTTTGATATATGTTAACCTATGCCCTGGCCACAGGACGCTCGCAACACCATGATAGCGAACTTGCAAGCTCGTCTGACGGGTACGAAGCGGTAGTTACATGATACTCGCCCAGCCTTGAGTTCTTCGGTAAGCCTGCATACACATGATCACATGCCAAGATTTCTGGTGCTAGGCCTTCAATGCCACCTTATGTGTGTTGCAACGTGCCCAGCTCGACGCGGCTTCCTCAGCAATGGGGGCGGATGGCGTCTCTTCCAGCTTATGGATCCTCACTTCTGAACTCGATTTGCATCATGAGAAGCTTGCTCATACTACGCAGCGAGCCACGGAGGCATAAGGAATGCTTTCCACACATGTGAGAGTTTCACCATCGGATCTCACTTATCCGTGCCTCGACATATCTGAAATGGTGGTCATGGCAGACGAAAGAGGTGCAAGATGCACTTGCCCGTACCGCACAGGGGGAAGCCAGAATAGCAGAACTGGAGGAAGAATTGCGGCGTCGTTCAGACGATGGCTCTTCTTGGGACGACGTGGAGTTGAGGATCACCCTTCAACTAGAAAGGGAGGACAGAGAGAGAGAACGCGCGGAGAGGGAAAGAGTCACCGAAAGAGAGAGAGGTGACAGATTGGCTGAGAGGGAGGAGCGGAGGGCCATGGAGGCCCAACTGTTTGAGCTCCGAACTAGCCTTGGTCTTGCTGAACAATGGCTAAGAGATGGTGAAGAGTGCTACCGAAGGGCACGAGAGCGTGGCTTTCGTGTTAGTAGCTTCTTTGCTGCCCCTGTCGATCGACGGGGAGTAGAGACGGGGAGAGGGGTACAGAGCAGTAGAGGGACCGCCTCGCATGGTTTAACAACACCCTCCAAGGTTCCTCGCCTAGAGGGTGGAGAGAGGGTTAACGCTGAGAGAGTGGAGGGAACTTAATGTACAATTTCTAGTAGGAAATAAAGGAGGGGATGTTCAGTTTCCTATCTTCTGTCTTCGTTCCTGCTTTTCAATCCTGTACACATTGATCGATGAAACAAGTCAGTTTTTCCATTCTGACTTGGCCCCTTGCTCAACAAGTGGGTGATTGTTTTGAAACTAGCCTTGATAACGAGTCAAGGGGCCAAGCCTTTATCAATTAAGGCAAACGCAAAGATGATGAATGTGACACATAGGCACACAAATGGGAACAAAATGTAAAAATGTAGCACACGAATGAGATCACACGGATGTAAAATTGTTTTTATTTTTTTTATATTTTTCATTATTATTTATTTTTTTATTCTTTTTTATTTTTTATTCATTTGTATTTTATTTTTTTCTTTCTTTCTTTCTTTTATGACACGAAGGACACTAGTTATTATAACCGGCATGGTTCTTGGATCAGGGGTGTTTGAATCGTTCTTAAGTAGCTTAATGCAGGGTTAACGCGTTCCAAGAGAATTCTCACTCGGGAGCTAATTCGATGGCGTCTTCCGAGGGCCACTTTATCACGTCACTACCATTTTTTTGGATTTGGCCTATACCTTTTCTAATGCTAGGTGACCGTTCTTATGGCACCTTACCTTTATGAAGACAGGGTTTCTTACTAACCTCCCAGGTATCCTATGCACACATCTAGATTGATTTGGGCCCCTAGACTCCTCAAATGATAATCATGCCGGTTAAGACTTAACCTGATGACAAAACCGTCATGCCTTAGGCTCCCAGTCACTTCCGACCGCAAGGATACACTGAAAGAGTGTTCAAGGTAAAAGATTTGCCCGACCCGGGTCTATTTCCTTACAACTCTAGACGGTATAGGATGGAACACCTTGGAACCCTAACGGCCAACCGCGCGACGCTGACCCGGAATCAGACGTCGTCGCACCTATTGGTGATGCGCTTGCATTGACCTAAGCCCGAGGTTAAAGTAAGAAGCCACCGAGGTGGTAGATAGAGGTCTTGACCGGCCAGAAACACCGAGACTCCTTCGCGGCGATGGCTTCTGCTTTTCAAAGTAGAGAATTATATGTGTGTTTTGCTAAAACGAGATCGCTTGCCTTAGCGGGGTGTGCCTTTCGAGATTTCATTGAGCCTCATCTTTGAGGGGAGAAAGAAGAGTACAGTGGGGTAAACCTTCCGAGAGGATCGGCAAAACCGTTAACCCAACGAGCTAACCGGGACCTACTCGACCTTCCCCTTCTGGGCGACTTTGGACCAAACCTCGAACAGAATCACGTTGCCCCTCTATGGAATTCAACCTTTGTTTTGAGGGGTTTCGCTTGTTGAAATCAGGCACGGCTACGACCAGGCTTTTATTTGACTTTGATTTATACTTTTTTTTGTTGAGGGAGACATGATAATTCGATATGTCGAAGTCCCTCTTGTATGCATGTGGGGACATTGCCCTCTTCTCGTGCTCTGACTCGGGTTCGAGGAGATGAATACTACTCTCGCCTTCAGGGTATGGTATTTTGGTTCCCTTATGCTCAGCGTTTTAAGGGCGCTAGCTGTCTCATTGGGTTGAGAAAGAAGAGAACAAAGATTACGGCTTTCCTGGAGACCTTCAAGTACAGCCCCACAATAAGCAATACTACCAACTTTTTTGGCTAAAACAGCTGCGTGTGTGCGTGTTGCCTTCTTTTAGTGGGCGTAAGTCGACATGACCAGATAGGGATCTCCACGGTTCTGGCGGGCCAAGACCCGAGATCTACCGAACCTTAATGGGCCCTATCCTAATATGGGGGATAGATGCCAAGCCTTGACTGCAAGATGAACACCAGGCACTCCCTTTTTTTAAGGCTTCCCTCGAGTTTCGCTTCGTTTGATCCCAAAAACGAGGTGTGGGAGTGCACGTAGATTCACCCTGAGTTAGACTATAAAGACCGGAGAGTGAACTTCCAGCTCCGATGGTCCTTGTACCATGCCAGTTGTTACACCTATCTAAGGGTAGTATTTCTTAAGATAAAACCCGTTCCAAGGGTGGGATAACTCGGTTCCCTCGGCATTGACTAACTTGTAGGCGTTGCCAGGGTACGCAACATGAACCACATATGGTCCTTCCCAATTGGGTTGAAGTTTAGAACGCGGCCCTCCAGGTTTGACAAAAATTCTTTTTACGACCATCTCACCGACTTTAAATTTTCTCTCAACGACTTTCTTTTGGTAAAAACGTGCGAGTCTATTTTGATAAACACGCGCATGCTCGGTAGCGACCAGTCGCTTCTCGTCTAAGAGTTCCAACTGGGCTAGGAGTGAATTACGACGTTCGTAGAAGGGAAATTCCTCATCCAATTGTACCCAGAGAGAAGGAATCAGAGTCTTGTACGGGACTACCGCTTCTATCCCATAAGTAAGGGTAAACGGAGTTTACCCGGTGGGGGTACGGATTGAAGTGCGATAGGCCCATAGAGCTTCGATAAGCTTTTCTGGCCAGTCTGAGAACTTACTAGACTCGCAGGTTTTCTTTATGATTTTGATCAATATTTTATTGGTGGCCTCAGCTTGGCCATTGCCTTGTGGATAATAAGGTGATGAATGATGCAATGTGATTGCGTACCTTTTGCAGAGGTCTTGAAGGTCCTAAGAAATGAATTGTGGCCTATTGTTGGTGACGATTATGCTTGGAATGTCGAACTTGGTGAGGATGTTCTTCATGATGAACTTGCAGACTGTTGATGCCTTGATTTCGTGTAAGCTTCTGCTTCGGCCCATTTGGTGAAGTACTCCGTTACAGTGAGGATGAAGGATTTCTGCTTGGTGAGGGAGTTGGGATCACCTAGGGGGCCAATGATGTCGAACGCCCACATGGAGAAAGGCCATGGGGAGGATATTGGATGAAGTGAGGAAGATGGTGAATGAATCTTATCGGCGTGAAGCTGACACTTGACACACCTACGGACATAGACAGTACAATCCTCTTCCATAGTGGGTCAGTAAAAGCCCTGCCGAACGATCTTCTTAGCAAGCATTTGGCTATGTACATGGCCACCGCACACACCTGAGTGTGCTTCCTCTATGCATTTCCAGACCTCATTGTCATCAAGACATCTTAAAAGAACACCAGTAAGGCTTCTCTTATACAGTAGACCTCCAACCAACGTGTATTTATGGGCCACCCTCCATATGGCTTTCTTATCTTCTGCGGTGGCTTCTTCAGGGTAAGACTGATCTCTACAATATTTGACAATTTCATAGAACCAAGGTTTCTCCTCATCAGCCAGTTCTTCTTCAAGTTCTGCCAACATGACTTCCCTCTTCTCAAGAATTTCCCCCTCCCGAACCTTCCGTAGGACTCTTTCTTTGATTCTTAGGAGGTAAGGGTCCTGAACAGCAGGGATGGGGCGCTTGTAGATGGTGATGGATTCATACCAAATACCTAAAGGGAATTTAAAAGATGACGCCAAGGAGGCGAGGGCATCGGCCAGAATGTTTTGTTCGCGAGGAACATGGACAAAGATCAGCTTGGTGAACAATTTGGCATAAGCGGAGACCAGCTCCTGATAAGGCTTAAGCTTGGGATCAAGGGTGCGATATTTGGTAAGCACCTGGCGGAGAACGAGTTGACTATCTTCCACGACTTGTAATTCGGTGATATAAAAAGAATGGGCTAGTTCCAGACCAGCTAGAAGAGCCTCATATTCAGCAATGTTGTTGGTGAC
This sequence comes from Amorphophallus konjac, assembly GCA_022559845.1. NCBI lineage: Eukaryota > Viridiplantae > Streptophyta > Magnoliopsida > Alismatales > Araceae > Amorphophallus > Amorphophallus konjac. The sequence continues at coordinate 97,739,570 of CM040123.1, forward strand.
TGGGAATGCGAGATGAAACGCCCCTGGGATGGTAACGCCTTTGGGCGTCAGAAGGACAATGCCAATACCCTTCCCTTGGGAATTCAGAGCTCCATCAGAATATAATGTTCACATTGGCTCATCGGATTGAGTGATGGACATTAGTTCCTCATCTGGAAACTCTGATTGGATAGGATCGAACTTGGGGAGGGGATGGTGATCGACATATAGCATAGCCTTTAATTGCCATTTGCTGGATATAGGTGATGTCAAACTGAGATAAGAAACTCTTCCAGCGTGCTAGCCTATCAGTGAGGACAGGTTTCTCCAGGAGGAACTTGATAGGGTTCATGCGGGCAATCAAATGGACTTCATGAGCTAGGAAGTAGTACTTCAATTTCTACACTACCCAAATGAGGGAAGCACAGGTTTTCTCCATGGCCGTGTACTTCTGCTCACAGGGGTTGAGGAGTTTGGACAAGTAATAGGTTGCCCGTTCTTTACCTTCTTCATCGGCTTGTGCGAGGATCGCTCCCACGGAGTCATCCAAGACTGAGATATAAAGGATCAGAGATTTTCCTGGCTTGGGTGGAATGAGAACGGGTGGATTAACCAGGTATTCCTTTAACCCTTCAAAAGTTTTCTGTAATTTAGAATCCCAATGGAATTCTACTCCCGGCTTGGTCAACTCGTAGAAAGGTCTACACCTTTGCGAGTGCTGAGACACAAACCGACAGATAAATTACAACCTCCCAATTAAACCTCGAACTTCCCTCAAATTTTTGGGAGGCAGCATGTCCCTGATGGCCTTAGCTTTGTTGGGATCTATCTCAATTCCCCTTTTACTCACAATTAAACCCAGTAATTTGCTCGATGATACACCAAACACACATTTCTTCGGATTCATTTTCAATTGGAACTCCCTTGATCTCTGTAATACCTTAGCCAAGACTTTCGGATGTTCTGCCCTAGTTCTTGATTTCACCAATAAATCATCCACATACACCTCTAGATAAATATACATCATGTCATGAAATATGGCCATCATAGCTCTTTGGTAAGTAGCTCCAGCATTCTTTAACCCAAACGGCATGACCACATAACAATATGTTCCTCAAGGTATAGTGAATGACGTCTTCTCCTGATCCTCTTCTGCCAAACGAATTTGATTATATCCCGAAAATCCATCCATAAATGAGAGGGTTTCATAGCCTGCCGTGTTATCGATTAACACATCAATGTGAGGCAAGAAAAAATCATCCTTTGGACACGCGCAGTTAAGGTCCCGGAAGTCGATGCAAATCCTGACTTTCCCATCCTTTTTCATGACCGGGACAATGTTCGCCACCCATTGAGGATAAATGACGACTCTAATAAACCTGGCTTTGTGGAGCTTGTCGACCTCTTCTTTCATTTTCAAAGCCATCTGAGGGTGGAAACGCCTTAACCTTTGTTTTACCGAGACGGACCCTGGTTTTAGAGTTAGGCGATGTTCGACCAAGGTGGAATCCAAATTCGGCATATCCTCATAGCTCCATGCAAACGTGTCCTTATACTCCTTAAGAACTTCAATTAATGCCTCTTCTTCAGATGATGGTAAATTATTACTTATGAGGATGATCCTAGGGTCTTCCTCAGTCCCCAAGATGACTTCTTTGGTGGATTCTTCTACGGCGGCTGACGGCTCGTCGAATCTCTTCATCCCACTAGCATATGCGCCAGCCGCGTCCTCATATTCTTCATCCTCTTCTTCAATAGGGCATTCTTCATCTGTGATCTCGTAGACTCCATACCCTTCATCAATTGTGCAATTCTCCTCACAATCTATCTCTGGTAGTTGGATGGGATTTTCTAGCAATTGAGGAATGGATAGGCATGCTCGACACCTACTGGCTAGATCTAGAAGGAATCGACGAGGGATCTGCTTACCCTTAGATTTACTTTTGGGTACTACCCTTGACCCGTTATTCTTAGGTTGACTGAGCTGTCCTACGGACGTAGAAGAAGCTGAAGAAGATGCTGAAGAATGTACAGGGAAGGACCCCTCAGTGGAGGGGTAGAAAAGGTCGCTCATAGGACCTTAGATGAGTGGCCCGTAGGTCGGGACGCACTCGTGGGAGATGTAGGAGGTTTCCTCAACGAAGATGTGTTGTTGAGGAATTTGAAAATTGACGTTTTTTTTCGTTTTCATTTTGATGACAAAACAATGAAAAGAAATGGGAGGAGGGAGAAAAGTGATTATGGCTAAAGGGTTGGGAGGCTCATAGAGCAGATCATGATTGAAAACCTGGCGCGGGTTGAGAAACCCGTGTATGTATGTAAGTAGAGAAGGGGACCTGGGAAGATCATCAGACAATTATCTGGCCCAGGAAGAAGACATCAGCGAAGGCTGAGGTGAGCAAATGGAGAAGACGATGGCTAATGAGCCGTCGATGGTAATGTTGATGATGGATGAAGATCCGCCGGTGACAGAGTCCTCTTGGCGAGGATGGTTTGGAACTTTGGCAACAGTGGTGATATTCCCTGGCATTTCAGATATCAATGGCGGCCCTTCCAGCTGTGGAGGCGAGAACATTCTTTCTAGTGCAATGGAAATATCTTGTATGTCAAACCATTTGCTCCATTCGCATTCCGGATCTTTGATCTTGCCTCTCTTAGTGGCCCTTGAACATTTTTCGGCCAAGTATACAACATGCGATCCCCCATGTGTCTCTTGCAGGTAATCCTTCATCTGAACAATGGGCCCCTTCTTAAAGTGAGGGGATAGGGTCCACGTGAGGGGTTTCCCATCCGCCTCGAGCGGTCCTTTAAAGCCTAGGCCAAACTTGTGGCTCAACCTTATTTTCTTTGGCGGTTTCAGCCCTCCTTACAGTTGCGCGCCCAAGCCTTTGCCCTGTTGATAGCCGATATTCCTCATTATCTCCCATCCTTTAGAATGAGAAGGGAGACGTGACGTTGGTACTGAAAGTGGCTTCTTTGGTGTCGGCGGAATGCATGATGGGTCACACACATCCAGTAGTGACAATATGGGCCGATGAGACGGCCAAACAGATGGCAGAGAGATATTAATAGCATCCATTGTATGAAGGACAGGTGTACTTATCACTTTAATAATTCTCCCATTGTACGGAAACTTTAGGCATTGGTGGTTGGTGGAAGGCACAGCATCCATGACTTCAATATCGGGGGGACCCAGTATAGACTTGAATATGGGATCCATGTCGAGGACATGGAATTCCATAGAGACTGACGCAGGGCCTAATTCTACCTTCAGGATAATCATTCCCTGTGGTGGCCTTTTGCTATTGTCATAAGCTGTGACTGTGATTGAGGAAGGTCTTATCTGTTTCTCACCGACCCCACATAACTGAAGGGTGCTCATGGAGATCACATTTATAGATGCACCCGTGTCCACCAAGTACGGGTGTATGGACACTCCATTGATTTTTATTGAGACACACAATGCATATTTCCGGGCTTCCTTGGGGGTGAGCTCGTGGTTGTGGAACATAATGGCTGGCTGTGTGTCCATCGGCGTCAGAACTGTCGAAAGCTTCTCTACAGGGAGGTCCTCATTCACCATGACCTTTTGAAGATATTCTATTAAGGCTGCCTGATGGGACGTGGATCTCTGAAGCAGCTCAAGGATGGAGATCCGAGCAAGCGTCTTGTCCAGGTGTTTTAACAAATCATACTGTGTCCCAGGGCCGGATTTATCTGGCTGCTCTTCATTGTCCTTCTCTAGCTGAGGCTACTCAGGGTCCTAACTGTTCTGGGGGAAAACCCTATGAAAAATCCTTCCACTCCGGAGCACCATTGCCTGCAGCTTCTGCACCTCGATGGGGTTAGGTGTGGGTTTTAGCAGGGGTTTGAGGGGTAGTGGTAGAGGAATGGTTGGTGAAGCAGGGGTGACGATGGGAGTGGGGACTCTGATGAGGGGTTTGTTAGGTGGAGGCATGGTGGAGGTAGAGGGGACCTCATATGGGCCATGGAGGATAAGGGGCTTGGAAGGTGGAGGCAGAGGTAAAGTGGAAGTGGATAAGGCTTGAGATGGATAATAGTTCTGAGATGGATGGTGGGTGATGAGTGGTTTTGACGGCGTTGGTGGAGGCATGATGGAGGTAGGCGGGGCCTCGTACGGACGGCAGATGATGAGAGGTTTGGAAGGCATAGGTGTAGGTGTAGTAGGGGTGGATGGCAAGATGGAGGGATGAGAGAGGACGAGAGGGTTCGAGGGCATAATGGAGGGCGTTGGTTGATAGGTCATTGGTGAGTTAGTGGGAGGGGTGCGGATGAGAGGGCTTGATGGCTGGGGAAATGGTGAAGGCCGTGCTATAAGTTGTGATGCGGGTTGATGAGAGAGAGGCGCTACCCGGGCAAGGCGAGGGGGTTGTCTGGCAACATGGTTGGTGGTGGCAAGAACGGAGGTACTTTCTGAGTGCCAACCATGTTCTCTTCCAACTTCCAGGAAGGAGGAGATGGGGTTGACCTGGTGATTGGTTGGCTGGTGCTCCGGTAATGGATTCTGGATTATGCCCATGTTGGGCTGTTGTGGTTGGACCTGCTGAGGCTGTTGTTGTTGTTGTGGTTGTTGCTGTGGCTGCTGTTGTTGTTGGAGCTGTGGTCTAGGAGGAGGTCTCCTAGCTTTGAGAGTGGCGATGTATCACCTCATTTCATCCCAGTCAATTCCACCTTCATCATTCATATCATAGATGTAGTCTTTAAAATGGAAACAGTTCTCTACTGTATGTCCTGGCTGCCTGTGGTCGACACAGTATCTAGAGGTGTCAACATTCGGGGGCCATACGAGCTTCTCCCTGGGTAGGATGAGTGTATTTGAGGCCATGAGGGCGCTAAAAATATCTGCCAAAGTCTCTGGCAATGGTGGGTAATGTGCTCTCTTGGGGCTAATGGGCCTCCTTTGTTGCTATGGGGGGCCGTAATTCCCTGGGGTGGAACCTGGTGGTACTGAGGTGGTGGTTGTTATTGCTGGGGTCGGGGTTGTTGCTGGGGTTGAAATGGTTGATGCATATTGTTCTGGGACGGATTGTTTTGGGGCGGAGGACGAGAGGGGAAAGGACCTTGCTGGAGGGGAAGTCGAGGCATTTATGGATGCCTTGGGTTGGCTGCATAGTTGGCGTTGTTGACTGCACTCACTTGCTCATTTGTTACGACCCCTTCTGTTGCTCCACTGGGGACACCAGTGCCTATCTTTCTGACCATCTTGGGCTTCGGCGGCTCAAACATGTACATGATGGGGGAATCCTTTAACTGGGTCTGGATATACCGGGCCCTCTCATAGAGCTCTTCCATTGTAGTGAGCTTGTTCATGGCCAGGACATGCCTGAACTGTGGGGTGGCATTGGACACAATCAATTTCACTTGTTCGGGCTCTAAAAGGGTATCTCTTATCCTCTCTGCCAGACACCTCCATCTGTCAGCATAGCGGACAAAATCTTCATCCGACCTCATTTTCTCGGCCACTAGGTCAGTAATGGAAAGAGAGAGACCAACCCTATCCCGATACTTTTGCAAGAATTTTCATTGCACTGTATCAAAATTTTCGGCCTCGCCCGGCTCAAGAGAATAGAACCATTCTAGCGCAAGACCGTCCAATGATCTCCGAAAGAGGTATGCCAAGGATCTCTGGTCATTTTGCCAATAGGAGGATTCATACATGAAGTCCTTGAGGTGAATAAAGGGGTTGCTAGTGCCATTGTACCTACGGTACATAGGCATTTCGGAGGGAGGGAGATGGAACACTGGTAGGATTGGCAGAGAGACCTCGGGGGTGGATTTTACGTTCACCCTTTGCTTTAGGTTGCGAAACTGTTCATCCATTTTATTGAACCTATGGAGGAGTGATTGGGCAAGCTCCTCGGTAGGTGAAGGTGGCGCCAGCCACTAGGGAGGAAGATGTCTCCCGGAGACTTGAGGTGGGAACCCCGAATGGGAGGGATATGGCGACCTGTCGGTATCTTGCCCTGGCTGGAGTGGTGTGTGGGGAACGACAGGGGTTTGAGACTGTGAAGGGAACTGGAACGAGGGAGGTTGTTGGCTTGCCTTCTCTTGAAGTGAGGGAGAAGGAATGGCTTGTACCGGTGGAGGAGATGGGATGGCCTGCACCGACTCTTGGAGGGGTGCGATGGCTGGAGTTGACTCCTGGGGAGCGGGAGAAATAGATTTCCCCTTTAGAATGGCCTGGAAGGCTCGGAGTTGCTCAGAGGTGAGCTCTGTGTTGGCAAGGACACCCAACAAGAAAGAGATGTCCTGTGGAGGGGGGGTGTCCCCTGTGGTAACCTGCACCTCGCGTGAGGGCTCGTAGGAAGGGCCCGAGTCCATAGCATGGACATGTGGCTCAACTGACTTACCACGACCAGGGTGGTTCTCCTCAAAAGACTCATGGGCCATTTTCAAAGTTCTTCCGGAACGTAAAAACATGCACCAACAAACAGATAGCAGAGATTATCAAAAAAGTAGATGCCTTTACGCCCCCTCTTTTTATTTTTGTTTTGATAAATTTTTTTTGTTTTTAACTAAATCTGAAGTTCACACAAAATAGGAAGGACCCTGATTAACTTTGTTTCACCGCCGTGTCAACTAGGGTCACTCGTCTCACCACGAATGGGTCAACTAACTCCGGAGAACTTCAATGGTACAACCAGCCCAGTGAACGAAGAGGGAATCCTTCGTTGTCAGGGACTTACGGAGGTCCCGGTGGAGGAGATCCTAGTCCGTCGAGAGGAATTCCCGAACGGAGAGTCCTTCCTTCACCGAGAGAGGGTGATCCTTAAAAAAAATAATAAAAAGGGGTGGATGTATGCAATGAGGTGCTAAATAGATATATGGACCATAACAAAATAACAGATATAACAGCGGTACAATCAACACCGAAGAGAGATAACAATGCAAACCTCAAGGAACCACAAGGGATTTTGGGTGAAGGGCACGTGGTGCACAAGGGATAAGAACTGAAAATGCTGATGTGAGCACGATTGTAGCGCGCGAGGGTGCAATAAGGAGAGGCACGGGTGGGTGCCGGGTGGAAGAGCACACAGCGGTGCCGAAATCGCAAGGGTAACCAAGAGAAAGCAAAAGAAAGCCCCACCGTGATCGCCAAGATGTGAGCGACATCACGCAAATGTTGCGGTGAGCCGAGCGCACGGGCTCATTTTGCTGTGACATAGAAAGAGGGAGAGAAGTAGAGAAACCACCATGTGAGATTGCTCCCACGGGGTAGGAAGAACAGATACAACGTAATAAAATGCGGGGATTAAACGGTCATAGCGGGAAATGACTCTCCGCGACCTCGGGGGATGGGAATGGTGCAGAATTTAAATGACAGTAATTTAAACGGCCATAGTGGGAAGTGACTCGCCGCGGCCTCGAAGATATGAGAATAGCACAGGATTTAAGTGACAGGAATTTAAACGGCCATAGCGGGAAGTGACTCGCCGCGGCCTCGAATATATGAGAATAGCATAGGAGTTAAGTGACATGAATTTAAACAGCCATAGCGGGAAGTGACTCGCCGCGGCCTCGAAGATATGATGTGATCACCAGGGGCCGGAGACCCCAAAATAAGAAGAGTGATCGTGTTTACCTCAAAAGTAGGAAATGGCGGGTTGCTTCTTCCTCCCCCTTCGGCCGGCCGACGGAGAGGGCCTTCTTTGGTTACCCTTGCGAAAGAGGAAATAGACAAATATCAAATGAATCAGAAAAATGACAGTGTAGTATTAGTCCCTTGTGATGAAAATGGTGAGATCATGGCGAGACACACACCTGGTTGGTGTTGTTTTTAAACCCCTCTCGGACACGAGTAGGAGGAAAATGCTATGATGGATGGAGAATCATGCAAACGTGCATAAAAACATATCTCTCTTATGAAGTGAGATGACGGATGACGGGATGATGCATGCGACAGAAATAACAAAAGAGAGTGGGAGAGAATGGCTTATTGAAGATGCCGATGGCCGGATCTGGTGGAGCTTCGGCAACGCGGGGATGATGTGGAAGCACGGTGGACGGAGTTAGCCTTCCTCTCGCGAGTGCGGGCACCCAGAAATCCGGTAGAACCTCCTCCTGCAAAACCCATTGGTTAGAAAGGGGATCCGACAGAGTTTCTCTCTCCTCTATCGGATCTGAAGCTCTTAATCGCCTCTGGTTTCGAGGGAGGGGGTCCTCTACTTATAGGGGAAATTTTTATGGGCGCGTCTTGGGGCCGGGACGCGTTCATGTTGAGGCGTCCCGTTGACCAGATGCTTCAACCAATTTTTTATAATTTTTTATCTTATTGGCACATCTAGGCTTCTGGACACCTCAACTTGAGGCATCCAGGACCCCAAACGCGCCCATGTCTGCCCACCGAATCGGTGCCGAAAACCGTCGACAGCGGAGAAAGCGAGTGGTTTCGGCGCATACCCGTGACTCCTAAACCGCATCTAGGAACAAAGACATCTTTATGTTTGGATTTATTCGAAACGTCAAACTAAACGGCCGGAGCGGCGCCGCCTGCACACTGCACGAGGCTCAGAAGAAGGCGTCTTGGGTCTAAGACGCCTTTAAAAGAGGCGTCCTGCTCCTGTGCCACCTTCAAAAGGATAAAAAAGGTTCTAAAAAAATATTTAAAAAATAATAAAAAAATTAAAAAAATCAAGAAGGCGTCTTGGCAGGGTGACACGTTTAAAAAATGCCAAAAAAATATTTGAAGAAGGCGTCTTGACAGGGTGACACGTTTAAAAAAATGCCAAAAAAATATTTCAAGAAGGCGTCTTGGCAGGGTGACACGTTAGAAACTTTTCACGAAAAAATTTAGAAAAATACAAAAAAATAAAAAAAATAGGAAATCATCAAAGTAATTAAAAATGTAAAGGCCACCTTGGGGTATCATAGTGTAATATGAGATTTACTCATGGTAATGTCAAAAATAGTGTGTCTACAAACCCCTGTTGGTTCGGGTTCTGCTATAAATCATTATTATCCCTCTAGTCAGATTTTGGTTGGTGATCAGGATATGCCAGTCGATTTAGTTTGTATGAAGATGAAGGATTATGATGTGATTCTAGGAGCAGATTGGTTAGCTAAATATGAGGCTAGTGTCCATTGCAAATCTGGCTCTGTGACTTTCTTCGGTGAACCCGGACTTTCTTTTGTTGGGGTTAGACACTCTAGGTCTGTGCCACTTATTTCGGCACTTCGAGCTGAGAAGTTATTAAGAAAAGAATGTCAGGCATTTTTGGCCTTGGTCTCTTTGACCGACAGGAAGGAGTTGGAATTGAAGGACATCCCCGTTGTCCGAGATTATCCAAATGTGTTTCCTGAAGACTTGCCAGGACTTCCACCAGATAGGGAGGTAGTCTTCTCTATTGATCTAGTACCAGGTGCATCCCCAGTTTCTAAGGCTCCATATCGTATGTCTCCTGTGGAGTTAAGGGAATTAAAAGTGCAATTACTGGACATGCTTGAGAAAGGATTCATTCGTCTGAGTACATCCCCGTAGGGAGCCCCAGTGTTGTTTGTAAGGAAGAAGGATGGATTGCTTAGATTGTGCATTGACTATCGTCAACTGAATCAGCTTACTGTTAAAAATAAGTATCCGTTGCCAAGAATTGAGAGCTGTTCGACCAGATAGCAGGAGCACAATACTTTTCCAAGATTAATCTTCGATCGGGGTATCACCAATTGCGAATCAAGAGCGAAGATATTCTTAAAACATCATTTAGAAGCAGGTATGGGCATTTTGAATTCGTAGTAATGCCGTTTGGACTAACAAATGCTCCTGCACCTTTCATGCAGCTAATGAACAATGTGTTCTGACCCTACTTAGATCAGTGGGTCGTAGTATTCATTGAAGATATTTTAATATACTCCAAGAGCAGGGAGGAGCATGAAGAGCATTTGAGGATGGCGTTACAGATATTGAGAGATCATCAGTTATATGCCAAGTTTAGTAAGTGTGAATTCTGGTTGCAGGAAGTGTCTTTTCTAGGACACATTATCACTAAAGATGGGATTTCGGTAGACCCTTCTAAAGTGGAAGCAGTAAGAAATTGGGATAGACCTACAAATGTGACCAAAGTAAGAAGTTTTCTAGGTCTCGCAGGCTATTATCGGAGATTCATTAAGGATTTCTCCAAGATTGCGGTACCTCTGACCCGATTAACCCGCAAGGAGAATCAATTTGAGTGGTCAGAAGACTGTGAATGAAGCTTTCAGACTCTAAAGGAATGTTTGACCACTGCCCCTGTTTTAGCTTTGCCTTCTGGAGAAGGAGGATTTGAAGTTTTTACTGACGCCTCGGGCATTGGCTTAGGTTGTGTGCTTATGCAGCATGGTAAGGTGATAGCTTACTCTTCTAGACAGCTAAAGAAGCATGAAGAAAATTATCATGTCCATGACGTAGAACTCGCTGCTGTGGTTTTTGCTTTAAAGATTTGGAGGCACTACTTGTATGGATAAACTTTTACGGTATTTTCTGATCATAAGAGTTTTAAGTATTTGTTCTCTCAGAAGGAGTTTAATATGAGGCAGAAAAGATGGCTCGAATATTTAAAGGATTTTGAATTCTCCATAGTGTATCATCCTGGTAAAGGCAATGTGGTGGCAGATGCTTTAAGTCGCAAGCCAATAGCAAAATTGTCTAGTCTTATGTTGCAAGAATGGAGACTGTTGAAACAGTTGGCTAATCTAGACCTTAATGTTAGCAAGGATCGAGTGATGATAGCTCAGGTTCAGCTTCGCCCCGAGCTGTTAGTGGAAATTAAGACCCTGCAAGATAACGATCCTATGATAGGCGAGATCAAGGAAAGTCTGAGCAATAGACTAGATTTTGGATTGGTCGATGATGGCATATTGTTGTTTCGAGAAAGAACGTGCGTCCTTGATATAGCTGAAATAAAAGACAAGATTCTAGAAGAAGCCTATAGATCCAAGTATACCATTCATCCTGGAGCCACTAAGATGTACCGAGACTTGAAGAGGACCTTTTGGTGGCCGAATATGAAGCGAGAAGTGGCAGAGTTTGTAAGTAAATGTTTGATATGCCAACAAGTGAAGGCTGAGCATTTCAGGCCTGCCGGAAAGTTAAAACCGCTTGATACACCACAATGGAAGTGGGAAAGCATCGGCATAGATTTTATAATGGGTTTACCAAGAACTCGTGGAGGTTTTGATGCAATATGGGTAATTGTGGACAGATTGACTAAGTCTGTGCATTTCTTATCCATCAAGTCGAAGTGGACAGTGGATGTTTTGGCTGCTCTTTACATGAAAGAGGTTGTGAGACTACATGGTATACCTATGAACATTGTGTCAGACAGAGATCCCAGATTCACTTCCCATTTCTGGAAAGGATTGCAGGAATCCTTAGGTATTCGTCTGAACTTCAGCATGGCATTTCATCCTCAGACAGATGGGCAGACTGAGAGAACTAATCAGATTGTCGAAGACATGTTAAGGGCTTGCATAATCAACTTTGACGGTAGTTGACATGAGCATTTGGCCCTAATAGAATTCGCTTACAATAACAGTTATCAGTCTAGCATTCAGATGGCACCATTCGAAGCTCTCTATGGAAGAAGTTGTCGTTCACCTCTGTGCTGGAGTGAAGTTGGCCAAAAACAATGGATGGGACCAGATCTTGTCTCAGAATCTTCTAAGAACATTCAGATTATTAAAGACCGTTTCCAAGTAGCACAATCCCGACAGAAGAGTTATGCTGATGTTCGAAGAAGAGATTTGGAATTTCAGGTAGGAGAACATGTATTCTTGAAAGTCTCACCTGTAAGAGGAATTTGAAGGTTCGGGATTCATGGAAAGTTGAGCCCAAGATATGTGGGACTGTTCGAGACTCTAGAGAGAATGGGCGAGGTTGCCTATATACTGGCTTTACCACCTTAATTGGCAGGTGTTCATAATGTCTTCCATGTGTCTATGCTGAGGAAGTATGTGTATGACCCCTCTCATGTCATCCAGCACGCAGACTTAGAGCTAAAAGAAGATTTATCTTATAAAGAGAAGCATGTTAAAATCTTAGATCGGAAGCAACAGCAACTCAGGAATCGGTCGATTCCGATGATCATGGTCCAGTTGAGTCGACGTGGAGCGGAAGAAGCTACTTGGGAATCTGATGAAACAATCAAGAGGCAATATCTCGATTTATTCCAAGGCCAGTTTCTATGATTCTTCACCCCTACGAAAGGTTCGGTGAATTTGGGGGACCAAATTCCTTAAAGTGGAGGAGGGTGTAACACTCGGAATATTTTCTTTACTAATTAAATAGCATAATGACTATTTTTTTGATTTTTCGATTAGATCAAATTTGAGATAATTTATAAAAATATGGAAAAAAAATTATTTTCATAAAGAGACCGAAGTGTTTAGCAATAACGATAACTGGGCCATACTCTAATAAAAATGGTATTAGGTCGAATTAAGGAATTTTAGCTGATATTCGTCACTTTTATTGGGTTAATCTAGATTGATCTAATTCTTGCCTAATTCTCGACCGTTTGAGCCCAAACCAGGCCCATCCGATAGGTTTACCCTAGTAGCCCGTTTTGCCTTCGAAACCCTAGACTCTAGACCTTTCTAAGGGGCGGTGGCGGCGTGGAATCGGTCAAAGGCCGAAGATTTCATTGTTTCTATTTCCTTGGACTCTTGAGTCCAATTCGATCTCCAGAAGCCTCTTCAACCACTTTAAATAGAGGGCTTTTGGGACCCTACGACTCTGTTTGACGATCCAACCGGCGGCGCGAGGTTTCGTGGACGAACCTAGGAGAATTTTGGAGTTTGGCGGTGGCGCGTTTTAGGGTTCCGACGAGCGCGTCCCCTCTTTTCTTCTTCGATTAAGGTAGGTTTCTCTCAGGCCCAATCTAATTAAATAATATGGATAGATAGATCTCGTCCTTAGCTTTCTTTTGAGTCCAATTTTCCCAATTTTGGCTGTCTAATTTGGGCCTATTCCTAGTTTTATGTAGAGCATGTAGTTAGGGTTTTTACTCACGTTCTTTCTGTTTAGTTTACATCAAGTAATCGTATTGGAATCTTTAAATTGACAATGCCATGATATACGTTTTTAAGTTACCTAAATTTTAATAGTAAATAGCCTAATTTTCATGCTATATCTATGTTTTAATCATGCTTTTATTGGACCGGTGTCTTGTTTTTCACGTTCTGGGCTCAGGTTGGAAGAAACGGCCGTTCCAGGGACCGCCAAGCGACTAGCGGTCGTATGATAGACCGTTTGCCCTCGTCTAGTGGTCCAACGATAGACCGTTTCTGGCCATCGAAATTTATAATGAAAAAGGGGTTTTCCAGTGCATAAGCGACCCTTTTCTTGACCGCTTATGGCCTCTGGCGGCCTGTTCTATGACCGTTTTCTACCCTATTTCAGTGGCATGTTTTAAAATATACCGGCATGTTATATCTGGTTAGTACACTTGTTGGTCAGGGTTAAACGCACTAAAATTAGGGCTTATGGAATACATAAACTAAGTGAAACTCTTTTCTTAATAATTGCTCCACACATGTCCATCTTTCATATCTTTTGAGATATTTAAGAAAGGAAGTAGATTAATGCCTTGTTAATGGTTTAGTTTAATTCTTATACCTGTCATGAATAAATTTAGAATTTGTTTTAAGGTCATACCACTCAGGTGGAAGTGACTGGACCGATTGCGTTCGTTTTCCGCTTGATTTGTTAGCCTAAATCTTGAGCAATGAATGCCTCTCCGTCGGATACTCCTTCCGCCGAACTAGGTGTTCTTGTTTCAAGGCCTCCGTAAGTCCCCGTGAGCCTGGGATTCCCACTAGGACGCCGGGCAGGTTGTACCATTAAAGCCTGTACCAAGAATTTCATGATGGGCAGACCAAGTTGCTGGACCTGCTTGTTTGGGACAGCATGCGATCGTGCCTAGGACCGCAAGCCAACCCAAGTGGCCATATCTATGACCGTTTGATCTATCTTTGGGCTGGTTAGTGGGTCCGACCCGATACGATTTTAAGTCGCTTTTAAGCATAATTTTTTTTGCTAAATGAGACCTCCCACTTGACCTTGGGATCGAGGACCATACCCCGGCTTGGTCCAGTCATACCTCTGGTCAAGTAGGGACCTATTTCAAATCGATTTTTGGATCTCCTGTGGTCTGGCTTCTTAGCGGTCACATCAGATACCATTTTCAGCCTGCATGCGGTCCAACGATAGACCGTTTGTGCGGTCTAGCTTGACCCATTGAGGCAAGCGTGGGCGGGAATGAGGTGGTCCTGTGTTAGACCATTTATTTCCCCTTGCGGTTCCCTATTGGGCCGTAAGTTGTCCCTGATTTAGTGCTTTTCTTCGTGATTCTTATGATGAGTAAATGATTGCGATAGTCCTCTGGGACTATTTTTCCTGTCCTATCATCTATTAAATTGGGCCAGTGAGCCTGTTCTAGTTCTTCTTTCCAAATTTATTTGGGAAATTCGTGATCTTAGAAGATGGGTTTCATGAGCTTAATCTTGGAACTTCATGGCCGAATTACTTGAATGTCTAGACAATTACTCGGGATCGATGGTCCACTTAACCAATGCCAAGGCATCATTAAAGGGCCTAGTACTTGTGCCCCAGGGAGTTTGTAATGACTAGGTGTTGTTGGAACCCTGGTTTTGAGAATGACATTCTATGAATGATGTTAAGACTAAAATGAATAAACTCCTCAATCTAATCTATTGTGTGTCTTAGTATCAGAACATAGGTTGTTGCATGATCATTCATAGAGTTCATCAACTTCGATGCAGTTTATGTTTATGCATTCATATAGGTCTGTGCATACATTGTGAGTCTTCATGCAAGGATGGCATATAGGTCAATGCATATTTTGAGTGTCTAAGGACAGCAAATAAGTCAGTGCATTTTTACCGTTTTATGCATATCAGGTACGTGCATATTCTCATCAGCATGCAGGTCGGTGCAGTCTTTATGGAATGCATATGTAGTCGGTGCAAATTTTACCTTAAGTGTTTTAGGGTCAGTGCACGCCTCTGAAGTAATGCACATAAGGTCGGTGCATTTCTTTTTGTAGAATGCACATGTAGTCGGTGCAAGGTTTTGCCTTACGCTTATGGAAGAATAAGGTCGGTGCACGTCTTTGTGTTCTCCTAATAAGGTCGGTGCAATCTTCAATTCTCTGCCCATATAGTTAGTGCACATCCTGCGTGAATGCACACTAGGTTAGTGCATGTTCTGATGTGTGTACATAAAGTTGGTGCAATTTTTGCCTCGAGCATGTAGAAGTCAGTGCATTCTCTGCATAGGGTAGATCAAGTCGGTGCATACCCTGCTTTGTGCAATATAGGTCCGTGCATGTTTCACATTAAGCGTACAATGGTCAATGCAACTTCTGCATCAAGCTCATATAGGTCAGTGCAATTTTTGTTGCTGCACGCATGCAAGGGTCGGTGCACGTTTATGTCTCATGCATACAGAAGCCGGTGCACTCCTGATGAATGCATGTATAGTCGATGCACGTTTTATCATATGCATACAAGAGTCAGTGCATTATCTGCATCTTTCACATTAGGGTCAGTGCATGGTTTATCTTACGCATGTAAGGATCGGTGCACGTCTCTACCTTATGCATTCAAAACTCAGTGCACGTCTGTCTAATGCATGTAAAATGTCTGTGCACTCAAGTCTGTGTATGTCTCTAGTCGGTGCACGTTTCGCATCATTCATATAACGAGTCTGTGCGTATGAATGTCCTTATGAACTCCAGCTCACCAAGTGTCTGATTAAATGCCTCTGTTTTAATTGGCAGGATAAATGAAATTCCCATGAGTGAGGCACGTGTTCCAAGACTATGTGACTGAAGCATGTGATTCGAGGAGACTTGCTCTCCAAGAACTCTCAGCCATGTGTCCTTCTCTCATCCTCCAGATCTGACACGTGGGCTCCGATAAGCGCGCTCTTGGTGGAATTTCTGGGCGGGAAACGTGATTTCCATGCGCCTCTATTTTGCGAGCTTTATATATAGAAGACCCAGTCGCGCCTTCTGATGATGATGGAATTTTGAAGAAAAAGTCCGAGAGAGAAAAAGAGAAGAAGAGATCTGAGAAGAAGAACATAGTGTCGTATTTCAACAGATATCTGAGAGAAAGAAGAGTGTGAGTCTGAGAGTGAAAGGTGATCGTGAGATAGTGAAGAAGAGGGATCTCGAGAGAAGATTTTGTGAAGCAATTGAAGCAAGTCTTGAAGATATGTTCTCCACTGTGTTCCTTGGATCAGATCCAAGGAACAGCACTCCTGCGTGAGCATTTGATTTGTCTTTACTGTCAGCCTTCTGATGCTGAACATTTTAATTTTCTGTTTTCATTTTTCATACTTTTTCTAAGCTGTGTATCAGCGGTGGCATAAGCTGTAAGGCCCAGCGGTTTGAAGCTGTGAATCTACGGTGGCTTAAGCTATAATGCCCAACGGTTGAAGCTGTGAATCAGCGGATTGTTGGAAAGCTGTGAGGCCCAGTTGTTTAAGCTGTTTGGCAGCGGAATCCATACTCTGGTTGGAGTGTGGGGTGGATGTAGGTCCTGAGGACTAAACCACCTAAAAAGATCTTGCGTACTGTGGTTTGATTTCTAATATGTCAACCGTTAGATGTATGCTAGGCACGATCCTGATAGCTTTTAATTCCGCATTAGTCTTAAGTCTTCAGGTTAAGTTTTAATTTGATCATGTTTTTAGAGGGAGATTCATTCACCCCCCCCCCCTCTGAATCTTGGTTTGCACCACTACATCGTTCTAACAATTGGTATCAGAGCGGGAATCTACAACAGAAGGTCCAACAACCTGCAGATTAGATCCTGTCTCATTTTTGGTTCAAGCTGCTTTCATCTCGTACATTGTGATCTTCAATCTGATTTGTATTTGTCTGCAATGGCTGAAATTCCTCAGTTCACTGGTTTTGAGTTTTATGGATGGTTTGGTAAATTTAGAGACTATGTTATTTCTGTTGATCCTAATTTGTGGATACTTATTGCACTCAGTCCATATGACATTCTAGAGGATAAATCTCAATGGAATACTTCAGATAGATTGAAGTTCTCTGAGAATCAAAAGGCCCTGGAACTAACGAGAAGGGCGATAAATGCTGACCAATTTCTGTTCATCTCTGAGTGTAGGAGTGCTACTGAAATCATCAATATGATAGTAGTCAGCAAATGTGAAGATGAAGTGAAGTGCCTCATGGCCAGAAATCACAACAGTGATCAGATGGAAGATTCATCTTCACAGGTAAACTCTGAAACCGATAATTTCAATTTTGAAGATCTTGTTGCATTGCATGAACATTTGATTGAAAAATATGAGAAAGTAAAATCTGAAAAGAAAAGGTTAAGAAGATAAATGATCTCTAAAGTTACATGTTTAAAAGTAGAGAATGAAAATCTAAAATCAGACATGAAAAAGAGAGAAGCTGAAAACTCATGCAATGAATGTGCTTTCTTAAAAAAATTGATTGATGATCTTGATTCTGATGATAACATGCAAAAGAGTCTAATTAGATCCTTAAAATAAGAAAATAAGTTATTGCTTGAAAAGAAAAAGGAAACTGATGAATATGAAGATAAATTGCTTGAAGAAAATAGACATCTGAAAGATCAAAACAAAAAGCTAATGGTCCTGAACGTTGTTATGTCAGAACAATAGTTAGCTATGGAAAAAGGAAAATCTGTCATGAAAGAAAATGAAGCTAACTATGAAACAAAGCTAAAATAGGATATAGACAAACTCTAAAGTTTGAATGATGCTCTGTATCATCAAGTAATCTCCTGTGAAAATGACATTGCTAGTTATGAGATTAGCATTGCTTCTTTGCAAACTGAGAATGAAGATCTGAAAAATTCTTTGGCAAAATTTGTTAAAGGGAAAAATAATCTGAATAAACTTCTTGGCTCGAGTGTAAATTTTCAGAAAGAGGGTCTAGGCTATAATCCAGTTAATAAGAAAGTTAATGGCAAGAAGAATTCAACTGTTTGTAAAAAGTTTAGAACAAGAAAAACCCTCTAGTTCATCTGTCTTTCAATTTACTGCTCAAAGAATAGAAAATAAAAATAAAAATCTGAAAGAGATGGGCAAACAGAAAAAGAACTCAAATCTGAACACTACTCAAAGAATAGAAAATCAAAATCTGAAAAATATGAGCAAATAGGAAAAGAACTTAAATCAGAATAATGTAAAATTTGTTCCTGCTAGTTCCATGAATAATGTTGCTGTGAGTGCATCTACTTCTGAGAAATCTAATAATCTAGTGCATGTGATAAAAAACTTCCCCACTCATTCACATATGCACAAAAGAAATGTCTCATGTCACTACTGTGGTAGGAAAGGACATGTTATGGATGATTGCATTGTTTTGAGAAATGATGAGTTAGATGCATGCAAACATGTAAATACAGTTAAAAACAAACCTATGAAAAGATTTGTTAGAAATGCTTCTGATGCATGTTTTTACTGTGGAAAAAGAGGTCATTACATGCATAACTCTAATTTAATGAAACAAGAAAATCAAACTTTTAGAAAAATTCATGTTCAAAATAGTTATGTTAATAAGCATGCTAGAAGATCTGAAACTCAGAAGGTTACATGTTTTAACTGTGGAAAGTTTGGACATGTTAAATCTAACTATTGGTTTGTGAAAGACAATGCGATTTATCCTGCTCACAAGAAACATTCTGCATTTAGGAGAGTTCATGATCCTGTCTTCATGCATAAACCTCCCATATGCAATAATTGTGGAAGACTAGGCCACATTACTTCTGAATGTTCTTGAATAAGTGATTGGAATAATTGGAGAGCACCAATGTGGGGTGCTACTAATCATGCTGGACCCAAGAACTCTTGGGGTCCAAGATATTTCAAATAACCTTTTGGATGCAGGTGTGCTCCTGTGGATAAAATAAAATGGGGTTCAATAAAATCAGGGCACAAAGGTTAGTTAAACCCCACTTCTCAATTCTCTTAATTTAAATTACCTGAATAATGCTCTCTATGGAATGTTGCATGCTTGATTGGAATAAACTGATGATTGATGCCATCTTGTTATGAGTAATACATGCTGACAATCTGATTCATGCGAATTCCATGTGAGATTTTTTTCATTCATGTTCATGAGTAGATGTATAGGTTTGCACGACTTCTTGGTATATCAAATGGAAGTTGGGAGAAGGGCAGATGTTTTCTGTCTGGAAACCCACGCCATGTGTAGAGGCTAGACCTCCGCGAAGTACCAAGAGGTCAAAACAATGCATGTAGTTTAAATATGAAATTTGCATCTAGTTGATACATCTCTGTGTACCTTAAGAAAATTAAGTGATGTTTGTTTGAGATCTCTGCACTTTCTGAGGGGGAGCTGAGCTGATCAGAGATTGTGTGTATAATATTTTGGGGCTGAAATGTCTGATGGTTATTGCTGCATTGCTGCTTGGATATTGAGCTAAGTCTGGCTTATGAGAAGAGAAGTGGACTTGGATACACAGTTGAGTCGGCAAGCTGAAGGTTGAGGGCTGTTGGATTCCTATTGAGAGCTGTTGGTTAGTTGCTAGGAGTCTAAGACTAAGTCCCTGGTAGTATGCAAATTGGCCATTAGTCTTAACCTTGCTCTTGAGTGGCCTTCACTCATATCTCATTGCTCATCTTCTCTTTGACTTATCCACTTCCAAGTTCTCATCTATTCTTTATAATAAATTCATAGACTGTGTTATTCAGGGGGAGTAAAGTCTGAAATCTATCACCTTTACTTATCTTCAACAGTCAACTACTAAGATAACTTTGAACTGAGAACAAAATTATTGATCTTAACTGAAGTGTGATTTTCTATGTATGCAGATTAAATCTTATCTTAAAATACTCACAATTAACCTTTGAATAATTCCTCAATGGTCTTAAAACAGTCCAAATTGGAACTGCACAGAAGGTTGTCTAAAAATCTGAAAGTCATTGGTAATAAGTCAATGTGATAAGAAATCTGGTGTTTATATGGTCCTTAAGTCAAGTTTTAAGAAAATTCTGTTAAAAGACCAGGGAATACGCCATTAAATGAAGAGGAAAATAATGAAATAGGCAGAGCAATGGCATATCATTTGAGAACTGACCATCTGTTTCAAAGAAATTCATAGGTCAAGTCATGATAATAAATGCTATCTCTGTTCAAAATTTGAAGCATAAAAGTAAACTGCACTGAGTAACCAGGGATTCGGATGTTTAATCAACATGTCTCCTTGAGTAAAAAGGTGCAGTAATAATGAAATGCTCAATCAAAAATTATAAAAGATTAATGAAAAATATGGTTGACTCTGGGGTCTTTTCAGTAAACTAAAACTATTTTAAGTTCAATATAAAATAGATTTTTCAATCAGTTTTGGCTAATGAAAATGACTAGTAAGATAAATGATTTCTCTGATTGGGTAGTGTCCTTGATAAAACTGATTTATCTCCATTGAGTTTGCTTCATAGGAATAATTTGTGAAGATTCATATTATAAGATATAATCGTACATGTCGGGAATCACAAAGAGGTGTGGAAAGGTATTTTCTTTTAAGTAAAGGGTAGTCTAGGTGTTAACTGTTGAAATTGGTAAAGTCGGCAGTGTTTCATATAAAATACCCTACCCTACTTGCATTGTCTATCATACCCTCTTCATTCAAGCCGAATCCTCCTCCCGCATTTACGACTCCGTCTCTCGTGTCGAGACCGTGAGCCTGGTCTCTCCAGTTTCCCTTTCTACATCTCTTCTTTTCGTTCTTCTACGATTCGTCCTCCACTCTTCATTTCTTCTACCATGTCGTCTCCGACCGCCGAGAGCAAGGGGAAGAGGAAGGCAATGGAGGAACAGTTACCAGAGGATTCTTCTCCCACGGAGGCTGTAGAGTCGTCACCAAAGGAGAAAAGATTAAAGATGGCACAGGATCAAGATATAAGCTCTGAAGTGCCTAAAGGAGAGTCAGAAAAACAGAAAGAAAAAGAAGCAGGAACCACTTCTCCTACGGCAGATACAACCTTTGAAGAAGATGATGATTCCGCTAGGGCGTCAAAGCAAGCTGTGGTAATTTTGAAAGCTGGGAAGATTATGTTCCCACGGTATGTGGATTTTTACGATCATGAAATGACTTCAAGGTATCTTGAATTGGTTGAGCTATTTAAATTTCAAAAATGGAAGAAATTCCTGGGTAAGCATAGAGTTTATTATCCCAGACTTGTTGCAGAGTTCTATAACAATCTAAAATATGATCCTGAACAGTCAAAACTTCTGACTATTGTTAAGGGGATTAAGATTGAAATATCTAGGCATTTCCTTCATAAAGTCTTTAGAATACCAGAAGATGGGGAAATCGAAGGAGGGTCTATATATAATCTTCATGATGCATACTCTCTTATCATAGATGTGCCTAGCAATCCCAAAGACAAGAAGCAAACTAAACTAGGTCAGTTTAATGCAAACAAGTTCTCTCCTCTTAAGAGATTATTACACCATATTCTTACCACAATGATAACTCCACAAGTTGGAGGGAGAGGGAGACTGACCAAGTCCCAGAGATTTATTCTCTTTTGTTTGCTAAAGAGGATCAGGATTTGACTGCCATAGATAATTATTTAGATCATGGGAACTTGTAAGGAGTCTAGAAGAAATTTACCCTATGCAGCCCACCTAACTGCTGTGTTCAAGAAAGTAGACATTTCTCTAGAGAATGAGAGTTCAAAGGAGATCCCCAAAGTAAATGTCTACAATATGGATTTCATTAATAAATTCATGAAGTTGAAACAGATTCAAGTGAAGGATATTTCCTCTGCCAGTCAAGTAAAGGATCAATCAGAAAAGGATATTCCTTCAGAGAAAAAGAGTCAGATTCAAGTTGAATCACTGTCAGAACAACAGCCAACTAGTACACAAGATGTTACTTCACAACAGCCTTCTCAAGTGCCTCAAGAAGAAATTCATCCTGTGACAGCTGAAAGGGAACAGATAATGATTGAACAACAAGAAGATATTGTTGAAGAAATAGAGGAAGTCAGAACTGAAGTTCCTGTAGTGCAACAAATGGAAGTAGTCACAGATGTAGTTCCTGCAGTACAGCATCTTAGAGATCTACAGCTGGAACAAGAAGTTCATGAGCTGAACTTGAATGATGAACAAATTATGCAGCAATTGGATCAGCATATCGATGAGCTGTTTGACCACTTTGGACAGCAGTCTCAGCAACAAGCAGATGATCAGCCAGAACAAATATTTGTGCAGTAAAGAGAGGGAGATCTTCAGGAAGAGCAAAGAGAGGTAGAAGTTCTGGAAGAGCAAAGAGTAGAAGAGGTTCAGGAAGGGCAACCTCAAGAAGCCCAAGAAGCTGAGGTAGTATTCCCATGGGAATAATATCTAGGTCTTGCTCCTGTCTATGGACCTCATCATGGGCCACTTACTACTTTTGGAATTCAGACTCCCTTGTCTCCTGAAGAGACATTCAATCCCCCAGAATTTCAACCCTCAAGTTCAGGTAGTAATGACTCAGCACCACAAATTACAGAGATGTTTACCACATTGGTAAACCTCATTATGAGTCAAGGAACAATGATGAATGCACAATTCATGCACATGCATTCAGACATTCAGAGACTTGATGCCAGGATTCTACACTTAGAAAAGACTGTGAACAGCCAATGGATAAAGTTTGTATATGACAAGCACAAGTCTGATTTAAGATTGCATGGGGTCTTGGATTCTTTACTAACAGTGTGTCAGAACGCTGGAGATATTTTGGGCAAAATGCAAGAGACTCAGACTACATCCTTCATAAAGCTCATTCAGACTCTTGTCCACTCATATGACATTAAGATAGAGTTAGAGCATGTGAAACTTCAGATGACCTTGCTTAAAGGAGAACAGAAGGCGTTAGGTAAGAGAATTAATGCCATATCTGGTGAAGTACATGGTAGCATGATACAGATTGGGAATATCTATGAGAAACTGAAAATAGTCCATGCACAAGTTCAGATGATAGCCAGTAGCTTCAAAAATGTTGTCACTGAACATGCCACTAGTTCCTCTACATTTTTGGCTAATGTTCACAACTAGCAAAATTCCCAAATAGACAATCTGGGTAGCATTATGTAAATCTGGTTTGTGGATATGACAACTACTATCAAAGAACTTCATGCCTTAGTCAAGCAGAATGACCAGAAAGTGATGGCCAAGTTTGCAGCCCTCGGAACTAAA
The DNA here is from genome assembly GCA_022559845.1 of Amorphophallus konjac. Taxonomy (NCBI): domain Eukaryota; kingdom Viridiplantae; phylum Streptophyta; class Magnoliopsida; order Alismatales; family Araceae; genus Amorphophallus; species Amorphophallus konjac. Next base: position 97,762,780 of record CM040123.1, read on the forward strand.
GTTGAAAGAATTCCATATCCAAGGGCAATACCTCTAAGGGGCAGTTCTAGCAGTACTCCACCCAGAGGAAGGGGAAGCTCCAGAGGTGCTAGTTCTGGCCGAACAAGTCCTGCTAATGTCTAAGAGTCGTCCATTTATTTTTGATAATGACAAAGGGGGAGAATTTATGGTCATGTATGACAGTTCATTATCTGGAGGGACAGATGCTGATGCTGAGCAGATATTGATTGATGCTGATATGTTTTTGATGTTTGGACAGATGCTGATGCTGAGTAGATGCTGACTGATGCTGATATGTTTCTGATGTTTCTGTTGTAAAAATGTTCTGAATGAGATTCTTTTGTCTATGAGATTTGCCTATGAGATATGTCTATGAGATACTCAATCAAAAATCAGTTTATTTTTCTTACTGTACACAGAAATGTCATTACTGCATATTGCATATTTGTGTTGAATGCATATTTGTGTTGAATGTTACTCTTGCTGTGCATGTCAGCAAATAAATTCTGTGAATGATGATTAACAACTTGTGATCTCACCTGCTTGAGTGTTTAGAATTGAATGAGGGTGTGAAGAATGATTGTTTAATTCATTGATTATTTTTGATCATACATGACTCATAGTTGTTATCATCAAAAAGGGAGAGAGTGTTGGAACCCTAGTTTGGATAATGACATTCTATGAATCATGTTAAGACTAAAATGAATAAACTCTTCAATCTAATCTGTTGTGTGTCTTAGTATCAGAACACATGTTGTTGGATGATCATCCATAGAGTTCATCAACGTCGATGCAGTTTATGTTTATGCATTCATATAGGTCTGTGCATACATTGTGAGTCTTCATGCAAGGACGGCATATAGGTCAATGCATATTTTGCGTGTCTAAGGACAGCAAATAAGTCAGTGCATTTTTACCATCTTATGCATATCAGGTACGTGCATATTCTCATCAGCATGCAAGTCGGTGCAGTCTTTATGGAATGCATATGTAGTCGGTGCATATTTTACCTTAAGTGTTTTAGGGTCAGTGCACGCCTCTGAAGTAATGCACACAAGGTCGGTGCATTTCTTTTTGTAGAATGCACATGTAGTCGGTGCAAGGTTTTGCCTTACGCTTATGGAAGAATAAGGTTAGTGCAATCTTCGCTTCTCTGCTCATATAGTCAGTGCACATCCTGCGTGAATGCACACTAGGTCAGTGCATGTTCTGATGTGTGTACATAAGGTCGGCGCAGTTTTTGCCTCGAGCATGTAGAAGTCAGTGCATTCTCTGCATAGGGTAGATCAAGTCGGTGCATACCCTGCTTTGTGCAATATAGGTCCGTGCATGTTTCACATTAAGCGTATAATGGTCAGTGCAACTTCTGCATCAAGCTCATATAGGTCGGTGCAATTTTTGTTGATGCACGCATGCAAGGGTCGGTGCACGTTTGTGTCTCATGCATACAGAAGTCGGTGCACTCCTGATGAATGCATGTATAGTCGATGCACATTTTATCATATGCATACAAGAGTCAGTGCATTATCTGCATCTTTCACATTAGGGTCGGTGCATGGTTAATCTTACGCATGTAAGGATCGGTGCACATCTCTGCCTTATGCATTCAAAACTCAGTGCACGTCTGTCTAATGCATGTAAAATGTCTGTGCACTCAAGTCTATGTATGTCTCTAGTCGGTGCACGTTTCGCATCATTCATATAACGAGTCTGTGCGTATGAATGTCCTTATGAACTCCAGCTCACCAAGTGTCTGATTAAATGCCTCTGTTTTAATTGGCAGGATAAATGAAATTCCCATGAGTGAGGCATGTGTTCCAAGACTATGTGACTGAAGCATGTGATTCGAGGAGACTTGATCTCCAAGAACTCTCAGCCACGTGTCCTTCTCTCATCCTCCAGATCTGACACGTGGGCTCCGATAAGCGCGCTCTTGGTGGAATTTTTGGGCGGGAAACGTGATTTCTACACGCCTCTATTTCGCGAGCTTTATATATAGAAGACCCGGTCGCGCCTTCTGATGATGATGGAATTTTGAAGAAAAAGTCTGAGAGAGAAAAAGAGAAGAAGAGATCTCAGAAGAAGAACAGAGTGCCGTATTTCAGCAGATATCTGAGAGAAAGAAGAGTGTGAGTCTGAGAGTGAAAGGTGATCGTGAGATAGTGAAGAAGAGGGATCTCGAGAGAAGATTTTGTGAGGCAATTGAAGCAAGTCTTGAAGATATGTTCTCCACTGTGTTCCTTGGATCAGATCCAAGGAATAGCGCTCCTGCGTGAGCATTTGATTTGTCTTTACTGTTAGCCTTCTGATGCTGAACATTTTGATTTTTTGTTTTTATTTTTTCATACTTTTTCTAAACTATGTATCAGCGGTGACATAAGCTGTAAGGCCCAGCGGTTTGAAGCTGTGAATCAGCAGTGGCTTAAGCTGTAATGCCCAGCAGTTGAAGTTGTGAATTAACGGATTGTTGGAAAGCTGTGAGGCCCAGCTGTTCAAACTGTTTGGCAGCGGAATCCATACTCTGGTTGGAGTGTGGGGTGGATGTAGGTCCTGAGGACTGAACCACCTGAAAAGATCTTGCGTACTGTGGTTTGATTTCCAATGTGTCAACCATTAGATGTATGCTAGGCACGATCCTGATAGCTTTTAATTCTGCATTAGTCTTAAGTCTTCAGGTTAAGTTTTAATTTGATCAAGTTTTTAGAGGGAGATTCATTCACCCCCCCTCGGAATCTTGGTTTGCACCACTACATCGTTCTAACATGTGTGGCATTACACCGAGTGCTTGTTAAACGCGTGGTCTATTACATTCATTCAAATCTTTCTTACTTGGAAAACTCTTGACTTGTTGTACTTGCGTGCTTGTCGGCCAATCATTTGAATGTTATCTCTACAATTCATTCTCTAAATCATTTTGTTCATTTACTTGTTTAGTTATGTTCAATTCTTATATCAATGAATATGTAAAATGGTTAATTACTTAAACTCTACCTAATGATAGAGTGTAATTCCTACTGAGCTTTTGCTCACCCCCCTTTGTTTCCAATCCTTTTCAGGTAGCACGGATGAGGGTGTGCACACCGATGGGAACGAGAGCGAGTAGCCGTGGAGCGAGCCTTTTAGTGTGTTAGGGTCAATGTCCTAGTTATGTTGAGCCATGATTGATGCAATTTTCCTTTCTTTTAGTGATTGTAAAAGACAGTAAAGTCCACAAGAGTCGTTGTAATAAGTGTGACCTTGATTATTAAGTAAAGTTGTTTTTCTTAATTTATTATTGGAATCTTAGCCGGTGTTATCTTGTGGCATGAATGCTCTGATTGACATGAATGATTATAACTGACGCGTACCGACTTTCCGCATCGGGGCGTGACAGCATGTCATGGGGTAGTCACCATTCAAGCTGAGCTTGGGCCTCTTGCAATGTCAATTGAGTTTAATGTGCTAGACATCAACCCTATGTTCAAGGCCATCTTGGGTCACCCATGGATTGATAATCTTAATGTTGTACCATCCACCGCTCATCAGTGCCTCAAATTCACTTTTCAGGGGAGAGTGGTTAAGGTAAAAAGCATATCCACGGTCCAATCAGTCAAAGCCGTCTCAGAAAGGATCTTGCCAACACTATAGCCCAGTAACCGGCCTATCATCTCAATCTTAGATCTGAATTTTCCATGGGCATATGCGCCACGCGCGCAAGCCCATCACTACGCTAGTAAACGTCAAAGTGAAGTCCCAGATACGAGATTCTAAGGGATGGAACGTGATACTAAAGCTAGGCTATCAGCCGGGCCGAGGTCTCGGTGCACAGTTACAAGGACGAACCAGACTGGTCCCCAAGGGGAGGAAAATGAACAGGAGAGGCCTCGATTATTGAGAATCCTCACTCTCAATTTTGGGTGACTCTGAACCATTAACCTGGGACTACCGTCAACATTTTGTCAGGGGTCCTATTCAGCCAGGTACATTGAAAGCATCACCAAGTCAGCCCGAGGAAGAAGATACAACTTATACCATTATCAGCCCGCCACTGCTGCCAAAGGGGTCCGTTGATGATATGATCGATTTTAGCTAGGCATTTGTAAAATTATTTTATGAAGAAGACAGTTGCCGAAGAAACCAGGAGGTGAGGCTTGTGCATTATAAGCCAGCCATCCGCCCGCGGGAAAGGGGGGGCTCACCCATTATTTTCACTTAGTCTCCTTCCCGCTTGTTCTCATTCTTTCAAAAGCTGGCGTCCATACACCCGATCACCTCCTATCTTGATCAATACGCTCCTAATTGAGATTCCTACTGATTTTCTCATTGTCAGGACATGCACTTGCTGTCCTCCGGTTGATCTATCTACCCCTTTCTTCTCCTCCTCCGATCCCTTCCTCGATATCTTCTGTCCATCCAAGTATCCCCTCAGGCTTCCTCCTCCGCCTTCCTCTCCATCTTGCTACATGATCTCTACTGATCTCAAAAAAAATGTCGAATTTGAAACAGAGATTTCAGTGGAAGATTACTGTAATATCCCAATTTTTCAAGAAATTAATTAGAAATTAATTAGAAACTTCTTAATTAGAAATTCCTTAATAAATAGAATAAGCTAGATTTTGACCATTTTATAAAAATCCATAAAAATTATATTCTTATAGAGAATAACACGTTTAACAAACTTGTCTTCTGTGGCCAACCTAAATAAAATCTGTAAGTAGGTCGAATTAGTGGATTAAGCCCAAATTGAACACTTAGTTAACTATACCTTGAAACGCCAAATTCGAGCCCAATACTCCATCAAATGAGCCCAAACTTGTGGCAAATGAAAGGCCAGGATGAGAGGATCATTTACCCTCTCTTAATCTCTCGAAACCCTAACCCTAGGAGATGCAATCGGCAGAGTTTTGGCGCGTCAACAATTACGGCGGCGTTTACATCAACCTGACTTGCGTGGACGAATACTCCGCGCATAGAACCCTCCAGAAGGTGTGTGACCTATTAAAATGAAGTTCTCTAACCCTAGAATCGTTTAAAACCAGTGGCGGCTGCAGAGGAGTTGGATCGAGGGAGATCTCCAGCGATTAGTGGCTGCGTGTACCGGCGTCTTGGGTTTTCTTTCTCCTTCCTTCTTCATCCAATTCAGGTAGGTGATAGCAAACCAAACCCTACAAATAATATATGTTTGGAAGCAGCATCATGTCAGCTTTTCATTCATGTAGAAAGCCCTAAATTTTATCAAGTGTTCTGCGAGAATTTTAAGTTTTAGTAGAAGCATGTCACATCTAGGGTTATAATTGTTCCCTTTCGATTAAGTAGTAATTTCAGGCCGTAAACATAAAATTGATTCGTGCATCTTGTATAGTTTTTCGTGCTCTTTCTTTTGGTAGTAAAAGCCCCAAATTCTATGCTTTATATCGTGCGAATTTCATGTTTTAGTTCTGACCCTAGAAACCTAGCCGGAGTCGGGCAAGGCGAAGGGGCAGCGACCAGTCTGGCCTTATGCGGCCACACGATAGACCGCACATCCAAGACAGGCGGCCCGCTCTTTACCGTTTATATGTTTCTATATCTGATCGTTTCCCTGGTACGTGCGGCTGGATACCAACCGCATGTCTGTCCTATGGCCAGTTCCAGACCGCACATCCCTTTCAACGGCACCCTACCGACCGTCCATCTCCGACAGGCCTTCGGACCTGAGGGGGCATACGCGGCCTGTCTGTGACCGTTCATGGGGATGTAAGGTCCAGAACCGACCGCACGTCTGTAACAGAACAGATTAATTGTCATTTCAGCATGTTATGTTAGTATATTAGTGGTTAATGGCATGTTAGCAACACACCTAATAAACTATAATTTATGACAGTAAATAATTCTTGCTGATTTATTTAATTTGAGCTTGATCTTGATTCATCTTTCCAATGAATGTCAATTTTAATTGTGCATCCTTTATAATTGAAATGGCTATTAGGTTTACACTTGTTATAACCGTTAATCTTGAACCATATTATCCCCTAGAATTGAATTGAACTCAATCGCACCGCTGTGATTTGAGTTAGTCCGAATTGGACTAACAGAGACTTGAGTGGCCATTTGTGAACCGCATATACCCCTGAACGGGCCAGTGGCGACCGTTCATCCCTGGCTAATGCCAATTTGTCTTGGCCGATTATCCTTGATCCAACTTCGGCCAAATCCTGATTTGATCAGCCCAGTAGACCCTAGGCCGACCAGCAGACAGTGGGCTGGACTCTGGTTCAGTTCCACCCTGCCTATGGTAGCCCAGGAGCCCACTTGGGCGAATTTCTAGATTTTGGTTAGGCCATGTGTTGTGCGTCCAGTAATGGCCCGTACATCTTACAGGCGGCCCATAATGGACCGTCCAACTAATGAGCGGCTCTGTCAGGACCATATATCCTTTCCTCGATTTTGTAAACTTCTGGCATTGGGCGGCCGAATACTTACCGTGCATATAGAAGAGCGGCCCTTTATCAGCCGTTCAACCTTGACCCCCGAGGGCTAAACCTCAGCCCAGTTGCTGTTAGTGCGGCCCATGGTCGACCGCACAAGTCTTGAGCAGTCCAGTAGGAACCGCATATCATCCAGAGACTAGTTTTCTCCGTGTTTTATGATTTTGAATCCAAGAACATGTTGGTTTTTGATAATTTGAACTCCTGTACAGAAATTCTGGACAGTATATCTTCAACTTAACCTTGGGATGTTCTGAGGTAAGTTTGTACTTGATTATAATTGGCCATTTAACTTGATTAAAGTCTAGACGGAACTTGGGATCTTGGATCCAATAAATCAATGCCAACGCATCATAGGGGCCCGGTCTGGTCTTGGGGAGAGCACCCGAAAAGTACTTGTGCCCATGGGAGTTTGTAATGACATGGTGAGACATTGCACCGAGTGCATGACTAGCGTGATGTCTATGACAATGATCTCTTACTTGAATCGTGTTCTACTTGGTTATATTCTTGCTTGTTGGCCAATTTCCTACAATTTCATGTTATATATATTGTTCTTAACTTACAATTCTTGTAGTTATATCATTCTGCCATATTGTTACTCAATTCCATTCTTTAGCACTTTCTTTTATTATGTTGTTTCATTCGATCGTTATTTCTTTTCTTCTGTTTCATACATGTAATTAATTGGTTAATTACTTACACTTGCCTGTTGTTACCTACTGAGCGTTCGCTCATATAGTTGTTTTCCCCCCTTTTCCAGGCAGCTCAGGTGAAGATTCACAGATGGATGGGAATGGGCAAGAGTGATGACTTGGAGTGTATCAGCTAGTCGTTATGTTGAGATTGTTATAGTTGTTTTACATCTATCTATGCCTTAGAACTTGTGTTAGTTATTGTAACAGAGTCGAGTAGAGATTATGTTTGATTATGTTTAAGTCAGTTTGATGGTATTTTTAATAGACTTGGAGTTATTCTGTTCATTACGTTATATTAATTCTTAGTTTAGCATGTTATCTTTACTAGCAGTTTCTACTGCCGGTCCTGATATTCCGCGTCGGGGCATGATAGTTTGGTGGTATCAGAGCCTAGGTTTTCTGATATTCCTAGGTTCTCTAAGTTCTAGGATCCTTAGTGATACCGTAGGACCTATAACCTTGTTATAAGTCTAAGGACCCAACCTGGTGAGATTTGGGTAGAAGACTGGGGTTGAGTTAATAATCTCATTGTACGATTATCCATTCTTAATTGAACCTAACTTAACCTATTCCACGTGTAGGTTTTTGCAATGGCAGGAGAACGTGCGGAATGGAGGAACTTGCAGCGTACGGTTCAAGGACTTACTCAGACTTTGCAACAAGTGGCCCAAGGAGGAGCTGCAAACCATGGCACTGGCAATCTTTATCGAAACTTTCGTGGGATGAATCCCCCACGATTTAGAGGCTCGACTGACCCTGATGAAGTCGAGCACTGGCTTGAAGAGATAGGGAGGATTTTTGAAGTGATGTAATGCAGCGATCAAGAACGTGTCCTCTTGTCGACCTTTCAACTTGAACGTGATGCGAGGACATGGTGGGACGCAGTGAAGGCTACCCTTGGTGATAGACAAGTCACATGGGAAGAGTTCGAGGAATTCTTCAATGGTAAATATTTCTCTGATAGAGTACAAGAGAAGAAGGCGGCTGAGTTTGCTACTTTGAAGCAACGAAATCTTGCAGTAGCTAAATATGAAGCTTAGTTCTCTCAGCCATCTCGTTATGCTACTCACTTGATATCTACTGAGAAGATGAAGGCTAAGCACTTTCTTAATGGGCTGAAGCTGCAATATATCAACCAGTTGGCACCGATGGAAATTCAAACCTATTCCGAGATGGTGAGAAAGGCTCAAGTATTGGAAGATACTTTAGAAATGACGAAGAGAATCCGTGGGAAGAGTGTTAAGATTGAGCAACACCATACTGGTTTTGGGAGTATCAAGCCTGGTCATGGCAGGAAGAGGCCCATTAGCGGGTCTCGTTCATGGAAGGGCAAGATGCGGAAGATTGAAGACAATAAGCCTAGCCCTATTGTTCCATTCAAGGGTGTATGTAAGTACTGTGATCATCTAGGTCACAAGATGGAGGAGTGTTGGCGCAAGCTGGGTGCCTGTTTACGTTGTGGCAGTAGGGACCACCGTATTCCCGAGTGTCCCTTTTTATCTGAGCGAGCTACCTCGGTGAAACCGCAAGGAATCAAGAAGCAGCAAGGCAAGCTCCAGGCTCTACAAGAAGACGAGACAGGACCCGCCGAGGAGGGTGGACTCGTCGAAGGTACTCTTATTATACATGACAAATCAACTTTTGTTCTTTTTGATACTGGTGCCACTCATTCTTTTATTTCTCGGGAATTTGTGAAGTCTTTAGCTGTGAAGCCAGTTTTGATGAATTCTCCGTTAGAGATTTCGACCCCTATTGGTTCCGGATCAGCAATTAAGTATTTATATCCTTCCAGTAAGGTCATGATCAATGAACAAAACCTGCCAGCTGATTTAGTTTGTATGGACATGAAGGATTATGACGTAATCCTAGGAGCACATTGGTTGGCTATGTATGAGGCCAATGTTCAGTGCAGATCTAGTTCTGTGTCTTTCACTGGACACCCTAGACTTTCTTTTATAGGAATTAGACATCATAAGTCTGTTCCACTTATTTTGGCTCTTCGAGCTGATAAGCTGATGAGGAGAGGATGTAAGGCTTTTCTAGCCTTTATTTCTGTGACCCCTGAGCAGAAGATTGATATTGAGGACTTTTCTATCGTCCGAGATTTTCCAGATGTCTTTCCTGAGGAACTACCATGACTTCCTCCTGAAAGGGAAGTTACCTTTTCTGTTGATCTAATTCCTGGTGCGACTCCTATTTCCAAAGCTCCTTATCGTATGTCTCCTGCGGAGCTAAGGCAACTAAAGCAGCAGTTGATGGAATTACTTGAGAAAGGGTTCATTCATCCTAGTACTTCCCCGTGGGGAGCCCCTGTATTATTCATCCGGAAGAATGATGGTTCGATGAGGTTGTGCATCGATTATCAACAATTGAACCAATTGACTATCAAGAATAGATATCCATTGCCAATGATTGATGAGTTATTTGATCAGATAGCAGGAGCTCAGTATTTTTCTAAGATCGACCTTCGATCTGGATATCATCAGTTACAAATTAAGGAGGAGGATATCTATAAAACAGCCTTCCGCAGCAGGTATGGACATTTCGAATTTGTAGTAATGCCTTTTGGGCTAACGAATGCACCTACAGCTTTCATGCAGTTGATGAACGATGTGTTTCGGCCCTATCTTGATCAATGGGTCGTGGTGTTCATTGATGACATCTTGATTTATTCTAAGAGTGAGGAGGAGCATGCTGAACATTTTAGGATGGCATTGCAACTATTGAGAGATCATCAGTTATATGCCAAGTTTAGTAAGTGTGATTTCTGGCTGCAAGAGGCGTCCTTTCTAGGGCATATCATCACAAAAGAAGGTGTTTCTATTGATCCTTCAAAGGTAGAGGCAATAAAGAATTGGGCTAAGCCTACTAATGTGACTGAAGTGAGAAGTTTCCTAGACCTAGCAGGTTACTACCGAAGGTTTATTCAAGATTTCTCCAAGATTGCGGTACCTCTGACAAGATTAACCCGTAAGGAGATCAAATTTGATTAGTCAGAAGATTACGAGTGAAGCTTTCAGACCTTGAAGGAATGTTTGACTACTGCACATGTTTTGGCTTTACCTTCTGGAGAAGGAGGTTTTGTTGTATACACTGATGTTTCAGGTATTGGTTTAGGGTGTGTACTCATGCAGCACGGGAAAGTGATAGCCTATTCTTCTAGGCAATTGAGGAAGCATGAAGAGAATTATCATGTTCATGATTTGGAGCTAGTAGCAGTGGTGTTCATTTTGAAGATATGGAGGCACTACTTGTATGGAGAGGCATTTACGGTGTTTTCATATCATAAGAGCTTGAAATACTTATTTTCTCAGAAGGAACTCAATATGAGACAGCGAAGATGGCGGGAGTATTTGAAGGATTTCGATTTCTCCATTGAGTATCATCATGGAAAAGGTAATGTTGTGGTAGATGCCTTAAGCCGCAAGCCTATAGCTAAGTTGTCAAGCCTCATGTTACAAGAATGGAAATTGTTGGAGCAGTTAGCTAGTTTGGATCTTAATGTTGACAAGGATCGGGTTATGATTGCTCATGTCACGTCTCGAGCCTTTTATTACAGCGGAAGACTAACTCGGGGAGCGCGAACAGCCGACATGGTAAGCCTCTTGCAAGCAAGAATGATCAGAGCGTAAGACAATCACACACATAAATGCAATTGCACAATGTTTACTCAACTTGATTTTTATTTCGTAATAATCAAATCCAATACTCAAACACAATCATTGATTCAACTTATTCCGATATATCAGACTCAAGAAATAGGAAAATTACATAGACTCAATCTAAACAATTTAGACTTCCTAAGTCTTCACTCTCATCTTGACAATACTTTCATTCGCTCTCAGACCCGCTACTTGTATAACCCGAATCCGAATTCGAATCACTTCCATCTCCTGAAAAGATTAGAAATAGGTAATGAGCACACTTGCCCAGTAGGTATCTTCGCATCAACATGAAGGCACTATTAAAGTAATTAACAATTTAGCTCTAAAGAATAAGGTAAAAATCATGCGAATATGATCAATCACGCGATTAAACCAAGTAACAAGACAATCATGTAAGATAGAATGAGAGCAAGTACGATCTAGCAAGAATGTTATAAGAACATGATATTGGCCTTTCATGAACAAGAATGTATCAAGAATGCACTAGCAAGCCACATAATCATCACTCTAGTATCATTTGCTTATGAGCAAGTACTTCGTAAATTTCTGTGGAATATCAAGTAAGAAAGTCATGTACAAGAATGTCATGTCGTGTCGTATCGTATTGTGGATTTTCACTTATTTATAAAGAAAGTACTCCCAGCATAATGCGACGTCAGTAGCATCATACCCCATGGTTTATAATAGTATGTTTTCGACAATCAGCCGAGGGGACTAGCATAGAGCCCTTGAATACAATCAGTGCTCGATCGCATCTTCAAGTATAAATCAAGCTTTTTCCACGAATGTAACAATAAAGTATGGCCAAGAATGTAATAAGTTCAATAAGCTCATGATAATAATAATTCAATGAATGAATGCTTTAATAAGAATCATGAGAAATCAAGAATGATTTATACTATGTTATGCTTATGGAAATAAATCGGTAGCATAACGATACATTCTTTATCTTTCATTCATTATATTAGGTTTCTTGATCAATATGATAAGTTCTAGATCATCAAGAGTCTATCTAGAACCTTGGAATATCAACCCTTGGTCCACCTTGGGTTAAAATGCTCAAGCAGTGTGACGGTCATGTACTGGGCCGTTACATGATGTGACGCTCCAGTATTAGGTCGTTACATTAGTCTGGAATCAGAACTAAGAAATCAGACTCAGTGGAAGCTGACGGTCGTACATGGGCCGTTAGATGCTCCTGACGGTCCAGCGTAGAGCCGTTACATTACTGATAACCAAAAACATCGATAGTGTAATCTAATCAATGGGCTTTAATGGTACAACCAACTCGGGGTCCTAGTGAGAATCCCAGGCTCGCGGAGAATTACGGAGGCCTTGAAACAAGATTTCCTAGTCTATTGGAAGGAATATCCAATAGAAAGGTCCTCATGTCCAAGAATAATGTTCCTATAGTGCAAAGTGAACTAATGGACAACATACCGAAATATGCGCCATGTACATAAAGAAATGACTCTATTGATAAAAGAGAATGTGTAACGATGTGAAACCATGAGAAAACTCCGTCAATACAATATTTGGAAAATCATGATTTAGAATACAAAACTATAGAGTTTTAGCCAATGGAATTAGCATAACTTAAAATAACCTAAGACACATTAATCATGCAATTTGATTATGAATCAGTAACTAAACTTGAAGTCATGATAACAGGTCCAAACTTAGCTATCTAAGCTTATTTATAAGTAAACTCTAACTGGTTATCCTTCTGCCTCGGGCTGACAGAACACAGTGCCTGACGGTCTAGGATAGGCGCGTTACAGTATTGTGACGGTTTATCGAGGGGCCGTTACAGTGGTGTAACGCTCCTGCTAGGGTGCATCAGAGACATTAGAACAAATAAAAACACAACAGAATGTGACGGTCTATCGTAAGGCCATTACATGTATGTGACGGTCTCACGTTAGTGCGTCAGAGAACCTGCTGGCAGTAAACTAAAGTAAAGGTTTATGAAAACATAACATGCCTGGAAATCAACATACTACCACTGTCCTAGTCATGATAACGATGCATAGGCCAACTATATGCAAGGGTTTAGTGAATAGACAAGATAATACCTTTTAATTTCCATTTAGGGCTAAGAGATGCATGAATGTATAAAACTATGAAATCATGAAATTCTTAGTCTATAATGTATGAAATCAAGCACAATTAGAGGGCTTTTATCCCTAACAAGTTGTTTCCGCCAATCATGAGATAACCTACCTCTTTTAAGACCTTCAAACTTCAAATTTAATGCCAGGTGCTACCCTTAGACCCTTATACTTCTTGTGATAAATCAGCAACTTCAATCTGCTCTATTTCCTCAGCCTCTTGACCTAAGGATGTGAAATTTTAAGGGTAAGGAGATGAGACTATTGGGTACAAAAAATTTTAAAGGATTGAACTCTAATTACCTCGTTTTGATATCCTAATTTCTGGATCTTCAGGGGTCTTACGTTCAGATTCCTAGGTTGCTAAGGTTGAATCAGCAACTTTGGAAGCTTCTATCTTCTTGGTTGTTTGGTCTCCTAGCATGAAATTTGAAGAACTATTAGTCTATAATATACTAAACAAAATCTTCTAAAGAACTTACCCGAAATTATGACTCCTTACCTTGATTCTTCACGGGCCAAAAGTAAGGGTCGCTCAGTTTAGAACTAGGTCCTATTTATAGGGTTTTGCTTAGGGTTTGAAGATTAGATCGATTCTAGAGTCCTTAATTTGTCAGAACCTAATCCCTAAGAGTCCTTAGCAATGTTATAAGTTATCCCAAATCGATCTCTTGTAGATAGGATTTCAAAGTTCTAATCTTTTTACAATTTCCTCACCTTACGGAATCTGTAGGATGTAACGGTCGTGTCTAGGTGCGTTACATGGCTGTGGCGGTCGCCCGATAGACCGTTACATTTACCGTGTATAGAGTTTCAATTTAATAAAACTCTTTTATTCATTTATCCATATAATTATCTTATATAATTAGTATTTATCCTTAAAATACGTGAATAAGCCAATTACCTTTCTAGAATATGGGCCAAACTTGATGGGCTTGGTCCACAAACCTTTTAGATAAATATTAGATAGGCTATGTTAACTAATTAGCCTTTTTGAGCCTTATAATGACTTATTAATCCAATAACCCCTTCATTAATTTATTTAAGCCTTTATAATTTCTACAAAATTATTTTATAATAAAAAATTTTATTTATATAAATTCTGGGGCACTACATCCTCCCCCACTTAGAAGAATTTGATCCCCAAATTCAATATATGGATTTCGGAGAGTGCACTTACAGTTAAATAATTCTGGGAATCTTTTCCACATGGCTGCTTCGGTTTCCCATGTTGCTTCATATGGCCATGTTTCCTTCCATTGAATCTTGACCATAGAAATAACTTTATTTCTTAGTTGACACACTTCCCGTTCCAGAATCTTTATTGGATTTTGCTCGTACGTCATATCCTTCTGAATTTTTAGATTGTCATAAGTAATAATATGGTCAGGATCATATACGTACTTCTTCAGCATAGAGACGTGAAATACGTCATGAACACCTGCTAATTGTGGAGGTAAAGCCAGTTTGTAAGCCACTTCATCAATCCTTTCAAGAATTTCAAATGGGCCAATGAATCTTGGAGTTAACTTCCCTTTAATGCCAAATCTTCGAATACCACGACTTGGAGAAACCTTTAAATATACATGATCTCCTACCTGAAACTCCAAGTCACGTCTTCGATTGTCAGTATAAGACTTTTACCTATCTTGTGCCATTTTCATTCTTTCTTGAATGAGCTTTATCTTCTCTGTAGAATCTCTGATAATATGCCATTTGTATGCTGGCCTGATAACTATTGTTATATGCAAACTCTACTAGAGGTAAATGATCATGCCAACTACCTCCAAAGTCGATAGCACAAGCCCTGAGCATATCTTCTACTACCTGGTTCGTTCTTTCCGTTTGACCATCTGTTTATGGATGAAAAGCTGTGCTGAAATTCAATCTAGTCCCTAGTGACTGTTGTAGACCCTTCCAGAATTGTGATGTGAATCAAGGATCTCTATCAGATATAATAGTGACTGGGACACCATGTAGTTTTACAATCTCCTTTATGTATAATGATGCTATAATATCCACAGACCATCGACTCTTTATTGGTATGAAATGTGCGGATTTAGTCAATCGGTCTATGATTACCCATATTCCATCATGTCCACCTCTTGTCTTGGTTAAACCCATAATGAAGTCCATCCCTATACTCTCCCATTTCTATTCGGGAATACTCAAGGGATGCAGTTTACCTACGGGTCTAAAATGTTCTGCTTTTACTTATTGGCAGGTGAGACAACGGGACACGAAATCAGCTATTTCTCTCTTCATATTGGGCCACCAGAAATTTCTTTTGAGATCTTGATACATCTTTGTTCCTCTTGGATGAATTGTGTATTTGGAATTATGCACTTCATCTAGGATCAATTTCTTCGTAGCCTCATGATCTAGTACACATATTCGGCCTTTGAATAACAATCTTCCGTCATTGGAACTAGAAAAATCTGGCCTTTGTTCAATATTGGCTTTAATTTCCAGTAATATAGGATCATCATTTTGCAGCTTGACTAGATCTTCTATCAATGTAGGTTGAGCTCGGATATTAGCTATGAAACAATCTTCTTCCTTTATGTCAATATCTAAGTTCAACTGAGCAAATTGAGGAACAAGGTTAGTTACACTTATCATAAGACTTGATAACATACCCATTGGTTTTCTGCTGAGTGCATCTGCTACAGCATTAGCCTTGCCAGGATGATATTGAATAGCAAAATCAAAGTCTTTGAGATATTCTAACCACCTCCTCTGCCTCATGTTAAGCTCTTTTTGAGAGAATAAGTATTTCAAACTTTTGTGGTCTGAGTATACCGTGAACTTTTCTCCATAAAGATAATGACATCAAATTTTCAAGGTGAAAATAATCGCTGCCAATTCCAAATCATGTACAGGATAATTTTCCTCGTGACGTTTCAATTGTCTTGAAGAATAACATATTACTTTTCCATTCTGCATGAGAACGCATCCTAAGCCAATGCCAGACGCATCCATATACACTTCGAATCCACCACCTTCCATTGGTAGTGATAAAATATGAGCTGTTGTAAGATGATTCTTAAGACTTTGAAAGCTCTTTTCACAGTCCTTTGACCAGACAAAAGGGTTTTCTTTTCTTGTGAGTCTAGTTAAAGGAACCGTAATTTTTGAGAAGTCCTTAATGAATCTCCTATAGTAACCTGCTAAACCCAGAAAGCTTCTTACTTCCGATACAGTCGTTGGCCGACTCCAATTCTTGACAGCTTCTACTTTAGAAGGATCAACAGTAATATCTTCTTTTGAAATAATGTGGCCAAGGAATGAAACTTTCTCGAGCCAGTATTCACACTTATTGAGTTTGGCATAAAGCTTTTATTCTCTAAGTGTTTGTAAAGCTATTCTCAAATGTTGTTCATGTTCCTCTTTTATCTGGGAATATATCAAGATATCATCAATGAAGACGACGACGAACTAGTCCAGATATGGCTGGAAAACATTGTTCATAAGTTGCATGAATGCTGTTGGGGCATTAGTTAACCCAAACGGCATCACTATAAATTCATAGTGGCCATATCGACTTCGAAAAGCTGATTTATAAATGTCCTCTTCTTTAATTCTAAGCTGATGATAACCTGATCTGAGGTCAATCTTAGAGAAATACTCTGCTCCCGAAAGCTGATCGAAGAGCTCATCAATACGCGGCAATAGATACTTATTTTTAATTGTAAGCTGATTCAGTCGCTGGTAATCGATGCATAGCCTGAGAGAACCATCCTTCTTTTTGACAAATAGGACAGGCGCACCCCACGGGGATGTGCTAGGTCTGATGAAGCCCTTATCCAGAAGTTCCTGCAACTGCTTCTTCAATTCCTTAAGCTCTGTGGGGGACATCCTGTAAGGGGCTATAGAAACAGGTGCCGCTCCTGGAATGAGTTTAATAGTGAAGTTCACTTCCCTTTCGGGTGGTAAACTGGGTAATTCGGATGGAAACACGTCCGGGAACTCATTTACAATAGGGATGTCTGCTATGATAATTTCTTTGGACTCTGTAATAATGACAGAAGCAAGAAAAGCTTCACATCCTCGCGAGATAAGTTTGCAAGCGTGAAGTGAGGATATGATAGTGGGGTGTTTTTTATACTTGATGCCAAGAAAAGAGAATCTCGGAAGATCGGGCTTTCGAAAGGATATAATCCTGTTTCGACAATTGATATAAGCATCATGATCTACAAACCAATCTACCCCTAAAATGGCATCATAACCTTTCATGTTAAGGCATACTAAGCTTGCGGGGAGATTGTGACCCTCTACTATCACTTCGCTATCAGGATAATAGTCGGTAAGCTTTGTTCCAGAACCTAAGGGTGTGGAAATAGCAAGATCTGAAGGTAAGGGAACTGATGCGATTGGTAATGTTTTAGCAAAAGTAGTGGAGATAAAAGAATGAGAGGCACCAGTATCAAATAGCACAAATGCATGATGAGAACAAATTTGAAGAGTACCTTCCATAAGCCCATCATCCCTGGGCGCTTCCTCTTCTTCTAGAATGGCATTGAGGCGAGCCTGCCTCCTGCGTCCATTACCAGATGACTGGTCCTTCATAAGGGGGCATTCCGGCATGCGATGCTCCCTGCTTCCACAACGTAAACAAGCGCCAAGACGCTTCCAACACTCCTCAGCCGAATGGCCGAATTTTTCACAAAATGTGCAAGCCGTGGTGACCTGCTCCTTCTCCTCCTTGACCTTCTTTTGCTTATGGGAACTCCCACCGTTCCCACTCCTAGATCTTTTCTTACTATCACGGCTTTTATAGGGTTCCGTGATGCTGAATTTCTCTTTCTTATAACGCCGATCAGAACGTCAGATGGATTCTTCTCCCTTTCCTTTCAATTTTTCGACCTTCTCTAAGGTCCTTTCACATAGGTACGCCCGCTGAACCATCTCCGCATAAGTATGGATGTTTTGGATCCCGAGCTGCTAGATGAAACCGGGACGTAACCCGTCCCTAAACCGATTTACCTTTAATAAATCGGTACTGATTATATGTGATGCATATGGTGCTAGCCTTGAGAATTGTAGTTCATATTCGGCAACCGTCATCATTCCTTGCCGAAGAGTGGCAAACTCCATAGCCTTTCGTTCCTTTACGTGCTCCGAAAAGTACTTGGCATGAAATAGGGTAAGAATATCGTCCCATGTATGAGGTGCATCGGCTGGAGGTGCGGGAACCGACTTCCACCATGTGTGAGCATCTTTGTTAAGTTGAAAGGTTGCGAGACGCACCTTCTCCTGATCGGTGCATTGGATGACGTCAAATATTCGATTCATTTCGTCAATCCAGTTCTCTGCCTCGTCGAGATTAGAGGAGCCATAGAATCGCGGAGGATTTAAACTCCAGAAATTGCGATGTAGGTCACCAGCCCTTGCCCCGGCGCCACCTTGCGCTATGGTTTGCAATGCATGAGTAAGGCCTGCAACTGTTTGTTGCATGCCATCCCAATCTACACGATGAGCCATTTGTAAGATAAGGTACCTGAGAGAAATATAACAACTTGTTATTTCTCATGAAATTGGAATGAAAATCAATCTTAAAGCTAATTAATTATCTTATCCCGGGCTCTACCCAATTCTCACATGGGTATGGAAACTTCTTCCTTGGCTCATAGGTAGGGGTCCTTAAACCTTGGACTTATCCTATGACATGATTCTTTTTCCTAAGTCCTGAGACTTAGGCTCTGATACCAACTTAACTGTCACGCCCCGAGTCTCTTATTACAGCGGAAGACTAACTCGGGGAGTGCGAACAGCCGGCATGGTAAGCCTCTTGCAAGTAAGAATGATCAGAGCGCAAGACAATCACACACATAAATGCAATTGCACAATGTTTACTCAACTTGATTTTTATTTCGTAATAATCAAATCCAATACTCAAACATAATCATTGATTCAACTTATTCCGATATATCAGACTCAAGAAATAGGAAAATTACATAGACTCAATCTAAACAATTTAGACTTCCTAAGTCTTCACTCTCATCTTGACAATACTTTCATTCGCTCTCAGACCCGCTACTTGTATAACCCGAATCCGAATTCGAATCACTTCCATCTCCTGAAAAGATTAGAAATATGTAATGAGCACACTTGCCCAGTAGGTATCTTCGCATCAACATGAAGGCACTATTAAAGTAATTAATAATTTAGCTCTAAAGAATAAGATAAAAATCATGCGAATGCGATCAATCATGCGATTAAACCAAGTAACAAGACAATCATGTAAGATAGAATGAGAGCAAGTACGATCTAGCAAGAATGTTATAAGAACATGATATTGGCCTTTGAACAAGAATGTATCGAGAATGTACTAGCAAGCCACATAATCATCACTCTAGTATATTTTACTTATGAGCAAGTACTTCATGAATTTCTGTGGAATAATAAGCAAGAAAGTCATGTACAAGAATGTCATGTCGTGTCGTATCGTATTGTGGATTTTCACTTATTTATAAAGAAAGTACTCCCAGCGTAATGCGATGCTAGTAGCATCATACCCCATGGTTTATAATAGTATGTTTCTGACAATCAGCCGAGGGGACTAGCATAGAGCCCTTGAACACAATCAGTGCTCGATCGCATCTTCAAGTATAAATCAAGCATTTTCCACGAATGTAACAATAAAGTATGGCCAAGAATGTAATAAGTTCAATAAGCTCATGATAACAATAATTCAATGAATGAATGCTTTAATAAGAATCATGAGAAATCAAGAATGATTTATACTATGTTATGCTTATGGAAATAAATCGGCAGCATAACAATACATTCTTTATCTTTCATTCATTATATTAGGTTTCTTGATCAATATTATAAGTTCTAGATCATCAAGAGTCTATCTAGAACCTTGGAATATCAACCCTTGGTCCACCTTGGGTTAAAATACTCAAGCAGTGTGACGGTCATGTACTGGGCCGTTACATGATGTGACACTCCAATATTAGGCCGTTACATTAGTCTGGAATAAGAACTAAGAAATCGGACTCAGTGGAATGTGACGGTCGTACATGGGCCGTTAGATGCTCCTGACAGTCCAGCGTAGAGCCGTTACATTACTGATAACCAAAAACATCGATAGTGTAATCTAATCAACGGGCTTTAATGGTACAACCAACTCGGCATCCTAGTGGGAATCCCAGGCTCGCGGAGAATTACGGAGGCCTTGAAACAAGATTTCCTAGTCTATTGGAAGGAATATCCAAGAGAGAGGTCCTCATGTCCAAGAATAATGTTCCTATGGTGCAAAGTGAACTAATGGACAACATACAGGAATATACGTCATGTGCTTAAAGAAATGACTCTATTGATAAAAGAGAATGTGTAACGATGTGAAACCATGAGAAAACTACGTCAATATAATATTTGGAAATTCATGATTTAGAATATAAAACTATAGAGTTTTAGCCAATGGAATTAACATAACTTAAAATAACCTAAGACACATTAATCATGCAATTTGATTATGAATCAGTAACTAAACTTGAAGTCATGATAACAGGTCCGAACTTAGCTATCTAAGCTTATTTATAAGTAAACTCTAACTGGTTATCCTTCTACCTCGGGCTGACAGAACACAGTGCCTGACAGTCTAGGATAGGCGCGTTATAGTATTGTGACGGTTTATCGAGGGGCCGTTACAGTGGTGTAACGCTCCTGCTAGGGTGCATCAGAGACATTAGAACAAATAAAAACACAACAAAATGTGACGGTCTATCGTAAGGCCGTTACATGTATGTGACGGTCTCACGTTAGTGCGTCAGAGAACCTGCTGGCAGTAAACTAAAGTAAAGGTTTATGAAAACATAACATGCCTGGAAATCAACATACTACCACTGTCCTAGTCATGATAACGATGCATAGGCCAACTATATGCAAGGGTTTAGTCAATAGACAAGATAATACATTTTAATACATGAATGTATAAAACTATGAAATCATGAAATTCTTAGTCTATAATGCATGAAATCAAGCACAATCAGAGGGCTTTTATCCCTAATAAGTTGTTTCCGCCAATCATGAGATAACCTACCTCTTTTAAGACCTTTAAACTTCGAATTTAATGCTAGGTGCTACCCTTAGACCCTTATACTTCTTGTGATAAATCAGCAACTTCAATCTGCTCTATTTCCTCAGCCTCTTGACCTAAGGATGTGAAATTTTAAGGGTAAGGAGATGAGACTATTGGGTACAAAAAGTTCTAAAGGATTGAACTCTAATTGCCTCGTTTAGACGTTCTAATTTCTGGATCTTCAGGGGCCTTGCGTTCAGATTCCTGGGTTGCAAAGGTTGAATCAGCAACTTTGGAAGCTTCTATCTTCTTGGTTGTTTGGTCTCCTAGCATAAAATTTGGAGAACTATTAGTCTATAATATACTAAACATAATCTTCTAAAGAACTTACCCGAAATTATGACTCCTTACCTTGATTCTTCATGGGCCAAAAGTAAGGGTCGCTCAGTTCAGAACTAGGTCCTATTTATAGGGTTTTACTTAGGGTTTGAAGATTAGATCGATTCTAGAGTCCTTAATTTGTCAGAACCTAATCCCTAAGAGTCCTTAGCAATGTTATAAGCTATCCCAAATCGATCTCTTGTAGATAGGATTTCAAAGTTCTAATCTTTTTGTAATTTCCTCACCTTACGGAATCTGCAGGATGTAACGGTCGTGTCTAGGTGCGTTACATGGCTATGGCGATCGCCCGATAGACCGTTACATTTAACGTGTATAGAGTTTCAATTTAATAAAACTCTTTTATTCGTTTATCCATATAATTATCTTATATAATTAGTATTTATCCTTAAAATACGTGAATAAGCTAATTACCCTTCTAGAATATGGGCCAAACTTGATGGGCTTGGTCCATAAACCTTTTGGATAAATATTAGATAGGCTATGTTAACTAATTAGCCTTTTTGAGCATTATAATGACTTATTAATCTAATAACCCCTTCATTAATTTATTTAAGCCTTTATAATTTTCAAAAAAATATTTTATAATAAAAAAATTATTTATATAAATTCTGGGGCACTATAGCTCAGATTCAACTTAAGCCCGAATTGTTGATGGAAATCAAGTCTCTACAAGATGATGACCCAGAGTTGGTAGAGATCAAGGGAAGCTTGAGTAACAGACCTGACTTCATGATGGCTGATGATGGAAGATTGTTATTTCAGGAAAGAACTTGTGTACCTGATGTAGCTGAGATAAATAGTAAGATCCTCGAGGAAGCCCATAGATCTAGATACACCATTCATCCTAGAGGTACTAAAATGTTCAAGGATTTGAAAAGATATTTTTGGTGGGCGAATATGAAAAGGGAAGTGGCGGACTTCGTAAGTAGATGCTTGGTTTGTCAGCAAGTCAAGGTGGAGCATTTCAGACCAGCAGGGAAATTGAAACCCCTTGATATACCCCAATGGAAGTGGGAGAGCATTGGTATGGATTTCATTATGGGTCTACCTAGGACTCATAGTAAATTTGATGCAATATGGGTGATTGTCGACAGATTGACAAAATCGGCTCATTTCTTATCCATTAAGTCTAAATGGACAGTTGATGTTTTGGCTGCTTTGTATATGAAGGAAGTGGTAAGGCTACATGGTATACCAGTCAGCATTGTGTCTGATAGAGACCCCAGGTTCACTTCTCATTTTTGGAAAGGATTGCAAGAGTCTTTGGGAACTCGTCTGAATTTCAGTACTGCTTTCCATCCACAAATATACGGACAGACTGAAAGGACCAACCAGATAGTGGAAGATATGCTTAGAGCCTGCATGATTGACTTTGGAGGTAGTTGGAGTGATCACTTGGCATTGGTTGATTTCACTTACAACAACAGTTACCAGTCCAGCATTCAGATGGCTCCATTTGAAGCTTTGTATGGTAGAAGCTGTCGATCCCCGTTATGTTGGGATGAGGTAGGTGAGAAGCAATGGCTTGGACTAGATCTCATTTTCGAATCGTCCAAGAACATCCGTATTATCAGAGATCGGTTGCAAGTATCACAATCAAGACAAAAGAGTTATGCCGACACCAGGAGGAGAGTTTTGGAATTTCAGGTTGGTGAGCATGTGTTTTTAAAGGTCTCTCCTATGAGAGGAATTCGAAGGTTTGGTATTCAAGGCAAACTGAGTCCAAGATACATTGGTCCATTCGAGATTCTAAAAAGAGTGGGGGAGGTTGCTTACCGTTTGGCACTACCACCTCAGTTATCTAGAGTACACAATGTTTTCCATGTGTCTATGTTACGGAAATATGTGTATGATCCCACTCACATTATTCAGCATATGGACTTCGAATTGAAGGAAGATCTGACTTATGAAGAAAGACCGATCAAGATTCTGGATCGGAAGCAACAGCAACTCAGGAATCGTTCCACACCGATGGTTAAAGTGCAGTGGAGTGGGCGTGGAACTGAAGAAGCTACTTGAGAGTTAGAAGATACTATGCGGAGACAGTACCCTGACTTATTCTAGGTGAGCTGTCTCACTCCCTCTTTTTATTATTAAGTGCATTGAATTTGGAGGACCAAATTTCTTAAGTGGGGGAGGGTGTAATACCCCAATTTTTTAAGAAATTAATTAGAAATTAATTAGAAACTTCTTAATTAGAAATTCCTTAATAAATAGAATAAGCTAGATTTTGACTATTTTATAAAAATCCATAAAAATTATATTCTTGTAGAGGATAACACGTTTAACAAACTTATCTTCTGTGGCCAACCCAAATAAAATCTGTAAGTAGGTCGAATTAGTGGATTAAGCCCAAATTGAACACTTAGTTAACTATACCTTGAAACGTCAAATTCGAGCCCAATACTCCATAAAATGAGCCCAAATCGGTGGAAAATGAAAGGCCAGGATGAGAAGATCATTTACCCTCTCTTAATCTCTCGAAACCCTAACCCTAGGAGATGCAATTGGCGGAGTTTTGGCGCGTCAACAATTGCGGCGGCGTTCACATCAACCCGACTTGCGTGGACGAATACTCCGCGCATAGAACTCTCCAGAAGGTGTGTGACCTATTAAAATGAAGCTCTCTAACCCTAGAATCGTTTAGAACCAGTGGCGACTGCAGAGGAGTTGGATCGAGAGAGATCTCTAGCGATTAGTGGTTGCGTGTACCGGTGTCTTGGGTTTTCTTTCTCCTTCCTTCTTCATCTGATTCAGGTAGGTGATAGCAAGCCAAACCCTACAAATAATATATGGTTGGAAGCAACATCGTGTCAGCTTTTCATTGATGTAGAAAGCCCTAAATTTTATCAAGTGTTCTGCGAGAATTTTAGATTTTAGTAGAAGCATGTCACATCTAGGGTTATAATTGTTCCCTTTCGATTAAGTAGCAATTTCATGCTGTAAACATAAAATTGATTCGTGCATCTTGTATAGTTTTTCGTGCTCTTTCTTTTGGTAGTAAAAGCCCCAAATTCCATGTTTTATATCGTGTGAATTTCATGTTTTAGTTCTGACCCTAGAAAACTCGCCGGAGTCGGACAAGGCGAAGGGGCAGCGACCTGTCTGGCCTTGTGCGGCCACATGATAGACCGCACATCCAAGACAGGCGGCCCACTCTTTACCATTTATATGTTTCAATATCTAATCGTTTCCCTGGTACGTGCAGTCGGATACCAACCGCATGTCTGTCATGCGGCCAGTTCTAGACCGCACATCCCTTCCAGCGGCACCCTACCAACCGTCCATCTCCAGCAGGCCTTCGGACCTGAGGGGGCATGCGCGGCCTGTCTGTGACTGTTCATGGGGATGTAAGGTCTAGAACCGACTGCACGTCTGTAACAGAACAGATTAATTGTCATTTCAGCATGTTATGTTAGTAGATTAGTGGTTAATGGCATGTTAGCAACACACCTAATAAACTGTAATTGATGACAGTAAATAATTCTTGCTGATTTATTTAATTTGAGCTTGATCTTGATTCATCTTTCCAATGAATGTCAATTTTAATTGTGCATCCTTTATAATTGAAATGGCTATTAGGTTTACACTTGTTATAACTGTTAATCTTGAACCATATTATCCCCTAGAATTGAATTGGACTCAATCGCACCGCTGTTATTTGAGTTAGTCCGAATTGGACTAACAGAGACTTGAGCGGCCATTTGTGAACAGCATATACCCCTGAATGGGTCAGTGGCGACCGTTCATCCCTGGCTAATGCCAATTTGTCTTGGCCGATTATCCTTGATCCAACTTCAGCCAAATCTTGATTTGATCAGCCCAATAGACCCTAGGCCGACCAGCAGACATTGGGCTGGACTCTGGTTCAGTTCCACCCTGCCTATGGCAGCCCGGGAGCCCACTTGGGTGAATTTCTAGATTTTGGTTAGGCCCTGTGTTGTGCGACCAGTAATGGCCCGTACATCTGACAGGCGGCCCATAATGGACCGTCCAACTAATGAACAGCTCTGTCAGGACCATATATCCTATCCTCGATTTTGTAAACTTCTGGCATTGTACGGCCCAATACTTACCGTGCATATAGAAGAGCGGCCCTTTATCAGCCATTCAACCTTGACCCCCGAGGGCTAAACCTCAGCCCAATTGCTATTAGTGCGGCCCACTGTCGACCGCACAAGTCTTGAGCGGTCCAGTAGGAACTGCATATCATCCAGAGACTAGTTTTCTCCGTGTTTTATGGTTTTGAATCCAAGAACATGTTAGTTCTTGATAATTTGAACTCCTGGACAGAAATTCTGGACAGTATCTCTTCAACTTAGCCTTGGGATGTTACGAGGTAAGTTTGTAATTGATTATAATTGGCCATTTAACTTGATTAAAGTCTAGACGGAACTTGGGATCTTGGATCCAATAAATCAATGACAACGCATCATAGGGGCCCGGTCTGGTCCTGGGGAGAGCGCCCGAAAAGTACTTGTGCCCATGGGAGTTTGTAATGACATGGTGAGACATTGCACCAAGTGCATGACTAGCATGATGTCTATGACAATGATCTCTTACTTGAATCGTGTTCTACTTGGTTATATGCTTGCTTGTTGGCCAATTTCCTATAATTTCATGTTATATATATTGTTCTGAACTTGCAATTCTTGTAGTTATATCATTCTGCCATATTGTTACTCCATTCCATTCTTTAGCACTTTCTTTTATTATGTTGTTTCATTCGATCGTTATTTCTTTTCTTCCGTTTCATACATGTAATTAATTGGTTAATCACTTACACTTGCCTGTTGTTACCTACTGAGCGTTCGCTCATATAGTTATTTTTTCCCCCTTTTCCAGGCAGCTCAGGTGAAGATTCACAGATGGATGGGAATGGGCAAGAGTGATGACTTGGAGTGTATCAGCTAGTCGTTATGTTGAGATTGTTATAGTTATTTTACATCTAGCTATGCCTTAGAACTTGTGTTAGTTATTGTAACGGAGTCGAGTAGAGATTATGTTTGATTATGTTTAAGCCAGTTTGATGGTATTTGTAATAGACTTGGAGTTATTCTGTTCATTACGTTATGTTAATTCTTAGTTTAGCATGTTATCTTTACTAGCGTTTTCTACTACCGGTCCCGATATTCCGCGTCGGGGCGTGACAATTACCCTATCTTCTCTCCATCCTCCTCCCAGGGGCATGAGGTCCCTGCTGCTTCCCTTCCACTAGATTTTCTCTCTCTTAGGTTAGACATAGGGTCCGTCGAGTCTAGGGTAGTAGAGTCTGTTAAGTCTAGAGAAGTAGGATCTTGTTCTAGGTTATCCAACCCATCCTTGCCTGAGCCGCGTCCGCTGGCGTGACATCCTAAATCCATTTCTGATAGGTTCTTGCAGGATCTAGCTCAGAGATGTCATGCTCTTCTTAAGTGTCCAGAATTCATGGCTACGGCGATTGTGATCGAAGAAGACGAGGAGCAAGGCGGGGTGTCGAGTGACGACGGATTGGGAGTCTATGAAGTCATGGATGAAAAGGACCCGGTGGATCTTGAGGATAGCGACGTGGACGACACTACCGATTTGTATGCGCAAGACTTAAAGAGATTTGATGAGCCATCGTCAACAGTGGATGAACCTACGAAGGAAATAAATCTGAGAACTGAAAAGACCCCAGGCCTATTATTATTGCGACTAGTCTCCCTCCAGAAGTTGAAGAAGATTTAGTCAAACTCCTAAGGGAGTATAACGATTCTTTCGCCTGGTCTTACGAGGACATGCCGGGTCTTGACCCCTCTTTGGTGGAACACCGATTAGTGCTTAAGCCAGGGGCAACACCCATTAAACAAAGATTAAGAAGATTTCACCCCCACATGGCCTTGAAGATGAAGGAAGAAGTTGACAAATTACATAAGGCCAGGTTCATTAGAGTTATCTTATATCCTTAGTAGGTGACAAATATAGTCATTGTCATCAAGAAGGATGGAAAGGTGCAAATTTGTATTGATTTCAGGGATCTTAACAAGGCATGTCCCAAGGACGATTTCCCGCTACCTCATATAGACGTGTTGGTGGACAACACTGCCGAGTACGAAGCATTGCCATTCATGGATGGTTATTCAGACTATAATCAAATCCGTCTCGCTCATGAAGATCAAGAGAAAACCTCCTTCACCATGCCCTGGGGTATGTATTGCTATGTGGTAATGCCGTTTGGATTGAAGAATGCTGGCGCCACCTATCAAAGGGTGATGATGGCTATATTCCACGATATGATGCATGTTTACATGGAAGCTTACGTGGATGATATCTTGGTGAAGTCAAAAACTAAAGAGGAACACCCCGCTATTCTAGCTAAGGTACTCTAGAGAGCTAGGGAGTACCAGTTGAAAATGAATCCGAAGAAATGTGTTTTTAGAGTCTCTTCAAGAATGCTAGGCTTCATAGTTAGTAAAAGGGGAATTCAGATTGATCCTAACAAAGCAAAGGCCGTCATGGACATGCCTCCGCCCAAGAATATCACGGAACTTCAAGGATTGATTGGATGATTATAATTCATCAGAAGATTCATATCCCAGCATTCTCAGAGGTACCGCCCGTTTTATGAATTGCTAAAGGCAGGGGTCAAATTTGAATGGAACCAAGACTGTCAGAAGGCCTATGAAGATTTAAATGTATATTTATTTAATCCCCCGATTTTGCAACCACCTGTCCCTGGGAAACCCCTGATCCTATACATTTCTGTCATCGAGGACTCCCTAGGAGCTGTCTTGGCACAGGTAGATGACGAAGGTAAAGAGCGGGCAGCTTATTACCTCTCCAGGTTATTTAACCCCGCAGAGGCCAAGTACACTACCATGGAGAAAATTTGTGTCGCCTTGGTTTGGGTAGCTCAGAAGCTGAAACACTACTTTCTAGCCCACCCGGTTAGGTTAATATCTAGAATGGACATGATTCTCTATCTCTTAGAAAAACATGCCCTTTCTAGTAGGTTAACTCGTTGGCAGAGCTTCCTCTCTCAGTTTGATATCGCATTCGTTGTTCAGAAGGTAATCAAAGGGTATGCCATCGCTGAGCATCTTGCCCATCTTCCTATCCCCTGCACAGACTCTATTCAGGACGATTTCCCTGATGAGCATCTCTCCGTTCTTACTCATCATCCCTTTTGGTCTCTGCACTTTGATGGTGCGCTCAATTCTCAAGGCCGAGGGATAGGTTCTGTTCTCCTCACTCCGGAAGGGGTGACGATTCCCTTTGCATATCAACTCCATTTTCCTGCTACCAACAACATCGCCGAGTATGAAGCTCTCCTGGCCGGATTGAAGCACGCCTATCTTTTGGGCGCGCGTTACTTGAACATCATAGGAGACTATCAGCTCGTTTTGCGGCAAGTTCTATCCACTTACCGCACTCGTGACCTGAAGCTCAAGCCATATCAGGATCTGGTCACTCTCTTTGCTAGGCAATTTCGCAAGCTGATCTATATCCATACTTCTCGATCTCATAATATCTTTGCTGATGCGCTGGCATCGCTCGCTTCCTCTTTGTCCTTCCCTCTTAGTCGAAGCACTGAGACCATCGTCGTTCAGCGATTGGATGCACCTTCTCTTCAGATCCTTGATTCGACAAACTTAGGAAAACTGTAGAGGCTAGAGCTGAGAAGGAAGATTTGAAGGAAGTATCTTTAACTGAGTTAGAAGAGATTCTGGAAGAAGAAGAGTTGCCATGGTACCATGAAATCAAGCTATACTACAGAGATGGATTGTTCCCAGAAGGGACAAGTGCTGAACAGCGTAAGGCTATCAGAAGAGCCGCCTCGAAGTACTCTATCATTGCTGGAGAACTGTACATGCGCGCTCTCAATGGAATGCTCATGAGGTGTCTCAATGATGATGAAGCTTAGAAGGTGGCCAAAGCAGCCCATTCAAGTGAGTGTGGAGGTCATGTCAATGGCCAGGCTTTAGCGAAGAAGATCCTTAGGCATGGTTATTATTGGCCCACTCTAGAGGAGGATTGTTCCCTCTATGTCTGGAGGTGTCTTAAATGCCAACTCCACGCTGATAAAATCCATGCTCTTGCTTCATCTCTTCATCCTCTCTCTGCTCCTTGGCCATTTTTCATGTGGGCTTTTGACATTGTGGGCCCGCTCGGTGATCCCAACTCTCAGACCAAGCAGAAATCATTCATCCTTACCGCCACTGAGTACTTCACCAAGTGGGCCGAAGCAGAAGCGTACGCAGAAATCAAAGCTACCACGGTGTGCCGCTTCATCATGAAGAATATCATCTCACAGTTCAGAGTGCCAAGCAGCATCGTCCCCGACAATGGACCCCAGTTCATCTCTCAAGAGCTCTAGGACCTTTGTAAGAAGTTCAATATTTTATTGCATCATTCATCTCCATATTATCCTCAAGGCAACGGTCAAGCTGAAGCCACTAATAAAACCCTTCTCAAAATCATAAAGAAAACGTGCGAATCTCACAAATTCTCTGATTGGCCTTAACGATCAGTGGAAGCTCTATGGGCTTACCGTATCTCCGTTCGTACTTCTACGGGGTAAACCCCCTATGCTTTTACTTATGGGATGGAGGTGGTGCTCTCATATGAGATCTTGATCCCTTCCTTAAGGGTACAGCTCGATAAGGAACTTAATCTCAACGAACGTCAAGAGGCGTTGATCGTCCAGCTGGAACTCTTGGATGAGAAGAGGCTAAATGCGGCCGATCACATGTCTGTTTATCAGAAGAGAGTCTCGTGTTATTTTCAAAAGAAGGTAATCGAACGCAAATTTCAAATAGGTGATATAGTTTTGAAACGTAAATTCATTAGGTACGGAGGTCCTAGGTCCAAATTGTAACCTAATTGGGAGGGGCCATTCATCGTTAGAGAGGCTTATTCAAGGAACGCATATCGCCTAGTCAATGCGGAAGGTGAGGAGCTATCTCACGCTTGGAATGGGCTGTATCTTAAACGCTTTTTCCCTTAGAGTCAGGCTAATGAAGGTCCGGTAGCGAGGTGTTCCTTTCCTCGATCATGAAGGAAGATTCTGAGCTTGGCATTCACACACTTCACGACATCCCTGGTCTGGTTTCCCCGATTTTGTGTAAACACTGTTTCTCCCTGGCCATGCTTGGGGGAAGTGAAGTTCCTGTCCGTTTCTCTCTTCGGCTGAATCTAGGGGTAAGAGGCAAATAAGGGGGCGATGACTGATCAAGACACCTTGATGAAAGGAGGTCTCAAATAGAGGCAGTCTGTTATGACCTGATTCCACAAGAAGAAAAAGCAATAGTAACACCAAAGAAGAAAAGAAGAGGAGCAAAAAAATCAAAGCAAAGCCAAAAGCTCATTTTGAAGGCTCAAAGTCCAGAAAGCTCCAAAAAAGTATGAAACTAGGCATGGCAAGAGTGGTAGTATAGTTTCCCCGCGGGACGTTATGAGTCCGGTCGTACGCGTGCCTAGGGTGGATGAAGGTTCGATGACGAACACAAAGCCTCGGCGCAACAGACTAAATCTCTGAAGGGGTTGTCATGAGAAGGATTCAAGCCCTAAAAATATCTATACCTGGCATAAGCTTACCTCCCGAATTCTTTTTTTCTTTTAGGACTAAACTGTACCCTGGGTATGGCCTCGGCAGAAGCACCATCATATAGATTGGCCCCGGCCGGGGATTGTCACTTTAAGAGCACGCCGATCTCAGAAGATTCCTAGTATGACAGGTAGGGCTCTCGTTGCTAGGATGAAGCTAGCCTTTCAAAATCTAAAAAAATTAGATATTTCAAAATCCAAAAAAAATCAAATATTTCAAAATCTAAAAAATCAAATATTTCAAAATACAAAAAAATTAGATATTTCAAAATCTAAAAAAATCAAATATTTTAAAATCTAAAAAAATCAAATATTTCAAAATCTAAAAAAATCAAATATTTCAAAATCTAAAAAAATCAAATATTTCAAAATCCTAAAAAATCAAATATTTCAAAATCCAAAAAAATCAGATACTTCAAAAACCAAAAATACCACCATCCTCGCATAGCATGCATTGCATCTATACATTTTCATTCTATTTTCACATATTTAATAAGGTTCCACCCCTTGACCAAATATCAAGGATTGGTCATTCTCTAACTTGCTGAAGGCAAGGGGTTGAGCCTAAGAACAGATCTAACTTGTTTCTTATTTTAAGTGTGTGCAGACACAGGTTCCGTTTCTAGAATTTGAAGCATTGCAACTTTGTCCCTTGCGGTCTTTTGATGGACCGCTAGGAATCCCCTAACGGTTGTTCTAGGACCGTTTTCTCCACCCGAGAATCAAAAGTCTTAGTTTTCTTCTGTCCCTTCACCTTGGCAGCCTATCGCTAGACCGTTAGTCTTTCTGGCGGTCCAGTGGTGATCGCATACTGTTCCAAGAGTCAGAAAACTCAGAGTTTTCCTGGGTCTTTCCCTTTGCGGTCTATCGCTAGACCGTTAGGCTCGCCTAGCGGTCCTTTGCTGGGCCGTTTTTAAAATAGAGAATTCTGTCCTCTTTGATTTATCAAGCTATAAAGGTAATTTCATTGCACATCTTTCAAGCCAATCTTTTTCTTTTATTCATTCAAGTTCATGACACATCATTCTTTCAATAAAATTCAAGGAATTTTCAAATTACATTCAATTCCTCATCCGCACGTGGCCGGATCTTGCGCAATTCCTTCACATAAGCTTGGTACTCCTCTCTTTTCTCTGTCACTTCCATTTGCAAGGTACGGACTCGGCTGATCTCCCACATGATCAGAGCACTTCGGACTACTCGTTCATCCTCCTCGGTCCCGATCTTCCTAGCTTGAAGGGGAGAGTAGTAAGATAGTGCTTGAACCGTAGTGTGAGGAAGTCCGACTTGTAGATAGCACCGGTGCAGGTTGTAGATCGCCAAGGTAGTATTCCCCACTAGCTGCAGGTCTAGGCCCACTCGCCGGGGTAATCTAACGAAAGTGCCTTGAAGAGCTCGAGGTCGCATTACAAACTTGTCAATTGGCAAAGTGTTGAGGAAGAGACGTCAATCATCCCATGTTTTCTTGTCCACGGTCCGGCATTCAACCTGTGAAGAGAATCTAGATGCACCTCCTACGAAGTAGAGTGGGTGGCTCCCGAATATGCGGCTAGTTGAAGGCAAGTCCTCCTTGGGTAGAAATTTGAGTCTAAGTCTCATCCAACACTCAAGGATGATCATTGACCCAAAGAGGGGACCCCCTAGTGAAGCTGAACTAAGGCCTTCATAGAGGTAAGAAAGGACGGCTTGGGAGATAGATAAACCCCGCCACAACCCACTAATAATGCTGAGGTTTTGGATATCTAAGAGGTGGTCGGTGGTAGAAAAGAGTAAGACCCCGCACAAGCAAATGGAGACGACTTTTGCTATGGCTTCATATCTTCCACATTTATTTTTTACAATGAGAAGTGATCCATTGAGCCAAGGGTGTCAAATGGATACGGCGAGGGCTAATCATGATTTTCACATCTTTTGGATTAGGTAGGAAGTCTCCCAAGATGAGTGATGGGTCTATAGGTTCAACCGTATGACACACCAAGTCTTCATCCCCCACCTTAGTCTTAGGAAGGGATAGGCAAGTCTCTACCTCCTCTATAAGGATAGTAGCTTCAAAGGTTGGGAATATAAAAGTGTGTGTTTGAGGCTGCCATAATTCTACAAGAGCTGAAATGCTTGGCCAATCATAAGAAATCTTCTGGAAATTCTTGGCTAGGACTACTAAAGGGTGAAGGTGCCATACCCTTAAGATTGAGAGGACCTCTAAAGGGAGTTCTTTTATTATGGGAGCCACCCACTTCAAGCTAGAGTAGCATCTTGGGCCAAGAAGGAGCTAGGG
Organism: Amorphophallus konjac; assembly: GCA_022559845.1. Classification (NCBI taxonomy): domain Eukaryota; kingdom Viridiplantae; phylum Streptophyta; class Magnoliopsida; order Alismatales; family Araceae; genus Amorphophallus; species Amorphophallus konjac. The sequence goes on from CM040123.1 coordinate 97,795,973, forward strand.
AAAAGGAAGGAAAAGAGAGGAAAAGAAAAAAAGGAATGCCATGAGAAGAAGTTTAAAGAAATTCGTAATTTTTGAAATTAATTTGAACTCACCTCTCTTGAAGGGCTTATGCTCAGGTGCTTGGGGATTAAAGTTAGCCGCTGCAGCTCCCCATGCTCCCATCTAGCCAACTTTGGCACGGTATAGACCACCTCTCCCATAGTGCTAGCTTCAAAGCTGTAACGACCTGAGAATCCGATTACCGGGAAGGCCCGATAACCCGAGACTCGAACCGCCGCCCACGAGCCAGGAGGGCTCGGAAGGGCTAAAAGGAGTGTGGAGGCACAGAGAAATAGGAAATAAAGCAGGACAATTCAACAATTAACAGAAATGAATAAACAACTACTACAACAGAGTCCAGTCCAACAGAAAGTATAGTCTAAAGCAGTAAAAATGTACCACATGCCAAGTGAACACTCGGCCCGGCGAGCTGGCAACTAGGAACCTCTGAACCGTAACCTCGAACCTCGAGGAAGAACCGCCACACCTGAAAAGCAGGGAATGAGTCTCCAAAACAGAGACTCAGCAGGGATCCCGCGGAACCCCAATCGAAAACCACGGCGATAGCGGAAAGGAAAGCTAAAACTACAGCAGGAACAGCAAACCGGTGGCCGGTCAAAACTCGGCACTACAGCTACTCCTACTGTACCAGAAACACACCCCGATCTCACGGTCGGGGGCTACCGAACCACACTAGTACCACTTACCGAAGTAAAAATCCACGGCAGCCCCGCCGTAGAAGCCTGTCTCCCAGGACACGGCCAACCTGGACACGTTGTCCAAGGTGCAACCCCGACCGTCCGGTTACGGGTGCTGTACAACAAGACGCAACCTCGGTAAAGCTATTAGCACTAGTCTCGTGGCACGAAAACTGACACACGCGCCACGGTGAAACACCGGAACTCAACGGTCAACACGACCAAGAACCCGAAGGTCGAAGTCACAGAGACTGACTGACAGTCTGTCACTTCGACTTGACAGGAGTACGGTAGAACCAACAAGCTAAAGTAAATAAACGGAAAAGTCGTCTACTCTAATAGTACCGTACTACTGAACATCGGTCCAACAAAACTCGAGTCCACCCCTGCCAGCAAACGGGAGCACTACCCACTAGAAGAACGACCGGGTGCGTCCCCTGACGTCTTACACCGCGTCGCAAGTGTCTAGCTACGACGCCCCAGGCGTGAGACTCAGACACGCAACAAGTACCACAACAAGGACTAGCTGGGGTCACGCTTGTCAGCGCGTGTCCTAAGCCCCCAACTATGTGTGCACACACAGACCATCTGCTCTAGGTCGGGTCCTCTAGCTGGTTTTCCCCCCCACCGGACTCTGGTGGCAAAGGTAAGGGGCCTTACAGAAACCAGCCTAAAAATTGCCTCTCACTGGGTCTCGCTCTCCACCACTCCCAGGTGGGTCCGCACCCGCGTCCGCAGGAAGCTACGACTAGTGGACAGGTCACTGGAACTAAGGACTGACTCACAGAAACCACCGTCGAAGAAACGGGACTGCACACACTCGGTCATGCAGAAAGAGCAGAAGCACAATTCCCAGGGCAGCACACAAGCCACCACGCCGATTCCCCATCCCAGGGAAAGCGGAAAACCTCCATCCCTAGGCCAGATAACTAGACTCGCAGTCCAAGGCCAAACACATGGCCCACAAGGGAATCACCTTCCAAAGAAACTCACGACATGCGGGGGAGACTCCACCGTACACACACCGATACACGGTGACTCGATCGAGCGTAACACAAAAGTCCAGAATACGTGCGGTCACCCGGACCCACCACACCTACGGGCATGCTAATCGAGGTAACACGGTCCTCTCGACACCCTCAAAACATGAACACAGAACTCTTGGGGTGTCTGGGATACTCACGAGACCGCAAGTCGACCACTGGGTCCCAACCGGGTCGACCAGGGACCTACACAACGTGAAACAAGTGCAGCAAGCACGAAGAACCACTTTGGTGCACCACAGTGCCTGGCGGTCTACCCTTGGGCCGTCACAAGCTGTAACGGTCCAAGCCTCGGCCGTCACAGCACTCTAATGGTCCAACACAGGAGCGTTACGCGAGAGGGGCAACACCGGCCGAGATGCGCCAACCCTGGTGCATCACATGCCCTGACGCACCCAACATAGTGCGTCAGAAGGCAAGAAGAAACCGGTTGTGATGCACTCCACTCGGGGCGTCACAGTCTCTGACGGACCAACACTGGCGCGTCAGAAGAATGGGCTGCGTCAGCTCTAACGCTCCCATTCAGGGGCGTCATAGTGCTCTGACGGTCCTACCTAGGCGCGTCAGAGACCCGTGACCCCAACGGTCATAAACCACGATCGAAACCCTGTGACGGTCTAGCACCAGGGCTTCACAGCCCTGTGACGGTCTATCATGGGACCGTCAGGCCCACAAACGCCAACACTCAAAATAAAGGGAGCGTAACGCACCTGCCCAGGCGCGTTACACACTATGACAGTCACTGGAACGATCGCCACACCGTCCCGAGAACGCTACGGCGGGAAACTGTTGTGCCCCTTGTGTTTTGATGATAGTGTGTTGTTGTTTTGATGATAGCAACTCAATGAGTCGCCACATAAGAATGATGATGATCTATGCTAACTGCTATGGGGAGCGTTATGGGGAGTGTGTTAGGTCCAGGCCCCTTGTGCATTATTGATGATATGATGTTTTGAGTGCATTGTTCTGATTAAATGTCCATGCTCAGGTTAAGTCAGTACAGAGTTTTGCCTAGATTACATGGCTTCTTGGTGCATACTTTCATCCTGAACAAGCTAAGTCCATGCATATGTTTGCTGCATGAACCCTGAGTTCATACAAGGTTGCTCACATGTCGTTAAGCTCATCATGCATACATAAAGTTGATGCAAGCTCTGTTGCAGCACGTAACCGAGTCAGTGCAGGATTAACTGTCTAAGCCTGTGCATATCATAATTGTGGTTCATGGTGGCTATAAGTCAGTGCATATTCTTCCCTTCGCTCATGCCAAGTCGGTTCATGTCTGAGTCTCACTCAGCGTCTTGATTGTGTCTAAGGCATACATATTCGGTGCATGTTTTCTTGCGTAAGCGAAGTCAGTGCATCTTTTTGATTGCAACTTTTGTTGCTGCACACGACTAAGTCCGTGCATGGGTGCATCTTACACAACAAAGTCTGTACATTCTTCGACGGCATGTCTGTGCATCTTTTGTACCATGCACTCAAAGTCTGTACATTCTTCGGTGGCATATCTGTCCATCATTTGTACATTGCACGTTAAGTCTGTACATTCTTCGACGGCATGTCTGTGCATCTTTTGTACCATGCACTCAAAGTCTGTACATTCTTCGGTGGCATATCTGTGCATCGCTTGTACATTGCACACAAAGTCTGTACATTCTTTGGTGGCATGTCTGTGCAACTTTTGTTCCATACATACGTAAAGTTCGTGCATTTGAATATTAAGTCTACACATGGTTGCCTTGATGACTTAGCAAGTCTATACATTCTCGAACCAACTCTGTGCATCTTTCTACTATCCTCATATTGATTTTACCTGATATTAAGTCTGACCTCTGCAGGATATTTGCTCGAGGAGTTTAAGAAGGGCACGTGATCCAAGAATGGAGGATGTGCCAGGATCGTGACACGTGTAAAGCAGTGAGCTGAAATGCTGCCACGTGGTCAAGGCGCTAGGGCGAGAATTCGTGGAGGACACACGCCCACCTATCTGCTACTGCTATAAAAAGAAGACTTCTCCATCTGGAGAAGATGATCATGTGTGTGAGGATTGAAAAATACCTTAGAAGAGCAGAAGCAGAAAGAGCTTGCATAATCCAGAGAGAAGAGAAAGAGGAGAAACAGAGAAGAAGAGAAGGAGAGAAAAAAAAGAGAGTAGCAGAGAAGATAAGAAATGAAGAAGAAGAAGAAAGATAGAGAGAGAGATAGAGAGTTAGAGGAGAAGAAAAGAAGCTTCATCAGAAGATTTGTCCCTACTAGAATCTGGATCATATCCAATCCAGTCAGCTCCATGGGAGCCACATCTGTGTTGATGTCGTTTACAGCCTTCAGTTGCTGTGTTTTCTTGTCTCTTGTTTTTCTTTTGAACCTTTATTCAAGCTGTTAGTAAGCGGAGCAAGCTGTGTTGCTCAGCGGTTGCAGAGGAGGATTCCTCTGGTCGGCTAAGCTGTATTGCCCAGCGGGTCAAGCTGTTAGGCAGCGGATGGCTAAGCTGTACTGCCCAGCGGAAGCAAGCTATGATGCTCAGCAGTTGTAGGCAAGCTGTGAGGCTCAGCGGTTTAAGCTGTGTATCAGCGGAATCCACACTTTGGTTTGAGTGTGGGGTGGACGTAGGTCTGGAGGACCGAACCACCTAAAAAATCTTCTGTGCTGTGGTTTGTTTGTCTATTGTGTTTCGCTAGATGCATGCGTAGGCTCGATGTGTTCCTTCATCTAGTGAGTGGTTTATTCGCACACAACATATTTGATTGAATATTGGTCTACACACCAGCGTATAAATAGTAGATCAGAAGTTCAGTCTACCTGATCTTTCCATTTTGTTTGAAGAGAGCACCTGTGTCATACAAGGCACCTATTTGTGTTAATTCCGCATCATTATTCGGTTACAGGTTTTAATCGGACAAAATTCTAAATAGGGGATTCATTCAACCCCCCCCCCTTCTGAATCCGAGCCTTGCACCTATCAATTTGGTATCAGAGCCAGGTTTCTGTGCATTCAGATCCAACGATCTATAGAGGATCATGCTGGTTTAGGTACGTGCCGTTTCTGTCTGTTGTCTATGCTGCTCCGATAGAGGTTTTGGTACATTTTTTCATGATTTGGCTGCTGCCTCTTATCTGTCCTTATGGCTCATCTACCGATGTTCAAAGGTAAAGACTTCGATCTAAGGTTAGAGAGTCTGGATCGGTACGTAAGGTTAGTTGATCCTGACCTTTGGAAGGTAATAACTCAACGTCCATACACATTATCAAGAGATAAATCCAAATGGACCGAGAAGGATAAATTAAAAAAATTTGTCAATGATAGAGCAGTAAACTTGATGAAGGGATCCCTTGACAGAAATCTAACTTCATGTGTTTCATCCTGCAGGTCTGCCAAGGAAATCCTGGATAAATTGAAGATTGGTTGCGGTAGAGATGATGATCGATGCATGATGGCTCAAGAGAGTGAACAAAGTAGCAATCAAGATGAAGAACAGGACCATGATCAGGTAAACATCTTTGAAAATTACACCCTGGATGATTGGATTGCTACATATAATGAATTGCTGGAGTCTCATGATCATTTAAGAAAACAGTATAAGAAGATGAAAAAGAAAATTGATAAAAATGATTCTAATTCATCATGTGAAAAGTGCTTGAAGATTAATGAATTATATGATGAATGTTTGTCTGAGACTCACTTGAATATGAAGTAAATGTGCTTGCTGAAAAATGAAAACCAAGAATGTGCCAATAAAATTTTTGAATTAGAAAGTCAGTTAAAGGTGAAAACTGATGAACATTTGATAAATCTAAAAGAGTTGGAAAGGATTAATTCTGATCTGCAGAAATTGAAAGCTGAGAACAGTGAAATTCAGAGGAATAATAAAAATCTTAAAGCTGAAATAGAGAAAGTTAACAAGGAAGGTGTGCATGTTTGCTCTCTAAAATCAAGCTGCAACAAGTGCTTGGCTCTAAAAGAACGCAATGAATATCTTTATAGTGAGAATGAATGGCTGAATAAACTGATTACTCATCTAAAGAAGATCACAGAAATCTGCTTGCTGAGAAAATTAAAGTGGAGGAAAGAGAAGAAGAATTGATTGAAAGAGTATAGTCTATATCTAGTGGTGAAGAAATTAAGAAGCTGACCAATGAAAACATTGAACTGAAAGCTGAAATTGAAAATTTAAAATGGTTAAACACTGGTATGTCTGAAAAACTTCTCACCTTAGAAAAAGGAAAAACTGTCAGTGATGAAGAATCAAAAATTTTGAGCAATTTGGAACAAGAAATTGAGAAGTATAAAACTGCAAACAAAGTTCTAAGTGAATGCGTTAATTGCAGTGAACAAGAGATAGCCAGTTATGAACTTCACATTGCTTCTTTGGAAAATAGAATTCATGATCTGGAAAACTCAGCATCCGAGTCTGCTAAAAATAAAGGAAAACTGAAAGATGTCATGAAAGGTGAGGATGATGATTCAAGAGAGGGGATACGTTGCAGTTATGATGTCAAGGAAACTATTAGAAACCGGCTATACACCACTTTCGTGCAAAATTCTGATGTAGCTGGTACCACAAATCAATCCCCAAAATAAAATAAAAATCAGAAATCACCTTCATCATCTGTATTTCAGTTCAAGGCTCAGAAAAATGAAAAACAAACAAAAATTGTTAAGAATAATCAGAAATTGAAAAATAAGGGTCAAACGAAGAAGGTAAAGACTATTCATGTTCATGCCCTAAAATCTGCTAGCTCGGTTGAATTTGAAGGGTCAATGCACACTACTCATGCCTCATGTACTCATTCGCATGCATCTAGTCAGTCTGATCGTAACCAAGCCGCCAGGAAATCACAGGTGTCATGTCATTACTGTGGTAGGCATGGTCATTATATGGATGACTGCAGTGTTATGAAAAATGATGATATGATGCATGATAAATCTTTTACAAATCATCATCATGACCCCAAAAGAAACACGTGTGCTTCAAACCAACACATCAACTGTTATAACTGTAATAAACGTGGTCATAAAGCTATTGAGTGCTAGTTTGGGCCTTCATGGGGAAACAATGACTCAAGAGGTAAGCACCTAAGGTGCAGTGTGGGAAATATGGCCATGCAATCAAGGACTGCTCGAATGTTCAGGGAAATCACGTTAATTCCAAATTTGCTAAATTCTCTAGAACAAGACCTGTAAATACTTCATGCTTCAATTATGGTAAGTCAGGTCACAAGTATGCAAATTGTTGGTTGTCAGGTAATAAGAATCAAACTGTCCATGCATACAATAGAACATTTTATGATTATGTTCATGGGTCTCATACTGCTGTTGATATGCATCATAGGACCAGAAAATCTGTTGTTTCATGTAGATATTGTGGAAAATCTGGTCACTCCATGGATAGTTGTTACCTGATGGATTATGATGATAATGTTGCTAAGAGACTGTTCAGAACACCTGTCAGGGTTAACGCAGGACCCAAGGCTGTTTGGGTCCCTGCAGGATCAAAATGATTAATGTGCTGCAGGTGTGCCTTGGAACGAACAAAGAGAAGTAAATAAACCAAGGCACTCAAAATGAAAACCCCAGGATCCTACGCTTCAGGTCAGTTCTGAACACTCTGTTTAAATTCCATCATCCGAAAATTGAGAATTTGAAATGACTGTATATAATGTTGCTCTGTTGGTGCTAAATTGAAATTTTCTGAAGTGGGAATTGCTCAATCATGTTCATGGTAGCTCACTTCTGTCTGAAGTGCATGGATTATAATTGAATGTCAAACTTGAAATCATGTGATGTGATTTCATCATATATCATGCACTTAGTCAGGGGGAGTTCAACCATTCTTGATTAACCATACTGTTGCTCATGCTTTGTTGTTTACATGATGCATCTAGACAGAGGGAGCTTTTTAGATCATCTTGTTCACATTTACCTAAAATTTTCCTGTTAAGTCAATTGGATCTTCTGCTGCTCTCAATTTATTTTACTTGAATTCTCTGCTGTCATCACTGAAATAGCTGATCTGTTTGTATTCCAGACTCAGCTACTGTTTGTTGATATACACTCTTTTGATGCTCTTCTTTCCTGTTGTTTTTTCTTTCACCAGCTTACACTCATCCTTCACATTCTTCTTAGCTGGTGTAACTGATTTGTATCTATTGTTGATTAGTTGGTCAGCTTTATTTTTGATCTAATCTGAAGAACTCAAGCTACATGCCATGCAATTCAGTCTGAGAATAATGTAGAAATTCCTATCATATAGGTTTAAGAGTGACCACTGAATCAGACTGATATAAGGTTAATGTATTCTCAGATTTGCATTTAAATGACTTGAAAATATCTGAATGATAAGCTTTAATAAACTTTAACCATATGGGTCATGAAAACCTTAGATTCACTCATCTGAAATCTGAAAATTTGAAATCAAGGCTACTTTGGTTGAGATACATAGAGTGAGTATTGTTCTTAAACATTAACCTTGAAGAGTCTGACTAAAAAGAAAATCGGTTAGTAATGTAATGACTTTGTTCACTGAGAAACTGGGTCCTCCATCAAAGAAATGAAGTAAACCCAAGTCATGAAGTGTCATAGTCGCTTAAAGCAAAAAATCATTGAGAACCTGACAGAGCAATGGCATGTTTGTGTTGAGTAACTGAGGAGTCTGGCCTCTGATCAAGGTGTCTCCTCATGTAAAAAGGCACTTCTATTGCTAACTCTAGTCTCAATGTTGAGAGGTAATGACAGTTATTACACTGAGTAACTGGGTCACTTCACCTGAGACGTGTTGTGCCTCACGTAAAAATGTGTTGATCAACTTAAATTACTCAGGAAAATAATAATGTGCTTCAAATGAAAATCTTGCAAACTCTGTCAACACATGCTCTTGTAAAAGTGTTTAATCTCAATACTAATCTGTGTAACTCTCAAAGGAGTCATTGAGATCATGCGTGTAAGATAAAGATGATTGGTCCTGAGTGTTATCTGATTATTTGGTTCACCTTTATTAAAACTTGAATTCAGATATAAGTATTGAGTTTAATTGACAAATTTGGTATACATCATAATTAAATCAGGTTGGTCAAGTTACCAATTCATAACCCTCTATGATAGGAGAGTCTATTCATGTTAAGACTTATTGGAGTGGTGCATGCCTTACAATCCCTCATGATCTGATTCACCCCTGACAACTTAATCAACAGGAACTTTGTTGACAATTCTCTCTTATCTGTTGATTGGTTGTTCCTTGAGATGTACTGTGCTTTGACTGTTTCTCACCCCTACTCTTTTCTACCTTTACTTTCCTATCATCAACTGTTTTACTCTCCACACTGTTGGAATCTTCCATCTTGTTTCTGTAACCTGTTCTAGTTCTGTGGACCTTCCACCTGCTTTATTCTGTCCATACATATGTGAGGTGCCACAACCATTATTGTTTTGGATTCCTTGTGGTGGCAGATTTTAGATTGCTTCATTAGATAACCAGAGTTCTTTCCTGCACTTCAGGGGGAGTTCTGGGTCATCTGCATTTAAGGGGAGAGTAGTCAAACATTCATGTCTATAGGGGGAGTTCTTATATTTTAAATAGGGGAGAATTGGTATCAAATTTCATACATGTCTTTCATTCCACTCGCAAATCATTTCCTTTTTAATTATGTCAAAGGGGGAGAATTGTTTGCTTGCTGAGTCTGCGTGACTCATTGAGTTGACATCATCAAAAAGGGGGAGATTGTTGTGCCCCTTGTGTTTTGATGATAGTGTGTTATTATTTTGATGATAGCAACTCAATGAGTCACCACATAAGAATGATGATGATCTACGCTAACTGCTATGGGGAGCGTTATGGGGAGTGTGTTAGGTCCAGGCCCCTTGTGCATTATTGATGATATGATGTTTTGAGTGCATTGTTCTGATTAAATATCCATGCTCAGGTTAAGTCAGTACAGAGTTTTGCCTAGACTACATGGCTTCTTGGTGCATACTTTCATCCTGAACAAGCTAAGTCCATGCATATGTTTGCTGCATGAACCCTGAGTTCATACAAGGTTGCTCACATGTTGTTAAGCTCGTCATGCATACATAAAGTTGATGCAAGCTCTGTTGCAGCACGTAATCGAGTTAGTGCAGGATTAACTGTCTAGGCCTGTGCATATCATAATTGTTGTTCATGGTGGCTATAAGTCGGTGCATATTCTTCCCTTAGCTCATGCCAAGTCGGTGCATGTCTGAGTCTCACTCAGCGTCTTGATTGTGTCTAAGGCATACATATTCGGTGCATGTTTTCTTGCATAAGCGAAGACAGTGCATCTTTTTGATTGCAACTTTTGTTGTTGCACGCGACTAAGTCCGTGCATGGGTGCATCTTATACAACAAAGTATGTACATTCTTCGACGGCATGTATGTGCATCTTTTGTACCATGCACTCAAAGTCTGTACATTCTTCGGTGGCATATCTGTGCATCGTTTGTACATTGCACGCAAAGTCTATACATTCTTCGACGGCATGTATGTGCATCTTTTGTACCATGCACTCAAAGTATGTACATTCTTCGGTGGCATATCTGTGCATCGCTTGTACATTGCACGCAAAGTCTGTACATTCTTTGGTGGCATGTCTGTGCTACTTTTGTTCCATAAATACGTAAGTTCGTGCATTTGAATATTAAGTCTACACATGGTTGCCTTGATGACTTAGCAAGTCTATACATTCTCGAACCAACTCTGTGCATCTTTCTACTATCCTCATATTGATTTTAACTGATATTAAGTCTGACCTTTGCAGTATATTTACTCGAGGAGTTTAAGAAGGGCACGTGATCCAAGAATAGAGGATGTGCCAGGATCGTGACACGTGTAAAGCAGTGAGCTGAAATGCTGCCACGTGGTCAAGGCGCTAGGGCGGTAATTTGTGGAGGACACACGCCCACCTATCTGCTACTGCTATAAAAAGAAGACTTCTCCATCTGGAGAAGATGATCGTGTGTGTGAGGATTGAAAATACCTTAGAAGAGCAGAAGCAGAAAGAGCCTGCACGATCCAGAGAGAAGAGAAAGAGAGAAGGAGAGAAAAAAAAGAGAGAGAGAGTAGCAGAGAAGAAAAGAAACGAAGAAGAAGAAGAAAGATAGAGAGAGAGATAGAGAGTTAGAGGAGAAGAAGAGAAGAAGAGAAGCTTCATCAGAAGATATGTCCCTACTGGAATCTGGATCATATCCAATCCAATTAGCTCCATGGGAGCCACATCTGTGTTGATGTCGTTTACAGCCTTTAGTTGCTGTGTTTTCTTGTCTCTTGTTTTTCTTTTGAACCTTTATTCAAGCTGTTAGTCAGCGGAGCAAGCTGTGTTGCTCAGCGGTTGCAGAGGAGGATTCCTCTGGTCGGCTAAGCTGTATTGCCTAGCGGGTCAAGTTGTTAGGCAGCGGATGGCTAAGCTATACTGTCCAGCGGAAGCAAGCTGTGATGCTCAGCAGTTGTAGGCAAGCTGTGAGGCTCAGCGATTTAAGCTGTGTATCAGTGGAATCCACACTTTGGTTTGAGTGTGGGGTGGACGTAGGTCTGGAGGACCGAACCACCTAAAAAATCTTTTGTGCTGTGGTTTGTTTGTCTATTGTGTTTCGCTAGATGCATGCGTAGGCTCGATGTGTTCCTTCATCTAGTGAGTGCTTTATTCGCACACCGCATATTTGATTGAATATGGGTCTGCACACCAGCACATAAATTGTAGATCAGAAGTTCAGTCTATCTAATCTTTCCATTTCGTTTGAAGAGAGCACCTGTGTCATACAAGGCACCTATTTGTGTTAATTCCGCATCATTGTTCGGTTACAGGTTTTAATCAGACAAAATTTTAAATAGGGGATTCATTCAACCCCCCCTTCTGAATCCGAGCCTTTCACCTATCAATTTGATATCAGAGCCAGGTTTTTGTGCATTCAGATCCAACGATCTATAGAGGATCATGCTGGTTTAGGTACGTGCCGTTTCTGTCTGTTGTCTATCCTGCTCCGATCGAGGTTTTGGTACATTCTTTCGTGATTTGGCTGCTGCCTCTTATCTGTCCTTATGGCTCATCTGTCGATGTTCAAAGGTAAAGATTTCGATCTAAGGTTAGAGAGTCTAGATCGGTACGTAAGGTCAGTTGATCCTGACCTTTGGAAGGTAATAACTCAACGTCCATACACATTATCAAGAGATAAATCCAAATGGACCGAGAAGGATAAATTAAAAAATTCTATGAATGATAGAGCAGTAAACTTGATGAAGGGATCCCTTGACAGAAATCTAACTTCATGTGTTTCATCCTGCAGGTCTGCCAAGGAAATCTGGATAAATTGAAGACTGGTTGCGGTAGAGATGATGATCGATGCATGATGGCTCAAGAGAGTGAACAAAGTAGCAATCAAGATGAAGAACATGACCATGATCAGGTAAACATATTTGAAAATTACACCTTGGGTGATTGGATTGCTGCATATAATGAATTGCTGGAGTCTCATGATCATTTAAGAAAACAGTATAAGAAGATGAAAAAGAAAATTGATAAAAATGATTCTAATTCATCATGTGAAAAGTGCTTGCAAATTAATGAATTATATGATGAATGTTTGTCTGAGACTCACTTGAATATGAAGCAAATGTGCTTGCTGAAAAATGAAAACCAAGAATGTGCCAATAAAATTTTTGAATTAGAAGTCAGTTAAAGGTGAAAACTGATGAACATCTGATAAATCTAAAAGAGTTGGAAAGGATTAATTCTGATCTGGAGAAATTGAAAGTTGAGAACAGTGAAATTCAGAGGAATAATAAAAATCTTAAAGCTGAAACATAGAAAGTTAACAAGGAAGGTGTGCATGTTTGCTCTCTAAAATCAAGATGCAACAAGTGCTTAGCTCTAAAAGAACGCAATGAATATCTTTATAGTGAGAATGAATTACTGAATAAACTGATTGTCTCATCTAAAGAAGATCACAGAAATCTGCTTGCTGAGAAAATTAAAGTGGAGGAAAGAGAAGAAGAATTGATTGAAAGAGTATAGTCTATATCTAGTGGTGAAGAAATTAAGAAGCTGACCAATGAAAACATTGAACTGAAAGCTGAAAATGAAAAATTAAAATGGTTAAACACTGGTATGTCTGAAAAACATCTCACCTTAGAAAAAAGAAAAACTGTCAGTGACGAAGAATCAAAAATTTTGAGTAATCTGGAACAAGAAATTGAGAAGTATAAAACTGCAAATAAAGTTCTAAGTGAATGCGTTAATTGCAGTGAACAGGAGATAGCCAGTTATGACCTTCACATTGCTTCTTTGGAAAATAGAATTCATGATCTGGAAAACTCAGCATCCGAGTCTGCTAAAAATAAAGGAAAACTGAAAGATGTCATGAAAGGTGAGGATGATGATTCAAGAGAGGGGATACGTTGCAGTTATGATGTCAAGGAAACTATTAGAAACCGGCTATACACCACTTTCGTGCAAAATTCTGATGTAGCCGGTACCACAAATCAATCCCCAAAACAAAATAAAAATCAGAAATCATCTTCATCATCTGTATTTCAGTTCAAGGCTCAGAAAAATGAAAAACAAACAAAAATTGTTAAGAATAATCAGAAATTGAAAAAGAAGGGTCAAACGAAGAAGGTAAAGACTATTCATGTTCATGCCCTAAAATCTGCTAGCTCGGTTGAATTTGAAGGGCCAATGCACACTACTCATGCCTCATGTACTCATTCGCATGCATCTAGTCAGTCTGTTAGTAACCATGCCGCCAGAAAATCACAGGTGTCATGTCATTACTGTGGTAGGCATGGTCATTATATGGATGAATGCAGTGTAATGAAAAATGATGATATGATGCATGATAAATCTTTTACAAATCATCATCATGACCCCAAAAGAAACATGTGTGCTTCAAACCAACACATCATATGTTATAACTGTAACAAACGTGGTCATAAAGCTATTGAGTGCTGGTTTGGGCCTTCATGGGGAAACAATGACTCAAGAGGTAAGAACCTAAGGTGCTTTAAGTGTGGGAAATATGGCCATGCAGTCAAGGACTGCTGGTATGTTCAGGGAAATCACGTTATGGTGCGGACACCAGAGCACGCGAGAGGCACGAACCGGCGAGCCACCGGTACCGTACACGGAGCACGACTCGAGCCACTTCGGCATCCATATGGCTCGGAGACGGTCTAGAGACTCCCCCTTGAGTCTCGATATTTTTCGTATTTTGTTTGTATGTTGTGTGTATTTTATTTAGATTGTAATTTGGATTGTAATAGGGGTTTATTTATAATTTGGGACCACCCGGGTCCCACGGGCCCCCCATCCCACCTCCCATTGATCCACCTCATCACTGGAGCCCATGTGGGGTCAGTCAAACCTTCCATTGTGGGCTTCTAGAAGGTGGGACCAAAGGACGGGACAAAGGGGGGAGCATCTCCTAGATCTCTCCTTAATTTAAGGGAGTGTCCCCCTCCTTTTGTATTAGTTTAATAGGTTTTGAATCTTATTTTATTTGTTCCAAACCACATGGGAGAAATACTTTTGTTGACTCCCAAGTATGCCCCTCCCAAATCTAGATCTAGGGGTATTTTATGTCATTTTGCAATTCATACAAATACCATGTAATTCTCATTTTAGTTGAATTAATGCCATTTGAATCAAAGTAATTCTTGGAGCTCCAGCTTGGTGCGCCCCCTTCTCCTCTCCCTCTCCCCCTTGGATGCTGTGAAGGCTTCCATTCTGAGGTGTGACTCCTCGTGTATCGGTTCCGACGATCGCCGCCGCCGCCACGAGCCGCTATCGCACCGCCAACGCCATCAACGGAGTTCTGCCTGCGCAGTATCACAGCAGCTTGTTCGAAATTCATAGTTCTTCCCCGAGCTGATTTGGCTACCAAATTTGGAGGAGTTGTTTCTGGTATGTTCCTCTCCACCCACAAAAATCAGGCCAGCATTCAGATCACTTTTGCTAATTTTTGATTTTCGTCCACCCTTCCATTTCGGTTCTGCCAGAGTTCTATCCAGGTTCACCTCCGTCCTGAGTTTCATGTCTTAGAGCCACTTTTTGATTTCTGTTAGTTTGCCCAATTTTACTGGGGGTTCCATCCATCCACCCCTTCATCTAAAATTTTTCTAAATTTTTGATTCGCCCATATCATATTTTCTAAAAATCGTTCTCAGACCCATCTACAATTCTATCCACCTGTTCCCAGATCCGACCACCAGTCACCCAAAAAATCATAACAAATCGCAGCCACCTCCAAATCAAATTCTAAAAATAGTCCCAGTTTCGTCGTTTGATTCCCTACAACTCCTAAGAAGAGCTCAAGAGCTGAATCGGAAATTTACTAGGCGGTCAACGGTGGTTCTCAGACAAGTGCCTTGCAGATCTGAGATTTCGGTTACTGTACAACAGGGGCTTGTAAATTCAATAACGTTCTGATCCGACCAGATACAGCAGACCTCTTTGGATCTAGATTGAAGTATTTGAAGAGAGCTTTCCAATGATAGCTCATGCGTCCCGATCCGACGTCGGGATTGATCGCAGCGGCCGTTTTCGCCGGAGCGCGCGCCGGAAGACAGCAACCAAAATCCGCGGATTATTAGTTCAAGAGTTGGGAATCGGGGTCGATCGACCCCCGATCGGTGTTCCCGGCCGACCGCCATCCGTGGAGGTGCGCCACCAGGGGTCCCCATCACAGTGGGTCCCACCCCCGCAGATCCGAAGGACAGCGCCGTCCGTGGGCCCCGCGGGCCCGTAGAAGCTGTCGTTCGGAAAGCACGAAAATGCGGAGTTCGGCACCGCCATGCGACATCAAGATGCTGCCCGTCAACCCGAGTTGCGTGATTCCCAGACCCCACATGTGACCTTTTATCTCTCTGCGTGGAGTGGGTCGACTTAGTGTACTGCTGTAATCATTGTTAACCGGAGTCCGTAAGTCGGCCGGGGTTGTCTTCGCCACGCCGGGTGCGTGGAGGTAATGGTCCGAACCTCTTGGCGTTACATTGCTTAGCTAGTATACGGTCTTAGGCCGCTGCCGAGAGTGTAGGTACTAGCCCATGTGTTCATGTCACCGCTGTGAGAGTGAGAGTGACCCGTCCCGCGACTCGATCCGAGTCCGGAAGTTGAGTCGGACTACCCTTGACCTCCGCCGGTTCCTTAACCGCGCACGGTCCGCGCTTTCCCTTGCTTGGGATGACGAGTGAGCTTCCACTTCTGTTAGCGACGTTTTGCCACTAGGAGCTCGTAGTGTCGGGCTTAGTGTCTCCCTGGTGTGTGTTGCTGGTCGTGTCTTCATCTAGAGTCCGAGGGTGGCACCATATAGTGTCGTCTCCTTAGTCCGTCCCGCATCACGTTAATTCCAAATTTGCTAAATTCTCTAGAACAAGACATGTAAATACTTCATGCTTCAATTGTGGTAAGTCAGGTCACAAGTATGTAAATTGTTGGTTGTCAGGTAATAAGAATCAAATTGTCCATGCATACAACAAAACATTTTATGATTATGTTCATGGGTCTCATACTGCTGTTGATATGCATCATAGGACCAGAAAATCTGTTGTTTCATGTAGATATTGTGGAAAATATGGTCACTCCATGGATAGTTGTTACCTGGTGGATTATGATGATAATGTTGCTACTAGACTATTCAGAACACCTGTCAGGGTTAACGCAGGACCCAAGGCTGTTTGGGTCCCTGCAGGATCAAAATGATTAATGTGCTGCAGGTGTGCCTTGGAATAAACAAAGAGGGGTAAATAAACCAAGGCACTCAAAATGAAAACCCCAGGATCCTACGCTTCAGGTCAGTTCTGAACACTCTGTTTAAATTCCATCATCTGAAAATTGAGAATTTGAAATGACTGTATATCATGTTGCTCTGTTGGTGCTAAATTGAAATTTTCTGAAATGGGAATTGCTCAATCATGTTCATGGTAGCTCACTTCTGTCTGAAGTGCATGGATTATAATTGAATGTCAAACTTGAAATCATGTGATATGCTTTCATCATATATCATGCACTTAGTCAGGGGGAGTTCAACCATTCTTGATTAACCATACTATTGCTCATGCTTTGTTGTTTACATGATGCATCTAGACAGAGGGAGCTTTTTAGATCATCTTGTTCACCTTTACCTGAAATTTTCCTGTTAAGTCAATTGGATCTTCTGCTGCTCTCAATTTGTTTTACTTGAATTCTCTGCTGTCATCACTGAAATAGCTGATATGTCTGTATTCCAGACTCAGCTACTGTTTGTTGATATACACTCTTTTGATGCTCTTCTTTCGTGTTGTTGTTTCTTTCACCATCTTACACTCATCCTTCACATTCTTCTTAGCGGGTGTAACTGGTTTGTATCTATTGTTGATTAGTTGGTCAGATTTATTTTTGATCTAATCTGAGGAACTCAAGTTGCATGCCATGCAATTCAGTCTGAGAATAATGTAGAAATTCCTATCATATAGGTTTAAGAGTGACCATTGAATCAGACTGTTATAAGGTTAATGTATTCTCAGATTTGCATTTAAATGACTTGAAAATATCTGAATGATAAGCTTTAATAAACTTTAACCATATGGGTCATGAAAACCTTAGATTCACTCATCTGAAATCTGAAAATTTGAAATCAAGGCTACTTTAGTTGAGATACATAGAGTGAGTATTGTTCTTAAACATTAACCTTGAAGAGTCTGACTAAAAAGAAAATCGGTTAGTAATGTAATGACTTTGTTCACTGAGAAACTGGGTCCTCCATCAAAGAAATGAAGTAAACCCAAGTCATGAAGTGCCATAGTCGCTTAAAGCAAAAAATCATTGAGAACCTGACAGAGCAATGGCATGTTTATGTTGAGTAACTGAGGAGTCTGGCCTCTGATCAAGGTGTCTCCTCACGTAAAAAGACACTTCTATTGCTAACTCTAGTCTCAATGTTGAGAGGCAATGACAGTTATTACACTGAGTAACTGGGTCACTTCACCTGAGACGTGTTGTGCCTCACGTAAAAAGGTGTTGATCAACTTAAATTGTTCAGGAAAAGAATAATGTGCTTCAAATGAAAATCTTGCAAACTCTGTCAACACATGCTCTTGTAAAAGTGTTTAATCTCAATACTAATCTGTGTAACTCTCAAAGGAGTCATTGAGATCATGCGTGTAAGATAAAGATGATTGGTCCTGAGTGTTATTTGATTATTTGGTTCACCTTTATTAAAACTTGAATTCAGATATAAGTATTGAGTTTAATTGACAAATTTGGTATACATCATAATTAAATCAGGTTGGTCAAGTTGCCAATTCATAACCCTCTCTGATAGGAGAGTCTATTCATGTTAAGACTTATTGGAGTGGTGCATGCCTTACAATCCCTCATGATCTGATTCACCCCTGACAACTTAATCAACAGGAACCTTGTTGACAATTCTCTCTTATCTGTTCATTGGTTGTTCCTTGAGATGTACTGTGCTTTGACTGTTTCTCACCCCTACTCTTTTCTACCTTTACTTTCCTATCATCAACTGTTTTACTCTCCACACTGTTGGAATCTTCCATCTTGTTTCTGTAACCTGTTCTAGTTCTGTGGACCTTCCACCTGCTTTATTCTGTCCATACATATGTGAGGTGCCACAACCATTATTGTTTTGGATTCCTTGTGGTGGCAGATTTCAGATTGCTTCATTGGATAACCAGAGTTCTTTCCTGCACTTCAGGGGGAGTTCTGGGTCATCTGCATTTAAGGGGAGAGTAGTCAAACATTCATGTCTATAGGGGGAGTTCTTATATTTTAAATAGGGGAGAATTGGTATCAAATTTCATACATGCCTTTCATTCCACTCGCAAATCATTTCCTTTTTAATTATGTCAAAGGGGGAGAATTGTTTGCTTGCTGAGTCTGCGTGACTCATTGAGTTGACATCATCAAAAAGGGGGAGATTGTTGTGCCCCTTGTGTTTGGATGATAGTGTGTTCTTGTTTGGATGATAGCAACTCAATGAGTCACCACATAAGAATGATGATGATCTATGCTAACTGCTATGGGGAGTGTGTTAGGTCCAGGCCCCTTGTGCATTATTGATGATATGATGTTTTGAGTGCATTGTTCTGATTAAATGTCCATGCTCAGGTTAAGTCAGTACAGAATTTTGCCTAGACTACATGGCTTCTTGGTGCATACTTTCATCCTAAACAAGCTAAGTCCATGCATATGTTTGCTGTATGTACCCTGAGTTCATACAAGGTTGCTCACATGTCGTTAAGCTCATCATGCATACATAAAGTTGATGCAAGCTCTGTTGCAGCACGTAACCGAGTCAGTGCAGGATTAATTGTCTAGGCATGTGCATATCATAATTGTGGTTCATGGTGGCTATAAGTCAGTGCATATTCTTCCCTTCGCTCATGCCAATTCGGTGCATGTCTGAGTCTCACTCAGCGTCTTGATTGTGTCTAAGGCATACATATTTGGTGCATGTTTACTTGCATAAGCGAAGTCAGTGCATCTTTTTGATTGCAACTTTTGTTGCTGCACGCGACTAAGTCCGTGCATGGGTGCATCTTACACAACAAAGTCTGTACATTCTTCGACGGCATGTCTGTGCATCTTTTGTACCATGCACTCAAAGTCTGTACATTCTTCGGTGGCATATCTGTGCATCGGTTGTACATTACATGCAAAGTCTGTACATTCTTCGACGGCATGTATGTGCATCTTTTGTACCATGCACTCAAAGTCTGTACATTCTTCAGTGGCATATCTGTGCATCGCTTGTACATTGCACGTAAAGTCTGTACATTCTTTGGTGGCATGTCTGTGCAACTTTTGTTCCATACATACGTAAGTTCATGCATTTGAATATTAAGTCTACACATGGTTGCCTTGATGACTTAGCAAGTCTATACATTCTCGAACCAACTCTGTGCATCTTTCTACTATCCTCATATTGATTTTAACTGATATTAAGTCTGACCTTTACAGGATATTTGCTCGAGGAGTTTAAGAAGGGCACGTGATCCTAGAATGGAGGATGTGCCAAGATCGTGACACGTGTAAAGCAGTGAGCTGAAATGCTGCCACATGGTCAAGGCGCTAGGGCGGGAATTCATGGAGGACACACGCCCACCTATCTGCTACTGCTATAAAAAGAAGAGTTCTCCATCTGGAGAAGATGATCGTGTGTGTGAGGATTGAAAAATACCTTAGAAGAGCAGAAGCAGAAAGAGCCTGCACGATCCAGAGAGAAGAGAAAGAGGAGAAAGAGAGAAGAAGAGAAGGAGAGAAAAAAAAGAGAGAGAGAGTAGCAGAGAAGAAAAGAAACGAAGAAGAAGAAGAAGAAAGATAGAGAGAGAGATAGAGAGTTAGAGGAGAAGAAGAGAAGCTTCATCAGAAGATCTATCCCTACTGGAATCTGGATCATATCCAATCCAGTCAGCTCCATGGGAGCCACATCTGTGTTCATGTCGTTTACAGCCTTCAGTTGCTGTGTTTTCTTGTCTCTTGTTTTTCTTTTGAACCTTTATTCAAGCTGTTAGTCAGCGGAGCAAGCTGTGTTGATTAGCGGTTGTAGAGAAGGATTCCTGCGGTCGGCTAAGCTGTATTGCCCAGCGGGTCAAGCTGTTAGGCAGCGGATGGCTAAGCTATACTGTCCAGCGGAAGCAAGCTGTGATGCTCAGCAGTTGTAGGCAAGCTGTGAGGCTCAGCGGTTTAAGCTGTGTATCAGCGGAATCCACACTTTGGTTTGAGTGTGGGGTGGACGTAGGTCTGGAGGACCGAACCACCTAAAAAATCTTCTGTGTTGTGGTTTGTTTGTCTATTGTGTTTCGCTAGATGCATGCGTAGGCTCGATGTGTTCCTTCTTCTAGTGAGTGGTTTATTCGCACACCGCATATTTGATTGAATATGGGTCTGCACACCAGCGCATAAATAGTAGATCAGAAGTTCAATCTATCTGATCTTTCCATTTCGTTTGAAGAGAGCACCTGTGTCATACAAGGCACCTATTTGTGTTAATTCCGCATCATTGTTCGGTTACAGGTTTTAATCGGACAAAATTTTAAATAGGGGATTCATTCAACCCCCCCCCCCTTCTGAATCTGAGCCTTGCACCTATCAGAAACGACCCAAAAACTTCACCACGCCCCCATACCTCCACGGGAGAGGGGGAAAACAAGGGGGAAGCCTCCAAATTGCCCCTAGCATGCATCTATGGCCTCGGATCGGCCAAAAACGTGATGAAACGGCGGATCGACGCTCAACTCCAAAATATGGATTTTTCCCAAAATCCCCAAATACGCCCTCTCGGCTCACCACGGCCTACCAAACTCGCGAAAAAGGAAGCACACGAGCTGGGGGTCCATCTCCCTACCTCCACCGAAGAAATGACGCGTCGTGGACGCCGATCCATGAAGAAAACGCCGTGAAACCCTCGCCATTCCACGAACCCCCGGCCGAGCTTCCACGCACCACCGGCCCTCGATCCTCGACCCGTTCCCCGTTCCTCGCCTCCCGCCATCGCCACCTCGCCCTCCTCCGCCACCGTCGGCCGCCCGGGGAGAGGGGGATAGAAAGAGATGAGAGAGAGTGAGAAAGAGAGAATGAGAGGGGAGAGAGAAAAGGGTTAATATATATAGAAAACCCCAAAAATTCAACAAATTCAGAAAATTACGAAAAATTACCTCCGCGATTCTCGGGAGGAACACAACGCAGTGGTACTGTCCCGGAGTCGGAGAACGTCACAGTTCGCCCTGCACAGGGTTCCGAAGGCACATAAGGGGAAAACACGTGTAAAGCATAAAATACACTCCGAGACCCACTAAAATGATCCAAAAAAGATCCGGAAAAAAAATTCGGGGCATTACAAAAGCTCCTCTTCATGGTGATTTAAAGGATTTTGAGGAAGTTTTCAAGGGTTAAAGCAGAGATTTCTGAGAGCTGCGAATTCTGGGTGTATTCCTAATTATAGGGCTTTAATTCTAGTCCTAATGCCTTAGGATTGAGGCCGGTTAGCTTCAATTTAAGTTAGGATAGATCTTGACAGGAATTAGGTGCTTCTAGCCACGAGTTAGGACTCTCATGGAGAGTCCCGCTCGGATTTAACTGGGTCTTCTCCCTTGCAGTCTATCGAGCAATCGCTAGGCTCCCTCAAACGGTCGTCAGACGACCGTTTTCTATTCTCTTATACCGCCTTCTCTCCCGCTTGTCTAACGGTCATGGCTCGACCGTTTCTGCCTTCTTGGGGTCTTCCATAAAACCATTTTCCCATGTTTGTACTATTTTGATTATTTTTAATCATCAGTTCTCTCCCTCTCTCTCCCACTCTCTCTCCTAATCTCTTTGTCAGTCCTAGAGGTCGTTGTTAGTGAGTCAGCATTCACATCCACACATTTTTACATTTGAAAAAAAAAAGACAAAAAGATCATATATTCACTAACATAGGGTCACATACATTTGTGCATATAGAAAGTATAAGTCATGCCCCAGTCGGTCCCTCTTCTGGGCCCCCGCTGTCGCCTGTGCCCTCATGCCTCTTCACCGGCGGGGCTATGGAGGTGATCCCCTCCTCTCGATGTTGTCATCTCCGCTCGTCCTCCTCATTCCTCCGCTGGCCAGAGGAACCTGTGAAGTAGTCCCGGTGTCCACTACGCACGCCACTCTGTGACACGCTATGGGAGGACCATCTGCCCACTAGCCGGAGTGCTCTCTCCAGCGCCCGGATCTCAACTCTCAGCTCCCTCACCTCTAGCTGAGAATCTACAGCCGCTGCCGCGCTCAGTCGCTCCACCTCTACGCGGAGATGGGCCACTTCAGCCGCCTCTGCTCGGAGTCGCTCTACCTCTACTCGGGCACGCTCTGCCTCGCCCAGTGCCGCAGTCAACTCCCTCATCTGCATAAGCATTCATCATGGTTAGTCATTTGCACTTTAATAGCATTTAGTCAAAGGAAATCGGTTGGTTTGCTTACCCTCTCCGCGAGAGTGACCTCGGTCTCCTCGGCCCGAGCAACCGCCCGTGCGAAGTCAGCATCCCGCTCGGCTTGGCCTTCCGCAGGCTGGGAAGAAGAGGATGGAGTGTCCGGTCCCTGCCGCTATGCTCCATCAGCTCACTGCATTTTAGAAATCAAAGTTAGTTAGTCAAGTGCATGAACATTGCATATTAAGTCTAAGGTTTGAAACTCACAAGAAGCTCCAACGCGCGCTGGAACTCATCCCTCTACTACACAGTGGAGTGGAGGAGACCCTGGAGGTCCGCTATCCGTCCCTGGGGGTCTAGCTGCATGTAGCAAGTCAAGGTATCAGTGCATTAGAAGTAATTAAGAAGGCATAAGTTTAGAGAATCATACCGGTCATCGGGCACCGCGGAAAACCTGATATCCATATCTCCTGGCGTAGGCCTTCAGGTAGGCCTCATCGCTGGTAGCTCGGGCTCGTACCACCCGACATCTCCGTGTCCAGTCATGCACCTAGTCGATCGCCCGGGTGGCCCAGTCGATCTTGCCGCTCAGTCCCTTTGAGGACCGTCCTACGCGCTCGTCGTCCCACGCTGGGAACCCCACCTCTGGCTGGTAGACACCCCTGGTCTTCATGATCAGGCGGTAGTGTAGCGGCTCGATGATGTTCAGGCAGTGTAGACACACGTCCCGTCCCGCATAAGCCTGGGCTGCCTCCACCCAGGGCTATCCCTCGTGACCCTAGTCACGGTATGGTGTCTATCGCACCTAAAGGGCAATTGGGTCAAGTGTCAGCATTTATAAAAAAAATTTAAATGCATTTAAGAAGCTTAAGTCTAGAAGCTTACCGATGCATAAGGAAATACGTCCATGTCGTCCTGGATCGCCCACGCTAAGCGTCACAGCGACCCCATGTCCCGAACCGCCATCCATCGCCTCGCGATGGGAATCCGGTCCGGATGTACCTCCTTTCCCCATCCTAGGCTAGGGAGGTGTAGCTTCATACCTGCATTAGTCAAATGTCACCATATAAGTAATTATAATCATAATCATAATTATAATCATAAGCATTTAAGAGTAGGGCATTTTTTACCTGAAGCAGGGGCGAGAAGCCGCCCAGCATCGTCTGCCGGTCGGTGGTGCTGAGTGAGTCGAAGAGGAACGCCAACGCAGCTGCGCCCCAGGCGTACTCTCCAACCCTGCCCAGATCCCGCAGTAGTGGGCGGAGCCTGCAGCTCACTCCGTCCGCCCTCGTCGCAAAGAGTAGCTTCTCGAACAACAGCATCAGGAAGTGACGCAGGACGACGTCTCCCTCTGGTCCCGGTCCAGCCGCCATTCTCTCTCTGGCTCTGTCTGTCAGCCTCCCGAGGTGCTCCTCAGGAAGCTCTCCCATGACTATCGCTGCTCCTCTCAGCCCCAGGCTCTCCTAGAGCGTCACTCTCGCCAGCATAGATGAATGGCATCCCAGTCGTGTCAGCTCCAAGTCCAGTAGCTCCCGTGCCAACTCTCGGTAGTCGGCATGTGTGGTCCCCATCACTGGCACTCCGTGCACCCGAAGTCCCGTAATTTGCACCACGTCCTCCAGCGTCGGGATCATATGACCCCACGGGAACAGAAAAGCTCTGCTGATTGAGTCCCATCTCTCGTGTAGCACGTACAACAAAGCAGTGTCTATCCTCATAACCTCGATGCTCAGTAGCTCATCGAATCCCATCGCTGCTAATCTGTCTCTCTGGTAATTCGACAGCGCCAGGTACACTTCTCGGACCTGCAGCCAGGAGATCCTAGTCCGTCTCTTCCCCTACATGCATTTAAACAATTAAAGTCAGTCATTCATATAGTTTATAATTCATGCATTTGCATTTAAAACAAAATAATCAAAAGTCACACTGGTTCCCAAACGGTCGTCCCTGGACCGTTTCTTCCTCCGAAACGGTTGCCCCTAGACCGTCTGGTTCGCTAGCGGTCGCTGGAAGGACCGCTAGGTACTCACCGAGCGAGCCATGTTTGCCCCGTTTCCCCAAGGGTTGGAGCCTAAAAGGCCGTTACAACATTGTTATGGGTCCTCAGACCTATTCCCATCATATTCTACCAACATGCATAATCTTTGAACAAAAATAAAAATGGGTTTTTGGTTTTTTTTTTGGCCTACCTCCGACGATCGTCGCCCGAACGTCGTCACCGGTGTCTCCTCCCCCGTGTGAGCGTTCTCCTCATTTCCAGAGGCCTCTGCAGCCTCTTCCTCCACCGTGGGAGCCTCCTCCTCCGCCGGATGAGTCGCTGGAGTTCCCTCCGCCATCGGTTGGTCCGCCGCCACCGTGGGCGGTTCTTTGTCCTCCAAACACCACCGGACTCGTCGAATAACCTTTTTTTCACCATCTTAGGGGATGGATGGGTGTGAGTTTGCGGTGGTCACCGGTGGGCTTGGTCACCAGAGTAGCCAGAATGGGTTGATTGGGTTGATGAGAATGAAATGGAATATGTGGGGAGGAACGCCGGTTCTATTTTTGAATTCGCTCAGATCTATGCGATCTATCGCCAGACCATTTATTCCCTCTTTACGGTCTTCATCTAGACTATTTTCTATTTGGGTCGCCCTCATCGAAGAATGTGAACCGCCCTTTCCCAAGCGGTCTACCGCTAGACCGTCAGGAGTTGTTGTGCGGTCCTTTACTAGACCATTTTCTCTACTGCATGTTGTTGATTTGGAGTGCTATAATTGCTTTGACTTTTTTGGCTCCATTTATGATATTCAAGTCTTATTGATGCTTCATGCTCGTTCTGTGAATTTAATTGTTGATGGCTAATCCTTCTTATTGTCAAAACATAAATGCCATCATGCCATTATTTCTGGCCAGGCAGATAAGTCAAGTAAGTATCTCGATCCCTAATTTTTTAATGGATTACTATATGGTATCTATGATATATTATCTCGAGAACCGGCTGGTCATTCATGTGTTCTGGGATCTGATGTTCCCCTCTAACAAAAATGATGATGATCTAGGTGCACATGTTTAATTGTTGGATAGGCCGTTAGGTTGGAAGAATTGGGAGACGATGGTTCTATATTGCACGTTGTGGTTGTAAATAGTGTCTTGACCCTGATTTGTCCGGTCTAGCAATATTATTCTCGAGTATCTTGTTATTTTATAATTTCTTTGCATTTGTTTTGATGGTTTCTTTTACTTTAGCCCAGCATGCATCATACGCATCTTTGAGCATTCAGGTGCCCTCATCTGTCCAAGTGTCTCAGTAATGGTGGATAACTATGTATTCATGGTCATTGAATAAGGAGAATCATTCACTCTGAATTGGAAGGTTTCCTTCGGTCTGTTTGCTCAGTTTGGTTAGCTGAGGATTCCTGTCTGGAATTTAGCTTCTTGACTCTTTACTTTTCTGCTTGCTCCGACTACCTATCAACTGTGCATTCCAGTGAGGAGGTTGTTCATGTTTTTATTTTTTTCCTTAGTTCCTCTAGACATGTGTCATTCGGTTTGGCCATTCCTTGTGATTGCTTCGAAGTTTTCTGGAAGATTCCTATCGCTCGTTGGTTGAGGACGGGTGTCGGTTTACCTTAACGCCCGCTTTTCAGTCCACTCCGCTTCATTTTCGCTTCATCTCCAGGTTCCATTTCTCTTTCTCTTCACCTCCGCTCGCTCCCCTACAAATAGGACGTTAAGAAGGGGCATCTGTTGACACCCGTTTTATGACCAATAAGTTGGGTCATCTCCTTATTTATTTTATGATGTCCCGAGTTATTCATCGCTTATTGGGTCATTTTTGGTCATCTTTCTGGGCTTATTTTATGGGTTATTCTCCCTGGTTGGGCCTAGCTCCTCTGATTTCTCCACATTTGCAACTTATTGGGCCTGGATAAGGGCTAATAAGGATTTTATTATGGGTTAACTTGGAGATTTATTGGCCTTTATCTCTTTTGCCATGCCTATCAGCCTTGCGGTCTATCGTACGACCGTTTGGTGAGCGTTGGCGGTCCTTTGCTAGACCGTTAGGCAACAGAGAGTCCTGCTGGGTTTCTTCAGTCTTATCTCTTTCTGGACGATTGAGTCATGCGGTCTATCGGACGACCGTTTGTGGAGCCTTGCGGTCTATCGCAAGACCGTTAGGGGGGATAGAGAGTCATGCTCTGTCTGTTCTTTCTCTCTTCAGCCGTGATCTAGCTAGAGTCCCTGATTTGTTGATTTCTCTCTAGATAGAGACTCTTACAACCTTCTGTTTGTTTCTATGGACTCTTAGGAGTATTATCTTCGAGGTTTATCTAGATTTAGGCCTATTTTCGTGTCATTATCTCTCCAACTCGAACCTAGGGTTTGGGGCTCTATAAATAGAGCCCTTGGCTTCATGGTTTAAGGAGGAGATTTCTGGAGTTTGTCACGAAGTGCTGCTGCATCCTGGAGCGAGTACCAACCAGGGAGAAGTCTCTTCTACGTTCTTAAGGCTTCTGGTCCAGGGAGTATTAAGTTCCATTGGTTTAGTTTGAGTCTTTTTTTCTTAGTTTTTTCCCTTCTTCTCTTTGCATCATCATAGCATATTCCCTCTCCCTCTTCCACATTCTCTGCACTCACAACATGTTTTAAACATCCTCCTACTTTTTTCCACGCCCCACAGGGGTTAAAAAATCACCAACCTCCAGGTATTCACCCTTCCTATTATGCACTTTAGTTTAATTGCATTATAGATACTACACTAGTCCAAGGGCTTATTGGGTTGTTTTTCTTCGTGTCTACATTGTTTTGCCGGTTTACAGGGCTTATTGCACGAGGCCCAGCTCTTCTGACCGGCAAGGAGGGGTGGAGATTCAAAGTTCCACGTTGCTGTTCTGGGTGCTCTTGCGGTCGTTTGGAGAGACGTTTGAAGACCTCATGCGGTCTATCGTGAGGTCGTTTGTGCTCTATTTGCAGTCGTCTAGAAGGCCGTTTTCCTTCTGCAGCACCTGGTTTTCTCTCTCCCGTAGGCGAGTGACTTCACTCGGCTCTTTCCAAGATACATAGTGTAATTTTACTGCGTTATTCACCTTGTTGGCGACCACACTTTTCTTTGTTTGGGTATTGGTCATCTATTTCTCACTTTCTCTTTATTTTTAGTTGCTCCACACCTACGGTGTGTGTTTTTTCTTTTACGCTCTTGCTCCACGCCCCGGCGGGTTTTTTTAATTCTTCTTTTTATTTTTGCAATATTAAGATGACATGCCCACGAGTTTCATGTTGATTGCTTGAGTTAGTGCACCACTTGCTCACACATATTTCATATCTTCCACATCACCATCACATCACAATCAACAACAAAAAACATCAACATATATGTACAAAAGAAAGCACAAAATTATCAACCTAAAACCTAAAAACCTCCCGACAACGGCGTTAAAAATTGATGTGAGATGATACTCGTAGTTAAAAACACCGTGCACTCAATTTTAAAATTTGAGTGTAGTGGCAATTACGAGTCGATCCCACGAAGATGTTAGAATTTTAAGGTGGATAACTTTGTATTTTTTAGGAAAAATTGTTGAATGATTTTTGACATTGTAATTTAAAATTACATGAAAATAAATCTATCTAAAGAAATATGGAGGGTGAAAGAAGAGAAATGTAGAGAGAGAAAAGAAGAAGAAATAGAGAGAGAAGAGAGAGAAAGTGCTAGAGAGAGAAAATAACATCAATCTAATTTTATTGCTAAAAAATGTTTACAATATGTCGAGAAAAATAAAAATTATAATCCCAAAGAAAGTCTAACTAAACTAAAAGTAAAGAAATAAGGAGAGGAAGTAGCCATGAAGAGGATGAAGAAGCCGTCGCCCACACCCTTGAGCCTTTGAGAGCCGCCCAATTTGGTGTAAACGTCACTGTGAGAGAGGGTCTTAGAGAGAGAGATTTAGATAGAAAAAGAGTAGAGAGAAAGAGAGGTGGCGATGGGAGTTAATCAATAAAAATAAAATAAAGATAGAGAAAAGTGTATGCGTGTGTTGTGTGGGAAGAGAGAGAAAAGAGAAGATGAGTGTAACGACCCGAGAATCCGATTACCGGGAAGGCCCAATAACCCGAGACTCGAACCACCGCCCACGAGCCGGGAGGGCTCGGAAGGGCTAAAAGGAGTGTGGAGGCACAAAGAAATAGGAAATAAAGTAGGATAATTCAACAATTAACAGAAATAAATAAACAACTACAGCTACAACAGAGTCCAGTCCAACAGAAAGTACAGTCTAAAGTAGTAAAAACGTACCACATGCCGAGTGAACACTCGGCCCGACGAGCTGGCAACCGAGAACCTCCGCACCGCGCCCTTGAACCTCGAGGAAGAAGAACCGCCACACCTGAAAATCAGGGAATGAGTCTCCAAAACAGAGACTCAGCATGGATCCCGTGGAACCCCAACCGGAAACAACGGCGGTAGCGGAAAGGAGAGCTACAACTACAGCAGGAACAACGAACTGGTGGCCGGTCAAAACTCGGCACTACAGCTACTCCTACTGTACCAGAAACACACCCCGATCACACGGTCGGGGGCTACCGAACTACACTAGTACCACTTACCGAAGTAAAAATCCACGGCAACCATGCCGTAGAGGCATGCTCCCAGAACACGGCCAACCTGGACACGCTATCCAAAGTGCAACCCTGAAGCCTATTCACGGGTACCGCACAACAAGACGCAACCTCGGAAAAGCCACTAGCACTAGTCAAACGGCACGAGAGCTGACACACGCGCCACGGTGAAACACCTGGAACTCAACGGTCAACGCGGCCGAAACCCGAAGGTCGAAGTCACAAAGACTGACTGACAGTCTGTCACTCCCGACTCGACAAGAGTACGTTAGAACCAACAAGCTAAAGTAAATAAACGAAAAAGCCGTCTACTCTAACAGTACCGTACTACTAAACCTCGGTCCAACAAAACTCGAGTCCACACCTGCCAGCGAACAGGAGCACTACCCACTAAAAGAACGACCGGAAGCGTCCCCTGACGTCTTACACCGCATCACAAGTGTCTAGCTACAACACCCCGGGCGTGAGACTCAGACACGCAACAAGTACCACAACAAGGACTAGCTGGGGTCACGCTCGTCAGCGCGTGTCCCAAGCCCCCAACTACGTGTGCACACACAGACCATCTGCTCTAGGTCGGGTCCTCTAGCTAGTTTTCCCCCCCACCGGACTCTGGTAGCAAAGGCAAGGGGCCCTACGGTAACCAGCCTAAAAATCGCCTCTCACCGGGTCTCGCTCTCCACCACTCCCAGGTGGGTCCGCACCCGCGTGCGCAGGAAGCTACGACTAGTGGACAGGTCACTGGAAGGAAGGACTGACTCACGGAAACCACCGTCGAAGAAACGGGACCGCACACACTCGGTGCAGCGTAGAAAGCGCAGAAGCACGATTCCCAGGGTAGCACACAAGCCGCCACGCCGATTCCCCATCCCAGAGAAAGCGGGAAACCTCCAGCCCTAGGCCGGATAACTAGACTCGTAGTCCAAGGCCAAACACATGGCCCACGAGGGAATCACCTTCCAAAGAAACTCGCGACATGCGGGAGAGACCCCACCGCACACACACACCGATACACGGTGACTCGATCCAGCGCAACACGAAAGCCCTGAACACGTGGAGTCACCCGGACCCACCACACCTACGGGCATGCTAATCGAGGTAACACAGTCCTCCCGACACCCTCAAAACACGAACACAGAACTCTCGGGGTGTCTGGGATACTCACGAGACCGCAAGTCGACCACTGGGTCCCAACCGGGTCGACCAGGGACCTACACAACGCGAAACAATTGCAGCAAGCACGAAGAACCACTTCGGCGCAACACAGTGCCTGGCGGTCTACCTTGGGCCGTCACAAGCTGTAACGGTCCAAGCCTCGACTGTCACAGCACTCTAAGGGTCCAACACAGGAGCGTTACGCAAGAGGGGCAACACCGGCTGTGACGCGCCAACCCTGGTGCGTCACATGCCTTGACACACCCAACATAGTGCGTCAGAAGGCAAGAAGAAACCGGCTGTGACGCACTCCACTCGGGGCGTCACAGTCTCTGACGGACCAACACTGGCGCGTCAGAAGAATGGGCTGTGTCAGCTCTAACACTCCCATTCAGGGGCGTCACAGTGCTCTGACGGTCCTACTAGGCGCGTCAGAGACTCGTCACCCCAATGGTCATAAACCACGATCGAAACACTGTGACGGTCTAGCACCAGGGCGTCACAGCCCTGTGGCAGTCTATCGTGGGACCGTCAGGCCCACGAACGCCAACACTCAAAACAAAGCGAGCGTAACGCACCTGCCCAGGCGCGTTACACACTGTGACGGTCACTGGAACGACCGTCACACCGTCCCGAGAACGCTACGGCGGGAAACAACCCAAAAACTTCACCACGCCCCCATACCTCCACGGGAGAGGGGGAAAACAAAGGGGAAGCCCCCAAATAGCCCCTAGCATGCATCTATGGCCTCAGATCGGCCAAAAATGCAATGAAACGACGGATCGACGCTCAACCCCAAAAACATGAATTTTTTCCAAAATCCCCAAATACGCCCGCTCGACTCACCACGGCCTACAAAACTCACGGGAAAGGGAATGCACGAGCTGGGGGTCCATCTCCCTACCTCCACTGAAGATTTCACGCCCCGAGCTCGCCGATCCACGAAGAAAACGCCGTGAAACCCTCGCCGCTCCACGAACCCGCGGCTGAGCTTCCACGAGCCACCGGCCCTCGATCCTCGACCCGTTCCCCGTTCCTCGCCTCCCGCCATCTCCGCCTCGCCCTCCTCTGCCACCGTCGGCCGCCCGGGGAGTGGGGGAGAGAAAGAGATGAGAGAGAGTGAGAAAGAGAGAATGAGAGGGGGAGAGAGAAAAGGGTTAATATATAGAAAAACCCAAAAATTACAGAAATTCAAAAAATTATGAAAAATTACCTCCGCGATCCTCGGAAGGAACACAACCCAGTGGTACTGTCTCGGAGTCGAAGAACGCCACGGTTCGCCCTGCACAGAGTTCCGAAGGCACATCAAGGAAAAACACGTGTAAAGCACAAAATACACTCCGAGACCCACTAAAAGATCCGAAAAAAAACCTGGGGCATTACAGCCCTCCCCCCTTAAATGAATTTCGTCCTCGAAATTCAAGACCTAGCACGAAGTCACAGGGGAAAAACACTGAACCAACTGACAACGCTATTAGAGTCTCAGCACAGAAAACCTCGATTCTCATGAAAACACCGATCCTGAGGGACACAGCTAGACTTACAATCACAAACAACACCTCGCTCCGCGTGCCGTGCACACCGGCCATCAGAGTAGGCATATACCAGAGGACACAGTCCGGCATCACCTCAGACACCACGAAAACCAACATGGCACCGCTACCACCATCTCGCCCACCGAGGAAACACACCCTCGACACAAGAAACAGCTACCGATCCATCCTATGGTCGGCAGACAAAACACACATGAGCTTCACAACCAGCTGACAGGTCGCACACCCTTCGCAAGGGAACAACCAACACAGAGCCTCCATCAGCTCACGCAGCCATCTCGATAGACCGCCATGACATCGGCTCAGCACCAAGAATCACCTCACACTTGGCAAGCTGAAAGCCAGACATATCACTGAGCCAACTCTTGTCAGAAGACAAACTTCGACAAATCCCAGATCCTGTCCGGAAAGGCACATCACAGAAACGACCACCAAAGGTCTCGCTGGCACACGGCTCTCGCCACGCTCGAGCCCCGATAACCAGCATCTTCTGTCTGTGACAAGACCATCCACTGGTCGCCAGATACATGTCAACGGGAAACCTCCACCGGCCCAACAGGCACGATCCAACTCACAGCAGGCCATCCACTGACTCACACACAGACCGATGCCACATCTCAAGCTACACTCCTCTCGGACTCCGCATCCGAGCTTGAACATCGCGCCAACTCGACCCTCTCGGGGAGCACGACGAAACCAAATGACAAGATCCTGGTGTCCTCAGTCATCACCTCACTCGACTCAGTCTCACAGGGGAACCATCCCATGCTGGTCACCAAACTAGGGATAACCATTGCGACACCAACGTCCCCATCAAGGACCACCCTCCGACGCCAATCTCACAAAAAGGCCTACGCCTACAGGCGTCACTCTTCCATCTGGTCTCATCAAATCCTTCGATCAATCCAAGTGGACACCTGCCAATCCCGATTCCGCCCTTACCACAGAGCCATGGGACACCACCTGAACAGTGCTCACGGGTCCCCAAGCAACATACATCTCACCGTGGTCGGCTACGAGACTAGCCTTACCAGTCACTCGCAGTCACCAACAGGAACCCACAGCCTGCCAGAGATCACTTCTCCAAAAACGATATCATCCGAGGACACGACTGGGAACACAAGTCGGACACCAAGCCACCGACTCTGACCAACACGTCCTCGACCATCGTCAAGCGACATCCTCAACAACCCCATCCGGGTCCAACACCGACGCTTGACACGGCTTCCATCACAGGAACAGAGTACTCATGCGGCGCACTAGCCAGCACATTTCTCAACACCCCATCCTGCCAGTGCCAAGAACCATAATACCTCGAGTAACGGCACGGCAACAACACGTTTCACACAGAGGAACCAATCCTCCAATGCTCAACACAAACTCAGGAATCCGCCCGTAGCAACCAACGCTACGATCATGAACCAGTGGGTCACAAACCCACCGCGCTTCCGCTGCGCACTCTGATCCACACGCGCACAGCCAAGAATGCGAACACCGCCCAACCAGCACTCGTCCTTTTGGAAAAGCGCCAACACACCCTCACACGACAAGGGAAACGAGCACAACCCTTGTAGGCAACCACCTTGTCAAGATAAGGAGCACGTCTCGCACAGACTTCATGGCACACAAGGCCAACCAATCCGAACACACAATGCAAGACGACGAACTTTAACCCAACACAATCTCTCCAACCAAAGGAGAAACCAAACACACTTCCGACCAATAGAAGAACTCCACGCTCGACCTGATCTCGAACCTCGCGCACGCTGGAAACAGCACCATCCAGCACCAAGGAAAACCATCACTTTCATCAGGTCAGTGCTTCCGACACACTCAACGAGTGTCACGTCGGACCACAATCACAGCATCTCTCGATGCACCGCCGCTGCAATTCCTCGAACTGTAACACACCATGCCAAGAGCCGTAACACGAGCCATAACGACAACCGCCGACGCTCATCCTCGAGTCCCGAACTCGCCGTGGAGCCTTCACATCTCAAGCCAACTCCAGGGCGAACACAACCCATCCACTGACAGAAACGCAGGAGCAAAGACTTACCGGGACATCTCTGCCAAATCCTGCCTCAAAATCCGCAGAATAATCGGGACCGACACGTCATTCTGACGCCACAGAGCACGACAAGAACATCAGGCTCGACGAAACAGCAGCTCACCGAGAAGATATTCCGCTCACCCGAGCACGCTTCTCGATCAGAACACCCGCTCTGCCACCTTAAACCATGATCTAACCACCTCAGGGGCTGGACAAACTTCAAGCTGGAGTGGCCAAAACTGACAGCAGCTCCCTCAGAGCAAACTCACGGCCACTTAACCACGAACAATCCTCTCCAGCCACCTGACCACGCTGCAGATTCCTCGATCGCAGCACCGCAGCGACACACTTGCCGGCAACCTCTGCCCAACGCAGCACAACCAAGGCCACCACCGATGAGGGAGAATGCTCTCGACCTCGATCCTTAGACCCCACGCGGCACGAAAGCAGCGGACAGCAACCACCTTCTCAGCGCCACACAGTGCACTCAAGCTCTCAAGCGAGAAACTAGGCAGAAAGCGAACGCAAAACCCTAAGCCAGCTGCCGACTGTACTGGACCTTATGGACTCTGATCACTGCAATATCTCGAATTCCTATGTACGTCCACAATCTCGCTCTGATACCATCTGTAACGACCCGAGAATCCGATTACCGGGAAGGCCCGATAACCCGAGACTCAAACCGCCGCCCACGAGCCGGGAGGGCTCGGAAGGGCTAAAAGGAGTGTGGAGGCACAAAGAAATAGGAAATAAAGCAGAATAATTCAACAATTAACAGAAATAAATAAACAACTACAGCTACAACAGAGTCCAGTCCAACAGAAAGTACAGTATAAAGCAGTAAAAACGTACCACATGCCGAGTGAACACTCGGCCTGGGGAGCTGGCAACCGAGAACCTCCGCACCGCGCCCTCGAACCTTGAGGAAGAAGAACCGCCACACCTGAAAAGCAGGGGATGAGTCTCCAAAATAGAGACTCAGCAGGGATCCCGCAGAACCCCAACCGGAAACAACAGCGGTAGCGAAAAGGAGAGTTACAACTACAGCAGGAACAGCGAACCGGTGGCCGGTCAAAACTCGGCACTACAGCTACTCCTACTGTACCAGAAACACACCCCGATCACACGGTCGGGGGCTACCGAACTACACTAGTACCACTTATCGAAG
Organism: Amorphophallus konjac; assembly: GCA_022559845.1. Lineage (NCBI taxonomy): Eukaryota > Viridiplantae > Streptophyta > Magnoliopsida > Alismatales > Araceae > Amorphophallus > Amorphophallus konjac. Next base: position 97,831,173 of record CM040123.1, read on the forward strand.
TAAAAACTCACGGTAACCATGTCGTAGAGGCCTGTCTCCCAGAACACGGCCAACCTGGACACGCTGTCCAAAGTGCAACCCTGACGCCAGGTCACTGGTACTGCACAATAAGACGCAACCTCGGTAAAGCCACTAGCACTAGTCAAACGGCACGAGAGCCGACACACGCGCCACGGTGAAACACCTGGAACTCAACGGTCAACGCGGCCGAAACCCGAAGGTCGAAGTCACAAAGACTGATTGACAGTCTGTCACTCCCGACTCGACAGGAGTACGGTAGAACCAACAAGCCAAAGTAAATAAACGGAAAAATCGTCTACTCTAAAGTACCGTACTACTAAACCTCGGTCCAACAAAACTCGAGTCCACACCTGCCAGCGAACAGGAGCACTACCCACTAAAAGAACGACCGGAAGCGTCCCCTGACGTCTTACACCGCGTCACAAGTGTCTAGCTACAACGCCCCGGGCGTGAGACTCAGACACGCAACAAGTACCATAACAAGGACTAGCTGGGGTCACGCTCGTCAGCGTGTGTCCTAAGCCCCCAACTACGTGTGCACACACAGACCATCTGCTCTAGGTCGGGTCCTCTAGCTGGTTCCCCCCCCCCACCGGACTCTGTTAGCAAAGGCAAGGGGCCCTACGGTAACCAGCCTAAAAACCGCCTCTCACCGGGTCTCGCTCTCCACCACTCCCAGGTGGGCCCGCACCCGCGTGCGCAGGAAGCTACGACTAGTGGACAGGCCACTGGAAGGAAGGACTGACTCACGGAAACCACCGTCAAAGAAATGGGACCGCACACACTCGGTGCAGCGCAGAAAGCGCAGAAGCACGATTCCCAGGGTAGCACACAAGCCGCCACGCCGATTCCCCATCCCAGAGAAAGCGGGAAACCTCCAGCCTTAGGCCGGATAACTGGACTCGCAGTCCAAGGCCAAGCACATGGCCCACGAGGGAATCACCTTCCAAAGAAACTCGCGACATGCAGGGGAGACCCCACCGCACACACACACCGATACACGGTGACTCGATCGAGCGCAACACGAAAGCCCGGAACACGTGGAGTCACCCGGACCCACCACACCTATGGGCACGCTAATCGAGGTAACACGGTCCTCCCGACACCCTCAAAACATGAACACAGAACTCTCGGGGTGTCTGGGATACTCACAAGACCGCAAGTCGACCACTGGGTCCCAACGGGTCGACCAGGGACCTACACAACGCGAAACAATCGCAGCAAGCACGAAGAACCACTTCGGCGCAACACAGTGCCTGGCGGTCTACCTTGGGTCGTCACAAGCTGTAACGGTCCAAGCCTCGACCGTCACAGCACTCTAACGGTCCAACACAGGAGCGTTACGCGAGAGGGGCAACACCGGCTGTGACACGCCAACCCTGGTGCGTCACATGCCCTGACGCACCCCACATAGTGCGTCAGAAGGCAAGAAGAAACCGGCTGTGACGCACTCCACTCGGGGCGTCACAGTCTCTGACGGATCAACACTGGCGCGTCAGAAGAATGGGCTGCGTCAGCTCTAACGCTCCCATTCAGGGGCGTCACAGTGCTCTGACGGTCCTACTAGGCGCGTCAGAGACTCGTGACCCCAACGGTCATAAACCACGATCGAAACACTGTGACGGTCTAGCACCAGGGCGTCACAGCCCTGTGGCGGTCTATCGTGGGACCGTCAGGCCCACGAACGCCAACACTCAAAACAAAGGGAGCGTAACGCACCTGTCCAGGCGCGTTACACACTGTGACGGTCACTGGAACGACCGTCACACCGTCCCGAGAACGCTACAGCGGGAAACGACCCAAAAACTTCACCACGCCCCCATACCTCCACGTGAGAGGGGGAAAACAAAGGGGAAGCCCCCAAATAGCCCCTAGCATGCATCTATGGCCTCAGATCGGCCAAAAATGCAATGAAACGGCGAATCGACGCTCAACCCCAAAAACATGGATTTTTCCCAAAATCCCCAAATACGCCCGCTCGGCTCACCACGGCCTACAAAACTCACTGGAAAGGGAATGCACGAGCTGGGGGTCCATCTCCCTACCTCCACTGAAGATTTTGCGCCCCGAGCTCGCCGATCCACGAAGAAAACGCCGTGAAACCCTCGCCGCTCCACGAACCCGCGGCCGAGCTTCCACGCGCCACCGGCCCTCGATCCTCGACCCGTTCCCCGTTCCTCGCCTCCCGCCATCGCAGCCTCGCCCTCCTCCGCCACCGTCGGGAGCCCGGGGAGAGGGGGAGAGAAAGAGATAAGAGAGAGTGAGAAAGAGAGAATGAGAGGGGGAGAGAGAAAAGGGTTAATATATAGAAAAACCCGAAAATTGCATAAATTCAAAAAATTACGAAAAATTACCTCTGTGATCCTCGGAATGAACACAACCCAGTGGTACTGTCCCGAAGTTGAAGAACGCCACGGTTCGCCCTGCACAGAGTTCCGAAGGTACATCAGGGAAAAACACGTGTAAAACACAAAATACACTCCGAGACCCACTAAAAGATCCGAAAAAAAACCTGGGGCATTACAATGAGAGACGGAGGGAGAGAGATAAGATGTGAGAGAGCACAGCGGGGAGAAGAGAGAGACAAAGGGACGGTGGATAGAACCACCACGGAGGGAGAAAGAGAGGAGCAAGGAGAGACGATGCGGACGAAGGAGAAAGAAGAGAGGGAGAGGAGGAGAAGAGGAGAAGGGAGAGAGGGAAGAGACGCACGAAGGAGGGGGAAGTAGAGGGAGAGAGGGTTTGCCGTGGTGATCAGAGAGAGGAGAAGTGATCCGGTGGGGAGAAGAGAGAACGAGGAAGTGAGAGAAGAGAGAACGAGAGGGGGAGGCGGTGGAGAACAGTGGAAACCGGAGAATAGAACTTCCGGAGGGAAAATAGGGAGAGAGGAAAAGAGGAGAGGAGAAGAGGGAGAGAAGGGTAGAGAAGAGAGGGAGACATAGGGAGTTGGAGTGCGAGGGAAAAGCACAGGGAGGAATAGAGAGGACAGGGGCACGGTGGAGAAGAGAAAGAGGGAGAGAGAGAGGGAAGGAGAGAACGGTGCGACGGTGGAGAGAAAATAGAGAGAGCAAAGAGGAAAGAGAGAGAGAAATGCAAAGAGAAGAGGAGGAAAGGAGGACCGAGAAGAAGAAGGAGAGAAGTAGAAGGAGAGAAGATGAGGAAATGAGATGGAGGACAAGGAGGAAGAAGAAGAAGAAGAGAAGGAAAGGGGGAAGGAGAGGCCTGTGGAGAGGATGAAGGAGAGGCGGAAGAGGTGAGAAGAGAAGGGCTACCGGAGAGGGAAGGAGAAGAGAATGGTGAGGAAGAAGAGGGAGAGAGAGGGATCCTATTGTCCACTGTGGGGAGGAGAAAGGAAGAGGAGAAGGAGAGGAAGAGGGAGGAAGAGAAAGGGCTTCTCGTGCTGTCTCCATGGGCCTTCATATAGGAGAGAGTCCCCCTGCGACATCGCCACCAAGAGTCCCTATGCGAACCCACGCTACCAGCGCCTACTGTGTCCATCGAAAGAAAGCAGCCACTTGTTCCTTCACAAAATGCCAACCTTATCCCATTGAAGCGTCCCATGCATGTGGGCCGTTTCCTATGCGAACATGGGCACCATCTCACAAGTTCTGCTACGAACAGGCCACTCGACCATACACGCCACGGGTTTTTATTTCCTTCCTGAAAACAAACACGCCACAGCCCCCATGCAACGACATGACAAAAAAGTGACATTTTTTTCTCAAATTGCATCAAAGGTATTTAACGTCAAAGGCAATTGACGTTAATTCATAGACTTCCAGAAGACATCGAATAAGTTTGACGTTTAACCAAAATAACGTCAACGACGTTGACACGACTTCACAAAATAGCGTCAACTCCTTTTTACGTTATTTTTATCCTCTTCTCTGTAAATAAATAAAATAAAATTATTCTTGTAGATGAATTAATAATAATATAATTATGTAATTTATCTCTTTTATGCATTCCGAATCTCACATATTTATTTTTTGACTAAAAATTAAATAATTTCATGAAGCATTAAATTTAATGTGAGATTAAAATTAACTATAAATATTACATAATTATTTACGTTAAAGCCCATGAGATAACGTGTGTGACATGGATAAACATATAAAATTAAACACTTATCAGATATGGCCCCTCTGACGGTGACAGAGAGAGGGAGAGGGAGGGAGAGAGACGGTGGAGAGAAAGAGAGGGAGGGAGGGAGGGAGGGAGAGAGAACGGTGATAGAGAGAGGGAGAGGGAGGGGAAGGGAGAGAGAGAGAGAGTGCAGGGAGGCGGCCCCCCTCTAACGGTGACGGAGAGAGGAAGAGGGAGGGAGAGAGACGGTGGAGAGAAAGAGAGGAAGGGAGGGAGGGAGGGAGGGAGAGAGAACGATGATAGAGAGAGGGAGAGGGAGGGGAAGGGAGAGAGAGAGAGAGAGTGCAGGGAGGCGGCCCCCCTCTAACGGTGACGGAGAGAGGAAGAGGGAGGGAGAGAGATGGTGGAGAGAAAGAGAGGGAGGAGTAAGGAGGGGGGAGAGAGACGGTGACAGAGAGAGGGAGAAGGAGGGGGGAGAGAGAGAGATGGTGAAGAGAGAGAATATGTGAAAGTCGCTCCGTGTGGAAGTGACTTCTGATGAAGTCACTCCCACAAGGAGTGACTTCATCTGAATCACGATCTCGACGCCGCACCAAGCCTTCCCCTCCGACGGTCCTCCCGTCTCCCTCCTATCCCTCTCCACCTTCGGTCCCCCTCCCCCTTCCCCTCCGGTCCACTGTCTCCCCTCCCCCTCCACCTCCGGTGGACACCCCCCCTCCACCTCCAATCCCCCCCTCTAATCCCCCTCCCCTCCCCTTCCCATGTCCCCCTCTGCCTCCCCCCTCCTCCTCTAAACCCCTCCCTCTTCACCTCCAGTGGACCGCCTCCCCTCCGATCCCCTCCCCCTCGACCTTCGACCCTTAGGCGCCCACATTCTTGGTGCCCCACTCCAGAGAGAGAGAGAGAGAGAGAGAGAGAGAGAGAGAGAGAGAGAGAGAGAGAGAGATCACGGTCAACATAGGTATTTTGATATTCTCTCGTATACTTGATGAAATATTTTACGAAATATTTTTTTTGACGATAATTGATTATAAAATTTTATTTGTAAAATATCGATGATAATAAGGACTTTCAAGATAACAATCAGATTTTAAAAATTAATAGATAATTTATTAAATTTATAAATATTAATATATAAAAAATTTATTTTTTAATACACATCACGTCACGTCACATCTTCTTTCCTTCCTCTGTGAACTTCCCTTCCCTTCTCTCTCTCTCTCTCCCTCCTCTTCCACAATCTCTTCCCAGCTTCCCCACTCGCTCCTCCTCCCCTTCCTCCGAAGAGAGATGGAGTCGGACTCTGATAGGCGCAAGGCCTCCCTTGTCCGGGAGTACCTCCGGCAGCACACCGTCGAGGGGTGGTTCGCCGGGGAGATCCTTCGCTGTCTCCCGACCCCCGACCTCCTTCACCCCACCCTGAAGAAGGCCATCCTCCTCCGTCGCCTCTCCGCCGACCTCTCTCACGGCCTCCTCTCCGAGGACACCCTCCAGTGTTTGGAGGTCCTCGAGGAACTCGATCGCTCCCTCGGCGCTGCCGGGCCGAGCGGAGCCACGATCTCCGCCTACTGCTCCGTGGCCGCCGAGCTGACTGTGGCGCCACTGACGATGGCGCGCCGCGGCGGGCCCCCAGCGTCCCAGGCCGGCTTCTTAGAGATGGTGGACAGGGTGTGGAAGCGCCGGGTGGAGGAACTCGAGCGGCGCGACGGGAGGTGGATGGCGGGGGAAGGCCCGAGGGGGTGGAGGAGGGCGATAGACGAGGCGGTGGGCAGTGCGGGCGCCAGGGACCGGTTGCTGCGGCGGGACGTCAGACGGGATGCGACCCGGGCGGTCAGGGAGTACCTCGGGGAGGCGATAGAGGAGATGGGCCCGCGGCTGCTGGATCTCGTGGCGAGAGCGGCGCGCGGCGAGGAAGACGGCGCCTGTGCCGGTGAGGGCGCTGGTCAGAGCGGCGGGGAGAGGCTTGCCCGCGCACGCGCAGGTTCCTCACAAGAGAGGTGTCCCCGCGTCTCCACCGGAGACCCTGCAGAGGAAATGGTTCGCAATGCCTCGGCAACCCCCACAGAGGGGGACCGCCGTGTTCCAGAAACGGGTCAGTTCTTCAGACTGGGTGTCTCTCTTCTTGTTGTCGATTGTGGAGGATTTGCTGGTGTTGTTCTGATCGGGATTGTTAGGACAACCTCGTCACTTTCGCATGTCTTCGCCGAAATCCAAAACTTTGTCTATCTCTTCATCATGCTTCTTACAATGTGTCTAATAGCTGGAAGGGTTAAAATTTTCATCGTTCTACAGAGACAGATAAAAGGAATGAACCGACTGGACAAACAGAGGGGTTTGACATCGCAGGCTGGCCTTCTGAGGATCATTTAATTATCCTTTCATCTCCAGAAGTTGACAGGGTAAAGGAAGCACCCAAGTGTGGCTGCGAGGAGCTGCAGAAGGTGGTGGTAGACCCCCTTACACATGAACCGGAAAGGTCTATTCATGTAGTAATTAGCACGGTAGAGACATCTGCTATTAATCTCACCGATCCATGCGAGAACGAATATCAAACAGGTGTGATTGAGCCGGGGTCTTCTGTTCGGAAGGATGTCCAAGGTACTGAGAAGAATGATGATGACGTGAATCATGGTGGGATTCCATCTCCCGGACTGCTACAACCCGATCTCATGGATACAACTGCGAACACTTATAAGGTGATGGAGTTGATGTTGTTTTGGAAACATTAAAACTACTGAAATTGATTGCATGCATTTTTATGATAGGAAGGACCTGAGCAGCGTAATCACCCTCTTGAGGTTGGGTAATTTGGCATGAATCAACAATATTTATATCTTACTTTGAAGTAGATTTTTTGGATAATTCTAATAAATGGGAAACACAAGTTTCTACCCACAAGCCACAATCAATTCTCCTAGGAAGTATGTACTAAGTACATAGAATACTCATGTGATCTGTTAGTTGTAATCCTTTTTGGTGTTTTAAAGTAGCCCTGTTAATGTCTTAGAATATGCTTGTGTGCCTCAAAAAATTACATGAGTAATTGATATCACCAACGAATAAAATGCAGATTTATGAAATTACATCTTTATGTGATGCAATTTGGCTTAGCTGATGTAAGTAATGTTCTGTGTGCAGGGGAATGAAGGGTCTAAAGAGTGCTTACCTGACAAACCTACAAGCTCTTCAAAAATAACACCTTTACCAAGAAGGGAGAAAAGAGCTTTGTCTTTCAAGCCACAAGAATTTCCAAAATTTCTTCGGGGAAGAAAAAAAAAGAAGTGGACTCCTCAAGAAGAGGATGCTCTGAGAAAAGCCATAGAAAAGTATCCTCAAAATGCAGCAAGTTCTCTTTGTTACTTCCTTTTATATGTCAAGTGTGATAAGTTCTCTTTGATTTCTTTTCCAAATGAAAATGGAATGTTCGTTTTCCTTGATCGTAAATATGTTCATGTTATGAGATCGATTCCTTTTGTCCTTGTTAGCATTTTCTCATGCATATTTTTTTGCATGTGAAGGCATGGGAAAGGAAACTGGAAGTTCATCTTACAGTCCTATCCCGAGTCATTTAAAGATAGGACAGAGGTAGGAAACAGTATATTCTTTGCTTAGTGGATGAAAATAAAACTCATTCTATTCTGTCTTGAACCTTAGTTATTGTTAATCCATTTCACAGGTTGATTTAAAGGATAAGTGGAGAAACATGACCAAGTAGCAAATAGGTGGTTCTGTTCCACAATGTACATCCTTCAAAACAAGTAAGCACTATCCAGTTTTCATCTAGTAATATTGCAATGCCACGCTTTTTGTTAATCAATTAGGCACTCTCATTTCGGTCATCCGATCAAGAGATCAGACAGCCAAGATAAGGTCAATCCTGAACTTCAGTTGGGAGTTGGGTCCTCACGAGCTCGGGAGCATCAAATCTAAGTTTGCCCTTGTCCTCCGATTTCATATTGAAAGACGAGAAAAGACTGACAGATTGAGTGTCAAAAATGTGGCACTATCGTATTGCTCTTTTCATTCGGTTCATGTTTCCTGTCTCTCCGTAACCATTTCTTTCAATTTTCCAGTTGTATAATTATCATTTAAACATTATTGTTAAATATCATACTTCATCTCTGTTTCTCATTTATTTATTCTTTTTTCAGGTTGCATGCCTATATTCAGCTCTCTGTTTTGGTGGAGCCCGATTTCCACTTCAAAAGCTGTAGCGAAAACTTACTGTCTATGTGCTGCTTCCCTAACCTGTGTGGATAAGGGTAAGGGTATTATCTGTATCATCTTCATTTTGGTTGAGGAAAGGAAAACCTATTTTGAGATCTGATCTGGGTTTCCTTCCTTTTAATGAGAAATATGTACAATATATGATATATTTTGAACATTGATAAAGCTAGAATGATGGTTGTGTCTCTTAAGAAGTGTTTTAATTGTAAGTTTTCTTCATAATGCGTCTATTACACTTGATTCGCATATGCTTTCGGAACTTGATGTCTTTGATCAAGCTCACCGATGTGGCATGTCTTTATGCTTCTTCTGTGTTAAGTAAACATCATATAAAGTTTATATCATTGCGCATTATCCATGTTATATTTAGTTTTACAGCATAATTAACATTTCATGCAACCAGTTGTGATAATTTCTAGTTACAAGGATAAACAACACTTGCTTACAAAATCAGAAACGAAATAGGGCTTGCATTGAATGAAATAAACCACGTGAAGTAATGGCTGTAAACTCACAGTTACTTCTAGCACAGAGAATAATAGTAAAGTTACTTCTAGCACAGAGAATAATAGTAGTATAAGTTGTACCTGCTAAACCCACCTCTGAGCACATTGAATAGGTAAGAAGTGTATTTGCCAAAACCTTTTTCATCAAAAGCCATTTCTGACTTCCATCTCTGTCATGGAAAATATTGAGTGATAATAGATTTGATTATTTTAAGTAGATGAGCCTCACTTCTCAGTTCATGACTACAATTTCTCTAAGCATGGAACTATTTAGAGTCTCTAATTCAAAGGCAAAGATAATGGCTTCCCAAGTTGAACTTTCGAATTTTTTATTTGATACTATTGGAATAAAAATTTATGAAAATTGAAAATTGTTTCGAATTGAGAGAAGCTTCATAGAAGCACTAGAATTTCAGGCAGGTCTGATTCTTTCAGAGGTGTGACCAAGTGGCCAAGCTGTTCCATATTGAAGAGCCCCATGTCGCGGTCTGCTGGAAGAAGCTGGATTAAAAGCAATGACACTTCCAATGTGTACCTTATCGTTTTCCATAAGTTTCTCAGTGAACCAAATTTTGATGATCTTTTTAGATAAGCCCATTTGCAAGATATTAGGGAAAGGCCCTCATTCATTTGGTTGGGCGGTCCTCATCATCAGTGAGTATAGTGTGTATTGCTAAATAATTGCTACGAATTCTATATGCCCATTAATAGAAATAGAACTGAAGAGAATAATGGAAGTAACACACACATGCACGAATAATGAAAGTAGCACACACACACACACAGAGGGAGGGAGGGAATTTTTTTGTATTGTACTTGAGAAGAACCCCTATTTGTCAATTGCCTGTATCATAATCAATCACCTATGTATGAGGGGGGGAGGGAGGGCTTTTTTTGTATTGTACTTGAGAAGAACCCCTATTTGTCAATTGCCTGTATCATAATCAATCACCTATGTATGGGAAGAGAGGGTGTAGATCTTTCGTCTGGTTCAAGTTAGTGGAACTGGATTTTATTGGTAGATTTTATGTGGCCAGTTTAATATTTAAGTTGCTTTAGTACCTTGGTCACTTTGTCTTTCTCTATAGAAGTCTACTTTCTCCCTTTTTTGACTCTTAGTTCCACCCCCGCAATAAACTTCCCTTGGGTCCTTTCCTCTCATCTCTTTCTTCCCTCTATGATTCTGTACCGATTCTTCTTTGTCCCTCCCTCCTCTCTCAAACTCTTCTTCTCCCACCCATACTCCTCTGCTCTGTGGTGTCGAAGAACCCCCTGCCTCGGTGGGGCAAGGTGACCCCTTGTGCCCCAGCCCTCATAAATGAGGAAGCCTGTGTCTGCCCATCAGCAAGGTCATCACTGCCAAGTTAAACCTTTCTCACTGCAACGAGGATGTCGACGTCAGCATGCTCAAATCCGCTACTTGTTCAAGTACAGCCTCGCCTGCTTATCCAAACTTGTCATGATGGATGATCACTGTGCTTGAGGCAGACCACGCCACTTTCGTCCACAGGCTCTGTAATATCTCGGACCCTTTGGATCCTTCTTCTTGGGTCCCGGATCTATTTTCTCGGAGAATCTGTTCTCATTTTGCCCGGAATTATCTTTCGGTCATTTTTCGGGTTCAGATCTGTGCGTTTCGGATCAGTTTCGGAGGTCCCGGAACGTGTTCCGCGGTTTCCCTTGTTTTTCCCTGACAGGACCTACGGAACCCCGTAACGGGTAAACGGGGTCGTTCAACTACTCAGGGATGGTACCACGGTGATCAAAGTGTTCCGAGGATCGCGGAAACATATTTTTCTATTTTTTGATATTTTTTTCGGAAAAATCAGAATTTTTATTTAAACCCATTTTCTTTTCTTTTCTTTTCTTTCTCCTTTTTCTTCTTCTTCTTCTTCCTCCTTCCCCAGTGATACACCCGCGCCCCCCTCTCTTTCTCTCTCCTCTCCCGACGACGACGCGGTGCGCCCCTCCGGCTGTAGACGGTTGTGGGCGACGACGCGACGACGACGGCGGCGGCGAGACGATCGCGGAGCGTGCGGAGTTCGTGGGAAGCGTGAAGGAACGAGGGTTTCAACGGCGTTCTTCGCGGTTTGGGGACGATCCGGCGCGCCTCAAAGCGAGATCGAGGTAGGGTGACGTTCCCTAACTCCATGTCTTCCTTCCCCGCGATTTCTAGGCCGAGGCGAGGTCGAGAGAGGGTCGTTTCGTGCCAGGAAGGGTAAAGCATGATTTGGGGTTCGAGCGCCCGATCTAGTGTTTTGAGTCGCGATTTCGCGATCTAAGGGTGTAGATGCATGCTAGGTTGCTTGGGGATGAGTTCCCCTTCGTTCCCCCCTCAAACGGGGTTGTTTGGGGTCGGAAATGGGGTTTTTCGGCGGGTTCGCCGTTCTCGGTCCGCCGGGATGTACATGGTCCTAACAGGAGCCGTGTACACCATGGCGCGGCCCAGACGTCGACCATGTCTGTGTCCTTGGAGCGTCGGTGGGTTACACGGCCCATCGGGCGACCGTGTAACCACTGAATGGCCCATGTCCAACTGTGCACCCCGTGGGTTTTTGACCGTTGATTTTTGACCGTTGCACAGTGCTGGGATTGCACGGCCCAGGGCTGGCCGTGCAGTCACTGAACGGCCTGAGGCTAGCCGTTCAGTCTCTGTGCCGTTGGGTGATTGAACGGCCCGGTGGGGTCCGTTCATCTCCCTGCACGGCTAAGGGTTGGCCGTGCCATTCCTGAACGGCCAGGGTTTAGCCGTTTTGTTTTCGAGCCGTTGGGCGATTGGACGGCCCAAAGAGGATCGTCCAGGTACCCAAGTGGCTTATCGTTGGACCGCGTGGTTCCTGAACGGCCTGAGTGTGGCCGTGTGGCTTTCCGTTCTATCCAGAGATGGCACGGGCCCCTGTTGGCCGTGCATTGTTTGGACGGTCCCAAGAGGGGCCGTGCATTCTTGGCACGGCCCAGGGAGGACCGTTTGCGTGGTCTGTAAGCGGTCAATTGGTAGACCGTGTAAACTGGAACGGCCCAGGGTGGACCGTTCACTGTGTTTGTCTAACCGGTGTTTCTTTCCTCACCGATTCGAGTCCCGGGTGAGTGGACCTCAAATCCACGTGCTGACCCGTGGCCTGACTAATGCTGGGCATCATGTCGAGGCCAGGTGTTAGGGTGCCGCGGGGTCCCGGGAGGTGTTGTTCTCGGCTTGTGTTACCGTGAGTCGGTGTCGGTACGAGGAGCGGTCCTTGCACTTGTCCTGTTTAGACGTTGCTTTCCGTTGACTAGAGAGTCTACTCTTTCAGTGACCCTCCACTAGTCGTAGCCTTCCGACACGCGAGTGGTCCCACCAGGGAGTGGTGGCGAGGCTACCCCTAGAGATGATTTTAGACTGGTTTCCGTAGGGCCCCACGTCTTGCAGCCAGAGTCCGGCTGAGGGGAAAGTCAGTCAGAGGGCCAGACTTGGGACGCATGGTCTGTATGTGCACACGTGGTTGGGGGCAGTTGGACCCGCGCTGACGAGCGCGACCCCAGCTAGTCACTTGTTCTGTGGTTACTTGTACGGTATCTCAGTTCCCGCTGGGCTGGAGGGAGACACCCGAGGCGCGGTCTAAGCCGTCAGTGGACGCATCCAGCCTTGCTTCTAGTGGTTGATACTCCTGTCTTTGTGTGATAGCGACTCTTGGGTTTTTGACGAGTTGTCTCGATTTTCGTGCCGTGCGTTCGGTACTAGACGTAGCATAGCTTTTCCGTTTATTTATTATTGTTCTACGTCTTGCTAATGATAGCTTGTAGTTGCTTTCCGCGTGGTTTCTCGGTTTGCGAGGTGGGGACCAGATGATCCCTACTGAGTCTTTTGTTTTAAGGCTCATTCCCTGCATGTTTTCATCGTGTTTCAGGTGAGACGAGATTTCAGGGGAGCGCTTCCGAGGCTCCACGTGGTTCAGGTGCCCAGGGTTAGTTGCCAGTTGCCAGGCCGGGGTATGCCCCGTGTAGTTGTACTTTATTTTCTCTTTGGACTGTACCAGTTGTGGACTACTGTTATATTTTAGATTTAGATTGCTGTTCTATTGTGGACCATATAATTTAATTAATGTTAATTATTGCTTCCTGCTTAATTCATTTAAACTGTGTAGCTCTGCAATTATTTTAGATTCTTGTGTATCTCCACACCATCCCTTTAACCCTTCCGAGTCTTCGGGCTCGTGGGTGGCGGTTTGAGATTTAGGATATCGGGTCTTCCCGGTATTCGGATCTCGGGTCGTTACAGTTGGTATCAGAGCAGTGGTTGTGGATATATATAAGAATTATAAATAATTGCAGTGGTCCACTAGTCTACAATGATAATGTACAGTCGGCACTGGCTTAGGGCATCTTGTGTTTTATTGATTTTTGCCGTTTTCCGTGTCTTCTGTCTGTTGCAATAGGCGAGTATGGCGCCGAGGCGTAGGACTCGCTCTCAGCAGGGACAGTCGACTGAGGAGCAGGAGGAGCAGAGCAAGAGTGCCACCAGTTACCACCCAGGCAGGGGATGCAGCGAGTTCCGGGGGCAGAGGATTTCTTTCGGAGCAAGTTTCAGTTCATGTCTCAGCAGTTTGGCGGTGATGCTGGTGAGGGCTCGTCGTCTAGGGGTGGGCCTAGTCGTGCTGTGAGGGACTTTTTGCAGTTCCACCCGCCCTACTACGATGGTCAGCCAGATCCCGATGTGGCCAGGAGATGACTTGATGAGATGGAGAAAGTGTTCAGTTCCATGCGCTGTGCTGAGGAGGACATGGTGATGTTGGCTTGCAACCAGTTGCAGGGTACGGCTCGAGATTGGTGGTCTTCGGAGTGGAAGACGTCCTTTCAGTCACGTTCCCTCCAGCTGATCGTGTGGAAGGACTTTGTTACGGTCTTCGAGCGTACTTACTGCCCATCCTATGTTGGTACGCAGAAGATGCGTCAGTTTCTGGAGCTGGTGCAGGGCGACATGTCTGTGTTGCAGTACAGGGCTCGGATCGTTGAGTTAGGCCGTTATGCGCCCCACATCATGGAGCATGAGGGGCTGAAGATCGAGCAGTTTGTTCAGGGTTTGAGGCAAGACCTGAGGCACCTCTCGATGGCGAACGCTGCTACTGATTTGGAGACAGCATCTCGTGTGGCGGCATCTTTGGAGCTGGATATGCAGAAGGTCCGAGGACAGGGAGGCCAGAGGCAGTCCCAGTCAGGCCGCAGTCAGCAGACGGCTACCCAGCAGAGTACTTTCCAGCACACTGTGGGTAGTTCGAGAGCGTCGGCTCCAGCGATGTCTACGGCAGGATCTGCGTCTTTTGGCTCTAAGGTCAAGAAGTTTCTCAAGAAAGGTTTCGGTAAGAAGCGTAAGGATCAGAGGCAGGCGTCTATAGGCAATGTACAGTAGCCGATTCCTTATCAGCGTCAGGGATCAATGGGTGGATCGCGGGGATCGTGTCCCCGATGTGGCGAGTCGCATCGAGGCAGGCAGTGCACGACGCCGGTGATTTGTTTCAGGTGTGACCAGCTAGGGTACATGGCGCGCGACTGTCCCCAGAGGCCGCAGCAGCAGCAGTATCCCCAGCAGCAGAGGCCGCAGCAGCAGCAGTATCCCCAGCAGCAGGGGCAGTATCCGTCACTACCCAGGTCAGCGAGTGTGGGGGGCAGGCAGAGGTCCCGAGGCTAGATTACACATGACCAGGGCAGAGGCAGAGGCGTCGCAGCTCGTGGAAGGTACCGTTATGATTTTGGGTTGTGCGGCTCGAGTTTTGTTTGATTCTGGCGCGTCGCATTCGTTTATTTCGAAGGATTTCGCGCTAAGTATCGAGGAGCCGGTGACCTAGATGTCTTGTGATTTGGCAGTAGAGTTGCCTACGGGTGATTTTATGATCACTCCGTATTGTTTCTAGGAGGTTTCTGTGTGGGTGGAAGGGCGGAGTTTGCCGGCCAGACTTTATACGTTGCCACTTCAGAACTTTGATGTGATTTTGGGTATGGATTGGCTTGAGGCCCATCATGCCTTGGTGATTGTGGCTCGAAGAAGGTTTATTTCCGGCGGTTTCGTGGACCTACTTTCTATTTCCAAGGTATAAGGTCTTCCTCTTCTCGCTTTCTTATTTCGGCTATTAGGGCTCGTCGATTGCTCGATGCGGGTTGTCAGGGTTTCTTCTGTGGTCGCGGTAGACCAGTCGGAACCGGATGTGGAGGACATTCCGGTGGCGTGCGAGTTTCCCGATGTTTTTCCTGAGGATTTGTCAGGATTACCTCTGCAGCGGGAGATTGATTTTGTTATTGAGATTGTGCCTGGTACGGGGCCTCTGTCGAAGGCTCTTTATCGCATGGCTCCCGCTGAGTTGAGGGAGTTGAGGGCGCAGTTGCAGGAGTTGCTTGCCAAGGGGTACATTCGTCTTAGTTTTTCCCCGTGGGGTGCACCAGTATTGTTTGTGAAGAAGAATGATGGTAGTCTGAGGTTGTGCATTGACTACCGACAGCTGAACGAGATAACCGTTAAGAACAAGTATCCGTTGTCACGGATTGATGATTTGTTTGACCAGCTTCAGTCTGCTCGAGTGTTCTCGCGGATTGATTTGCGGTCCGGTTATTATCAGTTGCGGATTCGAGAGTCTGACGTGGAGAAGACTGCGTTCAGCTCGAGATATGGGCACTATGAGTTTCTGGTGATGCTGTTTGGACTCACCAATGCCCCCGCAGCGTTCATGGATTTGATGCAGAGGGTGTTCCGTCCCTACTTGGACCAGTTCGTGGTCGTGTTTGTGGACGAAATCCTTGTATATTCGCAGTCTGTAGAGCAACATGCTTATCATTTGAGGGTTGTGTTGTAGGCTTTGCGAGATCACCAGTTGTATGCTAAGTTCAGCAAGTGTGAGTTTTGGCTTCATGAGGTGCACCTTTTGGGGCACGTGATTTCTGGTGATGGTATTTCCGTGGATCCAGTCAAGGTCGAGGCAGTGATGCAGTGGCCGAGGCCAAGGTCCGTGATGGAGATTCGGAGTTTCTTGGGGCTTGCAGGCTATTACAGGAGATTCATTTAGGATTTCGCTCGTATTGTAGCCCCGATGACCAGGCTTACGCGGAAGGATGTGTCGTTTGTCTGGACTGGTGAGTGTGAGCAGAGCTTCATGGAGCTGAAGAGGTTGCTCAGATCGGCACCGGTGTTGGTGTTGCCTTCTAGATCGGGAGGTTTTGTGGTGTGTACAGATGCTTCCGGGGTCGGGTTGGGTGCTGTGCTGATGCAGCACGGTAGAGTTGTGGCTTATGCATCTCGGCAGTTGAAGCCACATGAGGAGAATTACCCTACCCATGACCTTGAGTTGGCGACTATGATCTTTGCGTTGAAAATTTGGAGGCATTATCTGTACGGCGAGAAGTTCGAGGTGTTCACAGACCATCAGAGTTTGAGGTATGTGTTCACCCAGAAGGACCTTAACCTTAGGCAGAGGCGATGGATGGAGTATATGAAGGATTATGACTTCACCCTGTCTTATCAGCCAGGCAGGATGAATGTCGTTGCCGATGCCTTGAGTAGGAAGGTTGTGGTCAGCGCCATGATGGTGAGGAAGTGGAGGCTCTGGGAACAGGTGCCAGCTGTGACATTTAGGCTTAAGGTTCCTCAAGAGCCCGGGTCAGCTGTTCTTGTGAGCTTGACTGTCACGCCTGCGATTCGTCGTCAGGTGACAGACGCTCAACATGCAGACCCTGAGTTGCCCCGGATTTTGGCTTTGGCTGATGTGGAGTTCGGTGAGGACGGAGCCGTGAGATTCCGTGGTAGGCTATACGTCCCGGCCGAAGAGCAGGCGAGGCGTGCGGTGTTACTAGAGGCTCATGAGATTAGGTACACCGTGTATCTGGGTGCGGCGAAGATGTATCGGAACTTGAAGAGACAGTTCTGGTGGCCTGGCATGAAGAGAGATATTGCCGAGTTTGTGGCCAGGTGCCTGACCTGTCAACAGGTGAAGGCGGAGCATCAGCGGCTAGGTGGTATCTAGTGGATAGGCTGACGAAGACGGCTCGGTTGTTACCGGTCAGAGTTAGCTGGAGTGTGCCCAAGTTGGCTCGTCTTTATGTGGAGCGGATCGTACCTTTGCATGGGATTCCCATTTCCATTGTGTCAGATCGAGATCCGCATTTCACTTCTTGATTCTGGAGGAGTTTCCAGCGAGCTCTTGGCACTGAGTTAGCTTTTAGCTCAGCATATCATCCTCAGTCAGATGGTCAGTCGGAAAGGACTATTCAGACGCTAGAGGATATGTTGAGATCCTGTTGCCTGGAGTGGCAAGGGAGTTGGTTTCACCATCTACCATTGGTGGAGTTTGCCTACAACAACAGCTATCATTCGAGCATTGGGATGGCTCCTTATGAGGTGTTGTACGGGCGACTGTGTCGGACTCCGCTTGATTGGGTTGAGGTTGGTGAGCGTGTTATGACGGGACTGGAGTTGGTGCAGCAATGTGTGAATGTGATGCATCTGGCCCCTCAGTTTCGCGGTCGGTGACCGAGTATTTTTAAGGGTTTCTCCCATGAAGGGAGTGATGCGTTTTGGGCGGCGTGGGAAGTTGAGTCCCCGCTATGTTGGCCCTTTCCTCGTTCTTGAGCGCATTGGCGAGGTTGCTTATCGGTTGCAGCTTCCTCAGGAGCTATCGTTATTGCATGATGTGTTTCATGTTTCGATGCTGAGGAAGTATATGCCTGATGATTCTCATGTGTTGGAGGATTCTGTTTGGCCCGAGGTGACTCCCGATCTGTCTCTACCGGAGTTCCCTATCCGTATTGAGGATCGGCGAGAGCAGCACCTACGGAACAAGGTTATTCCCCTGGTCAAGGTGGTGTGGCAGCGGCACTCTGGCGGTGAAGCGTCTTGGGAGCGTGAGGACGAGATGCGTCAGCAGTTCCCTTATCTGTTCGAGCAAGTCTCTTTTTCTTTCCCCCGTGCTTTATTTTAAATTTCGAGGACGAAATTTGTTTAAGGGGGAGGGCTGTAATATCCCAGACCCTTTGGATCCTTCTTCTTGGGTCCCGATCTATTTTCTCGGAGAATCTGTTCTCATTTTGTCCGGAATTATCTTTCGGTCATTTTTCAGGTTCGGATCCGTGCGTTTCGGATCAGTTTCGGAGGTCCCGGAACGTGTTCCGCGGTTTCCCGTGTTTTTCCCTGACAGGGATGGTACCACGGCGATCAACGTGTTCCGAGGATCGCGGAAACGTATTTTTGTATTTTTTGATATTTTTTTCGAAAAAATCGGAATTTTTATTTAAACCCATTTTCTTTTCTTTTCTTTCTCCTTTTTCTTCTTCTTCTTCCTCCTCCTTCCGCCGTGACACACCCGCGCCCCCCTCTCTTTCTCTCTCCTCTCCCGGCAACGACGCAGTGCGCCCCTCCGGCTGCAGACGGTTGTGGGCGTCTACGTGACGACGACGGCGGCGGCGAGACGATCGCGTGAGCGTGCGGAGTTCGTGGGAAGCGTGAAGGAACGAGGGTTTCAACGGCATTCTTCGCGGTTTGGGGACGATCCGGCGCGCCTCAAAGCGAGATCGAGGTAGGGTGACGTTCTCTATCTCCATGTCTTCCTTCCCCGCGATTTCTAGGCCGAGGCGAGGTCGAGAGAGGGTCGTTTCGTGCCGGGAAGGGTAAAGCATGATTTGGGGTTCGAGTGCCCGATCTAGTGTTTTGAGCCGCGATTTCGCGATCTAAGGGTGTAGATGCATGCTAGGTTGCCTGGGGATGAGTTCCCCTTCGTTCCCCCCTCAAACGGGGTTGTTTGGGCCGGAAATGGGGTTTTTCGGCGGGTTCGCCGTTCTCGGTCCGCCGGGATGTACACGGTCCTAACAGGAGCCGTGTACACCATGGCGCGGCCCAGACGTCGACCATGTCCGTGGCCTTGGAGCGTCGGTGGGTTACATGGCCCATCGGGCGACCGTGTAACCACTGAACGGCCCATGTCCAACCGTGCACCCCGTGGGTTTTTGACCGTTGATTTTTGACCGTTGCACAGTGCTGGGATTGCACGGCCCAGGGCTGGCCGTGCAGTCACTGAACGGCCTGAGGCTAGCCGTTCAGTCTCTGTGCCGTTGGGTGATTGAACGGCCCGGTGGGGTCCGTTCATCTCCCTGCACGGCTAACGGTTGGCCGTGCCATTCCTGAACGGCTAGGGTTTATCCGTTCTGTTTTCGAGCCATTGGGCGATTGGACGGCCCAAAGAGGATCGTCCAGGTACCCAAGTGGCTTATCGTTGGACCGCGTGGTTCCTGAACGGCCTGAGTGTGGCCGTGTGGCTTTCCGTTCTGTCGAGAGATGGCACGGGCCCCTGTTGGCCGTGCATTGTTTGGACGGTCCCAAGAGGGGCCGTGCATTCTTGGCACGGCCCAGGGAGGACCGTTTGTGTGGTCTGTAAGCGGTCAATTGGTAGACCGTGTAATTTGGAACGGCTCAGGGTGGACCGTTCACTGTGTTTGTCTAACCGGTGTTTCTTTCCTCACCGATTCGAGTCCCGGGTGAGTGGACCTCAAATCCACGTGCTGACCCGTGGCCTGACTAATACTGGGCATCATGTCGAGGCCAGGTGTTAGGGTGCTGCGGGGTCCCGGGAGGTGTTGTTCTCGGCTTGTGTTACCGTGAGTCGGTGTCGGTACGAGGAGCGGTCCTTGTACTTGTCCTGTTTAGACGTTGCTTTCCGTTGACTAGAGAGTCTACTCTTTCAGTGACCCTCCACTAGTCGTAGCCTTCCGACACGCGAGTGGTCCCACCAGGGAGTGGTGGCGAGGCTACCCCTAGAGATGATTTTAGACTGGTTTCCGTAGGGCCCCACGTCTTGCAGCCAGAGTCCGGCTGAGGGGAAAGTCAGTTAGAGGGCCAGACTTGGGACGCATGGTCTGTGTGTGCACACGTGGTTGGGGGCAGTTGGACCCGCGCTGACGAGCGCGACCCCAGCTAGTCACTTGTTCTGTGGTTACTTGTACGGTGTCTCAGTTCTCACTGGGCCGGAGGGAGACACCCGAGGCGCGGTCTAAGTCGTCAGTGGACCCATCCGGTCTTGCTTCTAGTGGTTGATACTCCTGTCTTTGTGTGGTAGCGACTCTTGGATTTTTGACGAGTTGTCTCGATTTTCGTGCCGTGCGTTCGTACTAGACGTAGCATAGCTTTTCCGTTTATTTATTCTTGTTCTGTCTTGCTAGTGATTGCTTGTAGTTGCTTTCCGCGTGGTTTCTCGGTTTGCGAGGTGGGGATCGGATGATCCCTACTGAGTCTTTTATTTTAAGGCTCATTCCCTGCGTGTTTTCACCGTGTTTCAGGTGAGACGAGATTTCAGGGGAGCGCTTCCGAGGCTCCACGTGGTTCAGGTGCCCAGGGTTAGTTGTCAGTTGTCAGGTCGGGGTATATCCCGTGTAGTTGTACTTTATTTTCTTTTTGGACTGTACTAGTTGTGGACTACTGTTATATTTTAGATTTAGATTGCTGTTATATTGTGGACCATGTAATTTAATTAATGTTAATTAGTGCTTCGTGCTTAATTCATTTAAACTGTGTAGCTCTGCAATTATTTTAGATTCTTGTGTATCTCCATACCATCCCTTTAACCCTTCCGAGTCTTCGGGCTCGTGGGTGGCAGTTTGAGATTCAGGATATCGGGCCTTCCCGGTATTCGGATCTCGGGTCGTTACTGGCTCCAAGCCAAGCCTGTGCATACTGATGCGGGGATCAGTGTGCTGGCCTAATGCCAAAGCCCTAACAATGCCACCGCATTGCCCCACAAGTCCTCTTCCAGACTGGTAAGTTTAAGTTGGCTTTATTCTCCACATACTTCATCTCTCTCCAACGGCAAATTTGTATGTGGTAGGCAGGGAAGCTATTTTCAATAATGATTTGCATTTTTGGCTTGTATGGCATGCCAAGGACCTTACATCCTTTGTTAACCTCTTTAAATCTCCAGGTATCCGTAGCATATTTATCAAACACAAAATACTTTGGTCACTTTTTCTTTTGTACTCCATATTTTTTTCTGCATTTAATTTGGCTGTTTTACCTCTTTATTGTGTGAGTAGTTTCATTTTTCCATGTACTATACTCCCCTATAATGTCAATGCTGGCACACTTCCTTAAGCAAAAACATTATGGTCTCTAAGACTATTCTTTATATGTGGTGAATTTATTTGCATCCTAACGAGATCTCATTTGCAGCAAAATGTTTCAATGTTTTTGTAGATTATGTGCTTGTTTTCACCAGTTTTTGTTCCAAATACTTTGATAATTCTTTTACACCGTTCCTGTCAAATTTTCACAAACTTTAGCAGGAACTTTAAGAAGCAGACCTGATTGCATGAGCAGAAATATCCAATCAAGGTTTCTAAAGTATCTTTTGGAGGCATATGCTGCATTCTTCTTGCCTTTTGCCTTTTAGTTCTCAATTCCCATGCTTGTAATTCCATGGTGATGTGCCATCGGTTCTCTGTATAGAACTTCGGCATGTTAATGACTGGCACTTACAAGATTGTTGTTCCTTCATGTGCTATTCTGTCTGGGTCTTAACTTCCTTCACAGTCTCAATAAGATTTTCAAGCTTGGAAGTGGCAGATTTATGTCACCAAAGTCAGTTCCATGTCCAATTTCTTCAGAAAGTGTTCCTCTTACTCGATTATTTTCATTTAAATATAACTTCTTTAGCTCACCTTCACTTTGTATCTCTCATATATCCTATAAGAGTCTACTTGTTTATTGGATTCAGTTGGCCAAGTATGCAGATCCCTGGATGCCAGTTTGACTATTGCTATATAGTTGTAAGGATATGGTTGGAACGTGATAACAGGAAGAGGATATCAGCTATATCAGTGCATGTCAAAGGCATGTGTAATGTATGAATCAAGTGCGTCATTACCTCAATCGACTAGATTATCTTGGTTAATAAATTGTCATTACCATTCTTCAGCCAAGAACTTGTCTAGCGGATGGAGAAAGTAAAATCTTTGTGAAGGCATCTCTTTTGATGACAGAGAAAGCATATATGAGATCTGTGCTTAGTTGGATCAAATGTTTGCCAGCCAAGGAAAGGCATGTGTTGTCCTATCTTCAGTACATACAATATATTTGCAAATGTCCACTCAGTAGTTGATTTGCAAAATTATTATTAGAGTTTATTGGACCATCCAAGTCAAAACCTTAAGGTGTTGAGTGGAGTGGGCTCCATTATTATAAGCATATCTTATGTTGCCTCTTTTTCAATATGGGACTATTCTGACAATTACCACTCTTGTTGTTGTGTTATTTTGAATAACCTCACTTCATCATGATATTTGCAAAAAGGGACGGAATTACCACACTCTTGCAGTCAAAAATATTGATTGGCCAAATGCCATATTGATATTTTTATTTTCCATTTTAATTACTAACCAGATGTGTCATTTGACCAATTTAGATTTCAAGGTTACCCCTTTGGCTCCCTCCGGCAGTCAGGGAATCCCATCTCCAAAACATTCAATTCTTTAGAGGAGGGTAGAATGCTTGTTGTATATTGATAAGAGATTAACCCTAAACTTTAAAAAAAAGAGATTTAACCATGAGGGTATTTGTGATATTATTTTAGTTTAAGGAGGTTATTAAAAATAATATGAAAATATGAGTGGTAAATCTGCAAATCAATTCAAGAGGAAGGTATATTTGTGAAAATTCCAAAAAGGAATTATTTCACTGAAACTCATTTATACAGCATAATTGAGAGCAACTGAAGCAGCTACGCTTTCTCATTTTTCTGGGATCATGAGTGAGAGATCCCACAGTTCCTGAAAATTGGAAATCTTCTCTTCAAACCACTTTCAAAAGTGTTTGCAAAATTTTAATTTTGTAACAGTTTTGCTCCTTTTTGGATAATTTGTAATTTTTGTGATGTTCCAAGAAAGCCAAGAATCCTGACATGTTTCTCCAGGGAACCTGCCTCAAAGTGTATATGTTCTGTTTCAATTTTAAATTTGCATGTTCAAGATTACTACGCTTCATCTATCTCAGAAACTTGTAGTACTTGTGTAGAATGTTATGTTGCTGGTGTTTGGCCACAGGATGCAAAATGTCTTTTATTTAGCCTATTGTCATTATTGCCTTTTCACTTAACTTAATTATATCATTAGGTACCCTGGTTCTTCGACTTTGAATGCAGCCATGGAATTGGCAAATCATTGCTAATTAAGTAGCATTACTGCGGACATATTCTGGACTGTACATGGTACATGCTACATGCTACATGCTACATGGTCTCTGTTAATAATCCATTTCACGTATTGTTATTTGTGACCCATTTCTATGCCGAAGAGTAATGACACAGATTTCATGGTATTGCAAAGTTTTAGCAACTAGCATAACACAGTTTTTGAGGAGTGACAAATTGATAGCCTGTTATAAGGCATGTTCATGAACCTTCATCAATAGATCTCAGGAAAGGAGACGAGGCTTACTTTTTCATCATTGTGCTATCCTGAAAACATGAATTGGTCTACAATCATTGTTGCCAACATTGTTGATATTGAGTCAAGCTAAAAATTCATGTTTGACATGTCGACTATGACCTACATGGCCATACTTGCTCATTGATCCACGTAAACCTTAAGTTTCTCTCCAAGTGCAAAAAGTTGTTTTTTTTTTCTTCAGTTGCACTCCCAAGAACCCTGTGTTATGTCAGAAAAAAGGTTAAGAGCCCTGTAAAATTTATGATTAAAAGGCATCTAATATGAGACTAATTGCCATTAGTTTGTGTCCTTGCAAATAGGTCAGGGTATGTGATTTTTTTATGAGACAACATTGTGAAACCAAATTCGTTTCTTGCATCCACCTTGATAAATATCCATGCTTGACCAAGTTTAAAATCCATGTGTAACTAAATGACAACTCAAAATGGGCATACTATGTTGATACTGCTTATGTCACTTGAGTCCGACATGTTGCATTGCACCGTGGTGTATCTTTTCTGTTCCCATTTTTTTTTCAGCTCGGCCTCAATCCGACCTATAAGTTCATATCGTCCAATCTTTGATCACATGGTTGAAAAAAAGTAAAAATAAAATAAAATTGGATACTTCTATTTGCCCAAAAATGGGCTGACTACTTTGGGCCCATTTAGAGTGATCTTTTTTTCTTAATTTTTTCAGCCATCCGGTTAAAGATTTTTGATGGTATGGACATGCAGGTCGGATTGGGGCCGACCTTTTCAGGTATTATTCTATGTCACTCTTACTTCTCTACCCTCCTCAGATATGATGATCAAGAGTGATAGTGTTTTCTCCTTTATTAGTTTTATTGAAGCTAGTGTTTTTTGTTCCACAAACCCCAATGATCGTTTTTGAATATCCAGGTGATATATTTTGGTGCTATTCTTTCAACTATACATGTGTAATTAAAATAAAGATAGCACTGATGTGTAAACCATTCTCGTGAATTTGTAACCCACAGGAACATGTTTCTACAAAATATCAACTTCGGTTCTCATATCAACGGTTCCAACTTTTTTTATCTTGTACAGGGCAAGAGCAGAAAAGAAGTAACAGAGTCCTGGATGGTTATTCAAAGACTTTACATCGCCGAGTCAGTCTGGGTGGCGCTCACAAGAAGATTAATACCGTCAACCTTATAGCACTATTGAGAAGGAAGCCACGGGTGGGATTATATGATCTAATGCATATTTGCCCAGAACCAATACAGACGTGTATAATTTATGCAGATTTGATAGCTTTCGTGACAACATTTTAGTCATTACCTACATAGCGGTAAACAATTTAGCAATGCTTGGTTTTCAACGTACTCCGAAAGTTCCCAAAATTAGTTTCCATATTTGGATCTCCAATATATTATGTAGTTGTATGGTTGTCCTTGCAGTCCTTTTCTTAGCTGCAAGTCCTTGTAGTCATTTCGTACCCTTTTGTAAGAGCTGATGAGAAGTTTCTTATGTTACAGCTTTGCAACACCTTTTTCAAATACGTTTTCTATATATTTTCTTTCTTACATAATCATGCGTTGGGGATAGATCTTGGTATTTTATTATCTATTTCCAGAAAGAGAATGTTTTTGGCTGTTCTACAAGTGATATCTCTTCAAACCATGGTTCGCCGACTCGGTGTGACTCGCACTGGATCCGGAAGAAATCGGTATGTGATCCGTCAATTTTGACACAGTTGTCTCCTCCTCCTCCTTTGCACTTTGTACTATAGTGGCAGTGGCAGGTCACCGGAGGGGGAGAGAGAGGAGTAGAGAGGGGGAGAGGAGGGGAGGGAAGGGGAGTTACTGTTGGAGGGGGAGAAGGGTGGGGGTTGAGGGAGGGGGGAGGAGGAAGGGAAGAGAGAGGAACATGGAGGGGAGTTGATCGTTGGAGGGGGAGAAGGGTGGGGGTGGGGGATTGAGAGAGCTAGAGGGGGTGTGGGGGAGGAGCAAGAAGGGGGAGAGCGGGCAGGAAAGGGGAGTTGTTGGTTGGAGATGAGAGTCAGAGGGGGAGTGGGGGGTGAGCTTGATGGGGAGAAGGGCTGAAGTGATTTTGATTGAGTCGGTTCGAGTCGTATACGATCTGTAATGTATCGTATCGGATCAGAGAAGTTCTAATTCGATACGGGTCATTGAATCTTGTTTCAAACAATCATGGTTTCATGAATTTTGTGTGAGCAGTTTTTCTACTGGGCGGAGAGTTGCTTTGTTTTTCTTGACGTTGTTCTTCATTTTTGATTAGTATGAGAACATTGTGCCAGATTTTTTATTCTTTTGTTGTTGTTTCAACTAATATAAAAATTAAACAATCTTCGTGTAATGGACAAATCCTCTTGTGCGGAACGTACATACGCGCGTATGTAATGAAGAAATCTTTTTGTGCAGAAATGTTCATGTAATTAAAGTACTTTGATTAACTAGTCTTGTATTAATAAATGAGTTCAAAATCAGTTGGGAGGGTCGCGTCGTCGATCCATCTCATCGCATTTTTCTGTCCTTTTCTTTTCCCCCTTTTTTGGGGTTTTTGCGAACGGCTCTGCATCAATGTCTCTTCTTTCCTCTACGTTTGCCTCTCCGTTGCTCACCGAAGTACTGGGGAGAGAAGTTATGGGCGGCGAATGTTTAAAAATGTTAATTGGGAAGCCAAGGGAGGGGGGGGGGGTCATGGTGAGATTAATATGATGTCCAACATTGGGATTAATTATATATTAAGACGTTATAAATATAATATATAATATTTATTTAATTTTTAAATAATTTTTATGTCAAGTTAATTTGATATGTCGATGAATGTAAAAATAAAAATTTAACTTTATTTTTATTATTTATTAATAAAATTTTATTTTTATTTTTATTATTTATATGAGATATTTTTTATAATTTTTATGTCACGTGATGACGTGACCGACATATCAAATTAATTTAACATGAGAGTCAAAAAAAATTTTAAAAAAAATATTACGTTTAACACCCTGTAGATAATCGGAAGAAGAAGATTGAAGAATGGATACTTTCCGTCCTACTCAAGAATCCATGCTGCCGGTGTATTTAACAGAGAGGGGAACTCGTAAACCTGGAAGCCTCTACGAACATGGTATCGGCAGCATTCTAACCATTGGACCACACACAGCAACGGCCGCCGAGCGAGACGAGTCTGCTACACCTCAGCCATGAATGATGCTCTCTGCTGCTGATCATCACTGCCGTCGTCGCCGTGAGGGTCCAGCTGCCAGGGCAGGTTCGTTTGTCTGGGACGTGGGGGTTTTGACAACGTCGACCATCGTGCATCCTCGTACCAGCAGTCAGTACGGCCCCTCACAAAACATGAAAAAAAAACGTTTAGAACAACACGATTCCAAAAGGGCAACTTGTACCGTAAAACGCAACTCTTTTTCAGATTTTGGATTGGGCGGGGGGCCGCGCGAACGCAGGCCCCCCACTGTCACAAATTATGACGTCCACTCTCCGGCTCGGGGAGATGGTAGACTGGCGCTGCCCCCACCAAGTGCAATGTGGGCCGCCAACCTAAGGCCATGGGGCCTTCTTGATCTCACTCATAGACCCCGTCCAGGTAAGTATGGCTGATCAGTCAGTGGAAATTTCCCTTTCATGGCGGAGCGGGATTATGAGTAATGAGCATTTTAGTTGATTCGGTGTGGGATTACATGGGCTCCCTATGTCCCCACTGCCGAATCTCGTTGCTGCCGGGCAGTGTTGGTCGGGAGGGCATGCCCGAAGTGCGGTAGAATCGCTTCGGCGGCCATTGCTGTGATCCAACTTGCCTCTCTTGGATGGCAAGTTGCGATGTATCCACTCTTCGGCTTCCCCTTCTGAGGGTTCCCATCTGCTTATTACACATTATATATATGCATGCATGTATATGAAATCTTATCAAGGGTGCACAAAAGGCATGAGATACATATCCCTCCCCCCCCCCTTTTTTTTCTCTCCATCTTCTTCCTCCCTCTCCCCCACAGTTCCTCTGTCTCTCGAGAAGTCACAGCGATCAATCACCAACATCTTCACTCCCATTCGAACAACAAGCTGGTTGTTCTGGTTTGGATTACCTTAATTAAAAAACTTACCCACAATTTTGCTCGCTATTTTAGCTGTTGTTGTTAGAGAGAACCTATGTGTATGACCGAACAAGCGAAAGACGGGAGGAGTTAATTAATTAATGATGCCTATGTGGATTGGTTGAATTGATGATGGGGAATGATGGGAGTGCCCGGCCCCTTGTTATTGGGCCAGGGTCAATCGTAAGGTTAAGGTTTGTGACGACGATGCTCGATGTCGTTGAAGTGGCTGACAAAGCATGCACGGCCGAAGAAGTCTCTTTCTTGATAACAACACGTTACCACGCGTATTTAATATAATTTAACATATGGGAACCCTAAAAACTGGAAGCCGAAGTCCATCATCGGTCGGGAGAACACATCACAACCGTCTATTATTCTTACCATTGGATGACCCTACGTTTCTGGTGGTAAATAACTTTTCATGATTGATGGATAGATCATCACCACCTTGCGGGGATAGCTCAGTTGGGAGAGCGTCAGACTGAAGATCTGAAGGTCACGTGTTCGATCCACGTTCACCGCATTATTGTTTTTCTCTTATTTTTTTTTTTTCAAAAAATTGCTCCACGTAAGTTCTTCTTTCCTTCTGTTTTTGGTTTTACACCTTCCTTCCCCTGCATCCATCGGGTTCCCTCCAGCTGGTGGGCGAAGCAAGTCATGTGTAATCGTTTGACGAGTCCTCCTACGTAACAAGGGAAGAGCATATTACTCATATATCGCTCAATGTAGTTCTGGTTAGGTCCGAGTATGCGGAAGATCCCACAAATAATGCCAACATGATAATAAAAGTGGAAACAAGCAAGCAAGCTAGCAGCCCCATGAACCAGCAGACTCGGGAAATTCTATACGTCCAGGTGAGTGAGACTTGTTGTTCGAATGGGAGTGAAGATGTTGGTGATTGATCGCTGTGACTTCTCGAGAGACAGAGGAACTGTGGGGGAGAGGGAGGAAGAAGATGGAGAGAAAAAAAAAGGGGGGGGGGGATATGTATCTCATGCCTTTTGTGCACCCTTGATAAGATTTCATATACATGCATACAACGTGTAATAAGCAGATGGGAAGCCTTAGAAGGAGAAGCCGAAAAGTGGATACATCGCAACTTGCCATCCAAGAGGATTCTACCGCAGTTCGGGCATGCTCTCCCGACCAGCACTGCCGGCGGCAACGAGATTCGGCAGTGGGGACATAGGGAGCCCATGTAATCCCACACCGAATCAACTAAAATGCTCATTACTCATAATCCCGCTCCGCCATAAAAGGGAAATTTCCACTGACTGATCAGCCATACTTACCTGGACGGGGTCTATGGGTGATCAAGAAGGCCCCATGGCCTAGGTTGGCGGCCCACATTGCACTTGGTGGGGCAGCGCCAGTCTACCATCTCCCCGAGCGGGAGAGTGGACGTCATAATTTGTGACAGTGGGGGGGCCTGCGTTCGCACAGCCCCCGCCCAATCCAAAATCTAAGGATAGCTGTTTCCGTTAATCGCCCATTTAGAACCCCGTCCGATCCAAATCTAAGGAATGGTTGTTTACGTTAATCGCCCATTTACTACAAATCCTCTCATTTTATTTTTGAGTGTGGTATTTGCGTGAGGGCCGTTGCCGCCTATTTGTTAATAATACGCATGGTTGAAAGGACTCCGGCGAGTTCTTAACAATCGATATAAAGATCCGGAAGCGCCTGGGATGGCATACGATGACATGGTTGTCAATGGTGGGCCATCCTCGAAACTGACATCAGGTCACGGTCTCGCGAGGATGTCACTAGCCTGCGCATAAAACGGACCAAATGCGAAGGTTCATGTTCCTTGGGGATGTCTCATCTCGAACAACATACAGCAGCATCTTCCAAATTATTCCCAATAACCACGGGTTGCATGAACACTCCCCCTTTCACACACGTCGAGGTTGGGTCGGGGATAAAAAAAAGGGTGGAAGCATTCGTTACCGCCACATGCTTTCCCTGTTCATGCGAGATCTTCTCCCGAGAATGCATCTCCACTTTCCAAGGAATACTCGGGCGGAGAGATGGCCTAATTTTTTGAACCCCACACCCATTGGAATCTCATCCGACACAAGAAAAGCGTCTAAATAATTCCAGAAAATCTCATTTATCAATGATGTTAATATCATTAAGTGTTGCACCATCCATCCATACAAGGCTGAATCTTAACAGGCTTAAAGATTTGACGAGAACGTTTAAAGGAACATCCGATATAAATAATGGCTTTCAGCAAAGAAGGCTCCGCAAGAAAACCTTAATAGGACCAATTAACAGTTTAAACTCAAAACCAGCGCTCAAAAAGATCTTTTAGACTTTCACAAATAAATAGCCTCGATTGAAGCAAGGAAGAAAGAGAGCCATCACATAGACACATGCCCACTAAGATATCCATCAACCCAATGGTGACGGAACACAATGCCCGAGATTTTTCCTGAACCACTATCGGCCTCTATCCAAACTTCTCAGGAACCATACCAGGATTTTCGTCTTTAAACACCATTCATTCTTTGGCTCACTCGTAGGTCCTCGTCCCCACCGCCATTCTACACTTTAATGCAGATACAATCGAAGCTTTCATTCTAAAGCATAACTACCTTATCTCTCCCTCAAAACTAAATTGCGAGACACACTTTTCTCATACACATTCTCCTCCGCCGAACTTGATAAATTATCCTTACATTAGCCTCACCAAATTATCAAGCATCCATCTGATTCAATAACTGTCCTTTTAACTTTAGGCACCTATCCAGGTACTCAATCTAACACCAAGATGAAAACAAAAGTTCTGTCCCCGAGAAAGAGGTGCTCTTTTGGCTGTAGATGCACAGCCGATCTCACTGGTATCTTTAATTAACCTCAATTCATATTTGAAGCAAAAAGAAGATTGACATATTTCCGCAGAGCACAGCTTGGGCTTTAACTGTTTCTGCATTACCTTTTAACTATGGGGGTAAAAACTGTACAACAAGGGAGAACATATGAAACAAAATAAATTAATTAACAACACCCCCGCCAATACATGCGAGGATCCTCTTCTATGAACTTGAAGAAAACTAACAGCCCTAAGTTCCTATCTGGCGAAATCCTTAAGATCTTATTTACTTGGGGGCAAAAATTTTCCAGTCCCCCACCTTTTTTGCTCCCGGGAGGGGGTGGGGTGGGGAAAGTTGCATCTGATCACATGTAGAAGACAACCACTTGTTACCTCTAGCATTCACAGTGGAAAACAGACCTGCCGAAACACGTACTCTTCCGCTCAATCTTCCTCACACTAGTCTCATTCAGATTTCTCAAATCAAATGGTGATGTATAGATCCTATCCATCATGTTTATTTTTGGGGCATCAAGAATCGCCTTGGGAGGAGATAAAGCCCACTGCATAGCCCAGATTGCAAGCGGGCGCATGTAAATAAGGGAGCGGTAGTGGCCGTCCACGGTCCATGCTTCAGGAGTCTGAAACCAGTACCTGTACGTGCACACACATCAGGATCATCAGAATTTTATTAAGGAACAAATGAGAGATCAAGGATAAAAAAGATAAATGAAACTAGATGATGACACACTCAAGGAACTTCTATAGGAACATCCACAAAAAAGGAAAACTAAAAAAGAGTGAACGACAGCAAGATGTGAAGATCTGTGGGTTAGCGACATACCCAAATCCTTCCTCTGACCAGCCTGAGGTGAAAATTCCCTCCGCAGTAGTAAATGCCTGATGGTCCATGCCAGCAAGAAGCATGTTGGCTGCTACGGCGTAAGTCACACCAGCCCATATTTCACGTGATTGCATGCAACACTCATCGACCGTACCATTGGGATTCATTCCATTAACGGCACCCATGTGCCCCCCTCTTACTTTCATTACATTGAAATCATATATCTTCTGAAGTGTGCTTCTAATTTTTGCATCATCAAAAAGCGGAGGCAATCCAGAGGAAGCTGTATACCATTGCCCAGCAAGTTGATCTGCCTGGATTGACCTACTATTGCTACTAGTTCCACTATCATAATTGAAATATGAACCATTCCATAGCTTCGCTTCAAATACTGGTTTTGCCTTCAAAAGCTTGCTCTTACACTTTTCAGCAAAACTATGGTCTCCCAGACGATAAGCCATTGTAGCTGCAGCCTGGAGGGAAGCAAGCCAGAGGCATCCACAATAAGCGCTAATACCATGAACCGTCCAGGCATCGTAAGTCTGATCAGGGAAGCCATCATTCTCTATGAGGCCATCCCCATCACGATCGAACTGTTCCATGTAGTCCACAGCAGCTGTGACTGCAGGCCATACTTGTTTCCCAAAGGAGATGTCTCCAGTTGCAGCAAAATCTCTATACACCTGAAGCACAAATTTTGGATTAAGATCCTTCCATCTACTCGTGTCATGGATGTTGTAAGCATTCATTTCATGCCAAGGATCATGCATTCCTAGATCATGAGGGACAGCTCCTTTGACTTTACGAATGCCAGAATTACCATCAGCCAAGAACTTTACTTTCCTCTTGTCCTCCAACAGCACAGCCTTGGCAAAATCGCGTTGGATGCTCAACTCTATTTTTGGAAAGAGATCCAAGAGTGCAAAGGATGCATAGAAGTGAACATCGTATGTACACCACATGACATACTCTACTCCCTCCAAATACAAAAACCTCCCAACATTTTCACTTTCATCAGCAGGACTATCAAAACTCCAAGCATCAGGTTTACAGTGATGGCTTTCTTTTGCAGAACCTGCCAGTTGAAGGCTTGATAGAGATCCTGGAGGCATTCCTAAATCATCGCAGGCACCATCATTGGTGGATACATTGACAGCGGTAGCCTGCTCTACAGCCGTTCCCCTCCTGCTACTCTTTGAACGTATAGAGTTTCCTGAGTCTTTATGCGTGGTCTTTGCGGATTTGTGGTGCTTGCTACCAGATGTTGACTTATCATCGTTTGATTTATCATAGGTAGATGGGCACTCACCATCTGCAACAAACAAGTGATATTATCAGCCACTCTACTTTTGAATCCCCTCACCAAGAAAAGGAAAACAAAACCAATGCTTTCAAACTTTCTTTGTGATGATTACATATAAAACAAGACGTCATCACACCAATAAACTGACATGGTAAATAATGGCAAGACATCCAACCAAGCAAACCCACCCCAGGCAATGAGCAAATGTCAAATTAATAACGTAGTAGGATTCACTCACTAACTTTGCAGTGAGTGGATCATTACTATGACGTAGATTGGTTAGCAGTTGCCGGAAATAATTTAGTAAACTTCCCATCATAACATCCTTGGATATGAAGAAGCCAAAAGGGGGAAAACAACTACCTGTCCAGAGTGTTCCTCCGGCAACAAGAAAGTAAAGCTCATTAAACAAAGTGAACTTGTACCTGTCATTATTAAATTGAAAATAAGTACACGAAGTACAAACTATACAAAGAGAATGCAGAAGCCTACGTAGAAAGAGACCAATCTTGGTATAAAAAAATAGAATGCATATGGTTGTAATGTTCATATGCATTTCTAAGTAGGACTACGCAAAGGCCTTAGTTATGGTTGAAGCTCAGAGTTTACCATTCAGGGAGTTTTTCATCCTTGAGGATAGGATTTTGCCATTTCTCAATCTCTTCTTCCCACCACTTGTAACCTGAGCATTTTAGATAACACAGATTTCTTCTAATCAGAGGAAAGCACAATATCACCAAGATAATAAGAGCATCACAACAGCAGGCTTTACCAAAAATAGAAAGAAATAAATTGCTACATCTCTAAAATACATACTCATCAAAGCATCGTGTGCAAGGTCAGCAGCTGATCTTTCAGAAGTGCCATAAAATTTTGCGTATCTCCTGCACATATTTGGGGAAGGGAGTCACTTTAAGGCTTTAAAGAGGGAATAATCATTTCAGCAACTTTGCAAAAAAACATGATTCTAAATCAAAATGAGCTTAGAAATTAGAATAATCACTCTCATGCCCCAAATAACACCATCATCTAAAAGTTACAAACAATGGAGTCACATGTGGAAGGGTTCAGACACCTGACTCTGTTTTTGAGGGCCTTAGCCTGACTCATTTCTAAATGGAAATAGGCATGACAGGTTTCTGGGTGTATTTGGAGAAGCTGATACGAGTCCCCAGATTCAAAACAAGTGCAACGGTTGATTTGAAGGAATCAAGAAATATGGGCCACACAGCTGATCGCCCATTACTACATAAATAGCGGCCAAACAATGTTGTATAATGTATACATATGGGAGAAACTTCACCTGTTATAGGTACATCCCTTCTGGAACTTCACTTTAGGAGATGCCCAAGCCACTGCAAATGCAACAGTACATCTTCCATGTGCTTCGACCCAGGTAGAAGCTGAGACTGCTGCACAAAGTGTCTCTCCAGGCAAGGATGGCATGCTTGGACCAGAATCAAAATTTTCTTGATCAAACTGCCCACTCTGAACAAATCGCAGTAAACCAAATATTAGCAAAATGTTTATTTCCCTATAACTTAACTAAAGAATTTGTGTAGGAGTTATATTAGGTCACAAAATAATGAAGCAGAGTTGGTCAATACTTCGAATGTGAGACGACACCTTCTATTCTTCCTCTCATTGTGACATACTGAAGAGATGAACATCACTATATTCTATATGTTTATGTCAATGTACTTTTTTATATGATTTTCAGTTTGAAGGAAGCTAAACTTTGATACTTTGATTTAGAAATTTGATATAGAAAGATAGCACATAATAAAGCATAACTAGCGCACATGTAGAACAAGATTTATTAAAAAAAAAGGAGTTGTAATCCCAAAAGTTGGCCACTACATTTATCAAAAAGTTATCAGAATACAATAAAAACGGGCATAATAACGAGCTACAGAAAGAGTAACAAACAACTTGAACACTGACAGCGCGTAAAGCAATTAGACACTAAAACCTGGAACTATTACCTGCACCATTGTACCCCACATATCCCTGGCTGTAACGCAACTTCCTGCAGAGAGTCCGAAGGATGGCAAAACTGTCACATTGACGTTCTGAGTTTCACATGCAGCAATCGCAAAAGTAACAGGAGGATTATCTTTCGCTGTCCTGCATTATTTTTGCAATTCAATTTAGAAATAAATATTCGTACAATACGGCAGCTTTAGCATCATCATCCCATCAATCCAGAATAACAAATTGATAAGCAGCATAATAGAAGAAATAGCAAATAACTTCATTTTTGTAAAATGACACTTGTAGTTTGCACACAAGACCAAGACTGTAATAGTACTATAGAAGAAACTGCTAAAATATCTATTTAGAGAGTGCTGATGCAACTAACACTGCTCTAATCTTTCCATGATCATAATAAATGCATGGTTCGACGACTCGGGGATCCGAATCGGATCGGATTCCCCTTGATCCGGTATGAGTCGGCCCAACTTAGAGCCGACTTGGACCGACTCTGTCAAGTCACATATTTAAAATAAACTCAACAATAGAGTTTAATTCTTTTCATCCATAAAATGCAAGATTTATAATAATTACTATAGTTTTTATTTAAAAAAAATAGATTCTTTTTAGATATTATATTATTATTTAAATAGTTCATAGTGACTCGGAACCCTCTAGATACGAGTCGGCGAACCATGAATAATGTCCTAAGGGAATCCGTTGACCAATCATCATTATAGAGTGAAAAAGGATTAAGACTTGCTTGTGATGCAGAAGAACACCAGAAACTCCATCATTTCCTCTGCACAAGTGCACAAACAGCAAACAAAATTCATGTGATTATCCACAGTAGTCATTAAGAAAAGAAAACTAAAATTCAAGTTTGAAGGGAAAACGGTGCTGTGTGGATGCTCACCTGAATGGCTCGTTGACATGGTTCCCGGATAAGTGTGAAACTCCTCCGACGGAATTCTGTTCAAATTAAAGGGATGGTGATCAATTACATCAATCATATGAAGAATAATTATCCAGGTGATCTTCACAGTTATGCTAGAACTAGAGGGAGAGAAGAAGAGAACCCACGGCCCACGTCAAAAGCAAGCTGACTTTTGCCCTTTCTCTTCCAGTGTTCACCAACTACAGTCAAGAATTAAAAAACATTAACCGGTTAAAAAAAAATTATGGGGATTCGATACATCTGTACAATATAATAAGATACTGGATCAACAGAAATACCCCAAAACACAGTGATTTATGTTTTACTTGTTCAAATTCAAGTCAAGAACTTCAATATTTGCACTTACAATTTTTTGGGTTGCTGTTGCTATTATTTTTTACTCCAGTTTCTAACAGGAATAGAATGTCTTGTTAATGTAAGACAACACCCCCCAACCTATCAGACACACACAAAGAAGAAGAAAAAGGGGAAGAAAAAACTAGTTTAACCAGATGCTTTTCTCTACAACTACTAATTAGACAGGAAATATTCTTGTCTGCCCATCAAAACCAGTAGAAAAAAAATAATAGGAAGGTTATCTTTATTAGTGAATCATTCACCCTGACATTCTGAGTGCCTGATGTTCTAAACTCCTTGTTTTTATAAGTTACAGGAAAGGAATGACACCCAGCTGCATGAACCATGCAAAGGAATATAAGTAAAAAAGATTTAAGAGATAAACTATCAATAATCTCCAATGTTCCATTCGGTAGCTTCAGTTTTGGTTCTACCATCTTCCGTTCTATGGCTTCTCTCCTGGAATATCTTCCATAGTATATAATAACACACAGAAAAGCATTTTAGAAATTCCTTTAGTGAGACCTCTATTGAGAACTAACCCACAACTATATTAATGATTCTAGCACTTGTCTTTGACCCTTCATATACCCGGTATATGGCATCAGAGGTTCTGTGACATCCTTTCGGCTTGGAGCTATATGAACAATTCCTGGTTTCGCATTCTTCTGTTTCAACTTATCCATTATTATATGCTACATCAAGGTTTAGGAGCTAAGAACACAATAGAAGAAACCTTTGGATTTAGAAGGAAATATCAGATAGAGCACAAATGTCTGAGAAGGATGGGCACACATACAGTGTAAACAAATACTGAAGTGGGAAGACTGCTTTCTCTGTAATTATGAGGAATAAATGGTGATATCTGTCGACATGAAATTTTGAGTTCAGGGTCTGGTTCGCCTGCAATGAAAAGAGAATAGAACCCTTTACTTCCAAAGCCAAAATGTAGGAAGCATACTCATTGAGAAAACATACTGAATGCAAAAAATAGCCCAGGAACCCTAGAAAAACAGACATCACAGATATGATCTACAAGAAATATCAGCAATACCATCGTAAATTGTCCAAGCCCTTGGAAACAAAGCATGATATGTAGAATGCTGGCCACTCAAGTTCCAGCCCCAAGATGATATGCCCTCGTCACCAAATTTCCTGAAAGAACACAACTAGAATTTAACCGAATGAAAGCAGTATCCCCCCTCACCCACCCACCAAAAAAAAATAAAAAATAAATTTCCCAGTTTCTTTTATTAAATTATACAAGCAACTTGTCAAAACATTAATCAATTGAAAGACAAACTTTAACTGTGGGTTACACACAGACCAGTAATGGACCCAACAATTCTTAGATAGTAGTGAAAAAGACAGGTACAAGATGAATTAACCAAGACAAAGTGCTTAAGGAATTATGACATCACATAGCATATCCAAGGATGCCAAACTTTAAAATTGAGGTTAAATATGAAGACAAACAAGAAAAATAACTTGTCAATCTCTTATCTGAGCCCTTGATTGTCAAAACACATCTATTCCTCTTCATATGTCCTCCCAATTCCACTCCATGCCAAAAGGCCTCCACGTGCATTTTAAGTTAAAAATTCGGCACAGCTTGGCCGATTGATCTGTGTCAGTTTTTGGTGGATTCTCGCCCACCTTTTCCTAAACCTTAGAACAAGATTGGCCAACCAACCAATCCGACCAATCTGGCTCTAATGGCTAGTCAAACTGGTTGAGCTTATATAAAGCCTACAAGGCCCCTCCGAAGGCACCAAAATGCCCTCCAAGTCTAACCTTGTCTGAGTCACACTTCCCCCCTAACCTTTATAGGCCACAGCCAATCACCCTTAATGTAATCAAAATGTAACTTTCCCTTCCTTAAAGGCAATTATAGACTAGGATGGATCCTCTCAAGGCTTTAGAAAACCAGTCCTAGCTGGTTCTGCTTCAAGACCAAGAACCAGTCATTCCATGGACTATGGCAGTTCCATAATTCAAATGCTAAACAAAGGAAAGGGAAAAAGTCAACTAATGTTAGTCTTTCAAACCTTTCTACTTCAGGGCCATCTGTTCTGTCCCTTCTTGCCAACTTTTACAAACTCTGACTACTAGCAACCTGTTGGAACCAACAATGTTGATGAAAGAAGAGAGAAGAGAGAAGAGAGAAAAAGGACATAAAAAGGGGGTCGGCCCCTCCCTTCCCTCAAAATGGGGGTTTGGACCGGATAACCCCCCCCCCCCCCCAAGTGGGGGTTTGGACTGATTAAACCCCTCAAGTGGAGGGTTTGTACCGGATAAACCCCCACTTGAGCGGTTTGGACCGATTAAATCCTCCAAGTGGAGGGTTTGGACAGTAAACCCCCAAATGGGGGGTTTTGACCGGATAAACCCATCCCTTGGGGGTTTGGACCGATTAAACCCCCAAATTGGGAGGGGGGGTTGGACCGGATAAACCCCCAAGGGGGGAGTTTGGTCCAGTTAAACCCCACCAAGGGGGTTTAGCCCGGTTAAAACCCTCACTATAGAGGTTTAGCCCAGTTAAACTCCCCCAACCTGGGAGTTTGGTCCGGGTAAAGCCCTCGAAAGGCCACTTTGGACAAGATAAACCCCATAATTGCCCCCCGCGGCCTATAAATACCCCCAGTGGGGCCCCACACTCAGGGACGGACGGAAGACACACGCAAAGACTTGTGCTTGTGCTTTTGAAGGCTCGTCCTTTGGAGGGATTGTGTTTGTGCTTGTGCTTTAAGTGCTCAAGGTGAGGGTATGTTATAAATTTGTCCCTCCTTGAGTCCGCATACATGTCCTTGTGTTGTGATTAATGTAATCTCCTTGTAAATATTTTGAAGAAAATAATATGATTCTCTGAAATAATCAAGAATCCCATAAGCCCCTCGAAAACCCCCCCGCAAAGAGTGTTGCCCCCTTGAGCCCCGCAAGAGGGCGTTGCCCCCCTTGATTCCCGTGACCTGACTGGGCAAGTCGATCCCCGGTGTTGCGCTGATGGACGCATGAAGTTGGACTGCAACCCATGAGAGCTCACGAAAGAGAAGCAATCTACCGAGAGTCTTTGTCCAGCGTGCCTCCACAAAGGAAGGACTTGCGCTTTATGCCAAAATTACACAAAAAACCTTTGTTCAATCCAAATGTTACAAAAATATCCCTGGTCTGTCCAAAACTACACCTACCCCTAAACTTTTTTGGAAGTTGCAAGCAAACCCCTACTCAAGGGAAATCACAAATAAACCCAAAAAGGGTTCAAAATCCTAAAAAAGGGTTCACGATTGCAAATAAACCCAGAAATAGTCCGCAATTGCAAATAAAGCCAGAAAAGTTCAAAACCTCAAATAAACCCAAAAAGGGTTCTCAAGTTGCAAAAATACTCCGAAAGGGTTAGAAACTACAAAAATATCCATGAAGGGTCTAAAATTATAGAAATACCCAAGAAGGGTCAAAAATTATAGAAATACCCAGGAAGGGTCCGCAATGGCAAAAATACCCAAGGGTCCAAAATTACAAAAATATCCCAGAAGGGTCTAAAACTGTAGAAATACCCAAAAAGGGTCCAAAAACAGCATAAATACTCAAGAAGGGTCCAAAATTGCAAAAATAACCCGGAAGGGTCAGAACTTACAAATGCACCCCAAAAAAGGTTTGATCTCTATGAAACTCAAATTCAACGGTTTGCTCTAGTGGCGGAATGAAAGTCAAATGTAAATCAAATGACCCGACTATGTAATCAAGGTTTTATGTATTTTGTAAAAATGAATCCAA
Organism: Amorphophallus konjac; assembly: GCA_022559845.1. Taxonomy (NCBI): domain Eukaryota; kingdom Viridiplantae; phylum Streptophyta; class Magnoliopsida; order Alismatales; family Araceae; genus Amorphophallus; species Amorphophallus konjac. Next base: position 97,870,542 of record CM040123.1, read on the forward strand.
AGAATGAAATGTTAAGTTTTCTCCTGCAAATGTGTATCTCTAATGGATGATCTCTTTGATCAAACCTGTTGGATAAAACCCTCAATATCACAACGGATATTGTAGAGGTCGAAAAGAATATCTTCGACAGTTAATCAAGGGTATTCGGACTTTACGCCGATGTAAATAAACATCGACTACGGTTGATGGGGAAATGTCCCGTACCCGAACCCAAATTGTCTGATAAACATAAATTCGTGAAAATAATAATACACACGCTACTTAAATAGCCACAAATGTGCATTTTCTCCAAAAATAAGATTTTTTCCGTGTCAAACACAACCATAGAAAATAAGAGCCATACAGATAGCATTTTCTATATTGACAACCCACCAAAAAAACTAGCAGATAAGCAAAGAGAAGCGGCAAAATAAGCTAAAGCTGATTTCTAGCATAGGACACAGAAGGGGGGGCTCACTCTAATCCTTCATGTTGTCCAGGAGCCAAAACAGACGAGTACTTCTTGTGTCCTCCATCACGAGATATAAATATCTGCATAACCAAATGAGGAATCAGAACATAGAATGACGAGTGACAGTTGTAGATGGATGTCTTAGCAAATGTCCACAGGTTTTCTACACAAACTACAAAATTGCGTGTTTAGCTTGAAGAACTATTGAATTCTTCTAGATTTGATATCTAACCAGAGACAGCTGATTTTTTTTTTTGTGTTCAGAAACTAGATGACTGTCCAAAAGTTCAATTGTTGCATCCCAACACTTCTTAGTATTGCTCACCTTTGGACTGTTGTAATGCATATTTGAAGTCATTGTTAAGGTAAACTTTCAGGCTGTCCTTGTTCCGCAGGGACAGGAATAAGATCTCTAATTGAACATGTAATCCCTGACAGTGTTACATTACATTATTATCTTATGCATCAGGTAGAGAATCCATTAAGTTTTCTTAAATTTTGGATATAAACCTAGAGGGAAGACCAGATTTTTTTTCTTTATTCTATTGAAGTAAAGTTCCAGCTCCTGAGACTGAAATAAGATCCTGCTGCAACTTCAAGGCATCAAATACATATGCCTGTCTACTGCAGATCCCCTGAAAATACAACATCTGTGACCAGAATCTAAATTCAGAAGGCATTGAAGGGTAGAGAGTTACAGAGAACTGATTTGCCATGATGGGTGATGTTTCACACGAATTTGGGATGATCTGCCAATGCTTAAACTCTCCCCGGAAACCTCTCGAAATGCTACCACTTCTGAAAATAGACCATAAGAGCACCTTAAAAATAGAAACTTCTTCATAGCCTTTTATCATGCAATAGTAACATGCAACATACCCCATTCCTCCAAGTGGAACCCCTTGCGAAGCTGAGGGCCTACACTTTTCCCTTCTGAAAGGATCAATGGGTGCTTTCTGCAAACAAAGTTAAACTTTCTAAGACTCAACCACGAAGAAGGTAAAATGCATATAATGGAAATCCATTAAATGCATAATATGAGTTTGTGACATATGTCAAGAAATAGGGAAAACCCATTTGTAGAAATTAGTGATAAGAAGTAATTACCCTTCCCTGAGAAGCTTCTTCTCGAACGTATGACCACAGACGGACACCAAGCCGAATCTTTGAAACAAGAGGTCACATTTGTCAGCCAAAGACATCAACAATCATGTCCAGTACATTGTGTAAGGCATCCAACTGGGAAATAGTGGACAATAGTAGAAGACCTACCATCCTAACAGCCTCCATAAATGTTACGCTGAATTCTTTTAGTAAATTAGCATCGCTGTTTAATCGCCTTCTCCATGCCTGCTCTGGAGGGGCACCACTATCGAAGTCCAACTATGACCATGCAAATAAATGACATCAGAAAAGCATTGTAAAGTGAAGGTAAATGCAAAAAACTGAATAAAGCAACCACAGGAGCTTAAAACCTTTGTACGCATTACTCCTAACATAAGTTTGTGCAAATATCAAACACTCATTATGCATGCTTTGTCAAACAGAGAACAAAAAAGGTTGAGAAGAAAAACTTAACCTGGAAATATAAATTGCAGCAGCAATTTAACTCGGCAGTTTGCGGTCTGGTGATGCTAAGGGATTGAAATACAAGCTTGAAGCGAATGTAAATTTAACACGGAATTATGTTCGAGGAAGTTTGAGTGGCTACAGGAGTAATCAAGCAAGGACACATCTCAATAGTGGAAGATGGTCTCACAAGGAATTCTAAACTATGAAAGTTCTTGAAGGAATCTCGCCAGATCTGTACTGTATTTTTTGTATACTGTATTTTCTTGTTTCAGGACATGATTGTCTCTGATTTATTTTCTATTCTTGGGGCTGTACAACATAGTCAATTGCCCTACTTTCTGTAACTGTGTATAGCTATTTCTAGATGCCCAGAACATCTATATATTGGAGCTCGGGGATCCCATGAAGGGACGGGGCATTACACCCAAAACTCCTCTCTTTCTCTCAAGGGGTTTTCTGATCGCATCCGAAATCTGATGCAGACGTCATCATCTCGGAGGTATTCAGGTTGGATTCTTCCTCTCTATAATTCTCTGTTTGGGAGTTGCCAAGGGCTTTAGGAGTTTGCTGCAAATTTCTTACTAAAATTGTGCAGTTCCGAGGAATAAGATTTGATATTTTCCTACGGTTTCTATCTACCGTTTCTATCTAGACTGCATCTTCTTTGATTTCCTGGTTGTGATGGAGGCCATTACTAAAACTGCTGCGATTCGTGAAGTGTTCAATGGAAAAAAATATTTTTGGTGGGAATTCAGTCTAAGGTGGTTTGTTATGGGTGAAGAACTGTTGGGTTTTCTTGATGGTAGTGAAAAGAACCCGAGGAAGGAAAAGAAAATGAAAAGGCACATAAGGCATGGAAGAACAACAATGCTAAAGTGATGCGTTGGATTGCAGGCACCATAGAGCCTCATAGTGGCATAAATTTGAGGTCTCATACCACTGCTGCTAGCATGTGGAATTTTCTGAAAAAGACCTATCAGCAAGATAATGCATCTAGGAAATATAATCTTGGTCTTCAAATTGCTGAGTTTACTCAAGGGACTAAGAGTGTCCAAGAGTATTATTCTGACTTCATGAATATGATTGAATACAATCATATTACTTATGCTAGTGTTCCTGCAGAAGCCTTGAAGGCAGTCCAAGATTTGCAAGAGAAAAACATACAAGATTAGTTCCTTATGAGGCTACGACCTGAGTTTAAAACTATAAGGGGTAATCTGATGAATAGAAAGCCAGTTCTTGATCTTGATGAGTGTTTTCATGAAATTCTTCATGAAGAACAGTGCATTTTGTCACTTGAAACTGTAGACAAAGCAAAAGTTGTCAACACCACAGATCTTGCATTTCCGTCTAGGGACAAGGAAAAACCTAGAGTCAGAGATGTGCAGCAATTGCAATGTTTTTCATGCCAAAAATATGGTCACTTTGCTCGTGACTGTAAAGAGAAATTTTGTAGATACTGCAAGAAGGGAGGGTATCTTGACTGAATGCAGAAGGCGACCTCAAAACCGTGGAGGAAAGGCATATCATACCACGGTTGATACAGCTGCAGCGTTAGCTCCTTCTGTCACCACTGCCTGTAACACCCTGATCACCCCTGAATCAATTAGATACAGTATACTCTTTCTGCCACGAGAATTTCAGGTAAACAATCTTCTAAGGCCTGATATTTAGATTCTGGGGCCACCAACCATATGACATCTTCTTTAAAAACATATTCCTCTCTTTCTCCTTACCGTGGACAATCTGAAGTTTGCATTGTTGACGGGAATAGCCTTCCTATCAAGGGGATGGGTAACATTCAGTCCAAAACCTTGCACCTTTCTAATGTTTTTCATGTACCCCAGCTCTCTACTAATTTGATTTCTGTTGGACAGCTTGTCAACAACCATTGTAATGTTATCTTCTCACCTTCTGGATGTACTGTCCAGGACCTGAGATCGGGGAAGGTAATCGGGAGAGGGAATAGACATGGATGTCTCTTTACGGTGGATCACATTCTTCCAGCGCCGTCTGTATTTTCCGCCTCTCATGAAGTTGTAACAAATAAGTGGTTGCTTTGGCATCGTAGACTGGGGCATCCTCATTCAAATAAACTGTTGTTGATGCTAAAGCATGGCTTGATTTCCCACAGTTCAGAAATTCCATGAACCTTTCCTCCTTGTTTCAGTTGTTGCCAAGGAAAGAGCATGACTCTTCCGTTTCTTTGAGTAATCATGAATCTAAATCACCCTTTGAACTTGTACATTCTGATGTATGGGGTTTGGCTCCTATTGTCTCATCTTCCGGCTATAAGCACTTTGTGACATTTGTCGATGATTTCAATCGGTTCACTTGGATCTATCTTTTATGAGCAAAATCTGATGTCTTATCTTGTTTCCAAGCCTTCGTCTCCATGGTTAGCACCAAATTTGACAAATATATCAAAACCTTGCGTTTCGACTCAGGGGGAGAATATATGTCAAACAAATTTCAATTGTATCTTCAAGAAAAGGGAATGACATCTCAGGGATCTTGCCCTCATACCCCACAGCAGAATGGAATTGCTGAACACAAAAATAGACATATCCTTGAGGTCACCCGCACTATTCTTCTTGATGCTGCTGTATCTCCCACTTTTTGGGATGAGGAAGTCCACACTGCTGTGTTTCTCATCAATCGTTAGATCTCATCAAAATTGGAAAACATCAATCCCTATTTTAAACTTTTTGACAAGCAGCCAAATTACAACAAGTTTCATCCCTTTGGCTGTATTTGTTTTGTTCACCTACCTCCTCTTGAACGTCATAAAGTTTGAGCTCAGTTCAGTCTGCTCGATGTGTATTTTGGGTTATGTAGTAAACCAGAAAGGGTTCGCTGCTATGATTCAGAGAAGAAATGCATTCAGGTCTCCCGTAATGTCATTTTCTTTTATCACCACTTCTTCTATTCTCATCATCCTCTCTTGTCTCCTAAAGTCTGATCTATCCATATTCCTTTATTTGATACAACTTCATAGGTGGAATCTTCGGACAAATTCAAAAAAGGTCTGCTCTACGAGCGACGGCTTCCACTTAGGGAACCAGCAGTCCCTATGAATGGACTCTTACCTGCTTCTAAGGCTGCTGGTCCGGCCGAAACCCTCTCCCTTCCTACTGCACCTGATTCAGTGCCTGATCCTATTCATGTACCTCTTGTTGTTCGACGATCTTCTCGTATTTCTCACCCACGTGCCCGCTATCGCTCTCCTTCACCTTCTGCCGAGACATCATTTCTCTCCACTTTATTCACCATTCCCATTCCTAAATCCTACTCCCAGGCAGTAAAACAAGAGTGTTGGCAGACAGCTATGACAGAGGAGTTAGATGCTTTAGCCAAAATCAATACATGGGACCTTGTGTCTTGTCCTCCTAGTATTAAGCCCATTGGGTGTAAATGGGTTTACACAGTCAAATTGAAGTCCGGTGGGTCATTAGAAAGATATAAAGCCAGATTAGTGGCTTTGGGGAATCACCAAGAATATGGCATTGATTATGAAGACACATTCGCACTTGTCGCAAAATGACGACTGTGTGCCTATTGATTTCTTTGGCTGCATCAAAATCCTGGCCCATTTTTCCGATGGATGCTAGTAATGCTTTTTTGAATGGAGATTTAGATGAAGAAGTTTTCATGAAACCATCACAGGGACTTTATTTGTCCTCGCCCAATCTGATTTGCTGACTTTGGAAATCTCTTTATGGTCTCAAACAAGCACCCCGAGCCTGGTTCACAAAACTATGTAGCACAATTCAGTAGGTACTCACTTTCAAAAAAAATAAAATCAACAGGCTAGTTTTCAGCAGAGCCAGCATGACCCCTCTCTTTTCTTACAGCGATCTGCTCGTGGTTTGGCCGTACTTGTTGTGTATGCTGATGATATCCTATTGACAGGAGATGATGATTTTGGGATCCAGCACATTAAGGATACCTTATAGATGGCTTTCTAGATGAAAGATCTTGGTTGTCTGAATTATTTTCTAGGTGTTCAAGCACACCACACAACACATGGCATCCACTTAAATCAGCAAAATACCTAGACGATCTAATTTATCTCGCTCAGTTACAACATAAATCCCAGGTGGACACCCCCATGGAAGTCAATCTCAAGCTCCATAGTGAGGAAGGCAACTTACTTGATGATCCGACATATTATCGAAAATTTGTTGGGAGTCTCATTTATCTCAGCTTTACTTGGCCTGACATTGCATATGCTGTGAACAATGTCAGCCAATTTATGACCAAACCTCGACATACTCATCTTGCAGCTGTGCATCGTATTATACGATATCTCAAAGGCACTCCTACTCGAGGTTTGCTTTTCCCCACAGGATCATTATCTGCATATCCTGATGCTGATTGGGCTGCTAGTCCTAATACACGACACTATGTTACTGGCTGGTGTATTTTCTTGGGCCAGAGTTGATCTCGTAGAAATGCAAAAAGCAAGATAGGGTTTCTCGCTCATCCACTGAGGCTGAATACCGTGCCATGTCTACTGCTTGTTCTGAAGTTACTTGGTGGCATGGTTTCCTTTCTGAATTGGGGTTTCCTTGCATGGGTCCTACTCCGATTCATTCTGATAATATGAGTGCCATTTGCATTACTGAGAATCTAGTCTATCACAAGCGCACCAAGCATATTGAAATAGACTGTCACTATATTAGAGATGTGCTTCAACGCAATATTATTTCTCTTCCACACTTGTCTTCCAAAGATCAGATTGCTAACATCTTCACAAAGGCCTTCAGTTCTGATCTACATCGATTTCTAAGTGACAAATTGATGCTGCAGGACTTCCCCGCATCAATTTGAGGGGGAGTCTTACTGGGAATTCTAAACTATGAAAGTTCTTGAAGGAATCTCGCCAGATCTGTACTACATTTTTTGTATACTATATTTCCTTGTTTTGGGACATGATTGTCTCTGATTTATTTTCTATTCTTGGGGCTGTACAAAATCATCAATTGCCCTTCTTTCTGTAACTTTGTATAGCTATTTTTAGATGTCCAGGACATCTATATATTGGAGCTCTGGGCCCACACAGGGACGGGGCATTACACCCAAAACTCTTCTCTTTCTCTCTTGTTTGTCAAATGGAACACTAACCAAAATCCTTGAATGAAACATACAGATTTACCTAAAATAACAAGAAAACTAACACATGACCATGATCATATTTCGTAGATGTATGGGGAAAAAAGGAAAAAAAATCCATGCGACGCAAGGAAGATGATGAAATCTCAAGAGTACAAAAACTATATCATCACATGAAGGAAGGAACATTAGCCACCATCTATGACAAGAATTACTCCCAGAAAGAAACGTAGATACTTCCATCAGATTTTGCCATCACCGAGACAAAGGAATAAATTGTCACCAGCCACAGTTTGACAATAAAACAGTATACGACAGCTATGACAGAAACAAAGAGAACAATTCACAGAGAACACCAACATCCCGGGCAGCAAGGCAACAGGAGCTCACCAGGTGCAACGTCCCCCTGCTCACGTACTCCTCCGCCGGCCACGAGTGCTTCCTACAGTGGAAAAGCTGCCCGCTCACCATCTCTCCTCCCCAAAACCCCACGCAGAACCAGCCTCCGCCCTTCCCAGCAAAGCCAATTCCACAGACACCGGGCTAACACTACGCAATCAAGTCCTTTCAAATTCCACAAAACGAAGAATTCTCCACCAACAAATCCAAAAAGACTATCAAACTGATCAGGACGCCGTCCTCTCGTATCTCGTCAAAGCTTCCGTAGAACGCCGGAAGAGGCAACCAGCACCTACCGCCCTCCGATCAGAAAGACCTCCTCCAACGATGGAACACCATCATCAGAGGAGAATCATCAAGGATGGATGCCTTGGATCACCGACTGGGGATGCCGGATAGGGCAATTTAAAGGGTGAACATTCCCGGGATTCCGGCTCGGAGTTCCAACAACTGCGCCGTCGACAGGACCAGTCAAATCTCGGCGAGCGCGTGTAAGCACTTGGATCTGCCGGCAGTCCTCGTTCCCTCCCTCCCCCCTCTCGGCCCCCTCCCTCCCTCTCTCTCTCTCTCTCTCTCTCTACTGTGGCTCGCAAAGCGAATGGGAAAACCGAGAGCCTTCTTCCCCGGCAAACCGCCATATTTATGCGTGTGTGTGTCAGAGAGAGAGAGAAGTTGGTTTGGGCGGCGGGGGCGGCGTCGGCAGTCCGGTCTCCCCTGGTTTACGTTTTTCCTCTCTTGAAAAGTTTGAAGGGTCTTTTGTAAAAATATACCCTTTTAAGAGATAAAATTATTTTACGGTAGAGTCGAATATTTCGCGGTGCGTAGCGCGACGTGCAGCGCAACAACGACGGATGTTCTGATTCCACCACGCACTTGAGGCTGAGAATGAGGCTTCTGATACAATACAAGAGAGATTCAACAAATGAGAAGAGGTTAGTTCTGGTGGGAAATTTGAAAAGAAAGAGGAAGGCGCGTTCGTAGTTTTTTTGAAGCATAGAGATAACTTTCGTTAACTAAAGCATAGATACATACGGCAAGAGAAGTCACATACGGAGCAGATAGTAATTACAATATAGGCGACATTGACACTCGACATACCCATAACCTGAACTTCCAGACGAATAAATAGGGAGACAAGGAAGAACAGTAGAGAACACAAACACCCCTCAAGGATGGGGGGACCTGGAGACGTCGGGGAAGAGGCTGTCGCTTTTACAAGATACATGAATCTTCCTCAAGAAGCGCAAAGCTGCTGAACCGCACTATCTGATGGCGGTGTAGAGAAGGTGCTCGGGTGACCAGCATCACAAAGGATGTGTGGGGGATGAGTGCAGAGTCTCCGAGTCCTTTTAATATCGAAGGAGGAAGCCTAAAACCTACATCACGGAACAAACCCGAGCTTCTCCAGGTGCTCGGGGAGTCGCCCATCGACGAGAGAGTGATCGATCACAGAAGGGGGGTGGGAACGATGGGGGAGAAGGGACCGGGTGGGGGAGAGTGGGGAGACCGAGGGAACGGGGCATGGGGAGCTATGAGCGGGGTCCAAAAGCGGAGGGGGTGGGAGACAGAGAATCGGCCAGGGATGGGAGAGGGAGGGGAGAAGGAAGGGGAAAAAAGGGGGGGAGGGTGGGTGCGGCGCGGGAGGGGGGGGAGTTGGGTGCGGGGCAGGAGGGGGATGAAGGCGAGGAACGGGGAGGAGGAGGCGGGTGAGGGGAAAATGGTGGAGGGGGGGGGGGAGATGCCGGGGAAGGGGGAGAGGGGGGGGGGAAGAGCGGCTGACGGCGGAGGAGGAAAGGGCAGGGAGGGCGGGGGAAAGGTGGGGGGGGAGGTCTGGCTGGGAAGGGGAGGGGGGGACGGGGGGCAGAGAGGGGGGAGTGGAGGGACACCGGCCCAAAGGAGGGGGGGCAGGGGACAGGGGAAGAGCGGAGGATCGGCAAGGGAGGAAGGGAGGCAGGGAAGGGGGGGATTTCCATAGGAGATCGGAGGAGCCTCGATCTCCCCTGACAGTTCCAGGTGGAGTCAAAAACTCCCCTGACAAAACCCAAGAAAAGTCCCCGGAGAGACTTACCTAGTAAGGACCTCCGGTAGAGGAGAAGGAGGAGGGGGGGGGGGGAGATCCCGATAGGAGCTCCCCCCACCCGACGTTCCGCCGGGGGAGACTCCCGCGACCGGAGGAGAAGGGAGGCTCAGCGCGCAGCGAAACTATAATGTCCCAGATTTTTTTTTTCGGATCTTTTTCAGATCATTTTAGTGGGTCTCAGAGCGTATTTTGTGTTCTACACGTATTTTTCCCTGATGCGCCTTTGGAACTCTGTGCAGGGTAAACCGTGACGTTCTCCGACTCCGGGACTATACCGGCGCGTTGTGTTCCTCCCGAGGATCCCGGAGGTAATTTTTCGTAATTTTCTGAATTTTTGGAATTTTCGGGTTTTCTATATATATTAACCTTTTCTCTCTCTCCCCTCTCATTTCTCTCTTCCCTCCCTCTCTCTTCTCTCACGCTCTCTTTCTCCCCTCTCTTCTCCGGCGGCCGACGGAGCGAGACGGGGGCGAGGTGGAGGAGGCGTGGGCGAGGACAGGCGAGGATCGAGGCAGTAGAGGCGAGACGAAGCTTGGTGGCGCGATCGCGAGCCGGAGAGGGTTTCGCGACGATTTCTTCGTGGATCGACGTCCACGGCGCGTCGTTTCTTCGGTGGAGGTAGGGAGATGGACCCCCAGCTCGTGCGCTTCCTTTTCTGCGAGTTTGGTAGGCCGTGGTGAGCCGAGAGGGCGTATTTGGGGATTTTGAGAAAAATCCATATTTTTGGAGTTGAGCGTCGATCCGCCGTTTCATCACGTTTTTGGCCGATCCGAGTCCATAGATGCATGCTAGGGGCTATTTGGGGGCTTCCCCCTTGTTTTCCCCCTCTCCCATAAAGGTATGGGGGCGTGGTGAAATTTTTGGGTCGTTTCCCGCCGTAGCGTTCTCGGGACGGTGTGACGGTCGTTCCAGTGACCGTCACAGAGTGTAACGCGCCTGGGCAGGTGCGTTACGCTCCCTTTGTTTTGAGTGTTGGCGTTCGTGGGCCTGACGGTCCCACGATAGACCGCCACAGGGCTGTGACGCCCTGGTGCTAGACCGTCACAGGGTTTCGATCGTGGTTTATGACCGTTGGGGTCACGAGTCTCTGACGCACCTAGGTAGGACCGTCAGAGCACTGTGACGCCCCTGAATGGGAGCGTTAGAGCTGACCCAGCCCATTCTTCTGACGCGCCAGTGTTGGTCCATCAGAGACCATGACTGTAATATCCCGGACCTTTCGGATCCTTCTTCGTGGGTCCCGGATCGGGTTTCTTGGAGTGTCCGGCTCCGTTGTGTCCGGAATTTCGTTTCGGACATTTTTCGTGCTCGGATCGGCGTGATCCGGAGTTGTTTCGGAGGCTCGGAAGCGTTCCGCGGCTTTTCCGCGTGTATTTTCTGATTTCCGGTGTGTGTTTCGGCAATTCCTTCGGAACCTCGTTGCGGGTGAACCGGGCCGTTCACCTAGACAGTGTTAGTGTTGGTGTGCTACAGGCCAATTTCAGGTCGGGTAGGCCCAATAGTTGTACGATCTTGTTCATTATTAATAAAGTGGTGATTGAGCGTAAATATGCGATTGTGTTACTTTACGTTGTCCCTAGGATATGTGGTTGTAAAGTCAGCTCGAGATGGGATCTCGAACATGAGATTGACTTTACATGTACACATACCTTAAACTGTTCCTGGTTGGAGGGTAATCACTCGGGGACTTTGATTACCTATTAAACCAGTACACATGATGTGTCAGTGACCAGTCTCATGGTCATTGGTGCGGGGCACCAACACATATGTGTAGGTGTATGTCCTTGGAGGATGTACACTGAACTGATCCGCTATTGGATCTTCAGATGGTTGATTATACCTAATGTCAACTGAAGATCCAACGGTCTCAGTAGCATCGTTGGTCCTTTGACCTGAGACATTGATCGGATCTTACACGAGGACTGGAATGGTTTAATTACTTAGCTAAGTGACTTTAACCATAAGTCATGAGTTGCCGAGTCATTAACTACTCCAGGATACGTGTGAAGATCATCAATGGTCAAGAGGGGATCGCTCACTGTCGGGTATATATCAGACAGTTAATGGGTCATGACATTGACGCTCCGTTAAATCCCTGGCCAGGGTCGTGTGAGTTCATTTAGAACGGACGTCATACACTTTAAGGAGGTCATAGTCAAATGGCACGATCATGGGGTTTGACAGAAATCGTACCCTCGATCGTACCAGACTCATAGAAGGAGCGAGAGATTATATCGATGCGGTAACTGTGGACTTACATGTACCAGACAGGTTGGTTTAAACCCGGGGTCATCTAGGATCACGCGGATTTGCTTGACCCAACGTGATCAAAGGTTCGGAATAAATTAAACTATTGTTCGGCTCTAGTAGAAGCGAAGAATACGTTTAATTTACTTCTAATTGGGAATTAGAAGTTAATGGACCTTAAACTAGAGTGACTATGGGCCTAGAGGATCACACACAATGGATTCTTGGGTGACGGATAATTATTATACAAGTGTATGTATTATTTCCATTTAATTCCTTTTGGAAAGGAGTGTAAACGGAGTTTAATACATATGTATAATATGAGAAAGGACATATATACAGTTTTGGTCTTTTAGAACCCTTTTCTAATAAACCTAAACTCTATATATAGCCACATACGTGAGTTCATTCAAACTCTAGCTTCCTTCCTTCCCTTAAGCTAACAAGCATTAAGCTTAAGGGAGAGGATTAACCTCCCCCTTTCTCCCCCTTGCTCTCTCTCTCTCCTGAAGGTGATTGAGCTGGGGAAGGTCGTGCCGGGGAGGTACCGTCGCTGCGCAAGGATCCGTGTGGATCATCTCTAGAGGCCGTACAGCTGTGCGGCTCAGTTTTTCTGCATCGGGCTTAGCGGACAGCGTCGTTCCGCGCAAGGTGAAACACGCAACCCGTAATTAGGGTATTAGAAACACCGATTAGAGCACAGATTAAGCTTTCCACAACACCGGGATCGGGCACATGAATTTTTGTTATCCGCTGCGTAGCCCGTAGGTGCTGTACGAAACCTTACAGTGGTATCAGAGCCAGGTTTGCGCTCTGGTCGGTGTTTTTATCGCCGTTTGGAACCATGCATTAGGGGAATATTAAATCTTCAATTATTATTTGTAAGACAGGAGTGCTGGGCATTTCTGTTTTTCCTGGATGCTGGGCATCAGGAGAGCAAATTTTTTTGTAAAAAAAAAAAAAAATTGTTAACCCGTTTTGGGCGCACTGCGCCCAGGGCGCTGTGCGCCCGCGCGGGGCAACCGCGTGGCGAACGCCCGCCAGGTTGGCGCCGCCCACGCGGGACGCCCGCGTGGCGGGCGCCCGCAGGCGGCGCCCGCACCGCGGGGGCGGGCGCCGCGTGGCGGGAGCCGCGGGCCGCGCGGGTCAGCGCCCGCGTTGCGGGCGACGCCCGCCGCGGGCGGGTCCGCGCCCGCGCGCGTGAGCGCCGCCCACGCGCGCGCGCGGCGCCCCCCCCCCCCCCCCCCCCCCGGGCCAATTTTTTTTTAAAATAAAAAAAATTGCGATTTGAACCTTTTTTTTAATTCATTGTGCATGAGTAATAACATATATACTAGATATATATATCAAAATGCACAGTAAATTAAATAGAATTTTATGGATTAGGTTAAATAGTATTATCTCAAAGGTAAATGTCGAATGGTAAATTTTATTTAACCGATTTGAATTTACGGAGGTGAGATAATTACTATTTACCTTGAGATAATAGTAATAATTGAAGTTACTTCAGTAAAATTTAAGTTTTTGAATTTTTAATTATTAGATAATTAGAAAATTCAAATTTTAAATTTTTTGAAGATAAATATAGAAAATTCAATTATTTGAATTTTAATTATTAGATAATTGTTAAATTCAAATTTTGAATTTCAGAAAATTACTAATTGAGGATAATTGCATTATTTTAAATTTATTTTCAAACAAAATTATTGGATAATTAGTTTGAATTTAAATTTAAATTATTGGCATGTTTAAATTTTAAATTTAAATTTAATTATTGGATAATTAAATTTAAATTTAAATTTAATTAATTATCTCAATTACATGCCCCTATAGACAATGATGGTTCTTTACGTGCTTTACATTATTTACCTTGTATTGGCCTGCTTGTGTGTTTAATTTTAGTTAATCATGCTTTGATTTTTAAAATTAAACAAAGCTAGCCTATTTTTGTTTGCACATCCCATTTTTAAATTCAAAGTAAGGATTATTTTCAGAAAATAAACCTTGATTGATTTTATTTGAATGGGTTGGCAAGTGATCATGGACTTGGATTAATGTAATTAATTGGGGTCTGCGAACCTCCTTTCTCTCTCTGTTAAAATTCCAATGTACTTCTAACTTCCTCCATTGTTGTACTCGCCCTAAGGGCTGCTGGAATTTGAGTCACATGTAATTTAATTTTTCCGGCATGCGTGCCGTGTAAAAGTTGTAATTAATGCGGCGTCGACGATTGAAAGCGTGGAGCACACCCGACGAGGACGATCCAGCTGCTTCGGAAGCGGGCCGGATGTCTTAGTTACATTAGGGTTAAAGTCCATGATCACTTGCGTTTATTTTTGCATTGGATGCATTTATTTTGTGCAAACTACTATGTACGGTAAATATATTGGATATATTTATATTACCACCTAGGGTGAGATCAAGATAAAATTAAATTCCCTCGCGTTTAAATTTTAGATCTGGTAAGCGTGGCTCTAGGAGTCGTCGTGGCCCTCCATCATTGTGGAGTGAATGAACGTCTTCATTTCATGGATTTGTTGTACTTTCCACAAGGTCCATGAGTTTGGGGGCGGGATTAAACTCCAAGGCTCGGCCTCAATGGGGTGAGGAATTGAACTCGGCCTTGTTGTGCTTTCCACAAGGGTCGGGTCATGAACTCATTGCTATGTAGTAATGATGGTTAGATCTAACCGAGAATATCCTTTGTTGTGCTTTCCACAAGGGGATGATTTCTCGGGGGTCGAATATCGGATATTGCATTAGATGCAAGTGCTTGTTGACTGCCCTTGAGATGGTGTATGGCTTGTTGTGCTTTCCACAAGGTCGTACATCAGTCTCGTTGGGATTCCGACCCACTAGGTAGATCTCGATGATCTCCCGTTCTATATACTGAGGGTTATATAGTCCGATCGAAAAATAGTGGGACTAACTAAGATAGAAAAACCACATCTAAGTTAGAATTTGAACACATGCTAAGTTGTCTTTTATTTCTTATCCAGATTACAATGTCGTCGTCCAACCCCCTCCGCGGCATCTTGGATGCAAATAGATTAACTGGACCGAATTACTCGGATTGGCTGCGTAATCTACGCATAGTCCTTACCGCCGAAAAGATTGCGTACGTGTTGGACACGGTTCATTCTGAGCCAGCTCCTGATGCCGACGAGGGCGAGTTACTGGCTTATGCCAAGTGGTCTGAGGACTCATCCCTTGCCCAATGTTACATGTTGGCCTCTATGGCTCCCGAGCTACATAGGCAATTTGAAAAGACTGATTGTAGAAGTATACTTCTCAATCTACGCCAGCTCTTCGGGGAGCAGGGTAGGATTGAGAGGTATGACATCTCAAAAAGGCTTTTCAGGACACGGATGTCTGAGGGTTCATCAGTGCAGGCCCATGTACTGAAAATGATAGAGTGGATTGAAAGACTCAATGCATTGGGGTTCAAGTTGGATCTTGAACTATGCATTGATCTTATACTCCAGTCATTGCCCGATTCCTTTTCTTCCTTCATCATGAACTTTAACATGAACAGGATTGAAGCAACTCTCCCAGAGCTGCTCAATATGTTAAAGAGTGCTGAAGGAACCATGCAGAAAGATAAACCATCTTCGTCTGTAATGGTTATTGGCCGGGCCAACAAGAAAAGGAAGGCCTCTCAAATATCCACCACGAGTAACAAAGGGAAGGGAAAGAAAAAGGCCACGGGTAAGCAACTCGCCAAAGTTGACAAAGGGAAGGGCAAGAAGAATGAAAAGGAAGACAAATGTTTTCGATGCGGGGAAACTGGGCATTGGAAAAGGAATTGCAAGGCAATTCTAAATGAAGGTATTTTTGTCATAGACCTTAATTTATCATATATGGAATCCACATCATGGGTATTGGATACTGGATGTGCATCTCATATCTGCAATTCTGTGCAGGTGCTGGCAAATAGAAGGCGATTGGGCAAAAAGGAGATTGAACTGAGGATGGGCAATGGAGCTTTAGTTGCTGCCAAAGCTGTCGGGACTGCACACCTCAGTTTACCTTCAGGAGTCATTCTGGAGCTGAATGACTGTTATTATGTTCCTAATATTATTAAGAACATTATTTCAATCTCTGGCTTGTATAACAGTGGATACACATTGGCTTTTAATAGCACTGGGTGCTCTATAATGAATAATGGTTTGACTATAACCAATGGTTCATTAGTCAATGGTCTTTATGTATTAGATACACGTTCTAATGTTATGCAAATTTCCAATGCTGATGAAGTGAATTCTGCATATCTATGGCATTGCAGACTTGGTCATGTAGGTGAGAAAAGAGTATCTCACTTACACTCAAATGGGTATTTGAATTCGTTCGAATATAAGCCATTTGATATCTGTGAGTCGTGTCTCATGGGAAAAATGACCAAGGCTCCCTTTGGTGGACATGGTGAGAGGGCTGTTGACCTTCTCGAGCTCATACACTCGGATGTGTGTGGATCCATGTCCATAGAAGCAAAAGGAGGTTATCTCTATTTCATTTCTTTTATTGATGACTTCTCTAGATATGGCTATGTGTATTTAATGAGACATAAGTCACAAGCCTTTGAGAAGTTTAAGGAATACAAGAATGTAGTAGAGAAACAGACTGGCAAAAGTATTAAGGCTCTTCGATCGGATCGAGGAGGTGAATACTTAAGCCATGAATTCACTTCTTATCTTAAAGACCATGGAATAGTTTCTCAGTGGACACCACCGTATACACCACAGCACAATGGTGTATCCGAGAGGAGAAACAGGACCTTGTTAGACATGGTCCGATCCATGATGTCTATGTCAGGACTACCCTTGTCTCTCTGGGGCTATGCGTTAGAGACTGCGGCTTATTTATTGAATAGGATATCAAGTAAATCAGTTCCTTCTATTCCATATGAGATATGGAAGGGCAGGAAACTAAATTTTAATCACATTAAAATTTGGGGGTGTCCTGCTCATGTAAAGAAGAACGAGAGTGATAAGCTTGAGTCAAGAACCGATAAGTGTAGATTTGTGGGATATCCAAAAGAGACGTTTGGATATTATTTCTATCACCATTCTGAGCAAAGGGTCTTAGTGGCCAAGAGAGCTGTATTTCTGGAAAGAGAATATCTACTCCAGAAAAATAGTGGGAGCCATATAGAACTGGACGAGATCTAAGAACCACAACCCATAGACACAAACTCATTAGATGAGACTGTATCGGTTGATCCTATTCAAGGTGAAACACTGACACTACGGAGATCTGGTAGACTACCGAGAGAACCTGAGAGATATGTTGGACATGTCTCAGAGGGGTCCTCTAAGGTATGTATCGATGAGGATGATGATCCTCAGTCGTACCAGGAGGCGATCCGTAGTGTAGACTCCGAGAAATGGCAAGAGGCAATGGATTCAGAGATCCAGTCCATGTACACCAATAAAGTTTGGAACTTAGTTGATGTACCCGAAGAGAAGGTCCCTATCGGCTGCAAATAGATTTTCAAAAGGAAAATCGGTGCAGATGGACAGATTGACACATACAAGGCTAGACTAGTGGCGAAAGGATATCATCAAAGGCAAGGCATTGACTATGACGAGACATTTTCGCCGGTAGCCATGGTTAAGTCAATCAGAATCCTCCTTGCCATTGCTGCATACCTGGATTATGAAATCTGGCAAATGGATGTGAAGACAGCTTTTCTTAATAGAAATCTGTCAGAAGAGGTGTACATGGTACAGCCTGAAGGATTCACCTCCAAGCTACATCCTAATAAGGTATGCAAACTTTAAAGGTCCATTTATGGATTAAAGCAGACATCTAGAAGCTGGAACTTAAGATTTGATGAGGCTGTCAAATCTTTCAACTTCATTCGGAATGAAGATGAACCCTGTGTTTACAAGAAGGTCAGTGGGAACTCAGTGACCTTCTTGGTCCTTTATGTTGATGACATCTTACTCATTGGGAATGATGTAGGGATGTTGACAACAACTAAGTCTTGGTTGTCCAAGATTTTCTCCATGAAGGATTTGGGAGAAGCATCCTATGTGCTGGGCATAAGGATCTATCGAGATAGATCTAAAAGGATGCTAGGATTATCCCAATCCATGTACATAGATACCATCCTCAAAAGGTTTAGGATGGAAAATTCCAAAAGAGGTCTCATTCCCATGAGACATGGAATTTGCCTATCCAAGGGGATGAGTCCTAAAACTTCTGAGGAGGTGGCACACATGAATAAGGTACCCTATGTTTCGGCGATATGGTCAATCATGTATGCAATGCTATGTACACGGCCTGATGTTGCCAATGCTTTGAGCATTATCAGTAGATATCCGGCAAATCCAGGCGAAGAGCACTGGAAGGCAGTAAAGGGCATCCTTAAGTACCTGCGAAGGGCTAAGGATCTTTTTCTGCTTTATGGAGGAGAGGACTTACAGCTTAGAGCTTACACAGATTCTAGTTTCCAGTCAGATCCAGATGACTGCAAATCCATGTCTGGATTTGTATTCATATTGAATGGAGGGGCAGTCAGTTGGAGAAGCTCCAAGCAAGACACGACTGCAGACTCGACGACGGAGGCAGAATATATTGCTGCAGCAGAAGCTACTAAGGAAGCCGTCTGGATGAAGAAATTCATCTTGGAACTTGGCGTAGTTCCCGAGATAACAGCTCGCATCCCATTATTTTGTGATAATAATGGGGCCATCGCCCAGGCGAAGGAACCGAGATCTCACCAAAGGTCAAAGCATATTCTCAGGCGCTTTCACCTTATTCGGGAGATTGTTGATCGTGGAGATGTGATGGTAGAGCGTGTACCGTCAGAAGATAACATAGCAGATCCACTGACTAAGCCTTTGACACAGACTGTATTTGAGCGTCATCGGGATAAGATGGGCCTCAAAGTTGTGGGCAATTGGCTGTAGTTCAAGTGGGAGATTGTTAGTGTTGGTGTGCTACAGGCCAATTTCGGGTCGGGTAGGTCCAATAGTTGTACGATCTTGTTCATTATTAATAAAGTGGTGATTGAGCGTAAATATGTGATTGTGTTACTTTACGTTGTCCCTAGGATATGTGGTTGTAAAGTCAGCTCGAGATGGGATCTCGAACATGAGATTGACTTTACATGTACACATACCTTAAACTGTTCCTGGTTGGAGGGTAATCACTCGGGGACTTTGATTACCTATTAAACTAGTACACATGATGTGTCAGTGACCAGTCTCATGGTCATTGGTACGGGGCACCAACACATATGTGTAGGTGTATGTCCTTGGAGGATGTACACTGAACTGATCCGCTATTGGATCTTCAGATGGTTGATTATACCTAATGTCAACTGAAGATCCAACGGTCTCAGTAGCATCGTTGGTCCTTTGACCTGAGACATTGATCGGATCTTACACGAGGACTGGAATGGTTTAATTACTTAGCTAAGTGACTTTAACCATAAGTCATGAGTTGCCGAGTCATTAACTACTCCAGGATACGTGTGAAGATCATCAATGGTCAAGAGGGGATCGCTCACTGTCGGGTATATATCAGACAGTTAATGGGTCATGACATTGACGCTCCGTTAAATCCCTGGCCAGGGTCGTGTGAGTTCGTTTAGAACGGACGTCATACACTTTAAGGAGGTCATAGTCAAATGGCACGATCATGGGGTTTGACAGAAACCGTACACTCGATCGTACCAGACTCATAGAAGGAGCGAGGGATTATATCGATGCGGTAACTGTGGACTTACAGGTACCAGACATGTTGGTTTAAACCCGGGGTCATCTAGGATCACGCGGATTTGCTTGACCCAACGTGATCAAAGGTTCGGAATAAATTAAACTATTGTTCGGCTCTAGTAGAAGCGAAGAATACGTTTAATTTACTTCTAATTGGGAATTAGAAGTTAATGGACCTTAAACTAGAGTGACTATGGGCCTAGAGGATCACACACAATGGATTCTTGTGTGACGGATAATTATTATACAAGTGTATGTATTATTTCTATTTAATTCCTTTTGGAAAGGAGTGTAAACGGAGTTTAATACATATGTATAATATGAGAAATGACATATATACAGTTTTGGTCTTTTAGAACCCTTTTCTAATAAACCTAAACTCTATATATAGCCACATACGTGAGTTCATTCGAACTCTAGCTTCCTTCCTTCCCTTAAGCTAACAAGCATTAAGCTTAAGGGAGAGGATTAACCTCCCCCTTTCTCCCCCTTGCTCTCTCTCTCTCTCCTGAAGGTGATTGAGCTGGGGAAGGTCGTGCCGGGGAGGTACCGTCGCTGCGCAAGGATCCGTGTGGATCATCTCTAGAGGCCGTACAGCTGTGCGGCTCGGTTTTTCTGCATCGGGCTTAGCGGACAGCGTCGTTCCACGCAAGGTGAAACATGCAACCCGTAATTAGGGTATTAGAAACACCGATTAGAGCACAGATTAAGCTTTCCACAACACCGGGATCGGGCAAATGAATTTTTGTTATCCGCTGCGTAGCCCGTAGGTGCTGTACGAAACCTTACAGGCAGGAGTGGTATCGTTGTGATCGGCACGTTCCGAGAATCCCGAAAATATAATTTTCTATTTTTCAGTATTTTCTGGAATTTTTGGAATTTCTATAAATACCTCTCTTTTTCTCTCTCTCCCCACCTTCTTCTTCTTCTTTCCCCCCACCGTGAGCACCGCCCCCTCTTCCTCTCTCTCTCCCGTTCGACCGCAGCGGCGTCCCCTCCGGCTGCAGACGGCGTGGGGCGACGGCGTGATGACGTGGGCGACGGCGAGGCGATCGTGGCGGCGTAAAGCTTGTGGGGAACCGTGAAGGGATGAGGGTTTTTCAAAGCGTTCTTTGCGATCTCGGCAACGATTCGGCAGAGCTTTCGCTCCATTGAGGTAGAGTGACGTTCCCTAGCTCCCCGCCGTTCATTTCCGTGATTCGTAGGCTGAGGGGAGGCTGAGAGGGGTGTGTTTGAGCAGGTTTGGGATTTTCCATGATTTGGGGAGAGCTCGCCCGATCTATGAATTTAGCCCGCGATTTCGTGTTTTGGTAGCCTAGTATCATGCTAGGGGTCCCCAGGGGTCTTCCCCTTTGATTTCCCCCTCTCCGGTGGAGGCATGGGGGCATGGTTAGATTTTTGGGTATTTTCACGTCGTTCTGACCTCGGGCGGGTGTGACGATCCTTCCAGTGACCGTCACATCATGTAAAGCGCCTAGGTGGGTGCGTTACAGCCCTGTGATGCCAATTGGGGGTCTGTGGGCTGTGACGGCCCCTCGATAGACCGCCACAGGCATGTGACGCGCTTGGGTTGGGCCGTCAAAGGCGTCCCGACCGTTGGTATGACCGTTGATTTCTGACCGTTGGGGCACATGCGTGTGACGCGCCAGGCTTGGTGCGTTACATGCTTGTGACACCCCAGTGTGGGTGCGTCAGAGCTGACGAACCCCACATCATATAACACTCCAGCGTTGGACCATTACATGCTGTGACGCACCGAGTGGCACGCGTCACAGCTGGTTCTCACTGTCTTGTGACGCACCAGGGTAGGCGCGTCACAGACTGTAACGCACCAGGGCAGGTGCGTTACACGTTGTTTTCCACTTGGAGTGTGACGCGCCTGCGTTGGGCCGTCAGGTGGCTGTGACGGTCCAACCTAGACCGTCAGAGCCTGTGACGCGTCTAGGGTAGACCGTCAGGCTTTAGACTGCACCGGGAGGTTCGCAGTCCCATTTTCTTGTCCGACCGTGGTCGCCGTGCGACGGTGCCAGTAAGTGGGGCGGTCCCCGTACGTCGTCGGATGCGGATGTGTTTTTCCGTTGACTTGAGAGTCTACTCCTTCAGTGACCCTCCACTAGTCGTAGCCCACCAGTACGCGGTGCTGGTCTCACCAGGGAGTGGTGTACGGGCCGACCCTTAGAGACGGTTTGTGGACCGGTTACCATCGGGCCCCACGTCTACTAGCCAGAGTCTGACTGAGGGGAAAACCGGTCAGAGGACCAGACCAGGGACGCACGGTCTGTGTGTGCACACGTGGTTGGGGGCGGTTGGACCCATGCTGACGAGCGTGACCCCAGCTAGTTACTTGTTCGTGGTACTTATTGTTGTGTCCCTGTGGTTTTGATGATGGTTTTGATGATTGATGTGGTTTTGATGATGGTTTTGTTGATTGATTGTTGGTGTGAGTTAATCAAATGTTCAGTCATCCTGCTGCTCAATTTAGAGTCATATTTGATGATCAGTCATGCTACATGTTAAACTGATGCATAAAGCATTCATTGCTGTGGTTTTAATGACTTATCTGGTTTTGATGATTGGTGTTTGATGTGAGTCACTGTGAGTCATCCTGTTGAAATGTTCATTCATGCTACATGTTAAACTGATGCATAAAGCATTCATTGCTGTGGTTTTAATGACTTATCTGGTTTTGATGATTGGTGTTTGATGTGAGTCACTGTGAGTCATCCTGTTGAAATGTTCATTCAGGCTTTCATATGCTCAGTCAGTTTATTTGTTTACACTGTGAATCATTGTAATTGAAGTTTCAGACTATTATCTGCTGCATAAAGCTTTCATATGCATTTACAGAGTCTATACATTGATTGGCAGTAAGTTTGCACATTGAGCGTCTCATGGAAGTCCATACAGTGCATTGCCTTGGCTAAGTGTATATACTGTCAGTCTCATTTTGAGTCAAAGTCCATACATTGGATTGTTACTCACATCGCCTTCAGGCCTCCAAGTCTGTACACTGGCCTTCTTTCATGATATACTACACGTCTACTCATTCAACACTGGTCTTCCAAGTTCTGTACAGCGTGAAGTTTTACCTCGTGTTGTGTTTACGTCTTCGTGTTGATCTGACTTCGTGTCGTTTTCTCTCTTGTGTCTCGTTTCCCAGTGAACCCCGTGTCGTTTCACTTCGTGCTATTTTTTCTCTTTAACTTCGTGTCACTTACTGTTGTTCCTCGTGTCGTTTCTTTCTGGTCCCACTGCTTCATCACGTGTCGTGATAGCCGTGGCATCTTCTGTCTTCGTGTTCTTTTCACTTCGTGCAGTCTTCTCCTAGTGTTGTCCTAACTTCGAGTCGTTTCTCTGTCTTTTATCTTCGTGTTGGTTACTGTTGTTTCTGTGACTTCGTGTCATGTTTCCACACTTCGTGTCGTTCATGTTTCGTAACCACACTTCGTGTTGGTTACTGTCGCTCTTATGACTTTGTGTCGTGTCTCCCAGACCTCGTGTCATGTTTTACTTCATGTCATTTTCCTTTTCAGGTCTTCGTGTCGTGTTTTCCACACCGCGTGTCATTGTCGCTTTAGTAACCTCACCTCGTGTCGGTTACTGTTGTCTCCATGTCTTCGTGTCGTTTTTGTTCCACTGCGTGCAGAACATTGCAGCACCTCGTGTTGCTTTCTGTGTGCCACCTCGTGTCGTTTCACAGTGAACCTCGTGTCGTTTCTGTGTAAACCTCGTGTCACTTCTCTCTGTCCTCTAGTTGAATCTCGTGTCATTTTTTATGTCTACGTGTTCAACTCCGTGTCAACTTCTGTGTTCGTCTTCGTGTTGTTTTCAACTCGTGACGGTTTTTGTCATTTCACTTCGTGTCGTTTCCTTATTCTATCTTCGTGTTGTCTCCGTGTTGTTGCCGTTTGTTAGCTCGTGTTGTTTAGTTCTAACCTCGTCTAGGTTTCTTCTAAAACGCTGTTCTTTTGATAAGTCTATACAGAGTTGTTCTTTAAACTGATGACTTATCCGATACTCTGTTTTACAGGTGCTTTGATCGTGAAGCTTAAGGAGGGCACGTGATCCGAGGCTGGAATGAAGCCTGCTGAGAGACTGCCACGTGGACCGAATTCTTAGGGCTGGAAATGTGGAGGTCACACGTCGTGGCTGATGATGATGCTGCTGCTATATATATGAGACCTTCGTCCACAGATGAAGGTGATCGAGTTGGCGTGAAGAAAAGCTCATACAGAGAGCCACGATCCAGATAGAAAAAGAAAAGAGAAAGAAGAAGAGCAGAAGGAGAAGAAGAGAGGTAGAGAGCTCGAGAAGAGTGTGAAGAGAAGAAGAAGCAGAGAGTGAGAGAAGAGCAGAAGAAAGAGAAAGAAAGATAGAGAGTGAGCAAGAGAGCTCGTGGAGAAGAAGGAAGATCTTACCTGAAGATCCGTCTACTGGACCGTGGATCAAATCCAGGCCAGTCAGCTCCGTTGAGAGCCACATTGTGCACTTCATCTTTCAGCTTTCTGTTTTGCTGAAGTCATTTTCGTTTATTGTTTTTCCTTTGTTTTCTGGTTTGCTGTGTTTCCGATACTCTGTAGAGAGGTCGGGGTTCCTCCTGTTAGTTCAGGAGAAGGGAGATTGATACCTCCGGTTGCAAGCAGCAGGTGGGCTGCTTGTGGGTTCCCTCCGGGTTGGAGGAAGGGAGATTTATCTCCGGTTGTGCTTCCCTCTGGGGTTCAGAGGAAGAGAGACTTGGGTCTCTAGGTTTCCCTCCGGGTTGGAGGAAGGGAGACTTGTCTCCGGTTCTGGGCTTGTGGATTCAAGTCCAGGGGTTCCCTCCAGGTCTGGAGGAAGAGAGACCGTGTGTCTCTGGTTTGCTAGTGACTGGTGTCACTAGTGGTTCCCTCCGGTTGGGAGGAAGAGGGGAGGCTGTTCCCCTGGTCAAGCTGTTTGGCAGCATTTGTTGCAGACTGAGTCTGCTGTTTCTAGCGTGAGCTAGTGGAAGCCACACTCGGTTTGAGTGTGGGGTGGATGTAGGTCTGGAGGACCGAACCACCTAAAAAATCCTCTGTGCAGTGGTCTGATTTCTCTATATGTTTTGCTTCCGCTAGATGTTTGCATAGGGGCGCTCCAAGTGGTTGATCAGATCTTGTTCTGAGTGTTTAATCCGTTGAGTGAGCGAAAGTTTATTTGAGTGGAAGAATGGTGCTACTGCTAATTAGTCTTTCAGATTTGATACATCTGTCTAGTTAGCACTCTAGATAGTTAGTGAGCATCATAACCTTTTAATTGGGTAAAGGTTTTTAAAGGGTTATATTCATTCACCCCCCCCTCTGAATACTGCACCGATCCCATCAATTGGTATCAGAGCAGGTATCTGCTTCAAGGTCCAGCGACCTGCAGATCGATCTTGCAATCTTAGGTGCTTATTTGTTTTTAGTGCATCAATATTCTTGTTGCGTTAATCTGTGTGTTCTCATGGCCCATCCACCAATCTTCAGTGGTACGCATTTTGATGCATGGTTCGCTAGTTTGAAGAATTGTGTTAAATCTGTGAATCCAGACCTCTGGAAAGTAATTTCACATGGTCCTCATGAACTACCAAAGAAAAAGTCCAAATGGACTGACAGTCACAAATCCATGCACGAAGAAAATCAGATAGCAATAAATCTAATGAAGGCAGCTACTGATAGAGCTTTTCATTCATGTTTCTTTGACTGCAGTTCTGCTAAAGATATTTTGGATACACTGAAGCGAACTCAGGAGATAAATGTGGACAGCTGCATGATGGCCAACAGAAGAAATCAAAGTGCCAGCGATCAAGGCAGCAATCAAACTGAAGGAGATGATGATGATGAGGTAAATCTCTTCGAGAACTTCTCTCTAGAAGATTGAGGGAATGCATATGCTGAATTATTTGAATCTCATGAACTGTTAAGAAAACAGTATAAAAAATTGAAGAAGGGTACTGGTTTAGATAGTTCAAGCTCTCCTTGTAGAAATTGTGTTGAATTGAAAAATATTCATGATGCATGTATGTCTGATTTTCAAATAGTGAAGAAACAAGTTTCGTTATTGAAAATTGAAAATCAAGATCATATAA
Organism: Amorphophallus konjac; assembly: GCA_022559845.1. Lineage (NCBI taxonomy): Eukaryota > Viridiplantae > Streptophyta > Magnoliopsida > Alismatales > Araceae > Amorphophallus > Amorphophallus konjac. The sequence continues at coordinate 97,896,215 of CM040123.1, forward strand.
ATGTCATATCTGAACTAAAATAAAAATTCAACTCAGATAACGATAATCAGACTTTTGGTAACTATCATGACCAGTATGAAAAACTGCTGAAAAACTTTGAAAGTATAAACGCAGATTTAAGCAAGCTGAGATCTGAAAATGACTCCCTGAGAACATCTGCTAATAAAAATGATAACAAGTTTGAGAAACTTGAGCAGGAGAAAAACTTGCTTGCTGAAAAACTTGAAGCCATCAAATCTGTGAATGTGGAATTACAGAAAAACATTGAAGAGAAGGAAAAAGATTTGAAGGATTTCAAGGTTGGAAGAAAACTTGAAATTAGCTCAGAAGATCAGACCTTGATAAATGAGTTAATTCAGAATGACAAGCTTAAGGAAGAAAATGAAAAATTAAAAATGCTGAATTCCACTATGTCTGAAAGACTTCTTACTTTGGAAAGAGGGAAAACTATTTGCAACAAAGATTCTAATAAACTGAGCAATCTGGAACAGGAAATTGAAAAATACAAAACTGCTAACAATGTGTTAACTGAATGTGTGAATTGCAGTGAACAAGAGATTGCCAGTTATGAGCTACATATTTCCTCTTTGGAAGATGAAATTCAGGATTTGAAAGTTTCTTTGTCTAAATTTGTTGATGGGCAGAAAAACATAGACCAGCTACTAGGTATAAAAATCAACTCTAGGAAGGAAAGGCTGGGCTACAATAAGATAAACAAGAAGGAACTTCAGAACAAAGTTATGACATCTTTTGTAAGTAGTTCAGATGTAGCCACCACCTCCAAAGACAAACAGCCCAGTGCTCAGAAAATATTGGGAGCAAAGGATAACTTTAAAAAGGAAGGACTGGGTTACAGTCCATTCATGAGGAAGGTTGATGGAGGCAAACTGAAAACTGTTTTCATAAAATCCTCTGAACAGGAAAAGCCTTCTACTTCATCTCCAATTCAGTACAAGGCTAAGAAATCAGGAAAACAGGATAAAAATCAGAAAAGGACTGTAAATCAGGAAACAAATGAAAAGGCTTCATCAGTGCATGCTGATCACAGTTCTCACACACACTTTCATGCATCTAAAAAGAAGATCATCTGTCATTACTGTCATAAAGTTGGACATCTGATGCATGAGTGTAAGTTGATGGAGAAGGATGATAAGAATGCTAGGAGATCCCATGATAAAAATCCTTCACCTCAGAAAAGGAGTGTCACATGCTCTAATTGTGGAAAGTTAGGACACTCTATTACTCATTGCTGGTTTGCTAGTGGTAAGAAAACCTCTTATTCATATCATGCTAAATTCCCTACAAACCAACATGTTTTTAATAAAAACAAATCTGTGTCAATGAACCAGCATATCATCTGTTTTAACTGCAACAAAATTGGTCAGAAGGCCTCTGAATGCTGGTCAGGCTCTTTTAAAAGAAATTCTATTTCATGCTTTGAATGTGGAAAGCATGGCCACAGAGCCATTAATTGTTGGTATGCTCAGGATAGACAATTCAATTCTAAAACTGTTAAATTCCCTACAAATGGAAATGTTTTTGGAAGAAATATTTTTAGAGGCAAGCACAATGAGTGCTTCAATTGTGGGAAGTATGGCCACACAGTCAAAGACTGTTGGCATGCTCAAGGGAAAAATTTCATTTCTGGAAATTTTAAATTCCCTTCAAGTACTAATGCTCTCAGAAAGAACAAAGTTGTTTTCAAAAAGAAAAACTTTGAATGTGTTGTTTATGGAAAGCAGTTTGGTCATGCGAATAACAGAAATTTCCATGCTTATGCACATAGAATTCATGCTAATAAGAATGTGCATAAATCAGATCTGAAAACTACTCCTGGAAATGTGCTGAGAAAACCTGCTAGAAATAATAATGTCATGTCAGGACCCAAGACTTCTTGGGTACCTATTTGTGCAAAATAAACTTTGTTTTGCAGGTGTGCCTTGGGACTGGAATAAAAGGGGTAATGATCCAAGGCACTCAAGAATGAAAACCCGACTCTCACACTGTTCAGGTAATCTCTCTGCATGTCCCATTTTGAAACTTATTGCATATCTGGTTTGATGTATTCTTGCATATCCTGCTCTTACTTTCATCTAGTGCATGCATGCTAAATCTGTTCTTGTATATTCATTCATCATCTGCCAGTTGCATTATTTTCTGATCATGCACCTGCTGAGTGTTCTGTGCAAATTTGAGTTTAAAGGGGTTGTCTGTACCTGATGCATACATAGGCTCATTGCAATTGTTTGATAACTGTTGAAATGCATAAACTCTGAAAACAAATTGCATTCTGAACAATCTGAACTGCTTATGTATGTGGCTTGAAACTTGTGTGTTGCAATAGCTCACTGAGCATTCTGAATTACATATAGGACTGCATGTTGAATTATCATGCATGACCTCAATGGTATATAAATGGTAAGGTACCTAAAGGCAGGGAAGTTTGTCTGGAGGTTCTTACTATGTGTGAGGTGGTCTTTTAGACCAAGTGCTCCGCCTAGTACCATGGGTCACTTTGCTGATAGGACAGTCTGATTGTACACAAGTCACGATATCATTTGGTATCATATGTTCAGTTTTCAGTGCAAGCATTGCATGTTTTCAGGGGGAGTAAGTTGCATATTCCTGCATAGCATTCAATGATTGAGTCTTTGCATGTCCCTGCATACATATAGTACATTGCATCTCCTTATATTGAAAATGCCAAAAAGAGAGTTTGGATGCATATTGTAAGGGGGAGTCAATGCATTGCATATAGGTTGTCAAATGCATACATTTGTCAGAATTCATTGCATATCCCTTCTTATCACTTTTGTTGACAAACCTTGATCATATTCGGAAAACACTAAGCTTCAAAATCTCTCCTAACAATTGGTATCATTTGGCTTCAGAATTCTATCAGTCTTTCATGAAGATTTCAATGGGCTATCTCGATCATAAATCTGAAAACTCTTGAACTAGGAATCTTCTATTATACATTCTTATGAATGACTGAAATAACTCATGTGGTTTAAGCTTAATGTATTCATGGAGTCTAACTTCAAAATCTCTCAACATATCTGAATCATGTTTAATAAACCTTAACCATCTGTTTCATGCTGTATCTTGAAAACTTCTGAAATCTGCATTTTTGAATACATGACTTCAACTGGTTGAGTACATGAAACTATTATTGATTTGAAGCGAATGAATTTTTCTGAAATGTCTAAAGGGTTATTTTGTCAGAGCAATGACACTGGTCACTGAGAAACACAAGTCCAAAGGACTGTGTCATGAGGTGCCTTAGTTAACTCTGTAAAAAATTCATTGAAAATCAGGTAGAGCAATGGCATGCACACTGAGAAATACAATTCACTCATTAAAAATTGAGTTGTAGTGTGTCATGATGTGTAAATGCTAACTCTGTTTACATAAGGCATGACAGTTAGTCACACTAAGGGCTTAGGGATATTGGCCTCTGATCAAGGTATATCCTCTAGTTACAAGGTGTGTACTGAACTAGAGTGCACGTAAAATTTGTAGCAAGGAAAATTATTGAATAAATTGGAATATCTGAATATTGATGCCAAAATCAAATTGCTACAACCCTAGACAAAATCATATGACTTCATAATTGCTTGATTTCAATACTAGTACATGTAATTCTGAAAGAAGTCAATAGATTTGATTGTGTAAGACAAAGGGAGGATAATCAAGATAAATATGAGGGCTTGGTTCATTTTTATTAAACCATGGTTTTAGATATCATTACAGAATTTTATTGATAAACTCTGCATACATCACGTTTGAACCATGATGTTCAATAAATGTCATTCATAAGCCCTTATGATAGAAGACTTTGAAAACTTATGCTTTAGATTTATGAGATTGATATCTCCTTGAAGATCTGGCAGAATTTCTTATGTTTGGAACATCCTTGAAAAATCTGTTAATTGAAACTCTTCTGATCATGGTATTGACTCATTGACCTGAACCTCTCCTTGTTTGCCCCTATGGTATCCTTCTCTTTCATCTCATAAGATTCCACTTATTGAAGGGGAGATTCCAAGTCTTGCATCAATTTCATATCAATTGGCATCTATTCAGGGGGAGCATTCCTTGTCACACTGAATCATGTTCATATCATTTGTGACCTTGCATTCACATACTTAGGGGGAGTATTGCATTCCTTGTTGCATCTACATTTTTGCATTTAACCCTTCCCATGGTTTATTTTGTTTATATCAAAGGGGGAGATATTGTTTGCCAAAAAGGGAGAATCATGTTCTTGAAAGGAGGAGAAATTGACTGAACTCTTATACATGCTATAATTTCTCAAATTATTTTTCTTTTTGATGAAGTCAAAGGGGGAGAATAATTTGAGTCTTCAGAATGCCTCACATCATCAGAATGACTCAATGTATTGAAAGTGTTGCCATCATCAAAAAGGGGGAGATTGTTGTGTCCCTGTGGTTTTGATGATGGTTTTGATGATTGATGTGGTTTTGATGATGGTTTTGTTGATTGATTGTTGGTGTGAGTTAATCAAATGTTCAGTCATCCTGCTGCTCAATTTAGAGTCATATTTGATGATCAGTCATGCTACATGTTAAACTGATGCATAAAGCATTCATTGCTGTGGTTTTAATGACTTATCTGGTTTTGATGATTGGTGTTTGATGTGAGTCACTGTGAGTCACCCTGTTGAAATGTTCATTCATGCTACATGTTAAACTGATGCATAAAGCATTCATTGCTGTGGTTTTAATGACTTATCTGGTTTTGATGATTGGTGTTTGATGTGAGTCACTGTGAGTCATCCTGTTGAAATGTTCATTCAGGCTTTCATATGCTCAGTCAGTTTATTTGTTTACACTGTGAATCATTGTAATTGAAGTTTCAGACTATTATCTGCTGCATAAAGCTTTCATATGCATTTACAGAGTCTATACATTGATTGGCAGTAAGTCTGCACATTGAGCGTCTCATGGAAGTCCATACAGTGCATTGCCTTGGCTAAGTGTATATACTGTCAGTCTCATTTTGAGTCAAAGTCCATACATTGGATTGTTACTCACATCGCCTTCAGGCCTCCAAGTCTGTACACTGGCCTTCTTTCATGATATACTACACGTCTACTCATTCAACACTGGTCTTCCAAGTTCTGTACAGCGTGAAGTTTTACCTCGTGTTGTGTTTACGTCTTCGTGTTGATCTGACTTCGTGTCGTTTTCTCTCTTGTGTCTCGTTTCCCAGTGAACCCCGTGTCGTTTCACTTCGTGCTATTTTTTCTCTTTAACTTCGTGTCACTTACTGTTGTTCCTCGTGTCGTTTCTTTCTGGTCCCACTGCTTCATCACGTGTCGTGATAGCCGTGGCATCTTCTGTCTTCGTGTTCTTTTCACTTCGTGCAGTCTTCTCCTAGTGTTGTCCTAACTTCGAGTCGTTTCTCTGTCTTTTATCTTCGTGTTGGTTACTGTTGTTTCTGTGACTTCGTGTCATGTTTCCACACTTCGTGTCGTTCATGTTTCGTAACCACACTTCGTGTTGGTTACTGTCGCTCTTATGACTTTGTGTCGTGTCTCCCAGACCTCGTGTCATGTTTTACTTCATGTCATTTTCCTTTTCAGGTCTTCGTGTCGTGTTTTCCACACCGCGTGTCGTTGTCGCTTTAGTAACCTCACCTCGTGTCGGTTACTGTTGTCTCCATGTCTTCGTGTCATTTTTGTTCCACTGCGTGCAGAACATTGCAGCACCTCGTGTTGCTTTCTGTGTGCCACCTCGTGTCGTTTCACAGTGAACCTCGTGTCGTTTCTGTGTAAACCTCGTGTCACTTCTCTCTGTCCTCTAGTTGAATCTCGTGTCATTTTTTATGTCTACGTGTTCAACTCCGTGTCAACTTCTGTGTTCGTCTTCGTGTTGTTTTCAACTCGTGACGGTTTTTGTCATTTCACTTCGTGTCGTTTCCTTATTCTATCTTCGTGTTGTCTCCGTGTTGTTGCCGTTTGTTAGCTCGTGTTGTTTAGTTCTAACCTCGTCCAGGTTTCTTCTAAAACGCTATTCTTTTGATAAGTCTATACAGAGTTGTTCTTTAAACTGATGACTTATCCGATACTCTGTTTTACAGGTGCTTTGATCGTGAAGCTTAAGGAGGGCACGTGATCCGAGGCTGGAATGAAGCCTGCTGAGAGACTGCCACGTGGACCGAATTCTTAGGGCTGGAAATGTGGAGGTCACACGTCGTGGCTGATGATGATGCTGCTGCTATATATATGAGACCTTCGTCCACAGATGAAGGTGATCGAGTTGGCGTGAAGAAAAGCTCATACAGAGAGCCACGATCCAGATAGAAAAAGAAAAGAGAAAGAAGAAGAGCAGAAGGAGAAGAAGAGAGGTAGAGAGCTCGAGAAGAGTGTGAAGAGAAGAAGAAGCAGAGAGTGAGAGAAGAGCAGAAGAAAGAGAAAGAAAGATAGAGAGTGAGCAAGAGAGCTCGTGGAGAAGAAGGAAGATCTTACCTGAAGATCCGTCTACTGGACCGTGGATCAAATCCAGGCCAGTCAGCTCCGTTGAGAGTCACATTGTGCACTTCATCTTTCAGCTTTCTGTTTTGCTGAAGTCATTTTCGTTTATTGTTTTTCCTTTGTTTTCTGGTTTGCTGTGTTTCCGATACTCTGTAGAGAGGTCGGGGTTCCTCCTGTTAGTTCAGGAGAAGGGAGATTGATACCTCCGGTTGCAAGCAGCAGGTGGGCTGCTTGTGGGTTCCCTCCGGGTTGGAGGAAGGGAGATTTATCTCCGGTTGTGCTTCCCTCTGGGGTTCAGAGGAAGAGAGACTTGGGTCTCTAGGTTTCCCTCCGGGTTGGAGGAAGGGAGACTTGTCTCCGGTTCTGGGCTTGTGGATTCAAGTCCAGGGGTTCCCTCCAGGTCTGGAGGAAGAGAGACCGTGTGTCTCTGGTTTGCTAGTGACTGGTGTCACTAGTGGTTCCCTCCGGTTGGGAGGAAGAGGGGAGGCTGTTCCCCTGGTCAAGCTGTTTGGCAGCGTTTGTTGCAGACTGAGTCTGCTGTTTCTAGCGTGAGCTAGTGGAAGCCACACTCGGTTTGAGTGTGGGGTGGATGTAGGTCTGGAGGACCGAACCACCTAAAAAATCCTCTGTGCAGTGGTCTGATTTCTCTATATGTTTTGCTTCCGCTAGATGTTTGCATAGGGGCGCTCCAAGTGGTTGATCAGATCTTGTTCTGAGTGTTTAATCCGTTGAGTGAGCGAAAGTTTATTTGAGTGGAAGAATGGTGCTACTGCTAATTAGTCTTTCAGATTTGATACATCTGTCTAGTTAGCACTCTAGATAGTTAGTGAGCATCATAACCTTTTAATTGGGTAAAGGTTTTTAAAAGGGTTATATTCATTCACCCCCCCTCTGAATACTGCACCGATCCCATCACTTGTTCGGTGTCTGTGCCTTTGGTAGGCGCTACCACGTCAGGCAGTTCACCTGTGATGCGGTGTAAGACGTCAGGGGACGCTACCGGCTGTGCTTCTAGTGGGAGGTACTCCTGTCGAGTCGGGAGTGTCAGGCTGTCAGTCATTGCGACTTCGACCTTCGAGTTTTGTCGTGTCAGCCGTGTGTTCCGGTTGTTTCGCCGTGGCACGTGTGTCGGTTTTCATGTCGTGAGACATGTGATTTGTAGATGGCAGGGTTTCCTTTTCGAGGTATTCGCTTACTGCTAGCGTAGCGGTTTCTCCGTTTGCGAGGTAGGGTTCGGGTGATCCCTACTGAGTCTGTTCCGAGACTCATTCTGTAACGACCCGAGAATCCGATTACCGGGAAGGCCCGATAACCCGAGACTCGCACTGCCGCCCACGAGCCGGGAGGGCTCGGAAGGGCTAAAAGGAGTGTGGAGGCACAAAGAAATAGGAAATAAAGCAGGACAACCAACAACAACAAGCTGAAAGAAGGAACAACTACAGCTACAACAGAGTCCAGTCCAACAGAAAGTACAGTCTAAAGCAGTAAAACGTACCACATGCCAAGTGAACACTCGGCCCGGCAAGCTGGCAACTGAGAACCTCCGCTCCGCACCCTCGAACCACGAGGAAGAACTGCTGCACCTGAAAAGCAGGGAATGAGTCTCCAAAACAGAGACTCAGCAGGGATCCCGCGGAACCCCAACCGGAAACAACGGCGGTAGCGGAAAGGAAGCTACAACTACAGCAGGAACAGCAAACCGGTGGCCGGTCAAAACTCGGCACTACAGCTACTCCTACTGCCAGAAGGCAGACCTCGATCACGCAGTCGAAGCTACCAAACCACGCTAGTACCACCTACCGAAGTAAGAACACACGGCAATCACGCCGTAAAGGCCTGTCCCTCGGACAGAGCCGACCTGGACACGCTGTCCAAGGTGCAACCCCGACCATCCGATCGCGGGTACCGCACAACAAGACGCAACCTCGGTAAACCACTAGCACAAGTCTCACGGTGCAAAAACCGACACACGTACCACGGTGAGACGACCGTGCTCAACGGTCAACACGACCGAAAACCCGACGGTCAAAGACACAGAGATTGACAGTCTGTCACTCCGTACTCGACAGGAGTACCACCCACTAGAAGCACAGCCGGTAGCGTCCCCTGACGTCTTACACCGCACCGCGGGTGAACCGCCTGACGTGGTAGGTCCTACCCGAGGCGCGAACACCGTACAAGTAACCACAACAAGTGACTAGCTGGGGTCACGCCCGTCGACGTGCGTCCACAGTCCCCAACCACGTGTGCACACACAGACCACGCGTCCTAGGTCTGGCCCTCTGACTGGTTTTCCCCCGCAGCCGGACTCTGGCTACGACGAGGGGCCCGACGGAAACCAGTCTAACCGTCCTCAGGGTAAGCCCGTACACCACTCCCTGGTGCGACCAGCACACGCGTACTGGTAGGCTACGACTAGTGGAGGGTCACTGAAGGAGTAGACTCTCAACTCAACGGAAAACAACGTCTGAATCCGACGACGTACGGGGACCACCCCACGTACCGGCCCCGTCGTACGGTGACCACAGTCGGAGAAGAAACGGGACTCACAGTCCACGGCCACGCACGCACCGTGCGCGAGAGTCGAGAAAACTCGAGTGACGCTAAGTCACTAGACTCTGGACAGTCCTCTAGACGCACTAAACCCAACGGTCCTTGAGTCGCAGGACTCGGGGTCAAGACCGTTGTACGCAACAGCACAAGGCCGTCAATCTATTCCAATCTCTAGGTCTAAAACCACGGTAGCACAAGTACCGAGACAACACACGAGTCGCCAAGACCACTCCCTCGGGAAGGGAACGCAAGGGACTAAGGCCACTCACACGGGCCACACGGAAAACACAGAAGCACGATTCCCAAGGCAGCACACAAGCCGCCACGATGATTTCCCATCTTGAAGCAAGCGGGAAACCTCCAGCCTCAGGCCGGACAACTGGACTCACAGTCCAAGGCCAAACACATGGCCCACACGGGAATCGCCTTCCAAAGGAACCCACGATATGCGGGGGAGACCCCACCGCACACACACCGACACACGGTGACTCGATCAAGCGTAACACAAGAGCCCGGAACACGTGGGGTCAATCGGACCCACCACACCTACGGGCACGCTAATCGAGGTAACACGGTCCCTCCTGACACCCCAAAAAAAATACAGACACAGAACCCATGGGGTGTCCGGGATACTCACAAGGCCGGAGGTCGACCACTGGGTCCCAACCGGGTCGACCGGAGACCAACACAATGCGAACGGACGCTAAGAGGTCACCCGGACCCTTAAGCGCACGGGCACGTAAAATGAGGTAAGCAGAACCTCTAGACACCCCAAAACACGGTCACGAAACTCCACTGGGTGTCCAAGGCACACACGGCCCACGAGGAGCACGATCAGCCGCAGACCGCCCGCCCCGGGCAGCCCGGCTGGTCCCTCCAAGAACGCGCTGTAGGTCCATAGCGCGTTCAAGCAGAACGCGCTATGCACCTATAGCGCGACACGACAGATCGCGCTATAGCCCTATAGCGCGACTGCACAGATCGCGCTAGGATCACCTAGCGCGACAAGGCAGAACGCGCTAGGACCCCATAGCGCGACAAGAACCGCCTTACTGTTCATCTTCTCCGATGAACGCGCCCTATCGGGGCAGCGCGACATTCAAGAACGCGCTACTGGAGTATAGCGCGTTCTCAGTCCGCACCCGAAAACGGTGGAAACCGCGGGAAAAGCCATGCCACGCCCCGTTCACCCCCAGGTGAAGGGGAAACAAAAGGGGAAACCTTCCCCAAGCCCCTAGGCATGCATCTAAACCCCTGGATCGCCCAAAAATACCATAAAACGGGAGATCCGGCTCACACCCCAAAACTATGCATTTTGCCCAAAACGCCCCGTTTAGCCCGCTCGGCTCACCACTGCCTACGAAACTCGCGGGAAAGGAAGTACACGGGCTGAGGGTCCATCACCCTACCTCCACCGAAGGTTTCGCGCACCGTGGACGCCGATCCACGAAGAAAACGCCGTTGAAGCCTCGCCGTTCCACGAACTCACGGCCGAGCTTCACCGCGCCCTCCTCCGCCTCGATCCTCGCCTGTCCTCGCCCGCATCCTCGCCCGCGCCACCTCCACCTCGCCCCCGCCTCGCTCCGTCGGCCGCCGGAGAAGGGAGGGGAGAAAGAGAGCGTGAGAGAAGAGAGAGGGAGGGAAGAGAGAAATGAGAGGGGGAGAGAGAAAAGGGTTACACTACAAGAAAAACCGCGAGTAGCGACCGACCTCTCGGTCGCTATTCGGTCGCAGATCGGTCGCAAAGATCATGTAGCGACCGAACAGACACCTATTAGCGACCGAACATGTCGGTCGCTATATAATAGTCGCTAAATGGCGACCGATATAAATCGGTCGCAGAATAGGTCGCCGTTAGCGACCGATAATTATCGGTCGCAATATCAGTCGCGGATAGCGACCGATATAAATCGGTCGCATTATCCGTCGCTAATATATACAGTCGCTATTCGGTCGCTATTCGGTCGCTAATTTTAATACTTTAATAAAATAAATAATGAAGACAGTCGCTATTCGGTCGCTATTCGGTCGCTAATTTTGCAGTATTTTTTTTTATAAATTTATATAATCGACTATAAATCACCTGATAAATAACAATTTAATAAAATAAATAACCTGATAAATAACAATTTCATAAAAATATATAAATCAACTACACAAATCACAATCTCCACGAACTTCAAATTCATCACATACAAACACACAAATTAATCATACATCCATAATAAAATGACAACATGCAAATAACTAAAATGAAATCACAAATCCTCCGCATATGTGTCATCCTGGTCGTCGTCTCGTCTAACATCTCGCGACGGATGATCCTGTATATCATTTAAAAAAATTAAAATCAAATCCTTAATAAAGAAATCAATTTTTCTTGAAAATTAAAAGCAAGATGTTTTTCATTTAAGTGAAATTGACGAATGACAATTTTAAACGTTTTGCTCAAATCGGTAGTCCAATTTGGACTCCGTCAATTTCTACAAGTCACTCTCACCTTCCCGGTCGTGTTGGAGTCATTGACAAATTAATTGGACATATATTTCTTTATTTTTGACCCTCTTACACTCGATTAACTTGGTTCTATTTAGGAAATGTAAATTTGAGCATCGAGCTCAAATTTGGAGTCCAATTTGAACTCCGTCAGTTTCTACAGGTTACTTTCACCCCCCATGTCGTGTTGGAACAATCGATGGATTGATTGGACCTCTCTTTTCAATTTTGGACCCTCAAACCCAAGTTCATAGAGTTAAGAAAATGATATTTTCCCCTCCTCAATCTAAATTCTTATATTTTGTAAGATGATATTTAGAGTTAACAAATAGAAAATCAATCAAATAAAATACTTACCGGAGGCTGCTGTGCACGAGGTGCAGGAGGTGCAGGAGGTGCTCTATTACTAGCAAGTCCCAATTCTGTGAGCATCTGGGAGACGGTCTGAGAGACGATGGTTGAGATATTCTGAGAGACGGTCTCGTTGACGATCGCCCTAAACATATCTGGAGTCATGGTCGGGGCGGCACTGGAAGAACCATCTGGGGCTGCTGGTGTGGTATCTGGGGTGCTGGTGTGGTAAATGGAGAGGTCGCATGTGAGACCGAACTCGAGCATGATGATAACACCCTAGTCGTGCCCAAGCTATGTCCAAAACCATAAACATGGCCTTTCTTGGGTGCCCCAGATGCTGCAACCCAAATGTCAGGATCCAACTCTGGACGCTGACTGTCATCCCCGTACCTCTCATCCATTCCTCTACTATATGAGTCCTGCAAAAAACAAAAAAACAAAACAAAATTATTCTACAGTTTAATCTTAAATGAAAACTATTAATGTATACACTTACCGCTACCTCCCGAGCTTTCTCACTAATGTAAGCATTTGTCCCTTTCTTCTTATGAGTATGATCAAAAAGTTCTTGAAATTGAGGTGGCCGCTTTAACTGTACTTCCTGTTATTCAAATAAATCACAGTTTATTATTAGATTAAAAAAAAATACAAATGTAGAAGTGTACTTACCAATCTCGCTTTATGCGTTGCAAAGGAGACAGAGCCACCCGTGTGTACATTCGCTTCAGGATGCGCTGCTCTGTTTTGCTTTGCTTTGTTTGAATTGTCATTCCATTTCTCCGTTCCCCAAATGTTGCACAGCTCCGTCCAATACTCCTTTCTCATCCACACAGGCCCATGCTCCTTCCATTGGTTCTTATCTGTACTTGTACATGCTCTTTCTGCATTTTTTCGGATATTGTGCATAAGATGTTTGAAATTTGCTCTTGCAGTAGTTGTCCATGCAGATCTAGCACGTAACTCATCTGAATGCTCTGTGAATCGATGATTCCTCTACATATTAACAAAAAATAAATTATATGTTACATAACAATAAGTGTGTTAAAATATAGCAGGAAAATGACTTAATATGATAAAATAAGATAAATACCAAGAACATAGTGAACAATAAATCCCGAACATCCATCGGAAAATCAGAAAAGCGACGGATGGGGCCTGGAAAATGTGCTTCAATTGACTTTGTAATAAATTGTGATGCTTGGGCTGGCTCTATTTTATTCCTGAAATTGAAAATATTAATACCACAATGATGAATAGATAACAAAAATAATGCATTACATACCCTTCATTTATCCACACTGCCCGCATCGTCTCATTATAACTGCCCTCCCCCTCGTGATGACTCGTCTCGTCATCAGCACGTACTATACGAAATGGACAAAAATAAATAAAACAAACTATCAAAAAAATATAGAAATGTAAATGAACATACCTGACTCAGCTGGAGGAGGTGTAGATCCACTCGCCATGTGTGATGGCGGTGCAGAGGCCGTCAATCTACCTGTTGTCAGTGGTAACGGTGCAGAGGTCGTGGGTCCTGTAAGGATAAGAATCAGATAGCACAAAAACATAAAGAATTATTTTAAACAAATACTACAATGCATTATACATGAAAGTATACATACCTACTACCGGTGGTAGCGGTGCAGAGGTCGGTGGTAACGGTGCAGAGGTCGTGGGTCCTGTAAGGATAAGAATCAGATAGCACAAAAACATAAAGAATTATTTTAAACAAATACTACAATGCATTATACATGAAAGTATACATACCTACTACCGGTGGTAGCGGTGCAGAGGTCGGTGGTAACGGTGCAGAGGTCGTGGGTCCTGTGAAAATAAGAATAAGATACCACAAAAATATAAAGAATTATTTTAAACAAATACTACAATGCATTATACATGAAAGTATACATACCTACTACCGGTGGTAGCGGTGCAGAGGTCGGTGGTAACGGTGCAGAGGTCGTGGGTCCTGTGAAAATAAGAATAAGATACCACAAAAACATAAAGAATTATTTTAAACAAATACTACAATGCATTATACATGAAAGTATACATACCTACTACCGGTGGTAGCGGTGCAGAGGTCGGTGGTAACGGTGCAGAAGTCGTGGGTCCTGTAAGGATAAGAATCAGATACCACAAAAACATAAAGAATTATTTTAAACAAATACTACAATGCATTATACATGAAAGTATACATACCTACTACCGGTGTAGAAATGGAAGTAAATCTCCTCCCGCTACCCTCTCCCCTCCCACCTGAAGAAGTCCCACGCCGTCCTCGAACCATATCTTCAACTGGTAATAAAATACATGCATATTCATCAAATAGTGAAAGAAAGAAAGTTACAGAGTATTAAAATTTTAGGTAAAATTGTATACCATTAATCAAACATTCTCCATTTCATCTTCAGATGTTGGAGATATATCAAATTCAACATTCACATCTTCATTATCAGATTCATTTTGATCACTAATATATTCCTCCTCTTCGGAGTCCCCCAACTGTATTTCAGGTTGTTCTGGATCGACTTCTTCCACTTCATTCTCTTTAGATAAAGACAGTGCCTCCACAGATTCATCACTAGAAGCAGGCAACTCTACATCATCACCCAAGTCTGATTGAAAGAATTCGGCATTCACATCCAACTCTACTGTTTCAGTCAAATCCAACTCATAATCCGGGAAAAGCCTTGTCTTAACCTTGCAAACTGCCCACCAATCATTTCTTTCTTTATTTCTAGACGATGGATACTTTGTATAATAGACCTGCTGGGCTTGTGCGGCCAAAATGAATGGATCATAAGTATTCAATTTAGACTTATGTCTGATATCGACAATCCCATATGTTGTGTCATTTCGAACAGAATTGGGATCAAACCAATGACACTTGAACAGAAATATATGGTTGTCATCTCCGAGATATTGCAATTCTAAGATCTCCTCAATAATACCATAATAATCACGTTCGTTTTCATTATATGTACTTCCTTTCACACATACCCCGCTGTTCATTGTTGACTTATTCTGCCCATATTGTCTAGTGTGAAATCTATACCCATTCACAATAAATGCTGGATATGTACGTGCAACTTTCGATGGGCCATAACTACTCTCTCGAATTCTTTGATCAGTAATAAAACCATTTTCAACCTACATATGGAGAGCACACTAGTCAGAATTTGTCATTGGCCTAACAAGGAGAAAGAGTAGTAATAATACTTACACGATATTTCAGCCAAGAAGCAAATGATTTTTCTCGTTCTTTTTCAACCTCCATGTCAGTGAGATATGGACATCTTTGGATTAATTCTGAGTCAAATTGTCTGTATTACGACCATTGGAGCATTATAGATGGAATGAAAAATAATAAGTTATAGACACAATGTAATGTGAGTAGAGAACTTACGCAACATAAGGTTCAACCTCCATACAATTTAAAAGGATGTACATTTCTGCACAGTGCAATTCTCTATCATTTAGCATCCGACTCGAAGAACGTCCATACGCACGTCCAGGATACTTAAATATAGACAGCCGCTCAGAGTGAACGGAGTCTCCCCCATCATCATTACGTGGTGGCCGAGTACGACGAGTTTGTACCTCAGGTTCAAAGTACATTGAACAGAAATTTGATATTTCTTCCATAATGTACGCCTCCGCAATGGAACCCTCTACTTTTGCCTTGTTGCGAACTTTCATTTTCAATTCATGCATGCACCTACCAGAATGTTCATAAGATAATGAAAAACACATCAACATCTAATTGAATTATGAGGAGAAAATATATATATATTACCTCTCAAATGGATACATCCATCTAAATTGTACTGGCCCTCCTACTTTAGCCTCATATGGTAAGTGTATAAGCAGGTGCTCCATTGAATCAAAGAATGAGGGTGGAAATATCTTTTCCAATCTACAAACTGTCGTGATCACATTCTGTTCAATAGTTTCCACATCTTCATACCTGAGCTCTGATGCACATAAAATTTTGAAAAACTGACTTAACTCAGTCACTGCTCCCCATATCGGCTTCGGCATCATATCACGAAATACAATAGGTAACAACCTCTGCATGAACACATGACAGTCATGACTTTTCATTCCATATATTTTCCCCTCATTTGTATTCACGCAACGAGCAATGTTAGACACATAACCATCTGGAAATCTCAATTGTTTTAGCCAAAAGCATACTTCTTTAATCTGTGCAGCTCCAAGGGCGTAAATTGCTTTCGGTTTAACTGTTTTACCATTTCTATCAATAAGTTCCAGTTCTGGACGTTTACAATGTATTTTCACGTCTAAACGAGCATTCACATTATCCTTTGTTTTGCCTTTTATGTCCATAATAGTGTTGAACACATTATCAAAGACATTCTTCTCAACATGCATGACGTCGAGGTTATGTCGTATAAGAAGAGTTGACCAATAAGGCAATTCCCAGAAGATACTTTTTTTGACCCAGTTGTGATCCTTCCCAAATCCAGGGAGCTGTCTTGTGCTGCTCGACAATTGTGCTATATCTGGTAAGTTCTGTACACTTGCTGCTAAATGTGGACCAGACAACCGTTCAAAATCAGCTTCTTCCAATTCAATTCTGTTCTTTAAGAATGCATCTTTTTGCCTTCTAAACGGATGGTCCCTTGGTAGAAATCGTCGATGACAATCAAACCAGCATGACTTGCCACCATGCTTAAGTACAAATGATTTGGAACTGTCCATACAGTAAGGACATGCTAGTTTTCCATGAGTGCTCCAGCTAGATAACATTCCATATGCAGGAAAGTCGCTTATTGTCCACATCAATGCAGCCTTCATAGTGAAATTTTGTTTTCTGGATGCATCATAGGTAGTAACCCCATCAGTCCATAACAATTTCAACTCATCAATCAACGGCCTGAGATATATGTCTAGTTTTTTCCCAGGATTTTTTGGACCAGGGATCAATAATGATAGAAATAAATGCTCTCGTTTCATGCACATATTTGGCGGAAGATTATATGGTGTCACGAAAACTGGCCAGCAAGAGTAGGAAGTCACTGAACCTCCAAATGGATTGAATCCATCAGTACATAAACCCAGCCTTACATTACGCGACTCTTTTGAGAAAGTAGGGTGAGCACGGTTAAAGTGACTCCAAGCTTCGGCATCTGCAGGATGACTGATTACATTATGTTGTCGACGTACTCTTTCCGCATGCCATCTCATATGTTGAGCTATCTTTGGTGACATATACATTCTCTGCAATCTCGGTGCAATAGGAAAATACCGCAATGACATATATGGTATATCTTTTTGCTTTGAATTGTCCCCTTTCTTAGGCTTGAATCTATCATGACCACATATGAATGTCTAATTTCATCCCAACAGTTTTCCGTTGGTGTCTCTTGGAAAATAATTTAGAACTCTTCACTTCTTCTACAGTTCTAGAAACGAGTAGCGGGAAGTTTAAGATGATGATAGACTAGGAACAGCAAACCGAATCGAGGAAGCGGTGACGTTAATGAAGCAAAGCAAATAACGAGGAGGAAAAAAAATCAGAAAAGGAAGCAGGAGAGGAACTGACATCAACAAAAAGGATGAGGCTAAGGGAGAAAAACCGGAATACGTCGTGAGAGTCGGGATCTGAAGTTCAGATCTTGCACCGGTTAAGAGCTGAAATTTCGTGAAGGTTAATGCGACGGGGGCTGATAGGAGGCTTGAACCAGATGGGTATGGTAGTGCACATGATTAAGAACAAAACAACAATAAGACTACACTTGTGCCAAGAAGTTGGACGTTGACTAAATACACGTACAAAGTAAAAATGTCACAAATTTAGTACTTTATCAAGCCCAAGCTCTTCAACCAAGGAAGGATCTCACTCAAGCCCTCGTTCAGGCTTCTTGGTGTATAACCCAGCTCTGTTTTAGCCTTGTCGCAGGAATATGCCCAGTGATGCCTCATAACTTCCACAGTCTGCACGCCATTAAATATAGGAATCAAATTCAAGAGCAATATGTGATACAAATAGCCAATCAACTTCTAGGAAGCAGAGAACATACTGGATAGCTAAAGAGAGGAAGTTTTCTTGTTATATGTGCAAAGAAGACTGATATCCATCCATAAATATTCACCAGCCAGAGAGGAATATGAAACCAAGGTCGTCTTGTTTCTGTGATGTCTGCGGCTAAATCAAAAACATGCATTAGGGATGCATTTTCTCCTGTAAGTAGATACCTCTCACCAACTCGCCCCCTGTGCATTGCTGCTATATGCCCTGCCACCACATCTTCAACATGGCAAAATGACATCTTATCATTCCCATCTCCTACATAACCAGGTAGCCGCCCATTAAAACGTTCAATCATCTGAAGTGACAAAGAACATGTTGATTAATGCAACATCTAACTAGATATGTCCTATTCTAAACCATAGCCAATGATGCAAACAAGGATATGAGAACATTTAATCTTATCACTTTGCAAAGTTGGCTGCTCCACAAAATGCATCATCACACCCACTTAGTTATAATCATAAACTGCACTCATCGCTGAATAAAGAGAGAGAAGGCTTTATGTACCATGCTGCAGCCTAGCAAAACCCTTTGTGCAGAAAAGGGGCAAACCATAGGTGTGCTCGATGGGGAAGCCATTAGATCATGTGATCCGATGGTCTCCATTGTTTTACCCTTCTTTTCTTTGCAAATCAAGCACCCTTCAAGTGTGCTTGATTTGGACTTTCTAATCACTCCGTGACAGCTACATTACTGTGTGCTGTCTGGCAGCATACAGCAACAGAGATGGCCTCATGAAAACTTGTGTTGCACCCCATTATGTGTGTTTAAAAGAAGGCCGCTACATAAGTTAATGACTAGATTTCTGGTGAATTTCTGCATACAAAATGAACTTAAAAGCTAACCACTCACGCACGGCCAAGTTATACTGATGGCTGTTGCACTAAACAAATACAAAGGCATCCTATTTGAACCATTTTTCCGAATTAAAGGTTAACACGACACTGTCTCTCCCGACACCCATTAGCTTGGCTGCAAAATATTTCACACCGTGGTCCCTTGTACCAACATTCCAACTATTAAGATAATTAACAATGTCCCAGATAAAACAATGCACAGGCAACAAAGTGACTTAGAAAAATAGAACAGTCATACCATACGCGCAAGAACATTTCCAGCTGTAAGCTTTCCAGAACCATAAATGACCCCTGGATATAGAAGAATTATTGGAATCCCATCCAAGGCAGCTTGTCGTGCAATCTTATCTGCAATAGCCTTGGACTTCTCATATTCAGTGCAAAAGAACTTTTCATGATGCTCCTGCGATTGACAGATTGTACTGAGTTCAATTTTGAGACAAAGGAGGGAAAAAAAGATACCAGACAAATTGGTTCTGAACCAGATGCTATATTGGCTATGGATTTCTTTTCCTGACAGGTGAAAACAATACAACATACAACAAACATGAAAGACTTTTCTTCAATAAATGTTACCCTCAGATCTATTCTAGTCTTCTAGAGTCAGGTCAATGGTACTGAGGTAAACTGTAAAGATATGCTGATTATTTCCACCAAACGAATAAGATGAAGACAACAAACAAGATACTGAGGCTTCAACTGATTAGCCATTATCACAAACGATCTGCCTCAAAGCTTTTTGAAGGTAAGATCTGACACAAAGTTTAAACTGACTAATTGAGACCGTTTCATTGTTCTCAATAGTACCTTTCTTCTTCCCTTGTGTATTTTCCTTTTTCTCAAAGATGCAATGTGGATGGACCAGATGCAGCAACAACTAGGAGGTAGCCTTGCATAAAGGCTGAAGAGCAGGACTTCGGAATCGAATGACTAAAAGGCAATCAAGCAGAAGATAGACCATTAAGTGTAACACAAAAGAATGGTTAAACAGAGTGCAAGACCCAATCAGATAGATTGCTTAATGCATGCACATTTACATGTCTCAATATGATATTAGAAAGAAATCAAATGTCTCTGTACTTGAGGCAATACCTTGGTTGCGGAAAATCTTCTGAGGAATTTTCACATCAACTACTTAAAAAATATAGATAACAGGGGAAAGTTACACCATGAAGCTGAGATAACATACTAAGATAATACTTAAACATAATGTTTCTATTCATATTCTCATGTTGGATAGTGGAGATCATTGTAGGAACCTTCTCCTCTGAGGTAATATCATGAAACCTTGCTGAGCAAAGCATGTGTCTCTGATTCAAAGTCCCTCACCTTTGGACAACTCGCACTCGATAGTGACTAGGACAAAGAAACTAGGGAGATGTACCAAAAGAGTAGACAAATATTTGTGGTCTAACATGCCTATTCTTCAAATTAGACAGAAAGCAGAAACCTACAAAGAAATACTTAAAAAATAAATATATAAGAGCTGACATAAGTTCACGTGAAGCTTATGAATAGATGTAATTCAGTGTGCAAAGCTGAAAAGTAGCACTTTTGCATTCACGGGTAATATCACAAATGGGAAAGGATGCTGGATGTATTACGTCATGAAGGAAAAATATAAACTTCAGAGATAAATGGAAAAAATATTTGAAAATATTGTTTACCTGTTTCTCATCTGCGATATATCCATCGGTAGGCCCTATGGCAAAAAAGGATGATGTGTATATTATCTTCTGTAAAGTCCTTGTTTCTCTTAAAGCTTGTAAAATATTCTTTAAACCTCCTACATTCACCTAAACGTAGGAAAGCAGTGTGTCAAGTCCACAGACATTATTTATCAAGAACATTTTGACTAGGAAGCAGGCTACAGCATCTTCAAGAATTGAAGATATGAAAGAATCCAGAAGAAAAAGTAGAATGAAGAAAGTGTTTGATTCACTATCTCCTTATAGTTCCAATTCATACTTAAATTGACGTTCACTTCAAAAAGGGAAGCTTCGAAAAAATGCTTCTGAATTTCATATATGATGAAATGTATGATTTTGTAGTATAAATTTGTTCTTTTTCTTTGCTAGGTACCTTTTTTTTTTAACAGGGAGGGGGAACCCGGGATCGAACCTGGGACCTCCCCCAAAGGGCGGACGTGGTGAGACCACCGTGGCAAACCGTGGGCTCAGTGTAGATTTGTTCATTAGTGCACTATAGTAAGACAGTATTAGCATTTTAGTACCTTAACAAGGACTTGAAATAAAATAACTAGGCATGTAGAATCTAGGAATTCATTGAACGGTAAGGACTAAGCATATGGAGGAAACCGATTTATAACCAGTTATGAACAAAGACAGGACTCTACAGGAAGTTTTTTGTCAAAATTAACAAATGAAACAAAGAAGATAAATGTGGGGTTGAAAACATCAAGAAGACATATGATCTGCAAAACACATACTTAACGCATAAATAATAACATGAACAGATGCCCATGTGAACATTACATGTACACATGTTACATGTGCTAGATGCTGAAGCAAGATGTGCTCGTTTTGCTATCAAACCCATTCTCCACCCCACTTCAACCCTCACACCCCGCCCCAACAATACTAGAAAATATTCCTTGTTCCTGCCCCCTCTCATTCCCATCAATCGCTCCCATTAAAAGAGGTGTATGGGCTTATATAAGATTACTAAACATATGTACATATTGTATATCAGTATCACTACAAACAGCTAAGATTTAGATAAGTATAAAATACGGAGGAAAATATGCATCAACTATTGAATTTTAGCATTCATTCAAGTAAATTTCATAAAACTTAATGTGCTCCTATGAAATCCTAGCGTGAGGCATCCACGATTGTTACCATATAACATCTCTATATAAATAAATTCAACTAAGATTTATTGAAGTATTATGTAGAAGGGATCCACTGCCACCAGTGGCATCATAAGTGACTAACCATTATCTGCAGAACAACTTGATTTGATCTCTAATTTCTAATCCAAACATGTAAACCTTCAATGTGATAGGCAAATTGTATATAGCTAAAAAAACCATCAAAGTCTGATATCTAAAACTTACGCATCGGATAGCATGCACTTTCTAAACTTGATATCTTGATATTACCAATCTATTAAGTTTCTTCACATGATTCCAGGAGCTAATTTGCAACATATGTTTGTTAAAAGCTGAGACAATTTTTTGGATATGTGAGGACTAAAATAAAATAAAATTATGTAGCCATCTTAAACGGTGTGTACGGACATTGTTCAGGGGAAAACAGTTTCATTGGATGGGTCATTCTCCCTGAAGGGCAATTTTTGGAT
Organism: Amorphophallus konjac; assembly: GCA_022559845.1. Classification (NCBI taxonomy): domain Eukaryota; kingdom Viridiplantae; phylum Streptophyta; class Magnoliopsida; order Alismatales; family Araceae; genus Amorphophallus; species Amorphophallus konjac. The sequence goes on from CM040123.1 coordinate 97,918,362, forward strand.
ATCTGCTTCTTTATTCTACAACTTGAAGTATCCACACACTCTGTGACCTTCCCTTCCTCCAATCAATAACGATGATGAAACTCTTGTCAAGACTTATTTAAATACCTTTTGAACTGTATTTAAAGCTTTTAAGAATGAACAAAAAAAATCAACTGTTCTGAACCCCTTTGTAGAAAATTGAAACACTGTGTATTGCAGATGGGACAAGTAGAAAGGGTCTTCATTAGGTGAAACTCCAATCAACCATCCTTGTTGTTCATCTTTCTTACCCATTCTGCTCAACATGTTGCCTTTTATAACAAATGACAATGGTCTTCTGCTCTAGAGTCCTCTAGGGTTGGAAAACAAGCCAAAAATACCTTGATCAAAGATCACCAGAGACTTAGTGATAATCAGACCTATCTAGTCCAACATTCAGGGAAATTGTGATTACCCTTGATGGTCCATAAACATTGTCAGGACACTATCATATGCTTGTTGAAATCAAGTTTATAAGCCAAACCACTTTTCTTACTTATCTTCGACTCTTCGTGCCCGTTAAGCAATCTTATAGTCCAGCAGTCTTCATGCCATTTCATCATCCTTAGGAATAAGCACCCGAAATTATGACTTCAATGTTCACATCCCTTCCCTCTTCTCATAAACTCTACTGAGTTCATAACATCTTTTATAATCTCCCAATATTTGTGAATAAAGAAAAGTGGAGGGGGGCCCTGCGGAGGGGGGACTGGAGCCGGAGGGGGGCCCGGAGCCGGAGGGGGGGCCCTGCGGAGGGGGAACCGGAGCCGGAGGGGTGGCCCTGCGGAGGGGGGGGCGGAGCCGGAGGGGGGGCCCTGCGGAGGGGGGATCGGAGCCGGAGGGGGGACCGGATGGGGAGGGGAGAGCCGCGCCGGAGGGGGAAACCAGATGGGGAGGGGAGAGCAGCGCCGGAGGGGGAGGGGGGGCTCGGGCGGGAGGGGGCCGCAGGGGGAGGGGGGGCTCGGGCGGAGAGGGGCTCGGGCGGGAGAGGGGCCGCAAGGGGAGGGGGGGCTCGGGCGGAGGGGGGCTCCGGCGGGAGGGGGCCGCAGGGGGAGGGGGGGCTCGGGCGGGAGGGGGCCGCAGGGGGAGGGGGGGCTCGGGCGGAGGGGGGCTCCGGCGGGGGTCCGCCTCACTTACCTCCGATGGCCGGTCCCCGCCGCCGCTCGCAGTCGTCCGTCCACCGCCGCTCGCCACGCCGGTCGTCCGTCCACCGCCGCTCGCCACGCCGGTCGTCCGTCCACCGCCGCTCGCCACGCCGCTCGCAGTCGTCCGTCCACCGCCGATGGGAGCTGGTCGCGGGGGGGCCGCAGAGGGAGGGGGGGCTCGGGCGGAGGGGGGCTCGGGCGGGAGGGGGCAGCAGGGGGAGGGGGGGCTAGGGCGGAGAGGGGCTCGGACGGGAGGGCGCCGCAGGGGGAGGGGGGGCTCGGGCGGAGAGGGGCCGCAAGGGGAGGGGGGGCTCGGGCGGAGGGGGGCTCCGGCGGGAGGGGGCCGCAGGGGGAGGGGGGGCTCGGGCGGAGAGGGGCTCGGGCGGGAGGGGGCAGCAGGGGGAGGGGGGGCTAGGGCGGAGAGGGGCTCGGACGGGAGGGGAGGGGGGGCTAGGGCGGAGAGGGGCTCGGGCGGGAGGGGGCCGCAGGGGGAGGGGGGGGCTCGGGCGGAGGGGGGATCGGGCGGGAGGGGGGGGGCTCGGACGGAGGGGGGATCGGGCGGGAGGGGGCCGCAGGGGGAGGGGGGGCTCGGGCGGAGGGGGCTCGGGCAGGAGGGGGCCGCAGGGGGGAGGGGGGGGAGGCGGGGGGGAGGGGGGGGAGCTGGTGGCGGGGGGGGGGGAGATGAGTGATCAGCGACCGCTTCGCGACCTAAATAAATTCGGTCGCAAGATCAGCGACCGATTAGAGACCGAAATAATTTAGGTCGCAGAATGGGTCTCAGACGTGCGACCGATTATATCGGTCGCTATATGGTCGCTATTTGAGACCGACTAGCGACCGATTTATTCGGTCTCTAATTCGGTCGCTATTGCCACTTTTTCTTGTAGTGTTAGTATATATAGGAAAACCCGAATTTTACAGAAATTCAAAAAAATTATGAAAAATTACCTCCGCGATCCTCGGGAAGAGCACAACGCAGTGGTAACGTCCCGGAGTCGGAGAACGCCACGGTTTGCCCTGCAAAGAGTTCCGAAGGCACATCAGGGAAAAACACGTGTAAAGCACAAAATACACTCCGAGACCCACTAAAATGATCCGAAAAATCCGGGGCATTACAGCCCTCCCCCCTTAAAGGAATTTCGTCCTCGAAATTCAGGACCTAGCACAAAGTCACAGGGGAAGAACACTGAACCAACTGACACGCTGTCAGAGCCCCAGCACAGAAAATCTCGATTCTCACGAAAACACGAATCCTGAGGAACACAGCCAGACTCACAATCACACACAACACCTCGCTCCTCGCGCCGAGCACACTGGCCAGCAGAGCAGGCATATACCAAAGGACACAGTCCGGCATCACCTCAGTCAACGCGAGAATCCACCATGGCGTCGCAGCCACGATCTCGCTCACCGAAGAAACACAACCCTCGACACGAGCAACAGCTACCGATCCAACCTATGGTCGGCAGACAAATTGCACAACAGCTTCGCAGCTAGCTGACAGATCGCATACCCTCCTCAAGGGAGCAACCAAAACAGAGCCTCCACCAGCTCAAGCAGTCATCTCAGCAGACCGCAACCAGAACATCGGCTCAACACCAAGGAACACCTCACACATGGCAAGCCGAAAGCCGGACATAACACTGTGCCAACTCTCGTCAGAAGACAAACTCCGACAAAGTCCAGATCCCATCCGGAAAGGCACATCACAGAAACGACCACCAAAGGTCTCGCTGGCACACGGCTCTCGCCACGCTTGAGCCTCAACGACCAGCATCTTCTGTCTCTGAAAAGACCATCCACTGGTCACCAACTGCTCGCTCAGCTTCTTCCTTCTTTCCTGGTCCTCGACCGGGTCCAAAGGAAACATTCCAAACCTCGGCAAGCCATCCGTCAACTCCCACACAGACTGATGTCACATCTCGAGCTGCACTCCTCTCGGACACCGCATCCGAGCTCGAACATCGCTCCAACTCGACCCTCTCGGGGAGCACGACGAAACCAAATGACGGATCCTGGTGTCTTCAGTCATCACCTCACTGGACTCAGACTCACAGGGGAATCACCCCATGCTGGTCACCAAACCAGGGATAACCATTGCGACACCAACATCCCATCAAGGACCACCAATCCGACGCCAATCTCACAGGAGGCCTCCGCCCTAAGGCGTCACTCTTCCATCTGGTCTCATCAAATCCTTCGATCAATGCAAGTGGACACCTGCCAATGCCGATTACGCCCTTACCACAGAGCCACGGGACACCACCTGGACAGTGCTCACGGGTCCCTAAGCAAGAAACATCTCACCGTGGTCGGCTACGAGACTAGCCTTACCAGTCACTCGCAGCTACCAACAGGAACCCACAGCCTGCCAGAGATCACTTCCTCAAAAGACGATCTCATCCGAGGACACGACTGGGAACATAAGTCGGACACCAAGCCACCGACTCCGACCATCACGTCCTCGACCACCGTCAGGCGACATTCTCAACAACCCCATTCAGGTCCAACACCGACGCCTGACACGGCTTCCAACACAGGAACATGGTACTCATGCGGCGCACTAGCCAGCACTTTTCCCAACACTCCACCTGCCAGTGCCAACAACCACGACTTCTCGGGCAACGGCACGGCAACAACACGTTTCACACCGAGGGACCAATCCTCCGGTGCTCAACGCACACTCAGGAATCCGCCCGTAGCAACCAACGCTACGATCCTGAACTAGTGGGTCACAAGCCTACCACGCTTCCGCTGCGTACTCAGATCCGCGCACACAGCCGAGAAAGCAAACGCCGCCCAACCAGCGCTCGTCCTTTCGGAACAGCGCCAGCACCCTTACACGACAAGGGAACGGGCACAACTTCTCACAGGCAACCGCCTTGCCAAGATAAGGAGCACGTCTCGCACAGGACTTCATGGCACACAAGGCTAACCAATCCGAACACGCAATGCAAGACGGCGAACCTTAGCCCAACACAATCTCTCCAACCAATGGAGAAACCAGCGCACTCCCGACCAACGGAAGAACTCCACGCTCGACCTGACCTCAAGCCTCGCACATGCTGGAAACAGCACCATCCAACACCAAGGAAAAGCCATCGCTTCCATCATGTCAGCGCCTCCGACACACTCGACGAGTGTCACGTCGGACCACAATCACAGCATCTCTCGATGCACCACCGCTGCAATTCCTCGAACTGCAACACGGCATGCCAAGAGCCGCAACATGAGCCATAACAACAACCGCCGATGCTCATCTTCGAGTCCCGAAACTCGCCGCGGAACCATCACATCTCAAGCCAACTCCAAGGCGAACACAACCCAATCGCACACAAGAGCGCAGGAGCAAGACTTACTGGGACACCACAACCCAATCCTGCCTCGAAATCCGCAAAACAACCGGGACCGACACGTCATTTCTGACGCCACAGAGCACGACAAGATCATCAGGCTCGACGAAACAGCAGCTCACCGAGAAGATCCTCTGCTCACCCAAGCACACTTCTCGATCAGAACGCCTCAGGAGCTGGACAAACCTCAAGCTGGAGTGGCCAAAACCGACAGCAGCTCCCTCGAAGCACGCTCACGACCACTTAATCACGAACAGTCCTCTCCAGCCACCTGACCACGCCGCAGATTCCTCGAACGCAGCACCGCGAGCTCACGCCTGCCAGCAACCTCTGCCCAACGCAGCACAACCAGGGCCACCACCGATGAGGGAGAAGACTCTCGACCTCGATCCTTAGACCCTACGCTGGCACGAAAGCCGCGGACAGCGACCACCTTCACAGCGCCGCACAGCGCACTCAAGCTCTCAAGCGAGAAACAAGGTGGAAAGCGAACACAAAACCCTAAGCCAGCTGCCGACTGTACTGGACCTTATGGACTCTGATCACTGCAATATTTCGAATTCCTATGTACGCCCACAACCACTGCTCTGATACCAGCTGTAACGACCCGAGAATCCGATTACCGGGAAGGCCCGATAACCCGAGACTCGCACCGCCGCCCACGAGCCGGGAGGGCTCGGAAGGGCTAAAAGGAGTGTGGAGGCACAAAGAAATAGGAAATAAAGCAGGACAACCAACAACAACAAGCTGAAAGAAGGAACAACTACAGCTACAACAGAGTCCAGTCCAACAGAAAGTACAGTCTAAAGCAGTAAAACGTACCACATGCCAAGTGAACACTCGGCCCGGCAAGCTGGCAACTGAGAACCTCCGCTCCGCACCCTCGAACCACGAGGAAGAACCGCTGCACCTGAAAAGCAGGGAATGAGTCTCCAAAACAGAGACTCAGCAGGGATCCCGCGGAACCCCAACCGGAAACAACGGCGGTAGCGGAAAGGAAGCTACAACTACAGCAGGAACAGCAAACCGGTGGCCGGTCAAAACTCGGCACTACAGCTACTCCTACTGCCAGAAGGCAGACCTCGATCACGCAGTCGAAGCTACCAAACCACGCTAGTACCACCTACCGAAGTAAGAACACACGGCAATCACGCCGTAAAGGCCTGTCCCTCGGACAGAGCCGACCTGGACACGCTGTCCAAGGTGCAACCCCGACCATCCGATCGCGGGTACCGCACAACAAGACGCAACCTCGGTAAACCACTAGCACAAGTCTCACGGTGCAAAAACCGACACACGTACCACGGTGAGACGACCGTGCTCAACGGTCAACACGACCGAAAACCCGACGGTCAAAGACACAGAGATTGACAGTCTGTCACTCCGTACTCGACAGGAGTACCACCCACTAGAAGCACAGCCGGTAGCGTCCCCTGACGTCTTACACCGCACCGCAGGTGAACCGCCTGACGTGGTAGGTCCTACCCGAGGCGCGAACACCGTACAAGTAACCACAACAAGTGACTAGCTGGGGTCACGCCCGTCGACGTGCGTCCACAGTCCCCAACCACGTGTGCACACACAGACCACGCGTCCTAGGTCTGGCCCTCTGACTGGTTTTCCCCCGCAGCCGGACTCTGGCTACGACGAGGGGCCCGACGGAAACCAGTCTAACCGTCCTCAGGGTAAGCCCGTACACCACTCCCTGGTGCGACCAGCACACGCGTACTGGTAGGCTACGACTAGTGGAGGGTCACTGAAGGAGTAGACTCTCAACTCAACGGAAAACAACGTCTGAATCCGACGACGTACGGGGACCACCCCACGTACCGGCCCCGTCGCACGGTGACCACAGTCGGAGAAGAAACGGGACTCACAGTCCATGGCCACGCACGCACCGTGCGCGAGAGTCGAGAAAACTCGAGTGGCGCTAAGCCACTGGACTCTGGACAGTCCTCTAGACGCACTACACCCAACGGTCCTTGAGTCACAAGACTCGGGGTCAAGACCGTTGCACGCAACAGCACAAGGCCGTCAATCTAGTCCAATCTCTAGGTCTAAAACCACGGTAGCACAAGTACCGAGACAACACACGAGTCGCCAAGACCACTCCCTCGGGAAGGGAACGCAAGGGACTAAGGCCACTCACACGGGCCACACGGAAAACACAGAAGCACGATTCCCAAGGCAGCACACAAGCCGCCACGACGATTTCCCATCTTGAAGCAAGCGGGAAACCTCCAGCCCAGGCCGGACAACTGGACTCACAGTCCAAGGCCAAACACATGGCCCACACGGGAATCGCCTTCCAAAGGAACCCACGATATGCGGGGGAGACCCCACCGCACACACACCGACACACGGTGACTCGATCAAGCGTAACACAAGAGCCCGGAACACGTGGGGTCAATCGGACCCACCACACCTACGGGCACGCTAATCGAGGTAACACGGTCCCTCCTGACACCCCAAAAAAAATACAGACACAGAACCCATGGGGTGTCCGGGATACTCACAAGGCCGGAGGTCGACCACTGGGTCCCAACCGGGTCGACCGGAGACCAACACAATGCGAACGGACGCTAAGAGGTCACCCGGACCCTTAAGCGCACGGGCACGTAAAACGAGGTAAGCAGAACCTCTAGACACCCCAAAACACGGTCACGAAACTCCACTGGGTGTCCAAGGCACACACGGCCCACGAGGAGCACGATCAGCCGCAGACCGCCCGCCCCGGGCAGCCCGGCTGGTCCCTCCAAGAACGCGCTGTAGGTCCATAGCGCGTTCAAGCAGAACGCGCTATGCACCTATAGCGCGACACGACAGATCGCGCTATAGCCCTATAGCGCGACTGCACAGATCGCGCTAGGATCACCTAGCGCGACAAGGCAGAACGCGCTAGGACCCCATAGCGCGACAAGAACCGCCTTACTGTTCATCTTCTCCGATGAACGCGCCCTATCGGGGCAGCGCGACATTCAAGAACGCGCTACTGGAGTATAGCGCGTTCTCAGTCCGCACCCGAAAACGGTGGAAACCGCGGGAAAAGCCATGCCACGCCCCGTTCACCCCCAGGTGAAGGGGAAACAAAAGGGGAAACCTTCCCCAAGCCCCTAGGCATGCATCTAAACCCCTGGATCGCCCAAAAATACCATAAAACGGGAGATCCGGCTCACACCCCAAAACTATGCATTTTGCCCAAAACGCCCCGTTTAGCCCGCTCGGCTCACCACGGCCTACGAAACTCGCGGGAAAGGAAGTACACGGGCTGAGGGTCCATCACCCTACCTCCACCGAAGATTTCGCGCACCGTGGACGCCGATCCACGAAGAAAACACCGTTGAAGCCTCGCCGTTCCACGAACTCACGGCCGAGCTTCACCGCGCCCTCCTCCGCCTCGATCCTCGCCTGTCCTCGCCCGCATCCTCGCCCGCGCCACCTCCACCTCGCCCCCGCCTCGCTCCGTCGGCCGCCGGAGAAGGGAGGGGAGAAAGAGAGCGTGAGAGAAGAGAGAGGGAGGGAAGAGAGAAATGAGAGGGGGAGAGAGAAAAGGGTTAGTATATATAGGAAAATCCGAATTTTACAGAAATTCAAAAAAATTATGAAAAATTACCTCCGCGATCCTCGGGAAGAGCACAACGCAGTGGTAACGTCCCGGAGTCGGAGAACGCCACGGTTTGCCCTGCAAAGAGTTCCGAAGGCACATCAGGGAAAAACACGTGTAAAGCACAAAATACACTCCGAGACCCACTAAAATGATCCGAAAAATCCGGGGCATTACACATTCCCTGTGTGTTTTCACCGTGTTTCAGGCGAGGCGAGGCTTCAGGGGAGTTCGTCTGAGGCTCAGCGTGGTTCAAGTGCCCAGCGTTAGTGCCAGAGGTTAGAGTCGGGGTATGCCCCGTGTAGCTGTACTTTTCTTTCTTGTCTTTGTACTAGTTGTGGACTACTGTTGTTATTTTGTTGTTCCCTTGTGGACCTTGTAAAATGTTAATTCATTTCCTGCTTAATTATATAATCTGTTTAATTTCTGTAATTATTTATGATACTTGTGTAGTTTTCACACCATCCTTCCAACCCTTCCGAGTCTTCGGACTCGTGGGTGGCAGTACGAGTCTCGGGTTATCGGACTTTCCCGGTAATCGGATTCTCGGGTCGTTACAGTGACGCCCCGAGTGGAGTGCGTCACAGCCGGTTTCTTCTTGCCTTCTGACGCACTATGTTGGGTGCGTCAGGGCATGTGACGCACCAGGGTTGGCGCGTCACAGCCGGTGTTGCCCCTCTCACGTAACGCTCCTGTGTTGGACCGTTAGAGTGCTGTGACGGTTGAGACTTGGATTGCTACAGCTTGTGACGGCCCAAGGGTAGACCGCCAGGCACTGTGTTGCACCGAAGTGGTTCTTCATGCTTGCTGTGATTGTTTCGCGTTGTGTAGGTCCCTGGTCGACCCGGTTGGGACCCAGTGGTCGACTTGCGGTCTCGTGAGTATCCCAGACACCCCGAAAGTTCTGTGTTCGTGTTTTGAGGGTGTCGGGAGGACCGTGTTACCTCGATTAGCGTGCCCGTAGGTGTGGTGGGCCCGGGTGACCCCACGTATTTCGGGCTTTCGTGTTACGCTCGATCGAGTCACCGCGTATCGGTGTGTGTGCAGTGGGGTCTCCCCCACATGTCGTGAGTTTCTTTGGAAGGTGATTCTCTTGTGGGCCATGTGTTTGGCCTTGGACTGCGAGTCCAGTCATCCGGCCTAGGGCTGGAGATTTTTCGCTTTCCCTGGGATGGGGAATCGGCGTGGCGGCCTGTGTGCTACCCTGGGAATCGTGCTTCTGCGCTTTATGCATGACTGAGTGTGTGCGGTCCCATTTCTTCGACGGTGGTTTCCGTGAGTCAGTCCTTACTTCCAGTGACCTGTCCACTAGTCGTAGCTTTCTGCGCACGCGAGTGCGGACCCACCTGGGAGTGGTGGTGTAATGCCCCGGGTTTTTCGGATCCTTCTTCTCGGGTCCCGGATCTGCGTTTCTGGTATATCTGGCTCCGTTGTGTCCGAAATGATGTTTCGGACATCTTTCGTGTTCGGATCGGCGCGAGCCGGAGTTGTTTCGGAGGACCGGAGTGCGTCCGCGGCTTTTCCGCGTGTGTTTTCCGATTCCCGGTGTGTGTTTCGGTAATTCCTTCGGAACCTCGTTGCGGGTGGACCGGGCCGTTCACCTAGGCGAGTGTGGTACCGTTGCGATCGGTGCGTTCCGAGGATCACGAGGGTGTGATTTTCTATTTTTCGAGATTTTTTTCGATTTTCGGGTTTTCCTATATATACTAACCCTTTCCTCTCTCCCCCTCTCATTCTCTCATTCTCACTCTCTCTCTTCTCTCACGCCTTCTTTCTCCCCTCTCTTCTCCGGCGGCCGACGGAGCGAGGTGGGGGCGAGGTGGAGGCGGCGCGGGCGAGGATGCGGGCGAGGATCGAGGCGGAGGCGGGCGCGATCCCTCGGTGGATTCCGAGATGGCGTCGTTCGCGTTCCGGGCGGTTTTCGGCGTGGATTAGTCGCTTCGGCGCACGGTTTCTTCGGTGGAGGTAGGGTGACGGAACACTGTTACGTTCTGCTCGTTTCCCCTGCCATTGCACGTCGTTCGGCGCGGAAACGGCTGTGTTTGGGTCCGTTCTAGCGAAACTGTGGTTTTGTGGGTTTCGTAGGGTCGGTCGGGAAACGGCGACGGTTTCCAGATCGGTTACTGTCAACGGATTCCTTGGGGCGAGAGCGTTCTTTTCCCCCTGATTTCGTCTCGATTGGTGGTCCCGTTGGACCGGTAGAGCTCCGAGAAGCTCGGTAACCCTTTTTGGGTAACTTCGGTAGAATCGCTCGTTTCTCGCGATTCGTGCGTCGTTTTGACTCCGGTCGGAGTCCATGTGATTGCCAGGGTGGTTGTGGTTGTATCCCCTTCGTTTCGGCACGAACGGGGCGTGGAAAGGCTACGATCGGGAGACCCCCTGGGTTTACCCGCCGTGATGGTTGGGCGGTCGAACCGGGCCCGTCCATCGCGAGGGCGGTTGCCTTTGGCCCGTTCATTTTCTCTTGGTTTTGGGGTTGTGCGGTCGCACGATAGACCGCACATTTGATGTGCGGCCAGGTGAGAACCGCATGTCTCCCCCATGGACGGTTGGTACCCAGCCGTCTGTCCTTCCGTGGGCTTGTGCGGCCAGGAGCTGACCGCATATCCAGTTGACCCTTGGTCAACAGTTTAGTGTCGGTTGGGTTGTGCGGTTTGGTCAAAACCGTTTTGACCGGCACTGAAGTAGGTCGGTTAGGTTGTGCGGACGATCCTTGGCCGCACATCCCCTTGGGCGGTCCAGCCCTAACCGTCCATCCTCCATTTGGGGTTAGTCCGATTAGAGCCTTGTGCGGCTCCTGCCTGACCGCATGTCTTTTGAGCGGCTGTACCCTAGCCGCACATCCCTTGAGCGGCCCAGGGTGAACCGCACATGTGCCAGTCTAACCCGGTGTTTCCGTTTTGACTGATTCGAGTCCCGGGTGTGTGGTTCTCGAACCACGTGCCGACCTGTGGCCTGACGGATGTTGTGCACGTCGTCGGGGCCAGGTGTCGTGGTACGTTGTAGTCCCGGGTGTAGAGTTCTCGACTCGTGTCACCGTGTGTTGACGTGTGTCATCGGTTTCTCCGAAAAGCGATCCCCGAGTGGGTCCTGTGTGAGGCCTTGGGCTGCGAGCCCAGTTATCCAGTCTGGAGCTGGAGGCTTCCCTCTTTTCCTTGAGTTGGGCCACAGCTTGGTGGTGTGCAAGTTGCCTTGGGAATCGTGCTTCTGTGCTTTCCGCGTGGGCCGTGTGTGTGGCCTTAGTCCTGTGAGTTCCCTTCCCAAGGGAATGGTTTCGGCGGCTCGTGAGCTGCCTCGGTATTCGTGCTACAGTGGTTTTAGACCTAGAGCTTGGACTAGATTGACGGCCTTGTGCTGTTGCGTGCAACGGTCTTGACCCCGAGTCTTGTGACTCAAGGACCGTTGGGTGTAGGGCGTCTAGAGGACTGTCCAGAGCCCAGTGACTTAGCGTCACTTGGGTTTTCTCGACTCTCGCGCAGGGTGTGTGCGCGGCCGTGGACTGTGAGTCCCGTTTCTTCTCCGACTGTGGTCATCGTGCGACGGTGCTAGTACGTGGGATGGTCCCCGTACTTTGTCGGATGCGGACGTTGTTTTCCGTTGACTTGAGAGTCTACTCCTTCAGTGACCCTCCACTAGTCGTAGCCCACCAGTACGCGTGTGCTGGTCGCACCAGGGAGTGGTGTACGGGCTTACCCTTAGAGGCGGTTTGTGGACCGGTTGCCGTCGGGCCCCACGTCTTGCAGCCAGAGTCCGGCTGAGGGGAAAACCGGTCAGAGGACCAGACCAGGGACGCGTGGTCTGTGTGTGCACACGTGGTTGGGGGCGGTTGGACCCACGTCGACGGGCGTGACCCCAGCTAGTCACTTGTTTGTGGTTACTTGTACGGTGTTCGTGCCTTTGGTAGGAGCTACCACGTCAGGCAGTTCACTTGCGGTGCGGTGTAAGACGTCAGGGGACGCTACCGGCTGTGCTTCTAGTGGGTGGTACTCCTGTCGAGTACGGAGTGACAGACTATCAGTTTCCGTGATTTCGACCTTCGGGTTTTCGGTCGTGTTGACCGTTGAGTTCGGTTGTTTCGCCGTGGCGCGTGTGTTGGTTTTCGCGCCAAGGGTCTAATGCTAGTGGCTTTACCGAGGTTGGGTCTTGTTGTGCGGTACCCGCGATCGGATGGTCGGGGTTGCACCTTGGACAGCGTGTCCAGGTCGGCTGTGTCCGAGGGACAGGCCTCTACGGCGTGGTTGCCGTGTGTTCTTGCTTCGGTAGGTGGTACTAGTGTGGTTCGGTAGCTTCGACTGCGTGATCGAGGTGTGCCTTCTGGTACAGTAGGAGTAGCTGTAGTGCCGAGTTTTTGACCGGCCACCGGTTTGCTGTTCCTGCTGTAGTTGTAGCTCTCCTTTCCGCTACCGCCGTTGTTTCCGGTTGGGGTTCCGCGGGATCCCTGCTGAGTCTCTGTTTTGGAGACTCATTCCCTGCTTTTCAGGTGTAGCGGTTCTTCCTCGCGGTTCGAGGGCGCGGAGCGGAGGTCCTTAGTTGCCAGCTTGCCGGGCCGAGTGTTGACTTGGCATGTGGTACGTTTTTACTGCTTTAGACTGTACTTTCTGTTGGACTGGACTCTGTTGTAGCTGTAGCTGTTGCTGTTCTTTCTTTCAGCTTGTCGTTGGTTGTCCTGCTTTATTTCCTATTTCTTTGTGCCTCCACACTCCTTTTAGCCCTTCCGAGCCCTCCCGGCTCGTGGGCGGCGGTGCGAGTCTCGGGTTATCGGGCCTTCCCGGTAATCGGATTCTCGGGTCGTTACAGCTGGTATCAGAGCGGTGGTTGTGGGCGTACTTAGGAATTCGAAACATTGCAGTGATCAGAGTCCGTAAGGTCCAGTACAGTCGGCAGCTGGCTTAGGGTTTTGTGCTTGTTTTTCGCCTTGTTTCTCGCTTGAGAGCTTGAGTGCGCTGTGCGGCACTGTGAAGGTGGTTGCTGTCCGCGACTTTTGTGCCAGCATAGGGTCTAAGGATCGAGGTCGAGAGCCTTCTCCCTCATCGGTGGTGGCCCTGGTTGTGCTGCGTTGGGCAGAGGTTGCTAGCAGGTGTGAGCTCGCGGTGCTGCATTCGAGGAACCTGCAGCGTGGTCAGGTGTCTGGTGCGGACTGTTCGTGGTTAAGTGGCCGTGAGCGTGCTTCGAGGGAGCTGCTGTCGGTTTTTGGTCACTCCAGCTTGAGGTTTGTCCAGCTCCTGAGGCGTTCTGATCGAGAAGTGTGCTCCGGTGAGCGGAATGTCTTCTCGGTGAGCTGCTGTTTCGTCGAGCCTGATGTTCTTGTCGCGCTCTGTGGCGTCAGAAATGACGTGTCGGTCCTGATCGTTCTGCTGATTTCGAGGCAAGATTGGGCTGTGGTGTCCCAGTAAGTCTTGCTCCTGCGCTCTTCTGTGCGGTTGGGTTGTGTTCGCCCTGGAGTTGGCTTGAGATGTGAAGGCTCCGCGGTGAGTTTCGGGACTCGAGGGTGAGCATCGGCGGTTGTCGGTTATGGCTCGTGTGGCGGCTCTTGGCATGCCGTGTTGCAGTTCGAGGAATTGCAGCGGTGGTGCATCGAGAGATGCTGTGATGGTGGTCCGACGTGACACTCGTCGAGTGTGTCGGAGGCGCTGACCTGATGGAAGCGATGGTTTTCCTTGGTGCTGGATGGTGCTGTTTCCAGCGTGCGCGAGGTTCGAGGTCAGGTCGAGCGTGGAGTTCTTCCGTTGGTCGAAGTGCGCTGGTTTCTCCTTTGGTTGGAGAGATTGTGTTGGGTTAAGGTTTGCCGTCTTGCATTGTGTGCCCGGATTGGTTGGCCTTGTGTGCCATGAAGTCCGTGCGAGACGTGCTCCTTGTCTTGGCAAGGTGGTTGTCTGTGAGAAGTTGTGCCCATTCCCTTGTCGTGTGAGGGTGTGCTGGCGCTGTTCCGGAAGGACGAGTGCCGGTTGGGCGGTGTTTGCTTTCTCGGCTGTGCGCGCGTGGATCAGAGTGCGCAGCGGAAGCGTGGTGGGCTCGTGACCCATTGGTTCAGGATCGTAGCGTTGGTTGGTACGGGCGGATTCCTGAGTTTGCGTTGAGCATTGGAGGATTGGTTCCTCGGTGTGAAACGTGATTTTGCCGTGCCGTTGCTCGAGGTATTATGGTTCTTGGCACTGGCAGGATGGAGTGTTGGGGAATGTGCTGGCTAGTGCGCCGCATGAGTACCCTGTTCCTGTGTTGGAAGCCGTGTCAGGCGTCGGTATTGGACCTGGATGGGGTTGTTGAGGATGTCGCCTGACGATGGTCGAGGACGTGTTGGTCAGAGTCGGTGGCTTGGTGTCCGACTTGTGTTCCCAGTCGTGTCCTCGGTTGAGATCGTGTTTTGAGGAAGTGGTCTCTGGCAGACGATGGGTCCCGGTTGGCGGCTGTGAGTGGCTGGCGAGCCTAACCGTGTGACCGACCACAGCAGCATCTGTTGGTTCTACGGTCTTGTCGGATTGTGACGGTGAGACGTATAATCGATCGGGGACCCAGAGTGCTTTGGTCGTGGTGTCGGCAACCAGGTCGCCGTGAGCACTATTCAGGTGGTGTCCCGTGGCTCTGTGGTAAGGGCGGAATCGGGATTGGCAGGTGTCCACTTGGATTGATCGAAGGATTTGATGAGACCAGACGTAAGAGTGACGCCTGTGGGCGGAGGCCTTTTTAGCGAGATTGGCGTCGGAGGGTGGTCCTTGACGGGACGTTGGTGTCGCAATGGTTATCCCTGGTTTGGTGACCAGCATGGGATGGTTCCCCTGTAAGTCTGAGTCGAGTGAGGTGATGACTGAAGACACCAGGATCTTGTCATCTGGTTTCGTCGTGCTCCCCGAGAGGGTCGAGTTGGCGCGATGATCGAGCTCGGATGCGGAGTCCGAGAGGAGTGTAGCTCGAGATGTGGCATCGGTCTATGTGTGAGTCAGCGGATGGCCTGCTGTGAATTGGATCGTGCCTGTTGGGCCGGTGGAGGTTTCCCGTTGACGTGTATTTGGCGACCAGTGGATGGTCTTTTCACAGACAGAAGATGCTGGTGGTTGTTTCTGTGATGTGCCTTTCCGGATGGGATCTGGACTTTGTCGAAGTTTGTCCTCTGATAGAGTTGGCACAGTGTTATGTTTGGCTTTTGGCTTGTCATGTGTGAGATGTTTCTTGGTGCTGAGCCGATGTTCTGGTTGCGGTCTGCTGAGATGACTGCTTGAGCTGGTGGAGGCTCTGTATTGGTTGTCCCCTTGAGAAGGGTGTGTGACCTGTCAGCTGGTTGTAAAGCTGATGTGCCATTTGTCTGCTGACCATTGGATGAATCAGTAGCTGTTTCTCGTGGCGAGGGTTGTGTTTCCTCGGTGAGCGAGATTGTGGCTGCGGTGCCATGGTTGATTCTCGCATTGTCTGAGGTGATGCCGGACTGTGTCCTTTGGTATATGCCTGCTCTGTGGCCGGTGTGCTCGGCGCGAGGAGCGAGGTGTTGTGTGTGATTGTGAGTCTGGCTGTGTTCCTCAGGATCCGTGTTTTCGTGAGAATCGAGGTTTTCTGTGCTGGGGGCCCTGACAGCGTGTCAGTTGATTCAGTGTTCTTCCCCTAGGACGTCGTGCTAGGTCCTGAATTTCGAGGACGAAATTCCTTTAAGGGGGGAGGGCTGTAATGCCCCGGGTTTTTCGGATCCTTCTTCTCGGGTCCCGGATCTGCGTTTCTGGTATATCTGGCTCCGTTGTGTCCGAAATGATGTTTCGGACATCTTTCGTGTTCGGATCGGCGCGAGCCGGAGTTGTTTCGGAGGACCGGAGTGCGTCCGCGGCTTTTCCGCGTGTGTTTTCCGATTCCCGGTGTGTGTTTCGGTAATTCCTTCGGAACCTCGTTGCGGGTGGACCGGGCCGTTCACCTAGGCGAGTGTGGTACCGTTGCGATCGGTGCGTTCCGAGGATCACGAGGGTGTGATTTTCTATTTTTCGAGATTTTTTCGATTTTCGGGTTTTCCTATATATACTAACCCTTTCCTCTCTCCCCCTCTCATTCTCTCATTCTCACTCTCTCTCTTCTCTCACGCCCTCTTTCTCCCCTCTCTTCTCCGGCGGCCGACGGAGCGAGGTGGGGGCGAGGTGGAGGCGGCGCGGGCGAGGATGCGGGCGAGGATCGAGGCGGAGGCGGGCGCGATCCCTCGGTGGATTCCGAGATGGCGTCGTTCGCGTTCCGGGCGGTTTTCGGCGTGGATTAGTCGCTTCGGCGCACGGTTTCTTCGGTGGAGGTAGGGTGACGGAACACTGCTACGTTCTGCTCGTTTCCCCTGCCATTGCACGTCGTTCGGCGCGGAAACGGCTGTGTTTGGGTCCGTTCTAGCGAAACTGTGGTTTTGTGGGTTTCGTAGGGTCGGTCGGGAAACGGCGACGGTTTCCAGATCGGTTACTGTCAACGGATTCCTTGGGGCGAGAGCGTTCTTTTCCCCCTGATTTCGTCTCGATTGGTGGTCCCGTTGGACCGGTAGAGCTCCGAGAAGCTCGGTAACCCTTTTTGGGTAACTTCGGTAGAATCGCTCGTTTCTCGCGATTCGTGCGTCGTTTTGACTCCGGTCGGAGTCCATGTGATTGCCAGGGTGGTTGTGGTTGTATCCCCTTCGTTTCGGCACGAACGGGGCGTGGAAAGGCTACGATCGGGAGACCCCCTGGGTTTACCCGCCGTGATGGTTGGGCGGTCGAACCGGGCCCGTCCATCGCGAGGGCGGTTGCCTTTGGCCCGTTCATTTTCTCTTGGTTTTGGGGTTGTGCGGTCGCACGATAGACCGCACATTTGATGTGCGGCCAGGTGAGAACCGCATGTCTCCCCCATGGACGGTTGGTACCCAGCCGTCTGTCCTTCCGTGGGCTTGTGCGGCCAGGAGCTGACCGCATATCCCAGTTGACCCTTGGTCAACAGTTTAGTGTCGGTTGGGTTGTGCGGTTTGGTCAAAACCGTTTTGACCGGCACTGAAGTAGGTCGGTTAGGTTGTGCGGACGATCCTTGGCCGCACATCCCCTTGGGCGGTCCAGCCCTAACCGTCCATCCTCCATTTGGGGTTAGTCCGATTAGAGCCTTGTGCGGCTCCTGCCTGACCGCATGTCTTTTGAGCGGCTGTACCCTAGCCGCACATCCCTTGAGCGGCCCAGGGTGAACCGCACATGTGCCAGTCTAACCCGGTGTTTCCGTTTTGACTGATTCGAGTCCCGGGTGTGTGGTTCTCGAACCACGTGCCGACCTGTGGCCTGACGGATGTTGTGCACGTCGTCGGGGCCAGGTGTCGTGGTACGTTGTAGTCCCGGGTGTAGAGTTCTCGACTCGTGTCACCGTGTGTTGACGTGTGTCATCGGTTTCTCCGAAAAGCGATCCCCGAGTGGGTCCTGTGTGAGGCCTTGGGCTGCGAGCCCAGTTATCCAGTCTGGAGCTGGAGGCTTCCCTCTTTTCCTTGAGTTGGGCCACAGCTTGGTGGTGTGCAAGTTGCCTTGGGAATCGTGCTTCTGTGCTTTCCGCGTGGGCCGTGTGTGTGGCCTTAGTCCTGTGAGTTCCCTTCCCAAGGGAATGGTTTCGGCGGCTCGTGAGCTGCCTCGGTATTCGTGCTACAGTGGTTTTAGACCTAGAGCTTGGACTAGATTGACGGCCTTGTGCTGTTGCGTGCAACGGTCTTGACCCCGAGTCTTGTGACTCAAGGACCGTTGGGTGTAGGGCGTCTAGAGGACTGTCCAGAGCCCAGTGACTTAGCGTCACTTGGGTTTTCTCGACTCTCGCGCAGGGTGTGTGCGCGGCCGTGGACTGTGAGTCCCGTTTCTTCTCCGACTGTGGTCATCGTGCGACGGTGCTAGTACGTGGGATGGTCCCCGTACTTTGTCGGATGCGGACGTTGTTTTCCGTTGACTTGAGAGTCTACTCCTTCAGTGACCCTCCACTAGTCGTAGCCCACTAGTACGCGTGTGCTGGTCGCACCAGGGAGTGGTGTACGGGCTTACCCTTAGAGGCGGTTTGTGGACCGGTTGCCGTCGGGCCCCACGTCTTGCAGCCAGAGTCCGGCTGAGGGGAAAACCGGTCAGAGGACCAGACCAGGGACGCGTGGTCTGTGTGTGCACACGTGGTTGGGGGCGGTTGGACCCACGTCGACGGGCGTGACCCCAGCTAGTCACTTGTTTGTGGTTACTTGTACGGTGTTCGTGCCTTTGGTAGGAGCTACCACGTCAGGCAGTTCACTTGCGGTGCGGTGTAAGACGTCAGGGGACGCTACCGGCTGTGCTTCTAGTGGGTGGTACTCCTGTCGAGTACGGAGTGACAGACTATCAGTTTCCGTGATTTCGACCTTCGGGTTTTCGGTCGTGTTGACCGTTGAGTTCGGTTGTTTCGCCGTGGCGCGTGTGTTGGTTTTCGCGCCAAGGGTCTAATGCTAGTGGCTTTACCGAGGTTGGGTCTTGTTGTGCGGTACCCGCGATCGGATGGTCGGGGTCGCACCTTGGACAGCGTGTCCAGGTCGGCTGTGTCCGAGGGACAGGCCTCTACGGCGTGGTTGCCGTGTGTTCTTGCTTCGGTAGGTGGTACTAGTGTGGTTCGGTAGCTTCGACTGCGTGATCGAGGTGTGCCTTCTGGTACAGTAGGAGTAGCTGTAGTGCCGAGTTTTTGACCGGCCACCGGTTTGCTGTTCCTGCTGTAGTTGTAGCTCTCCTTTCCGCTACCGCCGTTGTTTCCGGTTGGGGTTCCGCGGGATCCCTGCTGAGTCTCTGTTTTGGAGACTCATTCCCTGCTTTTCAGGTGTAGCGGTTCTTCCTCGCGGTTCGAGGGCGCGGAGCGGAGGTCCTTAGTTGCCAGCTTGCCGGGCCGAGTGTTGACTTGGCATGTGGTACGTTTTTACTGCTTTAGACTGTACTTTCTGTTGGACTGGACTCTGTTGTAGCTGTAGCTGTAGCTGTTGCTGTTCTTTCTTTCAGCTTGTCGTTGGTTGTCCTGCTTTATTTCCTATTTCTTTGTGCCTCCACACTCCTTTTAGCCCTTCCGAGCCCTCCCGGCTCGTGGGCGGCGGTGCGAGTCTCGGGTTATCGGGCCTTCCCGGTAATCGGATTCTCGGGTCGTTACAGGTGGAGAGCGAGACCCAGTGAGAGGCGGTTTTTAGGCTGGTTTCCGTAGGGCCCCTTGCCTTTGCCACCAAAGTCCGCTGGGGGGAAAACCAGCTAGAGGACCTGACCTAGAGTAGATGGTCTGTGTGTGCATACGTAGTTGGGGGCTTAGGACACGCGCTGACGAGCATGACCCCCGCTAGTCCTTGTTGTGATACTTGTTGCGTGTCTGAGTCTCACGCCCAGGGCGTCGTAGCTAGACACTTGTGACGCGGTGTAAGACATCAGGGGACACACCCGGTCGTTCTTCTAGTGGGTAGTGCTCCCGTTTGCTGGCAGGTGTGGACTCGAGTTTTGTTGGACCGAGGTTCAGTAGTACAGTACTGTTAGAGTAGACAATTTTTCCGTTTATTTACTTTAGCTTGTTAGTTCTACTGTACTCCTGTCGAGTCGGGAGTGACAGACTGTCAGTCAGTCTCTGTGACTTCGACCTTTGGGTTCTTGGTCGTGTTGACCGTTGAGTTCCGGTGTTTCACCGTGGCGCGTGTGTCGGTTTTCATGCCGCGAGACTAGTGCTAATAGCTTTACCGAGGTTGCGTCTTGTTGTGTAGTACCCGCGACCGGACGGTCGGGGTTGCACCTTGGACAGCGTGTCCAGGTTGGCCGTGTCTTGGGAGACAGGCCTCTACGGCGGGGCTGCCGTGAATTTTTACTTCGGTAAGTGGTACTAGTGTGGTTCGGTAGCCCCCGACCGCGAGATCGGGGTGTGTTTCTGGTATAGTAGGAGTAGCTGTAGTGCCGAGTTTTGACCGGCCACCGATTTGATGTTCCTGCTGTAGTTGTAGCTTTCCTTTCCGCTACCGCCGTGGTTTTCGGTTGGGGTTACGCGGGATCCCTGCTGAGTCTCTGTCTTGGAGACTCATTCTCTACTTTTCAGGTGTGGCGGTTCTTCCTCGAGGTTCGAGGTTGCGGTTCAGAGGTTCTTAGTTGCCAGCTCGCCGGGCCGAGTGTTCACTTGACATGTGGTACGTTTTTACTGCTTTAGACTGTACTTTCTGTTGGACTGGACTCTGTTGTAGTAGTTGTTTATTCATTTCTGTTAATTGTTGAATTGTCCTGTTTTATTTCCTATTTCTCTGTACCTCCACACTCCTTTTAGTCCTTCCGAGCCCTCCCGGCTCGTGGACGGTGATTCGAGTCTCGGGTTATCGGGCCTTCCCAGTAATCGAATTCTCGAGTCGTTACAGAAACCCTCGCCTCACACCTCTTTTTGCCACCGTGGTTGCCACCTGAGAGCTGACGAAACATCATGCAGCACAAATTATCCTGGATCACAGAAAAGTCATTGCTTCTACGCGTCACATAAATAGTAGTTTAGAAGTTTAGAACTGTGCATGCGATATTATGATATCCATTCAGATGCATCTGGTAGAATGGATCAGATAGTTACCTTTTATTCGTCAGACAGCCCATGGCACAGCCCAGTCGATATCTCTCTTGGATAAAATATTTTTCTTTTATTACGAAAATATCCTATTTAAGGAAATATTCTACTAGTTACTCAAAATCTGTAAATACTTCCCGACAATAAACCTTTTTATTCATTTTAATAGTTTTAGGTAGATCTCGTTAATC
Organism: Amorphophallus konjac; assembly: GCA_022559845.1. NCBI lineage: Eukaryota > Viridiplantae > Streptophyta > Magnoliopsida > Alismatales > Araceae > Amorphophallus > Amorphophallus konjac. The sequence goes on from CM040123.1 coordinate 97,939,189, forward strand.
ATACCCAATAAAAATAATTACATCGATCAAAATAATGATCTATTACAAACATGATCCATCGTTGAGATGTGCCTCGTCCAGAGCAGATGGCCACCGCCCCACCACACTGTGCTCCCCACGCACCCCCTCCGTGATGCGCTTAATCATTGATCCTGAAGATGGACCCTTCTCCTACTAAGGGATGCATTTTATTCGTCGGGGGTCCACCGATCGTGCGGTCGTTACTCGTGAACGTGCTGGCTTTCTGACATAGGCTAATGGCGCAGGCCTCTTCCATGGCGGCGGCCGTTTAACCAGTCGCGGAGCCGATGGATGGAGATCGGACGGCTGCGTTTGAATTCTTGGCCCAGTGTGAGCCCTATGGGACCCACGTTGAGATGGACGGCCTTTCCGTTTTGTGTGGACCTTCGAAAAACTCCGGTTTAAGAATTCCACTGCAGTATTGCACCGTTTCTTCGGGCCACCCATCTTGAACGATCTTTCTTCTTAATCTGGTCCATCCCCTCCCCCGGTGTGAATTCTTGGCCCGGTGTGAGCCCTCTGGGACCCACGTTGAGATGGACGGCCTTTCCGTTTTGTGTGGACCTTCGAAAAACTCCGGTTAAGAATTCCACTGCAGTATTGCACAGTTTCTTCGGGCCACCCATCTTGAACGGTCTCTTCTTCTTAATTAATCTGGTCCATCCCCCCCCCCCCACCCCACCCCACCCCACCCACACGCGACTGGGTGAAACGGTCTCATCATGAAAAGTTTAGTGTCGTGTCGGTCAACATGAGAGGGCTGGAATCAGGAAAAGGGTATAAAAAAAACTGAGCAGAAGAGACACAATCCACCGACATCTTGAACCGAAAAAAAAAACAATCGAGATATGTATATACCAGAGGGCTCTAACATCATCGAAATTAATATAATATCTCTTTAAACATGTCAAATATAAGGTTTTAGAGGAATATATAAGATAATATGAAAGATTATAAGTATATATATGCCATTATTTTTAATTAAATAAAAAGATTGAATGAGGGTGGATTAATTTTTTCATCAGAATATGTTTAAAATTAAGTTAAACAAATGGGAGGTCATAACAAAGATATCTTTGATAAAATACTACTCATTATGTGTGCGTATATATGGTAATATAAATAATATAGAGATATGGAGTAGAATCAGGGTTTGACAAATCGAGTCGGGACGGTCCGACTCGCACGACCCAGCCCGTCTAAGTCACAGAATGGGATGACCGATTTATGGGACGTAACGGAGACGCTTCATATATTTAATATTTTTTAAATATAAAATATTTTATAGGTAAGATGGTTAAGTGTCTTCATTGATTTGGGATGGTTTAGGTTCAAAACTCCACTAGTTGCACGTGATTTTTTTGATTTTTTAAAGATTTTTAATTAAAAAACTTAAAATCGCAGATATTTTTAAAATATTCAAACCTAAGACATCTTAAACGGAGCGCACAGACCGCTTAACCAATTGAGCTAAGAAATTTGTTATATTATTTTACATATATTATGTATATATAAAGTCTTTTTTCATATTGACATCTTACGGGACGGAGCGGGACGGTACTGTCCCGTCCTGTCCTGTCCCGGTAGAAAATAGGGATGATCGAGACGGTCGAGTCGGCAAACCTTGAGTAGAATATGTAAAATTTTAAGGCCCACTTTGTTAATCGTGTGGGGTTAGGGTCAGTCATGGTGTTCACCCTCCCACTCGGATAAGCCGTTTGACCTTTGGAGGTCGAATACGGCGTCTGACCTTCTTCGATCAAACAAGGTGCACCTCACCCATCTGAGAACAAGCCATCCAGATTTATCAAAGTCGATTATTATTTTCACCGATAAAATCGACCAACCACCGCCGAACAAGCCATCCACGCATGACCTGTTCGAGTATCAAAGCGGGCCTAAAGGTATTTAGATTTTAACCACTAATTATTATGGCCATGAACAGAATCAAACTTTAAGAGCTCTAATTTCATTAGTTGAACGGAACAACCTCGTGGATAAGTGGTTCCATGTGTAATTGAAAAGTTACATGTCCGAATCTAGCCAGAGGGTGGGTAAAAAAATATTTGGTGTGTAATTTCTAATTCTTGACTATACACCTTAGATTTAAATTGTTGTCACGTTAGTCGTAAAAAAATAATACGTATATAAGTGATCCTGTTAAGTCTTGAACTCAAGGTCTTACGTGTTCGATTAAGTCTTAAAATAATTATGTAAGATTTTGAATTGCCAAAAAAATAATTTATTAGTTGAAATTGATTTAATTGTACTACCATCCCCCCACTATAATAATTTTGCTGGCTGGAGAATTTTTGGGACCGGGTCCATTTAAACGTAAGGGTAGCAAGGTGCATAGATGCGCTCGTTAAGAATGGAATTAGAGAAATCCATTTAGTATTTTCTGCTTTTGATTATAAATAATGTGGTTGGGAGTAGACGTGGACTAAAGATTTTCTTGTTTTATGTTAAAATAGGATTATGTGGCTGGTGCAGACTAAGATTTTGTTGTTTTGTTTTAATATTGTCTATATCCACCGAAAATCAAAACTTGAAAAAAGGATAAGTTGAAATTATACCAAGCTAACAAAATGCTGTGTTTTATTTTACGGTCACTCAAACAAAATATTCTCAATTTTTAAAATAAAAAATACACCAGTTTTAAATAAGGATTCTGAAATCAGAAGGCAATGTCAAAACAAACAACACCTTAATTTAAGATTAATTAACTTGACAGCCCAAGCAGTATTCCACGTCTCTGTACTCCTCTTGCAGCGCCACCATCCTTGTTGAGATGGCATAAATATTACTTAACATGAACCTTTCTTATGCACGTCATTATGATACATAATTCATACTTATGCATTGTCAAGTAGAGGATCACGCACGATGATTCTACTTTGATATATAAAGGCATATGCGCGTGATGTTTACATGACGTTAGATCCGGACAAAGAAATATTATCATGGATCATGACTTTCTAGAAGTTGGAAACCTAAATGAGATAACTTCACGTTTAAAGTTTTGGTTTAAAAATAGAAGTACATAACGAATAGGGTAACATGTTGCGTTTGTTTTGATTTTTGGGGGTAATTTTTCACTTTAGAACTTGCATCCCAAATATCAAAATAAATGAGTCATTGTGACATTATTGTTTTTAATTTTAGATAGATATATGAACAAAAAGTCCACATTTTTAAAAATTCAAAAATCTCTTATAAAAGAGTGTCTTCATTTTTTAATATTTTTTAAAAAATTAAAACCCATAAATCTTTCCAAACATGCCCCGAGGATGCCATTTTCTTAAAGAAAAAGAAAGATAGAGCTATGTGATATAACCTTTTTTTAACTTCGTAAAACCTTAACTCTACCAAGCTTTTTATGCAAGGTTATCTCGAATACTCATCATTGCACGTCCACACAACGGAGGAGTATTTCACCCAAAAAAAAAAGAATTTTTATGTATAAAATATTTTTATAAATAAAATAATAAAAACATAAACATATTTGAACCACTCTAGCGAATATTCCTCACGTACAGATAGATAAGCACCCTTACCAGTGAATATAAATAAAATTAATGATATGCGTTCAAATATTTTTTTTCTAAAAATCAAAAATTTACAATTTTACTCATAAAATAGTTTATATGCAAAAAAAATCAAAATAAAAAACTTTGAGAAATTTAGGTGGAATGTTCCCAATGTTTTTCGAACCTGCCATTGCCAGTGCAACATACTTGATAAGGATAGAAAAAAGTGAAGCGTAGGCTAATTAATGTCAGACGGACAGATTTCAGAGAGGCACGTATACTTTTAACAAGATTGCAAATTAAGTTTCCTTCATCATTGATTAAAAATTAATCGTGTATAAATATACTTTTCATGATTCACTTTAATGCGAGGGTAGGTTTCTGGGCATAAATTTGCACAAGGGAACGTTGTGTCCATGTCAAATGATGGAAAGCATACAATAAATTAACTTGGTGAGGAAAAGAGTGACACCACACTATATTCCTCATGGAATTTTATCGTCCGGGAATAAGAGAGAGTGCAGAATAAATGTTGGTCCACTTGTTATTTTCGTGGTGGGCACCTTTCCTCTTGTCACTGCCCACTGATTGTGATAACCAAGGATCAGTGTGCTTCGATGACAAGTCATATACACCTTGATAAGTCGTGTACTAATATTCTTATATATACCTTTACGTTTTGCTGTCATTGACGGGAGGTGAATATTATGTAAAAAAATATAATCTCCGATTGGTAGGATACATGAAATATTTATAACACCCTTACTCTAAGAGAGAGAGAGAGAGAAGGGTGCCACACCCCCCTCTCCCCCACCTACGATGGCCTTCCCTCTCCCCCACCCCCTCACCATCGGCGGCACCCTCCCCCTCTCCAGTGAAACCCCCCTCCCCAACCCTCCGCCCTCCTGTGAAATCCCTGGCCTTCTCCTCTCTGCTGAAACCCCACCCCCTCCCCCCTCCCCGGCCCTCACCAAGCCCCTCCCTTCCCTAGAGTCTACCCCCCCTCTCTGGTGAAACCCCACCCCCTCCCCGTTGTCTCTGTGAAACCCCTTGAAATCCTTCCTCTGTGGGTCTGCCCCTCCCTTTGGTGAAACCCCACCCACTCCCTGTCGTCCCTACGAAACCTCCCATCCCGATCCCGCGCGACCCCTCATAGAGGCCCCCTCCCCAGGTTCCCCCCCGAGAGCGGGAGCCTTGCTGCTCTCCCCCACCTCCGCCGGTGGCACTGCTCCCCCCACCCCTCACTGTCTGTTGCTTTCCCTCACCTCCGTTGGTGGCACTGCTCGCACCCCCCTCTATGTTGCTCCCTCCCCCCAACACCCCTCCCGTTGACGAGGGCGGAACCCCCCCTCCATTTCCCTGCTCATAGCATTTGCAACCCTCCTCTCCCCGTCCGTGCACACATAGAACCTCGGAGAGAGAGAGAGAGAGAGAGAGTAACCAAGGGTAGGTTAATTATTTCCTATCTTAACCAACATTCCACTGTAGTGAAATAGACGGGGATTATGGCGAGGGTATAATCATAATTATTTATTTTATATAGAAGACATTCTTGATAATATGTCTAAATGAAAGGTATATCTGCCAATACAAATATTTATAGAGATATATATGTAAAAAGTCTTTAGAAAATGATAAAATTATGATAGACATTATATCAGCCTTCCCTCTATCATAGAGTAGCTAGCTAGTTAGTTAACATGTTTTTTATAACAAAAAAAATATGAAACTATATTTATATGCTTCTGTCAACTCTTTACCAATTAATAATATGGTATGAAAGCATCGATCCCATGCGGCGAGCCATGCTGTGTTGAACAAATTAAGTGGGTCCAATTGTCCTTGTCAAAGAAGTCCCTCACCATCTTTTTAATTAAATAGGAAACGCCAGGGAAGCTCTTCACAGTCATGGCGGCCATCTAATATGTAATTCCTGTCAAAAAAAATCGGCTCTGATTCCGGATTCCCATTTCAACGACAGGTCCGGTCGTCAGCAAGACGATGGGTTAGAAAAAAAAAAGCTAATTAAGAAAAGCATTTTTATTATCAAGGGACTCGGCCGTCTTGATATGTATAGTTGCATGCGTTCTGAAATCGAACGTATACGCTTACATGTCACAGCCACACGATGATTAAAGGAGGGTTCATGATGAGTCGGCAACCTTGACATCCATGGAAGGAGAGGCGAAGGATCAGAAGAACCGTTTGAAGGGTACATATGCCCTTGGACCATGGTGGGGGCGATTGATATATATATATATTTTTAGCCCTGCGGCTAGGACTATCAATGGGCTGGACCCGGGCCGGGCCGACCTGATAGGCCGGACCCGGGCCGGACTTAGGTCGGCCCGGCCCGGGACCGACTTCTCAACATTAAGGCCCGAGCCCGGTCCGGGCCCGACTTATGTCGGGCCGGGCCGGGTCAGGCCCGACATTATATAAAAATTTCAAAGTCCGACTAAGGTCCGATCCTGTCCGACAACTTAAATAAAATAATAAAAATAATAAAAATAATAATATAAAACATATAATCTCACTAAATTAATTAAAATTTTGATATTAATTACATAATTTATGTAAAAAGAGAGTTTTAAAATTTATCATTAAGTAAAATAACATAGTTTTAACTAAATAATTTTTAAATTTTGATGTGGGAATAAAAAAAAGAACGGGCCGGACCGGCCCGCGGGCCAAACTCAAAGCCCGAGCCCGGCCCGCGGGTCAAGTCGGGCCGAGCTTTTAGGCCCGACTAAAAGTCCGCGGGCCGAAAATGACCTTGCGATCCGGCCCGAAATCGGGCCAAGCCCGCGGGCCTATCGGGCCGGACCGGCCCATTGACAGCCCTACCTGCAGCTAGCCATGCAGCCGACGACGTGCGTTAGCCGACTACGCAGAACGATCGAGAGGATCCATATATACATCATAATAAGATAAAGTGTGGGGATACAAATCGGGGCTAATTTTAGTGGCCTGATCAGTTGTCTTCACGCACCACTCTCATTATCATAAAGATGGGGTCGAGAGCTCGTTGCTTCGGTGTGATGTATAAACACACGAGCACAAACCAATGGATTGATATGGTACTCTCTCTCTCTCTCTCTGTGTGTGTGTGTGTGTGTGTGGCGCCCATGTGTGCCCACACTCCGGTCCCCCATCTCTGTCTCTCTCTCTCGGCGTGTGTGGGCCTATGTGTGTTCATTCTCTGTGTGACTGTTGAACACAGAACATGAAATGTACATTTTGTTTGCTATTTAAATAGCAATGCGCATTATTAATTATGTGAATTTAATTTTATCACATGATTTGGATTTGAGTACGGGAAATTTTCCCGTCGACTGCAGTCGATGTTTATTTACATCAACGTAAAGTTCGAATACCCTTGATTAACTGTCATGTCTCGAACAAGACGGAATTATCAAGGCGTGAACAGTTATACGAGCGGGTCGATCAAGAGACTCAGATGATGAGTATGAATAACAAATAGATAAACTCATATCTTTATTTCATAATCTGACATTTCCAACAAAAATCCTTCAAGGACTTTCGATACTAGTCAAACTCAATACATTCATTTTCTAAGTAGACAGTCTGGGGAAAAAATCTAATAAAAACTATCATCATCCTCGTCACTCCAGCCCATTCCCGTCATCTTCGGGATTTTTTAAAAATTAACAACAATACATAGGGTGAGCTAGAAAGCTCAGTAGGACTTATATCTCTTTACCAGGTCACTTTAAGTAATTAATATTTTGAATAATCTATATGCTCTCGAAATAAAACAAGTAATAAAACAAACGACAAATATAGTAGAGAACAAGATCAGGAAGTCAAGAACTTCAAAAATAGATATTGTAGAACTCAAGTGTAAGCATGAAGATCAATATCAAGTATAGAATTGTAGATTTGGCCATGTAACAGGAATATTAACACTACCAGAAAAAACGGGATTTCAGACGGATTTTTCAGACGGAATTTAGTCCGTCTGAATATCCGTCATAAATTACGACGATCACAGTTGGCGAGAAATTTCATCTGTATTTCAGACGAATTAGAATCCATCGGAATATCTGTCATAATTTCAGATGGCTATTCCGACGGAAATTAATCCGTCCGAACTCAGACGACATTTCCGACGGAATATAATTCCGTCTGAATCCGTCGGAAATTTTCCCCAAATAACCCACGACCGAACCCTCTCCCTCCCACTCAGTCACACTATCACTCTCTCTTTCCACTCTCTCCCTGCCGACGAGACCCCGTCGGAGCTTGCCTTCGTCGTCGTCCCCGCCGGAGTCGTGGTAGCTCACCGTCCCCGTCGGGCGCCTCTCCTCCCCCATTCCGGTGGCGTCCTTGCCGTCGCCGCCTGAGCTTGTCGTCGCCGACCGGTCCTCATCGTGGCGGGACACGGTCTTCGCCATCGCCACCCTCGCCGTCCCTCGCCATCTTCTCCGATCCGGTAAGCCCCCTCCCTCTCCCTCTCCCCATTCCCCGCCGGTGCCATTGTCTTTTTGTTTTTGTTTTTATTTTTGGAGGTTGGGAATCATCCGGGAGGGGTTCTGAAGGGGGGGTTCCGGTGGGTTGGGGGACGGGGGAGGTTGGACTGGGAGGGACGGGCCAACCGGGGGGAAGGGGGAGGTTGTCGACGGTGGGAGGGGAGGGGGGTTTCAGGAACGGTGGGGGGGGAGGGAGAGCTCGTCAGTGGGAGGGGGTTCAGGGAGGGTGGGGGGAATGTCGGAGATGGGAGGGGGGTTCAGGGAGGTGGGAGGGGGAGCTCGGAGGTGGGAGGGGGGAGGGTGGGGGGGAGGGGGGGTCGCCGGTGGGAGGGGGGGTTCACAGAGGGTGGGGGGGAGGGGGGGTCGTCGATGGGAGGGGGGTTCAGGGATGTCGTCGTCAGAGGGTCCGAGGGTGGGGGGGAGGGGGGGTCATCGGTGGGAGGGGGGTTCAGGGATGTCGTCAGAGGGTCCGAGGGTGGGGGGGAGGGGGGGAGCAGCAAGAGGTGGTCGCTGGGGGGAGGGGGTGCGGTGGGTGGTGGGGAGGGGAGAGGTGCCAGCAGGAGGGGGGCTCCGGTGGGGGGGAGGGGCCAGTAGGAGGTCTGGGAGGGATTAATTAATTAATTTTTTTATTTCATATATTTTGTATTCATTGTAGGATAATCGGTCGAGAGGAAGGGAACGAGAGATTCGAAGATTCTTTTACAAATAAACAGTAAGTAAAAATTTAATTTCAGACATATATGTGTTGTTTCATTGTTTTTTAATTTATGTAATCTTATTTAGATTTAAAGTAAATAAACAGTTAGGATGTCTTTTTTTTTTATGAATATTTTTTTAAAGCAAAACATCAATCCAAGTTTTGGATTCAAATCCTGCATATGTAGCTCATTAACTTCTAACTAGTCTAATTCATTCTTGTCTCAGCCCCCATCCATAATGGTAGCTTCACTCCATGGCCACTCTACTCCGGTACTTCTTGTCTAGCTAACCCTTTCTACGGGTAGCTCTCTCCTCCTACATGACTCGCGACTAGAACACTACAACAATATCATGACCCGATCTAACCCTTGTGAGGTATGTGCTTACTCACCATCCCGGGTAAACGAAGTGTCACTAACAATGCTAAAAAAAGTCAGACAGGAAGTAGCACACAAAAGTGTAATCAACGGGATTTAGATTAGAGATAGCGACGATCAAAGACCAAGATGATCTAGCAAGGTCACTAGAAAGGAACAAATGGTCCTTTGTTTCAGCATGGGGCATTCGATAGTATAGACACATGGAGCATAGGCAAACGCCGCACCTGGCGATCTGCTTATTAGTTGGCACCGCCGAATGGTAGACCCTCCATAAGAAGAGATAAGTATTTGATGAAATAAAGGAATCCCATATCTTCAAGGAAAAAGAACACATGGATGCTGAACCAAGAGTCCTATGAAAGGAGGCAACAGAAAAAAAACCACTGCTATTGGGGCACCAAAATCTCTGATCCGGCGAGTCATTAATTAATATGTTGAACTAGATATCCTAGGAATCAAACACTTTGTAAATTACTCATGAGACTTTATACATCCTGAGTTTGACATATTTGTCTAAGTTGCACACACAAGATTAGATTGCTATTTTATTAGTCATAATTAGACATCATCCAAATACTGAACACAACACATTGGTCTAGTTCTAAACAGCCCCCCTCCCCCTCCCCTGGAGCTTGTTCTTTATAAGAGAACCCACCCACCCCATTTGAACCTTGTCTTATGATGATAAGAAGATATAGAGAAATGGAATGACCACATATCTGAAGTAGTACATATATACAAAGATGTGGATAAATACAAAGAAATCAGAATTCTCTATAGCAATAGGTAAATACTCAAAAAATTCTTTTTGTGATTTCAAACATTGTGGATTTTAATTGCATGTAAATATATTTTTAAATCTGATTTTAATAGAAATTTGATGTTAATTTGACTCAAAAATGTGGATTGTTTAGCTTTGATGTTCTTCATTTGTAATTTTTTGTAAATTGGGTGTTATTTAATTTGATATATGCATAATGACAATTACGTTGTTATTTAATTTTATGTTATATAAATGCATGGGGTATTCCCTGTGAGCTGAGGTGCGTGGGTGCGACCTAACATTACACGCACCTCAGGAGAGCGCGTTAAAACCGTGTCAATGTGCCTTCCCGTTCAAGACTTTGGGATTGATGTGTATGTTCTCATTTGTTTATGAGAATATATATATCTATCTCAAAGTCTTGAATTGTCCCGTTTGGACAGTCTGTGAATGTTTGATCACACTTAGGCAGTCATTTACTATATGTGTTTGTATGATTTGTTGAGATTTTTGGTTGCGTCTTCTCACTCTTCTCTGATATACCATTATTGATTTTGAGTATTTTCTTAACCACTTACTTGTAAGTGTTTAAGAAAATTTTAAAATCAATAAATATTTTTGGTATATCAGAGAAGTGTGGGGAGATGCTGTCGAAATTTTCAGCAAATCGTGCAGCACATATAATAAGTGATTGTGCGATCAAACCTTCATGGATGGGTTAAAAAGTGATAATCTAATTAATAGTCCTCTTCTAACTGCAAATGGTCTATGGCGAACGATGTGAGGAAAGGGTCGGGTGTAATATCCACGGAATAATGAATTGAAAGTTAGGATGTGTATTGTCATTTATTGGGTGCAGGCAAAATGTCGACAGATCGTTCATGGATGTATCGTAGAATAGTTGACCGGGTGGTGTCAGATGACTTAAAGCATGGAGTTGAGAGTTTCATTCAATTTGCATTGGGGAATCGAGTTGCAGCAACAGACCGTGACGGTCACATTCGATGCCCTTGTTCAAGTTGTAGAAACTTGAGGTGGCATTCAACATGGGATGTGCAACATCATTTGTACACGAAAGGGTTCGTGGATGGTTATACAAATTAGATGTGTCATGGTGAGCAATTCTTGAGGTTTGAGCCCTATAATATTGCAGGCACAAGTGGGTACGTGGATATGGTTGTAGATGCTGCTGGTCCTAGTTTTAATGTTCATGAGGAAGCGCCGAATAAGACAGCCGGAAGATTTTTTGAACTACTTAGGAATGCTGATGAGCCGCTGTGGGATGGTTGTGAAAAGTACACTCGATTGTCTGTAGTGTCACAATTGTTGAACTTGAAATCTGAATTTCACATCAGTGAGACTTGTTTTGACCGTCTCCTCCTCTTGATCAAGAGTATGTTGTCTCAAGACGAGAAGTTGTCAGAAACTTTTTACCGTGTAAAAAAGATGGTCAATGACTTAGGGCTTGGATATGTGAAAATAGATGCATGTCCGAATCATTGTATGTTATATTACAAAGACGATGCAGATAAGATAGCATGTTCTATTTGTGGCCATGACAGATTCAAACCTAAGGGAAGGGTCAATTCAAAGCGAAAAGATGTACCTTACAAGGCATTGCGATACTTCCCTCTTGTGCCTAGGCTGTAGCGGCTGTATATGTCCTCAAAGACGGCTCGACATATGACATGGCACACCGAAAGAGTATATCGTGTCGATGATATAATCAGTCATCCTGCCGATGGTGAAGCTTGGACTCACTTTAGTCGCACTCATCTTGCTTTTTCAATGTTCGATTGGGTTTATGCACAGATCTTTTTAATCCATTCGGTGGTTCAGTGGCATCTTATTCATGTTGGCCAGTGTTCGTGACACCGTACAACCTTCCGCCGCACATGTGCATGAAGCGAGAAAATCTATTTTTGTCCTTAGTAATTCCTGGTCCAAAAAGCCATGGAAAAAATTTGGACATATATCTCAGGCTGTTGATTGATGAGCTCAAATTTTTATGGATTGATGGAGTTGCTACTTATGATGCATGTAGGAAGCAAAATTTTATTATGAAGGCTGCATTGATCTGGACAATAAGTGACTTCCCTGCATATGGAATGCTATCTGGTTGGAGTACACATGGGAGGTTAACATGTCCTTACTGTATGGAAGATACCAAATCATTTGTATTGAAACATGGTGGGAAAGCATGCTGGTTTGATTGCCATCGACGGTTGTTACCAAGTGACCATCTTTTTCGAAGGTAAAAAGACTCGTTTAAAAAAAATACTGTTGAAATGGATGAAGTTGACTTGCAACGGGTGTCGGGTCTACATATGGCGACACGGGTGCATAATTTACCAGATGTAGTACAATTGACTGGTAGCACACGACAACTCCCTAGTTTTGGAAAGGATCATAACTGGAACAAGAAAAGTATTTTTTGGGAATTGCCTTATTGGTCAACTCTTCTTGTACGACACAATCTGGATGTCATGCATATCGAGAAGATATTTTTTTGATAATGTGTTCAATACGATCATGAATGTTAAAGGGAAAACAAAGGACAACGCCAAAGCGCGTATGGACTTAAAGATGCTTTGTAGACGTCCAGAACTGGAACTACAGAACGTAAATGGAAAAACTATGCAGCCTAAAGTAACTTACGTGCTTCATGATACACAAATCAAGGAAGTGTGCCAGTGGTTGAAACAGTTGAGATTTCCAGATGGATATGCATCCAACATAGCCCGTTGTGTGAATGTTAATGAGGGGAAAATATATGGTATGAAAAGTCATGACTGTCATGTCTTCATGGAGTGGCTACTGCCCATTGCATTTCGTGATTTGTTGCCAAAGCCGATATGGGGAGCACTGGCTGAGATGAGTCAATTTTTCAAGATTTTATGTGCATCAGAACTCAGACTTCGGGATGTACAAACTATCGAAGAAAAAATGGTTACAGCCGTTTGCAAGTTAGAGAAGATATTTCCTCTGGCATTCTTTGATTCGATGGAGCACCTGGTTGTTCATTTGCCATACGAGGCTATCGTCGGAGGGCCAATATAATTTCGATGGATGTATCCATTTGAGAGGTATTTGAGAATTTTTGTTAACTTACATGTCGTCTATGGCTGGTACATATCGTTGCCATCTGACTTGTTGTTGTAGGTGCATGCATGAATTAAAAATGAAAGTTCGCAACAAGGCACAGGTGGAGGGTTCGATTGCCGAGGCATACATTCTTGAAGAAATTCTGAACTTCTGTTCTATGTACTTTGAGCCAGAGATTCAAACTCGTCGTACTCGACCTCCACGTAATGATGATGGGGGAGTGGATGAATCGTCCGATCGGCTCTCTATATTTAAACATCCTGGACGTGCGTTCGGACGTTGCTTGACTCGCACGCTCGAAGATAGAGAGTTGCACGCCGCTGAGATATATACTCTTCTGAATTGTCTCGAGATTGAACCTTATGTTGAGTAAGTTATTAACTCACATTTCCAGCAAGTCCATAAGTTGTTCATCCTTCTTCTGCAGTTCATTTAAAGTAGTAGTGTATTTATATTGCAAGCAATTTGATTCAGAATTAGCTGAACAATGTCCAAATATCCAGAACGTGGAGATTGAAAAAGAACGTGAGAAGTTTTTTGCCAAATGACTGAGAAACCAAGTTAGTGTCATCGTTGAATATATATGTTTATATTTATGTATGTTGAGGTAATTGTTATTATTTTAACAACTATAATTTGAATATAGGTTGAACAAGGTCTCATTACTGATCAAAGAGTACAACAGATAAGTTATGGCCCCTCGAACGTTGCACGTGCCTATCCAAGATATATTGTGAATGGATACAGATTTCATACAAGGGATTATGGACGAGGTAAGTCTACGATGAATAGCGGCGTATCTGTTAAGGGAAGTTTATACAATGAACTTGAATTGGACTACTATGGTATTCTTGAAGAAGTCTTAGAACTTCAGTATTTGGGACAAGACAATAATGTATACATATTTAAGTGTCAATGGTTTGATCCTAGTTCTGTTCGACATGTCGATAATTATGGGATTGTCGATGTCAAACATAGGTCTAAACTTAAGACCTATGAACCGTTCATTTTAGCCGCACAAGCCCAGTAAGTGTATTATTCAAGCTATCCATCATCCAAGAATAGAGATTGGTGGGCAGTTTGCAGGGTTAATTCAAAACTCTTTCTCACAAGTGAAGATGTCTTAGAGGTTGCTAGTGCTGAATATTATCAATCAGATGAAGTTGGCGTTGTCGGTTCCTCGAGGTTTAATTTGGATGAATCTGATGAGCCACTGTCATTACGTACGCGAGATGAAGTGGAAGAAGTTGATCCGATGGAGCTAAATGTTGATGTTAGAGGGGAGGAAGAATCAGATGAAGAGGAAGAGTTTGAATCTGATGAGGGTACTATGGATGACGAAGATGACGATGAGTTAGATATATCATCAACATGAGGGAGGCACATTTTGATAATTTAGTGAGATATCCTTACCTTTTTGCATAATTTTTAATAATAGAGAATCTAGCCTTGTACACTTGAGGATTAATATGTATTAATTGTTTTGTTAGTAATAAAGAAATGGTCCGAGGAGGTCGTACTAGGAGTGGGAGGAGACAGGGCAGTGACAAGGGCTCTACTCCCTCATGTTTGGCGTCTTCTTCGGGCACATGTATATCTATTAAAAAAGTTAGCTATATATATGTTTACATCATTTACTAGCTTAAAAGTTTTTTTTAGGTTCAAGTGTCGGCTCGTTGCCTGTTGTGCAGACGCCACGTCTACCACCTCCCGCTGCAGGGTATATTTTAATTTAAAGTTCCCAATATTTATTTTACTTAGGAAAATTAATTTTTACAGGTTTCAGTGGCGTCCACCTGTTGTGCAGACGCCACCTCTACCACCTCCCGCTGTAGGTATGCATATTTTAATTTAAATTTCCAATATTTATTTTACTTGTGAAAATCTATTCTTACAGGTCTCAGTGGCATCCCACCACCTCCCACTTGTACAGGGCACACCCCCACCACTCAGCCACTTGACGATGCCGGCAGTCGTCACGAGGGAGGCACGGCCCATGATGGACGTTGCCCGTGTTGGATCTCCGAGTAAATCTATAAGGTTATATTACATTCATTATTTAATTAGGCTTCAACTGTCTAATATGAATATTTTGACATTTGTAATTACAGTAAGAAATTTGAACCCCACACAGTTGTCCATCATTCCACCGAACTCATGTTGGCACATGTGCCCGGGCCAGCATCCACTTTCAGAGAATTTCCGATGGCCGTCCGTGATTCATTGTACAACATGTTCTTAGTAAGTAATTACGTCATTTAATTCAAGTATTTTTCAAACTCAATTCACAACAGTATAATAAGTGTGAAACTTAATTGATTTAAAGCGGTCTTTTCAATTCACGTGTGGACATGACGCGGCGAGATGTCGTCGTGCCTGGGAGTCTACTATGTAGTCAAGTTACAAGAGGAAAATACATGAGGCCCAAGCACACGCTAAAAAATTGAGTGGTGGGAGTGAAGACCGACGGCTGTGGAAGGCGCATCGCCCTCTATGGATGAGGCAGGAGGACTGGGAGATATCTTGTGACCATTTTGCCGACCCCAAGTGGATAGAAAAGTTTGAAAAAGCCAAAGCAAACAGGGCGTCAAAACCAGGTGCAAATGTGCATACGAGTGGGTCCATCTCTTACGCGGCTCATAAACAAAAAATGGTAAGTAATGTTTCAATTTAGCTTCTTACAATTTATTAATATATCTGACATTTTTTTACTATGAATTGTATAACATGCTGTGGAGCTTAATCGACCTCCGTCGTTCCTCGAGGTGTTCGACAGAACACACAAAAAGAAGGGGACAGATCAATTTGTCAGTGAGACAGCTAAGTCAGTAGCAGTAAGTTTATCTACATATGCAACTTCTACCGTTCATTTAAATCGGCATGAAATTCATATGAAATTGACTAGTTATTTTATTTAATTTGTAGGAAACATATAGCAAAGCAATGACAGAGAAGTACACGGAGGGAGACACGCAGCAGCCGGAGTTGGATCCGGTGGAGTGGGTGGCAGCAGCTGGCGCACCGAAGAAAGGCCGACTATATGGTTTTGGGGATAGCCTGGACGCTAGCGCGGTGATATCATCATGTGCAACTTCTAGCTCTGCCCAAACCAGTAGCAGTGCCTTCACTATACCTCCACCTGCCCCCAGCGCTTCTGCCAGCGACATGATGGACATGGTCCGATCGTAGATTTCTGATTTGCAGCGGCAGCAGCAGCAGTTCCAACAGGAGATCTCTAGCCATCAGACAATCATTTTGCAGGCAATCAATTGCCTCCTCTCCCAGCATCGATCCACTACCACCACAACACAGGCCGGACAGGTGAGTGTTTACTATGTTTTTATTTTGATGGAATTACTCAATTATGTTCATTAGAAATTTTAAAACTCCTTAGTTTTCAAAACTCACTTAATTTAGAAGAATTTTGAAAATCCGAGGTTCGGGGGTCCTAAATGTAAAATACTTAAGATATATTTCTATTGGCTCAACCAATTTAAGCAGTGATCTCCTGAGGTTCTGAATTCTCCCTACAACCCAGGATTGTTGAGACATGAAGAGATATAAGAGCCATATAAGAGCCATGGTTCAGACCATCTTCAGTCATACTCTAAAACAAACTGAAGAGATATGCAGTTATGCACTATGTCAGAACTGACGGAATACAAATCGGATAACCGGTTTGGCCCCAGTGATCAAAAGTGTATTTTCTAAATACACTTAGTTTAAATTTCTCCCAAGTCAGGCCCTAGGGTCTAAAATCTAAAATACAGGTCGGATCGGCGTGCCGATCATTCCTGCTGTTCCTGGAAGATGAAAGTGACTTGTTAGAACTGACGAAATCCAAATCGGATACCCGGTTTGGCCCAGCGATCAAAAGTGTATTTTCTAAATACACTTAGTTTAAATTTCTCCCAAGTCGGGTCCGGGGGTCTAAAATCTGAAATACAGGTCGGATCGGTGTGCCGGTCATTCCAACACGACCTGGGAGATGAAAGTGACTTGTCAGAACTGACGGAATCCAAATCTGATACCCGGTTTGGCCCCAACGCTCAAAAGTGTATTTTCTAAATACAGTTAGTTTAAATTTCTCTCAAGTCGGGTCTGGGGGTCTAAAATATGAAATACGGGTCGGATCGGCATGCCGGTCATTTTAACACGACCTGTGAGATGAAAGTCACTTGTCAGAACTGACGGAATCTAAATCAGATACCCGGTTTGGCCCCAGTGATCAAAAGTGTATTTTCTAAATGCAGTTAATTTAAATTTCTCTCAAGTCGGGTCCGGAGGTCTAAAATATGAAATACGGGTCGGATCGGCATGCCGGTCGTTCCAACACGACCTGGGAGATGAAAGTGACTTGTCAGAACTGACGGAATCCAAATCGGATATCCGGTTTGGCCCCAACGCTCAAAAGTGTATTTTCTAAATACAGTTAGTTTAAATTTCTCTCAAGTCGGGTCCGGAGGTCTAAAATATGAAATACGGGTCGGATCGGTGTGCCGATCGTTCCAACATGACCTGAGAGATGAAAGTGACTTGTCAGAACTGACGGAATCCAAATCGGATACCCGGTTTGGCTCTAGCGATCAAAAGTGTATTTCTAAATATAGTTAGTTTAAATTTCTCCCAAGTCGGGTCCGGAGGTCTAAAATATGAAATACGGGTCGGATCGACGTGCCGGTCATTCCAACACGACCTGGGAGATGAAAGTGACTTCTCAGAACTGACAGAATCCAAATTGGATACCCGGTTTGGCCCCAGCGATCAAAAGTGTATTTTCTAAATACACTTAGTTTAAATTTCTCCCAAGTCGGGTCCGGTGGTCTAAAATCTGAAATACAGGTCGGATCGGCCTGCCGATCATTCCAACACGACCTGGGAGATGAAAGTGACTTGTGAGAACTTACGAAATCTAAATCAGATACCCGGTTTGGCCCTAACGCTCAAAAGTGTATTTTCTAAATACAATTAGTTTAAATTTCTCTCAAGTCGGGTCCGGGCGTCTAAAATATGAAATACGCGTTGGATCGGCATGCCGATCATTCCAACACGACCTGGGAGATGAAAGTGACTTGTCAGAACTGACGGAATCCAAATTGGATACCCAGTTTGGCCCCAACGCTCAAAAGTGTATTTTCTAAATACAGTTAGTTTAAATTTCTCTCAAGTCGGGTCTGGGGATCTAAAATATGAAATACGGGTCGGATCTGCGTGCCGATCGTTCCAACATGACTTGGGAGATGAAAGTGACTTGTCAGAACTGACTAAATCAAATCGGATACCCGGTTTGGCCCCAGTGATCAAAAGTGCATTTTCTAAATACAGTTAATTTAAATTTCTCTCAAGTCGGGTCCGGAGCTCTAAAATATGAAATACGGGTCAGATCGGCGTTTCGGTCGTTACAACATGACCTGGGAGATGAAATTGACTTGTCAGAACTGACAGAATCCAAATCGGATACCCGGTTTGGCCCCAGCAATCAAAATCCCAAGTCGGGTCCGGGGGTCTAAAATCTGAAATACAGATCGGATCGGCGTGCCGATCGTTCCAACACGACCTGGGAGATAAAAGTGACTTGTCAGAACTGACGGAATCCAAATCGGCACGGTTTGAGCTCGGCGCTCATAATTGCATTCTCCAAATGTAATTAATTTAAAATACCGATACAGCTAGGTTAGTTGGTCTATAAAATCTATGCAGTTATCAAATTGATATATTTGATTTCAATTTATGCTAATTTATCTTCACACTAATTTTTTTATCTATGTTATTATTTTTTTAATGTAGGAGGATCCTTCTGCGGGCGGCGACAGAGGAGATGAGCAGGGCAGGGAGGAGGATATGGACGATGTGCCGGATATTTCTTGAGTTTATTGTGTTTTATTTTCTGTACGTTGATGATCAGCATGGTGTTGAGAGAGGAAGAGACAAGAAGGAACGACGTTGAGGAAGACGACAGCGTTGACCTAGTTCCCGGCGGCGCGTACGTGGGTTGGCCCCATGGCTGACCCTGGGGGGCCATCGGGGCCCCCTCTTGTTCCTCCTTCCTCCTCCACGAGAACCAGAACGTTTGCCGAAGTGCTCTCCTCCTCCATGGCGCCGCCCGTCATCCAGGGCTCTGTCCATGACCCTGCTTTGACTGACGGTGGCGAACCCGCTGTGTTCTTCAGCCAGGACGAAATCAAAGCTTCGCTTCAGCCTTTCTTGTTTTCTCTGGTGGCTCGTACTTCGCAGGGCAGACCTTCTTTCTCAGACATCAGGGCACACCTATCCAGCAGATGCGGCTTTAAAGAAGACTTCTTGATCAGCGCATTGGACAATCGTCACCTCCTTCTGCGATTTAGAAACCATGAAGATTTCCTTCTCTTGCTGCTGAAGGAGACTTTGTATGTTCACGGTAGATTATTCCGCTTCTTCAAATGGACGATGGATTTCTCTCCGAATGCTGATTCGCCCATCCTTCCAGTCTGGATCGATTTACCTGGTCTCCCAGTAAATTTCTATGTTGAACCCCTGCTTCGCTCAATTGCCGGCAATGTTGGTCGAGTCTTGAAAATTGATCAATCGACTCTTAACCTGTCTCAAACCAATGCTGCCCGTGTATGCATTGAATTGGACATCTCAAAGTCAAGACATTCAAGGGTTTGGATTGGCTTTCCGGGTGGAGGAGCTTGGCAAAATATTTCCTATCCGGATCTCCCCCACTTTTGCACTCTTTGCTCACGGATTGGTCATAACGAAGACTCCTGCAAGATGTCTAAAACTCACGACCAGAGTGGGACTTTGCAACCTAAACCCCCCACTCAAGCAATTACTGGCTTTGACAATAAGTCTAAAGCCATTTGGAAACCTGTCACTAATAGGAAAGACATTGCTGATGTGAAGAAATCTGCTGCTCAACTGCCACAGGAAGTTCCTGAAACTAGTCCTTGCTCAGAGAAGTCTGATATTGTCATTTTTAAGGAAAATTTTCCGGGAGAATGTTCAAAGGAAGCACCGGTGTTGCTAGGGACACATGATCCTTCAAATGTTGATCAAGAGGATTTTGAGAAAGCAGAGGATAATCCCATTAAACTAGCAGAGAACCAGCGGCCACCTAGCCCTCAAACCTTGGCACCTTCTCCTAATACATCTATCTGCTCTTTGGCTTGTTCAGGGGAGCCTGTGTCAAACTTTCAAAAGCAGAATCTTGTCTTACAGCAACCGTCTTCTACGCTTTCAGTGGGTTGTTTGAGCGAGTCCTCGGATTTTCCTCAAGTGGAGCTTCCTTCATTCCAAAAACTGGCACCCTCTCCAGGAGTGATTGCCTTGGTTCCTGAACTAGCTGCTGTGGGTCCAGATAAGGGCAATACTGATATAGCTAGTTCCCTCATGGGCACTGGAACTCGAATTCAATCAGAGAATGTCAAACAGATTTGCACTAAGATTGCTACTGCTGCTGAAATCAACAATCTCAGGGTTATGCTTACTGAACAGACTGGTGTCACTACTAGATCTATGCTCAGGACTATGTCTGCCGGAAATATTGCTGATAAATCCTCCTCCCAATGACTCTTCTCGTTTGGAATATCAGAGGTATTGGTAATGATGTATCCCAAGGCAGATTAAAATTTTTGCTGAAAACTTACAAGATTGATTGTGTGGCTATTTTAGAGCCGAAAATTAATACCTGTCACATGGAAAATATTTGTAAGAAATTGGGTATGAAACATGCTATTGCCAATAATGATATGCTAGCACACATCTGGATTTTGTGGAATGATACTCTTGACTTCACCCTCATTAATAGGGATGATCAGCAAATAACAATTTTGCAGGCTAATTCTTGTGTTCCAAATTTTTATATGACTATTGTTTATGCCAAGTGCTCCATTGCTGAAAGAAGGCTGTTATGGGCTTCTCTGACTGCCTTAAATATTCAGATTTCTGCCCCCTGGATTGTCTCAGGGGATTTTAACTGTATATTGGAAATTGAGGAAAAACTTGGAGGCAACCCGCCTAATATGACAGCTATTTCAGAATTTAAGGACTGTACCCTGGCATGTGGTCTAATGGATGCTGGCTTTACTGGCTCTCAGTTCACCTGGCATAACAACCAACTTGGAAGTAATGGAATATGGGCAAGATTGGACAGAGCCCTTATTAATCATGAACTAATGCTACATTTTCCAATCTCAGTAGAACATCTTTCAAGGGAAGCCTCAGATCATGCTCCTCTGTTAATTAAACCTCTTCATACAAAGAAATTCCGAAATAGATTCTGCTTTCAGAAGATGTGGACTTTGCATGATAACTTCCTAACGGCTGTTGACATCTGCTGGCGTACTAGCCCTCTTGCAACTTCTGCAATTACCACTCTTTATTTAAAATTGAAGCATTTAAGGAAAACTCTTAGCCTTTGGAACAGACAAGTCTTTGGTGATGTCCATAGGAACCTGGCTATAGCTGAAGATGCAGTAACTAAAGCAGAATTTAGTTATGACACAGACTCCTCTGAAGCTAATCATATCAAATTAGAGGAGGCTAAGTCTTCTCTATCTGCTAGATATATTCAGCAGGAATGCTTTTGGAGGCAAAAGTCTAGGATTCGCTGGCTAGTGGAAGGGGACAGAAATAATCAATTTTTCCACATGACAACACTGGCTAACAGAAGGAAAAATCAGATTACTCATTTCAGGAATTCAGATGGAAGCATAACCTCTGACCATGAAGAAATGAAGAGCATTGCTGTTTCACATTTCCAAAAAGCTTTTCAATCGCAGGATCACTATATTGATAACAGTATCATTTCTTGTATCCCAAGAATTCTTACCTCAGAAGACAATGCCCTCCTCTGTGCTGTCCCCTCGGATTCAGAAATACGTGAAGCTGTCTTTCATATGCCAATTGACAGTGCCCCAGGGCCCGATGGGTTCACAGGTATTTTCTATCAAAAGGCATGGTCTATTATATCCAGTGTGGTGATCAGTGCTGTAAAGGAATTTTTTATCAATCAGCAACCTCTTCCAAGAATTGCTACAGCCACCCTTGTTGCTCTTATCCCCAAGAAGAACAATGCTATGAACATTTCTGACTACAGGCCTATTAGTCTGTGTAATTTTTTCTATAAAATCATCTCTACAATTCTCAATAGCAGGCTGGCGCCCATCCTTCCCAGAATCATATCCATGGAGCAATCTGCCTTTGTGAAAGGTCGTCAGATAGTGGAAAGTATTGCCCTTGCCCAAGAACTGGTTAATGAACTAGGCAGGAAAACTAGAGGGGGAAATGTGATGTTCAAATTAGACATGGCTAAAGCTTATGACAGATTGGAATGGGACTTTCTCCTTGCGGTTTTGAATAAATTTGGATTCAGCAACCAATTCATTGGTCTCATTGGTAACATGCTAAATAACTGCTGGTTTTCTGTGTTAGTCAATGGAGACATGGCAGGCTTCTTTCATTCCTCAAGGGGTCTTCGCCAAGGAGACCCCATTGCTCCTTCTTTATTCATTATTGCTGAAGAAGCACTAAGCAGATCCCTGACAGAGTCTTTCATTTCAGGTCAGATTGGTTGGTATGCAGGGCCAAGGGGCTGCCCTAACATTTCTCATCTGTTATTTGCTGATGACACAGTTATTTTCAGTAAAGCTACAGCCACTTCAGTCAGAAATCTTATCAAGGTGTTAAGACTTTATGAAAGATCTTCGGGCCAGCAAATTAATGTGGGGAAAAGTGGTTTTTTCACCCATCCGAAAACTGATTCTTCAAAAATTAGATGCATTGCAGACATCACTGGTTTCTCTCATCACTCCTTCCCACATAAATATTTGGGTTTCCCTTTAATTCTTGGCAGGAAAAAGAAAATCCATTTTGCTGGACTCATCTCTGCAATTCAAAACAGAATTCAAGGGTGGAATGCTAAGCTTCTATCTCAGGGAGCCAAGCTCATTCTTATCAAACATGTTCTTTCTTCAATTCCTATTTACACACTGGCTTCCTCTCCCCTTCTCTCTGGAACTCATCAGGTTATTGACAAATGTCTTGCAAATTTTTTCTGGGGTGAATCTTCTCATGGCAACAAACATCATTGGAAATCTTGGAAAACCATATGCAGGCCAGTCAGTCAAGGTGGTCTGGGCATCATGTCTCTTCGGCAAATGGAAATAGCACTCAGAGTCAAAATGCTTTGGAGGGCCATGCATACTAACTCTCTATGGGCTAATTACTTCAGAGCTAAATATTTCCGGGGCAACCATCTTATGGAGGTAAAATTCAGAAACATGAAAGGTCATGGCCGAAGGTCTTGGTCTCTTGCCAAAAATCTCATATTACAGCACAAAAGAATAATACTTGGGGATGGCAGTTCTGCCAATTTCTGGTATGATACTTGGCTCGGCAATAAGCCTCTGATTTCATTTGTACCTGTTGAACTTATAAACAATAAAAATGACACTGTTGAAGACTGCATACTGCACCCGGCTGCTGAAGTAAAACAACTCATTGACAGTTTCCTGCCACCTGAAGTGATTATAGCAATCAGGGCTACTACCTTATCCTCTTATGCTGATAAGGAAGCCTGGAGTATCTCACACTCAGGTCAATGTACGGTTTCTTCAATCTATAAATATGCTAGCAACCTGAACCAGATCCACTTAAATCTGCCATGGCAATCATTATGGTCCTCCTGGCTGCCCACAAAGATCTCTATTATCCTGTGGAAAATCATTAACAACTGCCTCCCCACGGACTGTAATGTACAGATGCTCGGAATAAACTTATGTTCCAAATGTTATTGCTGTCAACAGCCACAAGTGGAAACTATAAACCATCTATTCGTCAGCAGTGACAAGGCTGCCTTTATTTGGTCATCTCTCCAATGCTCAGGCTTGATATTAGATGGCAATTCAGCAAAGTCAAGAATTCTGAATTCTATTTCACACAGCAGCTCAAAATCTCTGTATGGCCTCTTTTCCCTGGCAGCTATTGGCTACACAATGTGGGAACTGTGGTCTACTAGGAATTTGGCCAAGTATGAAGGCCGGATCATCTCTAAAAACTGCTTGCTACATAAGATTAAAGCTCAAGCAAAGGAAATCTGTGATTTATCTGGTCTCAAAGAAACTCACTCTAGCAAGAGGAAAATCCTCACTCAATTTGGCATTCAGACTGTCAACAAAAGAATTCCTCATCTTATGGCAGTTAAATGGTTATGTCCCCCATGGCCATCTCTCAAGCTTAACACTGATGGGGCATGTAAGCGATTAGGAATTTCTGGTGGGGGAGGAGTAATTAGAGATTTTAAAGGAAACACCCTTCTAGCTTATTCCCACTTCTATGGTTCTAGCTCAAGCATCATAGCCGAAGCTAGAGCTCTTCTTGATGGCATTAAATACCTCTCCGCCATCAATACACAGCCTGCATTGATTGAATGTGACTCCAAGATTCTGGTGCAAGTAGTTAGCAAACAGATTAATTGTCCATGGGCTATTCTTCCATATATCAGAGAAATTTGGGATCTTCTTTCAAATATGGACTCCTTGATTCACATATACAGAGAAGCCAACAACGTTGCAGATTCTTTAGCTTCTTTGGCTTGCATGAATAAATGTAATATTTTCTTTTCTTATCATGAGCTCCCCAAAATTGTTCAGGGTGCAGCCCGACTGGATAAGCTAGGCTTGCCTAGCGTCCGTATCTTGTAATTGTCCTTATCATTAATAAAATCAACCTCCTAGTGGTATATTGGGACATTCTCCAAAATACTCCTAGGTAGGGTTTTCTTTAAAAAAAAAAGCATGGTGTTGAGCTTTTTTTTTCAATGGTGATTTGCATCATGGTGTTGAGTTTTTATTTTCGGAGGTGTTTATTTGATCAGTAGGGTGTTGAGTTTTTATTTTCGGTGGTATTTATTGATCTTGAGTTTTTATTTTCAGTGGTGTTTATTTTGATCAGCAGGGTGTAGTTTTTTTTTTAAATTTTGTGTTTTTATTTACAGGTTATATAATAAATTTTATGTTTAAAAAAAATGAATAATAATATTTCAGACGGATTTGCAGACGGATCCGTCTGAAATTACACTCGGTATTTAAGACGGAATTTTGACTGTCGGAACTGATCACGGATAAACGGTATTCACATAAATACCGAGTGTGAGACGGAATTGCCACGGAATTTGAGACGGAATTTCACACGGCAAACAGAGCGTCTAAAATTTCAGACTTCTTTTCTGACCGTTATTGAGACGGAAAACTCCACCTCTCACCGTAATTGTCACGGAATTTTGAGACGGTATTTCACACTGTCTCATACCGTCTGAATTTCATACTCTTTTTCGGACCGTTATTGAGACGGAAAAGTGAGACGGTATTTCACACGCTACGATATTTGTCTGAAATTTCAGACGGACATAGATTCAGACGGAATTCGTGACGGAAAATATTTCGTATGAAATTTCAGATGGAATATGCGACTGAACACATATCTGTCCGAAAATTATACTTTCTGACGGAAATACTGACGAAAAATATTTAGTCTGAAATTTCAACCGTATTTGTGATGGATAATTAAACTGTCTGAAATTTCTGACTAAGAATATGTGACGACCGTGTTCCGTCTGAAATCCGTCTGTAATCCGTTACAAAAGCGTTTTCGGAGGGATTTTCAGACGGATTTCAAACGGAACACGACCGTCTGAAATACCGCCTTTTCTGGTTGTGTAACACATCCGGTCAAAAATGTCATGTATAGAAAGTCAAGCATGTAACGAGTCAAGTATGTAACAAGTGAATTGTCTAGTTCAATTTTGTATGTCAGTTGGTGCAATGTCACACCTGATCATTCAACTCCCTCAGACATAAGTACTTTTAGGTTTTACTTGCCTAGGACCAGATCAGGGCCCCCATGTTTGCCAGGTATTGAGTGTTCAGGTGGACCAAGAGTCCCATATAATTTCCAGAACAATTCATTTAAAATATGGCCAATCTGAGTTTCAAGAAAAGCTTATGAAGCGTAGTATAGTGTACAACTAGACATTTAGTTAAGGAGGACTCTAGAGGTGGTGTAACGCCCGAGAATTTTCTAAGATTTTTCCAAGATTAAAAAATAAATATTAGGCATTTTTAATAGGCTTAATAGACAATTAAGGAGAATTAAGTATTTATTAAATCCATTTAAAGGCCCTATATTTACTAAAGGGCTAAGCCCAACTCAAATAGACCCAAAGACCCAATTCCAAGACTTTTAGACCTAGGCCCATTAATAGAAACGTAAATTAAGTAATTTATAGATTTAAAATGCATGAGATATATACATCAATTAGGGGATAAATGGGAGATAATACGAAAATTCAAAAATTTCGGATCTCTTGAAGCCTGGAGGTCTATCGCGCGACCGCCAGACCCACACTAGCGGTCCTGCTATGACCGCTAAGCAACCCCAATTCCGTGAATGGAAGAAAACGTGAAAAGTTTGGATCTTTGAGATCAAATCACCTTAAATTGAAGCTACCTGGCGTGGAAGACTCTCTAGAACTCTCTAGGGATTAACTCGACTCCAATTGAGGACTCTAGGTTCGATCTAATCCCTTAAACCCTAGGTGAACCCTATAAATAGACCCTAACTTCGACTCATGCGAACCCTGATGTTGACTCGCGTATTTCGAAGGTAAGGAGACATCTTCTCAGGATATTTCCTATGAACTTTATGTTCTTCTCAGTTTTATCTAACCACCCTCAAATTTTCGTGCTAGAAGACCCAGCCGTTGGAGAGTTAGAGCCTCTGCAAGTTGCTGGTTCGCAACAGACTGCACAAGAATCAGTGCGACGGTCTAGTGAAGATCAGGATAATAGAAGCCCAAATCGAGGTATTTAGAAATTAATTCTTTAGAACTTTCTGTTCCCTTTCGTATCTTCTACCTACCCTCCAATTTTATGGATTTAGGTCAAGAGGATCGGGAGATAGAGGGACGGGAAGTTACTGGTTTGGCACATGACGTGCAGGAACTAGGGCCTACTTCCAATTAGAAATTCAAAGTCTAAGGATCGAATCAAAGGTAGGTTATCTCATAAAAAGGCTAGAATAACATATCAGGAGTAAAAGCCCATTGATTTCATGTAATTTCATGCTTTCCACACAGAGTATTTAATGTTTTACTATCACTACGCATCTAGGCTATTTCTGCATGCATAGTTCCTACCCTTAATAACAAAAATGATAATTCTAGTTAAAATCATGACTACCCATGCATCTCCATGTTTTAATATGGATTTTATCGGGCCTTATTTACATGTTGGTATGTTTTACCATACATCTATCTACCCTAGATTATCATGTATTTCAGATTTTATCGCTGTTTACAGTAGATAGGAAGAAACGGTCTTCCTGAGACCGCTAAGCCCTGTTAAGCGGTCTACGATAGGCTGCTAGCGCCCATAAACGGTCCTCCCAAGACCGCTTTCATCTTCTGAGTTCTGTATTATTGTTAACCCGAAACATAACGCAGAATAGCCCTGATGCGGGACGGGACGTGACTCGATGCCAATTTGATGCAAACCTTGGACTTTAGGCAAACTTGCGACTCGTCCCTAGCGAGGGAAGCGTGCGGATGTGCGCGGTTTAGAAACCGGCAATGAGCTAGGGTGGTCAACTCTCACTTTCGTGCCCGGATTGGGTCACGGGATGGTCTCACTCTCTCTCGCAGTGGTGATGGAAATTTGAGCGAGCTAAGTTATCCTAACACTCTAGCAGCGGCATATGAATTATATACGACATAAGCAAAAAATTTGAGTGAGGAGCGGAAACAATACCTCCACGCTACCGGGCGTGGGGAAGACGTTCTCGGCCAAGCTTCATACTCCCGGTACAATAATTAGTCAAATATTACAGAAGTTAAATTTATTACCCACTCCATGCAGGGAGCTAAAGGGCTACACAAACAAGCCGGGAGCACCGAATTTGGGTTGACGGGCAGCAAGACGGCAGGTTCCGGGCGACTGTGGGCAGCGGCTCCGGTTCTGCGATTTGCTGACCGGCAGGACAGCGAACACGGACGTCCAAAGGGACGTCGACCTCCTGGGGTCTGCTGAAGGCGGCGGTGCACCGGGACGGTGGTGGAGGGTCCCTGGTCGACCCCCGGGAGTGGCGGTTGCTGAAGCTATCCAGGCGTATTTTTTGCTGGAATTATCCGGTGACCCCCTTTTGCAGGCCTGCCTCGGAGCAGAAATGCGCGCTTCCACGAGAACGACCGGTACGCCCAGATCTGGTGTCGGATCGAGATGCAGTTGGCACCATTGGAAATAGGACCCAAAAATCTACGACATATGTTGATTTCAGATCCATCCTATAATGCCTCGGGTTTTTCAGATATTTCTCGGATCGGGATCCGTGGGTTTCAGATCGTCTTTCCGCGGGTTGTGATTTGTGTCCGAGTGAGCTTCGGACTTTTTATATCGGATTGTCAGACCCATTGGTGGTGTGTTCGTGAATTTCCTTGGGTTCGTGACATTGTGAGGAGCGCGTCGGTAATTTTTCGGAATTTTCGGAGCGCCTTTGTGGGTCCCGGGCCGCGTTTTGAGTCTTACGCGTGTTTTTGGCTGTCGGACCTTCGGAACCCCATGTAGTGTGAACCGTTGCGTTCTCCGACTCCAGGACGTTACCACTGCGTTGTGCGTCTTCCGAGGGTCATGGGGAGTATTTTTCCCTATTTTTTTTATTTTTTGGATTTTCCCAGATTTCCTATATATTAACACTTTCTCTCTCTCCCCTCTCATTTCTCACTCTTTCCCTCTCTCTTCTCTCTCACATTCTCTCCTCTCCCCCTCTCTTCTCTCCGGGCGGCTGACGGAGATGGATAAGGGCGAGGTGGCGGTGCTCGTGGGGTGAGGAGCGGTGTGGATGGGGCGAGGATCGAGGCGTGGTGGCGTGGTGAAGCTGGTTCGTGAGCGTGGGATACGGGCGGGGTTTCGTGGCATTTTCTTCGTAGATCGGCATCCACGGCGCATTAAATCTTTGGTGGAGGTAGGGAGATGGACCCTCAGCTCGTGTATTTCATTTCCCGTGATTTTGGTAGGCCGTGGTGAGCCGAGCGAGGTTTATTACGCGTTTTGGGGGAAAATCATATTTTTAGGGCGTGCGACGGATTCGTCGGATCGAGCGCCGTTTCCTATGTTTCTTCCTCCCATTTTTGGGTTTTAGGACTGGGGAATGGGTTCCCCATGTTTTTCCCATCACCCAGGGGTGATTGGGCGTGGATCGGCACCGAATGGCGGGGTTCGGATTGGCGTTTCGCCGTGTTCGGTCGACTGGTGCGGGCGGTCCGATCGACCGACGACGGCGGCTATGAATTGGGCATTCTGCCCAGTTCGGTCGACCGACCCATCTGGGTAGGTCAATCGAAATGCAGAGTTTTGGCCTATGTTTGGCCTCGGTCGGTCTGGTTGTGACCCAATGGCCGACCTATGGCCCCGTGAGTGTCTTAGACACCCTGTGTGTACTGTGACCGTGTTTTTGGGTGTCCAGAGGTATCACTTTACCTCGATTAGTGTTCTTGTGGGTCTAAGGGTCCGGGCGACCCTCTTGTGCTTCGGTTGTGTTATGTGGACCCCCGGTCGACCAGGTTGTGACCCGGCGATCGACCTTCGGTCTCGTGAGTGTCCTGGACGTCCCTTGGGTTCTGTGGCTGTGTTTCTGAGATGTTTGGAGGTATCACTTTATCTCGATTAGCGTGCCCGTGGGTTTTGGGGATTCCGGTGGCCCCATGTGTTGCGGGTTTCCTTATTCTCTCAAGATTGAGTCGCCGTGTATCGGCTTGAGTGCGGTGGGGGCTTCCCCGCACGTTGTGAGTTCTTCCGGAAAGTGGTTTCTGAGTGGGCCATGTGTAAGGCCTTGGACTGTGAGTCCAGTCATCCAGCCTGGGGCTGGAGGTTTCCCGCCTTTCCTTGGGATTGGGAATCGGCGTGGCGGCTTGTGAGCTGCCTCGAAATCGTGCTTCTGTGCTTTCC
The DNA here is from genome assembly GCA_022559845.1 of Amorphophallus konjac. Taxonomy (NCBI): domain Eukaryota; kingdom Viridiplantae; phylum Streptophyta; class Magnoliopsida; order Alismatales; family Araceae; genus Amorphophallus; species Amorphophallus konjac. Next base: position 97,969,159 of record CM040123.1, read on the forward strand.
GCGTGGGCCATGTGTGTGGCCTTGGACTGTGAGTACAGTCACCCAGCCTGGGGCTGGAGGTCTCTTGAGTTCCCTTTTGAAGGGATGGTCTAAGCGGCTCGTGAGCTACCTCGATATTCGTGCTACCGTGGATTTAGACCAAGGGATTAGGCTAGATTAACAGCATTGTGCGGTTGTGTACGACGGTCTTGACCCTGAGTCTTGTGACTCAAGGACCGTTGGATTTAGTGAGTCTAGAGGACTGTCCAGAGTCCAATGGCTCGGGGTCACTTGGTTCTTCTCGACTTTGCGCAGGGTGCGTACGTGGTTCTGGGAGTTTCTCCTAGGAGAGTGGTCACATTAGTGACTCCCCACTAGTCGTAGCCTTCCGACATCCTACCAGGGAGTGGTGGCGAGACTACCCCAAGAGATGATTTTTAGGCTGGTTACCATCGGGTCCCACGTCTTGACGCGAGAGTCCGGCTGAGGGGAAAACCAGTCAGAGGGCCAGACCTAGGACGCATGGTCTGTGTGTGCACACGTAGTTGGGGGCAGTTGGACCCGCGCTGACGAGCGCGACCCCATCTAGTTCAGGTTCTGTGGTTACTTGTACGGTGTCCTCGTTCCGCCAGGGTGTGATGAGGGGGACACCTGAGGTGCGGTCTAGGACGCCAGGGGGGGCATCCGACCTTACTTCCAGTGGGCAGGTACTCCTGTCACGTGAGACGTGACTCTCATGTTTTCATGTTTCGTTTCTCGTCTGCGAGACGTGGTTCCCTCGATAGTTTCAGGGAGTGTTCCCGAGGTAGAGGTCTAGGAGTTTTTCTGGTGAGCGTCACCGAGGATTTTCCTAGACGGTGTTAGGTCTACGACTGCGAGGTCGTGACGGTTTCTTCTGGCGGCGTATATTAGCCAGATGTTCTCCCGTTAGTTCGGCAGTCCCCCGACTGTGAGATCGGGGTGTGTTTGTCCGGTACAGTAGGAATAGCTGTAGTGCCAAGTTTTGACTGGCCATTGATTCTGTAAGACCCTGAGTCTTTCGGATCTTTATCGAGAGTTTTGGATCACTTTTGTGGGTCCTGAGTTGTGTTTTACGATTCGCATGGATTTTTCTCCCGTACAAGTTACGGAATCCCGTGGTGAGTTTATTATTGAGTTCATCGACTCGAGGACGCTACAGTTGCGTTGCATTCTTTTCGAGGATCGTTTAGACTATTTTTTCGTATTTTTCTGAATTAGTGCATTTTTGGACCAAACATCGAATTTTACGGAAATTGCTAAATTTCCTAATTTTCTATTTCTTCTTATTTCTTCTTTCTCCTTCCTCTCTCCTCACCACCGTCACTTCTCTCCCTCACGTTCTCTCTCTTCTCTTCTCCTCTCTCCGCGTGGCGCGCGACCGTGACGAGCTGGGTGAGGCATGGACGTCGTGGAGTTGACCTGGCGCGTGATAGGGTAAAGGATTGAGCGTGGCGTTGGCGCGATCCCTCGGTGGATTCAAAGCCGGCGTGTCGAGCTCGTGAGATGGTTTTCGACGTGGTTTAGTCACTTCGGTGCGCGAGAACTTTGGTGGAGGTAGGGAGATGGACGCCCTACTTCTGTACTGTGTTTCCTCACGATTTGGAGCCGAACGGTGCGAGAACGAGCGGGTTCTGCCTTATTTTCGGTAAAGCATGCCTTGGGGGGTGTGAGACGAGTTCGCCTTTCTCGGCGATGGTTTCTAGCCTAATTAGTTTTATTTCAATCCCTGGCATGTCAGCATTCCATTTCCGCTGGTTTCATTGTGATTGGTTGTCATTTGGGACCGGTAGAAGCCCGGGAACCCATGTGACTCAATTAGGGTCGATTCGAAAGAATCGCCCGTTTCTTATGTTTTATGCATTGTTTGGATCCCTTCCGGTCTGTGGAAGGCTTGTATGGTCATTAGGGTTGTTTCCCCTTCGTTTAGAAGCGATTGGGGTGTGGAACGGCCGGATTCGGCCAATCCTCTGTTTTACCCGCCGTAGCGATTTAGCGGTCTTACCAGAGGCCGTTTTCAGGCATTTAGCGGTCCTTTGGCGACTGTTTATGCTTTTTGAACAGTAAGTCGGTTCGGGTCTTCGCGATCGCACGATAGATCATCTTCTCCTGTTCGCGGTCGTATGACTGACCGCTAATCTCTGATAGTGGGCGTACGATAGACCGCTAACGGGATCGTGTATGTCGGTTCGGATTCGCGGTCGTGCGATAGACTAATCCGGCAGTGGCGGTTTGAGATACGATCGCTAACCGTTGTTTATGTCGGTTTAACAGTTCTTAAGTCGGTTGGGCTAGCGGTCCTAGCCTTGGCCACTATTTCTCCTTGGCGATCCTATGAGTGACTGCTAGGAGGTTTGACTATTTTATGTCGGTTCGGGGGTTGACCGATTCTAGCGGTCATATGGACGACCGCTACCGTCTCCCTGGCGGTCCTGCGATAGACCGCTTGCCCTTGTGTTTCGGTAGTTGGTTGGGTAGCGGCCTTTTGGCTGACCGCTTGGTCTTCCTGGCGGTCAGACATGTGACCGTTTAGTCCCATTGTCTTGTTTTCTTTATGTTTGGCCTCCATTTGTCTTGGCCTTACCTTGTGGCTTGCCCGTAGTCCCATGGATATCTTGGATGTCCTATGAGGGTGATGACCATGTTGTGGGGTGGCCGGGGAGTGCTATTGTATTGAGTGGTGTTCCGTACTGTTTCAGAGTCATTATTGGTGTCTTGTCAACCCGTTGTGATCCAGTGGTTGACATATGACTTTGTAGTTGTCTCGATGGTCCTGTATGGATCGAGAGATGACGTTGGACGCCTAGAGGTGTTATCTTACCTCGATTTGCATATCCATGTGCTTTGAGGGTCTCGGTGATTCCTCAGGTCTCTGTGGTTTGTGTTATGCGAAGGCATGGATCAGGTGATCCTATGTTGTTTCCTTTATTGGTGTTTTCTCGTGATTTGGCTTAGGATTAGACCGATTGGCGGCTCATTACCGCTATGTGCGACGATCTTGACCCCGAGTCTTGTGACTCAAGGATCGTTATGTTAGCAAGTCTAGTCGTCTGTCCTGAGTCTGGTGGCAGTCTGGTATGCTACCCTATGTCTGGTACTTCGTAGTACGTGCGACAGTGCATGCGTAGCCTGTCTGTACTTTAGCACTAGTGTTTTGGAGTTTCTGTGTCTAGTGAGCCTCCACTAGTCGTAGCCCGACGGCATGTTCTAGTGTTGGCCCACCTAGGAGTGGTGGCGGGGTAGTTCTCGACAGACGGTTTGTAAGCTAGTTTCTGTGGGCTCCTTTGCCTTACAGTAGCGTCCTACTGGAGGAGAAAGCTAGCTAGAGGCCTGGCTCAAGGTATTGAGCTTGTGTGTGTACACGTGCTAAGGGGCATTTGGACGAGTGCCGACGGGCGTGACCTTGACTAGTCACTCATTACTGTTGTTCCTTGTTCTCGGTTCTGTTACGTGTCTCGCTGACCGCGATCAGGCTTGTGCAGATACTTGTGGCGCAGTGTAAGATGTCAGTGGACGCATCTGGCTGTTCTTCTAGTGAGGAGGTGCTCTTGTCACTTGACGCATGACTCTCGCGACTCTCGTGCTTCTCGTCGTGTGACTTGTGCTTCGTGACTGGTTCTCGTCATGTGTGACGTGACTTGTCAGGTAGTCTGTTCTTGACTTCACTTGCGGTCCAGTCTTGTGTAACATACACGACGATGTAGTTGTGTATGTTCGTGCCTTTGACTGTGTAGGTCTTTTAATATGGCTTTTTACCTGTTTTGGTAGGCTTCAGCCATGGAGCTTGTACTTTGTCGATGGATAGGTAACGCCTGACTTTGTGAGATCAGCGTTCGCCTTTTTGTTGTCATTTGGAGTAGCTTAGGGAGTCGTAGTTTGGTCGGCGGCTGTGTTTCTGGTTAGTACGGCTTTACTCTTTCTTTAGCTGTTCTTACTCTTGCTTACTCCTACTTTTTACAGCTTTACTGTTGTAGTTAGTACTGCTGTTGCTCCTGCTATTTCCTGCTTTACTATTTAGCGCTGTTTAGCGTGTTACTGCGTTGTTTCCAGTGAGGATCTACGTGACCCCTACTAAGCCAGTGACACGAGACTCACCCCTGCTTTTCAGGTGTGGGCTTCTTCTTCCTCGTGGTTCGTGACGCGGTGCGTCAGTTCGTTATTGCCAGCATTGTTAGCGTTCTCTGCGTTGGGTTTCCCCCGACTTCAGCGTACGTTTTCCTTTCTGTTGGACTTTACTTGTCTTTAATTTGGACTGGACTATATTAATTTAAATTGTTAATTGAAAAAGTAATTTTATTTCTGCTACTTGAGTAAACCTGATCAATGAAATATTAATTGCTTACTGCTTTATCTAGGAGTTCAATGTACTACACACACTCCTTTTATCCTTCGGAGCTTTTCCGCTCTTGGGAGGCCTCACAGGATCCAAGTGTTATCGGGTTTACCCAGTATCAGACCCTGGGTCGTCACAGGTGGTATCAGAGCTCTGTTGTGTGTAAGGTACATGGGAATTCGAGATATTACAGTATTCAGAGTCCTTAAGGTCCAGTACAGCCAGCTATCGGCATTAGCGTTGGCATCGGTTTTGCTATTGTTTGTCACTTTGTTCCCGTTTCTGGTCTTGTGCGTGCTGTGTTGGCACTATGTGAGATGATTTTGCTCTCGTCAGGATGTGACAGAGTGCTTTTCTTTTGTCGTGGTGTTTGTCTCGATTATGCTGTACTTGGCAGATTTCACCGGCAGGCGTGAATCTGTGGTGCGGTGTTCGAGATGTTTCTGTAATTCGTTCAGGTGGCTGGTGATTTTCTCGTTGGTGTGATGGCCGTGCACATTCTTATGTTGCTTTGGTCGTCCTAGTTTGAGATTTATTCAGCCTCTGAGGTGTTAAGCTTGTGTCGTGGTGCTCGATTAGATGCCTTGTTTGGAAGAATGCTCGGGTGAACCTAGGATTTTCCTTCCTGGTGAGCTACTGTTGATCGAGCTTGATTCTTCTCCTCTTGTTTGGTGGCATCTTTTCGAGGTAAGCCTTGGAAGTGCTGTCTTGGTGAAGCCTTGTCCTGTGTTTGCTTAAGTGTGGACTGTGTTAATTCTGAGCCTGATTTGCTCTTGTTCGACGGTTGCTTGGCTTTGGACCCAGATTTTGTGTTTGGGGGCCGTTGTGCACCGTGTCGATGTGCCGTGTTTGGCGGCTGTTGTGCTTTGAAGGTTCAGTAATTGTTTCAGGACGTGAGGATAAGCTGAGATAGGTGTTCTTGTGCTTTATGCTGAAGCTGATGCTCTTCATGGTATGCACTTTGGCGACTTGTGATCGGTTGTTAGCAGGATCGGTACTCGAGGCATGTTATATTACAGTTTGTGAATTGCGATGGCACCGAGTGTGCTGAGATGCGGATGTCGAGTTGTCCTTGATGCCAGTGTGCATGTGTTGAGCGTGCAGTGGAAGCGTGTGGGATAATAACCCACTGGTCGAGGATCGTTTGGTTGGAAGATTCTGACCAGCTGAGAAGTCTGTTTCGTCGGCATGTCTGTCGTCTTGGCTGTGTGTGCCTTGATGTTGTTAGTTGCTGTGCCATTGTTGGAGGCGTTATGGTTGTTGGCACTAGCATGTGTGAGAGGATTAGGGGAATCTATCGGCATATTTGCTGGTTGAGTACCCTTCCCTTCCTCTATAACCTTTTCTTGGATGTCGTGCTCTCCGGACGTGATCGTGGTCCTTGAGATGCGTTCCCAAGATTGTCGTTGTTATTGTTGTGGGACTTTGTTGGTGAGCTGTTCGTGGCATGGCTTGTGCATGTTAGCCGTGTGTTCAGCTGTTATTGTGCCTTGATGTGACCCAGCTTGCAATTGTGTCCTGTGGTTCTGTGTTGAGAACGGAGCCGAGATTCTACAGGTGTTGTTGTTGTTGTTGTCATTCGTCGGTGGTTGTGCTCAGCTTGGGAGGAGTTCCCTGTGAGTCTGATTTGACTTTGTGTGGACCAAGGTCTTGTCAGTTGGTTTTGCTGTACTCTTCTGCCATGGTAGAGTTGGCATGTCACTCGAATCAGATGTAATGTCTGAGTGAGGACTAACTTGATTGTGCTCGTAGTTCAGTGCTGTCGTTGGCGTTCTGCGTGCCAGCTTTGTTGTTCTTGGCACGGAAGCCGACGTTGTCGAGGTGTCAACTGAGGACTATGTTTCCTTGTTTAAGCTGATGCTTGTTGTGTTTGCCGAGTATTTTCTTGATAGCTATTTTCGTGGCATGAGTCGTGTCTCTTTTCCTGCGAGACGGAAGCGACGTTGCCTTGTTTCGGAGGTGTCAGACTTATGTTCACTTGGGTGCCGTGCTTGTTCTTTGGATCGATTTGCCTTGAGATCCAGAGTGTGTGCCGGTGATTGTGGTCTGGCAGTGTTCCTCTAAATTGTGTTTTTTGAGATTTGTGTTGCCGTGTTCTAGGTGTTGGTGTTGGCTGGAGCTTGGTGATCATTGCCAGCGGTTGGGTTTGTTCTTCCCTGCTTCTTCCTTGTTAGCCCCTTTAATTTCGAGGATGAAATTCTTGTAGGGAGGGAGGACTGTAAGACCCTGAGTCTTTCGGATCTTTATCGTAGAGTTTCGGATCGCTTTTGTGGGTCCTGAGTTGTGTTTTACGATCCGCGTGGGGTTTTCTCCCGTACAAGTTATGGAACCTCGTGGTGAGTTTATTATTGAGTTCATCGACTCGAGGACGCTACAGTTGTGTTGCATTCTTTCCGAGGATCGTTTAGACTATTTTTTCGTATTTTTCTGAATTAGTGCATTTTCGGACCAAAAATCAGATTTTACGGAAATTGCTAAATTTCCTAATTTTCTATTTCTTCTTATTTCTTATTCCTCCTTCCTCTCTCCTCACCGCCGTCACTTCTCTCCCTCACGTTCTCTCTCCTCTCTTCTCCTCTCTCCGCGGGGCGCGCGACCGTGGCGAGCTGGGCGAGGCAGGGACGTCGTGGAGTTGACCTGGCGCGTGATGGGGCGAAGGATTGAGCATGGCGTTGGCGCCATCCCTCGGTGGATTCAAAGTCGGCGTGTCAAGCTCGTGAGATGGTTTTCGGCATGGTTTAGTCACTTCGGTGCACGAGAACTTCGGTGGAGGTAGGGAGATGGACGCCCTACTTCTATATTACGTTTCCTCGCGATTTGGAGCCAAACGGTGCGAGAACGAGCGGGTTCTACCTTGTTTTGGGTAAAACATGCCTTGGGGGGTGTGAGACGAGTTCACCTTTCTCGGCTGCGATTTCTAGCCTAATTCATTTTATTTCAATCCCTGAAATGTGAGCATTCCATTTCCACTGGTTTCATTGCGATTGGTTGTCATTTGGGACCGGTAGAAGCCCGGGAACCCATGTGACTCAATTAGGGTCGATTAGGAAGAATCACCCGTTTCTTATGTTTTATGTATTGTTTGGATCCCTTTCGGTCTGTGGAAGGCTTGTATGGTCATTAGGGTTGTTTTCCCTTCGTTTAGAAGCGATTGGGGTGTGGAACGGCCAGATTCGGCCAATCCTCTATTTTACCCTAGCGATTTAGCGGTCTTACCAGAGACGGTTTTCAGGCATTTAGCGGTCCTTTGGCGACCGTTTATGTTTTTCGAATAGTAAGTCGGTTCGGGTCTTCGCGGTCGCGCGATAGACCATTTTCTCCGATTCGCGGTCGTATGATTGACCGCTAATCTCTGATAGCGGGCGTACGATAGACCACTAACGGGATCGTGTATGTCGGTTCGGATTCACGGTTGTGCGATAAACTGCAAATCCGGCAGTGGTAGTCTGAGATATGACCGCTAACCGTTGTTTATGTCGGTTTAAAAGTAAGTTCTTAAGTCGGTTGGGCTAGCGGTCCTAGCCTTGACCGCTATTTCTCCTTGGCGATCCTATGAGTGACCGCTAGGAGGTTTGACTGTTTTATGTCGGTTTGGGGGTTGACCGGTTCTAGCGGTCATATGGACGACCACTACCGTCTCCCTGGCGGTCCTGCAATAGACCTCTTGCCCTTGTGTTTCGGTAGTTGGTTGGCTAGCGGCCTTTTGGCTGACCGCTTGGTCTTCCTGGCGGTCAGACATGTGACCGTTTAGTCCCATTGTCCTATTTTCTTTATGTTTGGCGTCCATTTGTCTTGGCCTTACCTTGTGGCTTGCCCATAGTCCCGTGGATATCTTGGATGTCCTATGAGGGCGATGACCATGTTGTGGGGTGGCCGGGGAGTGCCATTGTATCGAGTGGTGTTCCGTACTGTTTCAGAGTCATTATTGGTGTCTGGTCAACCCGGTGTGATCCAGTGGTTGACATATGACTTTGTAGTTGTCTCGATGGTCCTGTATGGATCGAGAGATGATGTTGGACGCCTAGAGGTGTTATCTTACCTCGATTTGCATATCCATGTGCTTTGAGGGTCTCGGTGATTCCTCAGGTCTCCGTGGTTTGTGTTATGCGAAGGCATGGATCAGGTGATCCTATGTCGTTTCCTTTATCGGTGTTTTCTTGTGATTTGGCTTAGGATTAGACCGATTGGCGGCTCATCACCGCTATGTGCGACGATCTTGACCCCGAGTCTTGTGACTCAAGGATCGTTGTGTTAGTAGGTCTAGTCGTCTGTCCTGAGTCTGGTGGCAGTCTGGTATGCTACCCTGTGTCTGGTGCTTTGTAGTACATGCGACAGTGCATGCGTAGCCTGTTGGTACTTCAGCACTAGTGTTTTGGAGTTTCTGGGATGTCTGAAGGTATTGCTTTATCTCGATTGACGTGCCCGTGGGTTTTGGGGATCTGGGTGACCCTATGTGTTACAGGCTTCTGTGTTCTCGCTAGATCGAGTCGCCGTGTATTGGCGTGAGTGCGGTGGGGGCTTCCCCGCACGTTGTGAGTTATTCTGGAAAGCGGTTTCTGAGTGGGCCATGTGTAAGGCCTTGGACTGCGAGTCCAGTCATACAGCTTGGGACTGGAGGTTTCTCGCCTTTCCCTGGGATGGGGAATCGACGTGGCGGCTTGTGAGCTGCCTCAGGAATCGTGCTTCTGTGCTTTCCACGTGGGCCATGTGTGTGGCCTTGGACTATGAGTACAGTCACCCAGCCTGGGGCTGGAGGTCTCTTGAGTTTCCTTTTGAGGGGACTGTCTCAGCGGCTCGTGAGCTACCTCGATATTCGTGCTACCGTGGATTTAGACCAAGAGATTAGGCTAGATTAACGGCATTGTGCCGTTGCATACGACAGTCTTGACCCCGAGTCTTGTGACTCAAGGACCGTTGGATTTAGTGAGTCTAGAGGACTATCCAGATTCAGTGGCTCGGTGCCACTTGGTTCTTCTCGACTTTCGCACAGGGTGCGTGCGTGATTCTCGGAGTTTCTCCTCGGAGAGTGGTCACATCAATGACTCCCCACTAGTCGTAGCCTTCCGACACGCGAGTGGTCCCACCAGGGAATGGTGGCGAGGCTACCCCGAGAGACGATTTTTAGGCTGGTTACCGTCGGGCCCCATGTCTTGACACTAGAGTCCGACTGAGGGGAAACCCAGTCAGAGGGCCAGACCTAGGACGCATGGTCTGTGTGTGCACACGTAGTTGGGGGAAGTTGGACCCGCGCTGACGAGCGTGACCCCAGCTAGTTCTTGTTCTATGGTTACTTGTGTGGTGTCCCCGTTCCGCCAGGGTGCGATGAGGGGGACACCTGAGGCGCAGTCTAGGACGCCAGGTACTTCTGTCACGTGAGACGTGACTCTCTTATTTTTGGGTTTCGTTTCCCGTCTGCGAGACGTGGTTCCCCTGACAGTTTCAGGGAGTGTTCCCGAGGTAGAGGTCTATGGATTTTTTTGGTGAGCGTGATCGAGGGTTTCCCTAGACGGTGTTGGGTCCACGACTGCGAGGTCGTGACGGTTTCTTCTGGCGACGTAGCCAAAGGTTCTCCCGTTAGTTCGGTAGTCCCCCGACTGTGAGATCGGGGTGTGTTTATCCGATACAGTAGGAGTAGCTGTAGTGGCGAGTTTTGAACGGCCAGCAGTTCGCTGTTCCTGCTATAGTTGTAGCTGCTTTCCTTTCCGCTACCGCCGTTGTTTCCAGTAGGGGTTCCACAGGACCCCTACTGAGTCTTTTTTTGGAGACTCATCCCTGCTTTTCAGGTGTAGCGGTTCTTCCTCGAGGTTCGAGGGCGTTGCGTGGAGGTCCTTAGCTGCCAGCTCGTCGGGCCGAGTGTTCACTTGGCATGTGGTACGTTTTACTATTTTATACTTTACTTTCCGTTGGACTGGACTCTGTTGTAGTTATTATTTATTCCTATTATTATATCTGTTATCCTACTTTATTTCCTATTTCTTTGTACCTCCACACTCCTTTTAGTACTTCCGAGCCCTCCCGGCTCATGGGCGGTGTTAGGGTGCTAGGCCCGGATACAGAGGGGGGGTGAATGTATCCCTCTAAAGATAAAGCACAAATTAAAACTCTAAAGCCCAGATATGCGGAATAAAAACTAATGAGCTTTCCAAGATGAGATGATAATTCAACAATTGATCAAACAGTTGGACTGCAACAATGCAGCCACCTGATCACACCAGAAACGCAGGCAGAGCTAAACAAACCAAACACACTTAGCAGAATATAATGCTCAAACTTTACTCCCAAGATAGCACAATTAACCAAGCATGCACAACCTGTGAATGGGAGGTAGAAGGCAAGGAACAAACGCACAAAGCACAACCACTGCACAGTAGATTTTTAGGTGGTTCGGTCACCAAGACCTACATCCACCCCTCACTCCCAACCGGAGTGAGGCTTCACTAGCCAACGCTAGAAACCTGCAGACTCAGTCTGCGACAGAGTGCTGCCACACAGCTTGACCAGTGGAACAACCTCCCCTCTTCCTCCCAACCGGAGGGACACTCAAAGTGACTCCCAGCCACTTGGAAACCAGAGACCGAAGTCTCTCTTCCTCCAGACCAGGAGGGAACCCACCAGTGACTTCCAGTCACCAGCAAACCAGAGGTCGAAGACCTCTCTTCCTCCAGACCAGGAGGGACCCCTGGACTTGCAACCCACAAGCCCAGAACCAGAGACAAGTCTCCCTTCTCCTGAGTCTACAAGAGGAACCCGACCTCAGTCCAGAGGATCGGAAGAACACAGTAAATCAGATCAAATAAAAGGAAAAATAAGAAGCGAAAATAACATAGCAAACACAAGCTGTAAATGAAAGAACATCAGATGTGGCTCCCATGGAGCTTGAAGAGGCGAAATCTCGCGCTGTGTCTGAGCGGGCTGTGGATCACCAGAAGATGAACTGCAAGACAGGGAAACGTATCAGAGGGCCCAGGGGGTCTCCCTGGGGAAAAACCCTCCGATGGTTAAGTCAGTAGAGCTGTGATGGAAGCAGTAATGGGGAGGAGAAAAACTAGTGCGCGAGATTCCTCTCCACCAGAGGGTGAAGCGGATTGCTCAGGAGTTTGGGTGTATGAGTACTTTAATGGCTCCCTCTTCCACCGGAGGGTATCCCTGGTTTAAATAGTGCGCCGCCTTCAGGAGTCCTGCAAGCTGAGGGGTCTCCGGCGGGAGTTACGTCCTCAACGTGGGCTTTCATGGCCTTATCATGGGAACGTTATCGCCTCGAAGTCCGGCGGCTTCTTGATTCCCCTATCCGTTGGGGACTCTTAACGACAGCACGAACGGATAATATCTGGTCTGGCCGAGCTTCTAAAACGTCAACCCAGTCCGGGCGATGAGCATAGCTCGGCGAAAGAGGGGTCGGATAGGTCGGCGAATGCCTGTCTCTCCCGGGCGGGGAAACGGCTTGGGCCGGACCTTCCTTATGACCTGACTATCACTCGGGCCCTCTAAGCCTAGGGGCCACCGGGGAGAGTTGGTTCCTCGAGTGTTTGTTCATTGGGCTTTTCTTTCCTGAGTGGGCCCTGTGGGCTGTCACTCAGGTGAGCTTGCCTCGTTGGACCATGTTGGGTCTTGTTGGGCTGCTCTTTGGGTGGGCTACAGAAATCCCCCTCTCCACTTGTCCCCCTCCTACTCCCGAGCCATGGAGGCTCGATCGAGTAGCTTTTGAGGCTTTGGACCGGCGTGGCTCAGGTGGGTGGAATTCTGTTGGCGTTATGGAGCCACGTGTAGTGGTCGCCTGGGTCCGTAATGATGATCCTGACGGATTTGAAACGAAGGGGCCCCCCTTTTCTCGGAGCACGGAACGACGCGCCGCCTTCCTCCAGGGTTTTATAGGCGTTGGGTGCTGTTCGTCGTTCTAGGCTTCTCAGGGTTTTAGGCTTTCCTTAGTTTCTTTGCTTCTGGGGCTCCTTGATGCACCGTGAGGGCACAGTGGAGACGCAAAGTCTTGCGGCGGCGTTTGAGGAGTTGGCGAGGATAACCGCGGAGGCGGTCCGGCAACTTCCTTCCCCCCCGGAGTCTTCGAGCTCGCGCGAGGGATCATCTTCCAGCTCGATGGCGGATCTGCCTTTGAAAATCGGGCAGGTGAGGCGGGAGCCCATCCCCAATTGCAGTGAGTTGGGGGAAGCCGAGGTGAGGAAGCTGGAGCATCGTTTTCGCTTGCCTCTCAGGTACAGCTTTGCTGCCGCCGCCCCGTATGAGATGAGTCTGGACAGCCGTACGGGGCACATTTGCACTTTTCTTCTGGCTTGGAAGAGTGGGTTCCGCCTTCCCTTCGAGCCTTTTGTACTTAAGCTTCTCGAGTTTTTCCGGTTGGCGCCTATTCAGTTGGTGGCCAACTCGTATCTCCTTCTTTCCGCCTTTCGGATTCTTTGTCGTCAGCACGCCATTTTTCCTTCCTTGGACCTCTTTCACTATTTTTTCGAGTTGAAAGCACACCCGTCGGCGGGGAAGGGCTTCTACTTTATCCAGGCGTGGAGGAACAGGAGTTGCATCTCACTCGCAGCGAAGGACTCCTCGCACAAGGGGTGGAAGACCCAATTCTTCTGGGTGAAGGCGGAGGCGACGGACGAGTTTTGGAGATGTCCGGTCTCGCCCAATTTTCATCTGAATCTTCCCCCTCGCCAGGAGGAGTTCCCTCCCCACGTGGAGCGGCAGGCCGCTCGTCTGCTGGATAACCGCCAGTCGACCGAGGAGCTGGTGACGCTGGAGAACATCGAACGGTGTTTGCTTACGCGGTTGACGTCGACAGGTACCGCTCTCGAGGCTCTTCTTCTGGGGTGGTAGTTACTTTCTTTCTCCTGACCGGGTCTTCTTCCTTTGTTGCAGACGTGAGGCGGTAACCTCTGGAGCAAGCTGCTGAGGTCATCGATCTGGGAGAAGATGACTCGGCGGCCGACGAACCAGATGCTTCTGCGGGTCGCGCCCAAGCCCGAGATAAGGGCAAGGGGGTGGCCCCCGGGGGATCTTCACGACCAACTGGTACGAAGCGCAAGGATCCCATGGCGGGAAAGTTGTGGGAGGCCGCGAAGGCCAGGAAACGGGCCAAGAAGACAGGTCTTCCTTCTACCGCCGGGGGTGACCCCGGCTCGGCGGCGCTCCCCTCTCGGGGGCAAGATGGGGCCGACCTCTCGGGGCCAGCTCCCCTACCTGCCAGGCGAGAGGGGGCCGAGGAGATCGGGGGCCCTTCAGAGGGCGGCGATGGGTCGGCTCTCCCCCCCACGGGGGTAGAGGGGGCCGATGTTGAAGTAGTTGACACCGAGACCGGGGGATCGGTCGGAGGCGGTGATGTCTTGGTCGGCGAGGTGCGGGCCGAGATAGGCAGGGTTGGGGTTCGCCCGCGAGGGCGTTACAGCCCCAAGTGCTTGAAGTTCCCGGTGCGGTCAATCCCGCGGCACCGGTCGAGGTTGGGGGTTCGCCCGGGGAGGCGTCGCAACCCCAACCGACCGTGGTGCGCGAGGTGGTCAGCTCCGTCACTTGAGCAGAGCCTTCTGGGAGGGTGCCCAGGGCGGAGCGGTTCCTTCTGCCGGAGCCTTTGGAAAGGCTTGGTATTACGGGCGATCTATATCGGGTCTGCCGGTCGATCGCCGCAAGGACGAAGGCGCACAATACCCCCCCCGGGATCCTTGATGTTCTGATGGAGGGCGGCCTGGTCATAGCTCGGTCGGCGGCTTTGATGTCGGAGGCGCACGCTCGGACGGAGGCGGAGCGGTCGAACCTTGCCTGGACCCTTGGGGGATGCGAGAGGAAACTGGCCCGACTCAAGGGGGAGCATGAGGGGCTCCGGCAGGAGTTTTCCGCGTTCCGGGAGGTGGCGCGGGTGAGCCGACTGGAAGCCGGGGTGCTGACCGAACAGCTCGCCAAGACCCAAGAGTCTCTTGAGAGGACAAGCCAATCCTTGGAGGAGGTGTCCTTTCGGATCCCGGACAAGCTGATCCCGGACCTTTCGGATCCTTCTTCATGGGTCCCGGATCTGGTGTTTGGAGCGTCTGGCTCCGTTGTGTCTGGAATTTCGTTTCGGACATCTTTCGTGTTCGGATCGGCACGATCCGGAGTTGTTTCGGAGGCCCGGAGACGTTCCGCGGCTTTTCCGCGTGTGTTTTCCGATTCCCGGTGTGTGTTTCGGCTTTTTCTTCGGAAGCTCGCTGCGGGCGAACTGGGCGGTTCCCCCAGGCACGAGTGGTACCGTTGCGATCGGTGCGTTCCGAGGATTCCGGAAATGTATTTTTTCTATTTTTTGGTATTTTTCCAAAAAATCAGATTTTCTATATAATCCCATTTCTTTTCTTCTTTTCCTTTTCTCTTTCCTCTTCTTCTTCTTCCTCCCTTCTCTCCCGTGCGTTCCACCGTGACCGCCCCCCCTTCTTCCGGTGCTAGCCCCGGCGCCATCTCCTTCGGCTGCGGACGCGGCGAGGCGACGGCGGCGTGGCGTAGGCGGCGGCGTGGCAATCGCGGCGGTGTTCGGTGCTCGGTGAGGGCGTGGGGAGTTCGTGAAGCTTCAAGCGTTCTTCGCGATTCACGGATGATTCGGCGGAGCATTCGCTCTACTAAGGTAGGGTGACGTTCCTTAACCTCTTGCCGTTCATTTCCGTGGTTTGTAGGCCGCGGGGAGGCCGAGAGGGGCTTGTTTGAGCATGCTTGGGGTTTTCCATGATTTGGGGAGAGCTCGCCCGATCTATGATTTTAGCCCGCGATTTCACGTTTGGATGGCTTAGATGCATGCTAGGGGTCCCCAGGGGTCTTCCCCTTTGATTTCCCCCTCTCCGGTGGAGGTATGGGGGCGTGGATGGTGTTTTTGGCCGTTTCTCGCCGTTCTCGATTTTCTGATATGGTAGCGGTCTACCAGTGGCCGCGTTCACTGGTAGCGGTCAGGTGGGGACCGCCTTCACCAGAATTTTTGACCGTTGGGGCTCATTCTGTCGGCTAGCGGTCGCGATCGTGCGACTGACCGCGACTGCTGGTGGCGGTCAGGGGGTGATCGCTTTCACCATGGGGTCCGACACGGTCTTCGAGACAGGTTTTTGACCGTTGGAGTCTGGTCGCGGTCTCCTGGAGACCGTTACCAGGTGAAAACGATCATCAAGCGACCGCGTTCACGTTTCACGCACCAGGGTGTCGCGGTCCCGGAAGGGCCGCGACTAGGTGGTAGCGGTCCTGGGTCGACCGCGACCACTGGAGGCGGTCCTCCGGTGACCGCGACTCCTTTTCCTTGCCAGCCTGAGTCCCGGACGAGCTAGTCTCGATCCCTGTGCTGACCCGTAGTCCGACTGATGCGGGGCATCATGTGGGGGCTACACGTGGGGGTGCCGTGGGGTCCCGGGAGGTGGTGACTTCGGTTTGCGTCACCGTGCGTTAGCGTGGGTACAAGGAGCGTTCCTCGTACTTGTGGTTGCGACGTTGTTTTCCGTGACTTGAGAGTCTACTCCTTCAGTGACCCTCCACTAGTCGTAGCTCACCAGTACGAGGTGCTGGTCTCACCTGGGAGTGGTGTACGGGCATTCACCTTTGAGACGGTTTGTGGACCGGTTACCGTAGGCCCCTCGTCGGTAGCCAGAGTCCGGCTACGGGGGAAAACGGGTCAGAGGACCAGACCTAGTGACGCAAGGTCTGTGTGTGCACGCGTGGTTGGGGGCGGTTGGACGCACGTCGATGGGCATGACTCCAGCTAGTTACTTGTTTGTGGTTACTTGTACGGTGTCTGCGCCTCGGGTAGGACCTACCACGTCAGGCGGTTCACCTGCGGCGCGGTGTAAGACGTCAGGGGACGCTACCGGCTGTGCTTCTAGTGGGTGGTACTCCTGTCGAGTACGGAGTGACAGACTGTCAGTCATGTGTTTTCGACCTTCGGGTTTTACCGGTTCGACCTTTGAGCTTTGGTCTTCTTACCGTGGCACGTGTGTCGGTTTGCGTGCCGTAGGGTCTTGTCTTGTAGAGTACAGGGCTTTCCCTTCCGAGGTACTCTCCTACCGCTAGTGTAGTGGTTTCTCGTTTTACGAGGTAGGGTCTGAGTGATCCCTACTGAGTCTTGTTCCGAGACTCATTCCCTACGTATTTTCACCGTGTTTCAGGTGAGGCGTCGCCCCAGGGGAGCGCGTCTGGGGTGCAGCGTGGTGCGGGTGCCCAGAGGTAGTGCCAGAGGTCAGAGTCGGGGTATGTCCCGTGTAGCTGTACTTTTCTTTCTTGTCACTGTACTAGTTGTGGACTACTGTCGCTGTTATTGTTATTTCTATTGTGGACCATGTAAAATGTTAATTTATTTCCTGCTTAATATTATAACTGTTTAATTTCTGCGATTATTTGTGATACTTGTGTAGTTTCCACACCATCCTTTTAACCCTTCCGAGTCTTCGGGCTCGTGGGTGGCGGTGCGAGTCTCGGGTTATCGGCCCTTCCCAATAATCGGATTCTCGGGTCGTTACAGCTGGTATCAGAGCGCGGTTGTGGAATTACATGAGAATCATAGGTAATTGTAGTGGTCCACTAGTCCACAGCGATGATGTACAGGTGACGCTGGCATTGGGCACCGCGGGTTTATTTTGACCTTGCCGTTTTCGTGTTTTCTGTCTTTTGCTTCAGGAGCGAGTATGGCGCCGAGGAGGAGCTCTCGCTCTCAGCAGGGGCAGTCAGCTGGAGGCCAGGAGATCTAGCAGGGGGTCCAGAGGGACCAGGAGGAGCATAGTAGAGCGCCACCGGGGGCTACCGAGGCCGCGGATACTGCGAGAGTTCCGGGGGCCGAGGATTTCTTCCGTGGCATGTACCAGCTTATGTCTCAGCAGTTCGGCGGAGAGGCTGGTGAGGGCTCGTCAGCTAGGGGTGGGCCAGGCCGAGCAGTGAGGGACTTCATGCAGTTCCATCTGCCTTACTTTAGCGGCCAGGCAGACCCTGATGCTGGCTCGTGATTGGCTTGATAAGATGGAGCGGGTGTTCAGTTCTGCGAGGAGTGCTGCCGAGGACAGAGTGGTGTTGGCCTACAACCAGTTACAGGGTACGGCTCGGAGGTGGTGGTCTTCCGAGTGGAAGACGTCTTTTCAGCTTCGTCCACTTGAGCAGATCGAGTGGGATGACTTTGTCAGTGCTTTCGAGCGTACGTACTGTCCAGATATTGTTGCTACGCAGCGGATGCGGGAGTTTCTGGAGCTGGTGCAGGGTGACATGTCCGTGTTGCAGTACAGGGCCCGATTTGTCGAACTGGGTCGGTATGCACCTCATATCATGGAGCATGAGAAGGTGAGGATCACGCAGTTTGTGCAGGGCTTGAGGCTGGAGCTGAGGCACCATTTGATTGCGAACGGGGCCACTGATCTAGAGACAGCGTCTCGTGTTGCGATTTCTTTGGAGATGGATATGCAGAGGACTCGAGGACCGATCAGCCAGGGACAGTCCTTGTCAGGTCGCAGCCAGCAGCCGGCTACCCAGCAGCAGGGTTTCTTCCAGCATGCGTCGGGTGGTTCAGGAGTACCGGCATCGGCAGCTTCGGTGACAGGATCTGCGTCCTTCGGCTCGAAGGTCAAGAAGTTCTTGAAGAAGAGTTTCCGTAAGAAACACAAGGATCAGGGGCAGGCTTCATCGGGCAGTGTACAGCAGCCGATTCCTTTGCAGCGTCAGGGATCAGTGGGTGGATCGCGAGGACCTTGTCCACGATGTGGTGGGACCCACCCTGGCAGGCAGTGCACGGCTCCGATCATCTATTTTCGGTGTGACCAGCCAGGGCATATGGCGCGTGACTGTCCTCAGAGACCGCCGCAGCAGCAGTTTCCTCAGCAGCAGCAGGTTCCCCAGCAGCAGAGGCAGCAGCAGCAGCAGGGACAGTATCCGCCACTACCCAGGTCAGCTAGTGTGGGAGGCAGGCAGAGGTCTCGGGGCCAGATCACGCACATGACCAGGGCAGAGGTAGTGGCGTCGCAGCTCGTGGAAGGTACCCTTCAGATTTTAGGTTGTGCGGCTCGGGTTTTGTTTGATTATGGCGCGTCTCATTCGTTTATTTCGGAGGATTTCGCGTCGAGCATCGAGGAGCCGGTGACCCAGTTGTCCTGTGATTTGGCAGTGGAGTTGCCTTCGGGTGACTTTATGATCATTCCGTATTGCTTCGATTAGGTTCTGGTTTGGATCGATGGGCGGAGTATGGCAGGCAGGTTGTATGCGTTGCAGCTTCGGGATTACGATGTGATTCTAGGCATGGATTGGCTCGAGACTCATGGAGCGGTGGTGGATTGTGGAATGAAGAGGGTCTACTTCAGCATCCGAGCAAGCGGACCTTTTATTTCCAAGGTATCCGTTCCACCTCTTCTCGATTCCTTATCTCTGCTATTCGAGCCCGTCGATTGCTTGATTCTGGTTGTCAGGGTTTTCTCGCGTCCGTGGTTGTGTCTGACCGGATGGAGCCGGATGTCGAGGACATTGCGGTGGTGTGCGAGTTTCCCGACGTTTTTTCCGAGGAGTTGCCTGGATTACCTCCCCAGCGGGAGATCGATTTCGTGATCGAGGTTGTGCCTGGTACGGGACCTTTGGCGAAGGCTCCCTACCGTATGGCCCCCGCTGAGTTGAGGGAGTTGAGGGCGCAGTTGCAGGAACTGTTGGCCAAGGGGTATATCCGTCCTAGTTTTTCCCCTTGGGGTGCGCCCGTGTTGTTCGTGAAGAAGAAGGACGGTAGTCTGCGGTTGTGCATTGACTATCAGTAGCTGAATGAAGTGACCATTAAGAACAAGTATCCGTTACCGCGGATTGATGATTTGTTCAACCAGCTGCAGTCTGCGCGAGTGTTCTCGCGGATTGATTTGCTGTCCGGTTACTATCAGCTGAGAATTCGCGAGTCCGATGTGGAGAAGACTGCATTCAGTAAGAGGTACGGGCATTATGAGTTTCTGGTGATGCCGTTTGGACTCACCAATGCCCCTGCAGCCTTCATGAACTTGATGCAGAGGGTGTTTCATCCGTATTTGGACCAGGTCGTGGTCATCTTTGTGGATGACATCCTTGTTTATTCGCAGTCTGCTGAGGAGCATGCGTACCATTTGGGTGTGGTGCTGCAGACGTTGCGAGATCACCAGTTGTATGCGAAGCTCAGCAAGTGCGAGTTTTGGCTCAGCGAGGTGCACTTTCTGGGGCACGTGATTTCTGGTGATGGCATTTCCGTGGACCCCGCCAAGGTTGAGGCAGTAATGCAGTGGCCGAGGCCGAGGTCGGTGACGGAGATCCGGAGTTTCTTGGGGCTTGCGGGTTATTATCGCCGGTTTATCCAGGATTTTTCTCGCATTGCGACCCCGATGACTAGACTCACGCGGAAGGATGTGCCTTTCGTCTGGTCCGAGGAGTGTGAGCAGAGCTTCGGGGAACTGAAGAGATTGCTCACCTCGGCTCCGGTGTTGGTTTTGCCTTCTGGATCGGGAGGTTTCGTGGTATGTACAGATGCTTCCGGCGTCGGATTGGGTGCTGTTTTGATGCAGCATGGTAGAGTGGTGGCTTATGCATCTCGGCAGCTAAAGTCCCATGAGGAGAACTACCCCACCCATGACCTTGAGTTGGCGGCAACGATCTTCGCGCTGAAGATCTGGAGGCATTATCTGTACGGCGAGAAGTTCGAGGTATTCACTGACCATCAGAGTTTGAGGTATGTGTTCTCGCAGAGAGATCTGAACCTCAGACAAAGGCGTTGGATGGAGTTCATGAAGGACTATGACTTCACCCTGTCTTATCAGCCGGGCAGGATGAATGTCGTCGCCGATGCCTTGAGTCGGAAGGTTGCAGTCAGTACCTTGATGCTGAGGAGGTGGAGGCTCTGGGAACAAGTGCCCGAAGTATCCTTCAGGCTCAAGATTCCCCAGGAGCCTGGGTTGGCAGTGTTTGCGAGTCTGACTGTCACTCCTGCTATCCGTCGTCAGGTGACAGAGGCTCAGCATGCGGACCCGGAGTTGCCCCGGATTCTTGCGATGGCTGACGTGGAGCTCGGCGAGGACGGTGCTGCGAGGTTTCGTGGCAGGCTGTACGTCCCAGCGGAGGAGCAGGTTCGTCGTGCGGTGTTACGCGAGGCTCATGGGAGCAGGTACACTGTGCACCCGGGTGCGACGAAGATGTATCGGAACTTGCGGAGGCAGTTCTGGTGGCCTGGCATGAAGAGAGATGTCGCAGAGTTTGTGGCCAGGTGCCTGATCTGTCAGCAGGTGAAGGCGGAGCATCAGTGACCAGGAGGTACTCTCCAGCCCTTGGATGTTCCTGCTTGGAAGTGGGACCATGTGAGCACAGATTTCGTGGTGGGGTTGCCGAGGACCCCGAGTGGGCAGGACAGTATTTGGTTGCTGGTGGATCGGCTGACGAAGGTGACTCGGTTATTACCGGTCAAGGTCAGCTGGAGCGTGTCTAAGTTGGCTCGTTTGTATGTGGAGCGGATCGTTCCGTTGCATGGTGTTCCCATTTCGATCGTGTCGGATCGGGATCCGCGCTTCACTTCTGGATTCTGGAGGAGTTTCCAGCGAGCTCTTGGCACGGAGTTGGCATTTAGCTCGGCGTATCATCCTCAGTCAGATGGTCAGTCTGAGAGGACCATTCAGACTTTGGAGGACATGCTGAGATCCTGCTGCCTGGAGTGGCAGGGGAGTTGGATTCATCACCTACCGTTGGTGGAGTTTGCCTATAACAACAGCTATCATTCGAGCATCGGCATGGCTCCTTATGAGGCATTGTATGGGCGTCCTTGTCGGACTCCACTTGATTGGTTTGAGGTGGGTGAGCGTGTTTTGACGGGACCGGAATTGGTGCAGCAATGTGTGGACGTTGTGCACCTGGTTCGTCAGGACATGTTGGCGGCCCAGTGTCGGCAGAAGAGCTATGCTGATCGTAGGAGGCAGCCCCTCGAGTTCGCCGTGGGCGATCATGTGTTCTTGAGAGTTTCTCCGATGAAGGGGGTGATGCGTTTTGGATGGCGTGGGAAGCTGAGTCCCCGCTATATTGGTCCTTTCGCGATTATGGAGCGCATCGGTGAGGTTGCTTACCGGTTGCAGTTACCTCCTGAGTTGGCGTCGGTGCATGACGTGTTTCACGTCTCGATGTTGCGGAAGTATATGCCTGATGACTCTCATGTGCTCGAGTTTTCCGTTTGGCCTGAGGTGACTCCAGATCTTTCTCTCCCAGAGTTTTCGATCCGCGTGGAGGATAGGCGAGAGCAGCGCCTGCGGAACAAGGTCATTCCCTTGGTAAAGGTCGTGTGACAATGACACTCTGGTGGTGAGGCTTCATGAGAACGTGAGGACGAGATGCGTCAGCAGTTCCCGTATCTGTTTGAGTGAGTCTTCCTCTTCTTTCCCCTTTGGTTGTTCTCAATTTCGAGGATGAAATTCCTTAATGGGGGAGGGCTGTAATATCCCGGACCTTTCGGATCCTTCTTCGTGGGTCCCGGATCTGGTTTTTGGAGCGTCTGGCTCCGTTGTGTCCAGAATTTCATTTTGGACATCTTTCGTGTTCGGATCGGCGCGATCCGGAGTTGTTTCGGAGGCCCGGAGACGTTCCGCGGCTTTTCCGCGTGTGTTTTCCGATTCCCGGTGTGTGTTTCGGCTTTTTCTTCGGAAGCTCGCTGAGGGCGAACTGGGCGGTTCCCCCAGGCACGAGTGGTACCGTTGCGATCGGTGCGTTCCGAGGATTCCGGAAATGTATTTTTCTATTTTTCGGTATTTTTCCGAAAAATCGGATTTTCTATATAATCCCATTTCTTTTCTTCTTTTCCTTTTCTCTTTCCTCTACTTCTTCTTCCTCCCTTCTCTCCCGTGCGTTCCACCGTGACCGCCCCCCCTTCTTCCGGTGCTAGCCCCGGCGCCATCTCCTTCGGCTGCGGACGCGGCGAGGCGACGGCGGCGTGGCGTAGGCGGCGGCATGGCGATCGCGGCGGTGTTCGGTGCTCGGTGAGGGCGTTGGGAGTTCGTGAATCTTCAAGCGTTCTTCGCGATTCGCGGGTGATTCGGCGGAGCATTCGCTCTACTAAGGTAGGGTGACGTTCCTTAGCCTCTTGCCGTTCATTTCCGTGGTTTGTAAGCCGTGGGGAGGCCGAGAGGGGCTTGTTTGAGCATGCTTGGGATTTTCTATGATTTGGGGAGAGCTCGCCCGATCTATGGTTTTAGCCTGCGATTTCACGTTTGGATGGCTTAGATGCATGCTAGGGGTCCCCAGGGGTCTTCCCCTTTGATTTCCCCCTCTCCGGTGGAGATATGGGGGCGTGGATGGTGTTTTTGGCCGTTTCCCGCCGTTCTCAGTTTTCCGAGATGGTAGCGGCCTACCAGTGGCCGCGTTCACTGGTAGCGGTCGGGTGGGGACCGCCTTCACCAGGATTTTTGACTGTTGGGGCTCATTCTGTAGGCTAGCGGTCGCGGTCGTGCGACTGACCGCGACTGATGGTGGCGGTCAGGGGGCGACTGCTTTCACCATGGGGTCCGACACGGTCTTCGAGATGAGTTTTTGACCGTTGGAGTCTGGTCGCGGTCTCCTAGAGACCGCTACCAGGTGAAAACGGTCATCAAGCGACCGCGTTCACGTTTCGCGCACCAGGGTGGTCACGGTCCCGGGAGGGCCGCGACTAGGTGGTAGCGGTCCTGGGTCGACCTCGACCACTGGAGGCGGTCCTCCGGTGATCGCGACTCCTTTTCCTTGCCAGCCTGAGTCCCGGACGAGCTAGTCTCGATCCCTGTGCTGACCCGTAGTCCGACTGATGCGGGGCATCATGTGGGGGCTACACGTGGGGGTGCCGTGGGGTCCCGGGAGGTGGTGACTTCGGTTTGCGTCACCGTGCATTAGCGTGGGTACAAGGAGCGTTCCTCGTACCTGTGGTTGCGACGTTGTTTTCCGTGACTTGAGAGTCTACTCCTTTAGTGACCCTCCACTAGTCGTAGCCCACCAGTATGAGGTGCTGGTCTCACCTGGGAGTGGTGTACGGGTATTCACCTTTGAGACGGTTTGTGGACCGGTTACCGTAGGCCCCTCGTCGGTAGCCAGAGTCCGACTACGGGGGAAAACCGGTCAGAGGACCAGACCTAGTGACGCAAGGTCTGTGTGTGCACGCGTGGTTGGGGGCTGTTGGACCCACGTCGATGGGCGTGACCCCAGCTAGTTACTTGTTTGTGGTTACTTGTACGGTGTCTGCACCTCGGGTAGGACCTACCACGTCAGGCGGTTCACCTGCGGCGCGGTGTAAGACGTCAGGGGACGCTACCGGCTGTGCTTCTAGTGGGTGGTACTCCTGTCGAGTACGGAGTGATAGACTGTCAGTCGTGTGTTTCCAACCTTCGGGTTTTACCGGTTCGACCTTTGAGCTTTGGTCTTCTTACCGTGGCACGTGTGTCGGTTTGCATGCCGTAGGGTCTTGTCTTGTAGGGTACAGGGCTTTCCCTTCCGAGGTACTCTCCTACCGCTAGTGTAGTGGTTTCTCGTTTTACGAGGTAGGGTCCGAGTGATCCCTACTGAGTCTTGTTCCGAGACTCATTCCCTGCGTGTTTTCACCGTGTTTCAGGTGAGGCGTCGCCCCAGGGGAGCGAGTCTGGGGTGCAGCGTGGTGCGGGTGCCCAGAGGTAGTGCCAGAGGTCAGAGCCGGGGTATGTCCCGTGTAGCTGTACTTTTCTTTCTTGTCACTGTACTAGTTGTGGACTACTGTCGCTGTTATTGTTATTTCTATTGTGGACCATGTAAAATATTAATTTATTTCCTGCTTAATATTATAACCATTTAATTTCTACAATTATTTGTGATACTTGTGTAGTCTCCACACCATCCTTTTAACCCTTCCGAGTCTTAGGGCTCGTTGGTAGAGGTGCGAGTCTCGGGTTATCGGGCCTTCCCGGTAATCGGATTCTCGGGTCGTTACACGTCCCCTTCCGCCGTTCTCGAGCGTCCAAGTGGGCCCGAGGCCTGATGCATTTTACCTTATTTTGCCCCTTCCTCTTGTTTGTCTCTCTTTCCTCCTTTAGGGAGTTCCCTCTTTATGAGATAATAAATGGCTTACTTGTTTGATCGCTGTCCTTGCTGTGATTTGGTTGGCGTGTCTGAAGTTGTTGGCAAGTGCCGATATGTCCTGCGTGATTTTCGCACGCTGTTTTGGTAGGCTTCTGACGGGGCGTCCTTCCGTTCCCTCATGCTTTGAATGTCAGGCCGCTTCGTGAATCTCGCTAGGACGGGAAACGAGGAGTTGGAGGTGACTGTTCAGGGGAGAAATCCTTTGGCGTGTTTCCGAGGGGGGGGGGTCATTTAAGGCGTGTAGCCTCCTTTGGCCTATAAGAAGGACCGAAAGGCGCCCTTTCCTCTTTACTGCTTGGGATTTTCTCTAACAGTCTTTCCTCACTCCTTCCTCTTCACTCTGCGTTGTGCCCTTGCATTCGGAGCATGGAGGATCCTTCGGAGGGTGACGCCGCCGACGACGGGGAGCGGAGGGCTCTTGCCGTCCCAGCTTGTTGGACGGGTCCCACGGTCGCCGCGCGAGTTCGAGACGGGTCCGACGGTCGCCGCGCGGATCTGGAGAGGGCTTCGACGTGTGAAGGCACGGTTCTTGCCCTTTCTCAGTTCCGGCGTGGCTTCCGGGCGGGCGCCGAGGCGGAGGACGGATGGGGGCATCAGGGAAGCCTGCCGCCACTCCCCTCCGTGTGAGGGGAGGAGGCGACTCCAGCTCCCTCCTAACCTCTCCCAACAGCCTCTTTTTCCCTCTTCTGCTCTTCATTTCTTTCACTCTTCGGGGGCTGCTTGCTCTCTCCTTCCTTCCAAGGAGTTGGCAGATTGGAAGAGGGGAGGCCTTCACGGCACTCCTTTTTCCTGGTTGTTGCCAACTTGGGAGATAGCTTTCCTCAACGTTTAAAGGTGGCCTCCCTTCTGCAGTCCCTCTGTCACCTTTGTCACGGGCCACCCGAGCCAACTGGCTCGACCACCTTTTGTCCGAGCCAGTTTTCGCACGAGGCAGAGTCAGTGGCTGGACGCGAGGAGATCAAGACCGAGTCAGTCGAGCGATGACCCCTTGAAGCGATGTTAGACGGATTTTTACTTTTTGCTATGTGATGTACTGGCATTTGCCTATCTGATGTACCAATGGTTTGGAATGAAAAGAAAAGGGATTTATTCCGTCCATCTTACTGTACAATTTCAAAAATAGAATTTGCGTAGTGCGGCTGCGTTCCATGTCCGAGGAATAGGTTCCCCTTCCATTGTCGCTAACCTGTACGCACCTTTTCCGAGCATCTCGACCACTCGGTAGGGGCCTTCCCAGTTAGGGGACAGCTTGCCCGCCGCCTCTAGTGGTCGAGAGGCTTCGGCCTTCCTGAGGACGAAGTCCCCCGGTTGGAAACGTCTGTCTCGGACCTTGGCGTTGTAGTATCGAGTGAGGCGGCGCTGGTACTCCGTTGCTCGGACGTTCGCGATCTCTCGGAGTTCGTCTGCCAGGTCGAGGTTCTCGAGCAACTTTTGCCCGTTTACCTCGGGTGAGAAGCTGATCACTCGGAGAGACGGATTGGTGATCTCTAATGGAACGACGGCTTCGGTGCCATATACCAACTGAAAAGGGCTTTCACCGGTTGCCGTCCTGGGGGTCGTTCGGTGCGACCATAGTACGCTAGGCAATTCCTCGAGCCAGCTACCCTTAGCCTTGCCGAGTCTGGTTTTTATGCCTTTCAAGATAGTCTTGTTGGCATTTTCAACCAGCCCGTTGGCCTGAGGGTGGGCGACCGAAGTAAAGTGGTTGCGGATATTTAGGTCAGCGCATCTGTCTCAGAAATATCGAGAGTCGAATTGCCGACCGTTATCGCTTACTATCACTCGGGGATGCCAAAGCGACAAATGATCGATTTCCAAACAAAGCCCCAAACGACTGTCTCGGTGATCCTTGCCGTAGCCTCGGCCTCGATCCACTTGGTGAAGTAGTCGATGGCGACGATGATGAACTTCTTCTGGGACTGGGCCGTCGGGAATGGCCCAAGGATATCGATTCCCCACCGAGCGAAAGGGTAAGGCTCAGCTAGGGTGACAAGTTCCGTGGCCGGCCGATGGACCAAGTGGTCGAACCGCTGGCATCGGTCGCATTGTTGAACATAGGCCGAGCAGTCGCGCTGCAGGGTGGGCCACCAGTACCCCTGTCGTAACAGGATTCTGGCCAGCGACCTTGCCCCTGAGTGCACTCCGCACAGGCCTTCATGAATCTCTTGGATGGCTCGGCTTGCTTTGTCGGGACCGAGGCACTTCAGGAGGGGACCGGAGAACGATCTTCGGTAGAGAGTGTTGTCGAGGACGACGAAGCGCCGAGCTTGATACTTCATTCGGCGGGCTTCCTGAGGGTCGGAGGGCTCTTGGGAGTCCTGTAGCCAGGACAGGTAGGGGGAGCGCCAGTCGCTTGGAGTGGCCGAGTCAATAGCGAGGAGCTCCGTGTCGATGCTCGGGCGCTCTAGCTCTTCTAGGAGGACCGATCGTGTACCTTCCGGGTCTAGGGAGGAGGCCAATTGAGAGAGGGTGTCCGCCCGAGAGTTTTGCTCCCGAGCTATCCGGACTAACCCAAATTCCTCGAACTGTTGGGCCAGGCTCCGGACCAACTGAAGGTATTTGATCATGGGTGCCTCTCGAGCCTCATACTCACCGTTGACCTGACCTGCGACTAGTTGACAGTCGGTGTGGATCCTGACTCGCTCGACCCCCAGCCGTCGGGCCATGCGTGCTCCCGAGATAAGGGCCTCGTACTCGGAAGCATTGTTGGATGCCTGAAAGTTGAATTTCAAGGCGTACTGTAGCTCTATCCCTTCGGGGGACCTCAGGAGTATCCCCGCACCGCTGCCTGCCGAATTAGACGATCCATCGACGAACAGTTCCCAGGTTGGCCCGGTCGTGGTCGGAGGCCTGTCTTCGGCCGGGATGGTGCTTTCGGCGATGAAGTCGGCGAGCGCTTGGCCTTTGATTACTGATCGTGGCCGGTACGAGATGTCGTAGGCCCCGAGCATAATGGCCCATTTGACGAGTCGCCCTGAGGCCTCGGGGTGGGCCAGAATCTTCTTCAACGGCTCGCCGGTTAGCACGGTGATGGGGTGCCCCTGGAAGTAGGGTCGGAGGCGCCTTGCGGAGGTAACCAACGCTAGCACGAGTTTCTCGGTTGCGGGATACCTCCGTTCGGCCTCATTGAGCACCTTGCTGGTGTAGTAGACCGGTCTTTCGATTCCCGAGTCATTTCTGACTAGGACCGAGCTGACCGTGGATGGCGTCGCCGAGAGGTAGAGCAGCAAGACTTCGCCTGGGACGGGCTTGGAGAGCACCAGTGGCGAAGCCAGGAACTTCTTAAGCTCGGCGAATGCTGTCTGGCACTCCTCATCCCATGCGAACGTAGCAGATGCTAGCTTGGGTCCCCTCATCAGTTTGAAGAAGGGCAAGCATCGTTCGGCCGCACGGGACAGGAAACGGCTGAGAGCGGCGACACGCCCTGTCAGACGCTGGACGTCTTTAATGCACGTGGGCGGGCGCATGTCCAGGATGGCCTGGACTTTGTTGGGGTTGGCTTCGATCCTGCGCTGAGTGACCAGGAAACCCAGGAACTTCCTGGATTTTACTCCAAAGGCGCACTTGGCGGGGTTGAGCTTCATGTTGTACTTCAGGAGGGTGCCGAAGGTTTCGGCAAGGTCGGTGAAGTGGTCTTGGGCCTTGGGGGTCTTGACGAGCATGTCGTCGATGTAAGCCTCGACGTTCCGACCTAGCTGTCCCTCGAACATGTGATTTACCAGTCGCTGATATGTGGCTCCAGCGTTCTTCAACCCGAAGGGCATCCGGGTGTAGCAATACACGCCGTAGTCGGTGATGAAGGCGGTCTTCTCGACGTCTTCTGGATTCATTCTGATCTGGTGATAACCCGAATAGGCATCTAGGAAGCTAAGTATCTCGTTGCCCGAGGTTGAATCAACCAATTGGTCGATGCTCGGTAACGGATAGCAGTCCTTGGGGGTAGCCTTATTCAGATCGGTGAAGTCCACGCACATTCGCCATTTGCCTGTGGTTTTTGGCACCAGGACGACATTGGCTAGCCACGTAGGGTACAGGACCGGTCTGAAGAGGCCAGTCTCTTGTCCCTTGGTGACCTGCGCCTTGATGATCGCCTGCTTCTCGGGCGCATGCTTCCTTCTCCGTTGCTGTACGGGCCTCACGGTGGGGTCGAGGCTGAGCTTGTGCATCACGGTCTTCTCTGGTATGCCAGGGAGTTGATCATCGGACCAAGCAAAGACCTGAATGTACTCAGAAAGAAATCTCTTGTATTGCTGCTGTTCCTTAGGTGGTAGGTCGGCTCCGATCCTTACTCTTAGGGCCGGGTCATCGTTTAGGAATACCGTTAGCAATTCGCCACCGGGCTCGGTGGTTACGGTCTTCCCTTCGACTCCCTTGGGGCCCTTTTCCTTCCCGTCCGGCCTTGAGGCTTCCACCGAGATGTTGTAGCACCTTCTAGCCGTGGCCTGGTTACCTCGGACTTCCCCTAACCCATTTTTGGTGGGAAACTTCATTTTCTGGTGATAGGTAGATGGTACAGCCTTTATTCGGCTGAGGATTTTCCGGCCGAAAATGGCGTTGTACGCTATCATACCCTTGATCACTATGAAGTCCACCATGACCGTAACGGTTTTGGGTGGGGTGCCGATGGTGACCGGAAGGCTTAGGGCTCCCTCGGGATAAGTGGCCAGGCCGTTAAACCCGCAAAGGGGTGTTCGGATCGGGCGGAGCTTGGATGGGTCTTCCCCCATCTTGAGGAAACAGTCATAAGATAATACATCGGGGGCGCTCCCATTGTCAACCAGAATTCTATCTACGTTACAATGGTTTATTGTGGCCGAGATAACGAGGGCATCATCATGCGGGGTGTTCAGCCCTTCCAGGTCTTGGTCGGAGAAGACTATGACCTGGGGCTCCCTCGGCGGGCCGCTGGAGGGCTCTAAGACCTGGCTGGCCCGCTCGGCATGACGCTTCCTTCCTCGGCTGGTGTCGCCGCCCGACGCCGTTCCTCCGGAGATGACGTTGATGTGGACCCCTCGGGGGGCGTTGTCGATCTCCTCGGCGGCATCTCGGTCTTCTTTGCGCCCGGCTGCGAACCGGGCCAGGTGCCCCTGACGGATGAGACGCTCGATCTCGTCCTGGAGCTGGTGACAGTCGCCGGTGTGGTGCCCGTGGTCGCCGTGGAACAGGCAATGCCTGTCGCGCTTGCGGTTCTTCGATCTCATTGGTTCGGGCCGGCGGAGGAGTCCCGAGTCTTTGATGTCTTCATAGATCTCGTAGACTGGCGCGGTCAACGGGGTGTACCGCTCATACTTCCGTTTGCGCTCCCCTTCCCGATCGCGCTTCTTGCCCGAGCCAGGATTTGGCTCGGAGGCCCGCTTCTTGTCCCCCTCCCGACCCGAGCCGGTTGTGTCTCGGCAAGCGCTGAGTACTTCTTCGCACTCGACGTGGCGCAGGGCCAGAGTCACTAGCTCGGCGAGGGTCGAGGGAGGGTGGAGGACCAGTTCGCGGCGGAGATTCTCGTCCCGGGTGCCCCCGGTCAGAGCGGTCGTGGCCGAGGC
The DNA here is from genome assembly GCA_022559845.1 of Amorphophallus konjac. Taxonomy (NCBI): domain Eukaryota; kingdom Viridiplantae; phylum Streptophyta; class Magnoliopsida; order Alismatales; family Araceae; genus Amorphophallus; species Amorphophallus konjac. Next base: position 97,999,048 of record CM040123.1, read on the forward strand.
CACATCCAGGCGGGGAATTCTGAGGGCTTCCGATTTAAATCGGTGGACATAAGCCCGGAGCCTTTCCCCTTGCGCCTGTTTGAGGGCCAGGAGCCCCGCTACTGACCTTGGGGGGCGCATCCGGCGAAGCTCTCCTTGAAGACTCACCCGAATTGCCTGAAGTCCCGGATGGACCCAGGGGCGAGGGCCCGGAACCATGCCTGAGCGCCTTGGACCAGGGTGGCCGCAAAGGCTCGGCATTTGATAGGATCCGGCGTTCCCTGCAGAGTTACCAGGGCGTCGAAGCTGTTGTAGTGGTCGGCTGGGTCTCCCTGGCCATCATAGAGCTTGAAGGTCGGAATGGAGGTTCTGGGAGACACCTCTGCCTTCAAGATGTATTCGGAGAAAGGGGATTTCTCCTCATCCTCCGGGAAAGAGGTTTTTTGTAGGGCGCGGAGGGCACGCTCTTGCTCTGTAAAACGTCTTTCGAAATCCCTCAGTCGGAGGGATAGTTCCGGCTGCGGTCATGCCGTGGGACTGGGGGGAGCGTCGTGACGATCCTCAGGAACGTCAGCGCTCGGGCACAGAGGCCTCGCCCCCTGTTTCCCTTTTCTGGGCGTGGAGGAAGCCTCTTGCTCTGGGGGCGGAGCTTGCGAGGGTCCTCCCACGTTGTTGCGGATGAGCTGTTGACCGCGGAGGGTGAAACGGCCCCCAGCGGTATGCTGGGATGCACTTCGACGGGGGGGGCTCCCGGACGGGGCGCGGGACCTGGCATCCCTTGCCGCCTGGGCCCTCATGAGCTCCAAGAGGACGTCAAGCTTCTTATTGAGGGCCTGGAAGACCTCGTCGCCGCCGTTGGGGGGTGCCCCTGTCACCGTCGGAGGGGGCGGCGGCCCGTTGGTGGGGACGCTGGCGTTGGAGGGAGGGTTCTGTGAGGCCCTAGAGGGGCCATCTCCTGCCGCCACCACGGCCTTACCCTTCTCGACGGCGGATCTCCTCCCTGAGCTTCTTCTCACCATCTTGGCTCTTCATGCGTTTCCCACAGACGGCGCCAGATGAAGAGGTGAAATCTCGCGCTGTGTCCTGAGCGGGCTGTGGATCACCAGAAGATGAACTGCAAGACAGGGAAACGTATCAGAGGGCCCAGGGGGTCTCCCTGGGGAAAAACCCTCCGATGGTTAAGTCAGTAGAGCTGTGGTGGAAGCAGTAATGGGGAGGAGAAAAACTAGTGCGCGAGATTCCTCTCCACCAGAGGGTGAAGCGGATTGCTTAGGAGTTTGGGTGTATGAGTACCTTAATGGCTCCCTCTTCCATCGGAGGGTATCCCTGGTTTAAATAGTGCGCCGCCTTCAGGAGTCCTGCAAGCTGAGGGGTCTCCGGCGGGAGTTACGTCCTCAACGTGGGCTTTCATGGCCTTATCGTGGGAACGTTATCGCCTCGAAGTCCGGCGGCTTCTTGATTCCCCTGTCCGTTGGGGACTCTTAACGGCAGCACGAACGGATAATATCTGGTCTAGCCGAGCTTCTGAAACGCCAGCCCTGTCCGGGCGATGAGCATAGCTCGGCGAAAGAGGGGTCGGATAGGTCGGCGAATGCCTGTCTCTCCCGAGCGGGGAAACGGCTTGGGCCGGACCTTCCTTATGACCTGACCATCACTCGGGCCCTCCGAGCCTAGGGGCCGCCGGGGAGAGTTGGTTCCTCGAGTGTTTGTTCATTGGGCTTTTCTTTCTTGAGTGGGCCCTGTGGGCTGTCACTCAGGTGAGCTTGCCTCGTTGGACCCTGTTGGGTCTTGTTGGGTTGCTCTTTGGGGGGGCTACAGAAATCCCCCTCTCCAGAGCTGACTGGCCTGGATTTGATCCACAGTCTAGTAGACAGATCTTCAGTAGCTTCTTCCTTCTTCTCCACGAACTCTCTCTCTCTCTATCTCTCTTTCTTTCTCCTCTGCTCTCCTTTTCTCTCACGCTGTTCTCTCCTTCTTCTCTGCAACTCTTTTTCTTCTGTCGGCTCACTCTTCTTCTATTTCTTCCTACTTCTGCTCAAGGCTTCAGTCCTTCTCCTTCGATCTGCCTCCTTCAGATAACAGAGTCTTTCTTCTATAGCAGCTCGAGCAGGAGCAGCACTGGGCGCGTGTGTTCCACATTTCCTGCCCAAGATACTTGGCCACGTGTCAGCTTCCTATCGGCCCTCGAATCACGTGCCCTTCATTAGCCTAAATCACCTGCAGACAAAGACAAAAGGAATGTATCTACTTAGTTAGTTTAGGCTTTTAACACGAGTGTATATACTTCAGAAGCAGCAATGAATAAGTGTGAACACTGAGTGAGTGTATAGACTTTGAGTCTTCATGCGAGCTCAGTGTATAGACTTGAGGAAATTCAAGCAATGCAACACAATGTATATACTTAGAATCAGTAAGTGAGTAAGTGTGTACACTGGGAGAGTGTATAGAGTTGAAGTTCTTCATGCGAGCTCAGTGTATGGACTTTCAGTTAAATGCATTAACATACCAAGGGAATGAGTGTATGGACTTAAAGCATCAGTTAACCAAGTGTGTAGAGTGTATACACTTGACTGCGTGCATGACAGACAATGTCTAGACTTGCTATTAACATGCATGAGAACCCAATGTACAGACATGCTGTCGCTTCAGCTGACGACCCCAGTGTATAGACTTGCTGAGGGAGAGACTGTACAGACTTGAAGCAAAGCAAGGCAATCGAGTGTGTAGACTTCACGATGTGCAGACTTGCCAAGGAAACGGCTGTACAGACTTTAGCTCAAGAGCGATGTATAGAGTTTTGAAAGCTTGAACAACGAAGCATGCTGTACAGACTTTGTGACCTATGAAGATGATTGAATAGACTTTGCGTTAGAAACGAGTGTTTAGACTTTGAAGCAAACGCCAGGTAAACGATGTGTAGACTTGGCCAGAAAACGTAGGGAAAGGTATGAGTGTATAGACTTGGCCAAACGTAGGGAAAGGTGAGGAGTGTATAGACTATGCTTCACTTCGAGCAGCCACAGTGATGTATATACTTAGCCTTTGAGATGTGGCTGTACAGACTTGGAGAGTTGAAGCCTATGTACAGACTTGATGATATCAAACCGATGTACAGACTTGCAGATGCGAAGCCAATATACAGACTTTATGATATGAAGCCAATGTACAGACTTGCAGATGCGAAGCCGATGTACAGACTTTAAAGGCTGTGAACAACAAGGCATGCTGTACAGACTTACTCAATCAATCCGATGTATGGACTTGGAATTCCAACAGAAGGATGTATGGACTTTGATAAGAGAATGGCTGTACAGACTTCAGGTGAAGACCATTGTATAGACTTCCAATACGAAGACCAATGTACAGACTTCGAATATGAAGACCGATGTATGGACTTCGAATATGAAGACCGATGTATAGACTTCAATTGAGTGCAATGGCTGTACATACTTGGAAATCTTTGAGCGATGTACAGACTTGGAGTTAATGCATGAAGACCCAGCAATGTGTAGACTTGACAGTGAATGCATGAACAGTGATGCATAGACTTAGACGCAACATGCTATGCAATGTACACACTTGATGTAATGCATGCCGATGTACAGACTTCAGTTGAAGTCAACCGAAGAGTGTATATACTTTATGAATGCATATGCCAAGACCAGTGTACAAACTTGATCAAATGTCTAGACTTTGCATGAACAGTCGATGTGTAGACTTCACATGTAGAGATTTTGAACGTGTGTGGTGGTAGTGTACAGACATTGATAGTCTAGGGGAGTCGACCCATCTAAGAAGGGGGGTCGACCCACTTCAGTCCTGACAATGCTGACAGAGTTTACATTTGAACAAATAATGCATGTGAAAGATTTATGCAGTAGATAACATGACTGAACATATAATGCAATGCTTCATTATCTGAATTAACTGAACATATGAGAGACTGCATTATGATCAGAAAATGACTGAATAACAGCATGATAACTCACACAGCAAGATGACTCACAGTGATAGATGACTCACAGTGATTAACTCACATCAAAACCAATCATCAAAAGATTAACTCACATCAAAGCCAATCATCAAAACCACAGGAACACAACAATCTCCCCCTTTTTGATGATGGCAACACTACACTGTGAGTAATTCTGATGACACAAACTATTCTCCCCCTTTGACTTCATCAAAAAGAAAATAGTTTGAGAAGTTAAAGCAAACCAGCATGCAATGATTGAATAAAAATCTCCCCCTTTGGTAAAAATCTCCCCCTTTGATATAATCAATATGAATGCAGATGCAGAAGGAGATACCAAAATGCAAGAGCTCCCCCTAAAAATATGAATGCAAGAACACAATTCTCCCCCTTTAAGAGTTTCTATGCAGCATGATGTATATGACTTGAAAGCTCCCCCTCAATAAGTGGAATCTTATGAGATGGATAACAAGGAGAAGTTCAGGTCAATGAATCAACGACATTGAGCAGAAGAGTTTCAAGTAGCAGATTTTCAAAGAAGCTCCAATCACAAGAAATTCAGTCAGATTTTCAAAGAGATATCAATCTCATAAATCCAAAACATAAGTTTTCAAAGTCTTCCATTATAAGGGCTTATGAATGAACTTTATTGTTCAGCATGGTTTAAACATAATGTATGCAGAGTTTATCAATAAAATTCTGTATTGATATCTAAAACCATGGTTTAATAAAAATGAACCAAGCCCTCTTATTTATCTTGATTAATCTCTCTTTCTCTTACACAATCAAATCTATTGACTTCTTTCAGAATTACATGCACTAGTATTGAGATCAAGCAATTATGAAGTCATATGATTTTGTCTAGGGTTGTAGCAATTTGATTTTAGCATCAATATTCAGATATTGAGATATGTTCAACAATTTTTCATGCTACAAATTTTACGAGCACTCTAGTTCAGTGCACACCTTGTAACTAGAGGATATATGATGAGGGCATCTCACGACACTCCATCTAGTTTGGTCGTCTGCACACTCTTGATATGGTCTGATCATGGTCTCCACTTGTTATCTTCATTTTCCCAGTGTCATTTATGTATTTTCCTTTTATTGAGTCCTATCTTATGTATTTTCCTTTATTGAGTCATGTGGTTCTAGCCCATTTCCCTTATTTTGCTTAAACTGGGCCTTATGTCCTTAGTTATGGGCCCATAGGATTGAGTCTAGGATATGCTCGGTCTTTTGTCCATTGTCAAGGACATTTTGGTCATGAAAATAGTGGTTGCCTATAAATAGGCCCCATCTCTCCACTTGTAGTCACTCTTGATGAATATTGAAAAAAAAACCACCTCTTATTATCTCTCAACTCTCTCTCTTACTCACTATATCTCTCAATCTCTCTCTCATTCTCTCTCTCCCCAAGGGGAGTTCGACCCTCCCTCTCTCTCCTCTTCCCCCCTCACTTACTCCAACCCCCAACCACCTCCACTACCTCACCCACCTCCATTAAGGCTCTCCCTTCCCCATAGCCCTTCATTTACTTCCCCTCCTTGTCCCAAAGCAACTCTTCCACCTCCCAACACAATTCCCCCACTTCCCCACACAAATCCCACCACTTCCAAGGCCAATTTCGAATTTGAACCTTCCCTCCCATAGCCATTAGAATCATCTTGCCCCTTCTTCTCTCTTGGCCACCCCCTTCCCCACCTCATCTTCTTCTTCACATTCTTACCCTGCTTCAGGAAACAGAATTACAGCAACTTGCAGAGGAGGCCACGGTCACCCATCAACGACTCAGGGAGCAAGGCCTACATTTCCAGAATCATCTGCAAGTCAGCTTTCAAGGCGAGGTGGTTTCGTCGGCATCCGAGTTCGGTGCTGTCCGCAATCACCATTCTTCTCCGACTGCGCCGAACCTCTCAGATCCGGAGCCAGAGCTGCAGAGACGACTCGCCCACGGCTAACCTTGAAGGAACCAGTCTTCAAGGTCTTCTACAAAGTTCTTCCTCCCTCTGTCAGCGTCCAGGAACAGAAGGCGGAACCCCGTTCGGCATCCGACAACCAGAGTTACTATTTTTCTACCACAACCACGCCGGTCTGCCTCCTCACTGTCTGCACCGACCTCCGTCCACTTCTCTGGACACCCAGTTCATCTCCGACATCAGAAGACGTCCCCGTTTGTTTTGTTGCAAAGAAGACTCCTCCACGATTCCAAAGAGTCCAGCGGTGCCAGGTTCGGAGCTCCGGAGCGATCGTGGTACCTTCTGCAACCTGCTGTTGCAGACAGAGCTCGACCAGCAACCAGAGCTGCATCCACCTTCCAGCCACCGGTGCGGTCAGCCCTGAGAATCATAGCTTCCCCAAAAATTCAAGCTTCATCCCCTATCAGTTGGCAAACGTTTGGCGTTGGTTTCGTCGCAATCCAAGCTTCGTGGAATTTTTAGCTGCCACAACACCGATCCACTGTCCAGAAAACCTGCAGGTGGGCAGAACCGGCGAAGCTCGGAATCTCGATCTCCTTTGCATTTCTCCCCACCCCGCTTGGCCGGCTGAAGGCCCCTCCCTGCGTGGAGGTAGTTTTGAATGTACTAAGCGTAACCCCCACCCCAAGATCACCCCTCCTGCGAGAGGAGTAGTGCTGTACCCTTTACATTTTCAGGTCAAGCTACACCGCCGCGGCGATCGGGTGCATACCCTCGCCTCCCGGCGCGCCCTCGTCTCCGAACGGGATCGGTGTCTTCACACCGATCAGGTGAGCTTCTGGTACTACCCTTTGTAGCCTTATTCCTGCTAGCTTAGTATTGCTTTGATTGCTCGTCGGCGGTGAGAAGAGAGTTCGAATTTGCATGCTAGTTTGTTAGTGTCCACCGCGGACCGTGAGAGAGTGTCACCCAAACCCCGCCTTGCGGGCCAGCCACCCACGAAGTTGGGTATCCTAGACTCTTTGGAGTCAGCCGTAGCATTGTAAGTCCATTAGAACAATTGGGTCCCATCCCGGACCCTCATCATTATCCCCCGGACCCACCGGGTGAGCGTGTGAACCGTGTGAGCAAAAATCGTCGATTGTGAGAATCATTGAGTGCTTGTATGCTTGCGGGTCTAAGTCCTAGGGTCATATCATCCTCTTTAGTGGTCTTTGGGCTGTGCCACATCAAGTGGTATCAGAGCGGTCATAGGCTTGTCCTTACAAGTCTAGTCTTGGGTCACACTAAGTCTTTCTTAGGTGCATTCGCACACCCTTGCATAGCCCACCCAACCTTGCATGACCACCCGTAGTGGAACTCATTATCAAGGCAATCCATCTTCTTCCAATAACACCATGAATCCCAATCCCCAAGGAAATCCCCCTCACAATGAGCATGAGCTTCCCGACCAAATGAGGTTTCTTGTGGACTACATGACCGAAATTATGGGAAGGCTTGACGGTATTACGGCCCGGCTTGAACAACTTGAGGAAAATAGACCTATTCCAAGGGAAGGAGATAGGAGAGATCCCCCTCCACATGTGGAGCCAGCCATAGGAGGACTCAACCTTGACCCCCCTCTCGAACCGGAAAGGGACCCACCCCCTAGAAGGAATGAGAGGCCTCCCCGGGACAACCCGGATGACCAACTAATGAGACTTGTGAAAGTCGATGCTCCCACTTTTGATGGATCTCATCATCCGAGCATCTACTTAGATTGGGAGGCAGCCATGGATCAATATTTTGATTGGTACCCAATGACCGAGGATAGGAAAGTCCGACTTGCAAAGATGCAATTAACCAAACTTGCCAAGACTCATTGGATGAATGTTGAAGCCTTAAGGATAGTTAGGAGGGAAGTTCCAATCACCACATGGGGGGCCATGAAAGACCAACTCAAACTCAAATATGTCCCACCCTCCTACCATCAAAACCTCTTAGATGAATGGCAAGCCTTGACTCAAGAAGGAAAGACCGTTATGGAATACATTGAAAAGTTTGACTACTACCTCCTCAAATGTGGAGTCCAAGAGGACCCCTCCGTCACACTCTCCCGCTTTAGGAATGGGCTTCAATTCCATATCAAAAAGGAACTATTCATGCGTCAAGTAACAACTTTAGAGCAAGCCTACCAAGTAGCTCGGGATGCCGAGAAATTCTCTCGGTACACGCGAATGGTTCCCCCTCGGGGAATGGACCCTAGAGCCATGGCACCTCGGGCCAACCCTCCACCACCCCAAAGAGGTCTCCTTCCTACACCCATGGGAACTCCTCCCACACGGGTCACCCCTCCTAATGCCAATCCACCATTCCGCCCCGCAAGTGGGCCCCTAAACACAACTCCCAATAGGCCCAATTCGACACCCACTCTCCCTCACACTAAGGTGACCCCAAACCATCAAAGTGGGCAGCAATGCTTTAGGTGTTATGGGTATGGACACTTTGCCAATCAATGCCCCACCAAGGGAGCATCAAACTTACTCATAGAGGAGACCAACCCCCAACCCCAAGCTGAATTTGAAGGAGAGATTGAGGTATATGAACCCTCTCTTGAATGGGAGGAGGAGTATGAGAACCACTACATGGAAAGCAACCAAGAACAACCTCCTCCACCCACCGACTCCCACCTAGGAGTGGTTAGATGCACCCTCACCCAAAACCAAGAGCATGATTGGAGGAGAAACACCATATTCTATACCTACATAAGGATGGGGAGCCATGTTAGGAAGGTCATCTTGGATAATGGAAGTAGTGTGAATGTGGTGTCACCCGACACCGTCAAACTTTTGGGCCTTACCACCTCCCCACATCCCCACCCATATAGGGTAGCATGGATTGATACCACCTCCATACCCGTTAGTGCCCGTTGCCTTGTCCCAATTACATTCCAATCCTATCAAGGCCAAGTGTGGTGTGATATCCTTCCAATGGAAGTTGGGAGTATCCTTTTAGGACGGCCTTGGATCTACGATGTAGATGCCACCTTCTTAGGAAGAACCAACGCTTGCATCTTCATTCATGAGGGGAAGAAGATCCAACTCAACCCATCTCCACCCCGCACTCTACCTAAGAAGGCCTCTCCCTCCCTTGAGGGACCCACTACCCTTCCCCCCATCCCAACACCAACAAACCCCACCCCATCAAGTCCTAGTCCTAGTAACATCAAAGAGCCTCCTAGGAGCCTACACCTTGTCACTAGGAAAGAGTTTGAGGAAGAAGTCAACCAAGGGGATCAAGTATGTGCCATTGTCATTTGTCTAGGGGAATCCACCCCAACCGACCCACACCCCCTAGAAATTCATCAACTCCTTAAGGACTTCCATGATGTATTTCCCGAGGAGCTTCCGGACAAACTACCACCTATGAGAGATGTGCAACATGCCATCGACCTCGTGCCCGGGGCTACCTTGCCCAACCTCCCACACTACCGACTCAACCCCACCGAGCATGCCGAGCTTCGGAGGCAGATTGAAGAACTCATCAAGAAGGGCTTCCTCCGAATTAGCAAAAGCCCTTGTGCCGTCCCGGCTCTTCTTACACCCAAAAAGGATGGGACTTGGCGCATGTGTGTAGATAGCCGAGCCGTCAACAAGATAACGGTCAAATATAGGTTCCCCATCCCTCGGCTTGATGACATGCTAGACATGCTAGCGGGAGCCACCATCTTCTCCAAAATTGATCTCAAAAGTGGCTACCACCAAGTCCGCATTAGGCCCGGGGACGAGTGGAAAACCGCCTTTAAAACTAAAGACGGTCTCTATGAATGGCTTGTTATGCCTTTCGGCCTTTCTAATGCACCAAGTACCTTCATGCGTCTCATGACCGAGGTCCTCCGGCCCTTCATTGGCATCTTTCTAGTTGTCTACTTTGATGACATCCTCATATATAGCCAATCCAAGGAAGCCCACCTCGATCACCTCAAACAAGTGTGCACCATCCTTAGGAAAGAGAGTCTCTTTGCCAATCCCGGGAAGTGTCATTTCTTGACCAATCAACTAGCCTTCCTAGGATTTATTGTCTCATCCCAAGGAGTATCCATGGACCCCGAAAAGGTCCAAGCTATTCTTGAGTGGCCCGAGCCCAAAACCATTCATGACGCCCGAAGCTTCCATGGGCTAGCCACCTTCTATAGGAGATTCATCCGGGGGTTTAGCACTATCACCACTCCTATCACGGATTGCCTCAAGAAAGGCACATTTGTTTGGACTAGGGCAGCCTCCAAAGCCTTCCTAGAGCTTAAAGAGAAAATGACCCAAGCCCCGGTCCTTTGCCTACCCGACTTTTCAAAGGTCTTTGAGGTCACATGTGATGCTTCCGGGGTAGGGATTGGAGGTATCCTTAGCCAAGAGGGTCACCCGGTAGCCTACTTTAGTGAAAAACTTTGTGAGGCTAGGACGAGATACTCCACATATGACAAAGAGCTTTATGCCGTGGTTCAATCCCTCCGGCATTGGAGGCACTATCTCCTACCCAAAGAATTTGTGATCTTCTCGGACCATGAGGCTTTGAAATACCTCAACACTCAACAAAAGCTCAATGCCCGCCATGCTCGATGGGTAGAATACATTCAAGCCTACACCTTTGTCCTCAAGTATAAGATGGGTAGTGAGAATCGCGCCGCCGATGCACTGAGTAGGCGGGTAGCCTTACTCTCCACTGTCCAAGTGGAAGTAACCGGATTTGAGAGGATCAAAGGAGAATACCCACATTGCCCCGACTTTGGGACCCACTACAACACCCTTTCTACCCAACCACTCAAGGAGTATAAGGGGTTCATACTTCAAGATGGATATCTGTTCAAAGGGGATAGACTTTGCATACCTAGGACTTCACTTAGGGACTTCCTAGTTTGGAGTTACATAGTGGCGGCCTAGCTGGTCACTTTGGGGTCCACAAAACCATAGAGTTGGTTGAGAGGCAATTCCACTGGCCCAGTCTCAAGAAGGATGCGGCCCACATTGTGGGACAATGCCGCATATGTGCATCCGCCAAGCAAGTAAGACAAAACACCGGGCTTTACACACCTCTACCCATACCCGATAGACCATGGGAAGATTTGAGTATGGATTTCATTCTTGGCCTACCAAAGACCTTGCGCAAACATGATTCCATCTTTGTAGTGGTTGACAGGTTCTCAAAAATGGCCCACTTTATCCCCTGTTCCAAGACCTCTGATGCCTCTAAGGTCGCCCGGTTATTCTTCGATGAGGTAGTCCGACTCCATGGGTTACCTAAGACTATTGTGTCCGATAGAGATGTGAAATTCACTAGTTATTTTTGGAAGACTCTATGGCACTTGATGGGGACCCTCCTCAAATTCTCCACTGCCTATCATCCTCAAACCGATGGCCAAACTGAGGTTGTCAACCGAAGCCTTGGGAACTTACTCCGATGCCTTGTAGGGGACCACCCTGGGAATTGGGATCTCCTCTTATCTCAAGCCGAGTTTGCCTACAATGATTCTGTCAATAGGTCCATAGGCAAGAGTCCATTTGAGGTAGTACATGGGTATAGGCCTAGAAAACCCTCAGATCTCATTCCCCTCCCCTCACATGCTAGAGTGTCAGTCTCAGCTGAGTCCTTTGCACAGCATATCAAAGAATTGCATGATGATATCCGCAAGCATATAGGGAAAAACAATGAGGCTTACAAAAGACGGGCCGATGCTCACCGGCGCCACTATGAATTCCAAGTGGGAGATCCGGTGATGGTGAGGACGGAGCGGCTCCTTCCCGGGCCTGCCTCCAAGTTGAGGGCACGAGGGTCGGGACCCTTTCGAGTTCTACGACGACTTGGCAGCAATGCCTATGAGCTTGACTTACCAGAGAGCTATGGGGTACACCCTACCTTCAACGTGGCGGACCTGGTACCCTACAAAGGCCCCGCGGTGGAACCCAGTCAGGAGCTTGAGCCTTTACCCCCCCTTATGAGAGACACCCCCGGAGGGACTCCACTTTCTAGCCTGAGAGACCGACAAGAGCAGGTAGAGGCAATACTGGATGAGCAGAGTATCATTACAAGGCACAGGGTGTATCAGCGCTATCTGGTTAGGTGGAAGAACCGTCCCCCGATCGAGGATGCATGGGTGAGTCGAGAGGATTTGATGCGCCTGGACCCCGGCATGTTGGAGCAGTACGACAGCCAGGCAGACCCATACTCGACAGGGTCGAGTTCTCCCCACCCCGGGGGATTTGATGAGGGCATCTCACGACACTCCCTCTAGTTTGGTCGTCTGCACACTCTTGATATGGTCTGATCATGGTCTCCACTTGTTATCTTCATTTTCCCAGTGTCATTTATGTATTTTCCTTTTATTGAGTCCTATCTTATGTATTTTCCTTTATTGAGTCATGTGGTTCTAGCCCATTTCCCTTATTTTGCTTAAACTGGGCCTTATGTCCTTAGTTATGGGCCCATAGGATTGAGTCTAGGATATGCTCGGTCTTTTGTCCATTGTCAAGGACATTTTGGTCATGAAAAGAGTGGTTGCCTATAAATAGGCCCCATCTCTCCACTTGTAGTCACTCTTGATGAATATTGAAAAAAAACCACCTCTTATTATCTCTCAACTCTCTCTCTTACTCACTATATCTCTCAATCTCTCTCTCATTCTCTCTCTCCCCAAGGGGAGTTCGACCCTCCCTCTCTCTCCTCTTCCCCCCTCACTTACTCCAACCCCCAACCACCTCCACTACCTCACCCACCTCCATTAAGGCTCTCCCTTCCCCATAGCCCTTCATTTACTTCCCCTCCTTGTCCCAAAGCAACTCTTCCACCTCCCAACACAATTCCCCCACTTCCCCACACAAATCCCACCACTTCCAAGGCCAATTTCGAATTTGAACCTTCCCTCCCATAGCCATTAGAATCATCTTGCCCCTTCTTCTCTCTTGGCCACCCCCTTCCCCACCTCATCTTCTTCTTCACATTCTTACCCTGCTTCAGGAAACAGAATTACAGCAACTTGCAGAGGAGGCCACGGTCACCCATCAACGACTCAGGGAGCAAGGCCTACATTTCCAGAATCATCTGCAAGTCAGCTTTCAAGGCGAGGTGGTTTCGTCGGCATCCGAGTTCGGTGCTGTCCGCAATCACCATTCTTCTCCGACTGCGCCGAACCTCTCAGATCCGGAGCCAGAGCTGCAGAGACGACTCGCCCACGGCTAACCTTGAAGGAACCAGTCTTCAAGGTCTTCTACAAAGTTCTTCCTCCCTCTGTCAGCGTCCAGGAACAGAAGGCGGAACCCCGTTCGGCATCCGACAACCAGAGTTACTATTTTTCTACCACAACCACGCCGGTCTGCCTCCTCACTGTCTGCACCGACCTCCGTCCACTTCTCTGGACACCCAGTTCATCTCCGACATCAGAAGACGTCCCCGTTTGTTTTGTTGCAAAGAAGACTCCTCCACGATTCCAAAGAGTCCAGCGGTGCCAGGTTCGGAGCTCCGGAGCGATCGTGGTACCTTCTGCAACCTGCTGTTGCAGACAGAGCTCGACCAGCAACCAGAGCTGCATCCACCTTCCAGCCACCGGTGCGGTCAGCCCTGAGAATCATAGCTTCCCCAAAAATTCAAGCTTCATCCCCTATCAGTTGGCAAACGTTTGGCGTTGGTTTCGTCGCAATCCAAGCTTCGTGGAATTTTTAGCTGCCACAACACCGATCCACTGTCCAGAAAACCTGCAGGTGGGCAGAACCGGCGAAGCTCGGAATCTCGATCTCCTTTGCATTTCTCCCCACCCCGCTTGGCCGGCTGAAGGCCCCTCCCTGCGTGGAGGTAGTTTTGAATGTACTAAGCGTAACCCCCACCCCAAGATCACCCCTCCTGCGAGAGGAGTAGTGTTGTACCCTTTACATTTTCAGGTCAAGCTACACCGCCGCGGCGATCGGGTGCATACCCTCGCCTCCCGGCGCGCCCTCGTCTCCGAACGGGATCGGTGTCTTCACACCGATCAGGTGAGCTTCTGGTACTACCCTTTGTAGCCTTATTCCTGCTAGCTTAGTATTGCTTTGATTGCTCGTCGGCGGTGAGAAGAGAGTTCGAATTTGCATGCTAGTTTGTTAGTGTCCACCGCGGACCGTGAGAGAGTGTCACCCAAACCCCGCCTTGCGGGCCAGCCACCCACGAAGTTGGGTATCCTAGACTCTTTGGAGTCAGCCGTAGCATTGTAAGTCCATTAGAACAATTGGGTCCCATCCCGGACCCTCATCATTATCCCCCGGACCCACCGGGTGAGCGTGTGAACCGTGTGAGCAAAAATCGTCGATTGTGAGAATCATTGAGTGCTTGTATGCTTGCGGGTCTAAGTCCTAGGGTCATATCATCCTCTTTAGTGGTCTTTGGGCTGTGCCACATCAATATACCTTGATCAGAGGCCAATATCCCTAAGCACTTAGTGTGACTAACTGTCATGCTATATATGAACAGAGATAGCATTTACACATCATGACACACTACAAATCATTTCTTGATGAGTGAGTTATATTTCTCAGTGTGCATGCCATTGCTCTGCCTGATTTTCAATGAATTTTATGCAGAGTTAACTAAGGCACCTCATGATACAGTCCTTTGGACATGGTTTCTCAGTGACCAAAGTCATTGCTCTGACAACTCTTTACCCTTTAGACATTTCAGACAAATTCATTTGCTTCAAGTCAATAATAATTTCATGTACTTAACCAATTAAAGCCATGAATTCAATAATGCAGATTTCAGAAGATTTTACAAGACACAGCATGAAATAGATGGTTAAGGTTTATTAAACATGCTTCAGATATTTTTAAGAGATTTTAAAGTCAAACTCCATGAACATTAAACTTAAACCACATGAGTTATTTCAGACATTCATAAAAACGTATAATAGAAGATTCCTAGTTCAAATGTTTTCAGATTTATGATCGAGATAGTCCCATTGAAATCTTCATGACAGACTGATGTAATTCTGAAGCCAAATGATACCAATTGATAAGAGAGATTTTGAAGCCCAGTATTTTTCAAAATGTGATCAAGGTTTGTCAATAGAATCAATAAGAAAGTGTATGCAATGAATTTTGACAAATGTATGCATTTGACAACCTATATGCAATGCATTGCCTCCCCCTAACAACATGCATTAAGACAATCTTTTTGGCATTTTTCAATATAAGGATATGCAATGCACTATATGTATGCAAGGACATGCAAAGACTCAACATTGAATGCTATGCAAAGATATGCCGTTTACTCCCCCTGAAAACATGCAATGTTTGCCATGAGAAATTGAACATATGATTCCAAATGATATTGTGACTTGTGCACATTCAGACTGTCCTATCAGCAAAGTGGCCCATGGTACTAGGTGGAGCACTTGGTCTAAAAGACCACTTCACACATAGTAAGAACTTCCAGATAGATTTCCCTACCTTTTGGTAGCTTACCATTTATATACCATAGAGGTCAATCATGTTAATTCAACATGCAGTCCTATATGCAATCCAGATTTTCAGTGAACTATGCAACTGACAGATTTCAAGCCACATTCATATGCAGTTCAGATTTTTCAGAATGTAATTTGTTTTCAGAGTTTATACATTTCAACAATTATCAAACAACTACAAATGGCAGATATGCAAGAATACATCAAATCAGATATGTAATGGATTTCAAAATAGGAAATGCAGAGAATTTACCTGAACAGTTCAGAAGGGGTTTTCATTCTTGAGTGCCTTGGATTATTAACCCCTTTTTATTCCATTCCAAGGCACACCTGCAACAAACACATCATTTTGATGCAGCAGGTACCCAAGAAAACTTGGGTCCCGAATTAGCAGTGACACCTTTGGTAGGTGTTCTAAACAATTTTCTAGCAGCATGGTCATCAGATTTCATCAAGTAGCAGTTTTTCATTGAATGACCAGATGTGCCACAATAATAGCAAGATGCAGCAGGTTTCAGATTAGATTTATGCACATTCTTATAAACATGATTTTTATGTGCATATGTATAAAATTTTTTTTTAACAGAATTAAAATTCTGTTTACCAAAACCAGTCTTGCTTTGGTATCCTGCCAGCCAACAGGTTGCAGCCCTGTGACCTGGCTTTCCACAGTTATAACATGAAAGTTTTGCGAATTGTTTTACAGGGAATTTAGCATGTTTGAGATTCACATTTCTACCCTGAATATGCCAACAGTCCTTGACTGTATGGCCATGCTTTCTACAGTGAGAGCAATTTAGAGAATTTCTTCTAAAAGAACCTGACCAGCATTCAGATGTCTTGTGACCAATTTTGTTGCAGTTAAAACAGATGATGTGCTGGTTCATTGAAACATATTTATTTTTATTAAAAACATGTTGGTTTGCAGGGAATTTAGCATGATATGAATAAAAGGTTTTCTTACCACTAGCAAACCAGCAATGAGCAATTGAGTGTCCTAATTTACCACAATTAGAACATGTGACACACTTTTTCTGACCAGACACAGATTTTCTAGCATGCTTCTTGTCATCTTGTTTCATCACAAAGCAGTTACTCATAAAGTGTCCATGCTTACCACAATAATGATATGCGTCATTTGATTTCTTTACAGCATGGCATTTATCTGATGAGTTTTCATCATGCAAACTGTTCCTTTGAATTTTTGTTGTTTTATGATTTTTATTTTGATTTCATGTTTTCTTAGCCTTGTACTGAGGTGGAGATGAGGTAAAAGGCTTTTCTTGTTCAGAAGATTTAACGAAAATAGTTTTCAGCTTGGATCCATCACCCTTTTTCGACTTTTCAATTTATTTTTGGGTTCTCTGAACAGTAGACTGAGAAACAGGTGACTTTTAAGAAGTGTGAGAAGTAGAGCTAGCAACAAAAGATGTATGAATTTTATTTTTAAAATTCTTTTTATTTACAGGATTATAACCTAACCCCTCCTTCTGAAAATTGACTTTTACTCCCAGTAGTTTGTTCAGATTATCCTGCCCACTAACAAATTTAGACAAGGAGTTTTTTAAATCCTGAATTTCATTTTCTTGAGAGGAAATGTGTAACTCATAACTGGCAATCTCTTGCTCACTGCAATTCATAGCTTCATTCAAAACTTTGTTAGCAGTTTTATATTTCTCAATTTCCTGCTCTAGATTGCTCAGTTTTTCAGGGTCTTCAACACAAGTAGTTTTTCCTCTTTCTAAGGTTAGAAGTCTCTCAGACATAGTGGAGTTCAACATTTTTAATTTCTCATTTTCTTCCTTAAGCTTGTCATTCTGAACCAATTCATTTATTTGAAGCTGATCTTCTGAATTGACTTCATACTTTCTTCTATTTTCAATTTCCTTCATATCTTTTTGCTGTTTTTCAAGATCTTTCTGTAATTCTATGTTTACAAACTTTATGGCATTAAGTTTTTCAATCAGCAAATCATTCTCTCGTTTAAGTTTCTCTAATTGTTCTTCATTTTCTTTGGAAAACTTTCTGAGAGAGTCATTCTCATTTTTCAGCTTGTTTAAATCAGATTTAACACATTCAAATTCTTTCAGCAAATCCTTGCTCTGAACAGAATCATGACTAGCTAGGCTAAGCTTCTTTTCAAGTTCTGAGATTTCTTTTACATGATCTTGATTTTCAATTTTTAGCAATGAAATTTGTTTCTTCAGCATTTGAGTTTCAGACATACTAGCATCAAGAACATTTTTCAGTTCAGCACAATTTCTACATGGAGAACTTGAGCTAACTAACCCAGTACCCTTCTTCAATTTTTTATACTGTTTTCTTAATAGTTCATGAGATTCAAGTAGCTCAGAATATGCATTTTCCCAATCATCTAAAGTATAGTTTTCAAAGGGATTTACCTCATCATCATCATCATCTTCATCTTGACTGCTGCCTTGATTATTTCTGTCAGCTATCATGCAGCTGTCCTCATTTCTTATCTGAGTTCGCTTCAGTATATCCAGAATGTCTTTAGCAGACCTGCAATCATGAAGGCAAGACCATAAGGCTCTGTCAGTAGCTGCATTCATCAGATTAAAGGCTTTCTGATTTTCTCCATCCTTTGATCTGTGTCTGTCGGTCCATTTGGATACTTTCGTTGGTAATGTGTGAGGACCTTGTGAAATTAATTTCCACAGATCTGGATCAACAGTTTTAACATAAGCACGTAAAGCACTGTGCCACTGACTGAAATCAGAACCACTAAAGACGGGTGGATGAGCCATTGAAAACAAATCAGATTAATGCAACAGGAATATTGATGCACTAAAAATAAATTAGCACCGAAGACTGCAAGATCGGATCTGCAGGTCGCTGGACCTTCTAAGCAGACACCGCTCTGATACCAATTGTTAGGGTGCTAGGCCCGGATACAGAGGGGGGGTGAATGTATCCCTCTAAATATAAAGCACAAATTAAAACTCTAAAGCCCAGATATGCGGAATAAAAACTAATGAGCTTTCCAAGATGAGATGATAATTCAACAATTGATCAAACAGTTGGACTGCAACAATGCAGCCACCTGATCACACCAGAAACGCAGGCAGAGCTAAACAAACCAAACACACTTAGCAGAATATAATGCTCAAACTTTACTCCCAAGATAGCACAATTAACCAAGCATGCACAACTTGTGAATGGGAGGTAGAAGGCAAGGAACAAACACACAAAGCACAACCACTGCACAGTAGATTTTTAGGTGGTTCGGTCACCAAGACCTACATCCACCCCTCACTCCCAACCGGAGTGAGGCTTCACTAGCCAACGCTAGAAACCTGCAGACTCAGTCTGCGACAGAGTGCTGCCACACAACTTGACCAGGGGAACAACCTCCCCTCTTCCTCCCAACCGGAGGGACACCCAAAGTGACTCCCAGCCACTTGGAAACCAGAGACTGACGTCTCTCTTCCTCCAGACCAGGAGGGAACCCACCAGTGACTTCCAGTCACCAGCAAACCAGAGGTCGAAGACCTCTCTTCCTCCAGACCAGGAGGGACCCCTGGACTTGCAACCCACAAGCCCAGAACCGGAGATAAGTCTCCCTTCTCCTGAGTCCACAGGAGGAACCCGACCTCAGTCCAGAGGATCGGAAGAACACAGTAAATCAGATCAAATAAAAGGAAAAATAAGAAACGAAAATAACACAGCAAACACAAGCTGTAAATGAAAGAACATCAGATGTGGCTCCCATAGAGCTGACTGGCTTGGATTTGATCCACGGTCCAGTAGACAGATCTTCAGTAGCTTCTTCCTTCTTCTCCACGAACTCTCTCTATCTCTATCTCTCTTTCTTTCTCCTCTGCTCTCCTTTTCTCTCACGCTGTTCTCTCCTTCTTCTCTGCAACTCTTTTTCTTCTGCCGGCTCACTCTTCTTCTATTTCTTCCTACTTCTGCTCAAGGCTTCAGTCCTTCTCCTTCGATCTGCCTCATTCAGACAACGGAGTCTTTCTTATATAGCAGCTCGAGCAGGAGCAGCACTGGGAGCGTGTGTTCCACATTTCCTGCCCAAGATATTTGGCCACATGTCAACTTCCTGTCAGCCCTCGGATCACGTGCCCTTCATTAGCCTAAATCACCTGCAGACAAAGACAAAAGGAATGTATCTACTTAGTTAGTTCAGGCTTTTAACAGGAGTGTATATACTTCAGAAGCAGCAATGAATAAGTGTGAACACTGAGTGAGTGTATAGACTTTGAGTCTTCATGCGAGCTCAGTGTATAGACTTGAGGAAATCCAAGCAATGCAACACAATGTATATACTTAGAATCAGTAAGTGAGTAAGTGTGTACACTGGGAGAGTGTATAGAGTTGAAGTTCTTCATGCGAGCTCAGTGTATGGACTTTCAGTTAAATGCATTAACATACCAAGGGAATGAGTGTATGGACTTAAAGCATCAGTTAACCAAGTGTGTAGAGTGTATACACTTGACTGCGTGCATGACAGACAATGTCTAGACTTGCTATTAACATGCATGAGAACCCAATGTACAGACATGCTGTCGCTTCAGCTGACGACCCCAGTGTATAGACTTGCTGAGGGAGAGACTGTACAGACTTGAAGCAAAGCAAGGCAATCGAGTGTGTAGACTTCACGATGTGCAGACTTGCCAAGGAAACGGCTGTACAGACTTTAGCTCAAGAGCGATGTATAGAGTTTTGAAAGCTTGAACAACGAAGCATGCTGTACAGACTTTGTGACCTATGAAGATGATTGAATAGACTTTGCGTTAGAAACGAGTGTTTAGACTTTGAAGCAAACTCCAGGTAAACGATGTGTAGACTTGGCCAGAAAACGTAGGGAAAGGTATGAGTGTATAGACTTGGCCAAACGTAGGGAAAGGTGATGAGTGTATAGACTATGCTTCACTTCGAGTAGCCACAGTGATGTATAGACTTAGCCTTTGAGATGTGGCTGTACAGACTTGGAGAGTTGAAGCCTATGTACAAACTTGATGATATCAAACCGATGTACAGACTTGTAGATGCGAAGCCAATGTACAGACTTTATGATATGAAGCCAATGTACAGACTTGCAGATGCGAAGCCGATGTACAGACTTTAAAGGCTGTGAACAACAAGGCATGCTGTACAGACTTACTCAATCAATCCGATGTATGGACTTGGAATTCCAACAGAAGGATGTATGGACTTTGATAAGAGAATGGTTGTACAGACTTCAGGTGAAGACCATTGTATAGACTTCCAATAAGAAGACCAATGTACAGACTTCGAATATGAAGACCGATGTATGGACTTCGAATATGAAGACCAATGTATAGACTTCAATTGAGTGCAATGGCTGTACAGACTTGGAAATCTTTGAGCGATGTACAGACTTGGAGTTAATGCATGAAGACCCAGCAATGTGTAGACTTGACAGTGAATGCATGAACAGTGATGTATAGACTTAGACGCAACATGCTATGCAATGTACACACTTGATGTAATGCATGCCGATGTACAGACTTCAGTTGAAGTCAACCGAAGAGTGTATATACTTTATGAATGCATATGCCAAGACCAGTGTACAAACTTGATCAAATGTCTAGACTTTGCATGAACAGTCGATGTGTAGACTTCACATGTAGAGATTTTGAACGTGTGTGCTGGCAGTGTACAGACATTGATAGTCTAGGGGGGTCGACCCATCTAAGAAGGGGGGTCGACCCACTTCAGTCCTGACAATGCTGACAGAGTTTACATTTGAACAAATAATGCATGTGAAAGATTTATGCAGCAGATAACATGACTGAATATATAATGCAATGCTTCATGATCTGATGAACTGACTGAACAGCAAATTAACTGAACATATGAGAGACTGCATTATGATCAGAAAATGACTGAATAACAGCATGATGACTCACACAGCAAGATGACTCACAGTGATAGATGACTCACAGTGATTAACTCACATCAAAACCAATCATCAAAAGATTAACTCACATCAAAGCCAATCATCAAAACCACAGGGACACAACAGGCGGCGGGTCAGGATTCGAATGGCATCGGGTTCTTCCCGGTATCCAGATCTTGGGTCGTTACACATCCAGTAAAAGGATTGAAAATGAAAACGACTGTGGCACGGACTTTTTTCTGGCTCGGAATCCAGATTCAACAGAACACGAGGGGAGCTATCAAAAGATGATTTTTGACTGAGGGGTTGGCGGTGGATTTAGGGCTTGTGGAATTTATGGGTGGAAGAGGACTATGTGGGGGACGTACACAATTTTTTTGAGAATTTTCAGAGGTGTTTTGTAGGGCGGGAAAAATAGAAGAATATGACTCTATCTTGCAGATCTGCAACCAGGTAGATTGCAAGGGGTTGTAAGAACGACCTGGGAGGAGGGGGAAACGGGATCGGAATAGAAAAAAAATTATATTGGTGGAAAGCTAACACGAAGGGGAACAACCCCTCAAAATCTCAGCTGGGATCAGAGCTGTGGACTAGGAGCACCAACCTATTCTTTAGGCTACTATTCTGGTTTTCGTGGTTCAGGACAGCAGGGTGGAGGGTGGCTTGTGGCGGCTCATTGGCGGCGACGGCGGCGGAGTTTCACACTCCAGTGAAGAGGTAGAAAATGGATTCAGTCCAATATTTAGGGCTTCACACCCTGGATCAAGAAGGAAGAAGATGAAGAACAAGAAGAGAGAGAGAGGGGGCGCCCAAGGCTTGGAGCAATTTTCTGATTTCTTCTTTCATTAATTCCATGAAATGTGGAAATACAAGCTTATATAGAAATAGATAAAAGACCTAAACTATCCCTAGATCTAGGGTTAGGGAGGGGCTAATGGGGGATAAGATATTAATCTCCCATGTGGTCAAATGACCATTAATAAAAAAAAATACAACATGAATTAATTACTATAAAAGGTGGGCGCCCCTTTGAAAAAAGGGGAGAGAAGTTTGAATTCTTCCCTCCTCTCCTTGGTCCAAGTCCAAGGTGGACCATCGACCAACCCAACATGGACCCTAGAGTCTAGGTGGACCAATGGGAAAGGAGGTGGGGGTCCCGCCGGGCCTACGCGGCCTTTTTACAAAGAAACCCATTGACTTAGCCTAAGTAACCCATTGGCTCATACTTGCCATACATTTGCAACCCAATTAACCCAAGGATATAAATGCAAACAAAAGGATACAAATGTAAAAATAAAATGTTAGTGCCCGGTGTTGATTCCCATCAATTCTCCCCAGGTGGAAAGAACTCGACCCTGTCGAGTAAGGGGTGCGACTGCTCGTGTGACTCCTGCAGATCGTCACCATACCAGGTAACGCGGAGTACGCTCCACTCTAAGTAATCGTCACCTGCTCATCCCATATATATTCGATATGCACATGCTGCTGTGGGAATGAGGCTAGTGGTGGATACTCCGGGGTGGGGTCACTCTTAAAGGGAGGAGACGGCTCAAAGACTCACTAGGAATCACCGCTGGGTCCCTTTATGTTACTAGATCCGAGACATTGTGGTAAAGCTGATCCCAAATTCCGGCAAGTCTACAACGTACGCATTAGATCCGACTTGTATGCAGACTCTCATAGACTGTAGGATAACTAAACTCACACATGACCCAAGGCCAACTTAGACACTCATAGTAATATTGTGACTGACGCCAAACACACAGGACATACTAAAGAAGACTCATGGACACTTGGGACACGGACAGACGGAGACACAAAACCTAACGACTTCCTAGGACTGACGATAAGCACATTGGACGTTCTAAGGAAGCCCAGGTGAACATGTTGGACACCGTGTGCATACACTAGGTGTAAAGATAGACTGACCCACAACTTAATGTCATGAGTTTCAACTCTCGTCAACCATCTCCGGTTGGAGAAGACTCGTCCTCGGGTATAGAAATGTGTGAGGACAAGGAGGTGGGGAATGGGAAGGTAATCTGGACATTTGGTGTGGAGCATGAAAAGCGAAAAGTCTGGACATTGTCTCTCGTACGTGTGGTAGAAATCAAACCATACCGGGTCAACATAGGGTGTCGACAGTGGTACGGTAGTCACTAGCGGCAGCGCTACCATAGCAGAGGCAGGTAATAGTGGGATGACTTGCTACATGGGGTCGGCAGATGGCACATCCACCGAGGACAAAGTGGGTGTGATGGGAATCGACGCCGAGCACTGACATTTTTCTTTTGCATTTGTGTCCTTTTAGTTTATTTTTTTATCCTTGGGAAAGTATATGTGCAATTGTAAGGCTTTATAAGCCAATGTGTCATTCCCTAGTATTCTTTGAGTTTTTGTGTAAAAGTGTAGTAGGTCCAGCAAGGGCCCCCCAACTCCTCCCCATTGGTCAACCTAAGCCATTTGGGTCCATGTGGGGCTGGTCAACCATCCTAGGTGGCTTCTAGAAGGTTTGACAAGTCAAGGGGGACAAGTGTTACCAAATGTCAAAAATGAAGGCTAAGAAGTCCAAGGGGCGCCCTCCCCTTTAATGTATTTAATTGTGGTTCCAAACCACATCGGAGAAAAAGATTTGAACTCCCTCTTTTACCCCTCCCAATTATAGATCTAGGGTTATTTAGAGTCTTTTAACATTTATTATTAATAGCTTGTATTTCACATTTATTAGAATTAATGAGAAGAAAAAGTTGGAAATTGCCAAGATCCAAGGTGCGCCCCTCTCCTCTCTCCCACTGGTTTCTCTCTTCTTCCTTCAGCATTTCAGGGTGTGAAACCCTTTCTACCTCTCCCTCTCATCCTCTAAGTCCCATTTCTGCCGCCGCCGCCATCGCACCGCCGTCGCGTCGCCGCCACCCTCGTCGGAGTTCTATCTCCATTAGGACAGAACCTCTTCTACAAAATTTTATCTTTTTTTCTTGTTTTCAGATCGAGCCCTAATTTTGAGGGTTTGTTCTGTCCATCTCCCCTAATCTCCAGTTTAATTTTTGTGTCATTTGGACATCATTTGGTACTTTTCACACGTTTATTGTTCTCCCCCCTATAATCTGCCAGTCTACAGATCCACGGGACAGAGTCACCTTGTTGTATTTTCCCAACAACTTATAAATTTCCAAAAAAATCACAAAAATTCTCAGTTGTTCCTCACGTATATCCCCTTCCACTATAGTTTTCCTAGAGTCTAGAAAATTCATTTTATTTTCGGTCAAAGGTCAGTTTCAGGCAGATCCATTCCTGCCCTGTGTGTCTGTCAGTCCGAGTCAGATAAAAAAATAGTATTACAGTCATTCTCATCTACAATCCGATCGTTCGATGGAGCTGTGTAAAATATATGTTTTATATCTGGAAGTCCTCTTTCCAACGCCACCAGTCTCGCCTCGATCGGATTCTGGATCTGAGAGAATTAATTCTTGCTGCCGAGAGGAGCAAATATGTTCCTTGTGCAGGTCCGAAAAATCAGTCCGTGGATAATTCGTGCAAAAATGTCAAAAGTCAACTTCAGAGACCGCCACTTCAGGAAGTCGTTCGGGGACGTCCTGCCATCGTCCCAGCAAGCGGCGCCTCCAGAAGGTCTCAGGAAGGCAACGTTCCTTTGGAGGCCAAGGCTTGCTGTCCAGCGAGTCAGAACAGAGTTGGCGCAACACCGAGTTAGAATAGTGCCGAGTCGGACCAGCAGGCCGAGTTCACCCTAAACGCTTGTCCAGCTTGCTACCTGTCAACTCAGGGTCGGTCCTCCTGGGCCCCACTTGTAGCCCTTTACCTCCCTGCGTGGAGTGGGCAATAAAATTCACTATTGTAATTAACTTTTACCATTGTACCGGGAGTTACCGTAACTGGCTGGGAACGTCTTCCCCACGCTCGGAGCGTGGAGGTACACTCGCTACCCTCCTCGTAGGCATTTACTTTACACGTATTGATTTATATATGCTGCTGCTAGAGAGCATGTGATAGGGTTATTAGCTCGTTATATCTGTTGTTATCACCGCTGTGAGAGAGAGTGAGTGAACCGTCCCGTGACTCGATCCGAGTTAATGCGGAAAAGCCGATACCAGAGACTCACGGCCGATTTCTCAACCGTGCCCGGTCCTACGTCTTCCCTCGCATAGGGACGATCGCGAGCTAGAGTCCCAGGTCGCGTGTCCGTCCCGCATCAATTTGGTATCAGAGCCTCTGGTTGAGTCAAGGGTAGTAAAAACACAAAAAAAGTGTCGTTTAAGTCTAGTCATTTAAGTCTAAGTCGGTCTAGGTGTCTCAAGTCTAAGTCGGCCCTAGGTGTCTCATTTGCATACCATTGTTCAGTATATAAAAAGGTGTCGCCGACCGTTAGCTTACGCCTATCGGAGAGGTGATTCACCCGCGTGAGGAGTTCTTTGGATCGAACCTCCGCCACGTACCGAATCTTGGTCGTGTCTAGGTTGGTAGTCGAGTCTCATTCCAACCTTGCATTGTCATCGTTTTGGAGACGTGTCTAGTGTCTTGTCCACGGTTGGTATGGTCACCCTATAGCTCCCCAAATGCCTATGGCTTCCCCATCGTCCAGGCAATATGACCCTTGGCACTCCCATGGGCTTCAAAACCGTCCCATGTCCTTCCTTAGCCCCGAGGCCTCGACCTTTCATGGCTCCAAGGTCCCGAGTGACTACCTACATTGGGAAGCCGCCATGGACAAATACTTTGATTATTACCCCATGTCCGAGGCCGGGCAATTCTATTTTGCCAAGGAGAGGCTCCTTCACGGGACTGCCGAAAAGTGGAGAGACATAGAAGGATTGAGAGCGGTTAGGAGGCAATGGCCCATCGAGTCATGGTGGGACATGAGGAGAGAGCTTAGGAAGGTCTACGCGCCCCACCCACCTACCTCGAACCACGAGGGTCATACCACAAACCAACCCCACCCACTCACCCACAATCAAGTAGGCCACACCGCCAACCAACTCCCCTGCCCCGTCACCTCCACCCAAGCCCTCCAAAGCCACCCCAATCAAGTGATCCGCCCAGTCGCCTCCAACCAACCTTCCCTTGGCACCTCCGTCCACTCCCATCCAAGCACCTCCAATCAAGTGGAAGCGCCACTCCTAGTCGAGCCTAGGTCCACACCCGAGCCGAGAGACGAGGAGTGAGTCCACCCCGAGGCCCCTACTCCAACCTGCACCTTTGCCGAACTCTTACAAATGTTTACGAACCGGTTGGATAGGATGGATAGGGCACTACTCCTACCCGAGCCCAAGGAGGCCATAGCCGGTAGTCTCAACCCGACCCCATCTCCGGCATCCCCATGCCCTCTCCCTATCATGGAGGCCCCGCCTTCACCACCCATGAGCGCTCCAATGCCACCACCCTCTACTTCCGAACTTTATTCGGAACCATCTTATTTGGAGCCACCTCATCCCGAGCCACCTGTGTTTCTAATGGGTACTCTATACATAGCCGAGCCGCTTCTTAGTTAGCTCAAGGATGCCTTGGTCCCACCTCCTTACCCATCTATGGACCCCACCATACCTCTGGTGTCCGTCAACTTCTGCCATACGACATTCCGGTCTAGTCACCATGTTGACACATTGGGTGACCTTATTTTGGGTTTAGGCTGGCAATAGAAGTTGACGCACTTATTGGCCCGAGGCTTCGACCAACCCACTAGTCGTAGCTTCACCCATCCGGCCATAGGGTCCATTACCTCTGTGTGCACCGTGGGTTGTGTCACCACGGAGATTCTTCTATTCCTGCCGATGCCGGCCGAGTCCGACTTCGTTCCTTTTGCCCAAGGGAGGAATCCTATTTTCTAGACATGATCGTCGTCCCAGCGACCACAATGTATGACAGTGATTATGAATTTCTAACTTGGGACTGAGTCATGGGGGAACCCACTTCATGGGGTCATACCTTCTTTGACCCTTTTGACCCCTTCACTAGTGAACCTCCCGAGCTATCATATTCACTCCACTTCTTCTAAGGAGTTCACTATCCCACCCCTACCCCTCGGTCTAGTTGGCAAGCCGTACCTACGTCTTGGGGTAATGACGAGGGTAGTTTTGGATCTCCTAGCCCTTCTCCACCCAAATCCCATAGGTCGCCAATGCATGAGTGGTACATCTTAGGGTGTCTAGGAGTCCTCCATTTCGTCAACCATCGAGTACATCTAGTGTATGCATGTCACACATTCGGGTGTCCTGGTCCACCATCGCCTATGCGTAGGTCAGACTAACATTAGGTGTGTCTAGGGTCTTGTGTGTCTGTACATACATCGAGTCGAGTCGGTTATGTACGCTCGCGTTGTTAGTCCCTTTCGAGTACGATACTTGTCGGACTTTGGGATCGATTCTATCCCACATATTGGATCTAGTCACATAAGGGACCCGCGGTGATTCCTAGTGAGTCTTCGAGCCGCCTTCCTTCATTTGAGAGTGACCCCACCTCGGAGTGTCCGCCTCTAGCCTCATTCCCATGGCAGCGTGTGCATATCGAATCTATACGGGATGAGCAAGTGTCAATTACTTGGAGTGGAGCGTACTCCGCGCTTTCTGGTACGATGACGGATCCGCCGGAGCTACTCGAGCAGCCGCACCCCTTACTCGACGGTGTCGAGTTCTTCCCACCCGGGGAGAATTGATGGGAATCGACACCGAGCACTGACATTTTTCTTTTGCATTTGTGTCCTTTTAGTTTATTTTTATATCCTTGGGAAAGTATATGTGCAATTGTAAGGCTTTATAAGCCAATGGGTCATTCCCTAGTATTCTTTGGGTTTTTGTGCAAAAGTGTAGTAGGTCCAGCAAGGGGCCCCCCACTCCTTCCCCATTAGTCCACCTAAGCCATTTGGGTCCATGTGGGGCTGGTCAACCATCCTAGGTGGCTTCTAGATGGTTTGACAAGTCAAGGGGGACAAGTGTTACCAAATGTCAAAAATGAAGGCCAAAAAGTCCAAGGGGCGCCCTCCCCTTTAATGTATTTAATTATGGTTCCAAACCACATGGGAGAAAAAGATTTGAACCCGCTCTTTTACCCCTCCCAATTCTAGATCTAGGGTTATTTAGAGTCTTTTTACATTTATTATAAATAGCTTGTATTTCACATTTATTAGAATTAATGAGAAGAAAAAGTTGGAAATTGCCAAGATCCAAGGTGCCCCCCTCTCCCTCTCTCCCCATGGTTTCTCTCTTCTTCCGTCAGCATTTCAGGGTGTGAGACCCTTTCTACCTCTCCCTCTCATCCTCTGAGTCCCATTTCTGCCGCCGCCACCGCCGCCATCGCACCGCCGTCGCGCCGCCGTCACCCTCGTTGGAGTTCTGTACGTCTCCATCTGGACAGAACCTCTTCTCTGAAATTTTATCTTTTTTTATTTTTGTCTGATCGATCCTTAATTTTGAGAGTTTGTTCTGTCCATCTCCCCTAATCTCCAGTTCAATTTTTGTGTCATTTGGACATCATTTGGTATTGTTCCCACTTTTATTATTCCCCCTGTAATCTGCCAGTCTCCAGATCTACGGGATAGAGTCACCTTGTTGTATTTTTCCCACCCACTTATAAACTTCCAAAATAATCACAAAAATTCTCAGGTGTTCCTCACGTATATCCCCTTCCACTATAATTTTTCTGGAGTCTATAAAATTCATTTTATTTTCGGTCAAAGGTCAGTTTCAGGCAGACCCCTTCCTACCCTGTGTGTCTGTCAGTCCGAGTCAGAGATAAAAATAGTCCTACAGTCATTCTCAACTTCAATCCGTTCGTTGGATGGAGCTGTGAAAAATAT
This sequence comes from Amorphophallus konjac, assembly GCA_022559845.1. Classification (NCBI taxonomy): domain Eukaryota; kingdom Viridiplantae; phylum Streptophyta; class Magnoliopsida; order Alismatales; family Araceae; genus Amorphophallus; species Amorphophallus konjac. Next base: position 98,028,079 of record CM040123.1, read on the forward strand.
ATGTTGTATATCTGGGAGTCCTCTTTCCAACGCCACCAGTCTCGCCTCGATCGGATTCCTGATCTGAGAGATTAATTCTTGCCGCCGAGGCGCACAAATATGTTCCTTGTGCAGGTCCAAAAAATCAGTTCGTGGATAATTCGTGCAAAAATATCAAAAGTTAACTTCAGAGACCGCCACTTCAGAAGTCGTTCAGGGACGTCCTGCCATCGTCCCAGCCAAGCGGCGCCTCTAGAAGATCTCAGGAAGGCGACGTTCCTTTGGAGGCCAAGGCTTGCTGTCCAGCGAGTCAGAACCGAGTTGGCGCAGCACCGAGTTAGAATAGTGCCGAGTCGGACCAGCAAGACGAGTTCGTCCCAAACGCCCGTCCAGCTTGCTGCCCGTCAACCCAGGGTCGGTCCTCCCGGGCCCCACTTGTAGCCCTTTACCTCCCTGCGTGGAGTGAGCAATAAAATTCACTGTTGTAATTAACTTTTACCATTGTACCGGGAGTTACCGTAACTGGCCGGGAACGTCTTCCCCACGCCCGGAGCGTAGAGGTACACTCGCTACCCTCCTCGTAGGCATTTGCTTTACGCGTATTGATTTGTATATGCCGCTGCTAGAGAGCATGTGATAGGGTTATTATCTCGTTATATCTGTTGTTATCACCGCTGCGAGAGAGAATGAGTGAACCGTCCCGTGACTCGATCCGAGTTAATGCGGAAAAGCCGATACTCGAGACTCATGGCCGGTTTCTCAACCTCGCCCGATCCCACGTCTTCCCTCGCATAGGGACGATCGCGAGCTAGAGTCCCAGGTCGCGTGTCCGTCCCGCATCAATTTGGTATCAGAGCCTCCGGTTGAGTCAAGGGTAGTAAAAACACAAAAAAAGTGTCGCTTAAGTCTAGTCATTTAAGTCTAAGTCGGTCTAGGTGTCTCAAGTCTAAGTCGGCCCTAGGTGTCTCATTTGCATACCATTGTTAGGTATATAAAAGGTGTTGCCCGACCGTTAGCTTACGCCTATCGGAGAGGTGATTCACTAGCGTGAGGAGTTCTTTGGATCGAACCTCCGCCACGTACCGAATCTTGGTCGTGTCTAGGTTGGTAGTCGAGTCTCATTCCAACCTTGCATTGTCATCATTTTGGAGTCGTGTCTAGTGTCTTGTCCACGGTTGGTATGGTCACCCTATAGCTCCCCAAATGCCCATGGCTTCCCCATCGTCTAGGCGATATGACCCTTGGCACTCCCATGGGCTTCGAAACCGTCCCATGTCCTTCCTTAGCCCTGAGACCTCAACCTTTCATGGCTCCAAGGTCCCGAGCGACTACCTACATTGGGAAGCCGCCATGGACAAATACTTTGATTATTACCCCATGTCCGAGGCCGGGCAATTCTATTTTGCCAAGGAGAGGCTCCTTCATGGGGCTGCCGAAAAGTGGAGAGACATCGAAGGATTGAGAGCGGTTAGGAGGCAATGGCCCATCGAGTCATGGTGGGACATGAAGAGAGAGCTTAGGAAGGTCTACGCGCCCCACCCACCTACCTCTAACCAGGAGGGTCATACCACTAGCCAACCCCACCCACTCACCCACAATCAAGTGGGCCACACCGCCAACCAACTCCCCCGCCCCGTCACCTCCACCCAAGCCCTCCAAAGCCACCCCAATCAAGTGGTCCGCTCAGTAGCCTCCAACCAACCTTCCCTTGGCACCTCCGTCCACTCCCATCCAAGCACCTCCAATCAAGTGGAAGCCCCGCTCCTAGTCGAGCCTAGGTCCACACCCGAGCCGAGAGACGAGGTGCGAGTCCACCCCGAGGCCCCTACTCCAACCCGCACCTTTGCCGAACTCTTACAAATGTTTACGGACCGGTTGGATAGGATGGATAGGGCACTACTCCTACCCGAGCCCAAGGAGGCCATAGCCGGTAGTCTCAACCCGGCCCCATCTCCGACATCCCCAAGCCCTCTCCCCATCATGGAGGCCCCGCCTTCACCACCCATGAGCGCTCCAATGCCACCACCCTCTACTTCCGAACTTTATTCGGAACCATCTTATTTGGAGCCACCTCATCCCGAGCCACCCGTGTTTCTAACGGGTACTCTATACATAGCCGAGCCGCTTTTTAGTTGGCTCAAGGATGGCTTGGTCCCACATTCTTACCCATCTATGGATCCCACCTTACCTCTAGTGCCCGTCAACTCCTACCATACGACATTCCGGTCTATTCACCATGTTGACACATTGGGTGACCTTATTTTAGGTTTAGGCTGGCAATGGAAGTTGATGCACTTATTGGCCCGAGGCTTCAACCAACCCACTAGTCGTAGCTTCACCCATCCGGCCATAGGGTCCATTACCTCCGTGCGCACTGTGGGTTGTGTCACCACGGAGATTCTTCTATTCCTCCCGATGCCATCCGAGTCCGACTTCGTTCCCTTTTCTCCAAGGGAGGAATCCTATTTTCTAGACATGACCGTCGTCCCACCGACCACAATGTATGACAGTGATTATGAATTTCTAACTTAGGACCGAGTCATGGGGGAACCAACTTCATGGGGTCATACCTTCTTTGACCCTTTTGACCCCTTCACTAGTGAACCTCCCAAGCTATCATATTCACTCCACTTCTTCCAAGGAGTTCACTATCCCACCCCTACCCCTCGGTCTAGTTGGCAAGCCGTACCTACGTCTAGGGGTAATGACGAGGGTAGTTTTGGATCTCCTAGCCCTTCTCCACCCAATTCCCATAGGTCGTCAATGCATGAGTGGTACATCTTAGGGTGTCTAGGAGTCCTCCATTTCGTCAACCATCGAGTACATCTAGTGTATGCATGGCACACATTCGGGTGTCATGGTCCACCATCGCCTATGCGTAGGTCGGACTAACATTAGGTGTGTCTAGGGTCTTGTGTGTCTGTACATACATCGAGTCGAGTCAGTTTTGTACACTTGCGTTGTTATTCCCTTTCGAGTACGAGACTTGTCGGACTTTGGGATCGGTTCTATCCCACATATCGGATCTAGTCACATAAGGGACCCACGGTGATTCCTAGTGAGTCTTCGAGCCGCCTCCCTTCATTTGAGAGTGACCCCACCCCGGAGTGTCCACCTATAGTCTCATTCCAATGGCAGCGTGTGCATATCGAATCTATACGGGATGAGCAAGTGTCGATTACTTGGAGTGGAGCGTACTCCGCACTTCCAGGTGCGATGACGGATCCGCCGGAGCTACTCGAGCAGCCGCACCCCTTACTCGACGGGGTCGAGTTCTTCCCACCCGGAGAGAATTGATGGGAATCGACGCCGAGCACTGACATTTTTCTTTTGCATTTTTGTCCTTTTAGTTTATTTTTATATCCTTGGGAAAGTATATGTGCAATTGTAAGGCTTTATAAGCCAATGCGTCATTCCCTAGTATTCTTTGGGTTTTTGTGCAAAAGTGTAGTAGGTCCAGCAAGGGGCCCCCCACTCCTTCCCCATTGGTCCACCTAAGCCATTTGGGTCCATGTGGGGCTGGTCAACCATCCTAGGTGGCTTCTAGATGGTTTGACAAGTCAAGGGGGACAAGTGTTACCAAATGTAAAAAATGAAGGCCAAGAAGTCCAAGGGGCGCCCTCCCCTTTAATGTATTTAATTGTAGTTCCAAACCACATGGGAGAAAAAGATTTGAACTCCCTCTTTTACCCCTCCCAATTATAGATCTAGGGTTATTTAGAGTCTTTTTACATTTATTATAAATAGCTTGTATTTCACATTTATTAGAATTAATGAGAAGAAAAAGTTGGAAATTGCCAAGATCCAAGGTGCGCCCCTCTCCCTCTCTCCCTCTGGTTTCTCTCTTCTTCCTTCAGCATTTCAGGGTGTGAGACCCTTTCTACCTCTCCCTCTCATCCTCTGAGTCCCATTTCTGCCGCCGGCACCGCCGCCATCGCACCGCCGTCGCGCCGCCGTCACCCTCGTCGGAGTTCTGTACGTCTCCATCTGGACAGAACCTCTTCTCCAAAATTTTATCTTTTTTTCTTGTTGTCTGATCGAGCCCTAATTTTGAGAGTTTGTTCTGTCCATCTCCCATAATCTCCAGTTCAATTTTTGTGTCATTTGAACATCATTTGATATTTTTCCCATGTTTATTGTTCTCCCCCCTGTAATCTGCCATTTTGTAGATCTACGAGACAGAGTCACCTTGTTGAATTTTTTTCGCCCACTTATAAATTTCCAAAAAAATCAAAAATATTCTCAGGTGTTCCTCACGTATATCCCCTTCCAGTATAATTTTCCCGGAGTCTATAAACTTCATTTTATTTTCGGTCAAAGGTCAGTTTCAGGCAGATCCCTTCCTGCCCTGTGTGTCTGTCAGTCCGAGTCAGAGAAAAAATAGTCTTATAGTCATTCTCATCTTCAATCCGTTCGTTGGATGGAGCTGTGAAAAACATATGTTGTATATCTGGGAGTCCTCTTTCCAATGCCACCAGTCTCGCCTCGATCGGATTCTGGATCTGAGACAATTAATTCTTGCCGCCGAGGCGCGCAAATATGTTCCTTGTGCAGGTCCGAAAAAGCAGTCCGTGGATAATTTGTGCAAAAATATCAAAAGTCAACTTCAGAGACCGCCACTTCAGGAAGTCGTTTGGGGACGTCCTGCCATCGTTCCAGCCAAGCGGTGCCTCCAGAAGATCTCTGGAAGGTGACATTCCTTTGGAGGCCAAGGCTTGCTGTCCTGCGAGTCAGAACCGAGTTGGCACAGCACCGAGTTGGAATAGTGCCGAGTCGGACCAGCAGGCCGAGTTCGCCCCAAACGCCCGTCCAGCTTGCTGCCCATCAACCCAGAGTCGGTTCTCCCGGGCCCCACTTGTAGTTCTTTACCTCCCTGTGTGGAGTGGGCAATAAAATTCACTGTTATAATTAACTTTTACCATTGTACCGGGAGTTACCGGAACTAGCTGGGAACGTCTTCCCCACGCCCGGAGCGTGGAGGTACACTCGCTACCCTCCTCGTAGATATTTGCTTTACGCGTATTGATTTGTATATGCCGCTGCTAGAGAGCATGTGATAGGGTTATTATCTCGTTATATCTGCTGTTATCACCGCTGCGAGAGAGAGTGAGTGAACCGTCCCGTGACTCGATCCGAGTTAATGTGGAAAAGCCGATACCCGAGACTCACGGCCGGTTTTTCATCCGCGCCCGGTCCCACCTCTTCCCTCGCATAGGGAAGATCGCGAGCTAGAGTCCCAGGTTGCGTGTCCGTCCCGCATCAGGGTGGGACAGACAGCTCCGGGACGACCTGTGGGGTTGGGGTGACTAACAAGATGGAGTCGTGGGGTGGCGCCTCACCCTGGCCCACTAGGCACTCTATGGGATCGCTCTCTAACCCCACAATCTCAACGAGGTGCTCCTCGGCCAACTCTTCGTCAGCCTCATAACCCACTAGAGTAAGCCCGGGTGGGGCATCCTCCGAATGTGTGTCCTCTACGATAGGTGAACGTGAAGGACCCTGGTCGGGGAAGTGGTTGCTCTCACTATGGGTGGCCTGCGGGGTGGGCTTGGCAGCCGACGCCTGAGGGACTGGAATAGCTCCGAGGAGCTCCTGGCGGGGGATTCTTCCCACACTCTCTAACTTTTCAACCAGACCTTGGACAGATCGATCGAAAGCCTCGGCACGGTCCTCCATGGCCTTAAAACGGCCCGCCAAGCGGTCGGTATGGTCCCTACGAGTTTTATCGGACCTCTCCATATGCTCCCTACGCGTTTGGTCGGGCACGTCCATGCGCTCCATGAGTAGAGCGAACAAGTCATCCAGGGATCGGCCTCCCTGGGTGGCACCTCGAGGTTTGCCCACAGTGTCAGGGTGATGGTACTGGGTACCCATGGAGAATTGGGGGAAGTTTGGGTGGGTTGGACATGCAGACACTCGGGACAAGACAACTGACTCCCTAATGGACTAGACACGACCCTACAACAACAATGTAAAGTTGGAATGCAGACTCGACTACAAACCTAGACTCAACCATTATCCAGTATGTGGCGGAGGTTTGATCCGAAGATCGCACTCACGCAAGTGTGCTACCTTCTTGATAGACGTAACCTATCATTCCGGGAACACCTTTTGATATACCGGGTGTAGGAATGCAACGCAACACCTTGGACCGACTACCCTAGACTCGACTTAGCTCTGATACCATTTTTATCCCGGACGGGACGCGACTCGATGCCAATTTGATGCAAACCTTGGACTTTAGGTAAACTCGCGACTCGTCCCTAGCAAGGGAAGCGTGCGGATGTGCGCGGTTGAAAAATTGGCAATGAGTTAGGGTGGTCAACTCTCACTTTTGTGCCCGGATCGGGTCACGGGACGGTCTCGCTCTCTCTCATAGCGGTGATTAAAATTTGAGCGAGCTAAGTTATCCTAACACTCTAGCAGCGGCATATGAATTATATACCACATAAGCAAAAATGCAGAGTGAGGAGCGGAAACAATACCTCCATGCTACCGGGCGTGGGGAAGACGTTCCCGGCCAAGTTTTGTACTCCCGGTACAGTAATTAGCCAAATATTACAGAAGTGAAATTTATTGCCCACTCCACGCAAGGAGCTAAAGGGCTACACAAACATGCTGGGAGCATCGAATTTGGGTTGACGGGCAGCAAGGCGGCGAGTTCCGGGCGGCGGCAGGCAGCGGCTCCGGTTTTGCGATTTGCTGGCCGGCAAGATAGCGAACACGGACGTCCAAAGGGACATCGACCTCCTGGGGTCTACTGAAGGTGGCGGTGCACCAAGACGGTGGTGGAGGGTCCCTGGTCGACCCCCGGGAGTGGTGGTCGCTGAAGCTATCTCGGCATATTTTTGTTAGAATTATCCGGTGACCCCCTTTTGCAGGCCTACCTCGGAGCAGAAATGCGCGCTTCCACGAGAACGGCCGGTACGCCCAGATCCGGTGTCAGATCGAGACGTGATTGGCACCGTTGGAAAGAGGACTCAAACATCTATGACATATGTTGATTTCAGATCCATCCAGTAAAAGGATTGAAAATGAAAATGACTGTTGCACGGACTCTTTTCTGGCTCAGAATCTAGATTCAGCAGAACAGGAGGGGAGCTGTCTGAAGATGATTTTTGACTGAGGGGTTGGCGGTGGATTTAGGGCTTGTGGAATTTATGGGTGGAAGAGGACTATGCTGGGAACGTACACACTTATTTTGAAAAATTTCAGAGGTGTTTTGTGGGGCGGGAAAAATATAAGAACAGGACTCTATTCTACAGATATGCAACCAGGCAGATTGCGAGGGGTAGGAAGAACGACCTGGGAGGAGGGGGAAACGGGATCGTAATGGAACAAAATTTATATTGGTGGAAAGCTAACACGAAGGGGAACAACATCTCAAAATCCCAGCTAGATCAGAGCTGTGGACTTGGAGCACCAACTTATTCTTTAGGCTGCTATTCTGGATTTCATGGTTCAGGACAACAGGGTGGAGGGTGGCTTGTGGCGGCTCGTTGGCGGCTCCAATGGCGGCGACGACGGCGGTGGCGGAGTTTCACACTCCAGGGAAGAGGTAGAAATTGGATTCACTCCAATATTTAGGGCTTCACACCCTCGATCAAGAAGGAAGAAGATGAAGAACAAGAAGAGAGAGAGAGAGGGGTGCCCAAGGCTTGGAGCAATTTTTTGATTTCTTCTTTCATTAATTCCATGAAATGTGGAAATGCAAGCTTATATAGAAATAGATAAAAGACCTAAACTATCCCTAGATCTAGGCTTAGGGAGGGGCAAATGGGGGATAAGATATTAATCTCCCATGTGGTCAAATGACCATTAATAAAAAAAATACAACATGAATTAATTACTATAAAAGGTGGGCACCCCTTTGAAAAAAGGGGAGAGAAGTTTGAATTCTTCCCTCCTCTCCTTGGTCCAAGTCCAAGGTGGACTATAGACTAGCCCCACATGGGCCCTAGAGCCTAGGTGGACCAATGGGAAAGGAGGTGGGGGTCCTGTCGGGCCTACATGGCCTTTTTGTAAAGAAACTCATTGACTTAGTCTAAGTAACCCATTGGCTTATACTTGCCATACATTTACAACCCAATTAACCTAAGGATATAAATACAAACAAAATGATACAAATGTAAAAATAAAATGTTAGTGCCCGGTGTTGATTCCCATCAAGCCCTAATGATAAGCTTAGCTAATTAGGTCTTACCCCTATTTTAAGTACTGTATTCATACACTTGGTTACATTAATTGTTTATCCTAGTTGATTTCATGTTCTTTATGCACTTTGGACTTATTTTAAACTTATGATAAATTCGGGCCAAAATCATATACTCTTATATTAATCTTAAAATTCATATGGTTCATGGATTTTTTGATTTGATCGTTGTTTTATCACGATCTCACTCTCACCTTGAGTCTTTCATAAGTACATGGTACGTACCCCGGTGCGTAGCCATTAGATATTTTTTTTAACTCCAATCAATACTTGAATGACAAGACAAGGGGAGCGAACAACCCTACGAGAGGGAAGAAGCGCTCCACTCCTGATTGCCAAGCAGGGAGGTTTTCATTCATAAGCAAAAGAGGAGGAACAAAAAGACAATTAGGGACGGAGCGAGGGGCAGCCTATCTTGTCTAGGCGATAAGGCCCTCTTACAAGAGTTGGGAGCTCCTCCCATGAAGACCAAAAAGAAATAGTAGAAAGGAAACATCCATGACCAGCAAACATATCATCAAGTTGATTGGCTTCCCGAAATACATGTACAATGGAGACATGCACAGACCTAAGCAAATTAGCTACTTCACACATAACAATCCTGAGACGCCAGGGGCAAGAGATACTCCTATTGCCAATCTGCGTAAGCACTAGGGAATCCGTCTCAATTGTGATGAAATAGATGCCGCGGTCCCTGCAGCAGGTGAGCCCATCTCGGAGAGCGAGTGCTTCTGCGTCAAGGCTCGAGGAGACATGCGGGTACGTAGCAGCAAACGCGATAATCATGTGGCCAAAAGAGTCACGGACTGCGCCACCTCCTCCCGCGAGCCCCATTCCACGCTTGAAGGCACCGTCGATGTTGAGCTTGAATCGTCCGACGGGAGGTGGGAACCATCGAATAAGTCTTGGTGTAGGTGGCTGGGGGACAAGCAGCTTAATGCCCCATAATGCAAGTATGGGCGTTGAATGGAGCTGAAGCTTCGACCTTTCAGCTTGTGGGCTTGCGTGATAGAGCGAGCTGACTGAAAGACCCGACATAGGATGTGACGCGCCTGCATGCGCTGGCCCTCAAATCGTTCCTTGTTCCTGCTGAACTAGATTTCTGAAATTGCTGCCAAGAAGATAAACCTAGATAGGCAGCCAACCATGGAATTAAGGTGGAGGCTGCTCAAGTATTTCAATATTACTGTTGACACCCATTTTTTGCCGATAAGTTGAGTCGTTTCTCTTACCATCATTTATTGATGCCTCGAGTTGTCCATTGCCTAGTGGGCTATTTTCAGGTAGCTTATTGGGCCTATTTTATGGATACCTCCCTCCCTGACATGGCCTGCTTCAATTTAGGGCTTAATGGGCCTTGGTCTGGCTTGATTTATCACATTTTATTAAGTTTCAAGCATAAAGCCATTACGCGGCCCATCGCATGACCGTTCAGTAACGGTGCGGTTGACGATTAACTGTTTACTTATTTATTGGATATTAGGGTGATTTTCTGAATTTCCACCGATAAAGCTTTTGCACGGTTCATAAGTAGCCGTCCAGACCCATGGAACGGTATGCTTATGACCGTCTAGTTCTTAGAGTCCTAGATTCGTTGGCTATTCAGATAATTATCTAATTATCTAATTTATTCTGATTTATCACCGACAAGCGTTGGACGGTTAGTTTTTGACCGTTCCATGAGCTGAGTGGTCCGTTAAGAACTGCCCAATTCATGAGAGTCCAACGGCGAAAACATCGGTCAGTTTGATGAATATTTAGATAATATTTCTTATTTTCTTAATTTCCACCGACAGATTGGACGGTCTGGCGACATGCCGCTCAATATATTGAGCAGTCTATCGAGTGGCTGTGCAATGGTCCGATTGCTGAAAAACTAAGTGCTTTTCTTTCTCTATCCGTGGTTTTATCCTTGGTTTGTTTCAACCATTTCTCCGTGGTTTCTCAACCAAATGAGGTGCCGTTTCGACTGGTTGGAAGATAATTGCATTATCTATGGATTTTCTTTTGATATCTCAAGCTAATATTAATTGGGAACCCTAATTTCGGGGCTAGCTTCTTAGGCTCTATAAATAGACCCTAAGGGCAAGCTTTGAAAAGGAGGGAGAGATTTTCAAGGTCACGGCGAAGCTTTGCCGGATTGTTGAGTGACCCAAGACAGGGAGGGAGGCCTTCTACGTCCGCATAGGCCTCCGGTTCAGAGAGTACACTATTTGTTTGAGTCATTAGTTCACTAGTCCCACCGTCTGTTTTCTCATTGCATGCATCGTTCTCCCTTTCTTCCATCTGCTTTTCTTTATTCTCTCATCACAATACACACGTCTTCCTATGTTTTTGGCACCCCTAGGGGTTTAAAAATCTCCAGGTATCCCCCATTTCATTTGGTTATGTTTGTGCTCTTCTCTTTCGGCATTTACTATGCATTTTAATTCTGATATTGGGTCCTTTTCTGTGGTCTACACTTTGTTTTCCAGGTCAGCAACGTCCTAACACGGGGCCCACTCCTCCTGGCCAGCCGGGAAGGGTGGAGGTAGAGATCCCACGTTTTGGAAGTTGGTGGTACAGCGTGGTCTTCTTTTGTCCGTTCGAGGGATAGGGCGGCCATCCGTCGACCGTCCAATTCTGTTCAGCGGTGGATACTGAACCGTTATGCAATCCAGCTGCTCTTTGTCCCGCATTCGTCCCAGCGCTGTCGGGCGGTCGGTCGAGCGACCGCTCATCTTCAGGGCGGTTCATCAAGAACCGCATATTATTGCAGTGCTGTTCAAGGTGAGTGTCTCCCCCCTTCTTTCCAAGGTACGGTGTACTTGCTTGCATTCGACACCTTGGTGGCGATCACACACATTCCGCATCCTTCCCCCTGTTATTTACACATTGTTTAATTCTTTACATTAGCCCAGTAAAGAAGGGGTTGGAAGGATAATCAAAAGGGGAAAGAAGGAAAAATATGTCAATAATTGCCGAGCCAATAGAGAATACCGAGGAGTTGTGGAAAGGAAGGCGGAGAGGGAAGATGTAAAAGAGGTTTCATTAACTGAGCTTGAGGAGATCATCGAAGAAGACGAATTGCCATGGTATTATGAGATTGAGCAGTATTGCAGGGATGGTTCCTTCCCCGAGATGGCGAACGCCGAGCAGCGCAAGGCCATTCAAAGAGCCGCCTCCAGATACACAATTGTCGCAGGAGAATTATATAGGCGGGCTCTCAATGGAGTTCTAATGAGGTGTTTGGATGACGATGAGGCTTGGAAGGTAGTAGAAGCCGCTCACCCCGGTGAGTGTGGAGGGCATGTTAATGGGCAGGCGGTGGCGAAGAAGATTCTTAGGCAGGGCTATTACTGGCCAACCCTAGAAGAAGATTGTTCCACCTATGTCCGTAGGTGTCTTCAATGCCAGCTTCATGCCGATAAAATTCACGCCCCGGCTTCCTCTCTCCACCCTCTTTCTGCTCCTTGGCCATTCTCGATGTGGGCCTTTGATATCGTTGGACCTCTCGGTGACCCAAATTCCGCAGTCAAGCAGAAGTCCTTCATTCTGACGGCTACAGAATACTTCACCATGTGGGCGGAAGCTGAAGCTTATGCAGAGATCAAAGCCACCATGGTATGTCGCTTCATCCTGAAGAATATCATCTCGCAGTTTGGAGTGCCAAGCGATATTGTCACCGACAATGGGCCTCAATTTGTTTCTCAGGAACTTCGAGACCTCTGTAAGAGATTTAATATTTCATTGCATCATTCATCACCATACTACCCCCAAGATAATGTCCAGGCCGAGGCCACAAACAAGACCCTTCTGAACATCATCAAGAAAACATGCGAGTCACATAAATTTGCCGATTGGGCCGATAAACTGGTAGAATCTCTATGGGCTTATCGCACCTCCGTCTGTAATCCCACGAGGCAAACTCCTTTTGCTCTCACCTACGGGATGGAGGCGGTACTCCCGTACGAGATCTTGATCCCTTCCCTAAGAGCAGCTAGACAAAGAACTTAATCTCGACGAGCGTCGAGAGGCATTGCTGGTCCAACTGGACCTCTTAGATGAGAAGAGGCTTAACGTGGCCAATCATGTCTCGGTTTACCAAAAGCGTGTCTCGCGGTATATCCAAAAGAAGGTTATTGAAAGAAAATTCAAAGTGAGCAATATGGTTTTGAAACGTAAATTTATCAGATCAGCATGTCCCAGGTCTAAGCTGCAACCCAACTGGGAAGGGCCGTTTGTAGTTAAGGAAGTCTATCCTGGTAACGCGTATCGTTTAGTAAACGCGGAGGGTGAAGAATTGCCGAATCCGTGGAATGGGCTATATTTAAAACATTTTTATCCGTAGTGTCAAACCAGCAACGGCCCGGCGGCGGGGTGTGCCTTCACTTGATCGCAAAGGGAGATCCCCGGTCCAACATTTCACACACTATACGACCCCTGTGGTTCGGTTCTCTTCTTTTGCGCAACACCGTCTCTCCCATGGCCATGCTTTGGGAAAGTGAAAATCCTTGTTTTTTCTCTCCTCTCGGCTAAAGATAGAGGCAAGTGGTGAATAAGGGGGCGAGAGCTGATCTAGACCCCCCGATAAAAGAGGTCTCAAATAGGGGCAGTCCGTTATGACCTTATTCCGCAGGTTAAAAGAGCAAGAAAAAGAAAAAGGAAAAGAAAAGAAATAGAGGAAAAGAGGCAAAAATCAAAAATCAAAGCTAAAAGCTCGCAAGCTCGAAGCTCTCAAAAGTTTGAAAGACCCTAAAAATGATAAAACTAGGCATGGTAAGAGTGGCACTACAGTTTCCCCGCGGGACGTTATGAGTCCGGTCGCATGCGTGCCTAGAGCGGATGTAGGTTCGATGACGGACACAAAGTCCCGGTGCAACAGATCAAATTCTTTGAAAAGGGGTGTCGTGAGAAGAACTCAAGCCCTAAAAACCCCTATACCTATCACCAGCTTTTCTGCTAAATCTGCTTTATTTTCCAAGGAATGGATCCCACCCCGGGTATGACCTCAGTAAAGGCACCATTAAGCGAAATTGGCCCCGGCCACGGGCGGTCCCTTTTAGCACACGTTGGACCTGGGAGACTCCTAGTGAGATGGGAGGTTCCCCGTCGTTAGGTTTAAGCTGGTTTCAAAATCCAAAAAAAAAATCAGATATTTCAAAATCCAAAAAAATCAGATATTTCAAAATCCAAAGAAATCAAACATTTCAAAACTAAAAAAATCAAATATTTCAAAACCCAAAAAAATCAAATATTTCAAAATCCAAAAAATCAAATATTTCAAAATTGAAAAAAATCAAACATTCCAAAATTTGAAAAAATTAAATATTTTCAAAATTACAAAAAACATTTTTCATGATTTGCATTCATAGCATCCATTGCATTCATTGTCATTTTGTTTGCCTATTTAATAAGGCTTATCCCCTTGACCAAAAATCAAGAACTGGTCATTCCCTAACTTGCTACATGCAGGGGGTTAAGCCCAAAATAGATTTAATCTATCTTTTTTATTTTTTGTGTGTGTGCAGGGGCAGGTTGAAGCTCAAGGTTCAGCACTTTAGTCTTCAAACGGCTATTTTTCAACCGTTCTATTAATTTCAACGATCTTGGTCAGACCGTCCAACCATTTACATGGTTTTATTTAGATCGTTCCAATCTTAAGCTCCTACAAATATCCACGGTCTCCGTTAGACCGTTCCACTTTATGAACGGTGGATTCATGACCGCTCAATTAGGCTCACGGTCTATCCCTGGGCCGCTCAACTCCCTTCTATCAACTCCGCTGTAAATCTTATGCACGGCTCCAGGAGAGCCGTCCTAATCTCTGAGCGGTCTATGTGTGACCGCGTAAACGCTGAAGTCATAACCCAACTCATTCAAGGTAAAGTCCAAACTCAAACCAATCAAATCATTAGCTTTATTCATTCATATATCAAACATCTCTAATCATAAGTCTTTACATCAATATCATCATGAAAAGAAAGAAAGCAAAAATCACTCAGTCCTCCACTGGGCATCCCCGCAGGGACGAATCTCTCTCAGCTCTCTAACATAGGCCTGGTGTGTCGTCAGAATCTCTACAACCTCTGCTCGTAGGGTAAGCACCCTGCTCACCTCCCACATGATTAGGGAACTCCTGACCGCCTGCTCGTCCTCCTCTATACCGATCCTCCTCGTCTGTAGTGCGGGAAGGTGGGGTAGTACAGGTAGAACAGTCCGGGGTAGTCCAACCTGTAGGTAGCACCGGTGTGGGCTGTACATCGCCAGTGCAGTGTTGCTCACGAGCCTCAGATCCAAGCCTGGCCTCCTGGGAACTCTGACAGTAGTGTCGCGGAGGAAGTCCGGGCGCATCACGAACAAATCCAGGGGCAGCCTATTGATGTGCAGTCGCCACTCGTCCCTGGTCTTCTTCTTTACTGTCATGTACTCTACCTGTGGAGAGAACCCGAATGCGCCGCCTATGAAGAAGAGGGGGTGACTCCCAAAGATCTTGCTAGCTGAAGTGACATCCTCCTTCTGAATGAATTTCATCCTGACACCCATCCAGCACTCTAAGAGCATCATAGATCCAAAGAGAGGACCTCCTAGGGCTGCTGAGGTCAGACCCTCGTACGAGTAGGCAAGGACAGCCTGGGAGATAGAAAGACCCTACCATAGGCCACTGATGGTACTAAGTAGGGGAGTCTCTAGCACATGGTCAACTGAGGGGAACAAGATAGTCCCGCACAAGCAAATGGACGCGGCCTTGGATATGGCCACATCCCACCTACACCTATTCCTACAATGTTCAACTACCCACTGGCTAAGAGGAATGAGATGGATCTGACGTGGGCCTATGAAGGTGTGGACGTCCCTGCTGTCTGCTATAAACCCTCCCAAGATGAACCTAGGGTCTATAGGGGCAACTGATGTGATACCCCCTAGGACTTAGACAAGCAAGCACATTCACAATCAAAAGGGCCAATTTGGGCCACCACTCTCCCGTCGCTCACCCAAGTCCCGGGGTAACTTGGCAATGCCAAGGTGAGGTTGAGGGGTTGGACCCTTGCTGGTAGAGGCCAGCAAGGCCAAGATTTGATTCCCAATGGATGTGGATGCCCAATTCAATGGGGCCGACAAAGTGCCGATGGCACCGGTTACTCTCTTCCCACGGTGATCACTCAAGACAACGGGGCTTGAGGATCAAGCTCTCACTCTCACGGCCAGCGGAAATAAGAACTAATATTGAAAGACAAGCACTAAAGGGAGTGAGGTTTGAGCACTTACTCGACCGGTTTGAAGAAACCGGTCCTGCTCGGAGACGAGGGCGAGCGGGGAGGCGAGTGGATCCCCACACGCCGCGGTGGTGTAGCGTGACCTGCTCAATCCAATTACAACACTACTCCTCTCACAGGAGGGGGACTTTGGGGTGGGGGTTAATGGATATTACAGCCAAAACTACCTCCACGCAGGGAGGGGCCTTCAGCCGGCCAAGCGGGGAGGGGAATTGGAGAAAGGAACACCGAAGACGGGAGGTTGCGGATTCTGCCCGGTTCTATGGGAGCTGACAGGTGACTGAAGAGTTGACTGCTGAAGCTGCTACCGAATTTTGTTGGGGGAGAAACCACCTGGGAAATCTTCGTAGGAGGTAGGGGAAGTCTTCCAAATTTTTTTAATTTCTTCTCATGTCGATGCCGGTCTGGGTGGAGGCCCGAACAGGGAGGAAGACTCTCAGACTGGCAGCTCCTGATTTCCAACAGAAGGTTACAGAGGATGTCCTGATAGCTCCCGAACTCGGAATCAAGCACCGTCGGAGTCGTTGGAACCGTGGACGAGCCCTCTTCACCAAAAAACTGACGGGGAAGCCAAACGATGTCGGAGAAGGCCAGGAGACTCTGAACACTGCTGACAGGTCGGTGCAGACTATGGGTAGCAGAACTACGTAGCTGAGGGAGAAAATAGATAACTCTTTTAAAGGATGTAGAACGGAGTTCCGCTTCTTGATTCTGAAAGTAGACAGGGAGGGGAATAACTTTTCAGAAGAGCTCTTGAGCTGATTCTTCCGAGGTTCATCGTGGTGAAGCTTCTACTCCGGTTCTGGTACTCAGCAGGGGCAGCTCTGCGTAGTTGTGGGAGAACGGAGCTCCCGGGCAGCACACAGCTCGGATGAAGTTGAAACCACCGCCGTTGCGAAGAAGACCGGTAGACGCTTCCGTGGATACCTCTTGGGCCTTCAGCTTCACTGGGATGTAGTCAGGGTCGCCTCTGCAATCTTCTACTCTTCTGCTGCCTGCGAACTGAAAACTGGAGGTTGAAGATGATGGGGGGAAATGGGGTATATGGGAGGGGAAATGGAGGTGGATGAGTGTGGGGAGAACCCTGGCTGTGAGGGGGTCTAGGAGGGGGTGTTCCAAGGTGTGGGGGGGGGGGGAAGAATAGGGTCTGGAAGGGGGTCTAACAGGTGGTGGGAGGAGGAGCTACGAATTTGGGCTTGGAGGGAGAAGGGGGAAGGTGAGGGGGGCACAAGTGGGTGGAGGGAATGTGAGTTTGAATTTCTTTAATGTGGGGTGATCAATGGTGGTCTTGGGGATGGGAAGAGGTGCCTTGGGAAGGTGGAGGGCTGCTTGGGGAAGGGGATGGGTAGTTGGGGGTTGGAGGGTGGGGTGTGGATTGGTGGAGGGTCTATTGGGACTAGGGGGAAGTAATGATGGCTTGTGGGAAGTTGTAGAGGAGTTAATGGAGGTAGGTGGGAGGGTGGAGGTGGTTGGGAGGGGAGGAGAGAGAAAATTTTCGAAATTGGGTGTGGAGGAGAGAGAAAGGAGAGTGAAAGAGAGAAATTATGAGAGGGATGGGTGGGGAATCTCTCCCTTAGGGTCTCTCACCCAAATAATGGAATCTCTCCACTAGATAAGAAGTTTGAACTCTCAAAATGGCAAGTTTTTCATTCATTGATTCATTCGTTCTAAATGAAGGGAATGGGGCCCTATATATAGGCAACCCACATTTTACAATAAGACCCTGACAAAAGACTCAATGACAAATAACCGAGGGGATAGGGGGGGCTCCTGGGCCCAGCCCAATGAAATGGGCCCAATAGCTAACTAAACAACATGATGACACTCAAACTTTGGAAAATAAACACAAGACCTAGGGACATGACTCAAGAAAATGAAAATTACATCAAATGACTCAAATAGAAAGCACAAAAAGGATAATTGGGCCTTTATGGAGAGAGGCCCGAACTCAAATGGTGCCGGAGTGTGAGGAAGACCCGAGCCAAAGGGAGTCACGGGTGATGCCTCCATCAAATCCCCTGGGCTGCGAAGAGCTCGACTCCGTCGAGTAGGGGTCCATCCGGCTGTGGTACTGCTCGAGAAGGTCAGGATCCAACTGCTGGAGATCCTCCCGACTCACCCATGAATCCTCCGAAGGAGGCCGATCCTTCCACCTGACGAGATAGCGCTCGTATACCTTGCTCCGAGTGGTAGTGACTTGTTCATCCAATATTTGTTCTATGCGTTCACGCTGGGCTCTCTTGGCTGGTGGTCTCTCCTCACAGGTGGGTGCTCTCTCAAGGGAAGGAATATGCTCAATCTCCTCACTGGATACCACCGTGGGTCCCTTATATGACACTAAGTCGGCGACATTGAATGTGGGACTTATCCCATATTCCTCGGGGAGATCTAACTCATAGGCATTTGCACCAATGCGCCTCAGGACCTGGAAGGGACCAGCCCCACGTGGCCTCAATTTGGAGGTGGCTCCCAGGGAGAGCCTCTCCATCCTTACCATCACAAAGTCACCCTCATGGAATTCTTGGTGACGCCGATGAGAGTCGGCCTGCCTCTTATAAGCCTCATTCTTTTTGCTTATGTGCTTGCAAAGGCTTTCATGCAATTATGTGAATGTTGACATTCTAGGGGTGAGGGGTAGACCTGGGCAACCAAAAGTAGACCAATCATGCTTTGATGCCAAGAAGACTTTGATGGAATGGGGAGGACCGGGGCATCCATAGGTGATCCGGTCATGCATGGGGGTGACAAATGCTGGGGGACCCGGACATCCATGAATACTCCTATCATGCCTACGACTCTTGATGAGTGAAGGTGGACCACTACATCCAAATTTGGACCACTCATGCTTTCTACTTGACATGTGGGTGATATGAATGAATGGACCCAACATAGTGTTCATGCCAAGGGGTGTGGAAAGCCTAGACACATGCATACTTTTCCCAAAAGTGACTTCCATGTGTATAGGTGTGGGACAACTTTTGAACTGTTAGGGTGCTAGACCCGGATACAGAGGGGGGGGGTGAATGTATCCTGGTACGAATAATGCCGAAATAAAAAAACTCAGATGCTAGGCAAGTTCCAGAATTATGCTAATTCGATTGAACATAATAACAAGCAGTAGGAGCGTGCCTATCCAAGCATCTAGCGGAAGCAAATCAAGCAATCAAACCACTGCTCAATAGATTTTTTTAGGTGGTTCGGTCCTCTAGACCTACATCCACCCCTCACTCCCAACCGGAGTGAGGCTTCACTAGCAAATGCTAGAACCAAGCAGACTCAGTCTGCGAACAAGGTGCTGCCACACAGCTTGACCAGGGGAACAACCTCCCCTCTTCCTCCCAACCGGAGGGACACCCCAAGTGACTCCCAGCCACTTAGAAACCAGAGACCGAAGTCTCTCTTCCTCCAGACCGGAGGGACCCCTAGACTTACTAGCCACAAGCCCAGAACCGGAGACAAGTCTCCCTTCTTCTGAATCCACAGGAGGAACCCGATCCCCAGCAGGGCAATCGGAAGAACAAGGCTAACCAAGGAAACAAAAGAAAAAATAAAGAAACATAAAAAGCACAGCAACAAAAGCTGGAAATGAAACACAAGAGATGTAGCTCTCAATGAGCATAGTCGTTCTGGATTTGATCCACGAACAGACTGAACTGATCTTCAATAGACTCTCTCCTCCTCTTCTTTTCTTCCTCTTCTTTCTGCTTCCCTTTCTTCTCTCTTTCTTCTCACGAGCACTATCTCTCTCTTTTCCTTCTTCTGCTCTCTTTTCTTCTTCTTCTCTATTCTCTGTATCGTGGAGGCACTCTCTGCTCTTCAGCTTTTCTCGACGGCTCTCTGCCTTTCGATCACTCTCAGCCGATGGAGGAGACTCCATATATATACCAGCAGTAGGCAGGTAGGGCTTATGCTCTTTTCGATTCCCGCCCAAGCTTCAGTGGTCCACGTGTCAGCATTTTAGCCTCTAGGATCACGTGCAAGTCTTGATGGCCTCATCCATTAAACCTGTCAGAAAATCAGTTGAATAACCTGTCAGTTAATCAGTCGAAGACAGTATCAGCTTAAGGCAATGTTCAGACTTCATTCAGCGAGCAAGGCACACATAGACGGCTATATAGACTTAGTTAGTTCAGGCCGCTAACAACGAGTGTATAGACTTAAAGAAATAGTGAGTGTACAGACTTTAGTAAGTAGAGAGTGTATAGACTTAGTTAGTTCAGTGCAATCCATAGTAATGTATAGACTTAGGCGTTCTGATCAAGACAAAACCAATGTACAGACATCATGCTGTACAGACTTGATGTTGATCAAAAGACCTTTGGACATCAGCCCAAGGCGTCAACGCTTCCATCGTGCAGCGTCGCCTCAGCTCCTCAAGCGAGATGCTCACGCCCTTGGCAACTGGCCAATGCGTCAACGCATCCAGTGTCAGCGTCGACGCAGTGAACAAGACAAAAAGCGAAAGACGCACAATTGCGTCTACGCAGTCAGCCAAGTGCGTCAACGCACTAAAAGCACAGAACCCATGAAGACAGACAGGCTGTACAGACTTTGATGCTCAGAGATGATTGTATAGACTTTGCCTTAGAAACGAGTGTATGGACTTTGAAACAGTAAATGAATAAGTATGTACAGTGAGTCGAAGAGGCAGGCTGTATAGACTTGGAGTTTAACATGCATGAAAACCAGTGTACCGACTTGCTATCCTTGCAGCTGACGACTCCAGTGTATAGACTTGCTGAGGGAGTGACTGTACAGAGTTTGGAATGTTAGAGCCAATGAATAGACTTGTACAGTGTAGTGAGTGTACAAGACTTTGAGTGTTAGGGCCAATGTATAGACTTGTAAGCCCATGTGGATGTATAGACTTGACGACCCTGAGCCAATGTGTAGACTTTGCGCTGTACAGACTTTAGGATTTGAACGCTGAAGACAATATGCAGACTTAGCGATGTATAGACTTGGCCAGTAAAACGTAGGAAAAGGTATGAGTGTATAGACTTGGCCAAGCGTAGGAAAAGATGTGGAGTGTACAGACTTGGTGAAACAAAGTCCAGTGTATAGACTTGGTGAACTGACTCCAATGTACAGACTTGCAGATGCGAAGCCGATGTACAGACTTGGTTCCTATAGCAGTGTATAGACTTGAAGGTCTAAAGGCGATGTATAGACTTGGTGAACACTGCAACATCAATCGGTTGTATAGAGTTGGGGCTGCACATACTTTGGCAATGTGTAGACTTAGAAGACATATGAATGTGTAGACTTCAAAGGATTGAGACGAACTGTTCACGCTGTACAGACTTGGTGAAAGCTGAAGGAGCGAGCGATGTACAGACTTCACCAACAAGCTTGAACACGAACAGGCTGCACAGTGCACTGTATAGACTTGGCCCCCTTTCCGGATGTATAGACTTTGAGTCAAGAAGACCAATGTGTGGGCTTACTATAAAGAACAATGTTCTGATGGGTCGACGCATCAGCAAGGGTGGGTCGACCCACCACTGTCCATACTATCCAAACAGAGTGTAGATAGTGATAGCTAGGTGAGATTGATAAACACAGATCCAGAGGGGGGGTGAATGGATCTTTCAAAAAATTCTACCCAATTTTAAAATTCGCATGAGATGATAACAACAAGATCAGTGGACAATTGATCAAACATAAGATATGCAAACTCAATTAAACTCTAGGATATAGATAATCAATTAAATCACGGTCCTAGCATGCATCTAGCGGAAGCAGGCAATCAAACAAACCACTGCACAAGGATTTTTAGGTGGTTCGGTCCAAAGACCTACGTCCACCCCTCACTCCCAACCGGAGTGAGGCTTCCACTAGTAACACTAGCACAGTAGACTCAGTCTGCAACAAATGCTGCCAAACAGCTTAACAAGGGGAACAACCTCCCCTCTTCCTCCTAACTGGAGGGACACCCCAGTGACTCCCAGCCACTTGGAAACCAGAGACACACGGTCTCTCTTCCTCCAGACCTGGAGGGAACCCCTGGACTTGCTACCCACAAGCCCAGAACCGGAGGACCAAACCTCCCTTCCTCCAAACCGGAGGGGAACCTAGAGACCCAAGTCTCTCTTCCTCTGAAACCCAGAGGGAAACACAAGTGACACCAAGTCACCTGCAACCTAGAGGTCTCGGACCTCTCTTCCTCCCAACTGGAGGGAAACAACTAATGACACCCAATCAAAGGCAACCAGAGACGCAAGTCTCTCTTCCTCCACACCGGAGGGAACCCGGCCTCACACTAGAGGATCGGAAGAACAGCAAGTGAATAGTTCAAAGGAAAAACAAAAACACAGCAACAGAAAGCTGAAAAGATAAAATCAAATGTGGCTCTCGCAGGAGCTGGCTGGCCTGGATTTGATCCACGGTCCAGCATGAGCTTCTTCTTCTGCTTCTCTCTTTCTCCCAGCACGAACTCTCTTTTCTTCTTCTTCTTCTTTCTTTCTTTCTTCTCTATTCTCTATATCGTGAAGGCACTCTCTGCTCTTCAGCTTTTCTCGATGGCTCTCTTCCAGCTCTCAGATGGCCTCTTTTGCTTTACTTCTTCCTTGGAGTGAGCTCCTCTTTTCTGAAGACGAAGAGGGATTTATATACCAATAACAGGGGCTCCGGAGGATAGGGTAGAGATGCCCTAGAGAGCTTCGATGGGTTGGTCCACGTGGTGAAGTAGCAGGCCCCAGCTTCCACGTGTCTGACTGCTGGCACGTCCTTTGTTATAGGATCACGTGCCCTTTCATAATTGGGGTCTCCTTGTACTGCATCGAAATATTCTAGTAATTTACCACACTTACTGTTTCTGGAGACTGACCGCGTTGACGCACTGGCATCACTGCGTCTACTCTTTGCTTGTACACATTTGAATTTGTCCCACTGCGTCGACCCTGCTGTGGATAGCGTTGACGCGTTGAAGACAACCAGAGATCAGTCGCCCCTTTCTTGAACTGATGCGTCGATGCTGCCAGTTGGTGGCGTTGACGCACGGATGAAAATCAGAAGTGTGTATTGTCCTCTCTTCCGCCGCTGCGTCGACGCTGCTTGTTGATGGCGTTGACGCACGAACATGTACATTAAGGCACTTGATGGCGTGAAGGAACGAGTGTATAGACTTAGTTGATGCCAATGAATAAGTATGTACACTGAGGGAGTGTATAGACTTGAAACCCAAAGGCAGTGTACAGACTTTGTAGGTCTGAGCCAATGTACAGACATCAAGTGAAGACCAGTGTGTAGACTTCTCGTGAAAACCAGTGTACAGACTTTGAGGCGTTTGACGGATGTATATACTTAGCCTTTGAGGAACGATGTATAGAGTCTGAACGTGAAGGCAGGCTGTATAGACTAGAAGCGCTTGAAGCGATGTACAGACTTGGTGGTTCAAGCAGTGTACAGACTTGTGAAGGCTTCAAGGCAACAATGTACAGACTTTGAAATAAAGAGTGTACAGACTTGAAAGTTCAAGGCCACGATGTATAGACTTCAAAAGAAGCAGTCCGATGTACAGACTTCAAGAACTCTAGACAACGGACGCTGTACAGACTTCAGCTAAGTAGGCCACAGGCCGATGTGTAGACTTGGCCAATGTGCAGACTTTGGCTTGGAACGAAGGTAAAGATGAGGCTGTTAGACTTGGCCAGAACGTAGGAAAAGCCATGAATGTATAGACTTGATCATCCAGATTCAAGGCAACCGATGTATAGACTTGAACGCTGTACAGACTTCTCGAGGTGATGCTTGAGCAAAGAGACAGTGTATAGACTTTCACACAAAAAGTAGACAAAGCAGCATGGCGTCAACCCAGCTGTTCCACTGCGTCAACGCAGCAAGTAAACCAGCAACTACTGCGTCAACGCAGTGTCCTTAAAGCGTCAACGCACTGCATGAACAATTAGCCACTACGTTAACCCAATCTAGCCATATTCATGAATTAGCTATTCAAGCAAACAATCAGATATTTAAGCAGTCAAACAGTCATCTAAATTAATTAGCACACCTCAGTGTGACTCATGGTGTGTCAGCCATCATCAAAACCACACAGGGGCACAACAATCTCCCCCTTTTTGATGATGGCAACACTATGAGTTACACTGACTCAGATTAGATTCTTCTCCCCCTTTGCCTTCATAAAAAAAAATGAAGTAGGAAAAACAATTCAGTAAAGCACAGGAATGTTATACTTCCCTTTGGATTGTTGATGGTTCGAAGGAGGCCTTTTCTTTGGAGACATCTATCTTCCAAATGTATCCTTTTAAGAGCTTCTCCCCCTGTAGATATGTCATATTTTCAATCACACAGGAGCACTGAAGTATGAAGAACTCAATCATGTAAAGAGTTAGGAGCTCAATAAAATGCATGAATCAAGTCTCCCCCCTTTTTTTTTGAATTATTGAAAGAGTAGCTATTTTCTGACACCAATTGAAAGTTTCTGACATAACAAATTTCCCTTAACGAAGTGGAGCATAGCAGCAAGCACACAGGGAGTTCGAATTGGATCTGATTCCAGGACTGCAGGAGTCGACCCATGAACACAGCGAGCAGTGACTTATGCATCAGAACATAAGGTCATCTCAGCAAAAATAACTTGAAAATTAACTATATGAGTGCAATTAACTATATGAATGCAATCAAAAATCGTCAACTAGAAAGATGTTATGAATGCAGTGCAATTAACTATGTGAGTGCACAATCATTGACAATTCATGTAGGATATGAGAACTATGCATGAGTCAAAACCTGAAAGGCATGTTATGCAATTAGTTTGACTAGCTCCCCCTTAGTCATACAACCCTTATGCATCCACCATGCTTATGCAGGCCCAAGATATGAGTGGAAGTCAACAGTTGAGACCAATTGATAGAACTGAGTGCAAATGAATCAGTCAGTTTGGTCTGAATGACTGGAGTCCAATATGAGAGAGTAAAAAAAATTCAGAAAGAATGAGAAAGATTTTCAATGGAATATCAAATTTCATAAATCTGATTTAAACAGATGATTACAGACTCTTCCATCATAGAAACCTATGAATGAACCTACGTTGACAAACCAGATCAGAATTTTATGTATGCAAGGTTTGAACATGAGCCTTTTCTACTCATATCTGAAATCAGTTTTCTTAATAACAAGTGAACCAAGTTTTCATATTGAGAGACCTTTTTAACCTTCTTCATTCTTACTCACTTAATTTCAAAGATTTCCTCAAGAAATGCAATCGATAGTATTGAGGATAAACAAACAAGAAACCATTTATTTCTGTCAAAGTTTCTATTGAAAGAAGATTCTTTTCCAAACAATTTCAGATGATATGCTAGATAGGCAACGAATTTTTAACAACAATATTCAGGAGCAATTAAGTTAAGTACATCCTTACAACTGGAGGATACACGTTGTTTAGACGCCAGTATCCCTAAGTGCTTGGAAGGACTAACTGTCATGCTTCTTAAGAACAGAGATAGCATTTACACCTCATGACACACTGAAACTCATTTCTTTGATGAGGGACATGTATTTCTCAGTGTGCCTGCCATTGTTCTGCCAGATTTTTAATCAACATATTTAAGCAGAGTTAACTATGGCACTTCATGACATATCTTAATTCATTTCTTTGATGAATGAGATGTGTTTCTCAGTGACCAAAGACATTGCTCTGACAAGATTTGGTATTTGACATAATCCATATTCCCTGATGTTTAAAAACAATACATATTTTCATACAAATCAGTCAAGGAAAATCATGATTTCAGAATTTCAGATTTCAGAAGAGTTTAAAAGACACAACATGAAAGGGTTGGTTAAAGTTTATTAAGACTAACTCAGATATTTTCAGGAAGAATTCATAAGCAAACACAAGAAATACATGAAACTTCAACCGGCTGAAAGCTTCAGACATTCATAGTCCTATATGATAGAAATTTCCTTAAAAATAATGTTTTCGATTTATGATCAAGATATGCGCAGAGAAATCTTTCTGGGACTTCAAGGAAGGCAAGAGCATTTTTCAGGTACAGCCAAGTCAACAAATGCCAATGGATACCAATTGATAGTATGAGTGACAATGGCTGACAAGAGTTGAAGCAAGAGGCTGAAATACAATGCATTTCACAATCACCAAGGAGTTTATCAAGATTGCAGTTCAAACAGGAAGG
The DNA here is from genome assembly GCA_022559845.1 of Amorphophallus konjac. Lineage (NCBI taxonomy): Eukaryota > Viridiplantae > Streptophyta > Magnoliopsida > Alismatales > Araceae > Amorphophallus > Amorphophallus konjac. The sequence goes on from CM040123.1 coordinate 98,053,686, forward strand.
TGAGTATTAGTCATCAGACATGAGCTTTGATGAGAGGTATGATGGTCACATGCAATTACATGAATGAATAATGAGAAATGCTCCCCCTCACTAAATGCATAAACTGAAACCCTCCCTTTTCTTTTGAAAAATTTCATGATTAAATGATGCCACTCTAAGATGCAATTAGATGCATTAACTACTCATGAAGGGCATGAAGACCCTGAAGGGTATTAGACTAGTCAAATGTGCATGATATGCAGTGCAGCTCCCCCTGACGGTATGCATTCAAAACATTTGAAAATCATTCATGAGTCATAAATTCTAGATGTATGCAGTCACAGAATGAGCATATCCAGACGCAACAACTATTGCATGGAAATGCAAACATGCATGTTTAAACCACTAATTAACAAATCTATCTATATACCTAATGCCATCTAAGCAGACTCATTGAAAAGTCAAGAGACTTACCTGAGAAGTGCATGAGTGGGGTTTACCTTCTTAGGGTGTCTTGGTTTATTTGCCCCTTTTATTTCTCGTTCCCAAGACACACCTGCAAAAAGTTTCTCACTTGGCACATTTTGGTACCCAAGTTTCCTTGGGTCCTGCAGGGTTAGTGGCATTTTGATGGGATGTTTTCCAAAGCTTCTGAGCCATCATATCATCATGCTTTTTCATATAGCAACTAGGCATGGAATGTCCAGACCGACCACAATAATCACATGAACCACTCGGTCTGAATTTCTTACTATGCATGTAAGCAGGTGTGCTAAATTCATGAGCATGAATGTTTCTATTTTTACCACCACTTTGTTTCAGATGGTCAGAAAACCAGCAATCAGTCACCTTGTGACCTTGCTTTCCACACTCAAAGCATGTGAGGGATTTTCTTGTTTGAACAGATTTGTTCCTACCAAACACACTTTGTTTAACAAATTTAGAGTTGACCTTCTTTCTCTGAGAATGCCAGCAGTCTTTGACTGTATGGCCAGGTTTCTCACAGTGATAGCAGAAGATGGAATTTCTTCTACCAACATTAAGCCAGCAGTCAACCGCCCTATGGCCTGACTTGCTGCAGGTGGAACACACCATGTGTTGGCCCCTGGACCCATTTTTGTTCCTCTTAAAGACATGCTGATTTTCATACAAATTGACATGATTAGAATTTGAAAAATATTTGCCTTTACCTTTGGCAAACCAACATTGTTCACTAACATGACCTGTTTTTCCACAATGATAACAATAACTTTTTCTTTTCTGTTCAACAGGACTGTTTTTGTTATTGTACTTCCTAGCATGCATTCTATCATCCTGTTCCATCAATTTACATTCATGCATCAAGTGACCAACCCTATGACAGTAATGGCATGAAATTTTCTTTTTATTTGCATGAATGTGTTTGTTCAATTTAGGCACAGCATTCTCAGTTTTATCATGAGAGTTCCTTGAATCTTTGTTCTGAACATGAACAGTCTTTTTCTGTTTTTGAACTTGTTTCTCAGACTTAGGGCTGTCAGTGGAATTTTGATTCTTCTTAGCACTAAATTCAAAAATAGGCACATTCGATGTGCTGCCAGACTTAGAGCTACTCACGAATGAAGTTTGAAGCTTACTTTCAAAGCTCTTTTTATTTATTGGTTTGTAGCCCAACCCCTCTCTTCGGAGATTCACTTTAGATCCAAGAATTTTATCAAGATTTTCTTTTCCACTGACAAATTTCTCAAGAGATTTCCTCAATTCTGTAACTTCTGATCCAAGCTTTGATACATGGATTTCATATTCATCAGCTTTCTTTTTATAGCAAACAACATCTTCTTTCAACATTTGATTAACAGTCCTAAGACTTTCAATTTCCTGTTCAGCTTTCATTAGCTCATCAGAGCTATCCAGGCTAACACTCTTCCCTTTTTCAAGAGTGATAAGTCTCTCAGACATAGCTGTATTTAACTGTTTTAGCTTGCAGATCTCCTGTCTCATTTTACCATTTTGTTCCAGGATTTCATCATCAAATTTCAAAACACTTAAGGAGGTCTGACATTCACTAAACACTTCTTGTTCATCTTCAGATTGAAGATTTTCAAGCCTTTTCTGAAGTTCTGAGTTTTTTATTCTGACAGTCTCCAAAGTTTCAGAAATCAATCTATTTTCATTTTCAAGGCTCACTGATTTAGATCCAGATTCCTCAGTTTGTTTTTTGAGTCTAGCATTTTAGATTTCAGATATTCCAGATCTGAAGTAATAGAATCAAGATCAGTCAGCTGTCTTCTAAATATCTGATTTTCAGTTTTCAGAGTATCACTGTCCTCACCAGTAAGTTTAGAATTCTCAAGCCTATCTAACCGTTTTTTCATAGATCTGTTTTTCTTGCTCAATTTATTGCTAGATCTTAACAGCTTGGAATAAGCATCTACCCAATCATCTAAGGTATAGTCCGCAAAGGGATTTACCTGAACTTCGTTCTCTTCTTTATCACTGTGGCTGCTGCTATGGTCGCTCCCATCAGCCATCATGCAGTTTTCCTTCCCTGTTCTGCAAGTTAGTTTCATCTTGTCCAGAATATCCCTAACAGACCTGCAATCATGAAGGCAAAAGTGTAAGGCCTTGTTAATGGATGCTTTTATCAGATTTATAGCTTTCTGATTTTCTCTATGCATTGATCTATGACGATCAGTCCATTTGGACTCTTTTCGTGGTAACCTATGAGGACCATGAGTAATTAACTTCCACAAATCGGGATTATCTAGATTGACGTAGTTACGCAAACTACTGAACCATGAATCAAAGTTAGACCCATTGAAAACCAGTGGAAGAGCCATTTATAGGCTATGATCAATTAGACAAAAATCAAGGAGCAGCAAACCGGAATAAGCACCGAGAAGCACGGGGATCACTGCAGATCGTTGGATCTTGAAGCAGTAACCGCTCTGATACCAATTGATAGCTAGGTGAGATTGATAAACACAGATCCAGAGGGGGGGTGAATGGATCTTTCAAAGAATTCTACCCAATTTTAAAATTCGCATGAGATGATAACAACAAGATCAGTGGACAATTGATCAAACATAAGATATGCAAACTCAATTAAACTCTAGGATATAGATAATCAATTAAATCACGGTCCTAGCATGCATCTAGCAGAAGCAGGCAATCAAACAAACCACTGCACAAGGATTTTTAGGTGGTTCGGTCCAAAGACCTACGTCCACCCCTCACTCCCAACCGGAGTGAGGCTTCCACTAGTAACACTAGCACAGCAGACTCAGTCTGCAACAAATGCTGCCAAACAGCTTGACCAGGGGAACAACCTCCCCTCTTCCTCCCAACCGGAGGGACACCCCAGTGACTCCCAGCCACTTGGAAACCAGAGACACACGGTCTCTCTTCCTCCAGACCGGGAGGGAACCCCTGGACTTGCTACCCACAAGCCCAGAACCGGAGGACCAAACCTCCCTTCCTCCAAACCGGAGGGGAACCTAGAGACCCAAGTCTCTCTTCCTCTGAAACCCAGAGGGAAACACAAGTGACACCAAGTCACCTGCAACCTAGAGGTCTCGGACCTCTCTTCCTCCCAACCGGAGGGAAACAACTAATGACACCCAGTCAAAGGCAACCAGAGACGCAAGTCTCTCTTCCTCCACACCGGAGGGAACCCGACCTCACACTAGAGGATCGGAAGAACAGCAAGTGAATAGTTCAAAGGAAAAACAAAAACACAGCAACAGAAAGCTGAAAAGATAAAATCAAATGTGGCTCTCGCAGGAGCTGGCTGGCCTGGATTTGATCCACGGTCCAGCATGAGCTTCTTCTTCTGCTTCTCTCTTTCTCCCAGCACGAACTCTCTTTTCTTCTTCTTCTTCTTTCTTTCTTTCTTCTCTATTCTCTATATCGTGAAGGCACTCTCTGCTCTTCAGCTTTTCTCGATGGCTCTCTTCCTGCTCTCAGATGGCCTCTTTTGCTTTACTTCTTCCTTGGAGTGAGCTCCTCTTTTCTGAAGACGAAGAGGGATTTATATACCAATAACAGGGGCTCCGGAGGATAGGGCAGAGATGCCCTAGAGAGCTTCGATGGGTTGGTCCACGTGGTGAAGTAGCAGGCCCCAGCTTCCACGTGTCTGACTGCTGGCACGTCCTTTGTTATAGGATCACGTGCCCTTTCATAATTGGGGTCTCCTTGTACTGCATCGAAATATTCTAGTAATTTACCACACTTACTGTTTCTGGAGACTGACCGCGTTGACGCACTGGCATCACTGCGTCTACTCTTTGCTTGTACACATTTGAATTTGTCCCACTGCGTCGACCCTGCTGTGGATAGCGTTGACGCGTTGAAGACAGCCAGAGATCAGTCGCCCCTTTCTTGAACTGATGCGTCGACGCTGCCAGTTGGTGGCGTTGACGCACGGATGAAAATCAGAAGTGTGTATTGGCCTCTCTTCCGCCGCTGCGTCGACGCTGCTTGTTGATGGCGTTGACGCACGAACATGTACATTAAGGCACTTGATGGCGTGAAGGAACGAGTGTATAGACTTAGTTGATGCCAATGAATAAGTATGTACACTGAGGGAGTGTATAGACTTGAAACCCAAAGGCAGTGTACAGACTTTGTAAGTCTGAGCCAATGTACAGACATCAAGTGAAGACCAGTGTGTAGACTTCTCGTGAAAACCAGTGTACAGACTTTGAGGCGTTTGACGGATGTATATACTTAGCCTTTGAGGAACGATGTATAGAGTCTGAACGTGAAGGCAGGCTGTATAGACTAGAAGCGCTTGAAGCGATGTACAGACTTGGTGGTTCAAACAGTGTACAGACTTGTGAAGGCTTCAAGGCAACAATGTACAGACTTTGAAATAAAGAGTGTACAGACTTGAAAGTTCAAGGCCACGATGTATAGACTTCAAAAGAAGCAGTCCGATGTACAGACTTCAAGAACTCTAGACAACGGACGCTGTACAGACTTCAGCTAAGTAGGCCACAGGCCGATGTGTAGACTTGGCCAATGTGCAGACTTTGGCTTGGAACGAAGGTAAAGATGAGGCTGTTAGACTTGGCCAGAACGTAGGAAAAGCCATGAATGTATAGACTTGATCATCCAGATTCAAGGCAACCGATGTATAGACTTGAACGCTGTACAGACTTCTCGAGGTGATGCTTGAGCAAAGAGACAGTGTATAGACTTTCACACAAAAAGTAGACAAAGCAGCATGGCGTCAACCCAGCTGTTCCACTGCGTCAACGCAGCAAGTAAACCAGCAACTACTGCGTCAACGCAGTGTCCTTGAAGCGTCAACGCACTGCATGAACAATTAGCCACTACGTTAACCCAATCTAGCCATATTCATGAATTAGCTATTCAAGCAAACAATCAGATATTTAAGCAGTCAAACAGTCATCTAAATTAATTAGCACACCTCAGTGTGACTCATGGTGTGTCAGCCATCATCAAAACCACACAGGGGCACAACAGATAGATGAAGATTGAGGCCGTTGTACAGATATGGGGTTCAGCTGAGGATGTATGGACTTTGACGAAGTGAAGCAGTGTACAGACTTTGAATCAAACCGATGTATAGACTTGAATGGGCATGGAGTATATAGACTTGAGAGATTGAACTGAAGAGTCGACGCATCAGCTCAAGGAGTTGACACACTGCTGTGGAGACTGTGCAGACAGAGTGTAGACAGAATTAAGTAGAGCATGTTATCTGATAGCCATATGAACTCCATTCACTTACATGATAAAACAGCATTATGATCAGAGAATGACTGAATAATAGCATGATGACACACACAGCAAGATGACTCACAGTGATTAACTCACATCAAAAATCAATCATCAAAACCATCATCAAAACCACAGGGACACAACATAAACTCCCATTGGAAAGGATCGAATGGATCTAAGAAGGTGGTCATCATGGGGTGGGGCACAACCTTATTACTAAGGGATATGTGGTCTAAGGTCATGGCTCCCAAGGTGTAACCCGAGTCTAGGATGGGGTAGATTGGGTCAAACATGGTGGGTTGGGATAGGGAAAGGTGGGTGGTGGATAAGGTGGTTGGGTCCCATGGTTTCTTTGACCCCCATTGGAAGGGATCAAAGGGATCATAAAATGGGTTATCGAGGGGGAGGGGCCCTATGTCCTCAAGATCCTCAAGTGGTGAAGGGTCATCCTCCTCTAATGAGATAATTGGGCCGAAGTTCTTTGTGAGTGGGTCGGGCATGAGGGAAGGGCTTGACTTTTCACCCGATATAAGAAGCTCCAAATTGAGGAGAAGGTCGGGCTCATCGAGTGTGGGGAGGAATAGAAGGAGGTCGCTAGTGTAGCAACCAATGGTGCAAACCGAGGTGATAGACCCGACACAAAGGTGTAGGAGGTCAAGGCTCCTACATTGGTGAGCCATGGGGGTCAACAAGCCGGTCAACTCATATTGCCAAGCTAAGACCTTGAGAAGGTCCTTTAAGGTTTCCACTTGGTAGGATGTTTGGATTATGGTGTGACAGGAGGAGATGTGCATTATGGGAAGGTTTTCCTTTATGGGAAGGCAATCGTGGGCCGTGATCTCTCGTATTAGGATCTTCTTTAGCCAACTAATAAGGACTCTTCCAAGATGAATTCGGCCTTATCTAGAGAGGGTGGTGGAGGGTGAATGGTGCGGACACCCGAGCAGTTGAGCGGCGTGCTACGCCGAGCCACCGGTACCGCACACGGAGCACGACTCGAGCCACCTCAGCGTCCATCTGGCTCGGAGACAGCCTGGAGACTCCACCTTGAGCCTCCCCATTTATCATATTTAGTTAGCCTTTATGTGTGTGTAATTTGTGTTTATTTCGTTGTATTCGGTTTGCTATTTTGATTGTAAGAGGGGCTTATGTACAATTTAGACCCCGTGGGCCCCACGGGCCCCATCCCATTGAGCCACCTCAGCCAAGGGCCCCATGTGGGGTCAGTCAACATGTCAAATGGAGGCTTCTAGATAGGTGGGCCAAGTGGGGGACAAGTGGCTTGGAAAGTCCACATTTTGGCCACCCACCCCACCTACCAAGTCAAGCTACTCTCCTTGGTCCAAGGGCCGCCCCTCCCCTTGTATTTTTTAATTATTTTTGTGTGTGTGTGTCTCATGCCATCCCAGCCCTTCATCTCCCACTCCTAGATCCTACGGTTGTGGATGGATGTGAGATGTAACCTATTTAAGCTTGTATTTTCCATTTTAGTGGAATTAATGCCATTTGAATCAAAGTATTTCCAAGAGCAAGGGCTGGTGCGCCCCCCTCCTCTCTCCTCCCTCTCTACCTTGAAGCTGTGAAGGCTTCCATTCTGAGGTGTGATGCCTCGTGTATCGGTTCCGACGATCGCCGCCGCCGCCACGAGCTGCCACCGCACCGCCATCGCCATCAACGGAGTTCTGCCCGCGCAGTATCACATAAGCTTCCATGAATTTCTTGTCTCAGTCACAAGCTCAGATAGATCTGGGGATTTTAGTGGATGTTCCAGAGGTGTCAAGGACATCCCACAAATTTTGGTTTGCCATTCAGATCTCGTTTCATATTTTTTGATTTTCATCCACTCTTCTATTTCGGTTCTGCCAGAGTTCTGTCCAGATTCATCCCCGCCCTGTGTTTCATGTCTTAGAGCCACTTTTTGATTTCTTTTGGTTCGCCCAATTTTATTGGGGATTCCTCCCATCCACCCCTTCATCCACAATTTTTCTCAATTTTTGATTCGCCCATCTCATATTTTTTAAAATTCATTCTCAGACCCATCTATAGTTCTGTCCACCTGTTCCCAGATCCGACCACCAGTCACTCCACAAATCATAACAAATCACCTCCACCTTCAAATCCAATTCTAAAAATAGTCCCTGTTCTATGGTTTGATTCCCTACAACTCCTAAGAAGCTCTCAAGAGCTGAATAGGAGGTTTACTAGGCGGTCAACGGTAGTTCTCAGACAAGTGCCCTGCAGATCTGAGATTTCAGTTACTGTACAATAGAGACTTATAAATTCAATAAAGTTCTGATCCGACCAGATCCAACAGATCTCTCTGGGTCTAGATCGAAGCATTCAAAGAGAGCTTTCCAACGATAGCTCATGCGTCCCGATCCGACATCGGGATTGCTCGCAGCGACCGTTTCCGCCGGAGCGCGCGCCAGAAGACAGCAACCAAAATCCGTGGGCAGCTAGTTCAACAATTGGGAATTGGGGCCGATCGACCCCCGATCGGTGTTCCCGGCCGACCGCCGTCCGTGGAGGCGCGCCACCAGGGGTCCCCATCACAGTGGGTCCCACCCCCGCAGATCCGGAGGACAGTGTCATCCGTGGGCCCTGCGGGCCCGAAGAAGCCGCCGTTCGGAAAGCACGAAAACGTGGAGTTCGGCACCGCCGGGCGACATCACGATGCTGCCCGTCAACCCGAATTGCGTGATTCCCGGACCCCACATGTGACCTTTTACCTCCCTACGTGGAGTGGGTCGACTTAGTGTACAGCTGTAATAATTGTTAACCGGGAGTCCGTGATTCGGCCGGGGTTGTCTTCACCACGCCGGGTGCGTGGAGGTAATGGTCCGAACCTCTTGGCGTTCATTTGCTTAGCAGTCCGTGATTCGGCCGGGGTTGTCTTCGCCATGCTGGGTGCGTGGAGGTAATGGTCCGAACCTCTTGGCGTTCATTTGCTTAGCTAGTATACGGTCTTTTGCCGCTGTCGAGAGCGTAGGTACTAGCCCGTGTGTCCATGTCACCGCTGTGAGAGTGAGTGTGAGCCGTCCCGTGACTCGATCCGAGTCCAGAAGTTGAGTCGGACTACCCTTGACCTCCGTCGGTTCCTTAACCGCGCACGGTCCGCGCTTTCCCTCGCTTGGGACGACGAGTGAGCTTCCACTTCTGTTAGCGACGTTTTGCCACTAGGAGCTCGTAGTGTCGGGCTTAGTGTCTCCCTGGTGTGTGCTGCTGGTCGCGTCTTCATCTAGAGTCCGAGGGTGGCACCTAATAGTGTCATCTCCCGTGTCCGCCCCGCATCAAATTGGTATCAGAGCAGGTCGAGTCTAGGGTAGTCGTTGCATAAGTCATGCATCATGGTCTAAGTCGAGTCTAGGATCATCCTTATTTTCAAAACAAAAAAAAAGAGTGTTTCAAATTGCATTTCACCCAATAGCCCGGTATATTAAAAGGCGTTGCCCGAACATTAGGTTATGCCTATCGGGAAGGTAGCGTACTTGCGCGAGTGATCTTCGGGTCGCTTATCTCCGCCACGTACCGGATATTGGTTATGTCTAAGTGCATCCTTTTGTGAGTGTTTGCATCAGTTTGTGTCTCCTAGTTCATGTGTTGTCCAATAAGAGTCAGTCGGTCTTGTCCAAGAGTCGGCATGTTCAACATGTAGTTCCCCCCAATTTCCCATGGATTCCCAATCACCCGGGCCATATGGCCGTTGGTCTACTCATGGGCTTGGCAACCATCCTCTCCCCTTTCGTAGGGCCGAAGCCTCTGATTTTTATGGCTCTGATGATCCGGGCGACTACCTCAATTGGGAGGCCGCCATAGACAAATATCTTGAATGTTACACCATGTCCGATGCCATGCAAGTTAGTTTTGCCTGAGAGAGGCTTGTCAACAAAGCCGCCTGAAAATGGGATAGCATTGAGCGCATGAGAGAGGTTAGGAGGCAAAGGCCCATTGAGTCGTGGCATGAGATGAAGGACGAACTTAGGAAGGTCTACCTACCCGGCTCGATCACCTCCAACCAACCCCACCCAATCACCTCCACCCAAGTGGGCCATAATCGGAGGCAACGCGTCGCGCATGTAGAAGAGCCTAGGTCCACGACTAAGCCGACTTCATATGGGGGAGTCCATCACATCGCTCCTACTCCAAACCCCACCATTGCCGAACTCTTCCAAATCATTTTGGATAAGGTGGATAGGAAGTGTGATTATATTGAGTCCCTGCTTCCCCCTTGCCTACCTCCTAGCCGAGATAGAACCAAGCATGACCCTAACGAGGTAGCAACCGGTAGTCCCAATCCAGTGTCATCTAGAGTGCCATCCCGAGGTCCTCTCCCCATCTTGGTGGATCCTCTTCCCCCACCCATGAGAGCTCCATTGCCTACACCCCCTGTCCGTCAAGAGGATAAGGGTAAGGGTCCACTTATCAGGGAGCGTAGTGGGTCACGACAGCAGTGTTATCGCTGCCAGGGGTTCGGCCACTACGCCGGACAATGTCCCACTCGGACATCTCTAGCCATAAGGGACAAAAGGGTTGGAGAGAAGCCCCACTCTCCGATCTTTATTCTAAGCCACCTCAGCCCGAGCCACCCATGTTTCTAACGGGTATGCTTGTCATAGCCGAGCCGCTTCTTAGCTTGCTCAAGAAGGGCTTGGTCCCACTTCCCTTCCCATCTATGGACCCTATCCTACCTCTGGTGCCAATCAATTCATTTCATACCACTTTCCGGTCTAGTCACTATGTGGATACATTGGATGACCTTCTTAAAGGGTTAGACCGGCAGTGGACATTTACGCACTTGTTGGCTCCAGGCTTCGACCGACCCACAGGTCGTAGTTTCACTCATCCCGCTTTAGGGTCCATCACCTCCGTGTACACCGTGGGTCATGTTACCACGGAGGTTCTTCTACTCCTCCCTACGCTGGCCGAGTTCGAATTCATTTCCTTTTACCCAAGGGAGGAATCTTACTTTCTACCTATGACTGTCGTCCCACCTCTCACAATGAATGAAGGTGATCATTTACACCTCCAAGATTTCCAAATGTGGGATAGCGATTTGTGGAAGCCTAGTCCGAGGGGTCATACCTTCTTTGATCCCTTCGACCCATTCTCTTGTGGACCCCGTGACCCACCATATTTACTCCACCTTTTTGAGAGAGTCCACCATCATACCCCCACCATCTCATCTCCCTTCAAGGATGAAGGAGATCAACAACACCTTCTAGACTTCCACACTTGGGATCTTGAGATGAGGGAATCCATATCGAGGGGTCACACATTCTTTGACCCCTTCGATCCCTTTCTTAGTGGTCCCCTTGGTCCACAATCTCCATTCCACTTCTTTAACGGAGGTCACCATTATACCCCTCCCCCATGGACCGGGCCATCGGCACCCACCGAGTCCGTTCACGGGCGAGAGACACCCTACCCTCTAGTCCCACCCAAACCTCCCAAATCCAAAGGACCGTCTTATGATTGTACCGACCCTCGGTCACACCTAGGGTATGCATGGCACACATTCGGATGTCCTGGACCACCTTGCATATGATTGGGTCGGACTAACTGTAGGGTTGTTTAGGGTTGTGTGTGCATCCGTGTGTTTTTTATTTTGCTAAGCATTTTAGGAGTGCATAGTGAGTCTGCCGAGTCTAGTGCTAGGCATGTTAGGAGTCTGCATGAGTGAGGCCAGCAATGCACGTTACAAAGAGCTAGCCGATGCCCATCGACACCACCGAGAGTTCCAAGAGGGTGAATATGTCATGATCAGGGTAAGACCTGAACGGTTTCCCTCTGGAACCGTTAAGAAGTTGCAAGCTCACGGAGCCGGTCCCTTTAGAGTGTTGAAACGCGTTGGATCCAATGCGTATGTTGTGGACCTGCCCGAGGAATATGGTATAAGCTCTACCTTCAATGTATCGGATCTTGTTGCATATAGGGACCCAGCGGTGATCCCTAGTGAGCCTTTTGAGCCATCTCCTCCCCTTGAGAGTGATCCCACACCTGAGTGTCCACTTCCACCTCCAGCTCCTTTTTCACGACAGCGTGAGCATATAGATCGTATACTGGACGAGCAAGTGACAGTTACCAGGAGTGGATCTTACCCGCGCTACCTAGTGCGATGGAGAGGACGGCCCGCTACTGAGGACACATGGATCACACATGGCGAGTTGCAGCAGATCGATCCGGACCTTCTAGAGCGATACAGAAGCGATGCAGACCCTTACTCGACAGGGTCGAGTTTCTCCCACCCGGGGAGAATTGGTGCGGACACCCGAGCAGTTGAGCGGCGTGATACGCCGAGCCACCAGTACCGCACACGGAGCACGACTCGAGCCACCTCAGCGTCCATCTAGCTCGGAGACAGCCTGGAGACTCCGCCTTGAGCCTCCCCATTTATCATATTTAGTTAGCCTTTATGTGTGTGTAATTTGTGTTTATTTCGTTGTATTCGGTTTGCTATTTTGATTGTAAGAGGGGCTTATGTACAATTTAGACCCCGTGGGCCCCACGGGCTCCCCAGGCCCCATCCCATTGAGCCACCTCAGCCAAGGGCCCCATGTGGGGTCAGTCAACATGTCAAATGGAGGCTTCTAGATAGGTGGGCCAAGTGGGGGACAAGTGGCTTGGAAAGTCCACATTTTGGCCACCCACCCCACCTACCAAGTCAAGCCACTCTCCTTGGTCCAAGGGCCGCCCCTCCCCTTGTATTTTTTAATTATTTTTGTGTGTGTGTGTCTCATGCCATCCCAGCCCTTCATCTCCCACTCCTAGATCCTACGGTTGTGGATGGATGTGAGATGTAACCTATTTAAGCTTGTATTATCCATTTTAGTGGAATTAATGCCATTTGAATCAAAGTATTTCCAAGAGCAAGGGCTGGTGCGCCCCCCTCCTCTCTCCTACCTCTCTACCTTGAAGCTGTGAAGGCTTCCATTCTGAGGTGTGACGCCTCGTGTATCGGTTCCGACGATCGCCGCTGCCGCCACGAGCCGCCACCGCACCGCCATCGCCATCAACGGAGTTCTGCCCGCGCAGTACCACAGAAGCTTCCATGAATTTCTTGTCTCAGCCACGAGCTCAGATAGATCTGGGGATTTTAGTGGATGTTCCAGAGGTGTCAAGGACATCCCACAAATTTTGGTTTGCCATTCAGATCTCGTTTCATATTTTTTGATTTTCGTCCACTCTTCCATTTCGGTTCTGCCCAGAGTTCTGTCCAGATTCATCCCCGCCCTGTGTTTCATGTCTTAGAGCCACTTTTTGATTTCTTTTGGTTCGCCCAATTTTATTGGGGATTCCTCCCATCTACCCCTTCATCCACCATTTTTCTAAATTTTTGATTCGCCCATCTCATATTTTCTAAAATTCATTCTCAGACCCATCTACAGTTCTGTCCACCTGTTCCCAGATCCGACCACCAGTCACTCCAAAAATCATACCAAATCGCCTCCACCTTCCAATCCAATTCTAAAAATACTCCCAGTTCCGTGGTTTGATTCCCTACAACTCCTAAGAAGCGCTCAAGAGCTGAATCGGAGGTTTACTAGGCGGTCAACGGTGGTTCTCAGACAAGTGCCCTGCAGATCTGAGATTTCAGTTACTGTACAACAGGGACTTGTAAAATCAATAAAGTTCTGATCCGCCTAGATCCAGCAGATCTCTGTAGGTCTAGATCGAAGCATTCGAAGAGAACTTTCCAACGATAGCTCATGCGTCCCAATCCGACGTCGGGATTGCTCGCAGCGACCGTTTCCGCCGGAGCGCGCGCCGGAAGACAGCAACCAAAATCCGTGGGCAGCTAGTTCAACAATTGGGAATCGGGGCCGATCGACCCCCGATCGGTGTTCCAGGACGACCGCCGTCCGTGGAGGCGCGCCACCAGGGGTCCACATCACAGTGGGTCCCACCCCCGCAGATCGGAGGACAGCGCCGTCCGTGGGTCCCGCGGGCCCGAAGAAGCCGTCGTTCGGAAAGCACGAAAACGTGGAGTTCGGCACCGCCGGGCGACATCAAGATGCTGCCCGTCAACCCGAGTTGCGTGATTCCCGGACCCCACATGTGACCTTTTACCTCCCTGCGTGGAGTGGGTCGACTTAGTGTACTGCTGTAATAATTATTAACCGGGAGTCCGTGATTCGGCCGGGGTTGTCTTCGCCACGCCGGGTGCGTGGAGGTAATGGTCCGAACCTCTTGGCGTTCATTTGCTTAGCAGTCCGTGATTCGACCGGGGTTGTCTTCGCCACGCCGGGTGCGTGGAGGTAATGGTCCGAACCTCTTGGCGTTCATTTGCTTAGCTAGTATACGGTCTTTTGCCGCTGCCGAGAGCGTAGGTACTAGCCCGTGTGTCCATGTCACCACTGTGAGAGTGAGTGTGACCCGTCCCGTGACTCGATCCGAGTCCGGAAGTTGAGTCGGACTACCCTTGACCTCCGCCGGTTCCTTAACCGCGCACGGTCCGCGCTTTCCCTCGCTTGGCATGACGAGTGAGCTTCCACTTCTGTTAGCGACGTTTTGCCACTAGGAGCTCGTAGTGACGGGCTTAGTGTCTCCCTGGTGTGTGCTGCTGGTCGCGTCTTCATCTAGAGTCCGAGGGTGGCACCTAATAGTGTCGTCTCCCGTGTCCGTCCCGCATCAGTGAAGATCCTCGTGCGAGGCTTCCTCTTCAATTGGGGCATGGGTGCTCTCCATGGAGGGGATAGGTTCCCGAGAGGTATTTGTCTTCATGTGGTAAAGTGAGTGGACTACTTCTTCCAAAGCTAATGGAGTGGGAAGGTTCTTTGATGGTGGGGTGATGATGGCCGGAGTATGGTGCACTCGGGGTAGTGAACAAGGGCGGGATTCCCGCGGGTGGGAGAATATAAGGTTGTTGAATTTAAAGGTTCCCGAAAGGTGTGGCGGATGCACTAGGTAATTCCGACGTGTTGGGTCGATGTCAGCATTCCTTTCATCTAACCATTTCTTACCTAGGATTATACATGGACCCGCCAATGTTCCCTTTTGACACCAAGCCCCATCCAAATACTTAGTTTTCACGAACCATTTATGGAATTCAATAAAGACTTGGTCTCCATTGTGCACAATTTATCCGGTCCTACAAAGAGAGGTAATGATATTGGGGGACACCTAATTTTCAGATTCTAGGTCAATGAAATCAATTTCTACGGGCTCTCCATTAGGTAAGCATGCATGGGATATGATTGGGAGAGGGGCCGTGTGACCCAAGACTCAATGTTAACAATGATGGGTTTGACAATGCACGGTTCGGACAAGAATGCAAGCATGCCCTAGGACTTGACTTGTAGAGACAAGTCAATGACTTGCTCTGATACCAATTGATGTGATACCCCCTAGGACTTAGACACGCAAGCACATTCACAATCAAAAGGGCCAATTTGGGCCACCGCTCTCCCGTCGCTCACCCAAGTCCCGGGGTAACTTGGCAATGCCAAGGTGAGGTTGAGGGGTTGGACCCTTGCTGGTAGAGGGCCAGCAAGGCCAAGATTTGATTCCCAATGGATGTGGATGCCCAATTCAATGGGGCCGACAAAGTGCCGATGACACCGGTTACTCTCTTCCCACGGTGATCACTCAAGACAACGGGGCTTGAGGATCAAGCTCTCACTCTCACGGCCAGCGGAACTAAGAACTAATATTGAAAGACAAGAACTAAAGGGAGTGAGCTTTGAGCACTTACTCGACCGGTTTGAAGAAACCGGTCCCGCTCGGAGACGAGGGCGAGCGGGGAGGCGAGTGGATCCCCACACGCCGCGGCGGTGTAGCTTGACCTGCTCAATCCAATTACAACACTACTCCTCTCGCAGGAGGGGGACCTTGGGGTGGGGGTTAATGGATATTACAGCCAAAACTACCTCCACGCAGGGAGGGGCCTTCAGCCGGCCAAGTGGGGAGGGGAATTGGAGAAAGGAACACCGAAGACGGGAGGTTGCCGATTCTGTCCGATTCTGTGGGTGCTGACAGGTGACTGAAGAGTTGACTGCTGCAGCTGTTATCTAATTTTGTTGGGGGTGAAACCAACTGGGAAATCTTTGTAGGAGGCAGGGGAAGTCGTCCAAATTTTGTTAATTTCTTCTGTTGTCGATGCCGGTCTGGGTGGAGGCCCGAACAGGGAGACAGACTCTCGGACTGGCAGCTCCTGATTTCCAACAGCAGGTTGCAGAGGATGTCCCGACAGCTCCCGAACTCGGAGTCAAGCACCGTCAGAGTCGTTGGAACCGTGACGAGCCCTCTTCGCCAAAAATCTGACAGGAAAGCCAAACGATGCCGGAGAAGGCCAGGAGAATCTGAACACTGCTGATAGGTCGGTGCAGACTATGGGTAGCAGAACTACGTAGCTGAGGGAGAAAGTAGATAACGTCTTCTACAGGATGCAGAATGGAGTTCGCTTCTTGATTCTGAAAGTAGACAGGGAGGGGAAGAACTTTTCAGAAGAGCTCTTGAGCTGATTCTTCATAGGTTCGTCGTGGTGAAGCTTCTACTCTGGTTCTGGTACTCAGCAGGGGCAGCTCTGCGTAGTTGTGGGAGAACGGAGCTCCAGGGCAGCACACAGCTCGGATGAAGATGAAACCACCGCCGTTGCGAAGAAGACCGGTAGACGCTTCCGTGGATACCTCTTGGGCCTTCAGATTCACTAGGATGTGGTTGGGGTCGCCTCTGCAATCTGATACTCTTCTACTGCCTGCGAACTGAAAACTGGAGGTTGAAGATGATGGGGGGAAATGGGGTATATGGGAGGGGAAATGGAGGTGGATGAGTGTGGGGAGAACCCTGGCTGTGAGGGGGCCTAGGAGGGGGTGTTCCAAGGTGTGGGGGGGGGGGAAGAATAGGGTCTGGAAGGGGGTCTAACAGGTGGTGGGAGGAGGAGCTACGAATTTGGGCTTGGAGGGAGAAGGGGGAAGGTGAGGGGGGCACAAGTGGGTGGAGGGAATGTGAGTTTGAATTTCCTTTAATGTGGGATGATCAATGGTGGTCTTGGGGATGGGAAGAGGTGCCTTAGGAAGGTGGAGGGCTGCTTGGGGAAGGGGATGGGTAGTTGGGGGTTGGAGGGTGGGGTGTGGATTGGTGGAGGGTCTATTGGGACTAGGGGGAAGTAATGATGGCTTGTGGGAAGTTGTAGAGGAGTTAATGGAGGTAGGTGGGAGGGTGGAGGTGGTTGGGAGGGGAGGAGAGAGAAAATTTTCGAAATTGGGTGTGGAGGAGAGAGAAAGGAGAGTGAAAGAGAGAAATTAAGAGAGGGATGGGTGGGGAATCTCTCCCTAGGGTCTCTCACCCAAATAATGGAATCTCTCCAGTAGATAAGAAGTTTGAACTCTCAAAATGGCAAGTTTTTCATTCATTGATTCATTCGTTCTAAATGAAGGGAATGAGGCCCTATATATAGGCAACCCACATTTTACAATAAGACCCTGACAAAAGACTCAATGACAAATAACCGAGGGGGTAGGGGGGCTCTTGGGCCAAGCCCAATGAAATGGGCCCAATAGCTAACTAAACAACATGATGACACTCAAACTTTGGAAAATAAACACAAGACCTAGGGACATGACTCAAGAAAATGAAAATTACATCAAATGACTCAAATAGAAAGCACAAAAAGGATAATTGGGCCTTTATGGAGAGAGGCCCGAACTCAAATGGTGCCGGAGTGTGAGGAAGACCCGAGCCAAAGGGAGTCACGGGTGATGCCTCCATCATCACCAGTATCACACACTGAGTCTTCCTCTCCCACCTGGGACCTAGGAAGAGAGAAGTAGGTCTCTACCTTCTCTAGTAGGATGGTGGCCTCAAAGGATGGAAACATGACTGTATGGGTCTTAGGGTGCCAGATCTCTACTAAGACTGAAATGCTATGCCAATCAAGGGAAAGCTTTGGGTAGTTCTGACCTAGTACTAAGAGTGGGTGTAGGTGCTAAGATCTCAGGATGGATGTCACTCCTAGGGGCAATGCACGGACCATGGGAGCCATCCTCTTTTGAGTGGAATAGCGCCTGGAGCCAGGAAGAAGCTGAGTTGGAGGAAGAAGGAGGGGAAACATGTGTAAGTAAATGAATATTTGACTCAATTGAAATCATGCCAAATACCTCTCTCAAAGGGCTCGAGCTGAGATGACGAGGGATCGTGGTCAGCCGTTGGAGCACTTCCCGCTCCTTCCTGGCCGGCTTTGGCCCTTCATAAGTTCCCCCCTCCATAGAACTCCCCTCAAAGGACCTTTTCATGCTGATTTGATGAAGATTAGCAAAGGTTTGAGGCTTAGAAAGAGGGGTTTGGTGTGAAGTACGAATTTAGAACCCCCTCCTATTTATAGGGCTTAGATAGAGGCCTAAACCCACTAGAAGTGAGTTAAGATAGGCCTAGAACGAGTTGGGATAGAGTTGGGGTCGGGTAGGACATCTATCTTCAGGTTGGGACTCTCCAAGAGAGTCCCGGTTGGGTCTTCAGGTCGTAGCATTGATCGGTTTGTCGATAGACCGCCCTATCCAATGGACGGTCAGATTCCGACCGTTTAGAAGCTTTTACACCGTTCGAATCTTGAAGGAAGAGCGGTCTAGAATCAACCGCTCCAATTGTTACACAGTCACAAAGGAACCGGCCTATTCTTTGAGCGGCTAACATTAATCCGTTTGATTATCGTGGCAGAGAGGCTTTGAATGGTCTAAGACAAGGCCGTGTGGGGTTTGAGCGGTCCCTGTTCGACAGTTTGCATATCTGAAGCCCTATTTTAACCTGTTCTTACCTGTATCACTCAAGCTTTGGTCGTGTCTCCCTCTCACTCAGTTTAGCATCTCTCTTTTGGCGTCTCTCTCTCACTCTGAGTCGGCGTCTCTCCCTCACTCAGTTTGGCATCTCTCTTTTGGCATCTCTCCCTCACTCAGTTTAGCTCTTTTGGCATCTCTCTCTCACTCTGAGTCGGCGTCTCTCCCTCACTCAGTTTGGCGTCTCTCCCTCACTCAGTCGGCATCTCTCCCTCACTCCGAGTCAGGTGTCTCTCTCTCACGCTGTCGTGTCTCTCCCCTCACCTGCTCACTCGTGTCGTCTCTCTCTCTCGCTCGTGTCCATCTCACTCGTGTCGTAGTCGTAGTCAGCAAGTCAGTGTCAGTTATTTGCATTCATTCATACATTTCATACATCCACAAAATCAAAATAAAAAGGGCATATCACTGTCATATCATATCATGTACAAAAGGTAGGGTCCCAAGTACAAGTCAAGTCTGGCCCTCTCCCTGACCCCCCCTCTGTCTCTGTCGCCCTCGTGCCTCTTTGGTGGAGGCATCGCTGAGGTCGCCTCGTCGTGATGTCGCCGGCGCCGCTCCTCGTCCTCATTCCTCCGGTGGCCAGAGGAACTCGTGAAGTAGCTCCTAACGGAACCGTGCGTGCCGTGAGTGCTGCCGCTCAGGGTCCCGCTCCGCTCTGGGCTCCGGGTCATCTTCTCAAATGCCCGGACCTCACCTCACAGCTCGGCCGCCTCTAGCCGATCCCACTCCGCCTCAGCATGATACTGCACCGCCTCTGCCACCCGAGCTCGGAGTAGCTCTATCTCCACCGTCCCCGCGCGTGGACGCTCCATCTCCGTGAAGAGGCGTGAAGCCTCTGCCACGTCCGCTCGTAAGGTAGTAGTCTCGACACGGAGGCGCTCGGCGTCCTCCCGCAGTCGGGCGGTCTCACCTAGTGATGCGGCTAGCTCGGTCGTCTGCATACACAATTCATAGTCAGACAACATCATTTCATAATCATAAGCATAAGCATTAAAGGGAAGTGTAGTAGTCGCGTACCCTCTCGACTAGTGCGGCCTCAACTGCCTCGGCTCGGGCCACCATCCGTGTGAAGTCAGCATCCCGCTCGGCTCGGTCTGCGGGAGTTTGGATGGAGGAAGAAGAAGGAGCATCTATCCCCTAACGCTGGGTCCCCTCGGCGCACTGCATCCAAAACTCCAGGTCAGTCACATGCATAGTCATAAGCATTTACATAATTTAAAGAGTTTAGGGTTTAGAAAATTCACCAGTAGAGTCAAGGCCTGGCGGGCCTCGTCACGCTCACGGATCGTCACATGGAGGAGCCCCTGTAGCTCCGCGATCCGTCCCTCAGGGTCGATCTGCATTTAGAAAGTTCAAACATCAGTGCATAGACATATAGGAAGCATAATAGGAAGAGCATTTAGGGTTTAGAAGTCGTACCGGTCGGCGGGCACCACGGAACACCTGGTCCTGGTAGTGCCTGGCGTACGCGGTGTAGAACGCTGCGTCGCTCTCTGCCCGGGTGGTCACCAGTTGCCCGCGTGCTGTCCAATCTGTAATCTGCTCTGCAGCTCACTCCCGCCAGTCTACCACCATCTCTGCTCCCCGCGGGTGCCGGCTAACGCGCTCTCCTGGCACTGGGAAGTCCACCACTGGCTGTGGGACGCCAGTCGTCCTCATCACCAATCTGTAGTGTAGTGGCTCCACTACGTTCATGTAGTGAAGCTATACATCGCGTCCGGAGAAGGCAAGGGCCCCTGCTACCCAGGGTTGACCCTCGTGCCCCTCCCCTGCATACAGAGTCCACCGTACCTGTAAAGATAGGAAGTCGCATCAGCATCATAATCATATAGAATTGCATTTAATTAAAGAATCAAAGTTCAGAAACATACCGAAGTGTACGGTAGAGTGTCCATGTCGTCCTGGAGCTCCCGAACCTGCCTCCGGAGACCTCCACTCTCCCGAGGTGCGATCTACCTCCTAGCAATGGGTACCCGATCTGGGTGGGTCTCCTCACCTCATCCGAGCCCACGTAAGTACACGTAGGCCCACACCTGCATTGCATTCCACTAAGAGTCACCATGTAATAGTCATAAGGGTCTTATAGCTAAGTGCATAATAGAGGTCAGAGTCGTACTTGGAGTAGAGGGGAGAAGCCCCCAAGCATCATCCGCCGGGACGTCGAGCTCAATGTGTCGAAAAGGAACGCGAGGACAGCCGCTCCCCACGCGTAATCACCCACACGACCAAGGTCCTGGAGCAGCAGCAGGAAACGACAGCTGATGACGTCCCCTCGTGTCACAAACAACAGCCGGCCGAACAGCAAAGTCAGGAACCGCCGTAGTACTCTATCTACCTCTGGTCCCGCTACAGTTGCTACTCGCTGTCGCGCCAGATCTATTAGTCTCTTGAGGTGCTGCTCGGGCAACTCTCCAGTCGCGATCCCCGCTCTCCACAGCCCGAGGCTGTCCTTAAGCCTTGCCCGTGTCAGTGGCATGGACTGCCGCTCTGGTTGCAGCAAGTCCAGTCCTAGAAGCTCCTGGGCCATCTCCCGGTAGTCGGGATAAGTGATCCCGCTAACCGGCGACCCATGCACGCGTAGGCCTGTGAGCTGGGACACGTCCTCGAGCGTGGGGACCATGTGCCCCCACAGGAAAAGGAACGTGCGACTCACTGGGTCCTAGCGGTCGTGCAGAGCGTAGAGTAGCGGTGTATCAAACCGGCTAACCTCCACGCTCAGGAACTCTGAGAATCCCATGACTCTCAGCCTCTCACGCTGGAAGTCACGTAGCACGAAGTACACTGCCCGAACCTGCAACCATGAGATCCGGGTGCTGCGCTTTCCCTGCATACATTTAGATTAATTGCATTTTAGTTTAGTTTTTTTTGCATTTAAGACAATAACTCACTCTCAGCTCACTAAACGGTCCCTTATGAGCCGTTTTCCTTTCCAATGGTTATTTCCCAACCGCTTCAATAAGCCCCACGGCTCAGCTTGGGCCGTCTTTCTATCTAATGTTTTGCCGTAAGACGGACCACACTGGGCCGTTCAATAATTACACGGTCCCCATCTGACCGTGTCCCTTCCCTTTCACATGTTTGATTATTGGGGCTGCGCGGTCTGTCGACCGGCCGCCTGCGTTTTCAACGGTTCGAGTCTAGCCATTCTATTCCTAAGTGTTCTAGGTTTTGATCGGACGATAATGGTCCGTCATAATTTCCACAGACTGATGGAGACCGCTCTGTTTTCAACGTTTCACATTCTACGCGGACCATCATGGACCGCCCTAATGTTAGACGGTTTATATGAAACCGTTCTGTGAGGTCGGTTTGTACTCTTTGAACAGCCACCCATGGGCCGTCTGTTATTTGAACGGCTCTATATGAACCGTTTTGTTTTGTGAGGCGGTTACTGTTAAACCACGTTTTCACCGTCGTCTCCGATGACGGGAGTTCCTCTCCCACCTCCGTTCGCGGCCTAAATGACCTTTCATGGTGTCTAAGGGGTCGTATGCCCCTATCAATCCCCTAAACCTAACATGCAAGGATTAAAAATTGACATGAAGGGGGGTTTAATGCACCTACCTCGGTCGGACGGGGTTCTTTGGCCGGCCTCTCCACTGGTACGTCCTCTCCGACGTCTCCGTCTCCGGGCACGATCACCCCCGGCTCCTCTCCGACTTCGGGCGGTGGTGGGAGTGCGTCTCCCTCGGCCGTACCTCCTCCGGAGGTGGTTCATTGGCTCTCATAGCAGCGGCAACGGTCGCCGGCGGCGGTGCAAGCTCCTCTATGGCCATCTCGGGTCGCCTAGCTTGATGCTTCTATCGCATGGACGAAGGTCTGAGACGGGGAGATGGAGAGTTAGAGGAGGTTGAGAGAAGAGATGAGAGAGTGGGGGAGAGGTTGTGGAGGAAGGTGGCGTTCTCCCTCTTCCCGCCGTCAGTTACGGTGGGGAGGGAGGGAGATGAAAGGTTTTTTTTGTTTAAACGACGCCAGGATTGCACGATCTATCGCCAGATCGCCCCACTTCTGGACGGTCCAGATGTAACCGCTCCACCACTAACGGTACTTTGCATTGAGCGGCTAGGATCTGGCCGTTTATTTTATTGAACAGTCTACATTGGGGCCGCATGGCCTCCCGTTCAGGTTTAAATTGCTTTTGCTTGCACGGTCCTGGATGAGCCGTTCTGTGTCTGAGCGGTCTATTTTGGGCCGTTCATGTGCTTGAATGTGGTTTGACCCCTTTAGTGCTGCATGATGTGATTCACTGATGAATTTAATGATATATATTGCATATTGTAATCTTCTTTGCAGCATTAGTCATCTTGCCGTTATGCATGCACATGTAAGTCAGGTATGGCTTTCTATCTCTACATCTCTTATTGCATTATTATATAGTATTATGTTATATTATCTTGAGAACCAATTGGTTATCTACGTGTTCCAGGATCTGATGTTCCCCTTTAACAAAAATGATGATGATCCAGGTTCACGTGTTTAATCTCTGGATAGGCCGTTAGGTTGGGAAAGCCTGGGGAGGATGGTTCTATCCTGTACGCTGTGGTTGCGGAGAGTGTCTTGACCTTGATTCTCCTAGCTTAGCAATATTATTCTCGAGTATTTTACATTTTATCCTTTCTTTGCATTTATTTTGATGATTTCTTTTATTTTAGCCCAGAATGCATCATACGCATCTTTTGAGCATTCATGACCCATGGTTTACCTGCTAATGTCCCATCAGTGATGGTTAGCTATGTGTTCAGTGTTTGAGTAAGAGAAGCAATTCCACTCTGAATTGGAAGGTTCTCTCTGGTCGATTCACTTGGTTTGGTTGATTAAGAGGTCCCCGTCTGGAGTTTTAGTCTGTTTCTTTACTTTTCGCTGCTTATTTCGGTCCCCTCATTAGGCCGAGGGATTGTGTCCCCCATGAGGTTGATCGTGTGTTTCTTTTTATTTTTAGTTCCTCCAGACTGGTGTCGCTTTTGGTCTAACTATTCCTTGTGGTTGATTTAGAGTTTTCCAGAAAATTCCTATCACTCGTTGGCAAAACGGGTGTCTTTTTACCTTAACGCCCGTTTTTTGGTCCACTTCGCTTCATTTCGCTTCATCTCCATGTTCCATTTCGCTTTCGCTTCACCTCCGCTCGCTCCCCTGCAAAGAGGACGTTAAGGAGGGGCATATGTTGACACCCATTTTTTACCGATAAGTTGAGTCATTTCTCTTACCATCATTTGTTGATGCCTCGAGTTGTCCATTACCTAGTGAGCTATTTTCAGGCAGCTTATTGGGCCTATTTTATGGATACCTCCTTCCCTAACTTGGCCTGCTTCAATTTAGGGCTTAATGGGCCCTGGTCTGGCTTGATTTATCACATTTTATTAAGTTTCAAGCATAAAGCCATTGCGCGGCCCATCACATGACCGTTCAGTAACGGAGCGGTTGACGATTAACCGTTTACTTATTTATTGGATATTATGGTGATTTTCTGAATTTCCACCGACAAAGCTTTTGCACGGTTCATAAGTAGCCGTTCAGACCCATGGAACAGTATGCTTATGACCGTCTAGTTCTCAGAGTCCCAGATTCGTTGGCTATTTAGATAATTATCTAATTATCTAATTTATTCTGATTTATCACCGATAGGCGTTGGACGGTTAGTTTTTGACCGTTCCATGAGCTGAGTGGTCCGTTAAGAACCACCCAATTCATGAGAGTCCAACAGCAAAAACATCGGTCAGTTCGATGGATATTTGGATAATATTTCTTATTTTCTTAATTTCCATCGACATATTGGACGGTTTGGCGACAGGCCGCTCAATATATTGAGCAGTCTATCGAGTGGCCGCGCAATAGTCTGATTGCTGAAAATCTAAGTGCTTTTCTCTCTCTATCTGTGGTTTTATCCTTGGTTTGTTTCAACCATTTCTCCGTGGTTTCTCAACCAAATGAGGTGCCGTTTCGACTTGTTGGAAGATAATTGCATTATCTATGATTTTCTTTTGATATCTCGAGCTAATATTCATTGGGAACCCTAATTTCGGGGCTGGCTTCTTAGGCTCTATAAATAGATGATAACGCAAAAATGTATGTCGTTATTACACACGCGCTAACAATCTTAAAACCGAACTTCGCACAAAATGATCAAAAGAGAACGTAGTACTATGGCAAGCACGGGTCGAATCCACAGAAAGAAGAGATTTTTAGAGTTAAAAACCTTGGAGTCCTTTAAAAAAACACTTGTGATTTGATTGATTGAAGAAAATAGTGAAATGATGAACAAACCAAACGCTTAATTGATAACACCTATAACTATGCGTCTATGCTATAGAAAATAATTGCATGAAGTGAAAAGAAGAGATAGAAGAAGGAGGTAGAGAGAGGATAGAAGATCAAGAACTATATCAAAAGAACAACTCCTTTCATTAACTTAAAAGAAAGAGTACATGGAGTGCAAGACAAGCTTACAACAAAGATATGACGAGATTACAATGAAGTGAAATAAAACTAAAGTAATAAAAATAAAAGGAGCATGATATTCGAAGATGGTAGCAGCAATGGTGATGATGGCGTCGTCCTCTCTTGGCCTTGGATCACGAACCACCTTGTGGAAGATATCGTCTACGCCAGGAGGAAGTCACCTTCGTTGTTGAAGCGGACTTTGAGGATGAATAACTTTGAAACCAAGGTGAAGTAGGAGATACCCAAGAAGAAGACGTTGAAGAGGGGGAAGAGAGGAAAAACTTTAATGAAGAATTTAGAGAGAAAAGAAGAGAAGAAGGGCTTCAAAATGGAGACATAACCGAAGTTAGCACCTCAGATGAATAGTACAATCACAGGACAGTAAGTTGAAAAATAAGAAATAACTTCCAAACAAGAAAGAATTAGAAGATGGTGCATAAGAAGCAGTTGTAGAAAACTTAAAAACAAAGGACTTTCATGAATACAGTAAGAGGAGAAAATGAAGAGAAGGGTGAGAAACAAGGGAAAGAACAGAGAGAAATACTGGTTCGCAGATGAACATGATAGTACAGTGAAAAACACAAAATAGCTTAAAAATAAGAAAGAGTTAGAAGATATAACAGAAGAAGAAGTTGTAGAGAACTTCAAAACAACAAACTTTCATGAAGACAGCAAGAGGAGAAAAGGAACTTACGTGGGAGAAATCGGCGACCAAAGATGTGAGAGAGAGAGGGAGAGTGAAATGCAAAAAAAAAAGAACTCCTTTCTCCTCCTTGTCATGGGCTATTTATAGGGAAAGTTGGGTAGATGGAGGGTGAAGATTGTATCAAAAGGAGATGGATGGCTGAGATTTAAGTAGAATATGATGCATGGGGAAGAGAAAAAGTAGGTGGGCACTCCCTTTCTTGGACTTTAGGCACCCCATTTCCCAAGGCTCATCATGTCTCTCCTTTATTTCAAACTTTGAATGTCCTTTTCCTCCTTTTCAAACTTAAACTTTGAATTCCTCCTTTTCAAACTTTGAATTCAAAATTTTGAACTTTCTTGTCCCTCCAACCAAAATATTTTGAATTCTTTATTTGACTTGGTCAAAGTGGTGATGACAGTTTTACCCCCGGCTTCTTTTGCAATTACCTTTGGTGTCCTGCACACACATAATTACAATCTAGTCCATAAAAATTACCATAATGTGCACATAAATCTAAATGCTCATAGTTAGGCAATGGAGAATAAATGCCCATGACCCTCAACTTTAATTTATCAAATAATATCACCAAATTAATCAGTTTACGTGAAAGCTCTAATTTAAATGCGGAGTTGAGGTTAACTATGAAATATGCATAATTACCTAATTATATGCACATAAAATGGTGTACATGTAATAAATTACTATAGAAAATAGACACTTATCACACCCCCCAACTTGAACATTGCTAGTCCCTTAGTAATGTAAACAATTATAAAATTAGGACTAGCAAACACTCATGTGTCACAGATCATGGCAAGAACATTATGCATAATGATTTAGACTTTGGAGTATTATAAGTTCAAGTAGAATGTATTTGGTATAAATTTTATCAGTCCATGTGTTTAGACCTTTCCTCAGGATACACTCAAAATTAAATATCTCTTTGTGTATAAGTAATATAACTTGACTAGTGACTACCAAACAATCTAGATGAATGAGTCTTCTACCTTTCACTTAAAGATGATTTTCAATTCTGCCCACCTCTTGAATTAAGCTTCTCGAATTATAGGTAGCTTCACTTTGCCAGTTTATACTTTTTTTTTTGATATACGGTGCTGCACATCCCTTCGCCGTTTGACGCGAACCTCAACTCTTGCCTTAGGAGAAGCATGCCCGGTTACTAAGTTCAGGGGCATTTTTCATGTGTGTGTGTTTTTTTTTTTGGCAGGTAGCTTTTTCCTCACGATTACGTTCAACGAATGGGCATAATATTCATCATCACCTAAGTGTCAAGTAAAATTCCCATCATCCTAATGTTTGTCATCCACCGATCTTGTTATTGTGCAATTGTGTGCAAGTTCAATAGAATTTTCAGGTGTATTCTGAGGAAAAGGCTAAAGACATAACCAATTAATTCATCCCTTTAACTTGCAACTTTCACGTGTAAGACTCTAAGTCCTATCATTCTAAGAAAAGTTTCTCATCATGAAATATGAACATGAAACACTTGTTAGAGGTGTGATGAAAGGTTGTAATTATTTTGAGGAAATTCGAGCTCAAGCTACCCCCAACTTAGGTGACATTATCTCCAATGGCATGAACAAAATATAAAAATGAAATAAAGCCATGAAAAGTAGGGGGAATGATGGATACGACCTGAGAGAGAGGTGCCGTCGTCAGAAGAATGTGGCTCCAAGATCTTAAGAGAATATATAAATATAATATATATATATATATATTGAAAATGATAAAGAGTAATTGGGTTGCCTCCCAATAAGCGTGAAGTTTTACGTCTTCCGCCAGACGCAATAGAGCTCACAATGGGTCACTCAGCCTAAGAGAGTCCTCCTGTAGCATTGGAAGATTTTCAATGTAAGGTTTCAAACGTTGACCATTGACAATGAAAGTTTGACCAGTTTTAGGATCAAGAATTGTAATTGCACCATGGTCAAATATTTTAATTACCACATATGGTCCATCCCATCGGGATTTTAATTTGCCAGGGAATAATCGCAGTCTAAAGTTAAAAAGCCAGACCTTTTGGTTGATTTGAAATTTTTTTCGTGAAATGTGTTTATCATGGAATACTTTAGTCTGGACTTTATAAATCCTAAAGTTCTCATAGGCCTCATTGCGAAGTTCCTCTAACTCATTCAGTTGAAGGGCTCTATGGGAAATAGCCTGTGCTGAATCAAGATTGAATTGTTTGATTACCCAATAGGCCCTATGTTCCAATTCGATTGGCAAATGACATGGCTTTCCAAAAACGAGCCTATAAGGGGACATGCCAATGGGAGTTTGGTAGGCGGTCCGATAGGCCCATAAAGCATCATCTAATCTTTCTGACCAATCTTTCCTATCGGGCCTAACAGACTTTTGTAAAATGTTCTTGATCTCCCTATTAGAAACCTCCACCTGACCACTAGTCTGGGGATGGTAGGGGGTAGCAATCTTATGTGTTATCCCATACTTCCTAAGCAAAGCCCGGAATTGAGAATAGATGAAATGTGAACCCCCATCACTGATGATAGCCCTAGGACACTCAAACCGAGAGAAAATGTTCTTACGAATAAATTTCATGACAATTTTGTGATCATTAGTCCTTGTGGCTATAGCTTCTATCCACTTAGACACGTAATCCACCGCCACCAAAATGTGCTCATGACCAAAAGATGGTGGAAACGGTCCCATGAAGTCAATTCCCCATACATCAAAAATTTCTACAACCAGGATAGGGTTTAAAGGCATCATGTCCCTGCGTGACATGTTTCCCATAGCCTGACAGCGCTCACAAGATTTACAAAATTCGAATGCATCTTTGAATACTGTGGGCCAGTAGAACCCACTCTGCAAAACCTTGGCTGCCGTTTTCTTACCTGAAAAATGCCCCCCACAAGCTAAGGTGTGGCAAAATGTCAGAATACTTTGTTGTTCACCTTCAGGGACACACCTCCGAATGATTTGGTCTGGTCCTAAATGGAATAGCTCGGGGTCTTCCCAAAAGAAGTACTTGAGCTTAGCAAAGAAGCGATCTCTTTCCTATTTGGACCAACCTTCAGGAATTTTTCTCACGGCTAAGTATTTGACAATGTGTGCATACCATGGGGGTGAAACGTGGGATACACTAAGGAGGTGCTCATCTAAAAATGAGCCTTGTAAGGGTGTGGTGTCTGATGTTATAATTCGGGACAAGTGATCTGTAACAATATTTTCACTTCCTTTTTTATACCGAATTTCCAAATCGAACTCCTATAGTAAAAGGATCCATCTAATCAACCTTGGTTTGGCATCTTTTTTAGACAGCAGGTGTCTAAGGGCTGAGTGGTCAGAAAACACAATGACTTTGGCCCCTAGCAGATAGGATCGAAACTTTTCAAGAGTAAAGATAACGACAAGTAACTCCTTTTCTATTGTGGTGTACCTACGTTGGGCATCAGCGAGTGTGCGGCTCGCATAGTAAATCATCACAGGCTTTTTATCTACCCTTTGTCCCAAAATAGCACCTAAAGTATAATCTGAGGCATCACACATAATTTCAAAAGGCAATGACCAATTGGGAGTTTGCAAGATTGGGGCATCGGTCAACGCTATTTTCAACGATTCAAAAGCCTCAAGACATGATAGGTCAAGATGGAATGGGACTTCCTTAGCCAGCAGATTAGTGAGAGGTCTAGCAACTTTGGAGAAGTCTTGGATGAACCGGCGATAGAAGCCGGTATGACCCAGAAATGATCGGATTTGTTTTACTGAGGTGGGTGGTGGCAGTTTGGCAATGAGCTCAACCTTGACTTTATCTACCTCAATTCCTCTTGCCGACACTATATGCCCAAGAACAATGCCTTCTTTAACCATGAAATGACTCTTTTCCCAACTGAGGACAAGATTAGTGTCAATGCATCTCTTCATTACTTTGGCTAAGTGATCAAGGCAGGAATCAAATGTGTCCCCAAAAATGGAGAAATCATCCATGAAAACGTCTAAAAAGTTGCCCACCATGTCAGAAAAAATTACTAACATGCATCTTTGAAATGTGGCAAGCGCATTACATAATCCAATGGGCATTCTCCGAAAAACAAATGTTCCGTAGGGACATGTAAATGTGGTTTTTTCTTGATCTTCTTAGTAGATAGCCACTTGATTGTACCCAGAATATCCATCTAGAAAATAGAATTATTTTTGCCCTGCTAATTTTTCCAAAATTTGGTCAATGATTGGGAGGGGAAAATGGTCCTTCTTTGTCATGGAGTTGAGCTTCCTATAATCAATGCAGACCCTCCATCCCGTGGTCAACCTAGTAGGTATCAACTCCTCTTGATCATTGGCGATCACAGTCAGTCCTGATTTCTTTGGGACTGTTTGGGTTGGACTTACCCACTCACTATCAGAAATTGGGTAGATGATCCCGGCATCTAGCCACTTGACCACCTCATTTTTGACCACTTCCTTCATGTGTGGGTTTAATCTCCTCTACATGTCTCTGGTTGGTTTTACATTCTCCTCCATATAAATGTGGTGCTGACAAATGGATGGACTAATACCTTTAAGATCAGCGACAGACCAACCTATAGCCACTTTATGAGATTTAAGGACCTCAACTAGTTTCTCCTCACGGTTAGGTTCAAGGTCGCTTGCTATGATGACTGGCAAGGTTTGGTCTGGACCTAGGAATGCATACTTAAGGGAGGCCGGCAATGATTTTAATTCAACCTGAGGAGGGAATTGCAAAGATGACAGAGCTGGTTCAGATTTAAGCTGAGGCAAGGGTTCAACTGGGGGCCACGTCCTAAGTTGAGTTGACAGGATGTCAACTTCTTCTCTCATTCTGATCCTCCTGTCCCCTTCAATCTCCAATAACTCCTCAATGGTGTCAACAACATAGCAATCTCCTTTTTGATCATGAAATTTGTATGCCTTGAAAATATTGATGCTGACTTTCTGGTCTCCAAAAGATATGTCCATAACTCCTGAAGCACAATCTATATTAGCCCTAGCCGTGGCTAAAAATGGTCTACCTAAAATGATAGGAGTATGCTTGATTTCTTGGGGAGAAATCATGTCCAAAATAAGAAAGTCGACAGGGAAGTAGCACTCATTCACTTTAACAATGACATCCTCAATAAGGCCCTTTGGAGTCTTGATTGATCTATCGACGAGCTGGAGAATAATGGGTGTAGGCTTGAGCTCACCGATGTCAAACTGCTCATAGATAGAGGTGGGAAGTAAATTCACACTGGCTCCTAAATCAAGGAGAGCCTTATCAAAGGTCACACCCCCAATGTTGCAAGAGATAAGGGGCGCTCCAGGGTCTTTTAACTTCCTTGGAAGTTGATTGAGGACTACGGCACTAACGTTCTCAGGAAGCCGAACCTTTTCTGGGGTCACTCGTGGCTCCCGCCTAGGAGTGCACATTTCCTTCAAGAATCTAGCATAGGCTGGGACATGTTTAATGGCATCGAGGAGAGGGATGTTGATGTGTACTTGTTTGAAGAGCTCCATCATCTCCTCGTTGTGGGCCGGTTGTTTCTTCTTGGGCTTTAAGGCATTGGGAAATGGCATTGTAGGTTGGTAAGTGCTAGGCCCTTCATCTAGTTTTCGCTTTCCCTTGACATCATTTTCCTGGTTGGGTTCCTCTTCACTATCAGAAGATATTTCTGGGGCCTGGATCAATGAAGTAGAAGTAGACTCCTGGGGATTTTGGAGGACTTTACCACTTCTTAAGGCTGAAATTGCTTTTGCATTTTCGAGTTGTGGGCCTTTTTGTGGTACTTGGCCTGATGGGTGCTGAAGGAGAGGAGGAATTGGCTGGTTCATGGGGAAGTTTGGTTGTGGGAAGCCCGGGGGATTATTTCATGGGTTGGCAATGGGCTGACTTGGCAGTTGGCTCACTTCCCTTCTCACGGTGGCTTCAGCCAATTGGCCTAATTGGGTTTCCAACTTAGAGATAGTTTGCTGGTGGGCTTGAAGGGTCTGTTGGAAAGATTGACTTTGAGCTTGAATAGTTTGTTGGAAGGATTAATTTTGGGCCAGAATTAGTTGTTGTAACTGATGGAATCGATCATCAGTTTGGGAGTCCTGGTTGTGATGCAGAGGAGGCTGATAGGTTTGTTGAGAATTGGAAAATTGCCCATAATTGGGCTGAGGAGGTTGGTATGGGGCCTGACCCTGGTTGAATCGGGGGAGTGGTTGTTGGGCTTGCGGTCCTCGACCATAAGCATTTCCTTGAAATGGTGGCTGAGTTTGGAATTGGTGTTGGATGGGTGATTTGCAGGCTTGAGACATAGAGGGGATGATGGGCTGATTGGGAGCTTGCTGATTTCTCCAATTGAATTTTGGGTGGTTCCTCCATCCCAGATTATAGGTTTTAGAAAATGGGTCATAGTTGGGCTTAGAGAACCCCTGGGCTGCTTGAACTTGCTCCTGTATAAAAGGTGGTAATTGGGCTACTGTTGGACAATCGGACACATGATGGTCCGAGCTAGTACATAAAACACACACCTCATGGTGTGTTGGGTTCGGGTATGGGTTGGACGTAGGTGGGATAGTGGTTTCTGGTTTGTTTTGGGCCAAGAGCTGGTCTAATTTGTGGGCTAGCATATCAACATGTTCTAGCTTTTGGGCCATGATGTCCACCTTGTTCAGTTTTTGATTGATGAAATTCACATCCACTCTAGCTTCAGGTTCCACACGATACATCCCGGCCCGTTTAGAGGGCCGAATGGTTCTCTCATATGAGGATAAGGAAACATGGTTGATTGAATTCTCGCTCAACATTTCAAATAAGGCATAGGCCTCATCCTCACTCTTACTCATAAAGGCCCCTCCACATGATGCATCAACAATCTGCCTAACTTGATCATCTAGGTCCTCATAGAAAGCTTGCACTATTTGCCATTTGGAGAGCCCATGATGTGGGCATTTTCTGAGGAGTTCCTTTAATCTCTCCCATGATTCATGTATTTGTTCATTTGAGAGTTGCGCGAATCCTGTGATTGTACGTCTCATGGTGTTGGTTCTACCGATGGGGTACAACTTCTTAAGGAACTCATGCTGCATATCTGCCCATGTGCCAATAGGTTTCCCTAAGGTCCCTAGCCAGTATTTGGCTTTGTCCTTAAGTTGTTAGGGTGCTAGGCTCGGATACAGAGGGGGGGTGAATGTATCCCTCTAGAAGATATAGCCCAAATTAAAAACTCTAAAGCTCAGATATGCGGAATAAAAACTAATGAGCTTTCCAAGATGAAATGATAAGGCAACAAATGAACAAACAGTTGGACTGCAACAATGCAGCCACTTGATCAACCAGAAACGAAGGCAGAGCTAAACAACCCAAACACACTTAGCAGAATATAATGCTAAAAAATAACTCTCTAGATAATACAACTAGCCAAGCATGCACAACCTGTGAATGGGAGGTAGAAGATATGGAGCTAACGCAAGGCAAACCACTGCACAAATAATTTTTAGGTGGTTCGGTCCTCCAGACCTACATCCACCCCTCACTCCCAACTGGAGTGAGGCTTCACTAGCCAATGCTAGAACCAAGCAGACTCAGTCTGCGAATAGTTGCTGCCACACAGCTTGACCAGGGGAACAGCCTCCCCTCTT
Source organism: Amorphophallus konjac (assembly GCA_022559845.1). Classification (NCBI taxonomy): domain Eukaryota; kingdom Viridiplantae; phylum Streptophyta; class Magnoliopsida; order Alismatales; family Araceae; genus Amorphophallus; species Amorphophallus konjac. The sequence continues at coordinate 98,086,890 of CM040123.1, forward strand.
CCTCCCAACCGGAGGGACACCCCAAGTGACTCCCAGCCACTTGGAAACCAGAGACCGAAGTTTCTCTTCCTCCAGACCAGGAGGGAACCAACCAGTGACTTCCAGTCACCAGCAAAACAGAGGTCGAAGACCTCTCTTCCTCCAACCGGAGGGACCCTTGGAGTTGCAACCCACAAGCCCAGAACCGGAGGACCAATCCTCCCTTCCTCCAAACCGGAGGGAACCCACAAGTAGCACCCAGCTACTTGCAACCGGAGATCAGATCTCCCTTCTCCTGACCCACCAGGAGGAACCTGACCTCAGTCCAGAGGTTCGGAAGAACACAGTAAATCAGATCGAATAAACGGAAAAATAAGAAACGAAAATAACACAGCAAGCATAAGCTGTAAATGAAGGAACATCAGATGTGGCTCCCATGGAGCTGACTGGCCTTGATTTGATCCACGGTCCAGTAGACAGATCTTCAATAACTTCTTCCTTTTTCTCCACGAACTCTCTCTCTCTCTATCTCTCTTTCTTTCTCTTCTGCTCTCCTTTTCTTTCACGCTGTTCTCTCCTTATTCTCTTCAACTCTTTTTCTTCTTGCCGGCTCACTCTTCTTCTATTTCTTCTTCTTCTCTTTTTCTTCTTCTTCTCTTTTTCTGGATCGAAGGGCTTTCTGCTCTCCAGGCTTCTTCTTCGATCAGCCTCCATCTGAAGACGAAGGCTCCAATATATACCAGCAGCAGTGGGGAGATAGGGCGTGTGCTTCCCACACCTTCCGTCCAGAAGATTCCTCCTAGGATCACGTGCTCAGCACCCACCTCAGATCACGTGTCAGGTGCCAGCTTCGGGTCACGTGCTCAATGACAGCAATCTGACTTGCTGCATTAACGCTGTCAAGTAATGGCGTTAACGCAGTGAGGCATTCCAGTAAGCCATTACCTTTGTATCTTTAGCTGCTGCGTCGACGCTGCTCAATTGTGGCGTTGACGCAGTGGAATATCCTGTGAAGGTCTCTGCTTCTTTAACTATTGCGTCGACGCTGCTCCATTGTGGCGTTGACACAGTGGAAGATATCGTGAAGGCTTCGTCAACTGATGCGTGGACGCTTTAAGCTCCCAGCGTCGACCATGTTCCCTTCAGCAACAAGAATGAAGTCATAAGATCTAAGTATGTACATTGTAGTGTATGTACTTCGAAAGAAACAGTCCAATGTATATACTTCAAGAACTCTAGACAGCGGACGCTGTACAGACTTCAGATGCTACAGTCCAATGTATGGACTTTGCAGACGAGAGACGTTGAATGAGACGGACGCTGTACAAGTTTTAGGCTTTGAACGCTTGAGCGATGTATAGACTCTGAATCGATAAGGCAGGCTGCACAGACTATGAGAAGGTTGAAGCACTGTGTAGACTTGATGAAGATTGAGGCCGTTGTACAGACATGGGGTTCAGCTGAGGATGTATGGACTTTGACGAAGTGAAGCAGTGTACAGACTTTGAATCAAATCAATGTATAGACTTGAATGGGCATGGAGTGTATAGACTTGAAGTCTGAAGATGATGTATAGACTTGGTTCCTGTAGCAGTGTATAGACTTTAAGTGTAGCTAAAGCTTCGAGCGTAGGAATTGGCCAGAATGTATAGACTTTCAATGAGGGAGCATTGTGTAGACTTGGGAAGTCTGAGCCAGTGTACAGACTTTGCAAGAGTGAGACGATGCAAGAGACGCTGAAGGACCGATGTACAGACTTTATCAACACAAACAGGCTGCACAGTCCACTGTATAGACTTGATGATATGAACTGAAGAGTCGACGCATCAGCTCAAGGAGTTGACGCACTGCTGTGAAGACTGTGCAGACAGAGTGTAGACAGAATTAAGTAGAGCATGTTATCTGACAGCCATATGAACTCCATTCACTTGCATGATAAAACATGAATTAATCGAGCATATAAAAGAAAGCATTATGATCAGAGAATGACTGAATAATAACATGATGACACACACATCAAGATGACACACAATGATTAACTCACATCAAAAACCAATCATCAAAACCATCATCAAAACCACAGGGGCACAACAATCTCCCCCTTTTTGATGATGGCAATACTACACTGTGAGTAATGCTGATGACACAAACTATTCTCCCCCTTTGACTTCATCAAAAAGAAAATAGTTTGAGAAATTAAAGCATGTATAAAAATTCAGTCAATTTCTCCCCCTTGCAAGAACATGATTCTCCCCCTTTAAGAGTTTCAGCAAAAGCATGAGTTAGAGATGATCAAAAGGAACCTGCATGTAATGATTGAATGATATTCTCCCTCTTTGGCAAACAATCTCCCCCTTTGGTAGAATCATAATAAACCATGGGAAGGGGTATGAATGTAGATGCAGATACCAGAAATATGAATTCCAGAGCACAATTCTTCTCCTTCTATGCAGCATGATGCATATGACAAGGAGGCTCCCCCTCAATAGATGCCAATTGATATGCAAGTGATGCATGACATGGAAGCTCCCCCTCAATAAGTGGAATCTTATGAGATAGATGAGAAGGAGACCACAGGGGCAAACAAGGAGAAGTTCAGTTCAATGAACCAAGGACATGAGCAGAAGAAATTCAGCCAGATTTTTCAAGGAGATATCAATCTCATAAATCTAAAACATAAGTTTTTAAAGTCTTCCATTATAAGGGCTTATGAATGAGCTTTATTGAACAGCATGGTTTAAACATGATGTATGCAGAGTTTATCAATAAAATTCTGTATTGATATCTAAAACCATGTTTTAATAAAAATGAACCAAGCCCTCATATTTATCTTGATAAAACTCCATTTCTCTTACACAATCAAATTTATTGACTTCTTTCGAAATTACATGCATCAGTATTGAAATCAAACAATTATGAAGTCATATGATTTTGTCTAGGGTTGTAGCAATTTGATTTTAGTATCAATATTCAGATATTTCAATTCGTTCGATAATTTTTCATGCTACAAATTTTACGAGCACTCTAGTTTAGTGCACACCTTGTAACTAGAGGATATACCTTGATCAGAGGCCAATATCCCTAAGCACTTAGTGTGACTAACTGTCATACTTTATATGAACAGAGATAGCATTTACACATCATGACACACTGTAAATTATTTCTTGATGAGTGAGTTGTATTTCTCAGTGTGCATGCCATTGCTCTGCCTGAAATTCAATTATTCTTAATCAGAGTTAACTATGGTACCTCATGACATAGTCCTTTGGACATGTGTTTCTCAGTGACCAAGGTCATTGCTCTGCCAGAAAATACCCTTTAGACATTTCAGAAAAATTCATTTGCTTCAAATCAATAATAATTTCATGTACTTAACCAAATAAAGTCATGTATTCAATAATACAGATTTCAGAAGATTTTACAAAACACAGCATGAAACAGATGGTTAAGGTTTATTAAACATGCTTCAGATATTTTTAAGAGATTTTAAAGCCAAACTCATTGAATACATTAAACTTAAACCACATGAGTTATTTCAGTTATTCATAAAAATGTATAATAGAAGATTTCTAGTTCAAGAATTTTCAGATTTATGATCGAGATAGTTCCATTGAAATCTTCATGACAGACTGATAGAAATCTGAAGCCAAATGATGCCAATTGATATGAGAGATTTTGAAGCTCAATGTTTTCAAAAATATGTTCAAGGTCTGTCAACAAAATCAATAAGGAAGGATATGCAATGAATTCTCACATGAGTATGCATTTGACAACCTATATGCAATGCATTGACTCCCCCTGACAACATGCATTTAGACAATCTTTTTGGCATTTTCAATCTAAGGAAATGCAATGCACTTTATGTATGCAAAAACACATGCAAGTAACTCCCCCTTAAAACATGCAATGTTTGCCATGAGAAACTGAACATATGATTTTGATTCATGCACATTCAGACTGTCCTATCCAACAAGGTGACCCATGGTACTAGGCGGAGCAGTTGGTCTAAAAGACCACCTCACACATAGTAAGAACCTCCAGACAGACTTCCCTGACTTTTGGTATCTTACCATTTATATACCATTGAGGTCATGCATGATAATTCAACATGCAGTCCTATATGCAATTCAGAATTTCAGTGAGCTATTGCAACACACAAATTTCAAGCCACATTCATAAGCAGTTCATATTTTTCCAGAAAATTTGAAATGCAATTTGTTTTCAGAGTTTATGCATAACACAATTATCAAGCAATTGCAATTAGCCTATGTATGCATCAGATACTGACAACCCCTTTAAACTCAAATTTGCACAGAACACTCAGCAAGTGCATGATCAGAAAATAATGCAACTGACAGATGATGAATGAATATGCAAGAACAGATTTAGCATGCATGCACTAGATGAATTTCAAAACATGAAATGTAGAGAGTTTACCTGAATAGTGTGAGAATGGGGTTATTCATTCTTGAGTGCCTTGGATCATTACCCCTTTTATTCCAGTCCCAAGGCACACCTGCATAGTAATGTTATTTTGCACAAACAGGTACCCAAGAAGTCTTGGGTCCTGACATGATAGTATCACTTCTAGCAGGTTTTCTCAGCACATTTTTAACTTGATGATCATTAAATTTCATCAGAGGATGACCATCCATAAAATGTCCAGATTTGCCATAATGATGGCAAGAAGCAGCAGTTTTCAAATCTGATTTATGCACATTCTTGTTAGCATGAATTCTATGTGCATATGCATGAAATTTTTTGTTAACAGAATAAAAATTCTGTTTACCAAAACCAGTTTGGTTTCGATATCCTGCCAGCCAACATGTTGCAGCCCTGTAACCTGACTTTCCACAGTTATAGCATGAAAGTTTTGGAAATTGTTTTACAGGGAATTTGACAATTTCAGAATTGAATTTCTTTCTGTGATTATGCCTGCAATCTTTTGCCCTATGGCCTGGCTTCCCACAATAAAAGCAATTCAGATTCTTTCTCCTAGGAACACGATTTCTAGCATGATATTTCTGTGCAGTAGTAGCAGCAAAGTCATCTAACTCCATTGATTTGCATTCATGCATGAGATGACCCATTTCATGACAGTAAAAGCATTTGGATATCCTATTTTGAGCAGAATAGGATTTCTTAGCATAAGAGGTCCTAGCATGAAATCTATCATTATCATTCTTCATGACAAGGCAATCATCAAGTACATGGTCAGAATTTCCACAATAGAAGCATTCAATATTCCTTCCGTGAATAATTGGAAATTTTCTAGCCTTAGGCTTGTTTGCATGAAATTTACTATTCTTCTTCAGTGTTCTCATTTTCACATTTTCCTTCTGTTTTTGAATCTTCTGATCATCAGACTGTTTTGAAGACGGTGCAGAAGTACTAGCTAAGTTTGAGCTACTCACAAATGTTGCGTATAGTTTGTCCCTTACAGCTTGCTTAACTTGAGAATTGCACATTTTCTCTTCATTCAATTTGGTGACTTCCACATTCAAAGAATCTTTCATTTTTTCTTTACCTTTGGCAAATTTTGAAAGAGAGTTGTTTAGATTTTCAATTTCAATTTGCAAGGTCATAATATGATCTTCACACGAAATAACCTGATTTTGTAGCCCATCATTCAGACTTTTCAGGATCTCATTCTCCTGAGTTAACTTCAATTCAATGTTCACTTCTTTTTCTTTCAAAGCTAATTTTTCTCTTTCTACCGTTAGCCATCTTTCAGAGAAAACAGTGTTAAGGACCATTAGCTTTTTATTTTGTTCCTTCAGATGGATGTTTTCTTCAATCAGCTTATCTTTTAATTTATCAATTTCCTTCTTCTGAGTCAGCAGAGAATCATTTTCTTCTTTCAAGGAAGTGATTAAGTTTTTCTGTACATTATCATCAGAATGTAATTCTTCAATCAATTCCTTCAATTTAGATTTTAGATTTTCATTTTCAGCCTTTAGACATGTGATTTCAGCATTTTTCGCTTTTCTTAATTTTCTCTTTTCTGATTTGACTCTTTCATATTTATCTAGAAGATGCTCATGCATGGCAACTAACTCATCACGGCTAATATCCTCGGTCTCAGATATTACCTGGGATGAGGACTCATCTGATTGATCACTCCTTCTTTTCATGAGACATTCTTCTTCCTGTTCCACATGTGTTGCAGTCACTCTATCAAAAATTTCGTTTGCAGTGCTACAATCTGAGATAAAAGAAAAATCGTCAGAATCAATTGTAGCCTTCATTAGATTTAGAGCTCTCACATTATCATCATTTTTCATCTTGTGATCATAAGTCCACTTAGACTTATCCTTAGGAATTTTATATGGACCGTGAGATATAACCTTCCACAGTTGGGGATTAATAGAGTTAACATGCTTGCACATACGATATAGCCAGAAATTAATATGTGAACCACTGAATAGCGGAGGATGAGCCATTAACACAGATCAAAACTAATTCAAAGTAGTGAATTCAAACCAATAAACCAAGTCTTACAAAAATGCACCGAAGACAGCAAGATCGGATCTGCAGGTCGCTGGACCTTCTATGCAGACATTGCTCTGATACCAACTATTAGGGTGCTAGGCCCGGATACAGAGGGGGGGTGAATGTATCCCTCTAGAAGATATAGCCCAAATTAAAAACTCTAAAGCTCAGATATGCGGAATAAAAACTAATGAGCTTTCCAAGATGAAATGATATGGCAATAAATGAACAAACAGTTGGACTGCAACAATGTAGCCACCTGATCAACCAGAAACGAAGGCAGAGCTAAACAACCCAAACACACTTAGCAGAATATAATACTAAAAAATAACTCTCTAGATAATGCAACTAGCCAAGCATGCACAACTTGTGAATGGGAGGTAGAAGATATGGAGCTAACGCAAGGCAAACCACTGCACAAATAATTTTTAGGTGGTTCGGTCCTCCAGACCTACATCCACCCCTCACTCCCAACCGGAGTGAGGCTTCACTAGCCAATGCTAGAACCAAGCAGACTCAGTCTGCGAACAGTTGCTGCCACACAGCTTGACTAGGGGAACAACCTCCCCTCTTCCTCCCAACCGGAGGGACACCCCAAGTGACTCCCAGCCACTTGGAAACCAGAGACCGAAGTCTCTCTTCCTCCAGACCAGGAGGGAACCAACCAGTGACTTCCAGTCACCAGCAAAATAGAGGTCGAAGATCTCTCTTCCTCCAACCGGAGGGACCCCTGGAGTTGCAACCCACAAGCCCAGAACCGGAGGACCAATCCTCCCTTCCTCCAAACCGGAGGGAACCCACAAGTAGCACCCAGCTACTTGCAACCGGAGATCAGATCTCCCTTCTCCTGACCCACCAGGAGGAACCCGACCTCAGTCCAGAGGTTCGGAAGAACATAGTAAATCAGATCGAATAAACAGAAAAATAAGAAACGAAAATAACACAGCAAGCATAAGCTGTAAATGAAGGAACATCAGATGTGGCTCCCATGGAGCTGACTGGCCTAGATTTGATCCACGGTCCAGTAGACAGATCTTCAGTAACTTCTTCCTTTTTCTCCACGAACTCTCTCTCTCTCTCTCTCTCTCTTTCTTTCTCTTCTGCTCTCCTTTTCTCTCACGCTGTTCTATCCTTCTTCTCTTCAACTCTTTTTCTTCTTGCCGGCTCACTCTTCTTCTATTTCTTCTTCTTCTCTTTTTCTGGATCGAAGGGCTTTCTGCTCTCCAGGCTTCTTCTTCGATCAGCCTCCATCTGAAGACGAAGGCTCCAATATATACCAGCAGCAGTGGGGAGATAGGGCGTGTGCTTCCCATGCCTTCCATCCAGAAGATTCCTCCTCGGATCACGTGCTCAGCACCCACCTCGGATCACGTGTCAAGTGCCAGCTTCGGGTCACATGCTCGATGACAGCAATCTGACTTGCTGCATTAACGCTGTCAAGTAATGGCGTTAACGCAGTGAGGCATTCCAGTAAGCCATTACCTTCGTATCTTTAGCTGCTGCGTCGACGCTGCTCAATTGTGGCGTTGACGCAGTGGAATATCCTGTGAAGGTCTCTGCTTCTTTAACTATTGCGTCAACGCTGCTCCATTGTGGCGTTGACGCAGTGGAAGATATCGTGAAGGCTTCGTCAACTGATGCGTGGACGCTTTAAGCTCCCAGCGTCGACCATGTTCCCTTCAGCAACAAGAATGAAGTCATAAGATCTAAGTATGTACATTGTAGTGTATGTACTTCGAAAGAAACAGTCCAATGTATATACTTCAAGAACTCTAGACAGCGGACGCTGTACAGACTTCAGATGCTACAGTCCAATGTATGGACTTTGCAGACGAGAGACGTTGAATGAGACGGACGTTGTACAAGCTTTAGGCTTTGAACGCTTGAGCGATGTATAGACTCTGAATCGATAAGGCAGGCTGCACAGACTATGAGAAGGTTGAAGCACTGTGTAGACTTGATGAAGATTGAGGCCGTTGTACAGACATGGGGTTCAGCTGAGGATGTATGGACTTTGACGAAGTGAAGCAGTGTACAGACTTTGAATCAAACCGATGTATAGACTTGAATGGGCATGGAGTGTATAGACTTGAAGTCTGAAGACGATGTATAGACTTGGTTCCTGTAGCAGTGTATAGACTTTAAGTGTAGCTAAAGCTTCGAGCGTAGGAATTGGCCAGAATGTATAGACTTTCAATGAGGGAGCATTGTGTAGACTTGGGAAGTCTGAGCCAGTGTATAGACTTTGCAAGAGTGAGACGATGCAAGAGACGCTGAAGGACCGATGTACAGACTTTATCAACACAAACAGGCTGCACAGTCCACTGTATAGACTTGATGATATGAACTGAAGAGTCGACACATCAGCTCAAGGAGTTGACGCACTGCTGTGAAGACTGTGTAGACAGAGTGTAGACAGAATTAAGTAGAGCATGTTATCTGACAGCCATATGAACTCCATTCACTTGCATGATAAAACATGAATTAATCGAGCATATAAAAGAAAGCATTATGATCAGAGAATGACTGAATAATAACATGATGACACACATAGCAAGATGACACACAATGATTAACTCACATCAAAAACTAATCATCAAAACCATCATCAAAACCACAGGGGCACAACATAAGTGAGAAAGAGAATAAGGTCAGGCGGAGAGCATCATCTGTGAAATTTTGAATTTTCATAGTGGAACAAATTTTTAGAAATTCATCCAGATGTTTATAGGGATCTTCATTGGTCTTCCCATAAAAGGACGAGAGCATCTGAATGGTGCTAGATTTGAGCTCATAGTGCAAAGTAGGGACATTAGGCAGTTGGATACAAGTGGATGGCTGATAATTCGAAGGAATGAAATATTCCTTCATCTGTTTGGGCACCCCTAATTAGTGTTGTTCAGCCATAGGTTGGGTTTGATTTTGAGCCGGATTAAAAATGAATCGCTCAATCTCACTAATGGGCTCAAGTAAGTCAAGGTGTTGAGATCTTCTCCCTTGCATAAACCAAGGTTAAAGATGAGAGAATTGTTTTATGATGATTTTTATACTTTTTAATATTTTTTTTGTTTTGACTCAAATAAGGACGAAGAGAGATAAGAGGAGAATTTTTTATTTTTTAATTTATTTTAATTTATTTTATTTGTATGTAAATATAAACAAGTTGCCACACAAATTATCTAATGACCTAGCTGTGACCTAGACCTACAAATTGGGTTTCATAAAATGGCTAAAGTGAAACTTAAGTTCACCCTCAATATTTCCACCGGCCAGGTAAGGGGTGGGGCAGTGGGAGGTTCCCCCTACTTTTGTAGGGACCTAATTATGCCAAATCACTAGCCCGCTTAAGGCGTTTACCGTCCGACCGTCTTGCCTTAGGCACCGATTTTCATAAGAGGGTAAGCTCAAATAACACAAGAATCACAGTGTGAACCTAGGGCCAACGTATACTGGATTTTATTTCAGGTCTAGGTGATGCAAAGATGTAAGGGAATTATAGTTTGTGGGCTAAGGAAGGGTGATGAAATCCCCACCTTATCTTGCTTATGGGTGTTGTCCTTAAGATACTTTGAAATGATATGCAACAAAGCAAGTTCAAACAAGGGGTTCTATGCAAGCATGGAAGTGCGTGAGCATGCTATTAGAAAAGTTAGAGTACTCACCTTGCCTCCCGCAATCTTCAACAATGCAATTAACAATAATTAAGCAACAAGAAGAAAATAAATACTATCCTAAATTATGCATGACCTAAAATATGGAAGTGTGATTTCTACTCTTGGAATGAAGATTTTTATCGAGTTCAAGTGAAGAGTTTTTTTTTGTGAACCTATATAACCACAATATGCAAGAACATTAAGGAAATGACACAAAATGAGAAGAATAAGTTTGAAGACTTACTTGATGCGCAATCCCTCGTTCTCTTTTTTTTTTTTGAAATGAAATGACAACAGGACTAAGGAAAGGGAGGAGAGCTTACCTCTTAACTGCTCTTTTTTTTTTCTTTCTTCTTTTTTTGATTTTTTAACTTCAATTCTAGAAGTATGTTCCCTCGTTCTTTTTTTTTCACCTGTACAAATAAGAAAAAGAAAGAGATATTAGTACACTTATAAACACAAGGAAAAGAAAGTTCTTAAACCAAAAATCATCATTCCTCCCCGGCAACGGCGCCAAAAATTGATAACGCGAAAATGTATGTCATTATTACACGCGCGCTAACAATCTTAAAACCGAACTTCACACAAAATGATCAAAAGAGAACGTAGTACTATGGCAAGCATGGGTCGAATCTACCAGAAAGAAGAGATTTTTAGAGTTAAAAACCTTGGAGTCCTTTAAAAAAAATACTTGTGATTTGATTGATTGAAGAAAATAGTGAAATGATGAACAAACCAAACGCTTAATTGAAAACACCTATGACTATGCATATATGCTATAGAAAATAATTGCATGAAGTGAAAAGAAGAGACAGAAGAAGGAGGTAAAGAGAGGATAGAAGATCAAGAACTATATCAAAAGAATAACTCCTTTCATTAACTTAAAAGAAAGAGTACATGGAGTGCAAGATAAACTTACAACAACGATATGACGAGATTATAATGAAGTGAAATAAAACTAAAGTAATAAAAACAAAAGGAGCCTGATATTCGAAGATGGTAGAAGCAATGGTGATGATGGCGTCGTCCTCTCTTGGCCTTGGATCACAAACCACCTTGTGGAAGATATCGTCTACGTCGGGAGGAAGTCACCTTCATTGTTAAAGCGGACTTTGGAGGATGAATAACTTTGAAACCAAGGTGAAGTAGGAGATACCCAAGAAGAAGAAGTTGAAGAGGGGGAATAGTGGAAAAACTTTAATGAAGAACTCAGAGAGAAAAAAAGAGAAGAAGGGCTTCAAAATGGAGACATAACCGAAACTAGCACCTCAGATGAATAGTAAAATCACAGGATAGTAAGTTGAAAAATAAGAAATAACTTCCAAACAAGAAAGAATAAGAAGATGATGTAGACGAAGAAGTTGTAGAACACTTAAAAACAAATGACTTTCATGAAGACAGTAAGAGGAGAAAATGACGAGAATGGTAAGAAACAAGGGAAAGAACAGAGAGAAACACTGGTTCGCAGATGAACATGATAGTACAGTGAAAAACACGAAATAGCTTAAAAATAAGAAAGAATTAGAAGCGGAGGCAGAAGAAGAAGTTGTAGAGAACTTCAAAATAACGAACTTTCATGAAGACAACAAGAGGAGAAAATTAACTTACGTGGGAGAAATCGGCGACCAAAGATGAGAGAGAGAGAGGGAGAGTGAAATGCCAAAAAAAAGAACTCCTTTCTCCTCCTTGTCATGGGCTATTTATAGGGAAAGTTGGGTAGATGGAGGGTGAAGATTGTATCAACAGGAGATGGATGGCTGAGATTTAGGTAGAATATGATGCATGGGGAAGAGAAAAAGTAGGTGGGCACCCCCTTTCTTGAACTTTAGGCACCCATTTCCCAAGGCTCATCATGTCTCTCCTTTATTTCAAACTTTGAATGTCCTTTTCCTCCTTTTCAAACTTAAACTTTGAATTCCTCCTTTTCAAACTTTGAATTCAAAATTTTGAACTTTCTTTTCCCTCCAACCAAAATAGTTTGAATTCTTTATTTGACTTGGTCAAAGTGGTGATGACAGTTTTGCCCTTGGCTTCTTTTGTAATTACCTTCGGTGTCCTGCACACACATAATTACAATCTAGTCCATAAAAATTACCATAATGTGCACATAAATCTCAAATGCTCATAGTTAGGCAATGAAGAATTAATGCCCATGACCCTCAACTTTAATTTATCAAATAATATCACCAAATTAATCAATTTACGTGAAAGCTCTAATTTAAATGCGGAGTTGAGGTTAACTATGAAATATGCATAATTACCTAATTATATGCACATAAAATGGTGTACATGTAATGCATTACTATAGAAAATGGACACTTATCAATAGACCCTAAGGGTAAGCTTTGAAAAGGGGGGGAGAGATTTTCAAGGTCACGGTGAAGCTCTGCCGGATTGTTGAGCGACCCAAGACAGGGAGGGAGGCCTTCTACATCCGCGTAGGCCTCCGGTTCAGGGAGTACACTATTTGTTTGAGTCATTAGTTCACTAGTTCCACCATTTATTTTCTCATTGCATGCATCGTTCTCCCTTTCTTCCATTTGCTTTTCTTCATTCTCTCATCACATTACACACGTCTTCCTATGTTTTTGGCGCCCCTAGGGGTTTAAAAACCTCCAGGTATCCCCCATTTTATTTGGTTATGTTCGTGCTCTTCTCTTTCAGCATTTACTATGCATTTTAGTCCTGATATTGGGTCCTTTTTTGTGGTCTACACTTTGTTTTGCATGTCAGAAGCATCCTAACACGAGGCCCACTCCTCCTGGCCGGCCTGGAAGGGTGGAGGTAGAGATCCCACGTTTTGGAAGTTGGTGGTACATCGCGGTCTTCTTTTGTCTGTTCGAGGGACAGGGCGGCCATCCGTCGACCGTCCAGTTCTGTTCAGCGGTGGATATTGAACCGTTTTGCAATCCAGCTGCTCTTTGTCCCACGTTCGTCCCAGCGCTGTGGGGCGGTCGGTCGAGCGACCGCTCATCTTCAGGGCGGTTCATGAAGAACCGCGTATTGTTGCAGTGATGTTCTAGGCGAGTGTCTCCCCCCTTTTTTCCAAGGTACGGTGTACTTGCTTGCATTCGGCACCTTGGTGGCAATCACACACATTCCGCATCCTTCCCCCTGTTATTTACACATTGTCTAATTCTTTACATTAGCCCAGTAAAGAAGGGGTTGGAAGGGTAATCAAAAGGGGAAAGAAGGAAAAACATGTCAACAATTGCCAAGCCAATAGAGAATATCGAGGAGTTATGGAATCGCAAGAAATTGAATATAGCATACCAAACTTCACTAGCAACGGTGCTATGGAAGAATAGATGGAGTCCAGTCTCGGTATGTGGGGATGGGCATCAACTACATTTTGAACATAAAGGGACGCCACAAGCCGAGATGGCATCGTCAGTGGGGAGGCATCCGCGAAGCAACCGCCAAGAGAGTACTGACCATTTGATGGGAACGTGCTGGTGCCATATGACAGCCGATTATGTGGAGGTCTTGGCTAAAATGATATTGCGCACAGACTGTGAGGAGAAAAAGCCATCTGGATTTGGAGTCCAAACCCAGCTGTCCACAGGTGAGAGAGAGCCAAATGCATTTGCTAGAAGACCCGGTGGGCAGTAAGTCTGAGCAATGTCCACACTCTCCTGCGTGCCGCTGTTGAGAGCTTCCTGCTCCGTGCATTTTTTGTATGGCAAGGCAGACCAAACATGTTGTGGCAGGAAGTCTTTGAGTGGTGTTGCCCCCACCCAAACATCCATCCAGAACGATACACAAGAGTTTTCTATAGAGGCGAAAACCCTGTGATTGGCGTGAATGATGCTAGCAGCATGCTGCCATAATCTTTTGTTCGCCGCTAGTGCGTGGGGGAACATTGCAGCTGAGTAGTGGTCGAAATATGGATGCTTAGCATGGAAGAAGTCTGTCCATAGAGATTGGGAGGTGATAGCCGTCCACATCAATTTAGTCCTGAGAGCGATCTGCATAGTGGGGAGATGCAATACGCCAAGACCACCATCTTCAGTGGGCCTTGAAATGTTGTCCCATGATTTCCAATGTTTCTTTGGGGAGCCCTCATAAGAACCCCAAAAGAAATTTGCTAACAACTTTTTGAAAGCTTTGAAGCCAGAGGAGGGGACAGCGGCATAGGATAATGTATATATGGGTACAGCCGAGAGAACATGTCGAATGAAAATGAGCCGGCCGCCCGTAGACAGGAAGCTAGATTTCCAAGATTGTTGCTTGGCCGCTGCCTTAGACAGGATGTAGGAGAAATGTGCAGGCTTGGGGCGGCCAGAATAAAGAGGAATGCCCAAGTATGTGAAGGGAAGGTTGGCCTTCCTGAAGCCCATAATCTGAGCAATATATGTAGCGAGGGAGACCAGTGCAGCCCGGGCGACAACAAATGAGCTCTTAGAAATGCTGATGAGCTGTCCCGAGGTGACCTCATACTTCTTAAGAAATTGCATGCGTTTCCTCAGGTGGCGCACTGATCCGTTGGAGAATATGAGAGTGTCGTCGACAAATAGTAGGTGGGAGACCTTGGGACACCTACTGAGGGTATGGAAGAAACCACCCTGGCTGCGCATAAATAGCTCGGACAAACCGCGGCTTAAAGCCTCTTCTGCGAGAATAAAAAGAGCAGGAGCAATTGGATCACCTTGCCGCATTCCTCTAGTGGACTTAAAGAATCCGCGAGATCGGCCGTTGAGGAAGACAGAAAACCAGCAATTTGTGAGCAGGGGTTCGATAAGGGAGATGGAGGGAATCCCAAACCCGAACTTACGAAGCACCGCAAAGATGAAGCTCCATTCCATACGGTCACATGCTTTTGCCATATCAAGCTTGAGGATGACATTCCTACCTCTGCACGGGTTGCCACGGTGTTGCACCATTTCCTTAGCCAAGGATATATTTTCAATGATGTGTCTACCCTTGACAAATGCCCCTTGCTCCTCTGATATCAATCGAGGGAGGACACTTGCCAACCGGTCGCTTGGAACACGAGCAATAACCTTGTAGATGAAGTTGCATAAGCTAATGGGCCGGAAGTCAGCACATGTCTTCGGGGTGTCCACCTTCGGGATGAGAGCAATCAGCGATGAGGTGAAGCTATGAGGGAGTGGGTGCCCACAGAAATATGCTTGGACAGCCGCCACAACGTCATTAGCAATGAAGTCCCAGCAACTTTTAAGGAAATGTCTCAAAAATCCGTCAGGGCCAGGTGCACTATCAGATGACATACTGAAGACCACTGCTATGATTTCCTCAGCAGAGGCACAGCCGATAGAATAGCATTGTCTTCATCTTGGAGAACGGAGGGGATGACGGCTATGATCTCCAGGTGAATGTGATGCGAGGTGGTGGTGAAAGCCGCTTGGAAATGGGAGACTAGCAATTCCCCCAATGCATCCTCTTGGTTCACAACAACATCATTGTCACTACGCAGCTCGGTGATGGTGGTGCGTTTGCGATAAGATAAGGCGTAAGCATGGAAAAATTTGGTATTCCGGTCACCTTCAGCAAGCCATTTGACTCTAGATTTCTGGCGCCAGAAAATTTCTTCTTGAAGGTGAGCACGGTCTAATGCATCCTTAGCACGTAAGAAGGCAGAGTAGTGTGCATCAGATGGTTGGCTGTCAAAAGCCTCATGCGCCAAGGAGAATAGGTCTTCCGCCACCTAGACATTAGCGAACACATTGTGGAAAGTGCTACGATTCCACTGCCTGTAGAAGTTCTTCATATGCCTTAGCTTGATTGCCATAGATATTAAAGGGAAGGAAGAGGAGGGGGCCGCTGCCCAAGCCGCCCTAGAATTAGAGAGGAAGAGGGAGTGGGTCTTCCACATTTGTTGAAAGCAGAATCTTGAAGGTCTCCTTTGGGGAAGAGGAGGGAAAGATAGTAACAATGGCCTGTGGTCACTATAAGCCCGGGACAGGTGGCGAATAGAAATAGCTGGGCAGGAGATAGTTCAGTGTCCATTGAAGAGCACACGGTCTAATCTGGCCCAGATTCCATTTGCATGTTGCCCATTATACCATGTGAACGGCCCACCAAGAAAGCCTGCATCTTCCAGTCCGGCTGCAGCCATACAAGCTTGAAAATCAGACATGGATAGGGAGAAAGCCCGCTTCCCACCACGTTTCTCGTCGGGGAGTAGGATGCTATTGAAATCTCCGCCGACTAGCCATGGTTTGTCATAGGAGGCAGCAAAGTCCACAATATAATCCCAAAGGACGCGACGATCCGGCAAAGAGCAACTAGCATGCACAATGGTAAGGTAAATTATACAACCCAGAGCTGAGGAAATAGAAACTGTGATATGCTGATCCGACGAATTGACCATGGAGACGTCAATTAGAGACTGCCAGAAGAGCCAGATGTGGCCCTTCTCTGGTGAATTGGCAATACAATGCTTCATGCGGATTCTACGACAATATCTATCCAACAATTTGGTAGGGAGCTTTGGTTCAAGAACAACGACAATACGCAGGTCAAATTTCTGGATAAGAAGCTTCAACCTGCTGATTGATTGGGCATTGCCCAATCCTCTAATGTTCCATAGGAGTGCTTTCATAAGAGACAGATGAATTGGGACCACTTGAGGCATTCTGTCTGTGACTACCACGGGTGGTGACCCCAGAGCCCGCTGCCGGATTAGCTTGAATCTTCCCCACAAAGTTGGTGTGAGCCTCAGTGGGAGAAATCCCAAAAGAAGATAGTTCCATCCCAGGAACTGGCGATACCTGAATAAGAGGAGGGAAGGATAGTGACTCCCCATCAGAAGATGAGGGGGAGGTAGTAACTTCAGGAGCCGACACTGCCAGATTGGACAAGCTCGGAGCAGCAAGAAGTGATGGTGGTGATCTGGTGAAAGAGCCAAGACTAGGTTCCTCAGGATTGCTGGGGACTACTAAAGTAGGGAGACCAGGGGACTGCAGCTGCTTCGAATGAAGAGGGGAGGGGGCATCCACCCTAGTGCAGGCCCCTTCAACTACGGCAAGAGGGAGCCTAGCAAGGCTAGTAGGAAGAGACCCTGCGGGAGCAGCATGTGAAGAATGCTTCCTCACACCATAGGGGTCAGCACCCTGGCAGAGTGAGTCATCCCCCAGGGGGGGGGGCGCCGCTGTCAATCGCTGGTACTGAGGACCCACAGGGACTACCGGAGTAGAGAAGAGCCACCAAAGGAGATGCTACAGCAGGGCCCACGTTGGTCAGCAACGAAGCATAAGAGTCTCGCAATGGGAGGCCAATCTGCCCAGGACCGCTGACGATGACGAGGGATGGCAGCGACGCACCCAGCGAAGGCGTAGCCTTCTCGAAGGGTCTCGGCAGGGATGAGGAGGAGGCCAGGGGGGCCTGAGAGAATGCCCCGGCCAGAGATGCCACCGAGCTAGGCTGAGAGGTAGGGAGGGTTCGAATGCCCACCTACTCATCAGCACACTGGCCAAAGGTGTCCAGACGAGGGGCTAACCGGTCGTGAGACAGGGTGTTGCCAAGACGATGGGCTTGGGCCTGCGTTGAGGGAGTAGAGGTAGGTGCTGGCGCCTGAGAGGAGTTGGCAGCCGGGGGCCCAACAAGAGGCTGCGAACACTTGGTGGTGGGGTGTCCCAATCGTTTACAATGGGAGCAGTAGAGAGGTAGGCGAGGGTAAGTAACGTCCTGCCAACGGCCTGCAGCTCCACCTGTACCAATCCATATCATGTGGGGAGACTTCCTGGAGACATCCAGTTGGACGCAGACTCTCACAGCAGTGGAGCGGGTGTGACAGAGAGAGTTTCTATCGACCTTCAGCAGTTCTCTAATGGACCCAGCCAGAGAGAAAAGCATAGGTTCATTGAAGAAGTTAGCCGAAAGCTTAGGCAGCTCCAGCCAAACAGGGACCAGCAGAGAATCTTCCACAACGGAGAAGTCCATTGTCCATTTGAAGAATTGCATGGGTCTGCCTTTGACCAATAGGGTCTCCTTTAGTAGCACATGGAGGTAGTCTTCTTTACTGTTAAACCGGAGCAGCAGATGCCTGTTGTCCAACGCGCTAAGGATGAAGTCCATATAAAACCTGAACCTTTGGGCAAGGTGTGCTCTGATCTTCTGGAATGGAGGTCTGCCTCGAGGCGTCCTGGCAATGATGGCCAAGGCCAGAGGCTCGCAGGATACCCTAATCTCTTTAGGAGTGAAGAACACCGCTGGTTCCACAGCGTCAGTGAAAGTAGGGGGGGTGCCTAGACAGGTTCAGAGATGGCGGATTGAGAAACCGAATGACCACCAGTGCAAACGACGATCCTGCTGCCATGGGAGGATAGCCAGGCAGTGCTCCCACCGTATCATCTCCAAAGCCACCACCATTCGTAGAAGATGAACGAGGACCAGTAGCTCAGGAGGAAGCCCTTGGTGCTGCCCCAACAGGGGGGATGCCAGGAGGAACAGTTGGAGGGGAGGCTACCATGCCGGACGGAGTCGCACGGGAGGGGGATGGCAGAGCAGGGGTGCCAGATCGCCGGCTAGAAGGACCCGTTGATGGGGGAACATCAGCAGGCACAGGAGCAGTCGAAGGTGAGGCATGTGAGTTGGAGGTCAACGCAGCAGCACCATCCGCGTCGGAGGGTAGAGGCTTGTCCGAGTGACAAGGTAGAGTCGCAACAGATGTTGTAGCACCACCGGGGGGGGCTTTGCACGGTCGCGACACCGCCGAAGCCTGGGAGACCGCGGTCGGAGGGAGGGTCAACAAGAGATTGTAGACACGCCAAAATTGACGTTACTGTGAATACATCTCATATTATCTTATAATACCCCAATTTGACTCTCAAATTATCTTATTTGAGTGATTTCCTAATTGTTGCTTGGTTTTTCCACTTTTTTTGGATTTTTTTAGATTTTTTTAATTTTTTTTGGGATTTTTCTCTATTTATCTGGGCTTTAAAGAATTGGAGTCGGATACCCTGGACGCCATTTAATAAGCGGCATAGAAAGTGGACACTATTTTCTTTTCTGACAATTACCAAAATTTCCAAAATTCATGAAATGCGCTGGTTCTGAAGGACGCTATTTGTTTATCATTGGAAAATCAAGAATGGGCGCCTTCCTATTTGGGCGCTATTTTGAAATGTTATTCTACTAAATTATGAAAATCAAGAATGGGCGCCTTCCTATCTGGGCGCTATTTTGAAATCTTATTTTGCTAATTTCTGAAAATCAAGAATAAGTGTCTTCCCATCGGGACGCTATTTGCTTGGCAATTTTTTTGGTAATATAAAGCATTCCTAAATAGATCAAGAATTAGCGCCCACTTTCGTAGCCGTTATTTCTTAATAACGTCCATTTCCACAGACGCTAATTTTCTTGCCATTTTGTAGAGATATTCTCGATCCATCCAAATTTAGAAACTTTGAATTTGTGTCCGGTATACCAGACGTGATTTATTCTTTAAAATTGGAAATTTCTAAGTTTTCTAAAAATGGCTTGGAATTAATGTCCGTGATGGTGGACGCCATTTTAAATATAGTCCAGGGTGTCGGACGCCATTTTTCTGAGATTTTCGGATTCGGCCGCAGCCCTTCCTCCCCCGTTTTGCCACCTGCTTCACTGGGATTCTTTCTCAATTTTATCACCTTCCGTCAAATTAACTTTCCCCAAAATCAACACCCCTCATCTTCCCCTATAAATAGCGAGCCTGTGGCTCTTGCTAGAGGAGGGGCAACTTCAACAGGGGGAGGTGCTGCAGAGAAAAATCCCCAGGCTCTCTTTTCTGTTCTCTTTTATTTTAGTTGCATTCCTCTGCATGCATCATGTGTCTTTTATTAATCTCATCTCAACCACGTTGAGCCTTCGTCAGTGCAACACTTGCACGTTTCTTTTATCATTCATATCATCATATCTCCCTCCCTTGCATGGGGTTTGAAGGGCCGGCGCCCGACAGATGTGTTCACCTCCATATCATTTTCACCATTGCATATTTTATTTGAGTTTGATGCTACACATTGAGTTCTAATTCCATTATTTTTATTGGTGTTTGTATTTCTTGCAAGGGTAATCAAAGAAGACTCTCTTCATCGGCCAGCCGATCGGAAGAGAAGGAAGTCGTCCCACAATCTCCCGCATATTTTTGAGGTAACCCTTCTGGCGATCACCTTTTCCTCTTGCATCCACGCATGCCCCCGTTTCTCCCCCTTTTCCCATTCTCATATTTCTTACATTTATTTCTTTTATTCTTTAGTGGATTTTAATCTAATCTACAGAGATGGGGCACGACCTTCTGCGCATGAGGAGATGGCATTGCAATGCTTCGGAGGCCACAATCTTGCACCAGACTACAACAATCGTACACTTTGCACATTAAGTACACAATCTTAGACTTGTGATCCTCTCCGTTGGATATTCCTTCCATCAGACTAGGTGATCTTGTTTCAAGGCCTCCATAAGACTCCGCGAGCTTGGGATTCCCACTAGGACGTCGAGCTGGTTGTACCCTCAAAACTCAATTGTCTAGAAAGCACTTTACCGGTGTTTTATGTTCTAGACCTTAGCGGCCTTCTGGAGACCGCCAGAGGTACCTAGCGGCCATTTACCTGACCGCAAAGGACGCCTACCGGCCCTACCTTGACCGCACGGTTCCAGTTCATTCGTTTCATTGACTCTGTTTCTAAACGGTCTAGTCATGACCGCATGGATCCACATATGGTCCAGTAAACGATCGCTATTTCCATAAACGGCCCGATATGACCGTTTTATACCTAAGTCATGATTAACCCAAGGTTTGACCCAAGGGTTGAAATTTCTATGATCCTAGATGGTTGTTGGCACTCAAAATATGATTAATGGCAATCAGGCCCCAAAGATGAATGACACGGCCCACTGAAGCATGAAAGTCGATGGATATCAGCATATTGAAGCCCTCTCAAGCTGCCAGAGCCTCAGGTCACCTTGTATGAACACCGGGGAGTTCACCTCAGGAGAATCGAGATGAATTCACTACCAACCGATAGTGCGACCAAGCCTGCCCAATGAACCGATATCGACTCTGTCATGCCGCATACACTACACCCGCTGTCCGACCAAGGACAACGGTCTACCCGGTGGTCCGCCACCTTATGAAAGACTCTCCTGAGATGAAAGAATGTCCTTGGCTCTTCAGAATGGAGGACCGAGGGCTCTGTCGGTGGAAGATCCCGATTACTCGGCACGGGTACGACTTCTCGCCAAGTTGGGTCCGTTAGTGGCTGAATGATCGCCCGGCCTGGGCGGAACTATCCCGGGTGTTACTCCACCCTTCGAGAAGCTTTGAACACAAGTTAGGCCGAGCTAGCAGCACGAATCATAGTGCCTAAATCCGTGTCAGTGGGAAACCCGCATGTTCAGACCAAAGATACTCGAAGTTTCGAGAGGGGTCATACGTCGTCTCGAGAGCTTCGTCAAGGCTTCCCATCAAGGTTTTGAAGGACTGTGGCGAGATGAATGGTCACGGTGGCTCCCGGGACCATCCCTGGACTCATCGGCTAACCCGCGTCAAGGGGAAGGAGTTAATACGGTGCGCCCCTCACCGGCGCGCCTCCTTATCCGACGCCCTCAAATCTGGCGCGCCCAAAAGCATGGAAGATCCCTTATCCAGCGCGGTATTGCCCACGCCGGATTAGGCTTCCCTATATAATGAACCCTTGGTTCGACTAAGTGAAAGGGGGGAACAATTGAAGAGAGAGGCGAATTAAGAGGGAGACCACTGGCGATTGCTCGAGAGGGAGAGAGAGCCGGAGAGCCAATCAAGTTCGAAAGAGAGAGGGTTTCCTTGGGAGAGAAGGAGGGTTCCCACTGAGCGTATCCTCTCCGCCGTCCTCCTTTGCTCGGCCCGAAGCCCTCCGGAGCCGGAGAAGAAAAAGGGGATCCCGATACTCTGTTCTGAGCATAGGTGG
The DNA here is from genome assembly GCA_022559845.1 of Amorphophallus konjac. Lineage (NCBI taxonomy): Eukaryota > Viridiplantae > Streptophyta > Magnoliopsida > Alismatales > Araceae > Amorphophallus > Amorphophallus konjac. The sequence goes on from CM040123.1 coordinate 98,108,905, forward strand.
GTCGTCTGCTTTCTCCCTTCCGTCTTCCCGATTTGTTCCCTTTTGATCGAATGTAAGTGAGAGGGGGGGATGGCGATTATATGAGCCAATCTCTCTCCCCCTCCTCGTCATCTCTTTGATTTGTCCTTCCTCTGTAAACCTCTATGCAATTAGTAAATGGTGACCGTGCCACGATGCCGGCGCCGGATTTGTAATATATGTGTTAGCCCCCCCGTTCACGGGATGATGGTGTATATGAATGTGCTGGTGGATTAAATGCTTGATGCCGTGTCTCTTTCTTCCACTTCTATCTCAGTCGATGTATCTATCTGTTTCCTCCTGCGCATGGTTTCCGAATCCAATTCCTCCGACTCCGAATATGCCCTGGGACACCATGGGCTACAGAGATGACCCCTCCCCGGGTCCTTCACGTCGACGACGTGGCCGTGTCTTACTTGAGGGTTCCTACATACTTCATGGATAGGGGTGTCCCTGTGCACGTATCTCTTCCCGCCCTGTTCCAAGGTCCGATCTCCATTTCCTTTTCTCTTTGCATCGTTCTATTGCTCAGATAAGGTGGGGGTCACCCCCAGAACACCAGGGCCCGTCCTGCGACTGCTGCATGCCAGTTACTCGAGCATATGTGTATGTAGTTAAATCATCCTATCTACATACTAGCTACCCCTCTCCGTGACTGATAATCACCCCTTCCTCCGTGAATGTTAATCTAATCTAGTGATCATTAAATACCTTAACTCTGTGAATGGTAATCTGTCAATGCTGAATATCTCCTTTCCTCTCGTTTGTGGTTTGCAGTCACTGGACTATCTTAGCTCCGTTGGCTTTGTCCACGTAATCCGGGGAGGGGGACATTTCCCACTGTTTCATAGAACCGTCAATTTGCCAAAGGGGCTCCACCTGTGAATGATGGATGTTCCCTACGGGCCATAGGGCGAATATCAATGGGGGCCTTAGCCCAACAATTCAAATCCACGGCCCTTCGGGACCCTGTGGTGACTAAGGTATGCGTGCCCCTCGCAGGCTAGTCCTCGGGGCTTCTCTCCCTAGCAGCCGTCCCTCTCTTTCAGATACAGCGCATCCTATAGGTTGCTCACCCCTCGTAGGCTAGCCCTCGGGGTTGATGCTTCCTCCATTAGCTGCCTTATCCACCTGTTTCAACCCACGGAGCCATGGCACCCCTTGTAGGCCAGTCCTCAGGGTTTCCTGCCCGATTGGGATTTGCTGGCTGCCATCATGCTATCCGGCTAGTTAGGGGCTTACTCCACACGTGAGTATGACTCCGTTTCTCCCCTGTAATCCTTCAAGGACGAGGGAGATGCTACCCAATTTTTGGCATAACTTCTTAATTAATAAGATTGCTTCCGTGAATTGGCTTCAATAAAACACATGTTCCCAAGTAATAAACCCTAGTGCTCGAGTATGAACCTCACACTAGCTCACAAACTTCGCTCCTGGAGAGCCCTGGACGCTAATTAAATAGGCAATCAGCCCAATTAATCTCAAAACCTGCAACAACAACTTAATAAACCAAAATACTTTCAAAATTCTTCAAAAATCAACTAATACGGCTTGGTCCTAATCCGGCGCGCCCTAATACGGCGCGGTACCCCTCGCGCCAGATTAACATTAGACTCATAACCTTTTGATCTCATTTGGCTTGTTCCCGGCACGCCCTATTACGGCGAGGTACCCTCCCGTGCCAGATTAACATTAGACTCATAACCTTTTGATCTCATTTAGCTTGTTCCTGACGGCCGCTAAATCGGCGTGCCCCATGGCCACCGCGCCGGTTTAATGCTTGTCATGGCCGCGCCGTATTAAGCTCCTTTACCTACATTTCGCCGCTCCAGGTAAACCTATCCCTACGCGTGGTCACGCCAGTTTTGAATTATTGCATGGTTTTAATCACTCACTCACCTTCGGAGCGATCTTCATCTCCCATGGTCGAGATTAATAAACCCCGATCAGTAATAAACTAAATAAGAAAAGGGCTGTTGAAGTCCGAACCATCTTACTATCGTGCTTCTGCTATCATGTCCGTTAGCATCATGCTTTCGTTATCATGCTTGTGTTACTACTTTAGTCTCCCTTGGCGGGGGTTAATAAATGTGATTGATCATTGTTTATCTTCATAACTCTATTGCCATGCTTAGCATAATCATGAGTATCATGCATGCATGCTTGCATAGACCCTCAGGTATATCAAATGGCATTGACAGAAGACCGGTTTATGCTCGATTGGAAATCTTTGCTATGCACGACGGTGGTCTTCAGACCTATGTCCTCTGCCATGTATCGAGGGTCTCCAACTTAATGAACCATGCCTCTCTTGCATGACAGATAAAGGCATCTCACATGACCTCGTCACATTTATCTTCTTGCGTCTTGTTTCGGCCTTGAACGGCCCGCTATCTCGGCAATTAATCAAAGGTTTTCTCCCTCATGGGAGATGTAATTAACGTCATAGCCTTTATGGTATGGCAGACTGCTGGTCCCGACCCGAATCTGACCCGAATCTCACTCTCACCCCGCAAGGGTCTGAATGAGCGCACAATAAACTCGTCACCTATGTGACTGGCACGCCTACACGGTCAACTAATCAGTTCGTTGTTTACCGATCAACTGGTTGATTGACCCTGACCAAACAAAAATAAAATCCATCGAACAAGTCTGGCACGCCTGGTGGGACCAGTGTCACCTTTCATCTCTTTGCGAGATATGCGGGCCTCGAGGTCCTCCCAAAGACTGTTGATCGTTTGTTTGTCTTATATGATAGGCACACAATGGCATCATCAGGACTTGCTGCTGTTACCTTCGGCCCCACGATCGTCGTCGGCCACGCTGAGCATGGGTACCTGACGGTGCCCACTGTCTTGGGATGACTCCCTGTTGCTGTAGGCTTCCCCAACTTCTTGGGGTTGACCTTTGTTGACATGCTTGAAGTGGAGACCTCGGAACCTACTGAGGAGACTGTAAAGAAGGTCGAGGCCTTGAAAGCTCGATGCTCTATGGGCTCGACCAAGATTCTGATTCGGTCGCCAACTGCCTGGTGCACCACATCACCCATGGGGCCCGCCCCATTCCTGCTAAGAATGCCGGACGACGCCAGCGCAGAGGCTTCCGGCGGAACACTGCTCCTGTCATCGGATGTCTCTCTATATCTGGGAAGTCCATGCTAATTGGTAGAGTTCGCGTCTTCCTAGACGGACGCGACGCCCAGGTGGTCCCGGATCGGGTCGTGCCCACCATACCAGTTCACAACTCCTATCAAGCACTCTCTGGAAGGAGAGCTGAGAAAGAAGAAGCCGGCCACCATGGCCGTGAGAAGCTGGCCCTTAGGCCGAAGAAATTCAAGCAGGTTTGGGTCCCTAAAAAGACCCAGCCTTCCTACCAGGTTACACCAACCCGTCACCGCCCTGTATGTGATGGAATGAGAATGAAGAAGGAAAGGGGCTCGGCCCCAAGGAATGAAGAGATGGTTGTGAACCTTCCACACCGTGAAGGCTTCAGGGTCTGCGCCCGGCAAGCCAACATCCCTACAGTGGGAAGAAGATTCCAGCAACTTGTCGGACGAGCCCGACTTGCTTATACTCCTCCCGTCGGAGGTCGACAATTACCCCCAGTCCTACATCAGGGACTAAGGCAAGAAGAAATGACCAGCATGGTCAAGAGTTACTTCAGGGGTCTAGGCAACCCCTCGCTGGGCCAACAATGACTACTACAAGCAGTCGTAGTTGAAGAAGACTTTTGCCCACCAGCGACAGTTGAAGAAGAAGAAGAAAGAAGGATGACGTCATCAGTCGATGACAATGGTTATGAAGATGGCTTCGATGCTAAAGCCGATGAGACCGCCCCTCGGCGGGAAGAAGGAAAGAGAATCTCTGTATTTGTGAGATTGACCTTCTCGGAGCATGTAAGAAGGAAGGTTCATAAACAAAGAAGAAGAATGCAGGTCTTCGCCTGTAACATGGCTAGCATATCTGGCCAATATGGAAGTCTTCCACAGGATCCACATGAGTTGGCCCAATTGGCCGGGAGGCCGGGGCCGAACACTCGAAGGGTAGAAGTTGCAAGAGAACTGTTGGCGGCAACTGGAAGGGAGGAAACCCTAGCCCACGTCCAACAAAGTGATGGATCTACTGTCCTGACCGCCAATGTGGTGACAACAGAAGAAGAAGAAGATGTCATGCTCGACATTCTGCCTGAGGGTGCATCCGGTGAGACAACAGAAGCTATTCCCAGCACTGCGGCTATGGATCCGGTAGTACTAATGATACTACAAAGGTACCGCCAAAAGATAGAGTTGCTGAAGAAGCAACTGATGGAGAAGACAGAACAATCTTCAGCCTCCAAGCAACCCGAAATGCAAGGCGAATCGTCACGGGGGGCCGTCAATCGGAGTGACCCCTCACCACATTATGCCGTACCCCAGCCGACAGAACCAAGCTTAGCAATGACTCAGCAACGCCCACCACAGTCGCTGATGCCGCCGGTGCTACCACAGGTGCCCCAGACACCTCCATTACTGCGTCCTCCTCCGCAGGCGACCACCCTGTGTAGACACGCCAAAATTGACGTTACTGTGAGTACATCTCATATTACCTTATAATACCCCAATTTGACCCTCAATCTATCTTATTGGAGTGATTTTCTAAATTTTGCTTGGATTTTCCACTTTTTCCTATTTTTTGTGATTTTTTATGGATTTTTCTCTATTTTATCTGGGCTCTAAAGAATTGACACCGGATACCCTAGACGATATTTAATAAGCGGTTGAGAACGTGGACGTTATTTATTTTTCTGACAAATTACCAAAATTTCCAAAATTCATGAAATGCGATGGTTCTGAAGGACGCTATTTGTTTATCATTTCAGGAAAATTAAGAATGAGCGCCTTCCTATCTGGGCGCTATTTTGAAATGTTATTCTACTAAATTATGAAAATCAAGAATGCGCGCCTTCCTATCTGGGCGCTAATTTGAAATCTTATTTTGCTAATGTCTGAAAATCAAGAATGAGCGTCTTCCCATCGGGACGCTATTTGCTTGGCATTTTTTGGTAAAATTCAGCATTCCTAAATAGATCAAGAATTAGCGTCCACTTTCGTAGCCGTTATTTCTTAATAACGTCAATTTCAACAGACGCTAATTTCCTTGCCATTTTGCGGAGATATTCTCGATCCATCCAAATTCAGAAACTTTGAATTTACGTCCGGTATACCAGACGCGATTTATTCTTTATATTTGGAAATTCCTAAATTTTTTAAAAATGGCTTGGAATTAACATCCGTTATGGTGGACGCTAATTTTAAAAAGCGTCTAGGGTGTTAGGCGCCATTTTTCTGAGATTTTCGGATTCGGCCGCAGCCCTTCCCATTCCTCGTTTTGCTGCTTACTTCAACTGGGATTCTTACCCAATTTTATTCCTTTCCATATCCCAGCTTTCCCAAACCAATGCCCTTCGATTCTCCTTATAAAATATCCTGCATTTCATGACTCGGAGGGGGGGCAACTTCAATTAGGAGGGGAGGTGCTGCCGAACTTCAATCAGGAGGAGGAAGTCATCACCGTGCTTAAAGCATCATCCACGTGAAGCTTCCTCCCGATCGTGCATCAGAGCCACCTCTTGAGAAACCTAAGCTTTTCTTCCTCTGCTCCCTGTTTCCTTTCATTTTTTACTGTTTGGTCATTTGGTTAATCGCATGCATGCATATCTTAATCCCCCCTTTTCTCAACCACGTTGAGCATCTTCACCCACGGTGAGCACCACAGTGCAACACTTGCACAATCTTTCTTTATAATTCATTCATCATTTTATCTCCATCCCTTTTGCATAGGGGTTAAAGGGGCCACGCCCCGACAGGTGTGTTCACCATTCTTTTCATGCTATATGCTTTCATTTGGGATTGATACTACACTGTGATTCTAATTCCGTTCATTTGTTGGTGTTTGTCTTTCTTGCAAGGGTAACCAAAGAAGAACTCCCTCCATCGGCCGACCGGTAGGAAGGGAAGGAAGTCGACCCCACATCTCCCCGCGCATATTTTTGAGGTAACCCCTCTGGCGATCACCTTTCCCTCTTGCATCCACGCATGCTCCCGTTTCTCCCCTTTTCCCATTCTTATTGCATTCATTTCTTTCTTTATTTTTAGTGGATTTTCCATAATCTACAGATTGGCGATCACAGTGGGACTTCCTACTGTTTTCTTTGATTACCCACGCATTTTGAATTGACGTTCACTCTTCTAGATGCTTAATGCTTTTAGCGCCTCACCCAGCAGGCGCCATTTGTTTGTCATTTATTGATTAACTGAAATTTCTGTGATCTGCGTCCTGTTGGGAAGACGTTATTCATATTTTCATTTCTAACAATTTTGTTATCTGCCTCTCCCCCGATAGACTCTTTTTCTGTTTACACATTTTTTAAGAGAAAATCATTGTGAATCTGCGTCTGGATTGGTAGATGCCATTTTATTTAGCACCTTGCACCATGGACGCCATTTGCCTATTTGTCAGCCATTTCCCGTCGCTGCATTGTGCGATTGGCTACTTCTTGTTCTTGTTACTGTCATACTGCCGCATGCTTTCATTCACTACTTGAACATACACTTGCCTTCACCTGCACTCTGAGCATGTATTGCTATTGACTGAACATACATTGTTGCAGTGACTGGCTTCACTGTCCTCTTACCATAACACACTACATCACTGTTCATATCATTGTTGCATATCACTATTGCATATCGTTCATGTGGTTAGCTTGCTTAGTTGTTTTATTCTTCATCTAGCATTTGTATTCCCATCATTCTGTGTGATTTGATTTTCTTTTATTTTGCATTAGCCAGCATTACAGGAGCATTTGCAGCGGTTTGGGAGACCTCCTCTCCCCACACCTTCCAGATCCACACCCCTTCTTGGACTTATAGGCGCCCTCCATCGAGCATTCCATCTCATGGACTGACACCTATTTGTCTAAGACCTCTGTAAGTCCCCGCACCCGTGGATCTCCTCACGGAAGCTTGGGCAGGTTGTACCTTTTGGAGTCCCCGGGTTTAGTTGGCCTATGCATGGTGAGAGAGTGTTCTTAGTTGGCATCGAAGTGAACTTACATTGAAACTAGGTTCCTCCCTTGTGTGAGTCACTCCGAAGTTTGTTAAAAATCATTAATTCACCAAGGTTCAAATAAATAAAAATCAACGGTAACCATTCCAACTTGTGTGCTTCTTTGCAATTTGTTTTGCTTGAACTTTGATTGCATAATGGCTTACCTTGATAGACAAAACAACATGTTTAATCTTAATTATGTTCATGAGGATGCACAAACTAGCATATTCTATACTCCTCAATTTCAACATGTTCATCATAATTCTCACCATATTTTCAAGGGACCACGTCCTCATTCCTATGGCCTTTCCCAACCCATGGGCAATGTCTGATCCCATGGTCCCCCACATTCATTGCAAGCCACTATTCCTTCGGACCGTCCCCTCCCAATGATGAGAAGGTCTCCCAGATTCTGCATGCATTAGATCATCTCACCCCTCAACAAATCCAGGCCCTTAAGGCCGCTGTTGAGGGTGTACCTCATTCTTCTCGTTCTCCTTCTATTCCAATTCGGGTGGCCCATCACCCGCCTCCTCATCCGATTCATCTTCCTCGGGTGGTTCACCACCCGCCTCCTTCTATTCCTCCTCCTACAAGGCCCCAAGGCCCATTTATTCATTGCAACTCGGCCCGACCGGGTCCTTCTATGGGTCAGCCCATTACTTCCCCTCCACGGCCTTTTTATGTGGCCCCGCCTTCAAGGCCCTGCCAACCCTCTACTCCTCAAGTTACACCCCTCCATCAAACTCTTCTTGAAAAAGTCACTTCGTTGGAGGAACAATTAAAGAGGGTTTTGAGCCCACGGCCCACTCCACCTACTCCATTCAATCCCCTTTATACTGCTCTGAACGACATTACCAAGATGGAAATGGATTGGAAGGATAGGAGAGACGACTATGGTGTCGGCATTTCAAGCAAGCAAGAGCTGGCAGATTCCAACGCTCAAGTGGACACCGTCCATCCTCCACCCATTCACCCCATTCACTCATATGGCCCTCTGCCTCCACATATGCAATACCATTACATTCCATCACCCACATACACGCCTTCACTACGGTGCCCACTTGAACCTGCTAATGAAGAACCGACGATTGAAGAGTTCAAGGCGGCACGTAACGATGAAGCTCTGCAAGCACCCCTTCCGAGTTTCCTTTGCTTCCCTCTCCCTCCTCTACCACTTGATGAACCCCCTGCTTAGGATGAAGCCGCCGTCCCCAATCCAACTCCCGTTTCTAAGACTTACAGGTGTTACGATGATGGTTTGATACTTCAATCACCCACACCGGTGCATCTTGAGTCTCCTTCTATCCCTAACACCGTTCGCCCCGTTCGGCGTTTTCTCCACACCAAACCTTCACCAATTACACCTCCACCCAATACACCATTAGCCTCCACGCCATCGGCCTCCGCCGAGCCCACCACCGAACCATCCACTAAACCTCCACCCATTAAGCCATTAGCCTCCACAACACCGACCTCCGTCGAACTCACCACTAAACCATCTCCAATTAACCTCCCATTACCGTCACCTCGGCCTTCCATTATATCTTTTACCCATAACCCAGTTACCCCTACTCCATCACTTAAACCTCCGCCCTTACCTGTGGCTAATCCTGAGCAGGATTCACCCCTTTTTGCACTCGAGCCAACCCCGACTGCTTCCGAGCAAAGGGGGAAGCTCGACGTGTTTGAACCTCCACTTCCACTCACCCTTTCTCCAACACCTTCCATTACACCATCACCCATGGTGCCTTCCGCCTCCGCTTCACCTTCCTTTACCACTCGGAATGGGTGTGCGCCTTCAAGTACTTGTGCCAAAGATGATTGAGAGCCGGAAAAGAAGGATTTGGCCACAGCCGTGGTATTCAAGATGCAAGAATTTGTTTATCGGATGCCAGTCCATGTTTTTATGCCAAGCATGGTTGAAGAGGCCAGGTCCCCGCTGCTGCTCGCTGGAAGAGAAACTCAAGCACTGATGCCGTATAAGTCTATGCCCAAGGGTCGGGCAGGGCACCCCTTGTTCCAACTACATAATTTTGAACCCATTCTTCCGTGCAAGGGGCGAATGCCCATTTTGTTCAAAACTCTTTATACGCCACGGTCTTTGGACGTGACGACGCTTCTCATTCCCATCTGTCAACTCCCTCGCACTGTTATTTTTCACTCTCAAAGGGAGTTGTCATCTACTATTGAAGCTTCGTCACGGGCTTGTACTTTATCCATTGGACCAATCGGATATATACTCTTGTTGCTGTGGAGGGGCAGTCATTCTTCTGCCAAGGGGCTGTCCTCCATCCTATCCATCTTTTATACAACTCCACCCTTGTTTATCACCAATTCTTCATGGGCCACTCCAGGGGTAAGGAGGAGGTTCTCATCTTCTCGCCCTTCATATTCTTTGCATCTCATGCATTCTGTTGCATCCATGTCTTCATCGCATCCATTCTGTTGCATTCGCATGTATTTTCACTTCTTCTTTCCTGGGTTTTCGGACCCGTATGTTCCCCGCCTTCCGGAACCTCCGGATCTTCCGCATTTCCCATCTTATTCATCTTTATCCTTGAGATCCTCGGGTCCCCTTACACTTCCTGGGTATTGCACCCCCTCCAATCTTCTCTCAGGGCATCGTGCCCCTTTCCACCTCCTATGTCTGGATCCTCTGGATTTTTCTCTGCCTGGTGAGCATCGTGCCCTCTCCAGATTTCTCCCAGGGCATCACGCCCCTTTCCAACTCCTGCATCTGGACCCTCCGGATTTCTCACTTATCTTCCTAGGGCATCGCGCCCTTTTCTATTTCCTTCCTCTGGAACCTCCAGATTTCCATTCTAGGGCGTCACGCCTCTCCACACCGCCACTTCCGAACCCTCTAGATCTTTCTCTCCTTCCAGGGCATCGTGCCCTTTTATATCTTCCTCCTCCAGAACCTCCGGATCTCCATTCTAGGGCATCGTGCCCCTCCTCATCTCCACTCCCGGACACTCCAAATTTCCTTCCAGGGCATTACGCCATTTTCTACCTTCCTCCTCTGGAACCTCCAGACCTTCCCCTCTGGGCATCGCGCCCCTCTGCACCATCACGCCCGGGTCCTCCGGGCATCTCACTGATTTTTCTTGGGCGTCACGCCCTTTCTGATTCTATTCCTCCGGAACCTCTGGAACCTCCGGACTCTCTTCCTTCCTCCCAGGGCATCACGCCCTTTTCTATCTTCCTCCACCAGAACCTCCGGATTCTCCATCTTACTCTCTCTATCTTCTTTCCAGGCACCGCGACCCTTCCTATCCCATTCCTCCGGAACCTCCAGACCCTCCATCTTTCCTCCAATTCATCCTCCTGCTCCTCCGGGACATCGCGTCCTTCATTCTCTTCTTCCTTTTTCATCATCTTATTGCATATTTCTTTCCAGGGCATCGTGTCCCTCGGCATTCTCCCCCTCCGGAGCCTCCAGATTCTCCTTCCCATCATGATCCTCCTCCTTCACCTCTGGACCCTCCGGATCTGCCTCTCTCCATTTACCAATTTCTCCTCATGATCCCTTCTGATCCCAGGTCTGACCCAACTTCTTCCACATCCAGTGCTTTGGGCATCTGCCCTTTCTCCAACTATTTTCGAGGCTTTAGTCCTCACTCCTCCTATTGATTTCTCCGCTTCTTCTGTAGACTGTTCCATGTGATCAGGGTCTCTTCGCCTTAGCGAGGGAGTTCTAGCCCTTGCCTCTCTTCCTTTTCTCCTTATTCATCTGAGTCTGGTCTAGACACCACTCCTTCTTGTTAAGCCACTTCAAACCTTAGCTTCCAATCTTTTTATCTGCCATTTGAGGACAAATCTCACGAGGATCAACATCGCCTCCGGTGGCAGTTGCTATTTCAAAGGAGCACAAGGTAACATATTGGCGCAAGTACGCATTTTTATGATATCATTACCTCATCACTTCACGCAAGGTTTTCAAAATGAAGTGCTTCTTAACATGATTAAGAGTGGTAGTCAATACCTTTATCCTTGGTTTTTATCTTTACTAAATCTCATAAAAGGGTCTTTAGGCTTGCTTTTGCGGCACCTTTGGTTATGAGAATCTTACGCTGGGAGTTCAGCATTCCCTCCCCGCTTGTTAAGGGCAACCCTGATGGGAATTGACGCCGAGCATTAACTTTTATTTTTACATTTGAGTCCTTTTATTTACTTTTATATCCTTGGGAAAGTATATGTACAATTGTAAGGCTTTGTAAGCCAATGTGTCATTCCCTAGGATTGTGTGGGTTTTTGTGCAAATGTGTAGTAGGTCCAGTTAGGGGGCCCCCTCCCCTTCCCCATTGGTCCACCTCATCCATGTGGGGCTGGTCAACCATCTTAGGTGGCCATCTAGAAGGTTTGAATGCTAATTGACCACATGGGAGACAAAGGGGTTAAAATTTCAAAGGTTGGCCACCTACCTTACCTACCTAGTCAAAGGAGTGCGCCATTCATATGTAATTTATTTTTTTTGAGTTTTGACCACATGGGGGAAGAAAATGACTTATTTCCCACGAAATTCCCAGCCCCCCACCCCTTGCCATTTTCTATATAAGCCTATGTATAGTGTCATTAGAGATTAATGAAGAAATGAAGAGAAAATTGTTGGAAAATCAAGAGTGTTCTTGAACCCCTCCTCTCTCCCTCTGGTTTCTCTCCTCCAACCTCCAGTTCTAGAGTGATTTCTATCTTCTATCCCCTCCCCTCTAACTCCGGTGATCATCTGTGCCGTAGCCGCCGCCGTCCGTGCCGCCATCACGCCGCCGCGGAGCCGCCTTCGATGTTCTATCCATCCTGGACAGAGGCTTCTTGTCCGAATATCTTCTCTCCTCCACGTGAATATCTCAATCTGACATTTTTATGGTGTGTTCTACCCTTGCATCCCAAGTGCCACCTAAATTTTAACGCCCAAAATCCACCGTTTAGTATTTTTACATTTTCGTCCAACCTGTCATCCCAGATCTGCCAGGTTTCTATCTACAGTGACAGAACCTCTGAGTTCTCCCCCTCCGACCATCTTTTTGATTTGTCCAAACCCTCCCAATTTTACTGGGAGTTCTGTCCATCACCCCCTACCTCCACAAATTTTCTTAATTTTTTATCAGCCTTCTATCTATTTTTAGAAATTCATGTTCTTCCTCTGATACAGTATTTTTAGTCAGATCCTAGATCCGACCACCCTCCACTTACAAAATCATACCAAATCACCACCACCTCCACATCCAAATCCAAAAATATTCCTGGTTTCCTTGTTCAATTTCCTACAACCTTGCTGAAGAACACATCTTCAAATTCGGACGTCTACTTCACGGTCAAAGGCAATCAACAGGAAAGTTCTCTGCAGATCTGAGTCTTCGGTTACTGTACAACAGCAGCATATAAAATTCGCCAACACAAAGTACAAATCTGGTGAATTTTTCTGAAGGCCACTAGATTGCAGTACTTCGAAGCAGCTTTCAACGGCTCTGATCTTGTAGCATTCTGACACCGGTGCTGATCGCAGCCTCCGTTCTCGCCGGAGCGCGCGCTGAAATACAGAACCGGCAGATTTCCGATCGGTTTTTCCGACCGGTGCCGAACGGGGCCGCCAGGCGTCCGGCCGACGAACCAGCGTGCCGCCAGCTCGGGGAGCGCTTCTCCAAGTGTCTTCACTATAGCGGTACCACCGGGTCCCACACGGCCCCTCCGGACAGCACGTGGGCCCCACGGTCGTGAACACGCGTGTAGCCGAATCAACACACGAAGCTGCCCTTCAACCCGAATTCGGTCCTCCCGGGCCCATTTGTATAGCCTTTACCTCCCTGCGTGGAGTGGGCATGTTCCCATTGCTGTAATTATTGTGTGTTAAGTTTCCCGGGAGTACGAGTTTTCGGCCGGGTCCGTCTTCCCCACGCCGAGCGCGTGGAGGTATCGTTCTCACTCCCTACACTCGACATTTGCTTATTTTCATATATACTTGTTTATGCCACTGCTAGAGAGCATGCTTTAGGTCCGTTAGCTCGCTATATTATCATTCACCGCTGCTGCGAGAGAGTGCGAGATCATCCCGTGACCCGATCCGGGCACACGAGAGAGCCGATCACCCTAGCTCATTGTCGGTTTCTCAACCGCGCACGTCCGATGCTTCCCTCGTTAAGGGACAACCGTGAGCTTGTCGTGTCCGTGGTCTCGTCCCGCATCAATTTGGTATCAGAGCGAGTTTGAGTCTAGGGTGTCAAAAAAAAGGGGTGTCATTTACGTCTAGTCATTAGTCATTTACGTCTAGTCGTGTTTAGGGTCATGATTGTTTCAAAACAAAAAAAAGTGTCTTTTTGCATCGCATCCCTTTACTCGGTATATCAAAAGGTGTTGTCCGAACGTTAGGCTATGCCTATCGGGAAGGCCGCACACTTGCGCGAGTGACCTTCGGGTCAATTATCTCCGCCACGTACCAAGTCTTGGTTTACGTCTAGGGTCCTTAGTGTGCATGCATTCCAACTTTGCATTACTTAGGGTCGTGTCTAGTGTCTTGCCCAAATGGCCTTGCATATCCATTCCTAGGGATCCATTCCCATATTTTGGCAACTATGGCCAACCCATGTCGACCCGTCCAAGGTGATAGGTCCGTGTCTGAGTACCTTCGGGCATATCATAAGTATTGGTTGGAACATGGCTTGGGAGAGGAGAGCAACACGGCCACATTTCAGTTCCGGAGAGGTTTGCGCCTTCACTTCCAATTGGAATGTCTTATCCGCAATGCATTCTCTCTAGCGGAATTCTATTCGGTCGCTCTAGTGGTCGAACCATTTGAGTCACACTTTTCTCGGTACGGTGGCTTTCGACAAGCATCCACCTCCCAGCCGCCTGCACCATGGCCTTCACCACTCGAGAGAGTTCCAATGTCATCCATCTCTATTTCCGAATTTGATTTGGAATCCTCTCATTTGGAACCACCAAGGCCCGAGCCACCCGTATTTCTAACGGGTACGCTTTTCATAGCCGAGCCGCTTCTTAGTTGGCTCAAGGATGGCTTGGTCCCACCTCCCTTCCCATCAATGGACCCCACACTACCACTAGTGTCAAGCAACTCATTTCATACCACCTTCCGGTCTCCTCACTATGTGAACACATTGGACGACCTTCTTAAAGGGTTAGACCGGCAGTTGACCTTTACACATTTATTGGCCCGAGGCTTCGACCAACCCGCTAGTCTTAGCTTCACCCATCCGGCTTATGGGTCCATTACCTCCGAGTGCACCGTGGGTTGTGTCACCACGGAGATCCTCTTACTCCTTCCCTTACCGGCCGAGCCCGAATCCATACCCTTTTGTCCAAGGGAGGAATCATACTTCTTGCTTACGGTCCCCGTCCCACCCATCATAATGCAAGAAGGTGACTATCCACACCTTCAAAACTTCTACACATGGGACCGTGACTTGGGGGAGCCCACCACAAGGGGTCATACCTTCTTCGATCCCTTTGACCCATTCCTTAGTGGACCCCATGACCCACCTTATATAGTTCATTTCTTCAAGGGAGTCCACTATCACACTCCTACCCCACGGGCCGGGTCATTTACACCCACCAAGCCCGTCCACGATACAACAACATTCGGCCCTCCTAGCCCTCTCAAGTCCCCCAAATCCAAAGGGCCATCCATGCATGACTGGGTCATACTTGGATGTTTATGTGTTCCCCATACCACCCATCTCCGGTTACATAACATGCATGCATGGCACACATTCGGGTGTCCTGGTCCGCCGTCACCTATGTACGGGTCGGACTAACAATAGGTGTGTCTAGAGTCATGTATGAGTCGGTTTCTTATTTGTGTGGTTTGCATATGTGTGTTAGTGCATGGTGAGTCTGCATATGTCGTGTGCAAGCTCGTCGATGTCAGTCCCTTATGAGTGTGAAAGCGAGTAGACTCACTCGAGGAGTTTGGGAACGGTTCTACCTCAATACCAGGATCAGTCACCTACAGGGACCCAGTGGTGATTTCTAGTGAGTCTTCGAGCCGCCTCCTCCCCTTTTGAGAGTGCCCCACCCGGAGTGTCCACCTCTAGCCCGTAGCAGCTTGTGCATATCGAGTATATATGGATTGAGCAGGTGACGGTCACTTGGAGTGGAGCATACCCGCGCTACTCGGCACGGTGACGGATCCGCCGGAGTACTCGAGCATCCATACCCCTACTCGACGGGGTCGAGTTCCTCCCACCCGGAGAGAGTTGATGGGAATCGACGCCGAGCATTAACTTTTATTTTTACATTTGAGTCCTTTTATTTACTTTTATATCCTTGGGAAAGTATATGTACAATTGTAAGGCTTTGTAAGCCAATGTGTCATTCCCTAGGATTGTGTGGGTTTTTATGTAAATGTGTAGTAGGTCCAGTTAGGGGGCCCCCTCCCCTTCCCCATTGGTCCACCTCATCCATGTGGGGCTGGTCAACCATCCTAGGTGACCATCTAGAAGGTTTGAATGCTAATTGACCACATGGGAGACAAAGGGGTTAAAATTTCAAAGGTTGGCCACCTACCTTACCTACCTAGTCAAAGGGGTGCTCCATTCATATGTAATTTATTTTTTTTGAGTTTTGACCACATGGGTGAAGAAAATGACTTATTTCCCACGAAATTCCCAGCCCCCCACCCCTTGCCATTTTCTATATAAGCCTATGTATAGTGTCATTAGAGATTAATGAAGAAATGAAGAGAAAATTGTTGGAAAATCAAGAGTGTTCTTGAGCCCCTCCTCTCTCCCTCTGGTTTCTCTCCTCCAACCTCCAGTTCTAGAGTGATTTATAACTTCTATCCCCTCCCCTCTATCTCCGGTGATCATCTGTGCCGCCGCCGCCGCCGTCCGTGCCGCCATCACGCCGCCGCGGAGCCGCCTTCGGTGTTCTGTCCATCCTGGACAAAGGCTTCTTGTCTGAATATCTTCTCTCCTCCACGTGAAGATCTCAAGCTGACATTTTTATGGTGTGTTCTACCCTTGCATCCCAAGTGCCACCTAAATTTTCACGCCCAAAATCCACCGTTTAGTATTTTTACATTTTCGTCCAACCTGTCATCCCAGATCTGCCAGGTTTCTATCTACAGTGATAGAACCTCTGAGTTCTCCCCCTCCGACCATCTTTTTGATTTGTAAAAATCCTCCTAATTTTACTGGGAGTTCTTTCCATCACCCCCTACCTCCACAAATTTTCTTAATTTTTTATCAGCCTTTTATCTATTTTTAGAAATTCGTGTTCTTCCTCTGATACAGTATTTTTAGTCAGATCCTAGATCCAACCACCCTCCACTTAAAAACTCAGAACAAATCACCACCACCTCCACATCCAAATCCAAAAATATTCCTGGTTTCCGTGTTCGATTTCTTACAACCTTTCTGAAGAACACATCTTCAAATTCGGACATCTACTTCACGGTCAAAGGCAATCAACAGGAAAGTTCTCTACAGATCTGAGTCTTCGGTTACTGTACAACAGCAGCATATAAAATTCGCCAACACAAAGTACAAATCTGGTGAATTTTTTGAAGGCCACTAGATTGCAGTACTTCGAAGCAGCTTTCCAACGGCTCTGATCTCGTCGCATTCCAACACCGGTGCTGATCGCAGCGTCCGTTCTCACCAGAGCGCGCGCTGAAATACAGAACCGGCAGATTTCCGATCGGTTTTTCCGACCGGTGTCGAACGGAGCCGCCCGGCCTCCGGCCGGTGAACCAGCGTGCCGCCAGCCCGGGGAGCACTTCTCCAAGTGTCTCAACTACAGCGGTACCACCGGGTCCCACAAGGCCCCTCCGGATAGCACGTGGGCCCCACGGTCGTGAACACGCGTGTAGTCGAATCAACACACGAAGCTGCCCATCAACCCGAATTCGGTCCTCCCGGGCCCATTTGTATAGCCCTTTACCTCCCTGCGTGGAGTGGGCATGTTCCCATTGCTGTAATTATTGTGTGTTAAGTTTCCCGGGAGTACGAGTTTTCGGCCGGGTCCGTCTTCCCCACGCCGAGCGCGTGGAGGTATCGTTCTCGCTCCCTACACTCGGCATTTGCTTTTTTTCATATATACTTGTTTATGCCACTGCTAGAGAGCATGCTTTAGGTCCGTTAGCTCGCTATATTATCATTCACCGCTGCTGCGAGAGAGTGCGAGATCGTCCCTTGACCCGATCCGGGCACACGAGAGAGCCGATCACCCTAGCTCATTGCCGGTTTCTCAACCGCGCACGTCCAACGCTTCCCTCGTTAAGGGACAACCGTGAGCTTGTCGTGTCCGTGGTCTCGTCCCGCATCAAACCCTTAGCTTGGCATTCCACACACTTCATGGCGCCCTTAGTCGGCCTCCTTTGATAAGCACCGTCACTGCTTTGGCCATGCCATGGGTATGCATGAAAACCCCTTTCTCTTCTTTACTCGGCTGCATATAGGGGTAAGAGGTTGGCGAACGAGATAACCAACATAGGTACTCCCCAATACGAGAGAAGTCTCAAATAGGGGCAGTCTTGACCCAAAATAATAATATGAGTTTTCATGATATACATCTCGCCAAAAGGGTTATTATGAACTCAACTCAAAATTTGACAAAATCTGTGAATAAAGGCATGTCAAGAGAGGCAAAGTCCCCGCAGGGAAAACCCTGGTCGTATGCATGTCAAGAGTCTAAAAATTAAAGACACAAAGCCCCGGCGCAACAGACCACCTCTTTGAGTGGTAGTACCTTGGGAGGAATTCAAGTCCTGATGCCCCCCATCTTGCATAAAGCTTATCCCCAATTATTCTTCTCTTCTCCCTCCAAGGCGGAATGTTTCTCAGGTATGGCCTTAGCAGGGGCACCGTTAACCCTGGGCAGTCGTCTATAGGGGGCCACCCTCAAATGCACGCCTAGCTTTGGGCAGTTCTTAGTGAGAGGGGAGGGAACAAGGACCCCTAGTCAGTGGTTTAAATACTCATTTAGTGCTGCACTAGCAATGTCTAAATAAAAATCTAAAAAAAAAACAAAAATAAAAAAAATAAATATTTCATAAAAATCTAAAAAAACAAAATTGAATATTTCATAAAAATAAAAAAAGGATGTTTCTCAAAATCCAAAAAAAAATGAATCAAATATTTTTTAAAATTTCATAAAAATTTGAATATCTTTTCAAAACCCATGAAAATTTGTATATTCCAAAAATCCCCAAAAAATGCATTGTATTTTTTCTGATGGTGTTATTTTACAGGGACACTATTTGCAAGGACCTCAAAGCACGGGTTGAGTCCTCTCCATTCATTGCTATCAATCTGTTGATTCTTCCCAATTTTCTAATGATATGCCACCCTGGACACGTTGATTATTACCTCTATCATCATCTTGAGCAATTCATGCAAATCTCCTGCCACGCTCGGAGCATCAAGGCACTCTTGCCAATTTTTAGCTGGGCATTTTGATCGTTCTGTTCCACATCTTTCAACTGATTAGCCAAGTTGTCATCCTCATGACACACAACAAACAATGATGCCATGCTTTCATGATATTTATGCTATGCCATGCTCTGATGCGCTTAATGATGTTTTGATTCATGCTTGCCATGCTTGTTATGCTTCAATTGCTTATTCACTGTTATTTTCTATATCTTGGCTAATGAATTTTGACCGCAGGAAAGACACTCTTGGTCCCACAGACTGGGCATCATCATCCAAGTCCCATGGTGTTTACACCTAATTCTATCTCAGTTCCCTCCATGCTCATTGCTATCACCATCTCCCTGTATGCATTCCTACTATATGTTATCTACGCTATTAGATTATATCAAGGACCTTATGGCTTTGGTAAATCTGGAATTTGAGTTCCCCTTCATCAAAAATAATGATGATTCCAGAGGAGTCTTAGTCGCATGGATAGGCCGTTGAGCCGTCTAAAACTGGGGACGATGGTCCATTTTTGTGAATTGGTGTGCGGATAAATGGGCTTCAGCTTAGTATCAGCTCACGAAGTTGGTTTCTTCACTCAGTATGGGCAGCATAATAGTATTATCCTTGATTATCTTCTATTTTAATTTGTTTTAATTTTTCCTTTAAACCTAACATGCATTCATGTAGGACTTTGAATAAACGTTGGAAAATCTTTCTGATAAGCTAATTTTTGAGAGTCAAATTGATCTTAATGTTCAAGATGTGAGTTATTCATTATCGGATTGAATCCTCAGTTCGTCGTGTCGCCGATTTTGGGCTGTTTTCTCAAAAACTCATTGTTTGGATTTCTATCATCTTATTTTCACTCTCTTTTTCCTTAGATCCGCCTTGGCTGCAGCACGTCCACATTAGCTAGTAACCGCTCTCCAATGATGAAACCTACGGGTTTGTGACCCGGGGTACTTCCACCGCGCTGGAAGTTGATCATTCCTTCATCTCCTTCGTGCCCGCGTGCACATTTTCTCCCCTTTTATCCAAACATTGTTGATTTCATTAAAATTTTCTCGAGATTGCTTCATCTCGAACTTTGGATTTAATTCTCATCAAGTGATGTTGATCGCGTGTCTCATCACACCTTGGCATCTATTTTTCAGTTTGCTCTGCTCCCTTGCAAAGCAGACGTCAAGGCGGGGCAGCTGTAGACATGCCAAAATTGATGTTACTGTGAGTACACCTCATATTACCTTATAATACCCCAATTTGACCCTCAAATTATCTTATTTGAGTGATTTTCTAAATTTTACTTGGATTTTCCACTTTTTCCACTTTTTCTTAATTTTTTTGAATTTTTTTTGGATTTTTCTCTATTTTATCTAGACTCTAAAGAATTGACGTCGGATACCCTGGACGCTATTTAATAAGTGGCTGAGAAAGTGGACGCTATTTATTTTTATGAAAAATTATCAAAATTTCCAAAATTCATGAAATGCGCCGTTTCTGAAGGACGCTATTTGTTTATCATTTCAGGAAAATCAAGAATAGGCGCCTTCCTATCTGGGCGCTATTTTGAAATGTTATTCTAATAAATTATGAAAATCAAGAATGGGCACCTTCCTATCTGGGCGCTATTTTGAAATCTTATTTTGCTAATTTCTGAAAATCAAGAATGAGCGTCTTCCCATCGGGACGCTATTTGCTTGGTGTTTTTTAGTAATATTCAGCATTCCTAAATAGATCAAGAATTAGCGCCCACTTTCGTAGCCGTTATTTCTTAATAACGTCCATTTCTACAGACGCTAATTTCCTTGCCATTTTGCGGAGATATTCTCGATCCATCTAAATTCAGAAATTTTGAATTTACGTCTGGTATACCAGACGTGATTTATTCTTTATATTTGGAAATTCCTAAAATTTCTAAAAATGGCTTAGAATTAACGTCCGTTATGGTGGACGATAATTTTAAAAAGCGTCCAGGGTGTTAGGCGTCATTTTTCTGAGATTTTTGAATTCGGCCGCAGCCCTTCCCTTTCCTCGTTTTGTTGCTTACTTCAACTGGGATTCTTACCCAATTTTATTCCTTTCCATATCCCAGCTTTCCCAAACCAATGCCCTTCGATTCTCCTTATAAAATACCCTGCATTTCATGACTCAGAGGGGGGGCAACTTCAATTAGGAGGGGAGGTGCTGCCGAACTTCAATCAGGAGGAGGAAGTCATCACCGTGCTTAAAG
Source organism: Amorphophallus konjac (assembly GCA_022559845.1). NCBI lineage: Eukaryota > Viridiplantae > Streptophyta > Magnoliopsida > Alismatales > Araceae > Amorphophallus > Amorphophallus konjac. The sequence goes on from CM040123.1 coordinate 98,129,619, forward strand.
CATCATCCACGTGAAGCTTCCTCCCGATCGTGCATCAGAGCCACCTCTTGAGAAACCTAAGCTTTTCTTCCTTTGCTCCCTGTTTTCTTTCATTTTTTTACTGTTTGGTCATTTGGTTAATCGCATGCATGCATATCTTAATCCCCCTTTTTCTCAACCACGTTGAGCATCTTCACCCACGGTGAGCACCACAGTGCAACACTTGCACAATCTTTCTTTATCATTCATTCATCATTTTATCTCCATCCCTTTTGCATAGGGGTTAAAGAGGCCACGCCCCGACAGGTCTGTTCACCTCCATTCTTTTCATGCTATATGCTTTCATTTGGGATTGATACTACACCGTGATTCTAATTCCGTTCATTTGTTGGTGTTTGTCTTTCTTGCAAGGGTAATCAAAGAAGAACTCCCTCCATCGGCCGACCGGTAGGAAGGGAAGGAAGTCAACCCCACATCTCCCCACACATATTTTTGAGGTAACCCATCTGGCGATCATCTTTCCCTCTTGCATCAACGCATGCTCCTGTTTCTCCCCTTTTCCCATTCTTAGTGCATTCATTTCTTTCTTTATTTTAGTGGATTTTCCATAATCTACACCCTGGTCACCCCGTACCTGCAGTCGGTACATTTCTACCCAGAACCGGTTGATCCAACCATCATGAACAAAATGATGGTGGAGAGAATGATCGAGCTGAAGCTCGTTGAAAGAAGTGAAGGTGACTTTGTCGCATTTGATGCATATAGGGTTCCATACTCGCCGCACCATGCTGCGAAGTGGCTGCCTCCCGAGATTAGCAAGCCGCCCAAATTTGACAAATTCAACGGGAAGGGATCCTCGAAAGAACATGTCGCCTACTACATGACCGTCATGGGTGATCTGGCCACCGACGAGTCACACTTGCTGAAATTTTTCGGGTCCTCACTGACGGGGCTTGCTTTTGAATGGTACTCCAGCCTCCCGGCCGAGTCGATCAGCGACTGGTCGGACATGCAGAGGAAGTTAAGAGAAAGATTCCATGTTACAGAGAGGGAGGTCACAGTGGCCGAACTCTACTCAACAAGACAGAGGGCAGATGAAACAGCCCTTGATTATATCAAGAGGTGAAGGAACCTCGGAATGAGGTGCAAGCAGCCCCCGCATCAGGAGGACGCTGTACAAATATGCAAACAGAACCTTAGGAGAGAGGTCCTAGAAAAGATGATAGGAATGGAGATCCGGTCGTTCGACCAATTGAACAACATTGTGGCCGAGGTCGAGGCTTTCTTGTCCAGACCTGCCCCTGCATCAACCGCTGCTGCTACACAAAAAGGCAAGGCAGTAGAACGACGTCAGGCGCCTAAAGAAGTAAATGCCCTTGACCTTGACACTAAAGCATTTGAACAACAGAAGGATAAAGGTAAGAAGGCAGATGCTCCGCAGCCTGTTAAAGCCGGAGATGGCAAAGAAGGTCCCTCACTACGGGATAAAATGAAGAAGGCCTATTTTTTTTTCAATGGATAAGACCAGAATTCTGTTTGATTGGGTAACCCAATATGATAAGGTCACCTTGCCTGAGCCAAAGAGGCCGGAGGACCTGAAGAGAAAAGACATTCCAAGATTCTGCCCCTATCATCAGATGCTGTGGCACCCAAATAAAGATTGCTATGTCTTCAAAGATATTATTGAAGGCTTGGTAAAGAAAGATGAAATTGACATCAATATTATTGAAGATGCAAGAAGATGCATGGAAATGCAAAGGCAAAAGAGGCTAACAACAAGGGAAAAAAGAATTTTTAATAGATTTCTACTTATTCCTCATTAAGCTTTGAGTCCACAACCTGTGTGGTCCTTAGCTTTTCCATCTGCTTGGCAGAATTCTGATGTACAGTTCTTTGTCCTTTAATACAAATACCATATTACTTACCAAAAAAAAGATGAAATTGACCTAGGAGAGTATAGAGTTGACCCTCCACAACCTCATGAGGCTCCTCTGAGGAGGGCCGTAGCTAATATGATCTCTGTGTACCAGGCGCTACCTGAGGAGATCTCTGAAGCCAGCACTCGGCGCACTTATGAACTATGTTTCCTGGCGCCCATAGAAGAACAACAGGAATGGTTACAAGTCCCTGCAAAGAACAAGAAAAAGATGGCACCTCGCCCAACAGTGGGGGCACACATTCGTGGTATCACACCACGACCTACCCCTCCGGTGGCAGCGCCTGTGTTGACCAATCCACCTGCAGCCGTCATGATACCTACACATAATCGGAGAAGACAGACTCCCCTGCCGACGGTCAAGGAGATTAGTCCAGAGGCCCGGCGGCTGCAGGAATACATAAATGGGCTAGATGAATATGTACAGCCCAAATTAGAACCCTTGCTGGTGCGGGATCATGTCCCATGGCAAGAACTGGAGCAGCTATCACTCAAGCATGAGCAGCAAGCTGACACAACATCCGACAAGGATGGCAGCCTGTTCTGGGGGCATGCACCACCTGAAGAAAAGAAGAAGAAGAAACAAAAGAAGAAAAGAAAGGCCGCCAAGGTCAACAAAGAGCATATTGTGTCCTGCAATACTCTCTCGGCTCTCTTCAACTTGCCTAGCGAAGAGGATGAGGAAGAAATATGCTTTGCACCCGCCACCGGGGCAGGCCAGGCTGAAGTAGCCTCTGCAACACATGCAACCCGGTCAGGTCGAAAATGGGGGCGCTAGTCGCCTGCTAACCATAATATCATATTCAGGGGAGAGAAACCCTACAAAATACCTCCATCGGAGGTCAAAGGGGTCCAGATCCCTCCTCCGTCAAGCCTTTATAACCAGAATGGGGGTAGCACTACCACCCCTTCCTTCCTGGAATTTTTGAAAATGTCCAAGAAAAAGCAGCCATGTCAGGATGCTGATCTTGCAATCGGGGATACCTGCCCACTGCCCCGGCATTCTTCCGAAGTTTCAGATGCAGATGAAGCTCGCCCGACGGTGGCCGATGAAGGGTAACAAGAAGATTGCACCAAGCAGAGGGATGCAGAATCTGAACCTAATGAGGCAGGGCCGTTAGGGACCGTAATCCAAGACTCCTCCAAGCCCAGATAGGCTGATGAAATGAAGCTGTCCAATGTCTGAGCAAGAAGCCATGTTGTTAAATTGCTGAAAAAGCTTCCGGCAAGATTCACTATTTGGGAAATTCTCTCTCTCAGTGAAGAGACCCGACAGCCGATTATCGCTGCCTTGCAGATGCCTGCTCAATATGAAACCTGCTTGGTTGAAGCACTACTAGAGGCCAGCATGACCTTCACTCACGAAGACATGTTGCTCCCTACTATCAGCCACAATAGGCCGCTCTATATGAGGGGGCACTTAAATGGACAGGAGCTGAATAGGATCCAGGTCGACCCAGGCACAGCTGTCAACATTCTGCCATACAGAATATACCAGAGGCACCACTTTAATGTACGCCTCGATAAAGTCGGAGAGATGCGTATCGCCGGCTTCAACCAAAAGTATGAAGTGTCGCTGGGAGTAGCAGAATTCACACTCACCCTGGTAGATTTTACCATAAAGGTGCATTTTCATGTCATCGACTCCCGCATCTCGTACAAGGCGCTGCTTGGCCGCCCCTGGCTGCATGAAAATATGGTGGTGCCGTCCACGCTCCACCAGTGCATCAAATACAGCCTCGAAGGGAGGGAGGAGAGGATATTTGCTGATCTCCACCCATTCGAAGTGTCCGAGTGTCACCTGGAAGATGCTCATCTGTATGCAGAACGGTCCCAAGGGACCCCTGAAGCCAAGACCCCTGCGGGGACACCAAAAAGTACCTCTGGTGACAAATGGTTTCCACCACCGCCGCGCGGATATGTCAAGCCCAAGGCGGTCTCTCATATTACCGTCACTGGAGACGTGGGTAGGCTAGCACCTCCCGCTATATACCCTGAATCCAATGAAGCTAAGGTCGGTCAGCAGCAAGACCATATAAGAGTCCCAGAAGGCCTCACCAAGCCAATCCCTGGCCTCGATAATGCAACTATCGAGCCCTTCAAAGCTTGGGAAGTGACGCAGATAGATGGTCCTAGCAGTTTGTTCTATACTGTTGAGGAGCACCCTACCCGGGAAGACACTGATTGTCATTTGCCCGAAGACATAGATAACCCGCTAGCTCCCGTTCAAGCTCTTGCATTCACGACAAGTCGGATGGTCAGGATGTTTCAAAAGCAGCACATCCCCTCCAACCAGTCGCGCAAAGATAAGGAAGCATTCCAAAAAATGTGGTATCCCGTAAATCTGGACAAAGAAATGAGACATGTTTCTCAGCATCCAGGGTTGGGCTTCACCCTTGAAGAATATTACTACAGTGGGCGCTATGTGGTGGATACCATCTCCACCTTCTATCCTGCTGAAGGCAATCCGCTGGGGGCAACTTTTGATGAATACCCAGCAGAAGCAGAATATGCTGAACCGGCTCGACCAAGAGACTCGGAAACAGAGACTATGACTCCTTGCCGATGCTGGGAGCAAGTCTATCCTGAAGAAGCAGCCCTTCAAGCCAAATTTGACATGGCCAGCGGTAGAGTAGTCGAAGACGTTGAAGAAACAGGGACATCTCCCTCTGGCGGGTCTTCGCTAATGATGATTCCAGCACCTCTCATGCCGCGTGGAGAGACATCTGTCGAAGGATGCATGCTGCTGAAGAGAAAAGTGCCACCCCTGTTGAGGACACGGCAACCCAAAGGGGGGATGAAGCTGTTAATTCACCCCTCGAAGCTGCGATGGGAATGGGTTCGTTGATGAAACCATTCACATAGCCGCTTCTTACCGTGGCGGAGATCCTTGATGAAGTTCAAGTAGAATTAAATGAAGAGATCGAGGTCCTTGACCTTGAAGATGATATTTCAGACTTCATCGACCTTCAGCCGGCACCCCCGGAAATAGATGATGGAGGCCAAGCCACGGTCGATGAGCTGATAGAAACTAACATGGGAGATGAGGACGACCATAGGCCGACCTTCCTCAGCGCCCAGCTATCTACTGAAGAACAGAAGCTGTATATCCAACTACTGCAAGAATACCGGGATTGCTTTGCCTCGACCTACAAGGAAATGCCAAGACTGAGCCCTGCAGTCTCACAACATGAGCTGGAAATCAGCTCTGAAGCCGAACCGGTGAAGCAACCGTCGTGGCGCATGAGGCCAGAGCTCATTACTCAAATATGCAAAGAGGTGGACAAGCTCATTGACGTAGGTTTCATCAAAGAAAATCAATATACCACGTGGCTGGCCAATATTGTGCCCGTGAAGAAGAAGAATGGGCAGATCCAGATATGTGTTGACTTTCGAGATCTGAATAAAGCCCGCCTTAAAGATGACTTTCCCGTGCCAATAACGGAGGTCATGATAGATGCAACAACCGGTCGCGAGGCCCTACAATTCATGGATGGGTCGTCCAGCTATAACCAGATATGGATCACGGAACATGACCGGGTCCACACTGCCTTCCGAACTCCCAAGGGCATTTACCACTACAAGAGGATGCCATTTGGATTGAAGAACGTCGACGCCACCTATCAGCGGGCGATGACTAGAATATTTGATGAGCTGCTCTACCATAAGGTTGAGTGCTACATAGATGACTTGGTAGTCAAAATCAGAAAGAAAGAAGACCATCTGCAGGACCTCCGAGTGGTCTTTCAAAGGCCAAGGCAGTATGAATTGAAGGTGAACCCTATGAAGTGTGTGTTCGGAGTATCGAGTGGGAAGTTCTTGGGTTTCATTGTCAGATACCAGGAAATTGAAATAGACCCCGCAAAGATCAAAGCAATTCAGGAGTTACCTTCACTAAGGAATCTCTCCGAGCTGAGATCTCTTCAAGGCCGCCTGGCTTACATCTGGCGGTTCATATCCAATTTGTCGGGGCGATGCCACCCCTTTCACAAGCTGATGATGAAAGATGTTCCCTTTTATTGGGATGAAGATTTCCAGACAGCCTTCGACAAGCTCAAAGACTATCTGAGGACTCCTCCAGTGTTGGGCGCACCGGTGAAAGGACGGCCGCTGGTTTTGTACATCGCAGCCATATATAACTCCCTGGGGGCAATGCTAGCCAAGAACAATGAAGAAGGGAAAGAGCAAGCCCTCTACTACCTCAGTCGAAGATTAGTCAGAACTGAGGAGAAATACACCCACATTGAGAAGATCTGCTTGGCACTAGTCTTCGCCGTCAAGAAACTCCGACACTACATGCTGTCACATGAGATTAAGCTGATCTCCAAGGCAGATCCGCTAAAGTATATCATGTCCCAACCGGTGCTCAAAGGTCGTTTGGGCAAATGGGTGGTGATCCTTAGGGAGTTTGATATCTCCTACATACCACAAAAGGCTGTCAAAGGCCAAGCTATCGCAGACTTCTTTGCTGAGGATCCAGTACCCGAAGACTGCCTGCTGGAACCAGAGCTTCCTGAAGATGAAACCCTAGAGGTCGGCCAGGTTCAGCCCTCTCTATGGCAGCTGTATTTTGACGGTGCTTCCAGAATTGACACCTCAACCACTGGGTCAGCCAGAGTCAGAGCGGGGGTAGGCATAGTCCTGACATCTCCTGAAGGAGAAGTCATATATACATCTTGCTCAATAAACAAGTCATGCACAAATAATGAAGCAGAATATGAAGCCCTCATAATCGGGTTGTGTTAGGGTGCTAAACCTGGATACAGAGGGGGGTGAATGTATCCCTCTAGAGAATATGGCCCAATTTTAAAAAACTAAGGCTCAGATAAGCGGAATTAAAACTAATGAGCTTTCCAAGATGAAATGATAAGGCAATCAAATGAACAAACAGTTGGCCTGCAATACTGCAGCCACCTGATCAATCAGAGTGAATGCAGAGTAAAACCACCCAAAGCACAACCTGTGAATGGGAGGTAGAAGACATGGAGCTAAAGCAAGGCAAACCACTGCACAGATAATTTTTAGGTGGTTCGGTCCTCCAGACCTACATCCACCCCTCACTCCCAACCGGAGTGAAGCTTCCTCTAGTAACACTAGCACAGCAGACTCAGTCTGCAACAATTGCTGTCAAACAGCTTGACCAGGGGAACAGCCTCCCCTCTTCCTCCCAACCGGAGGGAACCCACAAGCAGCACCCAGCTACTTGCAACCGGAGATCAAATCTCCCTTCTCCTGACCCACCAGGAGGAATCCACAAGTAGCATCCAGCTACTTCCAACCGGAGATCAAATCTCCCTTCTCCTGACTCACCAGGAGGAATCCAACCCCAACAGGGCAATCGGAAGAATCACAAAGAAATGTAAACGAAACTAAGAAAAGGAAAAATACAGTAATCAAAAAACTTTAGCTATGGTAGCACAACAGTGGCTCTCAACTAGAGCTAACTGAGATGGATATGATCCACGGAACAGCAGGAACAATTATTCAAGTAGCTTTGCTTCTCTTCTCACTCTACTCGAGCTCTCTATCTCTTTCTTTCTCTCTTCTTTCTCTTATGCTCCTTCTCTTCTCTCTCTTTTCTTTTCCTTTCTTCTTCTGGATCGTGGAAGCTCTCACCCTTCCTCTGCTTTTTTCGATCACGATCAGTCTTATTCAGACAGAGGAGTCTTCCTTATATATCAGCAGCATTTAGGGCGACATGCGCTCTCCACGATTCCCCCCAAGAGGCCTCAGTCCACGTGTCAGCATCCTGGTACCTCGGATCACGTGCCCTTCATTAGCACGATCAGCAACTACAGTCTGGTGGCGTCAACTCACTTGCTTCAAAAGGTTGACGCAACCTTCAAGGGCATTCCACCAGCAAGACTTAAGTCTACTGCGTTGACTCTATCAGCCTGCTGCGTTGACGCATTGATACATTCCAGCGAGTAACCAGCTTAGCCTTTTAACTGCTGCGTCGACGCTCTCATCATGCTGCGTTGACGTATTGCTGTTCCAGCAGCTGAAATTTGAGTGACTTCAGCCTTCTTGCGTCAAGGAGTGCGTTGACGCATTGTGCACCTGCGTCCACCCTCTAGTCACCTTGTCAATCCATCAAGCTGCTGCGTCGACCCAACGAGCTGCAGCGTCGACGCTTCCAAGGTACTCCAGAGGTTGCAAGGAGATATTTGAACTGCTGCGTCCACGCTGCCAGTTGGTGGCGTTGACGCACGAACATGTATTTCAAGCCTGTCTTGCCTTGTATATTAGCGTCTCTTAAGCCGCTGCGTCGACGCTGCTTCATAGTGGCGTTGACGCATCAAGCCTGTCTTGCCTTGTATATTGGCGTCTCTTAAGCCTCTGCGTCGAGGCTGCTTCATAGTGGCGTTGACGCATCGAGCACCCTGCATCCTTTTGTTCCTGTTAAACATTCATTAAAACTTAAGTGTTTATATCACTTAGCTTATTGTTGTCATCATCAAAACCAGGAGTACAACAATCTCCCCCTTTTTGATGATGGCAACTCTGGACTGTTTTAATGATGAGGCATCAAACAAACGCATGGACAAGTATCTACGATTCAAGTATCAAGGATTCAAGAAGCTTCATTACATTGTATCACAGATAAATCACAGGTAAATTATATGCTATCATTTATCAATGCGTTTGTCATTACAAAAGGAACTCAAGCTGGAACTCAAGCTGCTTTGAACTCTTTTCTCCCCCTTTGACATCATCATGAAGGGGGCAATATGTGAGCTGGCACAAGGCCTCAATTGAAATATTTGGCATGACTGGAAGAAGATCCGCGAGCCCTTGATGGTTGACTTGGTGGTTGACGTGGAGTGGTAGATTGATCTCTACCCAGCAACGTGCGAATGTCTTGAGATATAGCAGCTAAGTCATGTTGCAGTGTGGTCTTTACATGTGCAATTGCAGAGGACATATCATCAGATTTCTTCAGTTGAGTTTCAAGAGATTTGACTGTGTCAGTCACAGTGTCAATCTTGCCTAAAAGAACCTTGATGCATTGAGGAAGTGCATTGACAGGACTCTTGAGGGTTTCAACACCTATCCTCACATCATAACATATATCAATAACCTTTGCAAAAGATTGACAAAATGAAGATTGGGTGCTGTGCACGTCGCTCACTAGAGTTGAGAGTTTGTCAAGAAGAGCTGACATGTTTTTCAAGACAGACCTTGTGGCTTGGTCAGATAGCATCTTGGAGAGTAGGAATTTTTGCCACTCGGATAAGACAGAGACTTCAAATTGTATAACCCGAGTAGTCAGTTTGTTGAGATGAAAATTTGTAAACTCCATTAGCTTGTCCATCTTTGCATCCTGACGCTGCAGCATCATGGACATGTGAGCAAACATCTCTTCAACAGTGGCTGGTGGTGGAGCTGCATCATAAGTTGGAAAAGGCCTCCTATAAACACCAATTTCCATTGTAGGTGTGGAGCCACTGGGTTCCCCAGTTTCCAACTGAGGACTTGATGGTCTCACAAATGTGTCCTCAACTTCATGCTCTCCTCTTGCTGAACTACCATCTGGTCTGCCTTCTCTCACCACAGGAGGAATTGGTATCTCTGTCCTGTTAACTTGACTATCATCCATAGTGACTGTTCTTGATCCCTGTCCCGTCTCTGATTGTGCTGATTTCTGACTGGGAAGGATTCTAACAGCCTTACCATCAATGACTTGGAAGCCCATAAATCTCTTAACGTAAGACATGGAATATATGTTTCCCTTGGGGATAACATGTTTCTTTTCAGTTCCAAAATCCACTCCTACCTTTTTGAAAATAGATGTGAGATGTGCTGCATAAGGTAGTGTTCTAGAGTGGTGAAGACAAGTTCCAATTGTCTGAACTACAACATCAGTTAAAGAAATCTTAACTTCCTTTAGCATGCAGTACAACAGGAATCGCTGCATATCTGTGACTCTTTCTCTACCACTGCTTTGAGGTGTGATGATAGACGTGCAAATGTGATGAAGTAGTCTGACAGATGGTATAAATCTATTAGCTTTCAGACTGGACAGGTATGTCTGTTTCACGTCAGAGGGGTCTTTGGTTAACCCAGTCAAAACAGCAAACGCCTCATGTTCATCTAGCTTATACGAATGAAGCATTGCTCCTCCCATTGGTATTTTCCAAACTCGAGCAAGCAGGGCACTAGTTAACTCAAAATGAACATTCTAACAGTGGAGGACATTTTGGGAATCTTCGATTCATATTTCAAATTCTGATAAAATTCCCTAACGAGTGTAGGATAGTAAATAGTGTGCTTCGTCACAAACTTCCACCAGCCTTGAAATTCCAATGCAAGCCGTACCTCAGGAAATGCAGTCAGTAGCTCTTCATCGGAACTTACAATGTATCTGGGGATAAGAACCTTGAGAGGTTCTTCTATATTGATGACAACAGAAGCCCTGGATTTCTTCTTCCCCGTTATACCAGAAGAGGAGTGTGGTTCAGCTGAAAATGATTTTGAGGACTTTCTTCTCTTGACCGGCGGACTAGGGCTCCGAGGACGTTTCTCCTTCTCCTTTCCTTTGCGCTTCCTGGAAATAGCTGTAGATGGTGTCGCTTCTGGAGGGTTGGCCACTGGAGCATCAGGCGCATCCTCTGGGAGTGAGGCCATTGTCAACTGTGTCGCACTGGAAACCCTCAAGTTCTGCTCCATCAATAGTTTTCCCGACTGAGCACCCTTGCCGAAGATGATCGGAGACAAGAACTCCAAAGCAAATGGTGTGGGAGGATGTTTGGAGAACACGGAAGGTAAACCGACCAAGGGTTTAGAATGGAGTGGAGACGAGTGGCGGTCAAGCTACTCTTTTAAAGAGGCTACGAAGACCCTTTTAGTGAACGGTTCAGCCGGTTCAAGTCGGTGAACCGGGTTGAAGAATGTTGTATTAGAGGCAATGCGTGGACGCCAAGGGGGCATTGCGTCTATGCAGTGAGGCATATGTGAACAGAAAACACAAGACAAGTAGTCAGAAAGACACAAGGCGTGGACGCCAAGGGACATTACGTCTACGCAGTGAGACTGATGTGAAGAGAAGAAGCAAGACAAGTAACCAGAGAGACATCCGTTCAAGGGATTTTCTTAAGGTACTAAGATAGTGAGATAATCAGGCTTCTATTCAAGGAATTTTAACTGTTCCAGATCGAGTTCTCATGAAAGAGATGTATGTAAATAGGCTCTAATTCATGTAATGATAAAGAGAAGAAATAATCTTAAAACATTGAATTAGAAGCCATGAACCACTTAAAGCCACCTGCCTGGAGAAAAAATAGAACTCTTTTCACACTAGAACCATTTTCATTTCTGACCCTTATATCTTTCAATTTTAAGAGGCCTTTCAGATAGAGAGAAATTTAACTGGCATTGAAGATAGACTCGGTTGAATAAGGAGCACCAGATCAACCAAACTCACATGTTTTAATTGTTTTCACATTTTCAACATTTCCAACTTCTTTTTACATTTTCATTTGCAGTCAAGTGTTGCTAGCATTTTGACACGGGTACACATGTTTATCAGACACCCGAGTCCCCGGTTACTTAGCATAGCAAACTATTCTGCATTGACTAACCAGAGGTGGCTACTGACTTCATGACATGCCTATCAGCACTTCATAAGTGCTTGAAGGTAGTTTCTCAGTTGATAGTTACCATTGCTCTGGAATGATTTATTTTTCTCTTGAAGACAGATATAGTAGCTCACCTCATGACTTGCTCTTCAGCACTTCCTTGGTGCATAGGGCTAATTTCTCAGTGAACAACTACCATTGCTCTGCATTATATTACATGTGAATAGCTTCCATCCTTAGCATTTAAACACTTTCTGAGTTCATCATCAATACAATTATTAAATTCCTCTACACACAATGGTTTCTTTACTTTTGAACAATAAGGATCGAGAGATGATGAGGTCCTGGTTTTATTAAATTGTTCAGCTTTTGCTCCATACATAGTGCATCATTGGGTTCAAAAGTTCATGAATTCAAACATCATAAGAATTATGGATCTCCTATCATTAACATATCATAGAGCAATTCAGAATATATCTCATATTCCACAGGAATTATCACTGTAACTCCCCCTGAATTTAAGACATCATCTACATATCTCAGTGCTCTAGAGAATTTTCCCATACACGGATGTCAAGGAAGCTTTATTGAGAGATAAGAGCGGAAGGGACAGTATATATGGACAGAGCAGGTTGATGTGAGGAGGAAGTTTCCAAAAGGGGAAGATGTAACCCTGAGATTCTAATAAGGCACAGCTGCGTTAACTCACCCTCTTCACTGCGTCAACTCATCCATCTAGACTGCACAAACATCTGTTCAATTTCAGAATCCAATTGTTCATAGCGTTGACTCAGTTCCATCACAGCGTCAATTCACTTAACCAGCCAGCAGCAACAATTCTGTGCTCTATTCAGCATTTTGTTACCGAGGAATTAATCTTAAGCAAACTCCTCCTCAGACCATGCATGAATGAAATTATAATAGCCAATAAAATGAGTATCAAGCTTAAACAGTATTCATGCTGAGATGATTGAAAGGAAGATAGACACAACAACCAAAGACGACTAAACTCTCCCTTAGAACATGCAGTCCCATATGCAATCCAGATATTCAGAAATTTCAGAGTGCATGATCAGAGAGCAGTGCAAATGGCAGATGATAAATGAATATTCATGAAACACATCAAGCAAGATATGCAATGAATTTCAAAATGGGATGTGCAGAGAGATTACCTGAAAAGTGTGAGAATGGGGTTTTTCATTCTTGAGTGCCTTGGATCATTACCCCTTTATTCCATCCAAGGCACACCTGCTAGGCAACTTCCTATTTTCCACTAGCAGGAACCCAAGTGGTCTTGGGTCTTGCATAGTAATTAGCCCCTTTTGGGACTGCCTGCATCTTTTTCTGTGCCAACCAGTCATCAGAGTTCATGATAAAACAGTTATGCATTGAATACTCAGACAGCCCACAATAGTGGCATGAACTAGCAGGTTTCATGTTCCTCTTATGTATACTAGCATGAACTTGAGCATTATAAGAGTGAGCATGAGGGTTTCTGTTATTATTATGAAACTTTTTCTTTTCATGACCAGCTACCCTGCAAGCAGCAACTTGGTGGCCTGGTCTTCTGCAATTTGAGCAAACAGGAATTCTTTTAGAAGCAAGTTTGTTCCTATCAAATTCTTTGGAATTTCTATTCCTACCCTGGACATGCCAGCAGTCCTTGACTGCATGGCCAAGCTTCCCACAATGGGAGCAGAAAGGGAACTTTCTTCTAAAAGAACTTGCCCAACATTCAGTGGCCTTGTGCCCAAACTTGTTACAATTAAAACATTTGACATGCTGGTTCAGAGAAGCAGTTTTGTTTATATTAAAGACATGTTGGTTAGCATAAGATTTAGCATGATGTGAGAGTGGTTTTTTCTTTCCATTAGCAAACCAACATTGAGCAGAGGTGTGGCCTAATCTACCACAATGAGAGCATTCACTTTTCTTTGAATGAACAGCAGGTCTTTTATCATGATATTTCCTAGCATTCATCATTTCAGCATTCAAATCATCTAGTTCGTTTAATTCACACTCATGCATCAAATGGCCAATTCTATGGCAGTAATAACATGACATTTTCTTTTTCTGAACCTCATGATTTCTGACATGAGTTTTCCTGTTAGCATGAGAATTAAAAACAGGATGCATGTAAGTAGTAGAAGCCATTTTGTTCTTTCCTTTTTATTTTTCAGTTGGCTTCAGAATTCTTTGAGCAGCAAATTGAAACACTGAAGGATTGGCTGAACTAGCAGAGGCAACATTTGGAACAGCTGAAGTTTGAATCTTATTTTCAAAACTCTTTTTCTTTGTTGGGTTATAGCCCAACCCTTCTTTTTGAAAATTGACTTTAACACCTAGCAGTTTATCTAGATTTTCTTGACCATGAACAAATTTGGACAAGGAATTTTTTAAGTCATGAATTTCATTTTCCAAGGAGGTGATTTGTAACTCATAGCTGGCGATTTCTTGCTCACTGCAATTCACACATTCAGTTAACACCTTGTTAGCAGTTTTATATTTTTCAATTTCTTGTTCCAGATTGCTCAATTTTTCAGGAGTTTCAATACAGACCGTTTTTCCTTTTTCTAAGGTTAGAAGTCTCTCAGACATTGCACTGTTTAACAGCTTCAATTTTTCAATTTCTTCTTTGAGCTTATCATTTTGAACCAATTCATTTATTAGAAGCTGGTCTTCTGAATTGACTTCATACTTTCTTCCATTTTCAGTTGGTTTCATTTCTCTTTGTTGTGTTTCACACTCTTTCTGTAATTCTATGTTTACAGATTTTATGGCATTCATTTTTTCAATCAGCAAATCATTCTCTTGTTTGAGTTTCTCAATTTCTTTATCATTTCCTTTAGCAGATTGTTTTAGAGAATCATTTTCAGATTTTAGCTTGCTTAGTTCTGAGTTAACAGAATCCTGATTCTTTTTCTTTAGCAATTTAACTTGACTCTCAAGCTCACGAATTTCAGATATAGAATCATCATTTGTTTGTTTCAATTTTAAGCAATTTTGACATGAAGAGGAATTTACACTGTTTAACCTAATACCCTTTTTCAGTTTCTTATGTTCCCTTTTTAATTTTTCATATAGCCCCAACAAGTCAGCATAAGTATTTTCCCAATCATCTGAAGTATAGTTTTGAAAGGGATTTACCTCATTATCATCATCTTCATCTTGACTGCTGCCTTGATTATATCTGTCTGCCATCATGCAGCTGTCCTCATTTGCCCTGTGAATTTTCTTCAGCATATCCAAGATGTCTTTAGCGGACCTGCAATCATGAAAGCAAGACCATAGAGCTCTGTCAGTAGCTGCCTTCACCAGATTAAAGGCTTCCTGATTTTCTCCGTCCTTTGATCTGTGTCTGTCGGTCCATTTGGACACTTTTGTAGGTAAGGTGTGAGGACCTTGTGAAATTAATTTCCACAGATCAGGATTAACAGCATTAACATAAACATGGAGAGCGGCGTGCCACTGATTAAAATCAGAACCACAAAAGACGGGTGGAGGAGCCATTGAAACAAGTAGAAAGCAGATTCAATGCAACAGGAAAATGATTCACTAGAAACAAATTAGCACCTAAGACAGTAAGATCGGATCTGCAGGTCGCTGGACCTTCTAAGCAGACACCACTCTGATACCAATTGTTAGGGTGCTAGACCTGGATATAGAGGGGGGGTGAATGTATCCCTCTAGAGAATATGGCCCAATTTTAAAAAACTAAGGCTCAGATAAGCGGAATTAAAACTAATGAGCTTTCCAAGATGAAATGATAAGGCAATCAAATGAACAAACAGTTGGCCTGCAATACTGCAGCCACCTGATCAATCAGAGCGAATGCAGAGTAAAACCACCCAAACACATTTAACTGAATATAATGCTCAAAAATAATTCTCTAGATAAAGCAGCGGGCCAAACATGCACAACCTGTGAATGGGAGGTAGAAGACATGGAGCTAAAGCAAGGCAAACCACTGCATAGATAATTTTTAGGTGGTTCGGTCCTCCAGACCTACATCCACCCCTCACTCCCAACCGGAGTGAGGCTTCCACTAGTAACACTAGCACAGCAGACTCAGTCTGCAACAATTGCTGTCAAACAGCTTGACCAGGGGAACAGCCTCCCCTCTTCCTCCCAACCGGAGGGAACCCACAAGCAGCACCCAGCTACTTGCAACCGGAGATCAAATCTCCCTTCTCCTGACCCACCAGGAGGAATCCACAAGTAGCTTCCAGCTACTTCCAACCGGAGATCAAATCTCCCTTCTCCTGACTCACCAGGAGGAATCCAACCCCAACAGGGCAATCGGAAGAATCACAAAGAAATGTAAACGAAACTAAGAAAAGGAAAAATACAGTAATCAGAAAACTGTAGCTATGGTAGCACAACAGTGGCTCTCAACTAGAGCTAACTGAGATGGATATGATCCACGGAACAGCAGGAACAATTATTCAAGTAGCTTTGCTTCTCTTCTCACTCTACTCGAGCTCTCTATCTCTTTCTTTCTCTCTTCTTTCTCTAATGCTCCTTCTCTTCTCTCTCTTTTCTTTTCCTTTCTTCTTCTGGATCGTGGAAGCTCTCACCCTTCCTCTGCTTTTTTCGATCACGATCAGTCTTATTCAGACAGAGGAGTCTTCCTTATATATCAGCAGCATTTAGGGCGACATGCGCTCTCCACGATTCCCCCCAAGATGTCTCAGTCCACGTGTCAGCATCCTGGTACCTCGGATCACGTGCCCTTCATTAGCACGATCAGCAACTACAGTCTGGTGGCGTCAACTCACTTGCTTCAAAAGGTTGACGCAGCCTTCAAGGGCATTCCACCAGCAAGACTTAAGTCTGCTGCGTTGACTCTATCAGCCTGCTGCATTGACGCATTGATACATTCTAGCGAGTAACCAGCTTAGCCTTTTAATGCTGCGTCGACGCTTCCAACCCGTGGCGTTGACGCATTGATGATCCAGTGAACAAGTCTTCAACAGATGGGCGTGCTGCGTCGACGCTCTCATCATGCTGCGTTGACGCATTGCTGTTCCAGCAGTTGAAATTTGAGTGACTTCAGCCTTCTTGCGTCAAGGAGTGCGTTGACGCATTGTGCAGCTGCGTCCACCCTCTAGTCACCTTGTCAATCCATCAAGCTGCTGCGTCGACCCAACGAGCTGCAGCGTCGACGCTTCCAAGGTACTCCAGAGGTTGCAAGGAGATATTTGAACTGCTGCGTCCACGCTGCCAGTTGGTGGCGTTGACGCACGAACATGTATTTCAAGCCTGTCTTGCCTTGTATATTAGCGTCTCTTAAGCCGCTGCGTCGACGCTGCTTCATAGTGGCGTTGACGCATCAAGCCTGTCTTGCCTTGTATATTGGCGTCTCTTAAGCCGCTGCGTCGACGCTGCTTCATAGTGGCGTTGACGCATCGAGCACCCTGCATCCTTTTGTTCCTGTTAAACATTCATTAAAACTTAAGTGTTTATATCACTTAGCTTATTGTTGTCATCATCAAAACCAGGAGTACAACAGGTTGCAGATTGCTATGTCTATGGAAATCTAGATGTTGGAAGCATTCGGAGATTCCATGCTAGTCATAAAATAGCTGGAGGGAGAGTTCGAGGTGCGGAAGCAAGAACTCCTCCCTTACTATCAACTGGCCCTCCGATTGATGGCGAGATTCTACTTCGTCAAAATCAGGCATGTTAATCGAGGACAGAATGCTCAGGCGGATGCCCTCGCAAAGCTGGCTAGTTCTTTGGCAATCCCACCAGACACAAGCCTAAATATAGTCACGATCAACCGTCGCCAGGTCCCCAGTATGATGGAGGTTCTGGCCGATAAACAAGAGAATGAAGCGACAGCTGTAGAACAAGTTTAGCAGCCCAATTGGCGGGAGCATCTTCAGCGTTGGTTCCAGCACCAACAGCTTCCTAAAGAAAAGGAACAAATAATGAAGCTCTTAAGGATCAAGGACTCTTACGAGATGAGAAGCGGGACCTTGTTCCGAATAATGGCTGATGCCCGAAGGAAAGTCCTGCTCTGTTGCTTGTCTTCGACAGAAGCGGGGCAGGTAATGCAAGAAGTCCATGCCGGGTCAGCTGGAGCACACCAGGCCGGGCCGAAGATGAAAATTGAAATAAAGAAATTGGGCTATTATTGGCCCTCCATGTTTGATGATTGCTGCAAGTTTGCTAAAGCTTGCCAAAAATGTCAAGAGCACGCCAACGTGTCCAGGAGACTGCCGGTGCCGCTACACCCTACCCTACCAAGTTGGCTGTTCGCCCAATGGGGCACGGACGTGGTGGGACCACTGCTGATGCGGGACGGACACGCGACTCGATTCTAATTGGATATGCGATACTTGGACTCTAAGCAAGCTCGCGATCGCCCCTTATCGAGGGAAGCGTATGGACGTGCACGGTTAAGAAACCGACAAAGAGCTAGGGTGGTCAGACTCTCTCATCGTGCCCGGATCGGGTCACTGGACGGTCTCGCTCTCTCTCGCAGCAGCGGTGAATAACGATATATCGAGCTAATGGCCCTAACACATGCTCTCTAGCAGCGGCATATAAAGCATATACGAATAAAGTAAATGCCGAGTAAAGGAGCGAATATGATACCTCCATGCACCTAGGGTGGGGAAGACGATCTCGGCCGAACTCGTACTCCCGGAACAATTACTACACAGTAAAGGAGCAATGTAATTTCACTGCCCACTCCACGCAAGGAGGTAAAGGGTGACACAATGGGACCCGAGAGTAGCAGTTTTGGGTTGACAGGCAGCTTCTTGTGTAGCTTCGGCGGCACGCGTACTCACGACCGTGGGACCCACGTGCTGGTCGGTGGGCCCGAGTGGGACCGAGGTGGCACCGCTGTGATGGGGACGCTTGGAGGGGTGCTCCCTGGGACGGCGGTATGCTGGTTCACCGTTCGGAGGCCGGGCGGCTCCGATCTTCACTTGTCGGAGTTGCTGCCTACGGATTTGAACTGTTGTTTCAGACCCACGCGTCCCGATGAAAATGGATGCTGTGAGCAGCACCAACGTCAGATCGATGCACAAGAGATACCGTTGGGAATCTATTTTAAAAGGCTTCGATCTAGGGCCAGAGAGAAAAAATGGCTATCCCAGATCTAGCCTTGACCGAATTTCCAAGCTGCTGGTTGACTGGACCCGAAATCTCAGGATAGAAGTGCTTTTTCCTGAGAGTTGGCATTGACTGCATTGTAGACCTCCGATTCAGCTATTGAGCTCTTCATCAAAGTGGTAGAGGGCGAAGAGAGGAAAATGGGGACATTTGTTTTGAAAGGTTTGGTGGAGATTTGACTGGGGAAAAGTATTTTCTAGTGGCGGGTGGTTGGATCTGGACAGCAGAGACAAAACAGAAGTTGGGATCTGAGGTGAATTTTTAGAAAATATGAATGAGATTATAAATTCACAATAAAATTTGTGGATGGTGGGGGTGGTGGTAAGAACCTCAAATAAATTTGGGGATTCAAAAAAAAATCAAGAAGGAGGTCGAAAGGGGGAAACTCAGAGTGGCTGTAACACTGGACAGACTGCAGGCAGAACTGGTGGATTGAGAAACACGAAAATGGAAAAATATAAAATGGGAGCTGGAATTTTTATACAATTTTATGGGATGTGGTGATGGCCTCTATAACTCACCCTGAAAATCTAAGCTCCAGAAGATGTAGGAGTTGGGAGCTAAAATTCTCGGAGTAACCCTCTGTCCAGCAAAATAGAACCTTAGACAGCACTTCAGAACTTGCTTCTCGGCGGCTCGATGGCGGCACAACGGCGGCGGCGCCGACAGAGATAGAAACTGGAGGTGGAGGGGCTAAGATAGAAGGGTTCTACACCCTGAAATGCTGAAGGAGGAGGAAGGAACCAGAGAGAGAGAGGAGGGGGCGCAGGTTGCCCCAATGCACACAATAATTTTTTCTTCTCATTAATTCACAAAAATGGAAATTACATAGGCTATATAGTTCCACATTAATGACCCAAATGACCCCAGATATAGGGCTAGGGGAGGGGAATACACAGGAGTGGAAATTGGTCAAAAAAACACACAAAAAAACCATTATTTTAATGGGGTTCGCCCCCCTCCATTAAGAGACGAAATGGGATTTGTTCTCTTTAATTAATCTTGGTCCAAGTCAATGTTTGGACCATGGACCAGCCCCCATGGGCCCTGGAGTCCATGTGGACCAATAAGAGAGAGTGAGCGGGCCCCTGTTCGGCCTACATGCCCTTTTGCAAAGAAACCCAATGGCCTTTTGCAAATAAACCCACTAAGACTTACAATTGTGTACCCATATAGCACAAGGGTATACATACAAATACAAATGGATATAAATGCAAATAAAATGTGAGTGGTCTTGCCTTGATGTCCCCATCAATTCTCCTCGGGTGGGAAGAACTCGACCCCGTCGAGTAAAGGGGGGACAGCTCGAGTAGCTCCGGCGGATCCATCACCGTACCAAGTAGCGCGGGTACGCTCCACTCCAAGTGATCGTCACCTACTCATTCCGTATATACTCGATATGCGCATGCTGCTACGGGAAGAGGCTAGAGGTGGAACACTTTGGGGTGGGGTAATGGGAATCGACGCCGAGCACTGACTTTCATTTTTGCCTTTGTGTCCTTTTAGTTTACTTTTATATCCTTGGGAAAGTATATGTGCAATTGTAAGGCTTTATAAGCCAATGAGTCATTCCCTTGGATTCTTTGGGTTTTTGTGCAACTTGTTAGTAGGTGCTGCAAGGGGGCCCTCACTCCTTCCCCATTGGTCCACATAAGCCATATGGGTCCATGTGGGGCTGGTCAAAGTCCTAGGTGGCATCTAGAAGGTCAATTGGACACATGGGAGACAATTGGACCAAAATGTCCAAGATGCTTACCCCATAGTCAAGGGGGAGCCCCCCTTAATATTATTTAATGTGGTTCCAAACCACATGGGATAATTAGTTTTGACCTCCCTAGTTTACCCCTCCCCAATTTAGATCTGAGGGCATTTTGAGTCATTTTCCATTTATTATATAAGGCTTGTATTTTCATTTTATGTGAATTAATGAGTAGAAAAAATTGTGATTGCCTTGGAGCAAATTTACGCCCCCCTCTCTCTCCCTCTGGTTCCTTCCTCCTCCTTCAAGATTTCAGGGTGTAAACCCCCTCTATCTCAGCCCCTCTACATCTAGATTCTATCTCTGGTGCCACCACCGCCGTTCGTGCCGCCATCGAGTCACCGCAAAGCCGCTTCCGAAGTGCTGTCCAAGATTATGTTCTGTTGGACAGAGGTTCACTACAAAAATTTTACCTCCCAACTCCGACATTATCTGGAGTTGATATTTTTCGGGTTGGTTCCCCACTTGATCCCCAACGTCCAATAAAATTATCCCGTCATTTCCCGTTATTTTAATATTTTTCCATTTTCGTGTCTTTCTATCTTCCAGATCAGTCCCTTTTCAGATCTATGTAGTAGAAGCTTAGTTCTTCCCCATTTCGACCCCCTTCTTGATTTTTGTTTGAATCTCCAAATTTATTGGAGGTTCTGTTCACCATCCCCATCCTCCACAAATTTTCTTCGAATTTCAAAATCCATCTACCTATTTTTAGAAATTGTGTCTTTTCCCCAAATTCAGTTCTATCTCTGCTGTCCAGATCTGACCCTAGGTCCGTATAAAACCCACAAAAAATCGAAACTTCCACCAAACCTTTCATAAAGTATATCCCCGTTTTCCTCTCCTCGGCCTCTACAACTTTTATGCAGAGCTCATCTTCTGATTCGGAGGTCTATATCACGGTCAATGCCAACTCTCAGGAAAACTTAGTTCTATCCTGAGATTTCAGGTTCTGTCAACCAGTAGCTTGAAAATTCGACAAAGGCCATCAACAGGAAATTCCAATTTCTTTCTCTAGCCATAGTTTGAAGTACTCTGAAAGAGCTTTCCAACGGTACCTCTTGTGCCTCGATCTGACGTCGGTGCTGATCGTAGCATCCATTCTCGCCGGGTCACGTGCTGTAAAACAGAAGCCACAGATCCGCGGGCAGCAAGTCCCACACAAGGAGATCGGAGCCGATTTGACTCCGACCGGTGAACCAGCGTACCGCCTTCCCAGGGAGCGCCCCTCCAGATGTCCTTGTCACAGAGGTGCACTCCGGGTCCACACGGCCCCACTGACCAGCACGTGGGTCCTATGATCGCGAGTACGTGTGCCGCCGAAGCTACACAAGAAGCTGCCCGTCAACCTGAACCTGCTACTCCCGGGTCCCATTGTGTCACCCTTTACCTCCCTGCGTGGAGTGGGCAGTGATATTCATTGCTGTAATTTAATTGTTTACTGTTTCGGGAGTACGAGATCGGCCGGGGTCGTCTTCCCCACGCCGAGAGCGTGGAGGTATCGTGTTCGCTCCTTACTCGGCATTTGCTTTATTTCGTATATATTGCTTTATGCCGCTGCTAGAGAGCATGCTAGGATCGTAGCTCGCTATACTTTTTATATCACCGCTGCTGCGAGAGAGAGCGAGGGCGTCCCGTGACCCGATCAGGGCACGAAGTAGTGAGTTGACCACCCTAGCTCTTGCGGGTTTCTCAACCGCGCACGTCCGACACTTCCCTCGATAAGGGACGATCGCGAGCTTGCTTAGAGTCTGAGGATCGCATATCCAATTGGAGTCGAGTCCGTGGTCTATCCCGCATCATGGGGTCACTCTCAAGGGGAGGAGGCGGCTCGAATACTCACTAGGAATCACCGCTGGGTCCCTGTAGGTGACTAGATCCGGAACATAGATGTAGAACTGATCCCATACTCCTCTAGCAAGTCCACTCGCCTCTCACTCATAAGAGACCGACAACGAGCTTGCACAAGACACATGCAGACTCACCATATACTAACACGCGTATGCAAACCATACAAATAAGCCACATAAAACAAACCACACAAAGAAGAAACAAACTGACTGATGCATTACCCTAGACTTAAGGTGGTGACATCGACCCCACTAGGTGGCCATCATCCGAGTGCCGCATCCTGAGCGTCGGTAGGCTCTTCTAGACCTTCGTACTCATTAGCTAGTTTCGGATCGGCCTCATAGTCGACAGATACAAGCCCAACATGTGAAGCTTCTCCTACCCCTAGGGCTAGAGTGGCACGAGTGGGACATTGGTTGGCGATGTGGCCAAACCCATGAGAATGGAAACACTGTAGCCGTGACCTACTGGTCTCCCCGATAAGAGGGCCCTTACCCTTATCCTCCCGACGGACAGGGGGTGTAGGCGACAGAGGTGGAACTGTAGGTGCCATAGGCAACAAGGGTGGGGGTGCCGGTGCCAGAGAATGGGCAATGGGTGCCGGGGGGTGAGCTACGGGTGCCTGTGGTTGGGGTGGAGGTAGATCCCATGGCGGGGGAGAACAAGGTCTAGGAGCGTAGTGCTCCTGACGGGCGGGCTCGTGAGGTCGAGTCATGGGACCCCTCGGGTATGGGTCTAAGGAGCTACATGACTCGGCACTACGGAGAGGAACGGGGCCCAACCGTTGGATAGACTCGAACTCTCCCTCGAATTGCTCCATCTCAAGAGCAACTTGGTACGCATCCTCTAACTTGTCCACCTTGTGGCGGAGAAGCTCATACCATAGGTGCAGTCGTAGCCCATGCCAAAATTGGCAGATAGTAAGGGAGTCCTCCTCCGTGGCGTCACATCGCAAGTAGTATTCATCGTACTCGGTGATGTACTCGGAGACGGACCGATCTCCTTGGGTAAGACTCTGCCACCTGTCTATGAGACGCTGGCGGTAAGTGGTAGGGAGGTACTTCTTCCTAAGTTTGGACCTCATCTCTTCCCACGTCTCTACCTGGGGTTCATGACGGTGAAATAGCAGGTTCTCCATGTTTCTCCAAAAGGTTTGAGCTTGCCCTATCAATTTCATCTTGGCAAACTTGACCTTCCGTTGGTCCGACATCTCAAACGACTCAAAATATCGGTCCATACCGGCTTCCCAATCAAGATATACCCTTGGGTCTAAGGACCCGTCAAAAGTGGGAGGGTCGGCATGAACGGTCCTGAGGGCCCGCTCATCCTCATCACGATTTCATCGTTGAACACGACGGTCACGTCCGTATCCCCTATTTTCATCCTCGGACTCATAGTCTAACACCTCGGGGAATTGACGTCTCCTAACATCTACCCCTTGATCCCTTGGGGCAGCAGGTTGCTGAACCGGTTCTTGTTGACCATGTGAAGGTGGGGAGGGGTGCCTCAACTGGGGCTCTCAGGGGTGCCTCGGCTGGAGCTCTCTCTAATGTGGAAACTCTCCCTACCAGGCCCTGAACGGACTAGTCTGACTCGACGGCCTTATCCTCTAAGACCTTCATCCTTTCTTCCAGATGGGTGCCTAGACCATCCATCAGCGTACTCAACCCGTCCATTCTATCCATTCGAGTACTTAACCCGTCCACGCGTGTATTTAACCCTCACATTTCCCCCATAAGGGCTTGGAACATTTCGGCCACCGATGACGCATCGAGACTAGGGGCTCGGGGATCCGCCATAGGTGGTGGCGGGGGTGAATATTGGGTGCCTCGACGGGTGGGCATGCAACTGACACACGGACTAGGAGACACCGACTAATGCAAACATGGACTCAAGCAAAGATGATGCACCTAGACTTAACCAAGACTCGGTATGTGGCGGAGTTAATTGATCCGAAGATCACTCGCGCAAGTGTGTGGCCTTCCCGATAGGTTTAGCCTAACGTTCGGACAACACCTTTTGATATACCGATTAATGGGATGCAAGTGCAACCTAGACCTACTTAGACAATGACTAGACGTAAATGGCACTTTTTTTGTTTTGTTTTAAACACCCTAGACTCAAACTCGCTCTGATACCAAATTGATGCGGGACGGACACTCGACTCGATTCCAATTGGATATGCGATCCTTGGACTCTAAGCAAGCTCGCGATCGCCCCTTATCGAGGGAAGCGTACGGACGTGCACGGTTGAGAAACCGACAAAGAGCTAGGGTGGTCAGACTCTCTCATCGTGCCCGGATTGGGTCACGGGACGGTCTCACTCTCTCTCGCAGCAGCGGTGAATAACGATATATCGAGCTAATGGCCCTAACACATGCTCTCTAGCAGCGGCATATAAATCATATACAAATAAAGCAAATGCCGAGTAAAGGAGCGAATACGATACCTCCACGCACCTGGCGTGGGGAAGATGATCCCGGCCAAACTCGTACTCCCGGAACAATTACGACACAATAATTACAGCAATGTAATTTCACTGCCCACTCCACATAGGGAGGTAAAGGGCGACACAATGGGACACGAGAGTAGCAGTTTCGGGTTGACGGGCAGCTTCTTGTGTAGCTTCGGCGGCAGGCGTACTCACGACCATGGGACCCACGTGCTGGTCGGTGGGGCCGAGTGGGACCCACGCGTACTCATGACCGCTGTGATGGGGACGCCTAGAGAGATGCTCCCTGGGACAGCGGTACGCTGGTTCACCGGTCGGAGGCCGAGCGGCTCCGATCTTCACTTGTCGGAGTTGCTGCCCACGGATATGAACTGCTGTTTCAGACCCGTGCGTCCTGACAAAAATGGATGTTGCGAGCAGCACCAACGTCAGATCAATGCACAAGAGGTACCGTTGGAAAGCTACTTCAAAATGCTTCGATCTAGGGCTAGAGATAAAAAATTGTCTATTCCAGATATGGCCTTCACCGAATTTCCAAGCTACTGGTTGACAGGACCCGAAATCTTAGGACAAAAGTGTTTTTTCCTGAGAGTTGGTGTTGACCGTATTATAGACCTCCGATTCAGCTGTTGAGATCTTCATGAAAGTGGTAGAGGGAGAAGATAGAAAAACGGGGATATATTTTATGAAAGGTTTGGTGGAGATTTGACTAGGGAAAAGTATTTTCTAGTACCGGGCGGTCGGATCTGGACAGTAGAGACAAAACATAAGTTGGGATCTGAAGTGAATTTTTAGAAAATTTGAACGAGATTATAAATTCACAAGAAAATTTGTGGATGGTGAGGATGGTGGAAATAACCTCTAATAAATTTGGAGATTCAAACAAAAATCAACAAGGGGGTTGAAAGGAGGAAACTCAGAGTGGCTGTAACACTGGATAGACTGCAGGCAGAACTGGTGGATTGAGAAGCACGAAAATGGAAAAATATAAAACGGGGGCTGGAATTTTTATCAATTTTTTTGAGATGTGGTGATGACCTCTAGAACTCACCCTAAAAATCTAAGCTCCAGAAGATCTAGGAGTTTGGAGCTAAAAGTCTCGGAGTAACCCTCTGTCCAATAAAATAGAACCTTGGACAACACTTCAGAACTTACTTCTCGGCGGCTCGATGGCGGCACGACGGCGGCGGCGGCAGCAGAGATAGAAATCGAAGGTGGAGGGGCTAAGATAGAAGGGTTATACACCCTGAAATGCTGAAGGAAGAGGAAGGAATCAGAGAGAGAGAGAGAGAGAGGAGGGGGCGCAGGTTGCTCCAATGCACACAACAATTTTTTCTTCTCATTAATTCACAAAAATAGAAATTACATAGGCTATATAGTTCCACATTAATGACCCAAATGACCCCAGATCTAGGTCTAGGGGAGGGGCATACAAGGGAGTGGAAATTGGTCAAAAAAACACACAAAAAACCATTATTTTAATTGGGTTCGCCCGCCTCCATTAAGAGACCAAATGGGATTTGTTCTCTTTAATTAATCTTGGTCCAAGTCAATGTTTGGACCATGGACCAGCCCCCATGGGCCCTGGAGTCCATGTGGACCAATAAGAGGGAGGAAGGGGGCCCCTGTTGGGCCTACATGCCCTTTTGCAAAGAAACCCAATGGCCTTTTGCAAATAAACCCACTAAGACTTACAATTATGTACCCATATAACACAAGGGTATACATACAAATACAAAAGGACATAAATGCAAATAAAATATGAGCGGTCTTGCCTTGATGTCCCCATCAACTGCCAGCATCCTCGTCAGGGTGCAGATATATCTTAGCAGCCACATATTACTTCTCCAGATGGGCGGAAGCCGTTGCGCTAAGAGATGTAATGGGAGAACTGGTCGCAAGGTTCTTCCGGCAGAATATAATATTCTGGTTCGGGGTTCCCAACCGAATTATCTCTGATAATGGCAGCCACTTTAGAAACCAGAAGGTTTATCGCCTAGCTGATAAATATAAGATTGATTGGAGGACCTCGTCCCCCTACAACCCTCAGGCCAATGGACTTGCAGAAGCCTTCAATAAGACACTATGCACGCTGCTGGCAAAGACTGTCAAGTCTAATAAAAAGGACTGGGAAGAAAGGATGTACGAAGCACTTTGGGCATATTGTACAGTCTATAAAACCCCAACCGGCTGTTCGCCATTCTCCCTCGTATATGGGTCGGAGGCTGTGGTGCCAATTGAGTTGGAAGTCCCCTCGCTGCGAGTTGCCATCTAGCATGGTTTAGCTAGCGGCGAATAGACCAATATAGAAAGAAGACTGGAAGAGCTTGCCGAGGTCGAAGGAAAGCATCTCCGTGCGCAACAAAATATTCAAGTCTACCAAGCTCGCATGGCCTGTGCTTTTGACAAGCTAGTCAAGGGTCGAGAGTTCAAGAAAGGTGACCTAGTAATGGTCAAAAGAAGAGAAGTGATGGCCTCCAACCCCAAAGGGAAGTTGGTTGAAAATTAGGTTGGACCATACGTCGTCTGCCGAGTATATGAAGGGGGTGCGTACGTCCTTGTAGATCACAAAGGAGTCATCCAGTTCTCTCCCCTTAATGGAAAACACTTGAAGCTGTATCACGCGACTCAACCGACATTCTCAGAATGACCAGGACCTACCTTAGTTTAGTGGCACTCCGCCCTAGCTAAGCTCTACCTACCTTAGTTTAGTGGCACTCCGCCCTAGCTAAGTTCTACCTACCTTGGCTTAGTGGCATTCTGCCCTGGCCAAGCTCTACCCACCTTAGTCTAGTGGCACTCCGTTCTAGCTAAGTTCTACCTACCTTGGCTTAGTGGCATTCCACCCTAGCCGAGCTCTACCCACCTTAGTCTAGTGGCCCTCCGCCCTAGCTAAGTCCTACCTACCTTAGCTTAGTGGCGCTCCGCCCTAGCTAAGTCCCGCCTACCTTAGCTTAGTGGCACTCCGCCCTAGCTAAGTCCTGCCAACCTTAGTCTAGTGGCACTCCGTCCTGGCTGAGCTCTACCTACCTTGGCCTAGTGACATTCCGTCTGGGCCGAGCTTTAAATATATATATATATATATATATATATATATATATGATGACATATACAACAACATTGCCATTGCGGTCCTTACGCCCAAATCGGCACAAATCTATCCCTTGCGTCAGCATTACCTTCTTGCTGACGAATAAACCCTTTTCCTCGGCGCAAGACTTCGTGTCCTAGCCGACCCTTCTACAACATTACCGTTGCGGGCCTTACGTCTGAATCGGCACAAATCTATCCCTTGCGTCAGCATTATCATCTTTCTGACGAATAAGCCCTTTTCCTCGACGTAAGACTTCGTGTCCTAGCCGACCCTTCTACAACATTGCCATTACGGGCCTTACGCTCGAATCGGCTCAAATCTATCCCTTGCGTCAACATTACATTCTTGCTAATGAATAAACCCTCTTTCTCGGCGCAAGACTTCGTGTCCTAGCCGACCCTTCTACAACATTGCCATTGCGGGCCTTACGCCCGAATCGGCTCAAATCTATCCTTTGCGTTAGCATTACCTTCTTGCTGACGAATAAACCCTTTTCCTCGGTGCAAGACTTCGTGTCCTAGCCGACCCCTCTGCAACATTACCATTGCGGGCCTTACGCCCGAATCGGCTCAAATCTGTCCTTTGCGTTAGCATTGCCTCCTTGCTGACGAATAAACCCCCTTTCTCGGCGCAAGGCCTCGTGTCCTAGCCGACCCTCTCAACATCCTCCTGTTATGTAAAAAAAAAAAAAGAAAAAATGGGGCTTAAAATAGAGGTGCTCCGTCGGCCTTGTTCCTACATTTGGACAAGGGTAAAAATGGCTATAACCCGGCTATGGCGAAAACCCAAAAGGGCGTCGCAGGTAAAATCGGGTACCCCGCCACGTGAAAACCTGAAAGGGCCCGTGGGCAAAAGCAAGAGGGGGCTGGCTTCGACGAAAACCTGAAAGGGAGCTTAAGTCAGTAATGTGGTAACTTAAAGTTCCTTCTCACCCCGTCCCAATGAAACTCCGAAAAGGGTGACCACCCTAGACCCTGTCGGAGATCTTTTCCTCAATATCCTTTTGACCCTTGCCATCATCGACAAGGCCAGTCAACTTTCTCCCTTAGCCTGGACCTTCCATCCTCGTTAATGAATAAATCAACCCCTTGCTTCAGCACTTAACCAATGTCAATAAACAAACCAACCTCTTTGTGACCCTCGTCATCATCGGCGAGATCGGTCAACCTCCTTGTGACCCTTGTCATCATCGACAAGATCAGTCAACCTCTTCTCGACCCTTGTCATCATCGACAATATCGGTCGACCTCCTTGTGACCCTTGCCACCATCGGCAAGATCGGTCATTCTCTTCTGACCCTCATCACCATCGGGGAGATCGGTCAACTTCCTTTCGACCCTTGTCATCATCGGCAAGACCGGTCAACCTACCTCCGACCCCTATCATCATCGGCCAGATTGGTCGATGTCCTTGTGACCCTCGTCACCATCGGCGAGATAGATCAACTTCCTTTCGACCCTTGTCATTATCGGCAAGACCGGTCGACCTATTTCTGACCCTTGTCACCATCGACGAGATCGGTCAACTTCCTTTCGACCCTTATCATCATCGGCAAGACCGGTCGACCTACTTCTGACCCTTGTCATCATCGGTAAGATTGGTCAACCTCCCTATGACCCTCTTCACCATCGGCGAGATCGGTCGACCTATTTCTAACCCTCGTCACCATCGGCGAGATCGGTCAACTTCCTTTCGACCCTTGTCATCATCGGTAAGACCGGTCGACCTAAATCTGACCCTTGTCATCATCGGCGAGATCGGTCAACCTCCTTGCGACCCTTGTCATCATCGGCAAGACCGGTCGACCTACTTATGACCCTTGTCATCATCGGCAAGATCGGTCAACCTCCTCGTGACCCTCGTCACAATCGACGAGATCGGTCGACCTATTTCTGACCCTCGTCACCATTGGTGAGATCGGACAACTTCTTTTCGACCCTTGTCATCATCGGCAAGACCGGTCGACCTACCTCCGACCCTTGTCATCATCGGTAGGACCGGTCGATATCCTTGTGACCCTCATCATCATCGGCAAGATCGGTCGACCTACTTCCTTTTGACTCTCGTCACCATCGGCTAGATCGACCAACCTACTTCTGACCCTTGTCATCATCGGTGAGATCGGTCAACCTCCTTGCGACCCTTGTCACCATCGGCAAGATCGGTCGACCTACTTTTGACCCTTGCCATCATCGGCAAGACCGGTCGACACCCCTTTAGCCTGGACTTTTCATCCTCGTTGACCAATGAGCCACCTTTGCTTCGACATGTAACCCATGCCGATGAATAAACCCTACCCTCAGTTCCACTCACCATCGACGAGTCTGGCTGATAAGCCTTCTGACCGTATTCCCCGGTCTTAAGAGGCCTCTATACTCTAGTCCTTCGGACTTTCGACCTACATCAGCCATAGTTTGGCCCCGGGGAATAGTTACGACGCGGTGGAGTGAACACCTCACCCCTTTGCTGAAGGTGTGAGCGCTCTCCTGCCCTAGTAACTTGCAAACTCGGACTAAGCTAACAGGCGAATAAGAGAGTACAAATTAAAAGAGAATGAAGTCGTGGTTTCACAACAAAATAAAGATGTTTCATTCCTATGAAGCAACAAGATACATGTTACTCGGGGCATACCCCGGGGTACATAAAGCCCGCCAAAACAAAAGGCAAACGGAAGAGACTACTGCAGCGGGCGTCGGAAGATGTCCTCTAGCTCTAAAATACCCAAGGAAGGGTGACGGGTTAGCTCTTCCAGTGGAAACTCGGCGGCCTCCAGCTGGGATAGTTTCTCTTCAAGAGAAGCGGCTTGCCCTTCGGCCATTTCTGCTTGCTCTACCCTCTGGACTTCCAGACGCTCGTTCTCTTGAAGCTCAGCTTCGGCCCTGGAAAGTTCAGCTTGTAGTTCTGCTATCTGGGCCACAAGAAAAGTTTGGCGCTGCGAGGAGGTGCTGGCTGCATCTCCCATCTGCGCTGTAGTCTCTCTAAAATAGGTGAGAGCAGTTCGGCATTCAGCCCGTTCCAATGTTATGGCCATCAGTTGATTAGCTACCTCCCGGCCTAGAAATTCTTTTCTATTCACATACTTCAACAGCAATATTACCCGTGGCGTCCAGTCATCCATGGGGCAGCCAAAAGCGAGCAGCGAGCGGGATAGGTGCTCCACCAAGCCCCTCAACTGAACATAAGTCAACTCTCTACTGGCTGTTACAGTCTGCTGAAGGGTCCGCAAGAATTGCCACACCAGGTCACTTGATGATTGAAGACCAAGTGGTGACGTCTCGGGAAGCTCGAAGTCTACTCTGCTATCCACGGCGGCCCAGATATCGTCACTCGTCTCAGAAGATGATGACGACATGATCTGCAAGGCGTTCACACTGGAACCGACTGCAGCAGCTGATGCGACAGCCAGAGTCTCAATGACGGCAACCTCCCTGCCGGCCTCTTGGGATGGAGATACACTAGGAACATCAATAGCTGAGGATACCTGCTCCTCGCCCCTAGCCTGGCTGACCTTCATATGGCCAGTTTCAGCAATAAGAGCCAAGGCCCCAGAAGTCCCGGCTTCTGCCTCAACAATTTCTACCGCTTCTATCTCGGGAGGGCCACTTTCTCCAGGGCCAACTGTCGTTCAGCTCCAATTGGCTGAGGTTCCACAATCGCTGCCGATTCATCAGTCCCCACAATTACCCCAGGTCCTTCTGGACCCGCTGCCGCCGCATAGCCTTTGGGGTATCGCAAAGCGATAGGCCGCAAGACTGGCGGGAAGGTTGGGTGACCCATACTTAAAGCCGGGAGTGGTATCTGCACCGTTATGGTTGGCAGCACCACCTCCGTCTGCATCGGAAGAATATATATCAAACAGCTGATATGAAAAGAAGGGAGAAGCAATAAAGTGCAGATAGTGGGAGATTTCTCACCTCAACCGGCACTAAGCTCAGACCTCCGAGGGCGGCCTCTGTGGCTCCAACCCCTTCACTTACAAGTGACCTTGATGGCCCAGGACCACTCCATGCCAACCGGGTGGGCTGAAGGTTATATAGTCACTTTCGTAAGCTGAAGACGCCCCGACATCCTCGGTCTCCGTATCAACCTGTGGGAACTCCTCGTCACTAGAGCCACCACCATAATCGACTTGCTCGGAAGAGGAAGAGTCCTCTGCCCGCTCCGGACGCTCCACCATTGGAGTGGATGTCTTGCTGATAGGGACATCACCCTCGGCGAGGATTTCCCCAATCGGCTCTACACTGGGAGCGTCAGTTGAATAGATCTCGGGGGTAGGCTTGCCTCCTGAAATGGCTTGCTCCCCTGCAGCAGCTTCCTCCACAGCCCCGGCTTTAGGAAGTAATGTCAGTTGAATTTCAACTGAAATTTGAAGTAAGAGGCAATCAAGCCAACTGAAGACATGATGGCCCATGGAGTCCCTATGAACAAATTGCAGATTACCTTCCATTTCCTGCCTGGGCGTCGGAGAAGGCAGGTCTCTCTCGACAGGAGTTACGGTGACGTCCCCTACCCCTTCTCCAGTCGCGACACCTGCTGCTGCTTCTAGTCCAACGACCGCAACAACCGTGCCGACGACTGTAAAGAAGGATTAGCCAAGGCAGCTAGAATGATCAAAGAAACTATAGGAGAATGAAGAGCTTACCTTCAGCTTCAGGCCCCTGAGCATGAGAAGCCTCGAACTCCCCAAAAGATGCAACCGAAGGAAGGACGATTGTTGGTTCTTTTCTGCGGCCTTCTTCCGGCGTGCCCGTGTCACTCGGGTTACTGTCGCTTTGGCCTTGCCAACAGCCTCCCTTAACTGGGATCTGGTTCACTTTCGCGAGTCACCAGGAGGCAATGGTGTCGTGGTCGAGGCCGGCTCAGGAGTCTCGAAATATGTCGGCTTCTGAGCTTTTATTATTAGCTCCCTAAAGTGCCGAGTCTCCTCCAAAGTGGGTCGGACAGCATACGCACGAAGGTGAGAATGATATATGCTGCAACGAAGAAAAGAAGCTGGCCGACGGGTTGGAATAAAGAAATAGAACATACTTGCTGGCCCCATATAAAAAGGGAAAAGAGGCCAATAAAATAGCGACGACACTGTCTCTTGAAGCTGCCTCACGAATAAGCCAACACAAGTCTCCTATCTTCTCACTCTGATCAGCCAGCAACGCCAAGTCTGTGTGGCCGCGAGAAGACAGGTGGTAATACAAGCTCAGATGGTCCAGTCCCCATCCGTCAGCATACTTGAATGAAATATGAAGGGGCCAGTCTAGAATAGCTTCGCTTGGGCCACCCACTGAGAGCCCGTGGGAGCGAAGAAGTCCAAACAACCAAGGGGTGTTATCATACAAAGCATCCCGCCTATCTTCCCTGCGGATGAAAGTCCGATAAGGATGCAATCTATTAACCTCGGGACGCTAGTCGGCTACGATCGAGATGGGCTCTTCCACCGGCAGAGGAAGTTACTGAAGAACCACCCTCTCGCTGCTTACGCGGCATAATCCTCGAAGTGTCTTTACATAGTCATCCCTGCCGATTGCAGACAGCTTCGGATCAACTTTCGACGAATGACTCATCGCAGCCTTCTGGGCTTCCAGATAAGCCCTCACCTCTGCGTTGGTCCAAGACTTCAGCTTCTTCAAGTAAGAAGGTTCGATGTCAAGGGTTGGCTCCGACTGGGAGTCCAAAAATATGTGCTCCGCAACGGCTTAACATTCTTGGCGGGAGCTCCTGTAAAATCCTGTCCGCGCATTCCACCACTTGATATACTCGGGGGTGACGCGGGGGAAACGAGCAGGGGTTGGCACCCTGAATGAAACATCCTCGCGGTGGTGGAAGTAGTCCCACCATATACGGGCATCGTCGTTGGATACTTGCCAAGCTCTATGCCTGTTTGGCAATGCAAATTGTGAAAAGGAAAAAGGAATGTGCTGATCATAGCCAAAATTCTGGCTGAAGCGGAACAGATAATATGGCTCCAGCCATAGAATGCCACTCTTCCGGAATACAAGGATGCTCGGTCTAATAGCCAGCGCCTAGTCAACCAATTCCTGCTCCAGAATGGGCCTTGTGCACTTGGCCCTAGAAATCAGATGGATATATTCTTCTGTCTCAAAAAGCTTGCACTACCTTGTCCTGTTCACCAATAGGCTTGAATGAGTAGCCAGGCTCCAGAAGTGAAGAACCCCGGGTGAATCCGTAGGAATCCGGGCCAGCTTGCCCCGAATGGCGTAGAGCTGTTCCGCTACAGATGCCGGTTCAGCACTCGCGAACTCTATCATCCGCAGAATAAGATGAGCTGACTGCAACGCCCGAGGAGCATCCTCTGGGAATAGGGTGCGGACCCAAGCATTGAAGAAATGTAACAGACCAACCATCCACAGATTCCTGGGGAGACGCGTCTTGTGCAGATCTCCCAGCATCTTGAAGATGAGACACAGAGCCACTGGGCAAAGGGACAGCTTCGTGCCCCAAGCCATGAGACAAGCGAGATAGATGGCTTCCACTCTGATCACGCTCTCGTCACCTTGTGGGAGAGCGAAAGAACAAATCCAATCGGTCAAATACGTAACACAGTGGGTGACTGCATCAACACCGGTGGGGTTCAGGTCCTCCCTTTGCTCTCCCCTCGAAGACGATGATGCGGTGGCCTGTCGTCGGACCCTCTTCTTCCTCTTCGGAGCCATCAGCGCTACTGCAGGGAAGTCCTCATACTTCTTCTTCCCGTCAAAAAAATGTTGAAGCTAGGTGCCCATCCGCACCCGCCACTTCTCGCCGGGCTTTTGGGCCTCCCTCGTGTCATACGACGAGCGGCAGAGTGTGCGATACGCCTTCATCAGATAACGATAGGCATAACCTACCAAGTACCGACCTTCACCGTCGGTCTAATCCTTTAGCCAGTCTGGCCAGCAGACTTCCTCGTACGGCTCTATGTTGATGGGTAAACCACTGAGCTGTGAGAGGCTCCATAGATCCAAAGAAGTCTCCCCCTCCGAAGCATAGAAAGTGTTGTACTCGGGGCAGAAGACTTCGATCATGCCACAGCATAGACCTCGGGATATGGGGTAACGGTACCTTGAGGCGTACACGCTGTGATATATGCCAGCCCTGGTCAAGATGGGAGCATAGTGTTGCAACACATAATCTCTGAATTTCACTACTCCGGGCCTGAATGCATGGGCATCGGTGGCCCTCAGTTCGGCAAACCACCCCACAGATATCTGATGCTTAAAGCGGACTGCCAGGCAGTTCAACAGAAAGGATTCTTCTCTATACCCCCATTTCAACGGGGCAAGAAAAAAGCCAAAAATTGGCTTCTCCCGGTCTACCCGGCCTGCGGAGTCATTCCACCGAGCAGGCACAAATTCAGGGGCTCTAGTCAGTAGCCCATCTTTCGGAGCCAGATCTTGCAGTCCAAGCATGACGCTCCATTTCTTGACTTCTCCGGGAAGATAAATAGGCCTTCCCTGCACCACACAGTCTGTCAAACTGTCCCTCTTCACTAGCAAGGCTTGCTCATCTTTGCGAACAAGGAACATATCTCTCTTCCCCTGGAGATTGAAGCGCCTAAGGAAGGACATCAGATGTTTGTCCTTGGGGTAGTCCCGCCTAACAACACCTTCCTGGTCATATTGAAAAGAGTCGCCCCCGAGGATGAGGAGACGGCTAGTGTCCACAGTGTCGGTTTTCGAATCTGAAGACTCTGCAAGTACGGTAAGCTGATTGTGCCCCCGATCTAGGGAATGAACATTCTCCCATGTCACCACAGCACGGGAGGCAGAAGAAGAAGAGCCAGATGCCATTTTAGCTGCAAAAGGCACATCAAAGAATAAACAAGGTCAGAAAATAGTTGATCAAGATAAATTTTTGACAAAATTTTGGCAGAGTCTCCCCAGCACGGGAGATCGCCAAAGAAAAGCGGGAACACGTCCACTAAGGGAATGGTCCCTAAAAGTAGCCATGGACATTACACCGAGGTCAAATGGGACACCTGGGGGAATAGCTCCGAGGGAAAGTCCTACTAGAAGCCCTCCGGGGCCCAAAAGATGGGTTTAAAACCCGAATAATCAACACTCCACTCACCCCTATGAAAACTCTCCCACGCCCTAAGCTCACTCGGCGCCACAGGAGAAGAAGAAAGGGAGGAGAGAGAAAGAAAATTTGCAAATGAACAGTGGTGAAGAAGAAATGAGGGGCGAAAGCCTTATATAAGGGGGGTTTTGAATTTTAATCCGACGTGCTATTTAGCGCGCCGAATTAACACCCTCCCAAGCCAAAAGGCGTGCTGTTTAAAGGTGCACCGGATTAACACCCTACCAAGCACCCAGGAGCGCGCCAGATTAAGATTTTAATGCCCAAGAGCACATCGGATTAACTTCCAATTCTCAGGGGTGCATCGGACTAGACCCCGTGCCGTATTAACCCCTTCAATGTCATGCTGGATTAGCATTCGCGTCGGATTAAGGGCCATTCCGAGCTTTCGTCAATCGAAGAGGAGATCACTCCGGGCGAAGCTCATCCATCGGTCTTGCTACACTCGTGCCTTGCTCACAACACCCACGGCTGGGGGACATTTGTTGGCACTCAAAATATGATTAACGGTGATTAGGCCCCAAAGATGAATGACACGGCCCACCGAAGCACAGAAGCCTATGGATATCAGCATATTGAAGCCCTCTCAAGCTGCCAGAGCCTCATGTCACCCTGTATGAACACCGGGGACTTCACCTTAGGAGAATCGAGATGAATTCACAACCAACCGGCAGTGCGACCAAGCCTGCCCAATGAACCGGTATCGACTCCGTCATGCCGCATACACTACACCTGCTGTCCGACCAAGGACAACGGTCTACCCGGTGGTCCGCCACCTTATGAAAGACTCTCCTGAGATGAAAGAATGTCCTTGGCTCTTCATAATGGAGAACCGAGGGCTCTGTCGGTGGAAGATCCCGATAACCCGGCACTGGTACGGCTTCTCGCCAAGCTGGGTCCGTTAGTGGCCGAATGATCACCCGGCCTAGGCGTAACTATCCCGGGTGTTACTCCACCCTTTGAGGAGCTTTGAACATAAGTTAGGCCGAGCTAGCAGCACGAATCATAGTGCCGAAAGCCGTGTCAGCGGGAAACCCATGTGTTCAGACTAAAGATACTTGAAGTTCCGAGAGGGGTCATACGTCATCTCGAGAGCTTCGTCAAGGCTTCTCGTCAAGGTTTGAAGGACTGTGGCGAGATGAATGGTGACGGTGGCTCCCGGGACCATCCCCGGACTCATCGGCTAACCCGCGTCAAGGGGAAGGAGTTAATACGGCGCGCCCCTCACCGGCGTGCCCCCTTATCCGGTGCCCTCAAATCCGGCGCGCCCAAAAGCATGGAAGATCCCTTATCCGGCGCGCTATTGCCCACGCCGGATTAGGCTTTCCTATATAATGAACCCTTGGTTTGACTAAGTGAAAGGGGGGAACAATTGAAAAGAGAGGTGAATTAAGAGGGAGACCACTGGCGATTGCTCGAGAGGGAGAGAGAGCCGGAGAGCCAATCAAGTTCGAAGGAGAGAGGGTTACCTTGGGGGAGCAGGAGGGTTCCCACTGAGCGTATCCTCGCCGCCGTCCTCCTTTACTCGGTGATGCGGGACGGACACGCGACTCGACTCCAAATGGATATGCGATCCTTGGACTCTAAGCAAGCTCGCGATCGTCCCTAACGAGGGAAGCGTCAGATGTGCGCGGTTGAGAAACCGGCAAAGAGCTAGGGTGGTCAACTCACAAATTCATGCCCGGATCGGGTCACGGGACGGTCTCGCTCTCTCTCGTAGCAGCGGTGATATAAAAAGTATAGCGAGCTATGATCCTAGCATGCTCTCTAGCAGCGGCATAAAGAAATATATACGAAATAAAGTAAATACCGAGATGGGAGCGAATACGATACCTCCACGCTACCGGGCGTGGGGAAGATGATCCCGGCTGATCTCGTACTCTCGGAACAATAAATACACAATAATTACAGCAAGACAAATCACTGTTCACTCCACGTAGGGACGTAAAGAGTGACACAATGGGACCCGAGAGTAGCGATTTCGGGTTGACGGGCTGCTTCTTGTGTTGCTTCGGCGGCACACGTACTCACGACTGTGGGACCCACGTGCTGGTCCAAGGGGCCGAGTGGGCCCGGAGTGGCACCGCGGTGATGGGGACGTCCGGAGGGGCACTCCCTGGGAAGGCGGCGCGCTGGTTCACCTCGTGGGAGGTGAATCGGCTCCGATCTCCTTGTGTGGGACTTCTTGCCCACGGATCTGCAGCTTTTGTTCTACGGCGCGCGACCCGGCGAGAATAGATGCTGCGATCAGCACCCATGTCGGATCGAGGCACAAGAGCTACCGATGGAAAGCTCTTTCAGAGTACTTAGAACTATGACCAGAGAAAGAAATTGGAATTTCCCATTGACGGCCTTTGTCGAATTTTCAAGCTGCTAGTTGACAGGACCTGAAAACTCAGGACAGAACTAAGTTTTCCTGAGAGTTGGTATTGACCGCGATGTATACCTTCGATTCAGCTTTTTAGCCCTTCATGAAAGTTGTAGAGGGAGAAAAGAGGAAAACGGAGATATATTTTATGAAAGGTTTGGTGAAAGGGTCGATGTTTTGGGGATTTTATACTGACTCGGGGTCGGATTTGGACAGCAGAAACAGAATTGAATTTGGGGGAAAGACTCAATTTCTAAAAATAGATATAGGGCTTTTAAAATTCGACAAAAATTTGTGGAAGATGGGGATGGTGGAAGGAAGCTCCAATAAATTTGGGGATTCTAAAAAAAATCAAAACAGGTCTCAAAAGGGGGAAGAACTAAGCTTCTATTATACAGATCTGAAAAGGGACATATCAGGAAGATAGAAAGACACGAAAATTAAAAAATATAAAAAGAAGTCTAAATGACGTGATTGTTTCAATGGAGGTTGGAAATCAAGAGGGGAACCAACCCTGAAAATCTTAGCTCCAGATGATGTCGGAGTTGGGAGATAAAATTCCTGTAGTGAACCTCTGTCTAGCAGAATAGAACCTTGGACAACACTTCGGAAGCGGCTTCGCGGCAGCTCGAAGGCGGCACGAACGGCAGCAGCGGCACCAGAGATAGAATCTAGATGTAGAGGAGCTGAGATAGAAGGGGTTTCCACCCTGAAATCTTGAAGGAAGAGGAAGGAACATGAGGAGAGAGGGGTGGCGCAAATCGGCTCCAATGCACATTCAATTTTTTCTTCT
Organism: Amorphophallus konjac; assembly: GCA_022559845.1. NCBI lineage: Eukaryota > Viridiplantae > Streptophyta > Magnoliopsida > Alismatales > Araceae > Amorphophallus > Amorphophallus konjac. Next base: position 98,168,627 of record CM040123.1, read on the forward strand.
CATTAATTCTAACAAATGGGAATTACAAGCATTTATACAAAATGGAAAATGACTCAAATGCCCTCAGATATAGAATTGGGAGGGGTATACAAGGTATAGAACTAATTAGTTCTAACATAATTTTTACAAAAATAAAAATTAATCCAAAAGGGGGGGGAGCGCCCCTTTGACCATGAGGGCAAGGTAGGTGGCATCTTTGGACTTTTTAACCCCTTTGTCTCCCATGTGTCTAATTGACCTTCTAGATGCCACCTAGGATTTTGACCAGCCCCACATGGACCCATATGGCTTATGTGGACCAATGGGGAAGGATTGAGGGCCTCCTTGCTGGACCTACTACTAATTTGCACAAAAACCCAAAGAATCCAAGGGAATGACACATTGGCTTATAAAGCCTTACAATTGCACATATACTTTCTCAAGGATATAAGAATAAACTAAAGGACACAAATGCAAAAATAAAAGTTAGTGCTCGACGTCGATTCCCATCAACTCTCTCCGGGTGGGAAGAACTCGACCCCGTCGAGTAAGGGTGTGGCTGCTCGAGTAGCTCCGGCGGATCTGTTAACGTACCATGAACCGCGGAGTACGCTCCACTCCAAGTAATCGACACCTGCTCATCCCGTATAGATTCGATATGCACACGCTGCCATGGGAATGAGGCTAGAGGTGGACACTCCGTGGTGGGGTCACTCTCAAATGAGGGAAGGCGGCTCGAAGACTCACTAGGAATCACCGCGGGTCCCTTATGTGACTAGATCCGATATGTGGAGTAGAACCGATCCCAATAGTCTGACAAGTCTCATACTCGAAAGGGACTAACAACACGAGCGTTCACAATCGACTCGACTCGACTCGATGCATGCACAAACACACGATAGACAAACGAAACAAAGACTCACAAAGACCCTAAACAAACCTAATGTTAGTCCGACCTACGCATAGGCGATGGTGGACCAGGACACCCGAATATGTGCCATGCATACACTAGATGTACTCGATGGTTGACGGAATGGAGGACTCCTAGACACCCTAAGATGTACCACTCATGTATTGGCGACCTATGGGATTTGCGTGGGGAAGGGCTAGGAGATCGAAAACTACCCTCATCATTACCCTTAGACGTAGGTACGGCTTGCCAACTAGACCGAGGGGTAGGGGTGGGATATTGAACTCTTTGGAGGAAGTGGAGTGAATATGATAGCTCGGGAGGTTCACTAGTGAAGGGGTCAAAAGGGTCAAAGAAGGTATGACCCCATGAAGTGGGTTCCAACATGACATGGTCCCAAGTTTGGAATTCATAGTCACCATCATACATTATGATCGGTGGGATGACGGTCATGTGTAGAAAATAAGATTCCTCCCTTAGGCAAAAGGGAATGAAGTCGGGCTCGGCCGACATGGGGAGGAACAAGAGAATCTCCATGGTGACACAACCCATGGTGCACACGGAGGTAATGGACCCTAAGGCCGGATGAGTGAAGCTAAGACTAGTGGGTTGGTCGAAGCTTTGGGCCAAGGAGTGCGTCAACTGCCATTGCCGCCCTAAACCCAAAATAAGGTCACCTAATGTGTCAACATGGTGACTAGTGCGGAAGGTAGTGTGGTAGGAGTTGACGGGCACTAGGGGTAAGGTGGGGTCCATGGAGGGGTAAGGGGGTGGGACCAAGCAATCTATAGCGTACCCGTTAGAAAAACGGGTGGCTCAGACTTTAGAGGCTCCAAACAAGATGGTTCCGAATAAAGATTGGAAGTAGAAGGCAACGGAGCTCTAGGGAAGGGGTTCCCCGACTGAGGTGGGGAAGGCTGTGGTGTAGGCGGTCCGACCGAATCGGGACTCAGCTGGGAGGTAGATGCTTGCCGAAGGATTCGACCTCTAGAGCGAGAAAATCGAGACTCAAATGGCTCAACCTCTAGAGCAACCTTATAAGACTGCGCCAGAGAGAACGCGTCGCGGATAAGACATTCAATTTGGAAGTGAAGCTGCAAACCTCTCCAGAACACAAGGGCAGTTGTGATGCTCTTCTCTCCAACGCCATATTCCAACCGATACTTATCATAGTCCCGAATGTACTCGGACACAGACCTATCTCCTTGGACGGGTCGGCATGGGTTGGCCATAGTTGCCAAAAGATGGAAATGGATCCCTAGGAATGGACATGCAAAGGCTTTTTTTTTGTTTTTATAGGCAAAATTTTTTGCCAACTAATGCAAGCACCTAGACACGACTTAGAATGTGATGCAAACGTAAAGTTGAAATGAGACTCGACTACACACCTAGACACAACCAAGACTCGGTACTTGGCGGAGCTAATCGATCCGAAGATCACTCGCGCAACTGTGCGGCCTTCCCGATAGGCGTAGCCTAACGTTCGGACAACACCTTTTAATATACCGATTAATGATATGTGAATGTGACACTTAAACCAACTTCGACTTAGACTCGACTTAAACGACTCTTTTTTTTGTGTGGAGTTTTGAACACCCTAGACCGAACCTCGCTCTGATACCAAACTGATGCGGGACGGACATGCGACTCGAATCCAAATGGGTATGCGATCCTCGGACTCTAAGCAAGCTCGCGATCGTCCCTAACGAGGGAAGCGTCGGACGTGCGCGGTTGAGAAACCGGTAAAGAGCTAGGGTGGTCAACTCACAAATTCATGTCCGGATAGGGTCACTGGACAGTCTTGCTCTCTCTCGCAGCAGCGGTGATATAAAAAGTATAGCGAGCTACGATCCTAGCATGCTCTCTAGCAGCGGCATAAAAAAATATATACAAAATAAAGCAAATGCTGAGATGGGAGCGAATACGATACCTCCACGCTACCGGGCATGGGGAAGACGATCTCGTACTCCCGGAACAGTAAATACATAATAATTACTGCAAGAAAAATCACTGCTCACTCCACGTAGGGAGGTAATGGGCGACACAATGGGACCCGGGAGTAGCGGTTTCGGGTTGACGGGCCGCTTCTTGTGTTGCTTCGGCGGCACACGTACTCACGACCGTGGGACCCACGTGCTGGTCTGAGGGTCCGAGTGGGCCCGGAGCGGCACCGCGGTGATGGGGAAGTCCGGAGGGGCACTCCCTGGGAAGGCGGCGCACTGGTTCGCCTCGTGGGAGGCGAATCGGCTCGGATCTCCTTGTGTGGGACTTGCTGCCCACGGATCTGCGGCTTCTATTTTACATCGCGTGACCCGGCGAGAATGGATGCTACGATCAGCACCGATGTCGGATCGAGGCACAAGAGGTACCGATGGAAAGCTCTTTCAGAGTACTTCGAACTATGGCTAGAGAAAGAAATTGGTATTTCCCTTTGATGGCCTTTGTCGAATTTTCAATCTGCTGGTTGACAGGACCTGAAAACTCAGGACAGAACTAAGTTTTCCTGAGAGTTGGCATTGACCGTGATGTATACCTTCGATTCAGCTTTTGAGCCCTTCATGAAAGTTGTAGAGGGAGGAGAGAGGAAAATGGGGATATATCTTATGAAAGGTTTGGTGAAAGTGTCGATGTTTTGGGGATTTTATACTGACTCGGTGTCGGATCTGGACAGCAGAAACATAACTAAATTTGGGGTAAAGACTCAATTTCTAAAAATAGGTAGAGGGTTTTGAAATTCGATGAAACTTTTTGGAGGATGGGGATGGTGGACAGAACCTCTAATAAATTTGGGGATTCCAACAAAAATAAAAAAGGGGGTCAAAAGGGGGAAGAACTAAGCTTCTGCTACACAGATCTGAAAAGGGACAGACCAGGAAGATAGGAAGACACGAAAATGGAAAAATATAAAAAGAACTTTAAATGACATGATTGTTTTACTGGAGGTTGGAAATCAAGAGGGGAACCAACCCTGAAAATCTCAGCTCCAGATGATGTCGGAGTTGGGAGCTAAATTTCCCGTAGTGAACCTCTATCCAGCCGAACAGAACCTTGGATAGCACTTCGGAAGCGGCTTCGCAGTGGCTCGAAGGCGGCACGAACGGCGGCGGCGGCACCAGAGATAGAATCCAGATGTAGAGGGGCTGAGATAGAAGGGGTTTCCACCCTGAAATCCTAAAGGAAGAGGAAGGAACATGAGGAGAGAGGGGGCAGCGCAAATCGGCTCCAATGCACATTCAATTTTTTCTTATCATTAATTCTAACAAATGGAAATGACAAGCATTTATACAAAATGGAAAATGACTCAAAATGCCCTCAGATCTAGAATTGGGAGGGGTATACAAGGTATAGAACTAATTAGTTCTAACACAATTTTTATAAAAATAAAAATTAATCCAAAAGGGGGGGGGCGTTGACCATGAGGGCAAGGTAGGTGGCATCTTTGGACTTTTTAACCCCTTTGTCTCCCATGTGTCCAATTGACCTTCTAGATGCCACCTAGGATTTTGACCAGCCCCACATGGACCCATATGGCTTATGTGGACCAATGGGGAAGGATTGAGGGTCCCCTTGCCGGACCTACTGACAATTTGCACAAAAACCCAATGAATCCAAGGGAATGACATATTGGCTTTTAAAGCCTTAGAATTGCATATATACTTTTCCAAGGATATAATAATAAACTAAAGGACACAAATGAAAAAATAAAAGTCAGTGCTCGACGTTGATTCACATCACTCGGCCTGAAGCCCTCCGGAGCCGGAGAAGAAAAAGGGGATCCCGATACTCTGTTCTGAGCATAGGTGGGTCGTTTGCTTTCTCCCGGCCGTCTTCCCGATTTGTTCCCTTTTGATCGAATGTAAGTGAGAGGGGGGGAATGGCGATGATATGAGACAATCTCTCTCCCCCTCCTCGTCATCTCTTTGATTTGTCCTTCCTCTGTAAACCTCTCCGCAATTAGTAAACGGTGCTCGTGCCACGATGCCGGCGCCGGATTTGTAATATATGTGTTAGCCCCCCCCATTCACGCGATGATGGTATATATGAATGTGCTAGTGGATTAAATGCTCGATGCCGTTTCTCTTTCGTCCACTTCTATCTCAGTCGATGTATCTATCTGTTTGCTCCTGCGCGTCGTTTTCGAATCCGGTTCCTCTGACTCTGAATATGCCCTGGGACACCATGGGCTACAGAGATGACCCCTCCCCGGGTCCTTCACGTCGATGCCGTGGCTGTGTCTTAGTTGAGGGTTCCTGCATACTTTGTGGATAGAGGTGTGCCTGTGCACGTATCTCTTCCCGCTCTGTTCCAAGGTCCGATCTCCATTTCCTTTTCTCTTTGCATCGTTCTATTGCTCAGAGAAGGTGGGGGTCACCCCCAGAACACTAGGGCCCGTCCTACGACTGCTGCATGCCAGTTACTCGAGCATATGTGTATGTAGTTAAATCATCCTATCTACATACTAGCTACCCCTCTCCGTGACTGATAATCACCCCGTCCTCTGTGAATGTTAATCTAATCTCGTGATCATTAAATACCTTAACTCTGTGAATGGTAATCTGTCAATTCTGAATATCTCCTTTCCTCTCGTTTGTGGTTTACAGTCACTGGACTATCTTAGCTCCGTTGGCTTTGTCCAAGTAATATGGGGAGGGGGACATTCCCTATTGTTTCATAGAACCGTCAATTGGCCAAAGGGGCTCCACCTGTGAATGATGGATGTTCCCTACGGACCATATGGCGAATATCAACGGGGGCCTTAGCCCAACAATTCAAATCCACGGCCCTTCGGGACCCTGTGGTGACTAAGGGATGCGTGCCCCTCGCAGGCTAGTCCTCGGGGCTTCTCTCCCAAGCAGTCGTTCCTCTCTTTTGGATACAACGCAGACTATAGGTTGCTCGCCCCTCGTAGACTAGCCCTCGGGGTTGATGCTTCCTCCATTAGCTGCCTTATCCACCTTTTTCAACCCACGGAGCCATGGTACCCCTTGTAGGCCAGTCCTGGGGGTTTCCTACTCGATTGGGATTTGCTGGCTGTCGTCATGCTGTCTGTCTAGTTAGGGGCTTACTCCACACGTGAGTATGACTCCGTTTCTCCCCAGCAATCCTTCAAGGACGGGGGAGATGCCGCCCAATTTTTGGCAGAACTTCTTAATTAATAAGATTGCTTTCGTGAATTGGCTGCAATAAAACACATGTTCCCAAGTAGTAAACCCTAGTGCTCGAGTATGAACTTCACACTAGCTCATAAACTTCGCTCCTGGAGAGCCCTGGACACTAATTAAACAGGCAATCAGCCCAATTAATCTCAAAACCTGCAACAACAACTTAATAAATCAAAATAGTTTCAAAATTCTTCAAAAATCAACTAAAACGGCATGATCCTAATCCGGTGCGCCCTAATACGGTGCGGTACCCCCCCGCGCCGGATTAACATTAGACTCATAACCTTTTGATCTCATTTGGCTTGTTCCCGGCGTGCCCTAAACTGGCGCGCCCCATGGCCACCGCGTCGGTTTAATGCTTGTCATGGCCGCATCGTATTAAGCTCATTTACCTACGCTTGGCAGCGTCGGGGAAACCTATCCCTACGTGTGGTTGCGCCGGTTTTGAATTATTGCATGGTTTTAATCACTCACTCGCCTTCAGAGCGATCTTCGCCTCCCATGGTCGAGATTAAACCTTGATCAGTAATAAACTTAATAATACAAGGGCTGTTGAAGTCCGAACCATCTTACTATCGTGCTTCTGCTATCATGTCCGTTAGCATCATGCTTTCATTATCATGCTTGTGTTACTACTTTAGTCTCCCTTGGCGGGGGTTAATAAATGTGATTGATCATTGTTTATCTTCATAACTCTACTGCCATGCTTAGCGTAATCATGAGTATCATGCATGCACGCTTGCATAGACCCTCGGGTATATCAAATGGCATTGACGGAAGACCGGGTTATGCCCGATCGAAAATATTTACTATGCACGATGGTGGTCTTCGGACCTATGTCCTCCGCCACGTATCGAGGGTCTCCAACTTAATGAACCATGCCTCTATTGCATGACAGATAAAGGCATCTCACGTGACCTCGTCACATTTATCTTCTTGCGTCTTGTTTCGGCCTTGAACGGCCCGCTATCTCGGCAATTAATCAAAGGTTTTCTCCCTCATGGGAGATGTAATTAACGTCATAGCCTTTATGATATGGCGGATTGCTGGTCCCGACCCGAATCTCACTCTCGCCCCGCAAGGGTCAGAATGAGCGCACAATAAACTCGTCACCCATGTGACTCGCACGCCTACGCGGTCAACTAATCAGTTGGTTGTTTACCGATCAACTGGTTGATTGACCCCGACCAAACAAAAATAAAACCCATCGAACAATGGTCTATTGATTATCTAGAACCTCACACCTTGTTTCAAGAGCTATCTAATGAATTATGTAATTTAAAGAATATGCCGTTATGCTGCCGAATTTTCTTCATGGCATAAGCTTGTTCTAAATCAAATCTCTGAACTCTCATATTCTTAGTTGAAGCATTCTTACCTTGATATTTGTAATCATGGAACCATAGTTTCAACTTGTTACATTATTGGCCATATTTATATTTCTCGTGGATGTAGCTTGATTTATAACTTCAAGATGCAAGAGCGGGCACGGACACTGTCCAAGGGCTCCACTCTAATTCTCTCGGTAGATAACCGGAAACATACTATAAACCATGGGGTATGATGAACACTGACGTCGCATTGCGCTAGGAGTACCTTTTTTATAAACAAGTGAAGATCCATGAGACAATCTTGTGAAATTACATGCTTACTAGTACATTCTCATTACATGACTTTCTAGTGCATAGCCTTTAAGGTTATGAAAAAGTACATTCTTGTTCATGAAAGGCCAAATTACATTCATGTTATATTCTTGCTTGATCATATTTCCAGTCTACGTGAACTCTCATATTTCAATCGTGATCATATCTTGTTACTTGTGTTACTTTTATTTTACACCACATGTATTTCATTTATCTTTACTCTAGAGCTAAAATGTTATTTGCTTAAACATTATCTTCATGTTGATACGAAGATACCTACTGGGCATGTATGCTCATTCCCTACTTTCCCAATCTTTTTCAGGAAATTCTAGCGGGTCAGATTCTGACTATTCAAGTGATGGATCCGAGAATAATTAAAGAAAGAGCAAAGCCTTAGATTATCATCAGTTGATAGTCAAGAGTCAACCTTATGTACTTTTGGTTATTATTTAAATAAAGTAAAGATTTTGTCCAAATATTGTGCATTCATTTATTATGTGTGAATGTGTTAGCGCTTTGATTATATTGCTTGCTTGAGGTGTGCTAGCCGGCTGTTCACGTTCCCGGTTGTTTCCGCTGCATAATCTCGAGGCGTAATAGTTAAAGTGGTATCAGAGCGTAGGTCTTAGGACTTACTTCCTGGAAAAAGTCATGTCATAGGCTAAGTCCAAGGCTTAAGGACCCATGCCTATGAAACAAGGAAAGAAATTTCCAACCCATGAGAGAAATTGGGTAGAACCCGGGATGAGATAGTAATTAGAAATTATCTCTAGAATTAACCCCACCAATTCCATTAGAATTGACAAATTTATTACTCTTCTTAGGTACCTCATTCTTACAATGGCTCACCGTGTTGATTGGGGTGGAATGCAACAAACTGTTGCGGGTCTCACCCAGGCCTTACAAAATATGGCCCAAGTCGGCGCGAGGGCTGGTGCTGGTGATCTGCACCGCAACTTCCGGAGTCTAAACCCTCTGCGATTTTCTGGTTCTTCCGACCCAGACGAAGCTGAGAACTGGATAGATGAAATGAACCATATATTCGAGGTCATGCAATGTGGTGACCAAGAGAAGGTTCGTCTCCCCCGTTCAACCTCAACAAGGATGCACGTACTTGGTGGAAGTCTATTCCGGCACCGCCTGAAAACGCACCACACACTTGGGAGAGATTTCTCACCCTCTTCTGAGCAAAGTACTTCTCTGAACAAGTCAAGGAGAGGAAGGCGGAAGAATTCACTTCGCTACGTCAAGGCATGATGACGGTGGCGGAGTATGAGTTACAATTCTCTCGCCTAGCACCCTATGCTCAGCATTTAGTGAGCACGGATCTTCTAAATGCAAATCGTATCATGGACAGGCTGTGGCCCATCTTCATCCAGCAACTTGGCCCACAAAATAGTCGGACCTATGCAAAGATGGTCCAACGGGTACACTTGTGTAAACGAACCTTGGAGAAGGTCGATAAACTCAAAGGCAAAGGGGAGGAGCCGAGCCGAAAGTCTGATCGGCGAGGAATAAAAGAGGAGAAATTCAACATCACTTACAACTCTCGGGATAACAAGAAGAGATCCCAGAATGGGAATGGCAAAGATGATCATAAAAATAAAAAGGCTAAAGAAGAAGATAAGCAAGTTATGGCGGCTTGCTCTTTCTGTGAGAAGTTCGGCCACTCCGCCGAAGAATGCTGGAAACGCCTAGGGGCGTGTTTGCGATGTGGCAGCTGGGATCACCGCATGTCGGATTGTCGCCTCATGAAGGATAAATCTTCCAGCGGTGGACGCAAGTGACAGAATCATCTTAACGCTGTTATGGATGATGATGAAGTGCCCAAGATGATGGGCTAATGGAAGGTACCATTCAAATCTATTCCCATCCTGCATTTGTGTTATTTGATACTAGTGCTTCTCATTCCTTTATATCTACTGCTTTTGCAAAAATCTTGCCAATCTCATCAGTTCCTCTACCCTCGGACCTAGCTACCACTACACCCCTAGGTCCCGGAACTAAACTTACAACCTACTACCCCGGTAGTGAGGTAATGGTAGAAGTTCATAATGTTCCTGCAAACCTCGTATGCCTTGACATGGAAGGCTACGATGCTATCCTAGGTGTAGATTGGCTTGTAGACCACGATGCCTATATAAATTGTCGCAATAGGAGAATCCCTTTTCGGAAACCAGGTCTCCCGCGATTTTCCTTCCTTGGTATCAAATACCAGAAGCATCCTACCATTATTTCATCCCTTCACATTTGTAAACTCATTTCGCATGGATGTGAAGCTTTTCTTGCCTCCGTAATCATCACTGAGTCCAAGGAAATCATCTTAGAAGATATTCCCATTGTGAATAAGTTTCCCGATGTGTTCCCATCGGATTTACTCAGTTTACCATCCGAAAGGGAAGTAAATTTCTCCATTGAACTGATTCCTGGAGCAAAACATGTTTCAATAGCTCCCTACATGATGTCCCCTACAGAACTCATAGAATTGAAGAAGCAACTTCAGGTGTTATTAGACAAGGGCTTCATTCGGCCTAGCACATCCCCTTGGGGTGTGCCAGTTTTATTTGTCAAGAAGTAGGATGGATCTCTCAGGCTATGTATCGACTACCGGCGACTAAATCAACTCACTATCAAGAACAAACACCCGTTGCGTATCGATGAGCTCTCTGACCAAATTTCGGGAGCGGAATATTTCTCCAAGATAGACCTCAGGTCGGGTTATCATCAGCTCAGGATCAAAGACGAAGACATATACAAGACTACTTTCCGGAGCAGATATGGGCACTATGAATTTGTGGTAATGCCGTTCGGATTAACCAATGCCCCGACAGCATTTATGCAACTTATGAATAATGTCTTCAGGCCTTACCTCGACCGATTTGTGGTCGTCTTCATTGATGATATTCTGATATACTCCAAGACTAAGGAGGAATATGAAGAACACTTAAGAATAGCCTTGCAAACCCTAAGAGAGCATCAACTCTACGTAAAGCTTAGCAAGTGCGAGTTCTGGCTAAAAGAGGTCTCTTTCCTTGGCCATATTATTTCAAAAGAAGGTATCGTGTTGATTCTTCTAAGGTGGAAGCGATTAAGAATTGGAGCTGGCCGACGACCGTGTCCGAAGTTAGAAGTTTTCTAGGTCTGGCTGGTAATTGTAGGCGATTCATTAAGGATTTCTTTAAAATCGCCATCCCTTTGACTAGACTTACAAGAAAGGAGAACCCTTTTATATGGTCAAAGGATTGTGAAGGAAGTTTCCTAACTCTTAAAGATCATCTCACTACGGCCCCTATCTTGGCACTACCTGTTGAAGGTGATGGCTCTGAAGTCTATACCGATGCATCTAGCATTGGCCTGGGATGTGTTCTTATGCAAAATGGAAAGGTAATTTGCTTTTCATCAAGGCAGTTAAAGTGTCATGAAGAAAACACCCCTGTGCATGATTTGGAACTAGTTGCGGTTATATTCGCCTTAAAAATTTGGCGACATTTCCTCTATGGGGAGAAGTTTACCATATTTTCATATCACAAATGTCTGAAATATCTCTTCACCCAAAAGGAATTGAACATGAGACAACGCAGATGGTTGGAGTATCTCAAAGACTTTGACTTTACTATCCAATATCATCCAGGAAAAGTAAATGCTGTAGCTGGCACTCTTAGCAGAAGACCAATGGCAACTCTAGCAAGCCTCAGGTAAGGTACGACTTATCTTATCGAGGATTTTGCTCATTTGAATCTCGATGTTGATAAAGAAGAGGAAGGATGTATGATTGCTAATATAAGGTCACAACCTACATTGATTGAAGATCTAGTCAAATTACAATAAAATGACCCCACATTGATGGAGATCAGGGCTGATATTGATCAAAGGCCAGAATTCTCCATTTCAACTGATGGAAGACTATTGTTCAAAGATTGAATCTGTGTGCCAGATCATGTCGACACTAAGAAATTGATCATGGAAGAAGCTCATAAATCAAGGTATGCTATTCACCCTGGTGCTACCAAGATGTACAAAGACTTAAAGAGACATTTCTGGTGGCCCAATATGAAAAGAGAAGTAGCGGACTTTGTATCTCGTTGTCTCACTTGTCAGCAAGTAAAGACAGAACATTTAAAGCCTGCCGGGAAACTACATCCCTTGGATAGTCCAGAGTGGAAATGGGAAAGTATAGGGATGGATTTCATCATGGGTTTGCCTAAGATGAGAGGTGGACACGATGGTATATGGGTGATTATAGGCCGATTGACTAAATCTTCACATTTTCTACCAATCAAAAGTCGATGGTCTGTGGATGTATTACCAACACTCTACATGAAGGAGATTGTCAAATTACAGTGTCCCTGTCACCATTATATCTGATCGAGACCCTCAGTTCACATCGTAATTTTGGAAGGGTCTACAGCATTCATTAAGGACCCGACTCAACTTTAGCACCGCGTTCCATCCACAAACTGATGATCAAACTAAAATGACAAATCAGGTGGTGGAGGATGTGCTCAGGGCATGTGCTATTGATTTTGGAGGAAGTTGGCATGACCACTTGCCTCTAGTGAAATTTGCATACAACAATAGCTACCAAGCTAGTATACAAATTAATGGCACCATTCAAGGCACTGTATGGTAGAAGCTGTCGCTTACCTATATGTTGGAATGAAGTCGGAGAGAGGCAATTTCTCGGCCCCAGCATCATCAGGGATACTACCGAGAAGATAAAGCTTATTCGGAAGAGACTGCAGATGGCTCAAGACAGGCAAAAATCATATGCTGATAACAGAAGGCGCGACCTGGAATTCCAAGTAGGAGACCATGTATTCCTTAAGGTTTCTCCGGGTAGAGGTATTCGAAGATTCGACATCAAAGGCAAGCTTACTCCGAGATTCATTGGCCCCTTTGAAATTCTCGAAAGGATTGGTGAAGTCGCATATCGAATAGCTTTACCCCCTCAATTAACTGGAGTCCATGATGTATTTCACGTCTCAATGCTCAAAAGGTACGTTCCCAATCCATTCCATGTCATAACTTATGACAACCTGGAGATTAAAAAGGATTTGACGTATGAGCAAGAGTCAATCAAAATAATTGAACGAGAAGTACGTCAACTTCGGAATAAAACTATTCCCATGGTCAAAGTCCAATGGAGCAAATCTTGGCCACACGAAGCAACATGGGAAACCGAAGAAACCATGCACAAAAGATTTTCGGAGATATTTGAATGTAAGTACACTCTCCTTAGCAAATCTTATTACAATGAATTTGGGGACCAAATTCTTTTTAAGTGGGGGAGGGTGTAACGCTCGATAATTTTCTAATAATTTTTTAGGATTAAAAAATAATTATTAGGTATTTTTAAAAGGCTTAATAGATAATTAAGGAGAATTAAGCATTTATTAAATCTATTTAAAGGCCCTATATTTACCAAAGGGCTAAGCCCAACTCAAATAGGCCCAAAGACCTACTTCCAAGACTTTTAGACCCAAGCCCATTAATAGAAACATAAATTAGGTAATTTACGGATTTAAAATGGGATATGTACATCAATTAGGGGATAAATGGGAGATAATACAAACATTCAAAAATTTTGGATCTTTTGAAGCTTGGCGGTCTATGGTGCAACTGCCAGACCCACACTAGCAGTCCTACTATGACCGCTAAGCAACCCCAGTTCCGTGAATGGAAGTAAACATGAAAAGCTTGGATCTTTGACGATCAAATCACCTTAGATCGAAGCTACCTGGCGTGGAAGACTCTCTAGAACTCTCTAGGGATTAAATATACTCCAATTAAGGACTCTAGGTTTGATCTAATCCCTTAAACCCTAGGTGAACCCTATAAATAGACCCTAACTTTGACTCATGCGAACCCTAATGTTGGCTCGCATATTTTGAAGGTAAGGAGACATCTTCTCAGGGTATTTCTTTAGAACTTTATGTTTTTCTTAGTTTTATCTAACTACCCTCAAATTTTCGTGCTAGAAGACCCAACCGTTGGAGAGTTAGAGCCTATGCAAGTTGCTGGTTCGCAACAAACTACACAAGAACCAGTGCGACGGTCTAGTGAAGATTAGGGTAATAGAAGCCCAAATCGAGGTATTTAGAAATTAGTTCTTTAGAACTTTTTGTTCCCCTTCGTATCTTCTACATACACTCTAATTTTCATGGATTTAGGTCAAGAGGATCGGGAGATAGCGGGACGAGAAGTTACTGGTTTGGCACAGGACGTGCAGGAACTAGGGCCTACTTCTAGTTAGAAATCAAAGTCTAAGGATCGAATCAAAGGTAGGTTATCTCATGAAAAGGCTAGAATAACATGTCAAGAGTAAAAGCCCTTTGATTTCATGAAATTTCATACTTTCCACACTGAGTATTTAATGTTTTACTATCACTGCGCATCTAGGCTATTTCTGCATGCATAGTTCCTACCCTTAATAACAAAAATGATAATTCTAGTTAAAATCATGACTACCCATGCATCTCCATGTTTTAATATGGATTTTATCAGGCCTTATTTACTTGTTGGTATGTTTTACCATACATCTATCTACCCTAGATTATCATGTATTTCAGATTTTATCATTGTTTACAATAGACAGGAAGAAACGATCTTCCTGAGACCGCTAAGCCCTGTTAAGCGGTCCTACGATAGACTGCTAGCACCCATAAATGATCCTCCTGAGACCACTTTCATCTTCTGAGTTCTATATTATTGTTAACCTGAAACATAATGCAGAACATCCCTAATTGTCATATGATAAGCCTAGCTAATTAGGTCTTACCCCTATTTTAAGTACTGTATTCATACACTTGGTTACATTAATTGTTCATCCTAGTAGATTTCATGTTCTTTATGCACTTTGGACTTATTTTAAACTTTTAATAAATTCGGGCCAAAACCATATACTATTGTATTAATCTTAAATTTCATATGGTTCATGGACTTTTTGATTTGATCGCTATTTTATCACGATCTCACTCTCACCTTGAGTCTTTCATAAGTACATGGTACGTACCCCAGTGCGTAGCCATTAGATACACTTTGCACATTAAGCACACAATCTTGGACTTGTGATCCTCTCCGTTGGATATTCCTTCCATCGGACTAGGTGATCTTATTTCAAGGCCTCCATAAGACTCCGCGAGCCTGGGATTTCCACTAGGACGCCGAGCTGGTTGTACCCTCAAAACCCAATTATCTAGAAAGCACTTTACCGATGTTTTATGTTCTAGACCTTAGCGGCCTTCTGAAGACCGCCAGAGGTACTTAGCGGCCATTTACCTGACCGCAAAGGACACCTAGTGGCCCTGCCTTGACTGCATGGTTCTAGTTCATTCGTTTCATCGACTTTGTTTCTAAACGGTCCAGTCATGATCGCATGGATCCACATACGGTCTAGTAAACGACCGTTGTTTCCATAAACGGCCCGATATGACCGTTTTATACCTAAGTCATGATTAACCCAAGGTTTGACCCAAGGGTTGATTTTCCTATGATCCTAGATGGTCTATTGATTATCTAGAACCTCACACCTTGTTTCAAGAGCTATCTAATGAATTATGAAATTTAAAGAATATGCCGTTATGCTACCGAATTTTCGTCATGGAATAACCTTGTTCTAAATCAAATCTCTGAACTCTCATATTGTTAGTTGAAGCATTCTTACCTTGATATTTGTTATCATGGAACCATACTTTGAACTTGTTACATTATTGGCTATATTTATATTTCTCGTGGAAGTAGCTTGATTTATAACTTGAAGATGCAAGAGCGGGCACGGACACTGTCCAAGGGCTCCACTCTAGTCCTCTCGACAGATAGTCGGAAACATACTATAAACCATGGGGTATGATGAACACTGGCGTTGCATTACGCTGGGAGTACTTTTTTTATAAACGAGTGAAGATCTACGAGGCAATCTTGTGAAATTACATGCTTGTAAGTACATTCTCGTTATATGACTTTCTAGTGTATAGCCTTTAAGGTTATGAAAAAGTACATTCTTGTTCATGAAAGGCCAAATTACATTCATGTTATATTCTTGCTTGATCATATTTCCAGTCTACATGAACTCTCATATTTCAATCTTGATCATATCTTGTTACTTGTGTTACTTTTGTTTTACATCGCATGTATTTCATTTATCTTTACTCTAGAGCTAAAATGTTAATTACTTAAATATTACCTTCATGTAGATAAGAAAATACCTACTGGGCATGTGTGCTCATTCCCTACTTTCCCAATCTTTTTCAGAAAATTCTAGCAGGTCAGATTCTGACTATTCAAGTGATGGATCCGAGAGTAATTAAAGAAGGAGCGAAGCCTTAGATTGTCATTAGTTGATAGTCAAGAGTCAACCTTATGTACTTTTGGTTATTATTTAAATAAAGTAAAAATTTTGTCCAAATATTATGCATTCATTTCTTATGTGTGAATGTGTTAGCGCTCTGATTTTATTGCTCGCTTGAGGCGTACTAGATGGCTGTTTACGTTCCCAGTTGTTTCCCTTGCATAATCTCGGGGCGTGACAGGTGGCCCCTACATGCTCAAGAGGTGGCTCCCGCCATGTAGCACTTTGCGCCATTCCGGTCTCAAGAGGTGGCTCCCATATCGTAGCACTTTATCCTGCATGGCGCTTAGCTCCTACACTCCCAAATGGTAGTTTATGACTAAAGTACAGATCTAGCAAAATTTCCATTCAAAGAGCATGTAATATGAAGAATAAATGAAGTTTATAAGAGAAGTTCAAGGATGATTTAAGACATCATATTCAACGACATTAAGACAATAAAGAGAATGAATTTCCAGTCAAGGCATGATCAGCTCTCGCAGAAAATCTTGTAAAATAGGTTTAGATCAAGTTTTTCACAGTCGGGTGCTTAGCAGAAAATCAAAGAGATCTCGGCCAGGTAAGATATGGGACAATGGGAGGTTTTCCTCGCATACGTAAGGTCCTAATTAAATAACCACTTATCCACTTAAAGTATTTGCCTGTGTACCTCTTGTCTTAGACATCGGTCTTTTTTGGTAAACTTGCTAGCTACACGGTTTGTCGAAAACTTGTAATCGCGTAAATCGAACGGAAACTATTCTTGTGTATTCTAACATGTTCATTTATGAAAGAATTTAATGAAGGAAATATATTGAAAGAATATGTCAAGCTTTCAAATAGAGTGTAGATTAAATAGGCAGGGTCAATCGTGTACAAGAAGTTTATGGAAATTAGAGCATAGTTGTTTGAATAATTAACGATACTTTTACAAGTTCATTCACCTTGTCATTTGTTTTTTAATTTCATTTTTAAGACAAGAACATGATTTTAAAATTCAAAATTAAAGTTTTGAAATAACGCACATAAATGAGGCAAATCGGACACATTGGTCTTAATGCGGTTGCCGCGTTCAAGTCACGGTCCATGTATGATCCGCGTTCTTAGATAGAAAATCAAAATGTGTTATTACAGTGAAACCTCTATTTTTTGACTTTTGATCTCAAAATAAGTCACAAATACATGATCATAAAAAATTTGCATAGAATCGAAATACTCATGCAAAGGAACATATATGAAGATCTAATTAAATTTTACTTGAGAGAAAACCTACCTAGTTGAAGATCAAAGAGGAAGAAGAATAAGAACGAAGAACACTTCGAACACTCCTCCAAACTTCAAGCTTTCCTCCTCTCTACAACCAGCAATTCCTCAATAGATTTGTGCTTTGAGTCGGGAAGATCCCAGCCCTATTTATAAGCCAAATCTCATAATTATTCTATTACCCATTTAATTCTAAGTCAATTTTCACCTAATTTTTCTATTTCACCAACTCATGTTACTATTACACCAACCTATGTTAAAAATAAATTTAACATGTGAATGTTGAAATAAATCCCCCTCCATGACATAACCAATGACCTCATCTATTCAATGATGTATGAAATGTCCTCATCCATTAATTAAGATTAGATTAGAGCTAATAATTCTATCTTAAATTGGATGCTACAATACTGCTACAATATCGATGACTTCCTCCTCTCCGAATTGAGCCGCGAATCTCACCGTTCACATTATCACGTGAGATTAGGATTTCTGTTAATGAATTCTATACTTTAAAGACATAAAAGAAAAGTATTCATATTTATTTTATTTTCATCATTTCTTTTCACATATAAATGTATATATAAAATTTTGAGTTGCTACATTAACTACTAAAGAAACCTTTAACCTTTATTTGTTGTGATATTAGTGATCTTGATGATCGCCCATTATGGATACACGCTCTTGCAAGAAAGTTTGAAGACTTTTCATTCTTAGAATGTATGTAATTTGATTACAATTGGTCTGTCAAGACGTTTACACTTGGTTTCGATCTTGTAATCGTATCGTCAGGCTTGGAATTTGCTTCAATCTATCTTGGCCCTTTGAATATGCTTCTGTCACTAGCAAATAGTTGAATTTGAATTTTATCATGATCTGACCATTAGATCGCTAAGATGATCACTATTGATCCGTTGGATCAACTTCTGGTCACCATCTAACCAACAGATTTGTTCCTAATTGGTATATGACGTCAAATTTATCCCAGATCAAGATCTGAGCGTTGGATGGGTTCCCAATCTCGATCTAGTTGTTGAATTCACTTTGAGTCAAAATTCGACCATTAGATTGGCTCTAGGTCGATAACTGACCAATTTCCTCATGATCGGCCCTATGGATCGTCAACATGATCACTATTGAGTCGTCTGAGTGGTTTCTTAGCCACGATCACTCTTTTGACTGTGATCAGGCCTTTAAGTTGATTTGATGTCCATAAAGGACATTCCTGCGCAAGCCAGTGGTATATTTGTAATTTCTTGATATCTCTTGGTATTTACATCATTTGCTAATTTCCCAGTGTAATTTCTGGGTTCCCTTTGGACTTATCGATCATTTGTTGACCATTGAGGGTCAGACTTCCTAGGGCATGTCTACCATTTCTTGACTTTTCTGAGTTTATTTGCAATTTATCCTTGGTGGATGCTTCTCGTGGGCCCTGGTCCTTGGCAGATGTCTCACATGGATTTGTCTGCAAATTTCTAGATAGTAAAATGTATTTCTTCAATTTCTGGACTTAATTGAGTTCTTCCCATGATTTCCAAGGCTTCCTTCATGGATTTTGATTATTTATGAAATTTGCATGGTTCCATGTTTATTCCAACAACTTTGATGATCCAAAAAATTAAAAGATCATGTCCCAAGTGTGGAAGCGTGGGGTTTTAGTTAATAGTCAAACATCTTAAGGTCTTTAAGTCACCAGGGGCGTTAGGAGATAACAAAACATCTTGGTGCTTCGAACCTCTAAGTGCTCCTACGCGGCTTCTCTAGGTTCTTGCGCCATCTTCCGCTCCATCCCTTTTTCTCCATTTGTTAAGTTGTATGCGTCCATGGGATCGCATTCCAGAGATGAACTCTGTCAGTCTCCTAAGATTTTACTTAAAGAGGCGCATCCATCTGGACAGATGTTTCTTCTCTTTTTTTTTTCTGGGGCAAAGTTTTCTCCCCTTCTTCTCCATTTGTTAAATCATGTTTGTCCATGGAATCACATTTTGGAGATGAACTTCATCGGTCCTTTACGATTTCTCAAAGAGACGCGCTCATTTGGGCAAACGTTTGTTCTTCTTTTCTTTTGTTGGGGGAGAGTCCCCCCCCCTTCTTCTTCATCTGTCTCCGTCCATGGAATCACATTCCAGGGATAAACTCCGTCGATCCCTTAAGATTTCTTAAAGAGGCGCGCCCATCTGGATGAACAGAACTATTCGTTTGCTAGACATAAGCTCCGCTCTACACTTTCCTCCTCTGAGATCCTGTGCGTTTTCAGGCCACCATTCTTCCAAGCTCCTACTTGCAAAGAGAGGAAAGTCTCCGAGCTTCAAGTGTGCTCCTTGAACAGACGCCTCCCTTCTCTCCTCGGCGATGAATCTTATGGTTGCTTCTGGCAGGGTCTTGTTGGCGAAAAAAAAAAGAAAAAAAGAATGAAGAATAAAAGATGAAACGCGAAGGGCGGATGTGTAATTTGAGAAATGACGGGATAGAGGAAAAAATAAAAATAAAATAGAGGGAAATAAAATAGAAAAAAATTACATGGACTCTTTCTCTTTTTCTTCCTATGTTTCCTTCTCCCCCCGCGAATGCATTTAAACGGCAGGGGGCCCAAGGCACTTAATCGACATCGCTTCCCGCATGGTTATCCGGCAGGGGCCAAAGGCCGTTAACCAGCATAGCTCCGCACGAGGGCTTTAACCGACAGAAACAAGAAAATAATATTCGGAAGGCATCATTCATAATCTGCGGGCCGCTGCATTAACCGACAGGCTACTACCTTAATCGGCAGACCACTGATTCCACTGGGCCGTTTACACCTTGTCCAGCAACCCAGGCCCGTTCGAACGGTAGCGGCTCCCCTGCATAGAGCATTAAATGCTCGCATGGCTTCTCCAGCGTCAACGGCGTAGGCACGCCTCCGGACGGCTTCCAGCAAGGCTCCCATGCCTGCCAGCGGCGGAGGCAGACACGCGGCCAGGATGCATGGGGTGAGGCTCCCCCCGCACGCCCCCCTGTTCCTGCGAAGAAAGAAGAACGACAGGAAAAAAAAAGGAAAGATGGAAGCGCGGACAAAGGAGCTCCGGGAAAGTCAAAAAGCCCCACGTCCGCCTCTATAAAAGGAGGCGTGAACACTAGAAAAACGGCTTCGGCTGGCTGAATTTTCTCCTAACTGAAGATATACACCCCTGGGCGATCTACAGAAAGTGAGGAAGAGAGTGAGAGAGAGAAGAGAGGTGAGGGATCAGGAGCAGGGAGCTCCGGCCCCCGCTCCTTCCTTGTATCTTTCTATCTTTGTTTCTCTGATGTAATTCCTGTTCTTTTTCTGATATGAAATAAAAGAAGCACTCCCTTTGAGAGATTTTTATGCTATAATATTTGTGAGGTTTGGTCTTTGATGGTCATCAGTTCCCCTTTCCTCTTTTCTATCCGATCCGTGATATTTTCTCTACGCTTCCTTTAAGTCCGGTGCTTAAGTTCAGTAGGAAGATTTTTGCCCTCTCAACACCTCACTTTGGGGATTTGACTAGATCACAGTCGTGATGCCAAAGGGGTGGGAGATATGTGATTTAATCCCTGAATGGGCGTTCTGTAACGTTTTGCTTCTTCATATCTCGAGGAAGAAGCACAATGAGCCTAGCAGGACGGGTTCTGGGTTTATCCATTCTCATGGGTATGATTCAGAATTCACGCTCATCCGAGCTCTTGTGAGCTGCTTCCCCTCTCTACCTTCGAGTCTTCTCGATCTCTATAAAATATTAGTCATGCACTTTCCATCCCCTCGGATGATTTTGTAGCCCCAATGGGGTGATCTCATAGCCGTCTACGCTGTTAGCCCGGTGGCTGTCAAGCCCGAACCCCTTCTCTCTGAGCTCCATAGAGTGGAAGCGGGGAACAACCAAGCCCCTCAAGCTAGCTGATTCCATATGCTTTCACCGAATCCAAATTTTTGAGCTACGCGTGTTTTGATCAGACCCACTCTGTTCCCTTCGGGGACTCACGAGGACGATACTACGGATGTTGCCGCTTTTATGCGCATCCTTCTTATTTTGGGGCCGTCTTGGATCCTCCGTGGATGAGCACCTAATTAACACCCCCAATGCTCCGGGTCTAGGGGAGGTGCTGCCGGATTTTGACAGAAAACTTGAACTAATTACAAGACTAATGACATAAAAAAATGAGATGAATGAATGAGCTGAACTAAAAAAAATCACCATGAACTGATGTGCAGCAAGCATGAAGTGATGAAAATGAAAAGATGCAGTGATGACCACAATTTCAAAGGGCTGCTAAAGATGAGGATGAACAATGTCACACCCCGACGCAGAATATCGAGGGCGCGAGCGAGTCGTAAACAATCGTGTCAATCAGAGCATGTACAATTTTATTTCTAAAGACAGAAATGAATGAGAAAATGAAACTTTTATTCTATCGAAATAAAGTTTACATCACTAATTCATAAGACATAAAGGCAATTACAATCTTCAAACTCCAAAATACATCATTCTTGTAAAAACAATGATGATCTATATAAACCTAGGTAAAAAGGAATATCACTCTCTCACTCTTATCCATTCCCTTGTTCAATGTCATTTCCTGCAACAATTAACCGAAAACGTAGGGTGAGCAATAAGCTCAGTATGATTTTATATATCTAAGAACCAGGTAATCTTAAAGTATTTAGCATGTTGAACCATTTTTCAAGTTGAATCAGGAAATGTTTAATCATAAAATTTGAGTAGAATTTTGTATAAGGAATTTCAAGTAACAACAAGATAACAAGATATCAAGAGAAGTTTTCAAGTAATAACCTTTGAACAAGTAAAGAATTTCACGAATTTGGTCATTTCACGTAATTCAAAGTAATTCATGTAATTTTTCAAGTAGTCATGTAAACAAGTAAACAAGTACGAGTAGTGGAATACCGTATCAAATAAATCTATCATGCACTTCGGTGCAATGCCACACCGTTGGTCAATCAACTCCCATGGGCACAAGAACTTTTGGGTGCTCCCCCCAGGACCAGACCGGGCCCCATTAATGCCAGGCATTGAGTCATATGGATCTGAAGATCCCAAGTACGTTTAGACATCCACTTAATGTGTATATGGCCAATGATTTTCAAGAATAATGCTGTTTGTAAATAAGCACAGATTTGGTAAAAATTCAAAAGTTGTAAGAAAGTAAATAACAATTTTAAGACATCACGTTTAACGATATTAAGTCGTGGAGTTCAAAAATGAACCGTAAGCAGGAAGAAAATTTCAAGATGGTAGATTTATTAGAATTATTTTAAATTTTTTAGCTTAATCTCAGAATCATAAAACATCAAGTTTTTGTTAGAAAATATATATATTTATGATGTAAAATCATGAGTTTAGATATTAGTATTTAATCATACATTAAATGATAATGTGATAAGGAAATAGATTTACCATGTCGAAAGTAGTTTTCATACATCAATATAATAGAAAATACCTTTTTACATTCTGAAATAATTTTCATATATCACTATGATAGAAAATAGAACAGTTATAGGTCGAAAAGATGTTTACTGTCTGTGAACGCGCTATAGCTCAGGGTCGCGTTCATACATCATATATATAAGATAGTATACATATTCAAAATATTATATTTTAATCGTCAGAAATTTTGAAAAAAATTTTATGAACGCGCTATACTTACCTAGCGCGATCTTCAAGAACGCACTGGTCAAGAGTGACACTTTCAGGAGCATATATATATATTTAAAATTTTTGAAAACTAAATGAAAGAGATAAGTTCTATATAAATCATAATAGATATAGACACCTGATATATATATAAACACCTTATGTAAATGTATTTATATTAGAAGTATTATACTTTTGACCCCTAGACATCCGGGGTTAAGGGTATGAACGCGCTAGGAGAGACTAGAGTGTTCATGAAGAACGCGCTAGGTTCATATAGCACGATCTGAAAAATATTATTATATTATTTTATGTATATTTTTAAAAATTTGGTGAGAAGGGCGGGGTCTGTCTGAACGCGCTGGGTCGGGCTGGTGCGTTCAAAACCCGCTCCTGAAGAGTAGCGCATTCTGGTTCCGAGACCGAAACAGAAAAACCCCTCAGTAAAATGACCATAACTTATTCATTTCTCAATGGAATTTAATAAATGTGCTATCAATGGAAAGAGTACTTAAAGATACACAAAATAGCATGCTTTAATTAGAGTTTAGCTTGAGAGACATCTACCTTTAGACGGATCTAACGAAATATTCCCAAATAATAAGAAACTCCTTGATCTTCCAAATCCTCCTTCAAATCTTCACCAATCCTTGCAACAGCATAACCTTAGCCTCCAGGGATGATTTGAGGGTCGAATGGAGTTCTATTTATAGTCAAAACTTGGCCAAATTTGTCAAGATTCATTGCCTAATATTGCCAAACTTTTCACCCACGAATTAGAAGAAAATTCTAATTTTTCTTCTTAATCTAGCCTTCATTTGGTGTGAAACCAGTGTAAAAACAGCTGGTCCCAGGTGGGCTCTTAGGTAAGGGTTGATTTTTGAGTCAATCTTCTAGAAATGGGGTTATTTTAATCCCTTAAATTACATATTAAACACATGTTACGAATTTTGGTCTAATTAACCTTTAATAAATCCTTTAATCCATTAATCCAAGCCATTATGAATTATCCAATGGGCCAATTGTAATCTTAATCTATTACGTGGACTTTTATTGGGCTTACTATGATTTATCTAAAGTATAAAGTAAATAATATCTATTTACATCTAGTTATTTCAAATAAATTCAATGAACTAGCTTATTTCATATAGTAAAAATGTAATTTAATTATTTCATGAAAATTTTTAATTACATAATGAAATTGAAAATTTTATTTCTCATGTTTAGTTATCGAGTTTTTACATCCTCCCCCACTTAAAAGAATTTGGTCCTCCAAATTCACATTCTATAACTAAAATTCAAAAATTCGAGTAGAAAGGTCGAATTTCTAACCTGAGATTAAATCTGGCTATTTCTTATTGATGGATTCTTCAAATTCTCAGGTTGCTTCCTCGAACCCACACTTGCTCCATTGGACTTTCACCATCGGTATGGCCCGATTCTTCAGTTGGTGTAATTTCCGATCTAATATCTTGATCGGTCTTTCTTCATATGATAGGTCCTTTTGGAGTTTCAATTCTTCAAATTGAATCACATGTGAAGGATCATAGACGTATTTCCTTAGCATGGATACATGAAATACGTCATGTACACCGGCCAGTTGAGGAGGTAAAGCTAGCTTGTATGCTACCTCGCCGATTCTTTCCAGAATCTCGAAAGGGCCGATAAATCTCAGACATAGCTTTCCTTTGATGCTGAATCTTCTAATTCCATGGGTGGGTGAGATCTTTAAAAAGACATGCTTCCCCACTTGGAATTTAATGTCTCTCCTCCGATTGTCGGCGTAGCTCTTTTACCGTGATTGATCGACCTTTAATCTTTCTTTAATTAACTGGATCTTGTGAGTTGTGTCTTGGACAATGTCGGGATCAATCAATCCTTTTTCTCCAACCTCGCTCCAACATAGAGGTGATCGATAGCTTCGGCCATATAATGCTTCGAATGGTGTCATTTGAATACTCGACTGATAACTATTGTTGTAAGCGAACTCAGTCATTGGTAAGTGTTCATGCCAGCTTCCACCGAAGTCAATCATGCAGGATCTCAACATATCTTCAATAATTTGATTCGTCCTCTTGATTTGTCCGTCAATCTGAGGGTGAAAAGCCGTAGTAAACTTTAGTCTAGTACCCATAGACGATTATAAACCCTTCCAGAAATGAGAGGTGAATCTCGGATCTCGATCCGAAATAATGAAACTTGGAATACCATGCAACCTGACAATCTCCTTGATATATAAGGCGGCTAGGACATCCACGGTCCATTTAATCTTGATAGGTAAGAAGTGGGCGGACTTGATTAGTCGGTCCACAATTACCCATATAGCATCAAAACCACTTCGGGTCTTCGGTGAACCAACAATGAAATCCATACCAATACTATCCCATTTCCATTCCAGTATTTCAAGAGGCTTGAGTTTGCCCGCCGGTTTGAGGTGTTTGACCTTGACTTATTGACAAACCAAACATCGGCTTACGAACTCAGCTACCTCTCTTTTCATGTTAGGCCACCAGAAAGTTCTCTTGAGATCTTGGTACATTTTTGTAGCACCGAGGTGAATAGTATACCTAGACCGATGTGCTTCCTCCAAGATTTTACCCTTGATGGTAGAACAATCGGGTATGCAAGTTCATCCTTTGAATAATAACCTTCCATCATCAGCCAGAAGGAAATCCGGTCGTTGATCTAGTTTCTCTTTAATTTCCACGATCAACGGATCATCACCTTGCCGTTCCTTAATTTTCGAGAGTAACTCGGGTTGGAGTCGAATATTAGCGATAAAGACTCCACCTTCCTTCTCCTCCATATTGAGTTCTAGACTTGCCATTTGTTCAAGTAGATGCCATTTTTAACCATCATACTGGATAGTAAGGCCATCGGCTTCCGGCTAAGTGCATCAGCTACGGCATTACCTTTTCCGGGGTGGTATTGTATAGAGAAGTCGAAATCCTTTAAATATTCTAACCACCGTCTTTGTCTCATATTGAGCTCCTTTTGAGAGAATAAATATTTGAGACTCTTGTGATCAGAATACACCGTAAAGGCTTCTCCATAGAGATAATGTTGCTAGATCTTTAAGGCAAAGACCACAGCTGCCAACTCTAGGTCATGCACGTGATAATTTTCCTCATGCTTCTTCAATTCCCGTGAAGAGTAGGCTATAACCTTGCCATGTTGCATTAATACGCAACCTAGGCCAATTCTAGATGCATCAACATACACTTCGAATCCACCTCCTCCCGTAGGTAATGTGAGAATAGGAGATGTCGTCAGACAATCCTTTAAAGTTTGAAAGCTTTTCTCGCATTCCTTGGACCATATAAAATGATTCTCCTTCCTTGTCAATCTTGTTAAAGATACCGCTATCTTTGAGAAATCCTTGATAAATCTTCGGTAATATCCAGCCAATCCCAAGAAGCTTCGAATTTCCGTCACACTAGTAGTTCTTTCCCAGTTCTTTACGGCCTCGGCCTTTGAAGGATCGACAACGATACTATTCCGGGAAATTATGTGACCGAGAAAAGAAACTTCCTCCAACCAGAAATCACACTTGCTTAATTTGGCATAAAGCTTGTGATCTCTTAATAAATGAAGGGCTTTCTTGAGATGTTCTTCATGCTCTTCCTCGGATATGGTCTGATAACTCCATTGCATCTTCTAGGAGTTGGGCTCTTCGTACCATATCAGAATATAATTAAATATCCATCGGGCCTAGTTGTGTAATATATTATGGCTTAAGGCTGTTAAGAAATCTCCGTGCCTTCATTTTGTCGGTACCCATGAGATGTGGAGTGTACCGAGATAACCTTGAAAATTGAGCTTCATATATGGCGACCGATAGTCCACTTTACTTTAAGGCGGCAAATTCGGCGGCCTTCCTTTCTTGTACTCGGTTAGAGAAGTATTTACTATTGAAATGTTCCACGAACTCTTCCCATAATACTTGGTTGTGCGGTAAAGTAGCTTCGACCGATTCCCACCGGGCACGGGCATCTCTTTCCAGTTGGAAAGTAGCGAGTAGGACCTTTTCCTCGTCGGCACATTGCATGACTCAGAAGATCCTTTCGATCCCCTTAATCCAGTGTTCAGCTTCATCTGGATCCGTAGATCCTGCGAACTTGGGAGGGTTCATGCTCTGGAAATTTCTATGCAAATCACCAGCTCCTCGGTTTACTCCTCCCTGAGCAACTTGTTGGAGGGCTTGGGTTAAACCTTGAACGGTGCATTGCATCTCGTGCCATTGAGCTCTCTCGGCGGCCATTTGCGAGAATTAACATGCAACCATAATTACAAGATTTAATGTTTTGTTTTGATATTCATTTCTTGATTAATTCTTTTCCTTTAAAACTTAACCCATGGTTCTACCCAAACTTACCGGGAAAGTTTAAGTTCCTAACCGATTTCTAGGTATTGATCTATACCTATATTAATGGAAAACCCATGTTTAAGAAATGAGCCTATAATTGTGAAACCTAGGATTTTATGTAACCTAGGCTCTGATACCACAAAGACTGTCATGCCCCGATGCGGAATATCGAGGGCGCGAGCAAGTCGTAAACAATCGTGTCGATCAGAGCATGTATAATTTTATTTCTAAAGACAGAAATGAATGAGAAAATGAAACTTTTATTCCATCAAAATAAAGTTTACATCACTAATTCATAAGCCATAAAGGCAATTACAATCTTCAAACTCCAAAATACATCATTCTTATAAAAACAATGATGATCTACGTAAACCTAGGTAAAAAGGAAAATCACCCTCTCACTCTTATCCATTCCCTTGTTCAATGTCATTTCCTGCAACAATTAACCGAAAACGTAGGGTGAGCAATAAGCTCAGTAGGAGTTTATATCTCTAAGAATCAGGTAATCTTAAAGTATTTAGCATGTTGAACCATTTTCCAAGTTGAATCGGGAAATGTTTAATCATAAAATTTGAGTAGAATTTTGTATAAGGAATTTCAAGTAACAACAAGATAACAAGATATCAAGAGAAGTTTTCAAGTAATAACCTTTGAACAAGTAAAGAATTTCACAAATTTTGCCATTTCACGCAAGCCAAGTAATTAATGTAATTTTTCAAGTAGTCATGTAAACAAGTAAACAAGTACGAGTAGTGGAATACCGTATCAAGTAAATCTATCATGCACTTCGGTGTAATGTCACACCGTTGGTCAATCAACTCCCATGGGCACAAGTATTTTCGGACGCTCCCCCCAGGACCAGATCGGGCCCCATTAATGCCAGGCATTGAGTCATACGGATCCAAAGATCCCAAGTACGTGTAGACATCAACTTAATGTGTATATGGCCAATGATTTTCAAGAATAATGCTGTTTGTAAATAAGCACAGATTTGGCAAAAATTCAGAAGTTGTAAGAAAGTAGACAACAATTTTAAGGCATCATGTTTAACAACATTAAGTGGTGGAGTTCAAAAATGAACAGTAAGTAGGAAGAAAATTTCAAGATAGTAGATTTATTAGAATTATTTTAAATTTCTTAGCTTAATCTCATAATCATAAAACATCAAATTTTTGTTCGAATATATATATATTTATGAATTAAAATCATGAGTTTAGATATTAGTATTTAATCATATATTAAATAACAATATGATAAGGAAATAGATTTACCATGTCGAAAGTAGTTTTCATACATCAATATAATAGAAAATACCTTTTTACATTCTGAAATAATTCTCATACATCACTATGATAGAAATAGAACAGTTATAGGTCGAAAAGATGTTTACTATCTGTGAACGAGCTATAGCTCAGGGTCGCGTTCATACAGCATATATATAAGATAGTATACATATTCAAAATATTATATTTTGATCGTCAGAAATTTCAAAATTTTTTTTATGAACGCGCTATACTTACCTAGCGCGATCTTCAAGAACGCGCTGGTCAAGAGTGGCACGTTCAGGAGCATTTATATATTTTTAAATTTTTTGAAAACTAAATGAAAGAGATAAGTTCTGTATAAATCATAATAGATATAGACACCTGATATATATATAAACACCTTATGTATATGTATTTATATTAGAAGTATTATACTTTTGACCCCTAGACATCCGCGGTTAAGGGTATGAACGTGCTAGCAGAGACTAGCGCGTTCATGAAGAACGCGCTAGGTTCATATAGCGCGATCTGAAAAATATTATTATATTATTTTATGTATATTTTTAAAAATTTGGTGAGAAGGGCAGGGTCTGTCTGAATGCGCTGGGTCGGGCTGGCGCGTTCAGAACGCGCTCCTGAAGAGTAGCGCATTCTGGTTCCGAGACCGAAACAGAAAAACCCCTCAGTAAAATGACCATAACTTATTCATTTCTCAATGAAATTTAATAAATGAGCTATCAATGGAAAGAGTACTTAGAGATACACAAGATATCATGCTTTAATTAGAGTTTAGCCTAAGAGACACTTACCTTTAGACGGATCTAAAGAAATATCCCCAAATAATAAGAAACTCCTTGATCTTCCAAATCCTCCTTCAAATCTTCACCAATCCTTACAACATCATAACCTTAGCCTCTAGGGATGATTTGAGGGTTAAATGTGATTCTATTTATAGTCAAAACTTGGCCAAATTTGTCAAGATTCCTTGCCTAATATTGCCAAACTTTTCACCCACGAATTAGAAGAAAATTCTAATTTTTCTTCTTAATCTAGCCTTCATTTGGTGTGAAACCAGTGTAAAAATGGCTGGTCCAAGGTGGGCTGTTAGGTAAGGGTTGATTTTTGAGTCAATCTTCTAGAAATGGGGTTATTTTAATCCCTTAAATTACATATTAAACACATGTTACGAATTTTGGTCTAATTAACCTTTAATAAATTCTTTAATCTATTAATCCAAGCCATTATGGATTATCCAATGGGCCAATTGTAATTCTAATCCATTACATGGACTTTTATTGGGCTTACTATGATTTATCTATAGTCTAAAGTATTTAATATCTATTTACATCTAGTTAATTCAAATAAATTCAATGAACTAGCTTATTTCATATAGTAAAAATGTAATTTAATTATTTCATGAAAATTTTTAATTACATGATGAAATTGAAAATTTTATTTCTCATTTTTAATTATCGAGTTTCTACAAACAAGATAGAAAAAAATGATGGAAGAAAGAGCAGAAATAAGGTTCCTCAGATCAAATCTGAAAAACCTATCTTGAATGGGCAAATGTTTGCATACTTCGTATGATCAAGTTGGGGGGGCTTCTGCTGTGAGTCGACCCGAGGGGTCAACTCCCCTGGGCCCAGGTTCTGTCTAGGTCTCCGTGTTGCAGGAATCTACACGACTCCCCTCACAACCGGGTTGCTGTCCAAGGCAGGTTGCCCAGTGATAATAAGAAGAAGACCAAAACTACATTTACTTGATAGTTTCTACATGAGGGTCTATCAAATTTCATGAGCAGGGTAGATTCATTAAGCCTTCACAAAAATGATCAAACACTGCATGTGCTAACTAAAATTGCAAGGGCACGGGCATGTCATGCCCTCCTACTCATCATTCAGAAATATACATGGCATTTGCACCCTTATGCATGCCTTGATTTATATATGCATTGATTCATAAATTCAGATAAGATTTCATGCACATTTCTTTCTTGAATGATTGCTTGTCGTGATTCCTTTGGTATATCAAATGGTGAGCAGTGGAAAGCCAGATTTTGTCCGTGTGAAAATTCTCACCATGCGTGAGTGAAATACTCTGCCTCGTACCAAGGATCACTTTGCATAAATGGATGATCAAACCCTTGCATGCTGTGTGTGAGGATTGGCAAAACCATATTCCAGTGTTTTCCCCAAGGGTCCCCCCCTTGATCACCAAAATGTGCATCATTGCATTTCATGCCATTTCAAAAAGAAGAAGGAACAGAAATAAGTTCACTAGCTTGGTGCAAGTCGACTTGGTCTAGCCCCAAGTCGACTTGCCCATGATCCCAACAGCAAAAATCTGCTAACTGGCTTGGAGCAAGTCGACTTGGTCCAGCCCCAAGTCGACCTGCCCAGCTGTCAGAATAATGCAGTGCCAATAGCCTTTGGTCTGTTGATCTCTCACAGCTAGTAGGCTTTCCCCTGGCCCCTTCCTCCCTCTACACGTACATATACACATGCATATGCATGCTTCGCCCATGTGCCAAGATAAAATAAGAAGATAAGACAAATCAAACAAGAGGAAACAAAGAGAGAAAGAAAAGAAAATGAATGAGAACGGAAATGAACTCCCATGACAAAATGAGCAAGATAAAACAAAGAAAAGTCAAGAAAAAAAAATAGAACGTGAAGTGATGTAAAATATGAAACAAAAGATGAAACCCATTTCGAATGAAAGATAAGAAATTTAAAACCTTAATCTGCTAAAAGATAAAAAAATGAAGTGATAAGATTGAAAACTCAACTTGCTGAGGAAGGGTGGGTCGACGCAGGCCGGGCCTTGCATCGACGCAGGCCGTTCCGGGCCACCGTAGTGTGAGCCTGCGTCGACCCAGTCATCACACTAGGTCGGCGTAGCGCCCTTCTGAGTGCGCTGCGTCGACGCAGCGTGATCCCTGCGTCGACTCAGCCTTCATCAAACTGTCATGAATTGAAAAAAAATAAATAGAAAAAAGATGAAACATGGATAATAACATTAAAAATGATAATCTAATGATAAGGATGATGCCATGAAAGCATAATAACCATAAAAAAGGGAATATAAATGTCCTCGATAAGATATCAATGGCATTCGATTCGAGGTTCCTCCCCTTTTGACCCTATGTGAAGGGGATATCAACATGACCCTTGCAAGTGATGCTTGGACCTCGGGGATCACCCCATTATGGCCATGGCTTGACTTTGTCCTGGGACAATAGTCCACTAAATCTAACTCTTTTTTTTACCAGTTTCTAACCCCAGTGATTTATTTTTTCAAATATCAAACTTGCCATATCTCGACATACATTTGCCCCGATGTCACCTAGATATTTATTATGTTTTCAACCCAGACGCTTGTCCGAACATGAAACGGTCAATACATGACCAACATAATTTGCGTGTTTTATCCCTTTATATTGGGTGCCCTTATGCAATTTACGATATTCTTCATTTATCGCACTAATTTTGATCTTAGGCCATCGGGACCCTTATCCTGGCGATTAATCAAAGGCTTTCTCCTCTCCGAAGGGATGTAATTAACATCGTGACCTTTGTGGCACGGTGGGTTCCACTCCCGATGTTATACCCACTTTCTTCTGATTAGTCAAACGATGCGCACTTGTGGTTCCAGACCACCTTGGTCTTGGAGCCCGAATAAATCGTCACTTTGTGACTGGCACGTCCACGCACTAATAAACCGAAATAAGATAAACCAAAAAACAAAAAAATAATAAAATGATACAAAAGATGAATGATAAAAAGAAAGTCCACAAGTCTGGCACATCTGGTGGGACGAAACCACATTCCATCTCTTCGCCAGGATTTGGGGCCTCATGGGCTCTCCCTAAAATTCTAACTTCCTCAATTTAAAATTACAGGTTGAATTCCGATCACTACTAGAAAAGGAAGGATTTCAGACGGCCAGGTTCCATCTGTAATCCATCTGAAATTTCGTCTGAAAATGATTTTGTAACGGATTTCAGATGAATTTCGGACGGAACAAGGCCGTCTCATATTCTTGGTTACAAATTTCGGATAGATTTAATATCAGTCACAAATTCCGTCTTAAATGTCAAACGTAAATATTTCGTGTGAAATCCCATCTGAAAATATAACTTTCGGACATATTAATATCAGTCATAAATGTCGTCTGAAATTTGACACGAAAATTTTTCCGTTTGAAATACCGTCTGAAATTTCACACGGAAAAGCTTTCGTGTGAAATACGGTTTGAATATTCATCTGAAATTTCAGATGTACATTTCAGACGTATATAGCTGAAATCCGTCTGAAATTTCAGACGCAGACGCACAAATACTTTCAGACGGATACGTGTCGTCTGAAATACCGTCTGAAATCCGTCTGAAATTTCAGACGGATCCGTTTGAAAATCTGTCCGAAATAACTTCCATTATTTTTTTTAAAAAATACAAAATTGTTTTAAAAAAACCTGTTAAAATTTAAACTAATGTACTATAAACAAAACACATAAATAAGAACCTCAACATTCATAGATAAAAAAATATGCTGATCAAATATCATCCTCCACATCGTCCATATCCTCGTCCCTGCCCTACTCATCTCCTCTGTCGCCGCCCGCAGAAGGATCCTCCTACATTAACAAAATAATAACATTCATTCATAGATAAAAAAATTAGTGCGAAGATAAATTAAATATTTTATTACATTGCATAAATTGAAATCAAACATAATATCAAATCGATAACTGCATAGATTTTAGACCCCAACTAACCTAGCTATCATGAGTAATTTATATTAATTACATTTAGAGACTGCACTTTTGAGCGTTGGGCCCAAATCGGGTATCCGATTTGGATTCTGTCAGTTCTCACAAGTCACTTTTATCTCCCGGGTCATGTTGGAACAATCGGCATGTCGATTTGACCGATATTTCATATTTTAAACCCCCGGACCCGATGTCTTTAATTTTAAACTAAGTGTATTTACCAAATACACTTTTGAGGGCTGGGGCCAAACCGGTCATTCGAATTGGATTCCGCTAGTTCTCACAAGTCACTTTTATCTCCCAGGTCCTGTTGGAATAATCGGCACGCCGATCAGATCGGTATTTCAGATTTTAGACCCCCGGACCTGACGTCTTTAATTTTAAACTAAGTGTATACACTCAAAATGTACTTTTGAGTGTCGGGCCCAAACCAGATAACCGATTTGGATCCCGTCAGTTCTGACAAGTCACTTTCATCTCCCAAGTCCTGTTGGAACGATCGACACGCCGATCAGACATGTATTTCAGATTTTAGACCCCCTAACCCCTACTTATCTGTCTTTTAAATTAATTACATTTAGAGAATGCACTTTTGATCGTGGGGCCCAAACCAGATATTCAATTTGGATTCCGTCAATTCTAACAAGTCACTTTCATCTCCCAAGTCCTGTTGGAACGATCGACATGCCGATCAGATCGGTATTTTAGATTTTAGACTCCCGAACCCAACTTCTTTAAATTTAAATTAAGTGCATTTACAAAATACACTTTTGAGCACTAGGCCCAAACCGGATATCCGATTTGGATTCCGCCAGTTCTCGCAAGTCACTTTTATCTCCCAGGTCCTGTTGGAACGATCGACATGCCGATCAGACATGAATTTCAGATTTTGGACCCCCGACCCAACGTCTTTAATTTTAAACTAAGTGTATACGCTCAAAATATACTTTTGAGTGTCGGGCCCAAACCAGATGTCCAATTTAGATTCCGTCAATTCTCACAAGTCACTTTCATCTCCCAGGTCCTGTTGGAATGATCGACACGCCGATTAGACTGGTATTTCAAATTTTAGACCCCCGGACCCTGACTTCTTTAATTTTAAACTAAGTGTATTTACAAAATACACTTTTGAGCATCGGCCCCAAACCAGATATCCGATTTGGATTCCGTCAGTTTTGACAAGTCACTTTCATCTCCCAAGTCCTGTTGAAATGATCGACACGCCGATCAGACATGTATTTCAGATTTTAGACCCCCAAACCCCTACTTATCTGTCTTTTAAATTAATTACATTTAGAGAATACACTTTGAGCGTTGGGCCCAAACCAGATATCCGATTTGGATTTTGTCAGTTCTAACAAGTCACTTTCATCTCGCAGATCCTGTTGGAACGATCGGCACACCGATCAGACCGGTATTTTTGAATTTAGACCCCCGAACCCAACTTCTTTAAATTTAAACTAAGTGCATTTACAAAATGCACTTTTGAGCGCTGGGCCCAAACCGGGTATCCGATTTGGATTCCGCCAGATCTCACAAGTCAATTTTATCTGCCAAGTGCTGTTGTAACGATCGACACGCCGATCAGACATGTATTTTAGATTTTAGACCCCCGGACCCGATGTCTTTAATTTTAAAATAAGTGTATACGCTCAAAATACACTTTTGAGTGTCAGGCCCAAACCAGATATCCGATTTAGATTCCGTCAGTTCTCACAAGTCACTTTCATCACCCAGGTCCTATTGGAATGATCGGCATGCCGATTAGATTGGTATTTC
The DNA here is from genome assembly GCA_022559845.1 of Amorphophallus konjac. Classification (NCBI taxonomy): domain Eukaryota; kingdom Viridiplantae; phylum Streptophyta; class Magnoliopsida; order Alismatales; family Araceae; genus Amorphophallus; species Amorphophallus konjac. The sequence goes on from CM040123.1 coordinate 98,203,747, forward strand.
AGATTTTAGACCCCCGGACCCCGACTTCTTTCATTTTAAACTAAGTGTATTTACAAAATACACTTTTGAGCGTCAGCCCCAAACCAGATATCCGATTTGGATTCCGTTAGTTCTGACAAGTCACTTTCATATCACAAGTCCTGTTGGAATGATCGACACACCGATCAGACATGTATTTCAGATTTTAGACCCCCCAACCCCTACTTATCTGTCTTTTAAATTAATTACATTTAGAGAATGCACTTTTGAGCATCGGGCCCAAACTAGATATCTGATTTAGATTCCGTCAGCTCTAACAAGTCACTTTCATCTCCCAGGTCCTGTTCGAACGATCGGCACACCGATCAGATCGATATTTAAGAATTTAGACCCCCGAACCCGACATCTTTAAATTTAAATTAAGTGCATTTATAAAATACACTTTTGAGCGCTGGGCCCAAACCAGGTATCCGATTAGGATTCTGTCAGTTCTGACAAGTCACTTTCATCTCCCATGTCCTGTTGGAACGATCTGCACGCGGATCAGACTGATATTTGAGATTGTAGACCCCCGAATCGGACTTCTTTAAATGTAAACTAAGTGTATTTACAAAATGCACTTTTGAGCGCTGGGTCCAAATCGGATATCCGATTTGGATTGTATCAGTTCTCACAAGTCACTTTTATCTCCCAGGTCCTGTTGGAACAATCGACACGTCGATCATACCGGTATTTCAGATTTTAGACCCCCGGACCCCGACTTCTTTAAATTTAAACTAAGTGCATTTACAAAATGCACTTTTGAGCGCTGGGCCCAAACCGGGTATCCGCTTGTTGTGCCCCTGGTTTTGATGATGACAACCATGAGATATGAATGATGTGTTCAATTCAATGATGAATTAAATCTTCATTCAATAATACTTTCACTTGATTTCATACTTGTTGCTAGAAAGGAACAGGGTCGACGCTGGGAGCTTAAAGCGTCCACGCATCAGTTGAAGAAGCCTTCACTGATATCCACAATCCTTCACTGATATCCACAATGTTAACTCCACGAAGCAGAGACCTTCACAAGTTATTTCACTGCGTCAACGCCAAAATAGAGCAGCGTCGATGCAGCAGTTACAAAGGGAGAGCCAATGGCTTACTGGATTACTCTGGTGCGTCAACGCATTCATCAAGTGGCGTCGACGCAGCAGGTTGATGGATCGACAAGGTGACCAGAGGGTGGACACAGTTGCACAATGCGTCAACGCACTCCACACGAAACGTGAGAGGGCTGAAGCCATCTAAGTTCAGATGCTAGAACACCAATGCGTCAACGCAGCATGCTGAGAGCGTCGACGCAGCACGTCTATCTGTTGAAGACTTGATCACTGGATCACCGATGCGTCAATGCAGCAGGTTGATGGAGTCAACGCAGCAGACTTGAGTTCGTGATCCCAGGATGACGAGGTACCAGGATGCTGACACGTGGCCAAATATCTGGGCGGGAAATGTGGAGGACACACGCGCCCAGTGCTGCCTCTGCTCGAGCTGCTATAAAGGGGAGTCTCGGTTGTCTGAAGAAGGATGATCGAAGTCTTGAGAGGAATAGTAAAAAAGTGCAGAAGTGCTGAGAGTTCGATCGAAAAAAAGAAGAGAAGCAGTGAGCAGAAGAAGAAGGAAGCAGAAGAAGTAGAAGAAAGAGAAGAGACAGTGAGAGCCTGCGAAAGCGAAGAAAATAGAGAGTGAGAGCAGAAGAGAAAGATTACGTAAGCTGAGAAGAAGAAAGAAGAGGAAGAAAAGAAGAAGAGGAGAGAGTCTATTGAAGATCTGTTCAGTCTGACCGTGGATCAAATCCAGGCCAGTCAGCTCCATGGGAGCCACATCTGATGTTCCTTCATTTACAGCTTAAGTTTGCTGTGTTATTTTCGTTTCTTATTTTTCCTTTTATTCGATCTGGTTTACTGTGTTCTTCCGATTGCCCTGCTGGGGATCGGGTTCCTCCTGTGGATTCAGGAGAAGGGAGACTTATCTCCGGTTCTGGGCTTGTGGGTAGCAAGTCCAGGGGTCCCTCCGGTCTGGAGGAAGAGAGACTTCGGTCTCTGGTTTCCAAGTGGCTGGGAGTCACTTGGGGTGTCCCTCCGGTTGGGAGGAAGAGGGGAGGTTGTTCCCCTGGTCAAGCTGTGTGGCAGCAACTGTTCGCAGACTGAGTCTGCTCGATTCTAGCGTTGGCTAGTGAAGCCTCACTCCGATTGGGAGTGAGGGGTGGATGTAGGTCTGAAGGACCGAACCACCTAAAAATTATTTGTGCAGTGGTTTGCCTTGCGTTAGCTCTATATCTTCTACCTCCCATTCACAGGTTGTGCATGATTGGCTAGTTACATTATCTAGAGAGTTATTTTTTAGCATTATATTCTTCTAAGTATGTTTGGGTTGTTTAGCTCTGCCTTCGTTTCTGGTTGATCAGGTGGCTGCATTGTTGCAGTCCAACTGTTTGTTCATTTGTTGCCTTATCATTTCATATTGGAAAGCTCATTAGATTTTATTCTGCATATCTGAGCTATAGAGTTTTAATTTGGGCTATATTTTCTAGAGGGATACATTCACCCCCTCTGTATCCGGGCCTAGCACCCTAACAGTTGGTATCAGAGACGGTGTCTGCATACAAGGTCCAGTGACCTGCAGATTCGATCTTGCAGTCTTAGGTGCTAATTTGTTTTTAGTGCATCAATACTCTTGTTGCATTGATATGTTGTGTTCTCATGGCTCATCCACCGATTTTCAGTGGTACGCATTTTAATGCATGGTTCGCTAGTCTGAAGAATTATGTTAAATCTGTGAATCCAGACCTGTGGAAAGTAATTTCACACGGTCCTCATGAACTACCAAAGAAAAAGTCCAAATGGACTGACAGTCATAAGTCTATGCATGAAGAAAATCAGATAGCTATAAATCTAATGAAGGCAGCTACTGATAGAGCCTTTCACTCATGTTTCGTTGATTGCAGTTCTGCTAAAGATATTTTGGATACACTGAAGCGAACTCAGAGATAGATGTGGACAGCTGCATGATGGCCAACAGAAGAAATCAAAGTGGCAGCGATCAAGGCAGCAATCAAACTGAAGAGGATGATGATGATGAGGTAAATCTCTTCGAGAATTTTTCTCTAGAAGATTGGGAGAATGCATATGCTGAATTATTTGAATCTCATGAACTGTTAAGAAAACAGTATAAAAAATTGAAGAAGGGTAATGGGCTAGATAGTTCAAGTTCTCCTTGTAGAAATTGTGTTGAATTGAAAAATATTCATGATGCCTGTATGTCTGATTTTCAAATGTTGAAGAAACAAATTTTAGTATTGAAAACAGAGAACCAAGATCATATAAATGTGATATTTGAACTCAAAGAAAAATTCAAGTCAGATAATGATAATCAGACTCTTGTTAACTATCATGACCAACATGAAAAATTGTTGAAAAACTTTGAAAGTGTGAACTCAGATTTAAACAAACTAAAATCTGAAAATGATTCTCTAAGAAAATCTGTTAATGAAAAGGATAAAAAATCTGAGAAACTTGAGCAGGAGAAGAACCTGTTTGCTGAAAAACTTAAAGCCATCAAATCTGTGAATGTGGAATTACAGAAAAAACATTGAAAAGAAGGAAAAAGATTTGAAGGAATTCAAGGCTGGAAGAAAACTTGAAACTAACTCAGAAGATCAGACTTTGATAAATGAGTTAATTCAGAATGACAAGCTTAAGGAAGAAAATGAGAAGTTAAAAATGCTGAATTCCACTATGTCTGAGAGACTGCTAGCCTTAGAAAGAGGAAAAACTATGTGTGTTGAAGATTCTGATAAACTGAGCAATCTGGAACAGGAAGTTAAAAAATATAAAACTGCTAACAAAGTTTTGAATGAAGCTATGAATTGCTGTGAGCAAGAGATTGCCAGTTATGAGCTACATATTTCCTCTTTAGAAAATGAAATTCAGGATTTGAAAGTTTCCTTGTCTAAATTTGTTGATGGGCAGAAAAACCTAGACAAGCTACTAGGTATAAAAATCAACCCTAGGAAGGAAGGGCTGGGCTACAATAAGATAAACAAGAAGGAACTTCAGAACAAAGTTATGACATCTTTTGTAAGTGGTTCAGATGTAGCCACCACCTCTAAAGACAAACAGCCCATTGCTCAGAAAATGTTGGGAGCAAAGGATAATTTTAAGAAAGAGGGACTGGGCTACAGTCCAGTCATGAGGAAGGTCGATGGATCCAATTTGAAAACTATTTTTGTTAAATCTTCTGAACAGGAAAAGCCTTCTACTTCATCTTCACCTCAGTATAAGGCTAAGAAAACAGAAAAACATGATAAAAATCAGAAAATGATTGGAAAACAGAAAATAAATAAAAAGGGTCCATCAGTGTTTACTGATCACAGTCCTCACACACACTCACATGCATCTAAAAAGAAGATTATCTGTCATTACTGTCATAAAGTTGGACATCTGATGCATGAGTGTAAGTTGATGGAGAAGGATGATAAGAATGCTAGGAGATCTCATGATAAAAATCCTTCACCTCAGAAAAGGAGTGTCACATGTTCTAATTGTGGCAAATTAGGACACTCAATTGCTCATTGCTGGTTTGCTAGTGGTAAGAAAACCTTCTATTCATATCATGCTAAATTCCCTGCAAACCAACATGTTTTTAATAAAAACAAATCTGTTTCAATGAACCAGCATATCATCTGTTTTAACTGCAACAAAATTGGTCACAAGACCTCTGAATGCTGGTCAGGTTCTTTTAAAAGAAATTCTCTCAAATGCTCTCACTGTGGAAAGCATGGCCACAAAGTCAAGGACTGTTGGCATGCTCAGGGTAAAAAGTTCAATTCTAAAACTGTTAAATTCCCTGCCATTAACAGAAAGTCTCTGGCATGCTATCACTGTGGGAAGCCAGGTCATAGAGCAGCTGAATGTTGGCTGGCCGGTTTTAATAAACAAAGTTTTAATTATGTCAACAACAAAAAGTTTCATGCATATGCACATGGATTTCATGCTAATAAGAATGTGCATAAATCAAATCTGAATTCTGGTGCATCTTGCTATCATTTTAGTAAACAGAACTCTTTCTCTGCCAATAAATTTCATGACAACAGTAATGTGCATAAAAAGAATTTGAAATCTGCTAATTCATGCCATTACTGTGGACAAATTGGTCATTCAATGAATAATTGCTACTTGATGAAATCTGATGACCATGCTGCTAGAAATGTGCTGAGAAAACCTGCTAGGAGTAATATTGTCATGTCAGGACCCAAGACTTCTTGGGTGCCTATGTGTGCAAAATAGTTTGCTAACCTGCATGTGTGCCTTGGAAGCTGAAGAATAAAGAGGGGTAATAAACCAAGGCACTCAAGAAGAAAAATCCCTTCTCGAACCTTTCAGGTAAATCTCTTGCACTTCCTGATTTTAGTGTTACTGCATAGCATGTTAAATGTGTTTCTGCATATTCATTCTTCATCTGCATTGTCTGAATTGATGTCTCTGAACTTTCCTCATCTGAAGTGCATATATGTGATTTGCATGCATAGCTCACTGAACATCTGAATTGCATATAGGACTGCATGTTGAACTATCATGATTGACCACTATGGTATATAAATGGTAAGCTACCAAAAGGCAGGGAGATCTGTCTGGAGGTTCTTACTATGTGTGAGGTGGTCTGTTAGACCAAGTGCTCCGCCTAGTATCATGGGTCATTTTGCTTAATAGGGCAGTCTGAATGTGCATGAATCACAAATTCATATGTTCAGTTTTCATGGCAAACATTGCATGTTCTCAGGGGGAGTTTAGAAGTCCTTGCTTGTTGTGTCTTTTTTTTATCATCTCAACATGAATATAGTTTCAGCTTGATACTCATTTTATTGGCTGTTATAATTTCATTCATGCATGCTCTGAGGGGGAGTTTGCTTAAGATAAATTTCTCGGTGACAAAATGCTGAATAGAGTACAGAGTTGTTACTGCTGGTTGGTTAAGTGAGTTAACGCAATGTGGAAATAGAGTTAATGCACCAGACAGCTTATTCTTTGAGAACCTGATGTGAGGTGTCTCTGGCTGGTTGAGTGAGTTGACGCTATGATGAAACTGAGTTAACGCTGTGGGCAATTGGGTTCTGAAATTGAACAGATGTTTATGCTGTCTAGTTGGATGAGTTGACGCTGTATTGAGGTTGAGTTAACGCACTGAGCAGTATAACTTGGAAACTGGTTTGGGTTGTGAGCTAGCACTAAGTCAAAACAGTTGTGCCATGGTGAAATCCTTCTGGTATATCTTTCTTCTTGGAAACCTCCCTTTCTCAAATAAACTTGCTTTGTCTATCTCATCCCTTCCATTCTTATCCCACAATAAAGCTTCCTTGACATCCTGTATGAGGGAAAAACTCTAGTGCACTGAGATATGTAGATGATGTCTTAAATTCAGGGGAGTTACAGTGATAATTCCTGTTAGAATGAGATATGTTCTGAATAGCTCTATGATATGTTAATGATAGGAGATCTATAATTCTTATGATGGTTGAATTCAAGAACTTTTGAACCCAATAATGCACTATGTATGGAACAAAAGCTGAACAATTTAATAAAACCAGGACCTTATCATCTCTCGATCCTTATTGTTCAAAAGTAAAGAAACCACTGGGTGTAGAGGAATTTAATATTTGTATTGGTAATAAACTCAGAAATTGTTTATAAACGCTGAAGATGCAACCTATTACACATGTAATAAAATACAGAGCAATGGTAGTTATTCACTGAGAAACTAGCCCTATGCACCAAAGAAGTGCTGAAGAGCAAGTCATGAGGTGCGCTACTATCTCTGTCTTCAAGTGAGAAAATAAATCATTCCAGAGCAATGGTAACTATTAACTGAGAAACTACCTTCATGCACCTATGAAGTGCTGATAGGCATGTCATGACGTCAGTTGCCAACTCTGGTCCATCTATGCAGAATAGTTTGCTATGCTGAGTAACCGAGGACTCGGGTGTCTGATAAACATGTGTACTCGTGTCAAAGGCTAGCTATACTTGACTACAAATGAACGTAAAAAATAACTTGAAAAGGCTGAAAATATGAAAATAATTAAAAAAAACATGTGTGTTTGATTGATCTGAAGCTCCTTATTCAACCGAGTCTATTGTCAATGCCAGTTAAATTTCTCTCTCTCTGAAAGGCTTCTTAAAATTGACAGATATAAGGGACAGATATGAAAATGGTTCTAGTGTGAAAAGAGTTCCCCCAGGCAGGTGGCTTTAGTGGTTCAAGGTTTTTAATTCAATGTTTTAAGATTATTTCTTCTCCTTATCATTAAATGAATTGGAGCTTATTTACATTCATCTCTTTAATGGGTACTCGATCTGCAACACTTAAAAATCCTTGAATAAGTATGTCAACTCATTATCTTAGTACCTTAAGGAAATTCCTTGAACGGATGTCTTGCTTGCTATTTGTCTTACTTTTTCTGTTCATATCTGCCTCACTGCGTAGACGCAATATCCTTTGGCGTCAACGCATTGCTTCGAATAAAGCTTTCTTCACAATCCGGTTCACCGACTTGAACCGGCTGAACCGTTCTCTAAAAAGGTCTTCGGAGCTTCTTTAAAAGCGTAGCGTGACCTCTGCTCTTCTTCACTCCTTTCGCTACCCTTGGTCGTTCTACCTTCCGTCTTCTCCAAAAAACCCTCACTGCACTTTCCTGTTCCATTCACCTCACTGTGATGGCACCTCCGACATCCACTACAAAGGGGAAGAAGAAGGCCGAGGAACATCAAAGAAGCTCTGCATCGGCCGAAGGAGAAATGGAGTCCCGCTCCGAAGCTGATCACGATAAAGGCAAGAGGAAAGAGACGCGTCCAATAAACCCTAGTCCGCCAACCAAAAAGCGAAAGGCATCTGAAGTCAGGAAAGAAAAGAAAGGTTCATCTTCAGTTTCTGCAGCAGGACAGAAAGGTGCAGATAGCTCTCGTACAGTCACCGTCAGAGAACCTCTGAAAGTTCTCATTTCCCGGTATGTTGATGCTACCGACCATGAGATGCTCGACGTTTTTCCGGAACTATTTCCCACATTGGACTATCAGGGCTGGTGGTCTTTTGTCACAACCCATACGGTATATTACCCCACCCTGGTCAGAGAGTTCTACCAAAATTTGAAGTATGAACCACACGTTCCAAAACTTACATCTTCTGTAAGGAATGTCAGCTTCGAACTAACAAATAAGCTGCTTGCCAGAGCCTGGAAAGTCCCCAAGAATGGGGTTCAGCTTCACAGCTTTGAGTTTGATGAACACGATGCTTATGCGCTCCTGACTGACAAACCCAGTGATCATTCCGATGTCAGGGAAACCTATCTAGCCAGTCTCAAAGCAAATCAATTCTCTCCTTTGAATAGACTACTCCACCACATTTGCACTTCCATGATCACACCACAGAGCAGTGGTAGGGAAAGGGTGACAGAGATGCAGAGATTTCTACTTTATTGTATGCTGAAGAGAATACAGATCTCCCTGCCTGATGTAGTTATTCAAACTATGGGGTCATGCCTGACACAGTCCAGAACACTTCCTTATGCTGCTCCATTAACTGCTATTTTTCGAAAAGTTGGAGTAGACTTTGGCTCTGAGAAGAAAATAATCATCCCTCAAGGGAATGTTTACACACTTTCTTATACTCAGAAGTTTATGGGTTTTAAAGTCATTAATGGTAAGCCAGTTCGAATTCTTCCCAGTCAGCAAACAGCTCCATTAGAAACAGGTCAGGCAACAAGAACAGACACTGCGGGTGATAGTCAAGTGAACAGGACAGAGTTACCAATTCCACCTGTTGTGAGAGAAGACAGACCAGAGGGGAGTTCAGTAAGAGGAGAGCATGAGGTTGAGGTATCATTTGATAGATCATCAAGCCCTCGGTTGGAAACTGTAGAACCCAGTGGGTCTGCACCTACCATGGGACCCCCTATGACTGGAGCCATTAAAGTTTATAGAAGAACTTCTCCAACTTCTGATGCAGCTCCACCCCCAGCAACTATTGAAGAGATGTTAGTGAACATGACTATGATGATGCAGCGTCAGGATGCCAAGATGGACAAATTAATGGAATTCACAAATTACCATCTCAACAAACTGACTACTAGGATTATACAATTCGAAGTTTCTATTTTATCTGAGTGGCAAAAATTCTTACTCTCCAAGATGCTTTCTGACCAAGCTACAAGGACAGTCCTTCAGCACATATCATCTCTCCTTGACAAACTAGCCACTTTGGTGAAAGAGATGCACAGCCAACAAGCTACAACTTTTTCATCCTTTGCCAAGATTACTGATCTGTGCTATGATGTGAGGATAGCAGTTGAAACCATCAAGAGTCCTGTCAATGCACTTCCCCAATGCCTCAAAGTTGTGTTAGAAAAGATTGACAAAGTGACTGCAGCAATTCAGTCACTTGGAGACAAGTTTCACAATAAGGAATCTGTCACAGCTGATCTCTCCTCTGCCATTGACAGTTTACGCACCACTCTAAGTCACCAGCTGGGCAAAATCTCTTAGGATATCAGGAATATACTGGCCAGAGATCAATCTGCCTCAGGACAGCAGTCTCATCAGCCACCTCAAGGGCAATCCTCTCGTCAGCAACAAACACCTTCTTCTGCCAGAAAATACAATCGTTACTTTCCATAGCTCTCCCACATCTACTCCCCTTCCTGATGATGTCAAAGGGGGAGGAGAATTATGAAGTCAAGCTGGAATCTAAACTAGAGTTCATTGCATCTAGAGTTCATAGCATCTGCATCAATCCTGCTGACTAACTAAGTGTTTTCTTCTTTTTGTCTGGTTCAATGATGTAAAGTCTTGAACTTGAATGGACGACAAAATTAATGCTCGATTCAGTCAATGAATAGATTTCCTGTTAATCTAAAGCTCCTTGCTTGATATGAATAACCATGGTTGTTTAGATGCAATGGCATCAATGGCATTCACCTCATAGTTGCCATCATCAAAAAGGGGGAGATTGTTGTGCCCCTGGTTTTGATGATGACAACCATGAGATATGAATGATGTGTTCAATTCAATGATGAATTAAATCTTCATTCAATAATACTTTCACTTGATTTCATACTTGTTGCTAGAAAGGAACAGGGTCGACGCTGGGAGCTTAAAGCGTCCACGCATCAGTTGAAGAAGCCTTCACTGATATCCACAATCCTTCACTGATATCCACAATATTAACTCCACGAAGCAGAGACCTTCACAAGTTATTTCACTGCGTCAACGCCAAAATAGAGCAGCGTCGACGCAGCAGTTACAAAGGGAGAGCCAATGGCTTACTGGATTACTCTGGTGCGTCAACGCATTCATCAAGTGGCGTCGACGCAGCAGGTTGATGGATCGACAAGGTGACCAGAGGGTGGACGCAGTTGCACAATGCGTCAACGCACTCCACACGAAACGTGAGAGGGCTGAAGCCATCTAAGTTCAGATGCTGGAACACCAATGCGTCAACGTAGCATGCTGAGAGCGTCGACGCAGCACGTCTATCTGTTGAAGACTTGATCACTGGATCACCGATGCGTCAACGCAGCAGGTTGATGGAGTCAACGCAGCAGACTTGAGTTCGTGATCCCAGGATGACGAGGTACCAGGATGCTGACACGTGGCCAAATATCTGGGTGGAAAATGTGGAGGACACACGCGCCCAGTGCTGCCTCTGCTTGAGCTGCTATAAATGGGAGTCTCGGTTGTCTGAAGAAGGATGATCGAAGTCTTGAGGGCAATAGCAGAAGAGCAGAAGTGCTGAGAGTTCGATCCAGTAGAAGAGAAGAAGAAAAGACTAAAGGAAAGAAAGAGAGTGAGAGCAGTAGAAGAAAAAAAGGGAAAGAGAGAGCTCGTAAGAATTGAAAGAAAAGAGAAAGACAGTGAGAGTAAAAAGAAGAGAGCAGAGAAGAGAAAGAGAGTGAGCGAGAGAGAAGAGAAGAGGAGGATAAGCTTACCTGAAGATCTGTCTACTGGATCGTGGATCAAATCCAGGCCAGTCAGCTCCATGGGAGCCACATCTGATGTTCCTTCATTTACAGCTTAAGTTTGCTGTGTTATTTTCGTTTCTTATTTTTCCTTTTATTCGATCTGATTTACTTTGTTCTTCCGATTGCCCTGCTGGGGATCGGGTTCCTCCTGTGGATTCAGGAGAAGGGAGACTTGTCTCCGGTTCTGGGCTTGTGGGTAGCAAGTCCAGGGGTCCCTCCGGTCTGGAGGAAGAGAGACTTCGGTCTCTGGTTTCCAAGTGGCTGGGAGTCACTTGGGGTGTCCCTCCGGTTGGGAGGAAGAGGGGAGGCTGTTCCCCTGGTCAAGCTGTGTGGCAGCAACTGTTCGCAGACTGAGTCTGCTCGGTTCTAGCGTTGGCTAGTGAAGCCTCACTCCGGTTGGGAGTGAGGGGTGGATGTAGGTCTGAAGGACCGAACCACCTAAAAATTATTTGTGCAGTGGTTTGCCTTGCGTTAGCTCCATATCTTCTACCTCCCATTCACAGGTTGTGCATGATTGGCTAGTTGCATTATCTAGAGAGTTATTTTTGAGCATTATATTCTTCTAAGTATGTTTGGGTTGTTTAGCTCTGCCTTCGTTTCTGGTTGATCAGGTGGCTGCATTGTTGCAGTCCAACTGTTTGTTCATTTGTTGCCTTATCATTTCATATTGGAAAGCTCATTAGATTTTATTCTGCATATCTGAGCTATAGAGTTTTAATTTGGGCTATATTTTCTAGAGGGATACATTCACCCCCCCTCTGTATCCGGGCCTAGCACCCTAACACCGCTTTGGATTCCGCCAGTTCTCACAAGTCACTTTTATCTCCCAGGTCCTGTTGGAATGATCGATACGCCGATCAGACATGTATTTTAGATTTTGGACCCCCGGACCTGACGTCTTTAATTTTAAACTAAGTGTATATGCTCAAAATGCACTTTTGAGTGTCGGGCCCAAACCAGATATCCGATTTGGATTCCGTTAGTTCTCACAAGTCACTTTCATCTCTCAGGTCCTGTTGGAATGATCGGCACGCTGATTAGACTGGTATTTCAGATTTTAGACCCCCGGACCCCGACTTCTTTCATTTTAAACTAAGTTTATTTATAAAATACACTTTTGAGCGTTGGCCCCAAACCAGATATCTGATTTAGATTCCGTCAGTTCTGACAAGTCACTTTCATCTCCCAAGTCCTGTTGGAATGATCGATATGCCGATCAGACATCCATTTCAGATTTTAGACCCCCCAACCCCTACTTATATGTCTTTTAAATAAATTACATTTAAAGAATACACTTTTGAGCGTCTGGCCCAAACCAGATATCTGATTTGGATTCCGTCACTTCTAACAAGTCACTTTCATCTCCCAGGTCCTATTAGAACAACCAATCATACCGGTATTTCAAAATTTAGACCCCCGAACCAGACTTCTTTAAATTTAAACTAAGTGCATTTACAAAATGCACTTTTGAGCGCTGGGCCCAAACCGGGTATCCGATTTGGATTCCGTCAGTTCTGACAAGTTACTTTCATCTCCCATGTCCTGTTGGAATGATTGGCATGTGGATCAGAGTGGTGTTTGAGATTGTATACCCCCGTACCCGACTTCTTTAAATTTAAACTAAGTGTATTTACAAAATGCACTTTTGAGCGCTGGGCCCAAATCGGGTATCCGATTTGGATTCCGTCAGTTCTCACAAGTCACTTTTATCTCCCAGGTCCTGTTGGAACAATCGGCACGTCGATCAGACTGGTATTTCAGATTTTAGACCCCCGGACCCTGACTTCTTTAATTTTAAATTGTGTATTTTGTAAATTCACTTTTGAGCGTCGGGCCCAAACCAGATATCCGATTTATATTCCGTCAGTTCTGACAAGTCACTTTCATCTCCCATGTCCTGTTGGAACGATCGGCACGCCGATCAGACCGGTATTTTAGATTTTAGACCCCCGAAACCCAGAATTAAATGAATTCTTCTAAACTAAGTTACTTTTGAAAACACACTTAGTTTTGAATTGAGTTATTTGAGCGTCAGGGTCAAACCGGATATTCGATTTGGAATCTGTTAGCTGACTCAACTCTCATAACTCACGTCTACCTCGATTATCGTGTTAGAATGATTGGCACGTCGATCAGGCTAGTATTTTACATTTTGGACTCCCGAACCCCGAATTTTCTCAATTCTTCTAAACTAAGTTTTGAAATTAATTATGAATATAATTGAGTAATTTTGTCAAATTAAAAATATAATAAACATGAACCTGATGGGCCTGTGCCGTGGTGGTGGTGGATCCATGAGGGAGAATTCCCGCCTAGGAGAGGAGGCCACTGATTGCCTGCAACATGGTGGCCTGCTGGCTAGACATCTCCTCTCGCATCTGCCGCATCTGCTGCTGCAAATCAGAAATCTCTGATCGAAGGATGTCTCTGACATCGCTGGTAGGAGTATTGGGGGTGTGCGGAGGTATACTGAAGGCACTGCTACTGGTTTGGGCAGAGCTTGAACTCACACACGATGATATCACCGCGCTAGAGTCCAGGCTCTCCCCAAAACCATATAGCCGGCCTTTCTTCAGTACGCCAACTGCTGCCACCCATTCCGCCGGATCGAACTCTGGCTGCTGCGTGTCTCCCTCCCCGTACTTCTCTGTCACAGCTCTACTATATGTTTCCTACAAATTGAATAGCTTGACTAGTAAATTTCATATGAATCAATCCGATTTAAATGAACGATAGAAGTTGCATATGTAGATAAACTTACTGCTACTGAGTGAGCTCCCTCACTCACAAATTGATCTGTCCCCTTCTTTTTGTGTGTTCTATCGAACACCTCGAGGAACGACGGAGCTCGATTAAGCTCCACAGCATGTTATACAATTCATAGAAAAAAACGCCATATATATTAACAAAATGTAAGAAGATAAATTGAAACATTACTTACCATTTTTTGTTTATGAGCCACAAAAGAGATGCACCCACTCGTATGCAAATTAGCGCCTGGTTTTAACGCATTGTTTGCTTTGGCTTTTCGGGACTTTTCTATCCAGTTGGGGTCGGCAAATTTGTCACATGCTATGTCCCAATCCTCCTTCCTCATCCATAGAGGGCGGTGCTCCTTCCACAGCTATCGGTCTTCACTCCCACCGGCCTTATTTTTAGCGTGTTCTCGGGCCTCATGTACTTTCCTTAGGAAATTGTCCTTCATAGTCTTCTCCCTGGCCCTACGACATCTCGCCGCGTCATGTCCACACGTGAATTGATAAGTCCGCTGTAAATAAATTAAGTTTCACACTTAGTATACTGTTGGGAATTGAGTTTGGAAAATACTTGAATTAAATGATGTAATTACGTACTGAGAACATGTCCCATAAGTTGTCGCGGACTTCAATCAAAAATTCTTTGAAAGACGTTACTGCGTCAGGCACATGTGCCATTACTGGAGAGTTGGAATGATGGACAGCCTCGTGAGGTTCAAATTTCTTACTGCAATTGTAAATGTCAAAATATTCATATTAGACAGTTGAAGGCTAAATAATGAATGTAATAACCTTATAAATTTACCTGGAGATCCAGCACGGGCGACGTCGATCGTGGGCCATGCCTCCCTCGTGACGACTGCCCGCATCGTCAACTGGCTGAGTGGTGGGGGTGTGCCCTATACAAGTGGGAGGGGACTGTGAACTATAAGAATTAAATATCATAAGTAAAATGAACATTTTGCTGAAAATTAAAATGTACATAATTGGGAAAATACTGGGAACTGAAAATTAAAATGAATATATTGCAGAAAATTAAAACACACATACCTGCAACGGGAGGTGGTGGGGGTGGCGTCTATACAATAGGTGGGATGGCACTGGGACCTGTAAGAATTAATTTACATAGGTAAAATGATATAAATGATTCTATGGCCCACATTCAGATTTTTTGGAAAGGATCATTGGATTTCTCTGTTCTATGTCGAGATGAGTAGCATATTTCTCTTATTCAAACAAACTCAAATATGCCTTCCTTCTACTATTCTTTTGTGTATGCTAAGTGCTCAGTAACTGAGAGACACAATTTTGTAATGATAGCTTTAAAAAATGTGCATTCTCAAATCAATGGCCCCTGGCTTATGGCGGGTTATTTTAACTGCATTTTGGATGTGGATGAAAAGCTAGGGGGTAATCCTCCAATTTTGGTGTCCATCTCAGATTTTAAGGAATGTGTGTCCGACTGTTATCTTTTTGATGCTGATTTAAAGATTTGTTTAAAGACAATACACAAACTCAGTTTTCTCTACCAAGATTTCATTAGATTAGCAGATTTCAGATACAAGAAAACCTTTATCAAGCATGTAATGAGACAAGGGTTGAGAGCGATTATTAGTTATCGAACCCTCCTATTTACTTAATGCAGTCTCTTGATTCTAAAGATTATAAAATTTTCGAAACCATCAGTTCATTCAAGAATCAAGCAAGATTCATATAATAGAATGTCTGATTTCTATTGCTTAAAAATTTGAACTTATTATCAGACTGCCATTATGTCAGAACTCAAGTTATGGAATGATGATATGAGAGCTTACAAATTTTGTATCAGAACCAGTAAGTTGTATGAGAGAAAAATAAAGTCTGAACTCTAAAGGGGTTGGAGTGGAAGAGATCTGAGTGACAGACAGATAGACATGCTCAATACTCCCCCTGACACTTTGCAGCACACATAGAAATTCTCTTATTCTTAGAAAGCTCCCCCTGTCTATATGCATCTTTAGTTATGCATGCATTTCTAGACATACTATCATGAAGTAGAATGAAGTGGAATCACCTGTCCTACATGCATGATTGTACAGAAATTCAGATACGATTATGCATGACATGTAGTGAAGTCCAATAAGAAATGAGACTCTAGACACAATAATGTGATATGAGATGAAATATAGTGCTGAGACAACCTCTTGATTCAGGGTACTAGGTGAAGGTTAATCCTCAACACATGATATGGACTTTCAGACAAACAGAATTTATCCTTCCATCTCATATCATTTGATATACCTCTGAATCAAGATAACAAATGTATGATGTCAGACAAACAAATCATGAGCCAATTTCAGTCAGATCAGTAGATTTATTCCAAGGCAGACAGACATGAATTCACAAATCATATCAGAAGCTTTATTCAAATCATATCAGAAGGTTTCTCTAACAGCATCATAGCCGAAGCCAGAGCACTCTTAGATGGAGTTAAATATCTTCAAACTATCAATAGCCAGTCCGCCCTCATTGAATGTGATTCAAATATCCTTGTGCAGAGTGTTACCAGACTGATATTTTACTGAAAATAAAATATGGTTATGAATTACAGTAGGGCTTTATAAAATAAAATAAAATATTTTACTGAAAATTAAAACATACATACCTGTAGCGGGAGCTGTTGGGGATGGCGTCTGTACAACAACAGGTGGGAGGGCACTGGGACCTGTAAGAATTAATAAACATAAGTAAAACAAATATGTTACTGAAAATTAAAACATACATACCTGTAGCGGGAGCTGTTGGGGATGGCGTCTGTACAATAACATGTGGGATGGCACTGGGACCTGTAAGAATTAATAACCATAAGTAAAACGAATATGTTGCTGAAAATTAAAACATACATACCTGTAGCAGGAGCTGTTGGGGATGGCGTCTGTACAACAACAGGTGGGATGGCACTGGGACCTGTAAGAATTAATGAACATAAGTAAAACGAATATCTTGCTGAAAATTAAAACATACATACCTGTAGTGGGAGAGGGACGGGATGGTGCATGTACAAGTGGTCGTGAGTCGACACTTGGACCTATAAGGACATTCTTTTAAGCTAGTAAATGATTATAACATTTATATAGCTAACTATTTTAATAGATATACATGTACCCGAAGAAGACATCAAAGAGGAGGGAGTAGAGCCCCTGTCACTGCCCTGTCTCCTCCCACTCCCAGTACGACCTCCTCGGACCATTTGTTTATTACTAACAAAACAATTAATACATATTGTTTTCTATTAGATAAGGCCAGACCAATGTTATTAAAAATTATGCAAAAATGAACAGTTATCTTACAAAATTATCAAAATGTGCCTCCCTCGATCATGCTGAACATATATCTAACTCATCATCATCTTCGTCATCCATAGTAGCCTCATCAGATTCGAACTCTTCCTCTTCATCCGATTCCTCCTCCCCTCTAACATCAACATTTAGCTCCGTCGGATCGACTTCTTCCACTTCATCTCCGTTACGTAACGACAATGGCTCATTAGATTCATCCAGATTAATATGCGTGCGACCGACAACGCCAACTTCGTCTGATTGAAAATATTCAGCACTGGCAACTTCTGAGGGGTTTTCACTCATATTTAACTCATAAGTGGGAAAGAGTTTTGATTTAACCCTGCAAACTGTCCACCAATCTTTATTTTTGGATGATGGATAGCTTGAATAATACACTTGCTGGGCCTGTGCTGCTAAAATGAACGGTTCATAGGTATTAAGTTTAGACCTATGTTTGACATCGACAATCCCATAAGTTGTGTCATGTCGGACAGAGTTAGGATCAAACCAATGACACTTAAATATGTATACGTGGTTGTCTCGTCCCAAATACTGAAGTTCTAAGACTTCGTCAAGAAGACCGTAGTAGTCCAATTCCACTTCATTGTATAAACTTCCCTTAACAGATATGCCACTGTTCATCGTAGACTTACTTCGTCCATAATCCCTCATATGAAATCTGTATCCATTCACAATATATCCTGGATAGGCACGTGCAACCGTCGAGGGGCCATAACTTATCTGTTGTACTCTTTGATCAGTAATGAGACCTTGTTCAATCTATATGTAAATTCTGAGTAGTTATAATAAGGTTCAATCTCCTCAACATACATAAATATAAACATATATATTCAACGATCGACACTAACCCGATGTCTCAGCCATTTGGCAAAAAACTTCTCGCGTTCTTTTTCAATCTCCACGTCCTGGATATTTGGACATTTTTGTGCTAATTCTGAATCAAATTATCTGCAATATAAATACACTACTACTTTAAATGAACTACAGAACAAGGATGGACAACTTATGGACATCGCTGGAAATGTGAGTTAAGAACTTACTCAACATAAGGTTCAATCTCGTTACAATTCAGAAGAATATATATCTCAGTGGCATACAACTCTCTATCTTCGAGCGTGCGCATCGAGCAACGTCCGAACGCACGTCCAAGATGCTTAAATATAGAGAGCCGATCGGACGAATCATCAACTCCCCCATCATCATTACGTGGAGGTCGAGTACGACGAGTTAGAATCTCTGGCTCAAAGTATATGGAACAGAAGTTCGATATTTCTTCAAGAATATATGCCTCAGCAATCGAACCCTCCACCTTCACCTTGTTACGAACTTTCATTTTTAATTCATGCATGCACCTACAACAAGAAGTTAGATGGCAATTACATGTACCGACCATGGATGAAATGTAACTTAATAAAAATTCTGCTTTACCTCTCAAATGGATACATCCATCAAAATTATACTGGTCCTCCGACAATAGCCTCGTATGGCAAATGGACGACCATGTGCTCCATCGAATCAAAGAATGCCCGAGGAAATATCTTCTCGAGCTTGCAAATAGTTGTGACCACATTTTCTTCGATAGTTTGTAGATCCCTCAGTCTGAGTTCCGATGCACATAAAATCTTGAAAAACTAACTCAGCTCGGGCAGTGCTCCCCATATAGGCTTTGGCAACAAATCCCGAAATGTAATGGGCACTAGCCTCTCCATGAACATATGATAGTCGTGACTTTTCATACCATATATTTTTCCCTCATTAACATTCGCACAACGGGCTATGTTGGATGCATATCCATCTAGGAATCTCAACTGTTTCAACCACTGGCACACTTCCTTGATCTGTGTATCATTAAGCACGTAAGTTGCTTTAGGCTACACAGTTTTTTCATTTACGTTATGTAATTCCAGTTCTGGATGTTTACAAAGCATTTTTAAGTCCATACGCGCTTTGGCGTTGTTTTTTGTTTTGCCTTTAACATTCATGATCGTATTGAACACATTATCAAAAAAAATCTTCTCGGTATGCATAACATCCAGATTGTGTCGTACAAGAAGAGTTGACCAATAAGGTAATTCCCAGAAAATACTTTTCTTGTTCCAGTTGTGATCCTTTCCAAAGCCAGAGAGTTGGCGTGTGCTACCAGACAATTATACTACATCTGGTAAATTTTTCACCCGTGTCGCCATATGTCAACCCAACACCCTTTGTAAGTCTGCTTCATCCATTTCAACTGTATTTTTTTAAACGAGTCTTTTTGCCTTCGAAAAGGATGGTCACTTGGTAGCAGAAGCCGATGGCAATCAAACCAGCATGTTTTCCCACCATCTTTCAATACAAATGATTTGGTATCTTCCATATAGTATGGACATGCTAACCTCCCATGTGTGCTCCAACCAGATAGCATTCCATATGCAGGGAAGTCACTTATTGTCCATATCAGTACAGCCTTCATAATAAAATTTTGCTTCCTACATGCATCATAAGTAACAACTTGATCAGTCCATAATAAATTGAGCTCATCAATCAACGGCCTGAGATATATGTCTAATTTTTTTTCAGGACTTTTTGGACTAGGAATTACTAAGGACAAAAATAGATTTTCTCGCTTCATGCACATGTCCGGCTGAAGGTTGTACGGTGTCATGAACACTGGCCAACAAGAATAAGATGCCACTGAACCACCGAATGGATTAAAACCATCTGTGCATAAACGCAATCGAACATTACGTGGCTCCTTTGCGAAAGCAAGATGAGTACGACTGAAGTACGTCCAAGCTTCACCATCGGCAGGATGACTGATTACATCATCGGCACGGCGTACTCTTTCGGTGTGCCATGTCATATGTTGAGCCGTCTTTGAGGACATATACAACCGCTGCAGCCTAGGCACAAGAGGGAAGTATCGCAATACTTTGTAAGGTATATCTTTTCACTTTGAATTATTCCCTCTCTTAGGTTTGAATCTTTCATGGTGACAAATAGAACATGATATCTTATCTGCATCGTCTTTGTAATATAACATACAGTGATTCTGGCATACATCTATTTTCACATATCCAAGTCCTAGCTCATTGACCATCTTTTTAGCACGGTAATAAGTTTCTGGCAACTTCTCGTCTCGAAGCAACATACTCTTGATCAAGAGGAGGAGACGGTCAAAACAAGTCTCACTAATGTGAAATTCAGATTTCAAATTCAACAATTGTGACACTACAGACAACTGAGTGTGCTTTTCACAACCATCCCACAGCGGCTCATCAACATCCCTAAGTAGTTGATAAAATCTTCCGGCTGTCTTATTCGGTGCTTCTTCCATGTATGCATGTTCCTCATCAACATTTAAACTAGGACCAACAGCATCTATAACTATATCCACGTACCCACTTGTGCCTGCAATATTGTCGGGTTCATACCTGAAGTATTCCTCACCATGACACGTCCAATTCGTATAACCATCCACGAACCCTTTCATGTACAAATGATGTTGCACATCCCATGGTGAATGCCACCTCAAGTTTCTACAATTTGAACAAGGGCATCAAATGTGACCGTCACGGTCTGTTGCTGCATTGGGATTCTCCAATGCAAATTCTATGAAACTCTCAACTCCATGCTTAAAGTCATCCGACACCACTTAGTCAACTATTCTACGATACATCCATGAACGATCTGTCAACATTTTATCTACACCCAATAAATGTTAATACACATCCTAACTTTGACATCATTACTCTTGAAAATATTCACAACCATTTCCTCACATCGTTCACCATAGACCATTTGCAGTTGGAAGAGGACTATTAATTAGATTATCACTTTTTAACCTATCCATGAAGGTTTGATTGCACAATCACTTACTATATGTGTTACATGATTTGCTGAAAATTTTGGCAACATCTCCCCACACTTCTCTGATATACCAAAAATATTTATTGAGTTTGAAATTTTCTTAAACACTTACAAGTAAGTGGTTAAGAAAACACTCAAAATCATTAATGGTATATCAGAGAAGAGTGAGGAGACAACCAAAATTCTCAACAAACCATACAAACACATATAGTAAATGACTGCCTAAGTGCGATCAAACATTCACAGACTGTCCAAACGGGACAATTCAAGACTTTGAGGTAGATATATACATTCTCATAAAAAATGAGAACATACACATCAATCCCAAAGTCTTGAACGGGAAGGTTCATTGACACGGTTTTAACCTGCTCTCTTGAGGTGCGTGTAATGTTAGGTCGCACCTACGCACCTCTGCTCACAGGGAATACTCCATGTATTTATATAACATAAAATTAAATAACAATGTAATTATCATTATGCATATAACAAATTAAATAACATCCAATTTACAAAAAATTTCAAATGAAGAACATCAAAGCTAAATAAACCACTCTTTTAGTCAGATCAACATCAAAGATAAATACATTTGAGAAATACTCGTTGCATATATCATCGTGTGTACTTGTACCGTGTCCTCTTTCATACTCCCCTTTTATTAATCTACGGTTGTGCGAATTCGATGAATGTAGTATGTACTATAATTAATCTGGGTTCGTACAATTAGATGTACGTAGTATGTAAACCTATATTGAGATTTGAACTTGTTGAGCACTGCAGAAAGTATCAGTACTCGAATATGAAAGTTCATTGAATCGGTCCACCCACTAGCTATCCTCCCTAGAGCCACCATTATTCATCGCCCAACTACTCCGCTAGATTTCTCGTCATAAAAAAAACCTACCTTTTCCCGAATCCAAAGAATACCTACATTTGATTTAACATTGATGTAACACTACCAGAAATCTAATTAATAAATTAATTTACATGCTTTATTTGCCCCTCCCATCACCCTAACAATAAATCTATTTAAGAGTACAGAAATTAAAATAAATTGAAACAACATATAAAAATAAAATCAAATTTTTACTTACTGTTTATTCGCAAAAAAACTCTGATTCTTTCGTTCCCGTCCTCTCGACCAATTATCCTACCAAGAATAAAAAATATATTAAATAAATTAAAATTAAATTAATTTATCTAATTCGTAGAGTGAGGGTGAGAGAGGGCGGGAGCAGGGAGGGGGAGGGAGGCCAACGGGAGAGGGAGAGAGGGCGGGAGCAGGGAGGGGGGCCAAAGGTGCGTGTGTCTATGTCTGTGTGTGCGTGTGTCTGTGAGGGGGAGGGGGGCCAACTGGAGAGGGAGAGAGGGCGAGGGAGGAGAAAAGGGGCTGCCAACACAGAGAGGGAGAGGGACAGGACCGTGAGAGGGGGAGGGAGAACGGGAGAGGGAGAGGGAGGGGGTCGACCACCCCCGGCAGGCACCTCCTCTGCCAGGTGAGCGCCTTCTCTGCCGAGTGTGTGCGTGAGAGGGAGTGATGGAGCCGGAGAGGGAGTGAGGGAGACTAAGAGGGGGAGAGGGAGAGTGTTACAGAGAGAGGGAGAGGGATCAAGAGGGTTTACCTACCGAAGTGAGGACGGCGACGGTGAGTTTCGGTCGGCGATCGAGGATGAGGACGGCGACGGCGAGGACGATCACGGCCGATGGCGACGGGGAAGATGGCTACGGCGGCAGCGGCGGCGACGTCTCCGGGGGAGACGGCGGTAGGGAGATGGATGAAAGAGAGAATGAGAGGGAGAGTGGGGGGAAGTTAGTGACAGGGAGTGGCGGGGAGGGGGCCGCTTTGGGCATGGGAATTCATGATTTTCAGACGGCATTTCAGATGAATTATATTTTTGTAAAATTTCAGATGGAATAGTTTCCGTCTGAATATAAGTCTCAAATTGAGATGGATAATGAGACCGATAATTATATGTCTGAAATAGAGATGGATTTTCAGATGGAATATGTCCGTCTAAAATTCAGATGGATATTGAGACTCAAAAAGATCCGTTGAAATTTCCGTCGCTAACCGCGCCTTTTCTTGTAGTGGATAAGCGCGATGGCAGTCACCTTTGGACCGCTTGTGGTGGCCAGCCATGCTGAGCATGGCTACCTTGCTACGCCTATCCAATTAAGCAATTTCCCTCCGGTTATTGGCTTCCCCAATTTCTTGGGGGTGGCCTTCGTGGAACTCCTGGACGCCCAGTGGTCAGGCTCGTCACCACTGTAATGACGACATCAAAGAAGATCGAAGCGGTGGGTTGCTACATTCACCACGCTCACCACCCCGCCTCAAGCAACAAGAGGCGCACCTCGGCTGCCAGGAGGGCAGCCAAGAGGAACACCGGCACACTATGAAGCCGGCTCTCCACCTCAGACAAATCCATGCTCATCAGAGGCGTCCGAGTCTTTCTAAACGGCCGACAAGCCAAGATCACACCCGATAGGGTGATTTTCACCGTGTCAGTGTGTAACTCCTTCCAAGCGCTGGCCTAGAGTAGAATGGATCGCTTTCAGTCCAGATTAAAGGGAGGGAGCCAACCAGATTCAAACAGATATGGCTGCCCAAGCAGGCACGAGCCCTAGCTTTGAGAAGAGAAGAAAAACCAAAAGAGAAGACCGAGATGCCGGTCCCGGCATCTCGCGAACCAGCACTCCGGCCCTGTGCTCGGCGGGCAGATATTTGTTTATACGATAGAAGATATGGCGGGACGACTAGACAAAGCCACCTCACCTACAAATGTCCGGTACGAGCCAGCGTGCCACAAACTGTAACCCGCCCTTCTAAAGGGTAAACTGATATTACTCAGGCTGTTCGGGGGCACTCCCGCGGCCTCAGAAACACCTCTTTTGGGGCACAGTAACCCCTGGAAGCTACAAATGCTGCAAATGAAGACCGAGGACAACAAGTTGACCTGGAGAAAATGAAAGATGCAGGATCAGGCTGCTATGAGCCGCCCCTCTGTGAAGATACTACACCGACAATCTAGGTGCTTGATAGATTGACTCTCCTCGGTCAGCCAACCAGAAGGATGATCCAAAGAAGCAGGCAACTTCAGATTCTTACCTGCAATATGGTTGGAATAATTGGCCGCTATGGGGCTTCACCCACAGATCATGATGAGGCGACACAAGCCCGCACTGAAGAAATAGGTGCAGATCTGGTCATGATGACTGCTAATGTGATCACCACCGAAGATGGCGGCGAAGGACCATCACCTTCTTCAGATGTTCCGCTGGAAGGGGGAGGCCAAGCTCCTGACTCCTTTATGCCCGATCTAGCTACAATGATGATGTTGCTGCAAAAATACTAGTAGGAAGTCGAAACGCTGAAGAGGCAGCTCAGCGGGCTGAACGTGCATGCTTCGACCTCGAAACAGGTCGAGGCTCCTCCTGAAGCCTAGCAGCGAAGCGCTGATGAATTCGAGGCTTCATTTCAGATAATGGCCTCTCAGCCAACATTCAATTACACTGCGGGCATGATCCCAATACCGCACCCTGCCCCTCAACCCCAGGGGACTACTATTATACCTCAAGCAACGGTGTCGATGGCGCCTCAGGTGCAACAAGCTCAACTCTGTCCAAGCCCGGTCGACCCGACAAGGATGAATAAACTGATGATAGAACAAATGATCGAGAAGAAGCTGGCCGATAGAGGCGGTGATGATTATGCCACTTTTGATGTGTACAAGGGGCCTTACCCTGTCCATCATGCTACTAAAAGATTACCTCCGGGCATCAACAAACCACCAAAGTTCGATAAATTCAATGGGCAAGACTCGTCGAAAGAACATATAGCCTACTACATCAACGTGATGGGTGATCTGGCGACCGATGAGTCCTACCTGCTGAAGTTCTTTGCGCCCTCGCTCTCACTTTTGAGTGGTACTCAAACTTGCCGGTTGGATCCATCAGTGATTGGCCAGACATGCAACGAAAATTCCAAGAAAGGTTCCACGTCACTGAGAGAGAAGTGACCGTGGTTGAATTATATGCTTCCAAGCAGAAGAATGATGAAACAACTTTGGAATACATTAAAAGATGGCGGAACCTCAGCATGAGATGCAGGCGCCCGCCACATCAAGAAGACGCAGTGCAAATCTGCAAACAAAAGTTGAAGCGGGAGATCCTTGAAAAGATGATTGGAATCAAAATTAGGTCCTTTGACCGGCTAAATAATGTGGTGGCAGAGATTGAGGCCTTCCTCTCCACATACTCCTCTGCCCTTGCTATCTAAGGCTAGAAGGCTAGACCAGTTGACAAACGGCCCGTGCCTGAGGAAGATCATACTATCGACTTCAAGGCGTTCAAGCAGCAAAAAGATAAAGATAAAGGGGTCGCTGACCCTCCTCTGGCTAAGCCTACTGAACAACAGGAAGGCCCTCCCTTGTGAGCCAAAATGATGAAGTCCTACTCCTTCCCTAAGGATAAGACCCGTGTCTTATTCAAATGGGCCATCGGATATAATAAAGTCACCGTTCCAGAGCCAAAGAGGCCAGGTGATGCTAGAAGAAAAGATGACCCCCGCTTTTGCCCGTATAACTGAATGCTTGGGCACTCTATCGAAGATTGCTACGTATTTAAAGATATTATCGGAGGCCTGATCCAGAAGGGGGAGATCCAGATGGGCGAATATAAGGTCAATCCTCCACGCCGTCATGAGCTGCCCGACCTCAAGAGAGCTGTCAACATGGTATCTATACACCGACAGTTATGCGAAGAGGTGTCTGAAGCGCACGCCAATGAATATGTCCCACGGGAGCACTTCAAATCCCCGGACTGGATACAAGATGCAGAAAAGAAATCAAGAGTGCCAAGAGCACCAGATGACCCACTGTGGGGGAAGATGCCGGCCACAAATGGGAAGAAGAAGAAGAAGTCAAAGGATGGAAGAAGAGACATTTTTCTCTCTTGCAATACACTGTAGGCCTTGTCCGGCGTGAGCCAAACTACTGAAGAATAAGAAGATGAAGAGATATGCTTCGTGTCGACAAAGGCAGATCAACCCGAAGCTTCTACCACACACCATGATGATAAGTCCCGGGAAAGGTGGGGGCATACTCCATTGCCTGATAAAGATGCATGCTGTCATACTCCCTCACGTAAGAGCGTGGGGGCAAGAATATCAATATCTGAAGGAAGGGATGCATCCGATGATGATAATAGGATGTCACTGGCCCCACTTGAAATCAAGGCGTGAGGTAGCATTCTTGGCTCCTACCAACCTGGCCCTGTTATGGTGGCCGAACTATATCAGAAACTACAAGAAATAGAAATGCTAAACAGAAGACTAAGTGAAATGGGCTCACATCCAGCTGACTTGTCCCCGAATCCAACGGCTCTAGTGGTGATGAATGAGCCAAGCATGGCACAAGTAGTCTAAATGAAGCTAGGCGAGGGAGAAGTCACCAAGGCAGAATTATATGAAATCAAGTAAAAAGATGATGAGTCTGCTCTGGACTATATCCAACGATGGAGAAACCTCAGCACAAGATGCAAACATCTGCCGAGCTATGTAGATACAATTTGAAGAAAGAAATCCTATTAAGGACGATTGGCATCGAAGTCGGATCCTTCGATCGATTGAATGATATTGTGGTTGATATTGAGGCCTTTTTGGCAAAATATTGCCCGGCCGCTGCCACCCCAAATCAAAAGAGTGAGCCGATTGATGGGTGGTCGATGCGAAAAGAAATTCATGTTATTGATTTTAAAGCCTTCGAGAAGCAAAGGGATAAGGCGAAAGAGGCAGTGAGCTCTTCTTCAGCCAAGTCTGCCAAGCAAGAACCCTCGTTGAGGGATAAGATGAAGAAACCTTATTCGTTCCCTAAGGAGAAGACCCAGATGCTGTTCGAGTGGGCCCGCGAATACGACAAGATTGTCCTCCTGGAGCCCAAAAAGTGAAGTGATGCAAGATGGAAAGATGACCCTCAATTCTGCCCTTATCACCAACAGAAGGGGCATTCCATTGAGGACTATTATCCGTTTAAAGATATTATTGAAAGCCTGATCCAGAAAGGTGAAATATAGATGGGTGAGTACAAGGTGGACCCACCGCGTCATCATCAGATGCCCCACTTTAAGAGAGCGGCCAAGATGGCCTCACCACATCAGTCGAAGAACAATGTGCCATGAAGGGGCATTTCAAGCCTCTCAAATTATGGCAAGAAGCCGAAAGAGAGGCAAGATACAAATGGTGCTCTGTTCTAGGGGCCGATAAAAAAAAGAAAAAAAAGAAAAAAAATCTGAAGATAATTTTTTTTTACCACCCTATACTGTAATATACTGTCGGCATCCTTCAGTTGACAGACGTAAAAAGCAAAGTCGGCCAATGTCGAGGCCGACAACCGAATGATGAAGCTAAAAACCTCTCCGAGAGGTGCTCTCCCCAGATTAAAAGATCTAGCAAGATACAACCACAGCTATGTACGCTCCAGCATGTTGTGAAAGATGCTCATAACTAGGGATGTCAAAAAAATCCGTAAACCCGATTACCTGCGTCACCCGATCCGTGATGGGTCGGATAATACCTGCATAATCGGGTATGGATATGGATTCAAGTATTTTTAAAATACCCATTTCATATTCGGGTCGGGTATGGATTTAGTGCATCCTAATCCATATCTGATCCGAACCTGTTCTTAATAAATAATAAATTAATAACTTTCTCTCCACTGCACAAATCCCCGTATCTCACCTTCCCTTGTAAGTTGTAACGACTGTTCCCTTCCCCAACATGTTGCCTTCCTTAATCACCTTCCCTTGTAAGTTGTAACGACTGTTTCCCTCCCCAACAATCACATTGCCTTTCTCAATCGGTCAATCCTCTACCCTACGTCTCTACTCTTCTAGTCTTTACTCGACTACACAAAAGTATAGAATAGATGGAACAGCAATACGTCATGCCCTAATTTTTTTCCTTCCCTATTAGCAGGTTGCATATGCTTCACGGCGTCAGAGGGAGGGACGAAGGGTTTGCCAGTTGGGTATTTGCTCCAAAGTCCAACTATAGTAAGGTATGCCGGTAGCCTGTCCTTTAGTTATTTTATTTTATATAACATTGTGCAGATGCAGAGAAGCTTTGATTAGTTAATGTTTATTTAACTTAACATCATGCAGATGCAGGGAAACTTCGATTAGTTAATATTTATTTAACTTATTTTAATCAATTTTGTTGTTGTTTGTACAACCTAGAAAGTTATTCTCCTCATCCTGCAATATAGGTACGTAAGGTTTAATTTCAAGTATTTTATATATCAATCCTCATCCTCCTAGACTATTCATATGTAATTTTTTATTTTTATTTACAATTTTAATTATTTGTATGACTTGTATCATTTACATTTCATATGTGCAAGTTAAATGTTTTGGATATTGTGTTAATTGTCATTGTGTTTTTATGATATATAGGAATTATGGATTCAAATTCTCTTACACCAATTGATCCAACTCCAAGTCCAACTGTTAATTTTTAGTCAACACCTAACACCTCACTATCTCAAGTTTCAAGACTTGCCGATGATGACAGGAGTGATGAATATGTTGATAATGGAGGTGACATAGTTGTTAGTAGAGTGGTGGATAATAAGATAGACGTGAATATGAAAAAAAGTGGAGTCGAAAAAGAATCAGAAACTAGCAAATATGAAATTGATATACTCATTCCAAAAAGAAAGTTGACATCCGATGTTTGGAATAACTTCAAAAGATAAAAAATGGGTGACAAATTGAAGGTAAAATGTAATTATTGCAAAAAGATGCTTACTGCAGAAAGTAAAAATGGGACCTCACATTTACTTGAGCATTAGAGAAGATGTGTTTGTCAGAAAACAAGAGATATTAAGCAATCCTTGTTAAATCCAAGTAAGAATACTGTGAGAAATTCAGAGATTGGTACTTATGTATTTGATCCTGAAGTTTCAAGGAGAGAACTTGCATGTATGATTGTCTTGCATGAGTATCCACTTTCTATTTTGGAACATGTTGGGTTTAGGGACTTTAGTCACAGCCTACAACCTATGTTTAAGATGATATCAAGAAACACAATTAGGAGTGATATACTGAAGATATACGATGTTAAGAGGAGCAAACTTATGCATGCAATTGAAAGTAATGCAAGTAGAGTTGCTATTACAACTGACATGTGGACTGCTACCAACCAAAATAAGCATTACATGGTGGTCATAGCATATTATGTGAACGAATCTTGGAAATTATGTAGCCGCATTATAAGGCTTCATTCTTTTCCTTGTCCTTTTTTATTATAACATTTTTTATATTTGGTTGTGACAAATATATGAACTTGTATATTCTAATCATTTTTAAATTTAATAGGTTTAAGTACATGCCTGCTCCAAATACTGTTGATGTTCTTTCTGATGCATTAATGGAAACTTTAATGGATTGGAATGTTGATCGTAACCTATCTTCATTGGCGGTTGATAATTGCTCTACTAATGACATTGAGAAAATGAAAGGCAAACTTGATACTGATACACTTATCCTAGGTGGAAAATATTTGCATATGAGGTGTGCTGCACATATTCTAAATTTGATTGTGAAGGAGGGGCTTAACAAGTTTGATAAGGGAATTGATAGAGTGCGTGAAAGTGTTTCTCATTGGATAGCATCACTTAAGAGGGTAGCAAAATTTGAAGAAACAACTAGATAATTAAAAGTAAGTGTTTTTAAGAAGTTAGCTTTGGATTGCGAAACTAGATGGAACTCTACATATTTGATGCTTGAGTTTGCCTTACCTTATAAGGAGATTTTCAATCGTTTAAAGTATCGTGACTCAAGCTTTAAATGTGCCCCTACTGAGGAAGACTGGTCAATTGCTAAAGAGTTATGTGATAGACAAGAGAACTTTTATGATGCCACTAAACTATTTTCAGGAGATACTTATCCAACAACGAATTTGTTCTTTATGGAAATTGCTGAGCTCAAATTGTCAATTTATAAATGGATGCCTTCTAGCATCGATGAAATAAAAGAAATGTCACTCGCTATGATATCAAAGTTTGAGAAATCTTGGGATGAGATTCATGACATGTTTGCTATAGCAACTATACTGGACCCAAGATACAAGATGGCTTCAATTAAGTGTTATTTTCCCTTGATTTATGGTGAGAGAGAAGCTAAAGAACTTCTAAAGAGTATAACTAACCTAGTCAAGGAATACCAAGTAAAGGAAAAGAAAAAGATTGAATCAATGACTCTTAGTTCTTCTCAAACTCAGTCAGGTGCTTCTTCTTCTACGGGATCTAAATATGCTTTTGATACTTGGATTCAAGAAAATGAAGCTGAGGATGTTCTTAAGATAGATCTAGACACTTGGAATAATCTCGTGCACCCAAGGGTTGAAGACTTTGATATATTACTTTGGTGGAAAACTTATGGGTTAAGATATCCAATACTCCAAAAGATTGCTAAAGATATTTATGCCATTCCTATGTCTACTGTTGCTTCTGAGTCAGCTTTCTCTACTAGTGGCATAATGTTGAGTCCACATCGTAGTAAACTCTTACCTACAACATTAGAAGCAATGGTGTGTTCTCAAGATTGGTTGTGGGCTCTTAAGAAAGGTAAATAAATACTTTTGAATTTAAGCATCTTGCTTATTATGAATTTGCATGTTTCTTATTTATTTTAATCACTTACTATCTTTTTTTGTTTATCTTTTATTAGATTTAGCAGGTTCTGATGATTGTGTTGTTATGACTTGTTTGGAAGATATGGATATCACTGACATACAGGTAAAAAAAGTTATTCACATTGTAGATATTATACCTTTACTAATTAGTATACTTATATTGTTGTTCTAACATATGATTATTCCTTTATAGTTATGTGCCGCAACATTATCTGAAAGACCAGCACCGTGAAGAAAAATGAAGAAAGATTGAAGTGTTGCTATATCACTCTTGTTAGTTGAAGTGATATACATTTATCACATTTTTTATGACTCTAATGGACTTATCACTTTACTTTTGAAAATCACATTCTATATGTCTGAGAAACATTCAAAATCGCATAACAAAATACTTTATTTTTATTGAGGCTCGTATACATCAATACATTGGCTTGTATGTATGTTTTCAAAAAATCATTTAGTCATTGTAGTTCTCCTAACTAGAAATCAATTAGCTATTGTCATGTCAATTCGGGACATATCTTGGTTAGAACAACTATAATTAATAGAATTTAAGTGTAACATTTCACAAATATTTTTTAACAAAATCTTTTTGAAAGAAAATAGCACAAAATTTGAACTCAGCAAATATTACATAGCATACTCTTGAATTTGGCATTCTTGAACATTTCATCATGTCATGGTTGGATATCAATGAGCACTAAAGTACAAAGTTGACAACATACCTATTTAAGCAATGCTGGTCTAAGTGTAAGTTTATGACTTAATTGATTTTGTACAAAATCAAAATGGAAAATTTATAGATATTTTACTTAATTTCACTTTTAGAACTTAAAATTTCACATAGTAAAAAATTTCACATAATAATTTGGCCTTTGAATTTACTATAATTCATCTTTTTGTTAGATAGAAATAGATACCCGCTGGTATATCCGTACCCGTGACAGATATACCAGTATCCATACCCGTGAAAATGATAGGGTATTATCTGGGTACGGTATTTATAAAATTTTCACGAATTGGGTATGGTGTTGGTCTACCCGAGTGGAACCCGATCCATTTACATCCCTACTCATAACTCTCTTCGTAGAAGATATGCTCTCGCCCTTCACAACCCCTCGCAGGTCACTCCGTATGAGAAAGGAGCAACCAGATGTTCAATATACTTAAAGATGTTCAACCATCGGCATCCAAGTCGACAGATATCCAAAGATGTTCAAGATATTCAACCATCAACGTTCAGGCCGATAGATATTCAAAGATGTTAAAGATATTGAACCATCGGCGTCCAGGCCGATAGATATTCATAGATACTTAAAGATATTTGACCATCGGCGTCCAAGCCTACAACTGTTCAAAGATGTTCAAAGATATTCAAGCTTTTCAACCATCGGCGTCCAAGCCGACAGCTCTTCAACCATCGGCGTCCAGGCTGACAGCTGTTCAAAGATGTTCAAAGATATTCAAGCTATTCAACCATTAGCGCTCGAGCCGACAGCTTTTCAACCATCGATGTCTGAGCCGACAGCATTTCAACCATTGGCACCCGAGCCGACAGCTTTGCAACCATCGGCGTTTGAGCCGACAGCATTTTAACCATTAGCGTTCGAGCCGACAGCTTTTCAACCATTGGCGTATGAGCCGACAGCATTTCAACCATTGACGTTTAAGCCGACAGCATTTCAACCATTGGCACCTGAGCCGACAGCTTTTCAACCATCGGCATCTGAGCCGACAACATTTTAACCATTGGCGCTCGAGCCGATAACATTTCAACCATCGACGTCTGAGCCGACAACATTTCAACCATCAGCATTCGAGCAGACAACATTTCAACCATTGGCGCCTGAGCCGATAGCTTTTCAACCATCGATGTTTGAGCCGACAGCATTTCAACCATCGACGTCTGAGCCCACAACATTATAACCATTGGCGCCCAAGCCAACGGATTTTCAACCGTTGGCATCCATGCCAACACATATTTGAAAATATTCAAAGATACTCAAGATACCCAACCATCGGCATCCAAGCCGACAGCTGTTCGAAGATATTCAAAGCTATTCAAATATATTCAACCGTTGGCATCCGTGTCGACACATATTCAAAGATGTTCAGCAATATCCAAAGATGATTCACAAGTATTCAAAGATGTTCAAAGATATTGATGCGGGACGGACCAGCGAACTTGGGACTCTAGCTCGCAACTCGTCCCTAAGCAAGGGAAACGCGGGATCGTGCGCGGTTGAGGAACCTGCAGTGAGTCAAGGGTACTCGACTCTTCCGCGTATACTCAGATTGAGTCACGGGACGGGTCACACTCACTCTCTTGCAGCTGTGATAACAATATATCGAGCTAATAATCCTATCACTCGCAGCGGCATATACAAATAAATACGAGTAAAGCGAATGCCGAGATGGGGAGCGGACATGATACCTCCACGCGCCGGGCGTGGGGAAGATGACCCCGACCAAGTACAGTAACTCCCGGTAAAAATATTACAATAATTACAGAAATGAATTTACTGCCCACTCCATGCAGGGAGGTAAAGGGCTACAATGTGGGGCCCGGGAGTAGCGAACTTGGGTTGACGGGCAACAATTTGGGCCAGAGACGGGCTGCTGGTCCGACTCGGTGCCGACTCGGTATAGCACGGGAACTCAGCAACTGGGACGGTGGCTTCCGGTCGACTCCCTGCTGCGGCGGCTTGCTGGAACGCTTCTGATGGGTTTTCGATCGACCTCCGGGAGCGGCGGTCGCCGAAGGTGAGCCGGCGTATTTTCCGAGGAATTAAATCTCGGACTGAGTTGTGCTGGCTGGGCTCGGATCTACTCTGCGCTCCTCCACGAGAAGAATTTTTGCGGCCAGATCCGATGTTCGATTGACGCAAAAGAGGTACCGATGGAAAGAGGACTCAAGGGATACAACATATAATTTTCACCGATCCATCATGTGAGTGGATTGAAAATTAAACCGACTGTGCCACAAATATTTTTGCTGGCTTGGACTAACAGACACATAGGATGGACTGACTTTCCCCTAAAAATGAATTTTTACTGAAGGGAAAATGAAATATCTAGACTCCATAAAAATTATGGTGAAAGGGGGGGTACGTGAGGAACACTTGGTAATTTTTGGGGTTTTTCTGGAGAGGGCTAAAGGGGTGGGGAAAATATCACAACAGGACACTGTCCCGCAGATCTGCAAACTGGCAGATTACTGGGGGAAAGAACAAAAATACGGGAAAAATACCAAACGGAGGCGGAATGACACAAAAATTAAAATGGAAATTGGGGATAACAAGATGAAAAAACCCTAAAAATTTGGGATCGATCAGACAGTAGGAGAAAAATATAAAATTATGGCTTTGAGGTTCTATCCTGATTTGGATAGAACTCCGGTGATGGCGGTGGCGGCACGATGGCGGCGGAGCTGAGCGTCTCACTCAGAGAAGGGGAGATGGGGGAGGCTTCACACCTCTAGAATTGGTAGAAATCCATCTGCAAGGGGGAGAGAGGAGAGAGGAGGAGGGCCCTTGGCTTCGTCTTGGCACAAAATGCAATAACATTTTATTAATTCTTCATTTTTTTCTGCAAATGACACTATACATGCTCTTATACAGAGCATGGCAAGGGTGGGGGTTGGGAATTTCGTGGGAGAGAGGGGAGGGGTGAGGGGGTGTGCACCTTGGACCATGGGGGGGAGGGGGAGACCTAGGGGAGGGGAAGGAAGCTTCTTCTCTTTGAAAATTCAAAGGTGGGAAGTCCAAGTTTGGTAGGTAGCCTACCTTGGACCAAGAAAGGGGGGGCAGCCACCTTCCACCAGCCACCTAGCCTCCATCCCATTTCCCTTTTCATACCTAGCATGCTAACCCATTAGACATGTTCACATTGAAGCCCCCTTTGGCCCAATTAAGCCCCAAAGGCCCATTAGCTCTAGCCCAACACCTAGCCTAGCCCATTTGCCATATTTAACACAATTGTCCAACATGGACTACAATAGGGCCCAACATGGCCCCGCGTGGATCCACGTTTTCCCTCGCTTTGGGACGGCGAGTGAGCTCGCATTTCTGTTTGTGACGTATAGCCCATATGAACAATTTTTCATTCGGCACGTTCTTCAGGGCTCAGGGTCGTGTATTCATGGAGCGACCCCACCATGGCTTTCCGCGTTGACCTAGGGCCCGCCGCCCGCCGCCATGGCCTCCCCGTCGGGGGGGCTGACCTGCCCTGGCTCCCCTCCTCCCATCTCCTTGTCAAAAAACTTTTCTTCACCGCCGACCAAGTCCTATGCTGCGGCTATCGCTGCACCTAAGGTCTCCTTCCTGGACCTTCCGCGGGACGTCCCCTTCCGGGCTGCGAGCACCCACGTCTGCTCCGGCTCCATCGCTGAGATTCCGGCTGTTTTCTTCTCAGTCGAGGAACTCTCGGCCATCTCCGAGCCTTTCAAGCTCTGCCTTGTCTTCAAGTTCTACAGAGACCACCCCCCACTGGATGAGATTGCCAAAGCTCTGAAGGATAAATGGCGCGTTCAAGGTGAATCATCTTTATCCAGGTTCGATCGTCGCCATGTCCTCATAAGGTTCCTCTGCTACGAGGACTTCCTCCAAGTTTGGACTAGGGAGAGCTGGTCGCTCCTCGGCCAATCTGTTAAGATTTTCCGTTGGTCCCCTTGGTTCCGGCCGGGCTTGGAGTCTCCAGTGGTACCTGTTTGGTTTCACTTGCCTTTGCTCCCTCCATGCTTCTACAGCACAGGAGCTCTCTCTTCTATTGCCTCTTCATTGGGTCGCCTCCTGAAGATTGGGCCTGGTACGAAGACTCTGCAAAGATTGGAAGGAGCCCGCATCTGTGTAGAAATTGACGTGTCGAAGCCTATTCCAGCTGAGATTTGGATTGGTGTTGGTGATGAAGGAATGAAACAGCCGCTTATTCCCCTTTTCGTGCCGTTTTTATGCTCGGACTGTAGGAAGCTTGGACATGAAGCTAAGAATTGTCTTCGCAACAAAAGCCAAGCTAAACCTCCCTCTACTACTCCCACACTCACTATCAACGAGGATGTCTCTAATAGCTTGATTGGAAATTCTAAGGGGAAAGCTCCTGAGTCTACTGCTGAAGCTATTTCTGGTCAATCCCGTTGGCAACTCAAAACTCAAGCTCCTTCTTCTTCTGCTCCGGTTCTGGCTGGAGGAAGTCCCCAAAGGCTATCCACTGTTAATTCTCCCAAGATTCAGGCCCCTGACCATCAGGCTTCTACCGGGGTATTCGGGGACCCTCCTTCGGCGGCAGGCTTGAATACTGATTTCTCCATTAAGCAGGATCCTGTGGTTGAGCCCCCTGTGGTTGGCATCCAATCCAAGGACTCCTCACCCCTTGTGGTTGAGCCCGACCCTGCTCCACCTGTGCCTTCAGAGCTCCCTTCAGCACAAATGTTGAGTAACACTGGTGTTTTAGCCCTTGTTCCGGAATTAGCCATTATTGATAAGCAGAGAGACTCACTGAGTACGGATAACCTCCCAGAGGCTGAGATGTTATCCAGATGTCAACAAATCACTGTCTCTGCTGGAATCACTAATACTCGGATTTTACTTAAAGAACAATCAGGAGTTGTGACTAGAGCGATGAATAGAGCTAACTCCATGGGTAAGCTCTCCTTTCCTCCCTTACTGTAATGTCTTTTCTTATATGGAATGTCAGAGGCATTGGTAATGACTTAACTGTGGCCAGACTTAAGCTTCTTATCAAAAGTCACAACATTCATTGTCTTGCTATTCTGGAACCAAAGATTCAAAACGACAGGCTTGATCAGACTTGTAAAAGATTGGGTATGGACAAAGCAGTGGCTAATGGTGATGCAAATGCCCATATCTGGGTTATGTGGAAGAATCCTGTGGATTTGTCAATCCTTTACAAAGATGACCAACAAATTACTCTTAAGCAAAATTCTATGGTTCTGTCAGAATATCATATGACTGTGGTGTATGCTAAGTGCTCAGCTGCGGAAAGGCTTGCCCTCTGGACTTCCCTCCTCAATACTCATATGCAAATTTCTGGGCCTTGGATGGTGGCAGGGGATTTTAACTGCATCATTGATCCGGATGAGAAGCTAGGAGGTCTTCCACCATCTTTATCTTCGATGTCTGATTTTAAGGACTGTATTAATGACTGTGCTCTCACTGATGCTGGCTATATGGGCTCAAAATACACCTGGCATAATAACCAAAGTGGTAACAAAGGTATTTGGGCAAGGCTAGACAGAATTCTTGTTAATGGCCCCTGGCAAATATCCATCCCTATTACTATTGATCATCTATCTAGAGAAGCTTCGGACCATGCTCCATTACTAGTACAGCTAGCTAGCTTATCCAAGCACAAATCTAGATTTTGCTTTCAACAAATGTGGACCACACATGAATTATTTCTCAGGGATGTACAATTAGAGTGGAGTAATAGTCCCCTGGCTACTTCTGCCCTGTCCACCCTTTTTTTAAAGCTTAAATCCATGAGGAAAATGCTCCTGACTTGGAATAAGCAGACATTTGGAAATATTCACAACAATACTCAGGCTGCTGAAGACGCTGTACTGAAGGTAGAGTTCCACTATGATGCTAATCCATCTCAGGCTACTTTTGAAAATCTTGAGGCTGCTAAATCTGACTTGTCATCCACTCTACTACAACAAGAGAGTTTCTGGAGACAAAAATCAAGGATCAAATGGCTAGCTGAAGGTGACAAAAACACAAAATATTTTTATATGACTACTGTTGCTAACAGGAAGAAGAATGTGATTTCCCAACTGAGAACTGCCGCTGGCACTCTAACTTCAAACCATGATGAGATGAAGGCTATTGCTGTTGACCATTTCAAAAAAGCTTTCTCCTCTCAATATCACCAGATTGATGAGGAGTTTCTTAGCAATATTCCTCTGGTGGTTACCCATGCGAACAATGATAACTTATGTGCTATTCCTTCAGATCATGAGATCAGAGACACGGTTTTCCAAATGTCTCCAGATAGTGCCCCTGGTCCTGATGGTTTCTCGGGAGCCTTTTATCAAAAGACCTGGCCAGTTACTGCTGATGTGATTATCAAGGCTGTTCAGGAATTCTTCATTGATAAGAACACACTGCCTCGTTTTCTGACTGCCACCCTCATTGCTCTTATCCCCAAAGTTCATAATGCCACTGATATCTCTGAATACAGGCCGATCAGTCTTTGCAATTTTGTGTATAAGGTTATATCTAAAATCATCAGCAATAGACTAGCTCATATACTGCCTAGTATCATTTCACCTGAGCAATCTGCCTTTGTGAAAGGCAGATCAATTGTAGAGAACATTGCCCTTGCCCAAGAAATGGTTCATGAGCTGGGTAGAAAAATCAGAGGGAGCAATGTGATTTTCAAACTGGACATGGCCAAGGCTTACGATCGTATAGAGTGGGATTTCATTTATTCTGTGCTCTCCAAGTTTGGATTTCGCTCTGACTTTATAGATCTTCTCAAAGCTATGCTGGGCAACTGCTGGTTTTCTGTCCTCCTGAATGGTGATTCTGCAGGCTTCTTTCACTCCACAAGGGGGGTCCGCCAAGGTGATCCACTGGCCCCTGCTCTTTTCATAATAGCTGAGGAAGCCTTAAGTAGGGCTATCCGTAAAGCTCAGTGTGAGGGCAGGGTGGACTGGTACGCAGGCCCCAACCGGTGCCCCAACATATCTCATCTTCTATTTGCTGACGACACCTTAGTCTTTAGCAGGGCCAATGCTTCCTCTATTAAAAACCTGATGGATATTATCAAAGATTATGAAAATGCTTCTGGTCAGCTAGTTAATGTGGGCAAGAGTGGCTTCTTCACCCATCCAAAGGCCAAGGCCTCTACCATCAAGAGGATTCGGGACATTACTGGTTTTACTCACCATTCATTACCTCACAAATATCTGGGCTACCCTCTCATTTATGGCAGATCAAAGAAAGCTTATTTCTCTGGTATTGTCTCCTCCATCCAGAAGAGAATCGAAGGTTGGACTGCTACCTATCTCTCTCAAGGGGCCAGAGTGGTGCTGTTGAAACACATCCTCACTTCTATCCCAATTTACTCCTTAGCATCATCTCCCCTGCATATTGGCATTCACCAGACTTTAGACCGTTCGTTTGCTAATTTTTTCTGGGGATCCTCTACCAAAGGAAATAAAAGACACTGGATTTCTTGGAACAAATTATGCAAGCCTGTCAACATGGGAGGTCTTGGCATTCTCTCTTTGAGACAGCTGGAATTGGCCTTAAGGGTCAAAATGCTATGGAAAGCTATTCACTCACAGTCCCTCTGGGCTGACTATTTCAGGGATAAATACATCAGGGGAAGGCATCTTTCTGAGATTCAATTCAAGGAAATGAAGGGGCATTCTAAGCGAAGCTGGTCTAAAGCCAAGGACCTGATTCTTCAAGACAAAAAAGTCATAGTTGGAGATGGCTGTTCCACCAATTTCTGGAAGGACACTTGGATTGGAGACAAGCCTCTTATGTCCTATTCTACCACTGTACAACTTCAGCAGCCGAAGGCCACTGTCAGAGAGGTTTTATTACACCCAGCTCCGGAGGATTTGTCTTTAATCAGCCAAATTCTCCCTCATGATATCAAAACAGCTATTACGCACACCAACCTAAACCACTACCGGGACAAAGAGATATGGAGCCCTGCCTCTTCTGGTAACTGCATCACTGCCTCCATATACAAAGTTTCAACCTACAGCCAAGCTTCTGATCTGTTCAATATACCATACAACCGGCTATGGGCTAAGTGGATTCCTACCAAAATATCTTTACACATGTGGAGGATTTTACACAACTGCATTCCCACTGATTCCAGAGTGAATTCCATTGGGATCCCTCTCCCTTCCAAATGCCACTGCTGCAAATCACACAAAGTAGAAGACGTAAACCATCTGTTTCTGAAAAGTGACTGGGCTCGTTCTATTTGGTCTTCTTTTCAAAGATATGGCTGTGAATTTAGAGACCACACTGTCAAATCCATGATAATTAACATTATTCAGAACTCCAAAGCTCACTCCCTGTTCGGCCTCTTCAAACTAGCAGCCGTTGGCTTTGGACTGTGGGAGCTCTGGCTTGCCAGCAATGCAGTTAGGTATGACAGCAAGTCCATCTCTCCCCAAGGCATATTCCACAGTGTGGTTATTCATATCAAACAGGTGCTCAGCATCTCCAACCTTCAGGAAGATCAGAAGCTTGGCCGCACCATCCTTGGCCACTTTGGCATATCTACCACTCCTCGGGCTTCTCCCCTTGTTAGAATTGTCAAATGGGCTTGCCCCCCCTGGCCCTTTCTCAAGGTTAATACCGATGGAGCGCACAAACAGGCAGGTCAATCTGGTGGAGGAGGCATCATTAGAAACAGCCAAGGCCACATGGTATTGGCTTTCTCTCATTACTACGAAAACTGCCCAAGTCTTGTGGCTGAAGCTAGGGCCTTGGCCGATGGACTTAAATACCTCAATTTACTCCCTCCTCACTTTGCTCTGGTTGAGAGAGACTCCCTCACTCTTATTCAAGTGATCAACAGGAGAATGGACTGCCCTTGGGAGATTCTCCCCTTTGTCAGAGAAATCTGGAATTGTTCTCAGATCAAGAGTTTCTCCCACATATTCAGAGAAGCTAACCAAGCAGCAGACTCCTTAGCTAATTTTGCTTGTCAATCATATTGTAATTCCTTTTTTATTTCTCAGCATGACCTCCCCACTGTTACAAAGGGTGCTGTTAGACTAGACAAGCTAGGTATTCCTAGCATTAGAAAGATGTAATTCTTTTTCCTTTATGATCAATAAAACTGCCCCTGGTAGTGATTTAGACTGTGGGCTTCCACATCCTACATCACCACTAGGTAGGGCTTCATATAAAAAAAAATATAGCCCATATGAACTCTTAGTGTCGGGCCAAGGCATCTCTATTGTTCGCGTGTCGCTGGTCGCGTCAACACTTAGAGTCCGAGGTTCGCATCCATTGGCGTTGGGTCCCTCTGTCCGTCCCGCATCAGATATCCAAAGATATTCAACCGTTGGTGTCCAGGCCGACAAATATTCAAAGATGTTTAAAGATATCCAAAAATATTCTACCTTGGCATCATGACCTTCCGTTTAGGCCAAGTTGTTCGGCGTCATGACTTTCGTCTAAGCTGATAAATATTCTGCCTTGGCATCATGACCTTCCGTCTAGGCCAAGTTGTTCGGCTTTATGACTTTCATTTATGCCGATAAATATTCTGCCTTGGCATCATAGCCTTCCGTCTAGGCCAAGTTATTCGACATCATGACTTTTATCTAAGCCGATAAATATTCTGCCTTGGCATCATGACCTTCCGTCTAGGTCAAGTTGGCATCATGACCTTCCGTCTAGGCCAAGTTGCTCGCGTCACGACCTTTCATCTAAGCTGACAAACTCACGAATAGACGACTTGCGGGTGCTTATATCCAGCCCTTAAGTGAATAAGCTAAAAGGAAGTGACGATATACATATACAGTATACGCATAGGATGATATATATATATATATATATATATATATATATATATATATATATATATATATAAATATAAAATAAAAGCTCTCTTGCATGAATTTGATTTTGAATGCGTGTTCGGCCTACTTGAATGATTGCCTATTATATATCTAGTACACTTCCTTTAAATTTCCTAGGACCATATCTCCTTGAATAAATAATGCTGCCCCAATTCTAGATATATGTACGCCACGACATACACTAAGGGGGAAAACTAATTTTTGGTAGGTGCATGGGTCGAGGGGAAGAGTCATAGTTATGTTGTTAGCGTAACTCACAAAATACACCCGGAACAAACTCCCACACTTTGCACACAATGTGATCAATGATTTCTAACCATAAGGACTTCAAAATTTCTTCCTAACACTTCATGAATACTCGAATTCTTATACTCACATGAAAGACAATCGTGAGGAAAAAGCCTACCCCCTTCAAAAAATGAAAATGATAAAAAAATGAAGTGAAATGTGAATCCAAATAGCCGGGGATCCCCATTGAGACACATGAGGAGACTTACGCAAAAATGGTGAAGCAAATTCCACAATAAAATCGTAATAAGTGATGAATCTAAGTAGTCGGGAATCCCCATTGAGACACATGAGGAAACTCGCGCTGAAAGGTGAAATCCAGATTTCAAATAAACAAGGCGGGTGTGTGAAGCTACCGAAAGTCGAGAACCTGAAATATATGTGTAGGCGCGAGAGTAATCCTCTAGTGTTGCTTAGAACGTCTGTGTATCCCTGTGTTTAGGGTTCACTGCTCATATATATGCACTTTCACACCATAGAGAAATTGTCTTGGGTGTAGAGTGTGATTTAAACTATGCGCATAGACTATGCAATGTCCTCTTTACGAATGCACATCTCCTTTAGTTGTGCTTCATGGGCCGCATTCTGTCCGTGGATCAGGGACGCCGTTCTTATCCTTTCCCTGATAGAGCGGAGCTGTCCCATATGTCTAGTCTATGCCTGCTGTTAATGAGTGCCTGCATGCTCAAATAAAATAAAAATAAAAATGATGAATTAAAGAAAAAAATGATGATGATAAAAAAAATGAATGACGAAATGATGATGATAAAAAAGGATGATGATAAAAAAATGAATGATGAAATGATGATGATAAAAAGTGACGACGATGATATAAAAAAATGATGATGATGAAAATGATAAACGATAAAAAATGATGATGATAAAAATGACGATGATGAAAATGATAAATGATAAAAAAATGATGATGAAAATGATAAATGATAAAAAATGATGATGATAAAAAATGATGACAATAAAAATGATAAATGATAAAAAATGATGATGATAAAAATGATGACAATAAAAAATGATGATGATGAAAATGATAAATGATGATGAATACATAATGCTTTCAATGGGCTACACCCGCATGGCCCGCTCTCTCATCCCTCACCCAGCGCCCATGACCTTTTTGGTCTTAGTCGATGGGTACGACCTAGGCCTTCAGTCTAAGTCGAAAAACCCAATATTCTTACGTCGGAATAAGCCCAATGCTGACGATACCACTCCAATTGGTGCTTCTCTCTTTGCCAGGACCAATCCATCCATCCCACCGTGATGTTCGATACAACGCAATGGCTTAGACCTTCCGCCTAAGACCAGATGAACCCGATGTCCTTACAATGACCTATACCCGATGTCGACGATATCATCATGATGGTGTCTAGCTCTTAGTCAGAGCCAATCGATACAACCCAATGGCTTAGACCTTCTGTCTAAGGCCAGATGAACCTAATTCCTTGCGTCAGCATAGACCCAATGCCGACGATGTCATCTTGATTGGCGCCTGATTCACTGTCGGAACCAATCGATGTAGTTCGCGGCCAAGATCGTTCGCGTGAAGCCAATGATATTCTGCTCCGATATCAACTGCCTGCCGGACAAGAAGCTACACCCGCAGGCCCCGCTCCTGCATCTCTCGTTCGCGACACCTGCGGGTGGGGGGCATTTGTTGGCAAAAGAAAAAAAAAAGAAAGAAGAAAAGATGAAACGCGAAGTGCGGATGTGCAATTTGAGAAATGACAGGGCAGAAGAAAAAAATAAAAAAATAGAGGAAAAGAAAATAGAAAAAAAAATCGCACGGACCCTTTCTCTTTTTCTTCCCGTGTTTCCTTCTCCCCCCGCGAATGCATTTAAATAGCAGGGGCCCAAGGCACTTAACCGGCAGCACTTCCCGCATGGTTATCCAGTAGGGCCCAAAGGTCGTTAACCGGCATAGCTCCGCGTGAGGGCTTTAACCGGCAGAAACAAGAAAATCATATCCAATAGGAATCATCCATAACCAGCAGGCCGCTACATTAACTGACAGGCTACTACGTTAACCGGCAGGCCACTGATTCCGTTGGGTCGTTTACGCCTTTTTCAGCAACCTAGGCCAGTTTAAACAGTAGCGGCTCCCCTGCATTGAGCATTAAATGCTCGCATGGCTTCTCCTGCGTCAACGGCATAGGCACGCCTCCGAACGGCTTCCACCAAAGCTCCCATGCCTGCCAGCGGCGGAGGCAGACACGCGGCTAGGATGCATGGGGTGAGGCTCCCCCCGCACGCCCCCCTATTCCTGCGAAGAAAGAAGAACGACAGGAAAAAAAAGGAAATATGGAAGCGCGGATAAAGGAGCTCCGGGAAAGTCAAAAAGCCCCACGTCCGCCTCTATAAAAGGGGACGTGAACACTAGAAAAATGGCTTCGGATGGCTAAATTTTCTCCCAACTGAAGATACACACCCCTGGGCGATCTATAGAAAGTGAGGAAGAGAGTGAGAGAGAAGAGAGGTGAGGGAGTAGGAGCAGGGAGCTCCGGCCCCTGCTTTTTCCTTGTATCTTTCTTTCTTTGTTTCGGTGATGTAATTCCTATTCTTTTTCTGATATGAAATAAAAGAAGCATTCCCTTTGGGAGATTTTTATGCTGTAATATTTGTGAGGTCTGGTCTTTGATGATCATCACTTCCTCTTTCCTCTTTTCTATCCGATATGTGCTATTTTCTCCACGCTTCCTTTAAGTCCGGTGCTTAAGTTAGTAGGAAGATTTTTCCCCTCTCAACACCTCACTTTGGGGATTTGACTAGTTCATAGTCGTGATGCCAAAGGGGTGTGAGATATGGGATTTAATCCTTGAATGGGCGTTCTGTAACGTTTTGCTTCTGCATATCTTGGGGAAGAAGCACATGTGCCTCGCAGGATGGGTTCTGGGTTTATTCATTCTCATGGGTATGATTCAGAATTCATGCTCATCCGAGCTCCTACGGGCTACTTCCCCTCTCTACCTTCGAGTCTTCTCGATCTCTATAAAATTCTAGTCACGCGGTTTCGATCCCGTCGGATGATTTCACACCCCCAATGGGGTGATCTCATAGCCATCTACGCTGTTAGCCCAGTGGCTGTCAAGCCCGAACCCCTTCTCTCTGAGCTCCATAGAGTGGAAGCGGGGAACTGCCAATCCCCTCAAGCTAGCTGATTCCATATGCTTTCATCGAATCCAGATTTTTGAGCTACATGTGTTTTGATCAGACCAACTATGTTCCCTTCGAGGACTCACGAGG
Source organism: Amorphophallus konjac (assembly GCA_022559845.1). Classification (NCBI taxonomy): domain Eukaryota; kingdom Viridiplantae; phylum Streptophyta; class Magnoliopsida; order Alismatales; family Araceae; genus Amorphophallus; species Amorphophallus konjac. The sequence continues at coordinate 98,248,544 of CM040123.1, forward strand.
ACGATACTACGGATGTTGCCGCTTTTGTGCGCATCCTTCTTATTTTGGGGCCGTCTCGGATCCTCCATGGACAAGCACCTAATTAACACCCCCAATGGCATGGCAATCGACACGGCTCACGCAGCCAGCGACAATCACACATCGAGGAAACAGTCCTCCGATGCTCTTCCCATCCTCTGAAATCCGCCTGTAGTAACCATTACTACGATCTTGGACCTATGGGTTATGGGCCTACTAGGCTTCCGCTGTGCACTCTGATCCATGTGCACAAACATCACAGATGACTCGGGATCCGCCATTCCGACAATCTTCAACTTGGCTGGTTAACTCCGAAAAATAGGGTGAGAAAAGCTCCATTCCTCGAACCCAGAGCACAGATCCTCTCTCTTAATCTAGCAATCCTCTGAAACTCCGTAGGCTGCAATCTACAATGCATCGAGAATCACAACACCAGCCACAAATCTTAACAAGCACAGCCCAATTAGCACTCATCCTCCCAAAATGATGCCAACACACCCTTATGCATCAGGGGAATGGGCATGACTTCCCACAGGCAGCCACACTGCCAAAACACAGAACACACCTCGTACGGACCTCATGGCACACAAGAGGAGGCCAACCAATCCGAACACACGATGCAAGACGACAGAACTTAGCAAAAACATAATCCTCCCCGACCAGGGAGAAACTAGCATACCTCCTACAAAGTGGGAGATCTCCATGCTTGCCCTGACCTTGAACCTCGCGCTTGCTGAGAACCGTACCTTCCAGCACCAGAAAAACCATAGCTACTATCGGGTCAGCTCCTCCGACAACACTCACCAAGTGTCCCATCGGACCACACCAGTAACATCTCCTGACACACCATCATTGCAATTCCCCAAACTGTAACTCACTATACCTTGAGCATTGGCTCTGGTGATCACGAGCCACACTCTACCACAGCGGTTGCGCTAGCTGCTACCACACGCTCCCTACCTATGCCTGGCTCTGATCTCGGAACCATTAAAATGCCAAACCACTTACCAAGGTGTGAAGAAACCACAAAAGACGCCAGGCTCGAAGGCTGCTGCACCTCTAGCCATCAGACATCATCCCTCAAATCCGTCCTTGCTAACACCAATCCATTCTCAATTCTCAGGTCTTTAAAATATCCATCTCTTGAACTGCTGTCGCACGGACCACCATGCCAAGAGCCACAACACGAACCATGATTGGCACCTGCCAACGCTCATCCTCAAATCCTAAATCTGTCGCAAAATCTTCACATCTCACCTGTCACCTCGCACGTCGCATCCAAGGCGATGCATAATGGCCCCCAATTCCATAATAATGAACCAAGCCACCGCTACATGATCTCGAATCAAATCCAGGACTAACACAGCCCATTCAGATGCAGACACACATGACTTAGAACTCACTAGAACATCTCTTGCCCAATCCTGCCTCAAAATCTGTAAAAACAATTGGGACTTGCACGTCATCTATGACACCACAGAGCATGACGAGAAAGTCAGGCTCGACAATCAGCAACTCACCAGAAAGATCCTCCGCTTGCCCGCGCACATCTCTCGATCAGAGCACCCGCTCTGCCGCCTCAAACCATGACCTCAAACCTCAAGGGTTGGCTAAACCTCAAGCCGGGGTGGCCAAAAATGATATTAACTCTTTTAGAGAACACTCATGGCCACCTAACCACAAACAATCCTCGCCAGCCACCTGACCTCGCTGCAGATTCCTCAAATGCAACACCACAGCATCACACCTACTGGCAACCTCTGCCCAACGCAGCACAACCGGGCCACCACCTCAGGGGAAGAAAACTCTCTATCTTACTCCTTAGGCCCCACGCCGGCACTCCGACAGAAATAGAAACTGCCTTCACAGCACCAACGCCGCGCACTCTAGCACTCACAGGAGAAACAAAGCGGTAAATAAACACAAAACCCTATGCTAGCTGCCGACTGTACTGGACCTTATGGACTTTGGACACTGTAATTATTTCAAATTCTCATGTACATCCACAACTGCGCTTTGATACCATCTGTAACGACCCAACATCTGGTTATCGTGAGTAACCCGATACCATTCGAATCCTAGCCCGCCACCTACGAGCCGGATGGCTCAGAACGGTTATAAAGGAGTGTGGAGTTACATTGAAATTTAAAATAATGCAGGCAGCAACCATATAATTAACAGTTTAAATAACATGAAATAAAATTACCTTTTCAATTAAATGTCTAACTACAAAGTCTAATCAAACAAAGTACAGTCTACAGGGAAAAGGAACGTACTCTAATGCCGAGTGCACACCTGGCCCGGCGAGTTGGCAACTACAAACCTCCACGCTGTACCTCCGAACCTTGAGGAGGAACTGTAACACCTGAAAAGGTAGGGGTGAGTCTCATCTCATTGGCTCAGTAGGGGTCCCGTGAAACCCTACCCCAAAACAACAGTGGTAAATAGCAATGCTAACACGAGCAATAGTAACGGGATTAGCCACAGTAACTCTAACGGCGAAAGGGACAGCCGTAACAAGAATAGTAAACACGATAGCTGATGGAACCACGGCTCTATAAGATACTCCTAACAACACGAAAGCAAACCTCTATCTCACAGTCGATGGACCACCGAATAAACGAAAAATCCTGGCTACACTGCCAGAAGAAACGCCATGACACCTCTATTATGGAGGCCCGTCCTTCTATACAAAGGCCCAACCTAAGACCACTATGTTGGGAAAGCACGCAGAAGCTACCCGAAAAGCCATGTCTCGCAGACGGGAAACTAAACCTCGAGTCACGAGAGCCACGTGTCACGTGATGGGAGTACCTGCCCACCAGAAGTAAGGCCGGATGCATCCACTGATGACTTAGTCCGCACCCATGGTGTCTCCCCTACTCGCCCTAGGTGGAAACTGAGACACTGAACAAGTAACCACTAAACAAGGGCTAGCAGGGGTCGCGCTCGTCAGCGCGGGTCTGTCACCCCCAACCACGTGTGCACACACAAACTATGTGCTCTAAGTCGGGTCCTCTAGCTAGTTTTCCCCCCAACATAGACTCAGGCTGCAAAGACGAGGGGCCCTACGGTAACTAGCCTAAAAATCCTCATACTGGGAAAGTCGCTCTACCACTCCCGGGTAGGTCAACACACACGTGCCATAAGAAGGGTACGACTAGTGGGCGGTCACTAAACGTAGACACTCTACGTAGAGAGGAAACACCGAAGGCCACACACGCACCCGTCGCAAGTAACACGAAGTACCTGGTGGCTGGGCGCCACCATACTCTGGATGCCTAGCTAGACCTACTAAACCAACGGTCTTTGAGTCACGCGATTTGGGTCAAGACCATCGCACAGCACGGCATCATGCCGTCAATATGCCCTACTCCTATGGTTAAAAACCATGGTTAAGATAATTCTTAAGCGGCTCATAACCATCGTGTTCATTCCCTTTTTAAGGGAAATCGAGAAACCTCCAGCCCCAGGCTGGGTCACAGAACTCACAGTTCATATGATGGGACATCAGAGCAAGGCAACTACAATTTTGAGTTTGCATATTGTCATCGAGTCATTGGGTTCTCTTGTAAGGCTAATTATAAGCCATTGGGCTAGTCTTTAGGAATTAGTGAATTTCTTTTATTTATTGAGTCTAGATAGGGGATTGGGCCTCAAACCCACTAGAAGCCCAATTGGGCCACCACTTCACCATTGGTCACCCAAAGTCCACTTGAACCTTCTTAACTCATTGGCCCATTCCAAGGCCCAAGAAGACTAGCCCAAGGCCCCCCCATTCAAACCACTGATAAGTGCTATATTTTATATCATAATTTGAATCACATTCATCATTTTTTGAGCATTAAATGAATAAAGTTGTGCATTAATATGAACAAATCTCATTCTCACCATTATTTGAGTCTGCATGCATTTTATCATCTTTTTGAGTGAAAATGGCCATGTGAGAAATATTCAAGAATTTGCATAATTATTTGAGAGTCATTCTGAGATGAATTATGTTGATATTTTGAATTTTCTAAATTTTCAGGAAATAGCGACCAGAGGATCAGACGCCATTTTCAGAGATTTTTCTAAAAAATAGGAAATAGCGACTGACTGAAAAGGCCCCAATTTATTTTGCTAGAAAAAGAAAATAAGAGAAAAAAAGAATTCGCGACTGCATACGGAGGTGCACATTCATTTATGAAAATAGAAAAAAAAAGGGAAAAGTTGGAAAATAGAGAAGAATTTACGACCACTTGCGAAGGCGCTATTTCTTTGGGGATGAATAAGCGACCGTTTGGGCGGGCGTTCATTCATTTATACGGAAAGTTAGAGAAAAATGAAGAAAAATGGAAAAAAGTATTAGCGACTTCCTGAAAAGTCACTATTTCCTGGATTTATGAAAAAGACGAAAATGTCAAAAAAAGGAAATATGGAATGAGCGACTGCTCGCGCAGTCACTATTTTAATTTGCGCCCGATTTCTCAATCGCCATTTTTGCGAGAGTTTGAAACGGAAGGGTCTTGCCTCGATCGTTGTTATCTTCCATTGTTTGAACTTATCTTCGCTTATTTGAGGAATGAGGATTCTGATCTTGGCAAGCTACCTCCTTTGATCAACCTCTACTGCTGGAAAGTTGGATTTTGAGCTAATCTCAATGCCACGATCGTAAAGCTTCAACTGTGCACTATATAAAGCTGCAGAGAGGGCCGTGGGAAGGAGTTAGATAGTTAGTCGCCTAGTTTTCTAGCCTATTTTTCATGCTTCTCTAGTCCTCGTTTTAATCTGCTTTCTTCTTCAAAGTTTTACATTTTTAAGTCTTCTATAATTTCTTCTGCTTCATCTTCCCTTGATTCTTCCTCGTTTTAAAGTTATTCTTCCTCTTCCAAAGCTCTATTATGCACTTTTACTGTTCATCTTCTATTTTTAACAGTTCTTCTCTCCTAGTTTTCACACCCTTCTGATCCTCTTCTCCTTTTACTATCCTCACAAAAGTTATTCATTTTTAGGTGTTCTTCAACTTCTTCTTCTACCTCTTCTTCCGAATCTTCCTCGTTTTAAAGTTATAATCAGTTTTCATGGGTTCTGTCTTTTGTGTTTTTCACTGTTCATCCGCGCACCACCTTCTATTCTTCCACATTTTTCACCCTCTTCCTCCCATCCTCTACTTCTATGTTCTTCATCAATCCTTTTTATCTCTTCGTCCTCTACAACTTTCTCTTATTCTACTTCTTCCAATTCCCTCCAGATTTCAAGTTATCTCTCTTTCAATCTCCCTCTATTTTCAAAACTATTTTTACTATTTTTTATTTCCACTGTAACCTCCTTTTCCCACTCTCTGTTCTCTCTGTTCACAGCAAACCACTCCCACACACACATCCTTAGTTTTGTTTTTAGTTTATTCCTCTGCCAACTATCACTCCCTCTTCCATATTTCTTCACACATCCCAAGGCAGATCTTCTTCTTTTAGTCCTCTCGGCGGTGTCTATTTCCACGGCGGGGTGAAATTCCAAGATTCGGCATGGCAAGGAGACAACGTCACTCTTCATCCTCTTAGCCCCAATTTCTTCTTTCACTCTTCTATTTTCATTCAAGTTGTACTTTTAATTTTCACATACATTGTACTTGTCACCTTTCATAGTAATAAAGTTCAGATTGTATGCAATTGTGTTCTTCTTAGTTTTCTCCCTCTCTTTCAAATTTATCTTCTTTTACCCTCTCATATTCTTTACTTAGTTTATTTTTATGTAATTTTTTTTCTTTAGTTTAATCTCACTCAAAACTTCAGATTTTTTAAATATAAGAATTTTCCTCCATGCTATTTTGAAAACATTTCTTCCTCGTGGGATCGACCCATATTCACCACTTTACTTAAATTTCAATCTTTTTAAGTGAGTGAGTTCGGTTAATTTTTAAATTATGGCACGACTTTTCAACGACGAATTTATGGCTATCAATTTTTGGTGCCTTTGTGGGGGAGGAAATATTTTTTAATGGTTGGAAATTCTTGTGTTTGATTTGTATATAGTTTTTCTAATTTTTATGTTTTTATTTTCCAAGAAAAATCAAAAAAATCAGAAAATTAGAAAATCCACAAAAATTCGGACCTAAAATTCTCTGAAAAAAAATTGTCACAGAAAACGTCTCTAAAACTTGAAACTGTAGTAGAAAGCAAAAAAATTAGAAATCCAGAAATTCAAGCGTCGCTAAAAGTTAGTTGAACGTAGGAAAAAGTCCTGTTTTGAAAATTTTTGAAAAATTCTAAAAAAATCTAAATAATTCTTAAAAAATTTAAAAAAATTAAAAAACCAAAAAATATAAAAAATATGATTTTAAGACTTAGTTTATAGTAGTTTTGCATATTATTTGGTATTTTTAGTTGTTAGTTATCTTTTATCTATATCTCTTTCTTTTGAAAAAAAAGAAAAAAAATCTGAAAATATTCTCTAAAAATCACAAAATAAAAAAAATAAAAAAAATCTCATCATGCTAGCCTGTTTTCATCTTAGTTACATTATTTTCATGTACTTTACATTTTAGTTGATTCTTTATTTACTTGCATCATTAATTGAAAAAAAAATTCTTTCTTTTTTATTTTCTTTCCCCTTCTGAAGAGCAAGTTAGGATTTCTTACACCCTTCTTAGAATTGGAAAGACATTCCATTGAGCATTCCGTCTCTTTGGATTAGAATTTCCTTTTCTAACATCTCCATAAGACCCCGCACCCGTGGATTCCCTCACGGACGTCGGGTTGGTTGTACCAAGAAGCACCTTGAAGGTAGATTGCCCTTAGAAGGTTTCACATAAAAAAAGAGAGTGTTAGAATTTATTACTATTTTTTGAAAAATTAGTGTCTATGGTTCGAGATTTTGTGGTAAACACCCAAGTGAGACTGTGGTTATTTAATTAGGACCTTATGAAAGTTGGGGGAACCTCCCACAACTCTACCTCTTACCTGACAAGTTGACAAATTTAGTAGTGAGTATCAATTCTTCTTTTCAAAAAAAATATCATCATTTTGCATTCATATAGTGGTTGATTCATTGTATTATTTCTAAACTCATTTGCGTAAAAAAAGTTTTGAAAAGAAAAAAAATAATCATTTTCACATACATAATGCATATAGTTAGTGTTGCATTAGACTCAATTTTTTTTGAATTTTTTTTTCTCTTTGGGCCATTTTGCATCGCATGCAAGGTAGGAGATCCCTACATCCACACTTGTTAGGGCCCATTAGTGAGATTGAGAGGTTAGTGCGTTCTAGAGTTCATCCACAACCTAGCCTCATGGAGAACCAAAATCAAAATCAAGTGCAAGAAGTTGCTCCTAAACAGATGAATGACTATTTCATGCCTAATCAATGTCAACCGTTCTTCTATGTCTAAGCACCTCAGAACCAGACGGTTCAATATGAAATCAAGTCTAGTACCATCCAAATGTTACCATCTTTCTATGGCAATACCAATGAAGATCCATATAAACATCTTGATGAATTTCTCCAGATTTGCTCCACTGTCAGATGATACTCTTAAATTGACTCTCTTCTCATTCTCGTTAAAAGATGAAGTTAAATATTAGTTAAGTGCCTTGGGTAGATCCATAGATACTTGGGCTGAAATGTAAAATGAATTTTTGAAGAAATTCTATCTCATAGGGCGAACCAATACCATGAGGAGAGCCATTACTGGATTCACACAAAATCCTGGAGAACAAATCCATGAAGCGTGGGATATGTTGAAAGATTTGCTAAGGAAATGTCCCCACCATAGATTATCAAGAGGGTTTGACAGAAAATTATAGATATATAGTGGATGCCTTATGTGGGGGAGCATTTGTGAGTAAGAGCGAGGACGGGGTCTATGATTTATTCGAGATGTTTAGTGAAAATTCTATTAGTCATGTCTTGCTCTCATCTTATGAACGAATGATTGGGCCATCTAATAGCACTACCAGAAAAAGCGGGATTTCAGACGGCCAGTATCTGTCTGAAATCCGTCTGAAAAGCCGTCACAAACCACGTTTGTAACGGATTTGCGACATATTTCAGACTGAAACCGACCGTCTGAAATTCTTAGTCACAAATTTGTGACAGTTTATGTTTCCGTCAGAAATTACGTCTGAAAATAAGACAGAATTTAATCAGTCACAAATTCCGTCTGAATTTCATACGAGACATTTCCATCTGAAATTTGAAATTTTCAGTCTGAAATTTACGACAGATATATTTTCCGTTTGAAATTCCGTCTGAAATTTCAGACGGATATTACGACGGAATATAGTTACCGTCTGAAATGAAGCCCAACTCTTAGTCTCAAATCATATTACCGTATGAAAACTCGTCCGAAATCCGTCGCTATTTCAAACGGACATTACGACGGCTATAATAACCGTCTGAAATTCAACTCAACTCCTGTCCGAAATGTGGTTTGAAATCCGTCTATATTCCAAACGGATTTTACGACGACTGATAGACGGACAATATTCGTCGCAAATCCGTCTGAAAATCCGTCTGAAATCTACGTTTTTTTTTATAAATCTTAAATTATTTTACAAAACCTGTTTAATCATACATAAACATCAAGAAATTCTACATGTTGAAAAAAAAATATTGGGAACCTGCTAATCAAATAAACACCACCGAAAAATAAAATTATGATCAAATAAATACCACAAAAAAAGACATTAACCCGACTGATCCGTCTGAATATCATCAAATATCAAGAAATATCTGGTACATCGTCCATATCCTCATCGTCCGTATCCTCACCGCCCTGCTCATCTCCTCTGTCGCCGCCCGCAGAAGGATCCCCCTACATTAAAAAAATAATAACATTCATTCATAGATAAAAAAAATTAGCGCGAAGAAATTATTATAAATTGAAAGCAAACATATCAAATTGATAACTGCATATTTTATAAATCAACTACTAGCCTCAAACAGTATTTAAACTAAGTGTATTTTAGAAATGAACTTTGATTCCGTCAGTTCTGACAAGTCACTTTCATCTCCCCGGTCGTGTTGGAACGATCGGCACGGCCATCCGACCGGTATTTCAAGTTTTAGACCCCCGGACCCGACCTGGCAGTTCATTTAAACTATGTGTATTTTAAAAATGAACTTTGAGCGCCGAGCTCAAACCGGACATCCGATTTGGATTCCGTCAGTTCTGACAAGTCACTTTCATCTCCCCGATCGTGTTGGAATGATCGGCATGGGCATCCGGTCGGTATTTCAAGTTTTAGACCCCCGACCGCGACCTGGCAGTTCATTTAAACTAAGTGTATTTTAGAAATGAACTTTGAGCGCCGATCTCAAACCGGACATCTGATTTGGATTCCGTCAGTTCTGACAAGTCACTTTTACCTCCCCGGTCGTGTTGGAACGATCGGCACGGCCATCCGGCCGGAGTTTCAAGTTTTAGACCCCCGGCCGCGACCTGGCAGTTCATTTGAACTAAGTGTATTTTAGAAATGAACTTTGTGCGCCGAGCTCAAACCGGGCATCCGATTTGGATTCCGTCAGTTCTGACAAGTCACTTTCATCTCCCCAGTCGTGTTGGAATGATCGGCACGGCCATCCGGCCGGTGTTTCAAGTTTTAGACCCCCGGCCGCGACCTGGTAGTTCATTTAAACTATGTGTATTTTAGAAATGAACTTTGAGCGCCGAGCTCAAACCGGGCATCCGATTTAGATTCCGTCAGTTCTGACAAGTCACTTTCATCTCCCCAGTCGTGTTGGAACTATCGGCACGGGCATCCAGCCGGTATTTCAAGTTTTAGACCCCCGGCCCCGAACTGGCAGTTCATTTGAACCAAGTGTATTTTAGAAATGAACTTTGAGCGCCGAGCTCAAATCGGGCATCCGATTTGGATTCCGTCAGTTTTGACAAGTCACTTTCATCTCCCCGGTCGTGTTGGAATGATCGGCATAGCCATCCGGCCGGTATTTCAAGTTTTAGACCCCCGGCCCCGACCTGGCAGTTCATTTGAACTAAGTGTATTTTAGAATTGAACTTTGAGCGCCGAGCTCAAACCGGGCATCCGATTTGGATTCTGTAAGTTCTGACAAGTCACTTTCATCTCCCCGGTCGTGTTGGAATGATCGGCATGGCCATCCGGCCAGTATTTCAAGTTTTAGACCCCCGGCCGCGACCTGGCAGTTCATTTGAACTAAGTGTATTTTAGAAATGAACTTTGAGCGCCGAGCTCAAACCGGGCATCCGATTTAGATTCCGTCAGATCTGACAGGTCACTTTCATCTCCCCGGTCGTGTTGGAATGATTGGCACGGGCATCCGGTTGGTATTTCATGTTTTAGACCCCCGGCCCCGACCTGGCAGTTCATTTGAACCAAGTGTATTTTAGAAATGAACTTTGAGCGCTGAGCTCAAACCGGGCATCCGATTTAGATTCCGTCAGTTCTGACAAGTCACTTTCATCTCCCCGGTCATATTGGAATGATCAGCACGCGCATCCGGCCGGATTTTCAAGTTGTAGACCCCCGGCCCCGACCTGGCAGTTCATTTAAACTAAGTGTATTTTAGAAATGAACTTTGAGCGCCGAGCTCAAACCGGGCATCCGATTTGGATTCCGTCAGTTCTGACAAGTCACTTTCATCTCCCCGGTTGTGTTGGAATGATCGGCATGGCCATCCGGCCGGTGTTTCAAGTTTTAGACCCCCGGCCCCGACCTGGTAGTTCATTTGAACTAAGTGTATTTTAGAAATGAACTTTGAGCGCCGAGCTCAAACCGGGCAACCGATTTGGATTCCGTCAGTTCTGACAAGTCACTTTCATCTCCACGGTCGTGTTGGAATGATCGGCACGGCCATCCGGTTGGAGTTTCAAGTTTTAGACCCCCGGCCGCGACCTGGCAGTTCATTTGAACTAAGTGTATTTTAGAAATGAACTTTGAGCACCGAGCTCAAACCGGACAACCGATTTAGATTCTGTCAGTTCTAACAAGTCACTTTCATCTCCCCGGTCGTGTTGGAATGATCGGCAGGGCCATCCGGCCAGTGTTTCAAGTTTTAGACCCCCGGCCGCGACCTGGTAGTTCATTTAAACTAAGTGTATTTTAGAAATGAACTTTGAGCGCCGAGCTCAAACCGGGCTTCCGATTTGGATTCCGTCAGTTCTGACAAGTCACTTTCATCTCCCCGGTCGTGTTGGAATGATCGGCATGGGCATCCGGCCGGTATTTCAAGTTTTAGACCCCCGGCCCCGACCTGGCAGTTCATTTGAACCAAGTGTATTTTATAAATGAACTTTGAGCGCCGAGCTCAAACGGGGCATCCGATTTGGATTCCGTCAGTTCTGACAAGTCACTTTTATCTCCTCGGTCGTGTTGGAATGATCGGCATAGCCATCCGGCCGGATTTTCAAGTTTTAGACCCCCGGCCCCGACCTGGCAGTTCATTTAAACTAAGTGTATTTTAGAAATGAACTTTGAGCGCCGAGCTCAAACCGGGCATCCGATTTGGATTCCGTCAGTTCTGACAAGTCACTTTCATCTCCTCGGTCGTGTTGGAATGATCGGCATGGGCATCCGGCTGGTATTTTAAGTTTTAGACACCCGGCCCCGACCTGGCAGTTCATTTGAACCAAGTGTATTTTAGAAATGAACTTTGAGCGCCGAGCTCAAACCGGGCATCCGATTTGGATTCCGTCAATTCTGACAAGTCACTTTCATCTCCCCGGTCGTGTTGGAACGATCGGCGCGGCCATCCGACCGGTATTTCAAGTTTTAGACCCCCAGCCCCGACCTGGCAGTTCATTTAAACTATGTGTATTTTAGAAATGAACTTTTAGCGCCGATCTCAAACCGGGCATCCGATTTGGATTCCGTCAGTTCTGACAAGTCACTTTCATCTCCCTGGTCGTGTTGGAATGATCGGCATGGGCATCCGGCTGGTGTTTCAAGTTTTAGACCCCCGGCCGCGACCTGGCAGTTCATTTGAACTAAGTGTATTTTAGAAATGAACTTTGAGCGTCGAGCTCAAACCGGGCATCCGATTTGGATTCCGTCAGTTCTGACAAGTCACTTTCATCTCCCCGGTCGTGTTGGAACGATCGGCATGGCCATCCGGCTGGTATTTCAAGTTTTAGACCCCCGGCCGTGACCTGGCAGTTCATTTGAACTAAGTGTATTTTAGAGATGAACCTTGAGCGCCGAGCTCAAACCGGGCATCCGATTTGGATTCCGTCAGTTCTGACAAGTCACTTTCAAATCCCCGGTCGTGTTGGAACGATCGGCGTGGCCATCCGGCCGGTATTTCAAGTTTTAGACCCCAAGCCCCGACCTGGCAGTTCATTTGAACTAAGTGTATTTTAGAAATGAACTTTGAGCGCCGAGCTCAAACCGGGCATCCGATTTAGATTCCGTTAGTTCTGACAAGTCACTTTCATCTCCCCGGTCGTGTTAGAATGATTGGCACAGCCATCCGGCTGGAGTTTCAAGTTTTAGACCCCCGGCCGCGACCTGGCATTTCATTTGAACTAAGTGTATTTTAGAAATGAACTTTGAGCGCCGAGCTCAAACCGGGCATCCGATTTGGATTCCGTCAGTTCTGATAAGTCACTTTCATCTCCCCGGTCGTGTTAGAATGATCAACATGGCCATCCGGCTGGCGTTTCAAGTTTTAGACCCCCGGCCACGACCTGGCAGTTCATTTAAACTAAGTGTATTTTAGAAATGAACTTTGATCGCCGAGCTCAAACCGGGCATCCGATTTAGATTCCGTCAGTTCTGACAAGTCACTTTCATCTCCCCGGTCGTGTTGGAATGATCGGCACGACCATCCGGCTGGTGTTTCAAGTTTTAGACCCCCGGCCGTGACCTGGCAGTTCATTTAAACTAAGTGTATTTTAGAAATGAACTTTGAGCGCCGAGCTCAAACCGGGTATCCGATTTGGATTCCGTCAGTTCTGACAAGTCACTTTCATCTCCCCGGTCGTGTTGGAATGATCGGCATGGGCATCCAGCCTGTATTTCATGTTTTAGACCCCCGGCCCCGACCTGACAGTTCATTTGAACCAAGTGTATTTTAGAAATGAACTTTGAGCGCCGAGCTCAAACCGGGCATCCGATTTGGATTCCGTCAGTTCTGACAAGTCACTTTCATCTCTCCGGTCGTGTTTGAATGATCGGCATGGCCATCCGGCCGGTATTTCAAGTTTTAGACCCCCGGCCCCGACCTGGCAGTTCATTTGAACTAAGTGTATTTTAGAAATGAACTTTGAGCGCCGAGCTCAAACCGGGCTTCCGATTTGGATTCCATCAGTTTTGACAAGTCACTTTCATCTCCCCGGTCGTGTTGGAATGATCGGCACAGCCATCCGGTCGGTATTTCAAGTTTTAGACCCCCGGCCGCGACCTGGCAGTTCATTTGAACTAAGTGTATTTTAGAAATGAACTTTGAGCGCCGAGCTCAAACCGGGCATCCGATTTGGATTCCGTCAGTTCTGACAAGTCACTTTCATCTCCCCGGCCATGTTGGAATGATCGGCACGGCCATCCGACCGGTATTTCAAGTTTTAGACCCCGGCCCCGACCTGGCAGTTCATTTAAACTATGTGTATTTTAGAAATGAACTTTGAGCGCCGATCTCAAACCGGGCATCCGATTTGGATTCCGTCAGATCTGACAAGTCACTTTCATCTCCCCAGTCGTGTTGGAATGATCGGCATGGGCATCCGGCCGGTATTTCAAGTTTTAGACCCCCGGACCCCGGATTTTCTCAATTCTTCTAAAGTAAATGAGTTTTAAAATTAATAATGAACATAATTGAGTAATTCCATCAAAATAAAAACATAGTAAACAGTCACCTGTGTGGCCTGTGCTATGGTGGTGGTGGATTGCTGAGGGACCATTCCGCTCTGGGAGTGGAGGCCACTGATTGCCTGCAAGAATACTGACACTTGGCTAGAGATCTCTTGCTGGAAATGCTGCTGCTGCCGCTGCATATCAGAAATCTGCGATCAGACCATGTCCATCATGTCGCTGGCAGAAGCGCTGGGGGCAACGGAAGGTATAGTGAAGGCACTGCCACTGGAAGAAGTATAGCTAGAACTCGCACACGCTGATGTCACCGCGCTTGCGTCTAGGCTCTCCCCAAAACCATATAGTCGGCCTTTCTTCGGTACGCCAGCTGCTGCCACCCACTCCACCGGATCGAACTCCGGCTGCTGCGTGTCTCCCTCCCCGTACTTCTCTGTCACTGCTTTGCTATATGTTTCCTACAAATTGAATAAAATAACTAGTCAATTTCATATGAATTACATGCCGATTTAAATGAACGGTACAAGTTACATATGTAGATAAACTTACCGCTGCTGACTTAGCTGTGTCACTCACAAAATCATTAGTCCCCTTCTTTTTGTGTGTTCTGTCGAACACCTCGAGGAACGACGGAGGTCGATTAAGCTCCACAGCCTGTTATACAATTCATAGTAAAAAAAAGTCAAATATTGGGATAAATTGTAAGAAGATAAATTGGTATATTACTTACCAATTTTTGTTTATGAGCCGCATAAGAGATGGACCCACTCGTATGTAAATTTGAACCTGGTTTTGACGCCCTGTTTGCTTTGGCTTTTTCAGACTTTTCTATCCACTTGGGGTCGGCAAAATGGTCACAAGATATCTCCCAATCCTCCTGCCTCATCCATAGAGGGCGATGCGCCTTCCATAATTGTCGGTCTTCACTCCCCCCACTCAATTTTTTAGCGTGTGCTCGGGCCTCATGTATTTTTCTCTTGTAACTTGAGAGCATAGTAGACTCCCAGGCACGACGACATCTCACCGCGTCATGTCCACATGTGAATTGAAAAGTCCGCTGTAAATCAATTGCTTTTCACACTTAGTATAAAGTTGTAAATTGACTTTGGGAAATACTTGAATTAAATGACGTAATTACTTACTAAGAACATGTTGTACAATGAATCGCGGACGAACATCGAAAAATCTCTGAAAGTGGAAGCTGCCCCGGGCACATGTGCCAACATGAGTTCGGTGGAATGATGGACAGCGCTGTGGGGTTCAAATTTCATACTGCAATTGCAAATGTCAAAATATTCATATTAGACAGTTGAGGGCTAATTAATGTAATATAACCTTATAGATTTACCCGGATACCCAACACGGGCGACGTCTATCATGGGTCATGCCTCCCTCGTGACAACTGCCGGCATCGTCAAGGGGCTGACTGGTGGGGGTGGGCCCTGTACAAGTGGGAGGTGGTGGGAGGGCACTGAGTCTTGCAAGAATTTATTGTCATGTGGGGTGATACATATACTGCGAACATATAATTAAAATATACATACCTGCAGCGGGAGGTGATGGGGGTGGCGTCTGCACAAAAGGTGGGAGGCCACTGAGACCTGTAAGAATTTATTATCATGTAGAGTGATACATATACTGCGAACATATAATTAAAATATACATACCTGTAGCGGGAGGTGGTGGGGGTGGCGTATGCACAACAGGTGGGAGGCCACTGAGACCTGCAAGAAGTAATTTTCATAAGTAGAACAAATATTGAAGAATTTAAATTAAAATATACATACATGATCCTCGAGGTGGGAGGCCACTGAGACCTGCAAGAATTTATTGTCATGTGGAGTGATACATATACTGTGAACATATAATTAAAATATACATACCTGCAGCGGGAGGTGGTGGGGGTGGCGTCTGCACAAGAGGTGGGAGGCCACTGAGACCTGCAAGAATTTATTGTCATGTGGAGTGATACATATACTGCGAACATATAATTAAAATATACATACCTGCAGCGGGAGGTGGTGGGGGTGGCGTATGCACAACAGGTGGGAGGCCACTGAGACCTGCAAGAAGTAATTTTCATAAGTAGAACAAATATTGAAGAATTTAAATTAAAATATACATACATGATCCTCGAGGTGGGAGGTCACTGAGACCTGCAAGAATTTATTATCATGTGGAGTGATACAAATATTACGAACATATAATTAAA
The DNA here is from genome assembly GCA_022559845.1 of Amorphophallus konjac. Classification (NCBI taxonomy): domain Eukaryota; kingdom Viridiplantae; phylum Streptophyta; class Magnoliopsida; order Alismatales; family Araceae; genus Amorphophallus; species Amorphophallus konjac. Next base: position 98,264,539 of record CM040123.1, read on the forward strand.
ATATACATACCTGCAGCGGGAGGTGGTGGGAGTGGCGTATGCACAACAGGTGGGAGGCCACAGAGACCTGCAAGAATTTATTTTCATAAGTAGAACAAATGTTCAAGAATTTAAATTAAAATATACATACCTGTAGCGGGAGGTGGTGGCGTATGTACAAGTGGTGGTGAGCCGACACTTGCACCTATAAATAAATTCTTTTAAGTTTGTAAATAATTAAAATATTTATATAGCTAACTTATTGATCAAATATACCTGTGTCTGAAGAAGATGGTAGCGAGGAGGGAGTAGCGCCCCTCTCACTGCTAGATCTCCTCCCACCCCTAGTACGACCTCCTCGCACCATTTCCTTATTAATAACAAAACAATTAATACATATTAATCCACAATTATATAAGGCTAGACAAATGTTATTTAAAATTATGCTTAAAAGTAAGAATCTTCTTACTAAATTATCAAAACATGCCTCCCTCATGTTGATATATCTAGCTCAACTTCATCATCTTCGTCATCCATAGTAGTCTCATGAGATTCAAAATCTTCGTCTTCATCTGATTCTTCCTCCCCTCTAACATCAACATTTAGCTCCGTCGGATCGACTTCTTCCACTCCATCTCGCGTACGTAATGACAGTGGCTCATCAGATTCGTCCAGATTAAACCTAGAGGAACCGACAACGCCAACTTCGTCTGATTGATAATATTCAGCACGAGCAACCTCTGAGACATCTCCACTCATAGTTAACTCATAAGTGGGAAAGAGTTTTGAATTAACCCTGCAAACTGCCCACCAATCTCTATTCTTGGATGATGGATAGCTTGAATAGTACACTTGCTGGGCTTGTGCGGCTAAAATGAATGGTTCATAGGTCTTAAGTTTAGACATATGCTTGACATTGACAATCCCATAATTTGTGTCATGTAGAACAGAATTAGGATCAAACCATTAACACTTAAATATGTATACATGATTGTCTTGTCCCAAATACTGAAGTTCTAAGACTTCTTCAAGAATACCATAGTAGTCCAATTCCATTTCATTGTATAAACTTCCCTTCACACATACGCCGCTGTTCATCGTAGACTTATTTCGCCCATAATCCCTTGTATGAAATTTGTATCCATTCACAATATATCCCGGATAGGCACGTGTCTGGTTCGAGGGGCCATAACTTATCTGTTGTACTCTTTGATCAGTAATGAGACCTTGTTCAACCTATATTCAAATTAGAGTAGTTAAAATAATAACAATTACCTCAACATACGTAAATACAAACATATATATTCAGAGTTCACACTAACTCGGTTTCTTAGCAATTTGGAAAAAAACTTCTCGCGTTCTTTTTCAATCTCCACATCCTGGATATTTGGACATTTTTCAGCTAATTCTGAATCAAATTGTCTACAATATAAATGTAGCACCCCGTATAAAAAATGATTAAAAAAATTTGATAAATCCAATGTATAGACTTTGTGAAGTCAATGTTGTATAGACTTTGAGGAAGCCAATGTATAGACTTTGAGGAAGCCAATGTATAGACTTTGTGAAGTCAATGTTGTATAGACTTTGAGGAAGCCAATGTATAGACTTTGAGGAAGCCAATGTATAGACTTTGAGGAGGCCAATGTATAGACTTTGAGGAAGTATAGACTTTGAGGAAGCCAATGTATAGACTTTGAGGAAGCCAATGTATAGACTTTGTGAAGTCAATGTTGTATAGACTTTGAGGAAGCCAATGTATAGACTTTGAGGATGTATAGACTTTGAGGATGTATAGACTTTGAGGAAGCCAATGTATAGACTTTGTGAAGTCAATGTTGTATAGACTTTGAGGATGTATAGACTTATGGAGTTGCTAGAAATGTGAATTAAGAAGTTACTCAACATAAGGTTCAATCTCGAGGCAATTCAAAAGAATATATATCTCAGCGGCGTGCAACTCTCTATCTTCGAGCGTGCGAGTCAAGCAACGTCCGAACGCACGTCCAGGATGTTTAAATATGGAGAGCCGATCGGAAGATTCATCCACTCCCCCATCATCATTACGTGGAGGTCGAGTACGACGAGTTTGAATCTCTGGCTCAAAGTACATAGAACAGAAGTTCGAAATTTCTTCAAGAATGTATGCCTCAGCAATCGAACCCTCCACCTGTGCCTTGTTGCGAACTTTCATTTTTAATTCATGCATGCACCTACAACAACAAGTCAGATGGCAACGATATGTTGCGGCTATGGACGACTTATAAGTTAACAAAAATTGTCACATACCTCTCAAATGGATACATCCATCGAAATTGTACTGGCCCTCCGACGATAGCCTCATATGGCAAATGAACGACCAGGTGCTCCATCGAATCAAAGAATGCCGGAGGAAATATCTTCTCTAGCTTGCAAATGGTTGTGACAACTTCTTGTTCGATAGTTTGTACATCCCAAAGTCTGAGTTCAGATGCACATAAAATCTTAAAAAATTGACTCATCTCAGCTAGTGCTCCCCATATCTGCTTTGGCAACAAATCACGAAATGCAATGGGCAGTAGCCTCTCCATGAACACATGACAGTCGTGACTTTTCATACCATATATTTTCCCCTCATTAACATTCACACAACGGGCTATGTTGGATGCATATCCATCTGGGAATCTCAGCTGTTTCAACCACTGGCATACTTCCTTGATCTGTGTATCATGAAGCACATAAGTTGCTTTAGGCTGCACAGTTTTGCCATTTACGTTTTGTAGTTTCAGTTCTGGACGTCTACAAAGCATCTTTAAATCCATACGTGCTTTGGCGTTGTCCTTTGTTTTCCCTTTAACATTCATGATCGTATTGAACACATTATCAAAAAAATTCTTCTCGGTATGCATGACATCCAGATTATGTCGTACAAGAAGAGTTGACCAATAAGGTAATTCCCAAAAAATACTTTTCTTGACCCAGTTGTGATCCTTTCCAAAATTAGGGAGTTACCGTGTGCTACCAGACAATTGAACTACATCTGGTAAATTGTGCACCCGTGATGCCATATGTAGACCCGACACCCATTGCAAGTCAGCTTCATCCATTTCAACAGTATTTTTTTTAAACGAGTCTTTTTGCCTTCGAAAAGGATGGTCACTTGGTAGAAACAGCCGATGGCAATCAAACCAGCAGCTTTTCCCCCCATGTTTCAATACAAATGATTTGGTATCTTCCATACAGTAAGGACATGCTAGCCTCCCATGTGTGCTCCAACCAGATAGCATTCCATATGCAGGGAAGTCACTTATTGTCCACATCAGTGCAGCCTTCATAATAAAATTTTGCTTCCTATATGCATCATAAGTAACAACTCCATCAGTCCATAAAAATTTGAGCTCATCAATCAACGGCCTGAGATATATGTCCAAATTTTTTCCGGGACTTTTTGGACCAGGAATTACTAGGGACAAAAATAGATTTTCTCGCTTCATGCACATGTGCGGCGGAAGGTTGTACGGTGTCATGAACACTGGCCAACAAGAATAAGCTGCCACTGAACCACCGAATGGATTAAAGCCATCTGTGCATAAACCCAATCGAACATTACGTGACTCCCTTGAAAAGGCAAGATGAGTACGACTAAAGTGAGTCCAAGCTTCACCATCGGCAGGATGAATGATTATATCATCGGCACGACGTACTCTTTCGGTGTGCCATGTCATATGTCGAGCCGTCTTTGAGGACATATACAGTCGCTGCAGCCTAGGCACAAGAGGGAAGTATCGCAACGCCTTGTAAGGTACATCTTTTGCCTTTGAATTGACCCCCCCTTAGGTTTGAATCTGTCATGGCCACAAATGGAACATGATATCTTATCTGCATCATCTTTGTAATATAACATACAATGATTCGGACATGCATCTATTTTCACATATCCAAGTCCTAAGTCATTGACCATCTTTTTTGCACGGTAAAAAGTTTCTGGCAAGTTCTCGTCTCGAGGCAACATACTCTTGATCAAGAGGAGGAGACGGTCAAAACAAGTCTCACTGATGTGAAATTCAGATTTCAAGTTCAACAACTGTGACACTGCAGACAATCGAGTGTGCTTTCCACAACCATCCCACAGCGGCTCATCAGCATCCCTAAGTAGTTCATAAAATCTTCCGGCTGTCTTATTCGGCGCTTCATCGTGAATATTAAAACTAGGACCAGCAGCATCTACAACCATATCCACGTACCCACTTGTGCCTGCAATATTGTCGGGCTCATACCTCAAGAATTGCTCACCATGACACGTCCAATTTGTATAACCATCCACGAACCCTTTCGTGTACAAATGATGTTGCACATCCCATGTTGAACACCACCTCAAGTTTCTACAACTTGAACAAGGGCATCGAATGTGACCGTCGCGATCTATTGCTGCATTTGGATTCCCCAATGCAAATTGAATGAAACTCTCAACCCCAAGCTTAAAGTCATCTGACACCACCCGGTCAACTATTCTACGATACATCCATGAACGATCTGTCGACATTTTGCCTGCACCCAATAAATGACAATACACATCCTAACTTTCAAATCATTACTCATAATATTACACCCGACCCTTTCCTCACATCGTTCATCATAGACCATTTACAGTTGGAAGAGGAATATTGATTAGATTATCACTTTTTAACCCATCCATGAAGGTTTGATCGCACAATCACTTACTATATGTGCTGCACGATTTGCTAAAAATTTCGGCATCATCTCCCCACACTTCTCCGATATACCAAATATATTTATTGATTTTGAAATTTTCTTAAACACTTACAAGTAAGTGGTTAAGAAAACACTCAAAATCAATAATGGTATATCAGAGAAGAGTGAGGAGACGCAACCGAAATTCTCAACAAACCATACAAACACATATAGTAAATGACTGCCTAAGTGCGATCAAACATTCACAGACTGTCCAAACGGGACAATTCAAGACTTTGAGGTAGATATATACATTCTCATAAACAAATGAGAACATACACATCAATCCCAAAGTCTTGAACGGGAAGGCACATTGACACGGTTTTAACGCGCTCTCCTGAGGTGCGTGTAATGTTAGGTCGCACCCACGCACCTCAGCTCACAGGGAATACCCCATGCATTTATATAACATAAAATTAAATAACAACGCAATTATCATTATGCACATATCAAATTAAATAACACCCAAATTACAAAAATTTTCAAATGAAGAACATCGAAGCTAAACAATCTACATTTTTGAGTCAAATTAACATCAAATTTCTATTAAAATCAGATTTAAAAATATATTTACATGCAATTAAAATAACTGCCAAAAGAGTTACTGTGGTGCACAGCCCTCGGTACCTCCCCACCCACCTCTTTGCCCCCACCGTCCACTCGACATTCATAGCTTCTCCCTTGCTCATCCATGCTCCTTTATTACCTCCCTTAAGAACCCCCCATTGGTTGGGCATTCATGTCGCCCACCCATAAGATGAGTGTCTTATTGGTGCACGCACGACTGGGGATCTCAACCAGCCATGCTAGAAGGCGATGCAGCAAAACATTATTGGTGCAGTAAAGGGATCTCCTACAAGCCAATGGAGATCTACGTCCATTGTTGATAAATGTAGAAGCTTTACTTAATCCGAGGCATAAAAGTGATGCTCGACCATGTTTAGGAAATATAACCCTTGAGTCTCATCAATTAACCAGGGAAAATTATCAGGTTTTGTGATATGGCGGCACCACGTGTATTGGCTATCTCCCCCTTCAAATGTGAGGGCACGTTTGGTATCGGAATAAGTTTTGAGAAAAATAGACGTAAGTCATTCTGTATTAATTTACCCTTATTCTTATTCTTAAGTACGATTGGTGTACGAGATGTAAACTTACCTTTGATGTAGTTTTTACTCTGCCTTTCTTTCTGATCAGAGGCCCTCAAACCCATGTGCTGGGCCGAGCCCCTGCAGAACAGGTAAAATGTTCGACGCAGTCTAGAAGTCTAGAGCCCATATGTCTGCGCCGCTGTTAACGACTCCCCAAGTCAAGGGTATCAGGTCAACCGCATTAATGTGGCACCTTTTTTTATTGTCAGGTGCATTGCATACAGAGGGAAAATAGCATTTAAATAATACAAATTTCGAATAAAAATATTATCGTTTGATTGTAACTAGGTCAGTATTTGAACTTTAAATATAGTGTCATTTTCGACTTTCTATACTTATTAACCTCATAAATTTAAAAATGTCTGGAAACAACCTCTTGGTAGTGGTGCGGGAACGCTTTTGAAGTGGGAGGAATGCAATAATTTGATGTTGTTGCCAAATGCCCAGTCCAAGATACAGAAGATCTGGAGGCTGCCTCATGTCACATCTTCATGTCACATCAAGTTGGGTGACAGGTGGATCGTAATGTAGGTCGCAATTAAGCTTTGACTTGTAAGCTTCAAGCTTAATTGACGTCAAATACCATCGGCGTCATCAAGACACTTTGTTTTTACCCAGAAAGTTTGATTAATCTTTTTTTAATAATAGATGGTGACCCGTTTTTATCACCCACTTGGAACCTCAAACACTTGATTTCTAGCTTCAGATTTTTAAGGAAAGATTTCCTTTTATTTTCTATAAATTCAACAATAATAGCGATAACGTTTCTTTTCTGTACGGAACATGCCATGTCGATTGGATGTCGAAGGAACTCAGGTGCTGAGGTAAAGTGAGATGAATGATCATTCTAATCACCAAAATTTTCAACTAATTTCATTTTACGAGTTGTTTGTTTCATCATAAAGTACTGTGAAATACCACACCTGTATGACACAAAAGATACAGTATTTTAGGATATTTTCCGTCAAACCAAACAACCCCTTCGTAAAACCCTCACCAAACGGCAAAAAATGGGCTGTTTATCTATATCTCATCGGCCAACAGAGTGCGCAATTAAAGAGGTCGTCCACGCGCCTCTCCGGGGTGAAGCAGCCATCTGGGTTGGACCCTCCCCTCACAGAAGGCAAGTGCCAGGAAATGGAGCGGTAATAAGAAAGTGGAAAGGCCAAACCCGCCCAGGGAATTAGGATCCGATGTACACATATCATAGACATGCACTGTTAATGGCATCACAAACACAGGCACGCCACCCCAACTGAGAGGAACCTTCCATTCTGGACAACCTGGCAACAGAGACCCCAAGGGCCACCCTTGTCGGCAGTTGGCGTACTTGCCATTGCTGGCCACATGATCCAGTGGCCCCTGCCCAAGGAGAAGAGTCCGGAAAGCTTCCCCCCCCTACCACACACACACACACACACACACACACACACACAAACACAAGACATCTGAACGAAGGCAGAATCTTTTAGGAGCGAAATGAGGAGAGTACACAAACACAAGACTGCCACGGGAACCCCCCTCCCCTCCCTTGCCCACCCCAATCGACCCCCCCGTCCCCTCGCTGCCGGCCGCCGCAGGAACCCCCTCCCTTCCAAAACACCCGTCCCCTCACCGCCGGCCCCCCTCCCCTTCCCAAACCCCCATCCCCTCACCCCCGGCCGCCACGGGAACCCCCATCCCCTTCCCAACTGCCCTCCCCAACCGACCCCCCCGTCCCCTCGCCGCCGCCACGGGAACGACGCCCCTCCTCTCCCCTTCCCCATCGACACCCCTCCCACACCCCCAGCGAGAACAAATGCAGGTTAAAAAAAAGACAGAGGGTGAGGGGGGACATACCGGCGGCGATCGTCTGAGCTTCGGCGAGGAAGGTGGGCACGGCTGCGAGCTACCACGAATGGCGGTGGGCACGATAGTGAGGACGTCGACGTTGAGGACGGCGAGGATGGCGACGGCGGCTTCTGACGGCTTTGCGGCTCCGGCGGCTCCGGCGGCGACGACCGGAAGCAGAGGGCAGAGGAGAAGGAGAGAGTGAGAGGGAGAGTGGGGGGGTGGAAATGGGGTCGGGTGGAAGGGGTGGGAGGGAGGGGCCGACGGTGGCGGGAAAGGCGGAATTTTGAGACGGAAATTCGGACGGAACTTATTTCCGTCTGAAATTTCAGACGGATTACTTCCGTCTGAATATCCGTCCTAAATTTATGATGGATATAAAGATGAAATATATTCCGTCTATAATTATAGACGGATCTTCAGAGCGAGTATAGTCTGTCGTTAATAGAGATGGAATTTGTGACAGAATCTAATCCGTCACAAATACAGACGGATATTAAGACGGAAAATATCCGTCTGAAATATCCGTCTGAAATCCCGCTTTTTTTGGTAGTGTAGGTCAGGGCTATATGAAGTTAAAAATCAAGGAGAATTTGAGAACAAGGTGGATATTAATGCCATAACTCAAAAATTGAATAAAATGGATTTGTTGGCTCAGAAAATGGAGAAGGTTGATTTGGTAGCCCAAAAGTTAGATCAACTGCTATCTAGGCAGAAACCTTCTTTCTCTTTTGCTCCTCAACCTCAACCGTTCACAGCTCCTAATCATGAAGAAATCTGTACTCTTTGTTCTAGCCCTAATCATGCTATCACTGATTACCCTACGGTAGCCCAGCTTCCACCGTTCATCCAAGAACAGATCTTTGCTGCTCAGGGTGTGTCCAAACCTACTTATGATCCGTATTCTAATACTTACAATCCAGGTGGAGAAATCACCCTAATTTTTCTTGAAAATCTCAACAAGGTCAACCTATGCCAGCGAATCCCTCAAACCAAGCTGTTCAAAAATAACCCTTTCAAGTGCCAAGTCAGTCTCACCAATATTTTCAATCTCCTTTTCAACAAGCTCAACATCAATACCCTCAACCTCCATTTCATCAAGTTCAGGCCCCGTATCATCAAAATCAATTTCCTCATGGCCCATATAATCAATATCCTTCCAATCGTTTTTATCAACCCCAATATCAGCCACCTCCTACTCAGCCCAATTTTGATGAGAAATTCGAGCAACTCCAACAACTCATCCTTACTCAGCATCAGTCTATTTCCAAGTTGAAGAATCAAATAGGGCAGTTAGCAGCGAATAACATGAGAAGAGAGGTAGGTCAGCTTCCTAGCCAACCAGTGGCTAACCTCAAGAATCAACCCCAAGGTTTCTCTCAGAGAGCTCCTCCTATTATTCTTCAACCTAACCAACCTCAGCCTCCCCCTCCTGTAGGTCCTCAATTTGAGAATGCCAAGGCTATATCTACCCTTAGGAGGGGGAAGATATTAGATGACCCTTATAAGGTTAGGGGAGTTGGAAGTAGTTTAGCCCAAGAAGCCCATGAAGAGAGTGATAGTGAAGATGAGGAGCCGGTGATTATGCAAGAGAAAAAGAAGCCGGAGGGGGGAGAGAAGAAGCTGGATAAAGGAAAATCGAAGGTTGATGAAGAAAATCCTCAGGAGTATGTTCCTAAGATCCCTTTTCCTGATGCTCTGAAGTCAAAAGCTCAAAAGAAAAAGTCGGTTCAACAAGAGGAATCAGTGGAATTGTTTAAACAAGTGAATATCAATATTCCACTTTTGGATGCGATCAAGCATGTGCCGGCATATGCAAAGTTTTTAAAAGAGCTATGCACTCCAAAGAGGGAGCTGAAGGTAATAACTCAAAAGATCTGTCTATCTGAAGATGTTAGTGTTGTAGTAATGAATCACTTACCTAAGAAGTTGAAGGACCCCGGAGCTCCTCTGATTTCATGTGATAAAGGTGGCGTTACATTTGATAAAGTATTGCTAGACTTAGGCGCTAGCATGAATCTTTAGCCCACCTTCGTATATGAGCAATTTGATCTGGGGGAGTTGAAGCCCACATCTATAATCCTTCAACTGACGGATCGTTCCGTGAAGACTCTGAAGGGTCTATTAGAGGATGTGATTGTGAAAGTTCATGAGTGCTATTTCTCGGTGGATTTCCTTATTTTGGACATGGCCTCGTCCCAAGAATTAAAACATACTCCAATTATTTTAGGACAACTATTTTTAGCTACGGTGAATGCCAATATAAACTGTGCCACGGGAATGATGGATATATCGTTTGGAGGTGAAAATATTTCCTTAAATGTGTTTAGGGCATCCCAATATCCGGAATAAGATGAGGAGTGCAATGCAATTGATATTTTTAAGGAACTGATCGATAAAAATCCGGATGAAGTGAAGGATACCTTGGAAGAGGGTAGCATGCTACAGGATTCTCTATTCTCTTCCACATCCTACTCTAAGATAGAGCCACTCCCTCCATTGCAAGCTGAACCTATTCTTCCATCTTTCGATCAGCCGCCCGTTCTTGAATTAAAACCTCTGCCAGATTCTTTAAAGTATGCTTATCTAGGTCCTAACCAAACTCTGCCCGTAATCATTGTTTCCAATCTCACTTATGCTCAGGAGTCTCAACTTTTAGATATCCTTCAGGAGCACAAGGGGGCAATAGGTTGGTCAGTGGCGGATTTGAAGGGTATTAGTCCGGATGTGTTCATGCATTATATTTATTTGAAGGACAATGCCAAGCCGAGCAGAGAGATGTAGCGTCGGCTGAATCCAAACATGAAGGAAGTAGTAAAGAAAGAGGTTGTAAAGTGGCTGGATGTTGGGATTATATATCCAATTTCATATAGCAAGTGAGTTAGCCCGACGCAAGTTGTTCCTAAGAAATCTGGGCTAACCGTTGTAACCAATGTGAAAGGAGAAGAAGTACCAATGAGATTACAAACGGGGTGGAGAGTTTGTATGGATTATAGAAAATTGAATTTGATGACAAAGAAAGATCATTTCCCACTCCCGTTTGTGGATCAAATTTTAGAGAAACTAGCTGGGTAGAAGTATTTTTACTTTTTGGATGGATATTCTGGGTATAATCAGGTTGTAATATATCCGGAAGATCAAGATAAGACAATATTCACGTGTCCCTATGGCACGTTTGCTTTTAGAAGAATGCCGTTTAGGCTGTGCAATGCCCCAATCACCTTTCAGCGGTGTATGATGTCGATATTTTTCTGAAATGGTGGGTGAATTTTTGGAGGTGTTTATGGATGATTTTTCAGTGTTTGGTACTTCTTTTGAAAGCTGTTTAGAAAATCTAACTCAGGTGCTGAAGAGGTGCATTGAATCAAATCTAGTGTTAAGTTGGGAGAAGAGTCATTTATGGTGAAAGAAGGAATAGTTTTTGGCCATGTTGTTTCAGAGAGAGGGATAGAGGTTGATAAGGCTAAGGTTGATTTGATTTCCAATCTTCCTCCTCCTTCTTCTGTCAAACAGATTCGATCTTTTCTTGGCCATGCTGGATTCTATCGCAGATTTATCAAGAACTTCTCTACCATAGCTCGTCCTCTCACTCAATTACTTGCCAATGGCATTCCTTTTAACTTTGATGATTCTTATCTTGAGGCGTTCAATTCCTTGAAAGCGGCCCTTACTCAAGCTCCGATTCTTCAATCTCCTAATTGGTCGCTACCTTTTGAGATAATGTGTGATGCCTCGGACTATGCCATTGGAGTTGTACTAGGTCAAAGGATAGATAAGAAACCCGTGGTGATCTATTATGCGAGCCGCACCCTCGCTGATGCTCAATTGAACTATACCACCACGGAGAAGGAATTACTGGTTGTTATTTTTGCCATGGAAAAATTTTGATCATATTTGTTAGGGGCTAAGGTAATTGTTTATTCGGATCACTCAGCTTTGAAATATCTCCTTTCCAAGAAGGATGCTAAACCCCGTCTTATTCGATAGATTTTATTGTTGCAAGAATTTGATTTGGAAATTAGAGACAAAAAGAGGTTAGAGAATGTAGTAGCTGATCATCTATCCGGGATAGTGATATCTGAAAGTGCTCCTATGTCCGATTCTTTTCCTGATGAACAAATTCTTTCTATCTCTTCAACTCCCTAGTACACTCACATTGTCAATTACCTGGCGGTAGGAAAAATTCCGGGAGGGTGGACTAAGTAGGAGAAGGATCAATTTTTTGCAAAGGTTAAGCACTATTTTTGGGAGGATCCGGAGCTATTTCATATGGGTCCAGATCAGATTATAAGAAGATGTGTCCCTGAAGAGGAACAACATTCTGTTTTGAACTTTTGTCATAATCTTGCCTGTGGGGGACATTTTTCTGGAAAGAAGACTGCGGCGAAAGTGCTACAAAGTGGATTTTATTGGCCCACATTGTTTAAAGATGCATATGAATTTTCAAAAACATGTTTAAGATGTCAAGCAATGGGTAATAATTCAAAATGAGATATGATGCCGCTTAATCCCATTCTGGTTGTCGAAATCTTTGATGTTTGGGGAATAGACTTTATGGGACCATTTAATTTCCACCTTCATTTGGCAATGAATATATTTTGGTGGCAGTGGACTATGTTTCAAAATGGATTGAAGTTATTACTACTAGGACCAATGACCATAAGGTGGTGATGAAATTTGTCAAGAAAAATATCTTCTCTATATTTGCTTGTCCTAGAGCTATTATTAGTGACGGGGGTTCTCATTTCACGAATTCTCAATTCCGAGCTCTACTTCGTAAATTTGGCATCACTCACAAGCTCGCTACCCCCTATCATCTCCAAACTAGTGGCCAGGTTGAAGTGTTCAATAGGGAGACTAGATGATGCATTATGGGCCTACAGAACAACGTATAAAACTCCCATTGGCATGTCACCTTACCGTCTCATTTTTGAAAAAGTCAGCCACTTGCCCGTAGAACTTGAGTATAGAGCATATTGGGCCATTAAACAAGTTAACTTCGATCTAACTCAAGCTGGTGCCCAAAGAGCTCTACAACTCAAAGAACTGGGGGAATTAAGAAATAAGACCTATGAAAATTCAAAGATTTACAAAGCTAAAACCAAGGCATTCCACGATAAGTATATTCACAAGAAAATTTTTTCTGTAAATCAAAAGGTTTGACTTTTTAATTCTAGGCTGCGCTTGTTCCTCGGTATGCTCAAATCCAGATGGGATGGACCATTTGTTGTTGTTAAAGTTTTTGATCATGGTGCCATCAAAATTTTAAATCCTAAAAATGGTCACGTTTTCACTATCAACGGTCAAAGATTAAAACCTTACTTGGAAAATGAGCAGATATTAAAGGAGTCCATTGCTTTGAATGATCCAGAATAACATATTTTATGAGCATTCATGCGTCTGGCTAAAGATGGAAAACTTAGCGCTTCTGGGAGGTAACCCAATATTTTGTTGTTTGATGTTTTTTGTTTAAGTATGTTTCAGTCGTCCAGTCAAGGCCAAGGAGAGGAAGTTGTCGCTGTCCATCACATTGGTGCATGTTTTGCCCCGCACACCAGGTTATATCCTTCCATCTCAACAATATTTCTATATTATATTGTTCTATTGTTTTCAACTCTACATGCCATTGAGGACAATGCCATTCAAGTTGGGGGGGAGAGAAAACTTTTATTCATGATGCATATAATACAACCTGACATGAATCTACATGAATAGATGAAATCCCAAAAATAAGTTTTATTGATTCATGCTTTAATTGAAAGTGATTCTGGAATAGAAAAGATTAAGAAAAAGGATAATGAAAATTTTATTTCGATCTAACTATGGAAAAATGATATAAGAATCTTTTTAAAATTCATGTGCACTTTAGAAAATGAAAATCACTTCGCACGCTAATGAAGCAAGTAGGATAAGCCTACTACTATTTTAGGTATGATGTCTGATACTCTGCACTTCTCAAGAAAGAGACCTTTTTATAAAGCTTTCTGTCAAGTTATTTATCAAATTATTGCAAAAGGCACAATGAAAAGAAAAAAAGAAGAGAGAGAAAGAACACCATGAAAAATGCCCCGAATCTTAGTAACCAGGCCTACTTCACCTAAGACGTGTTGAGGTTCGCGTCAAATAGAAATGGGAACATTGATCTGTGTAACTGGGCCTACTTCTCCTAAGGCAAGAGTCGAGGTTCATGTGAAACAGTAAAGGGTAGTGCAGCATCATGTGTGTAAGAAAAATAAAAAGATCCCAAAGGGATAATGAAATAAGGCAGACAAAAAGTTATTGTGTTTAATGCTTTGATTAAGAGGTGTAGGGTTGAAAGGCACTTGCTTGGAATAACAAATGGGGGATGCAATTGTCTATGCTGTGGATTTGGTTGTTACACATGCACAAGTGCTACTAAATTTTGATTTAAATTCTTGATCATGTACTTTTAATTTCTTGCATAAGGTTAGTGTGCATTAATGATTCCAGATTCCTAATCTTTGGTTGATTCTCTGAAGGGAGAGCTGGATATAGAAGTATGAATTTTACAAACTCTTGTTAGTCCTAAATTTTAATTTATTTACATTGCTAAAGACTAGCAATGAGTAAGTTGGGGTGTGTGATAAGTGATATATTTTATAGCATAATTTGAATCACATTTATCATTTTTTGAGCATTAAATAAATAAAGTTGTGCATTAATACGAACAAATCTCATTCTTACCATTATTTGAGTCTACATGTATTTTATCATCTTTTTGAGTGAAAATGACCATATGAGAAATGTTCAAGAATTTGCACAATTATTTGAGAGTCATTCTGAGATGAATTATGTTGATATTTTAAATTTTCTGAATTTTCAGGAAATAGCGACCGGAGGATCAGGCACCATTTTTAGAGATTTTTCTGAAAAATAGGAAATAGCGACTGACTGAAAGGGTGCCAATTTATTTTGATGGAAAAAGAAAATAAGAGGAAAAATGAATTTACAACTGCATACGGAGGCGCACATTCATTTATGAAAATAGAAAAAACAAGAGAAAAGTTAAAAAAATAGAGAAGAATTTGCGACCACTTGCGAAGGCGCTTTTTCTTTGGGGATGAATAAGCGACCGTTTGGGCGGGCGCTCATTCATTTATATGGAAAGTCAGAGAAAAATGAAGAAAAATGGAAAAAAGAATTAGCGACTTCTTGAAAAGTCGTCATTTCATGGATTTATGAAAAAGAGGAAAATGTCAAAAAAAGGAAATAAGGAATGAGCGACTACTCGCGCATCCGCTATTTTAATTTGTGCCCGATGCCCCTGTCGCCATTTTCGCGAGAGTTTGACACGGAAGGGTCTTGCCCTGATCGTTGTTATCTTCCAATGTTTGAACATATCTTCGCATATTTGAGAAAAGGAGGACTCTGATCTTGGCAAGCTACCTCCTTTGATCAACCCCTGCTGCTGAAAAGTTGGATTTTGAGCTAATCTCGATGCCACGATCGTGAAGCTTCGACTGTGCACTAAATAAAGCTGCAGCGAGGGCCGTGGGAAGGAGTTAGATAGTTAGCCACCTAGTTTTCTAGCCTACTTTTCATGCTTCTCTAGTCCTCATTCTAATCTGCTTTCTTCTTCAAAGTTGTACGTTTTTAAGTCTTCTATAATTTCTTCTTCTTCATCTTCCCCTGGTTCTTCCTCATTTTAAAGTTATTCTTCCTCTTCCAAAGCTCTATTCTGCACTTTTACCGTTCATCTTCTATTTTTAACAGTTCTTCTCTCCTAGTTTTGACACCCTTCTGATCCTCTTCTCCTCTTACTGTCCTCACAAAAGTTATTCGTTTTTAGGTGTTCTTCAACTTCTTCTTCTACCTCTTCTTCCGAATCTTCCTCGTTTTAAAGTTATAATCAGTTGTCAAAGGTTCTATCTTTTGTGTTTTTCACTGTTCATCCACGCACCACTTTCTGTTCTTCCATGTTTTTCACCCTCTTCCTCCCATCATCTACTTCTATGTTCTTCATCAATCTTTTTCGTCTCTTTGTCCTCTACAACTTTCTCTTCTTTCACTTCTTCTAATTCCCTCTAGATTTCAAGTTATATCTCTTCCAATCTTCCTCTATTTTTAAAACTATTTTTACTATTTTTTTATTTCCACAGTAACCTCCTTTTTCCACCCGTTGTTCTCTCTATTCACAGCAAACCACTCCAACGCACACACATCCTTTGTTTTATTTTTAGTTTATTCCTCTGCCAGCTATCTCTCCCTCTTCCATATTTCTTCACACATCCCAAGGTGGATCTTCTTCTTTTGGTCCTCTCGGCGACGTCTACTTCCACGGCGGGGTGAAATTCTAAGATTTGGCACGGCAAGGAGACAGTGACACTCTTCATCCTCTTGGCCCCAATTTCTTCTATCACTCTTCTATTTTCATTCAACTTGTAATTTTAATTTTCATATACATTGTACTTGTCACCTTTCATAGTAATAAAGTTCAGATTTTGTGCAATTGTGTTCTTCTTAGTGTTCTCCCTCTCTTTCAAATTTCTCTTCTTTTACCCTCTCATATTCTTTACTTAGTTTAATTTCATGCAATTTTCTTTTTCTTTAGTTTAATCTCACTCAAAATTTCAGATTTTTCAAATATAAGAATTTTCCTCCATGCTATTTTGAAAATATTTCTTCCTTGTGGGATAGACCCGTATTCACCACTTTGCTTAAATTTTAATCTTTTTAAGTGAGTGAGTTCGGTTAATTTTTAAATTATGGCACGGCTTTTCAACGACGGGTTTGTGGCTATCAACCACCACATGTCCACATCTCCCCATTCAAACCACCACATGTCCACATCCCTATTCAAGCCTCTTATGTTGACATTCCATCTACAATTGACATTTCTTTCCAAATGGAGGAACACACCCACGATTGCCTTCCATAGCTGCCATAAAAAACATTTAGTCAATTGTTAATTGCAATCCTTGACCAAGCCAAGGGAGAGGGGCGCACCCTCCCTTTGCCCCATGTGGGCTTGACCTATTTATCTTCCCATTTTACCCTCCCCTTCTCCATTGACCAAAGGGTATTTTCAGTCTTTGTCCTAGGTCTAGGGTTTGATATAAAAGTCTTGTAAATAATTTATTTGATAAATGAAAATATAAGAAAATTCAAAAATTTGTGAGATTGTGCAAAGGGCGCCCTCTCCCTCTCTCCTTCTTCCTCCTTGTAGCTGCGACGGTTGCAGATCTAATGTGCGACGCCCTATTCGTGAGAGCGATTCCCACCTCTATCACCTCCGCTGGGTGCGACGCTCAGCCACCGCTACCGCCACTGTTTTCCCCTCCTCCCACCTGTGTCTTTCCACCCCTCTCAGTCTCCCTGTCTGCAGATCTGCGAGACAATAACCTGCACAACCAATTTTCTTACCCCCTAAACCATCTCAGATGGCCACCAAATTTCTTGTGCACGATTTTCACTTTTCTCTCTTTCATCCATATTAATCCCTGTTGACACCTGAAATATAACAGACAATAGAAACGAGACATAATGAAAGATTGAGTGAAAGATGAAGATCCCGGAAGTCCCTGCAAGACCAGGATTACGGAAGATTTATCACTGAAGCTACCACCCGGCTGAAGCCCTCCCCGGCCAAGCTGATGTCCGGTGTTGTCGTCGGTCAGACGGCAGTACTGATGAAGAACTGCAGTCCACTAACTGATGAAAATCCCCAGAAATATTCTGATGAAGCTATGCTAACTCACCAATTGATGGGCCTTCGCCTAGCCTGACGGACTCGAGGGACCGACAAATGAAGGGACAGATTAAGCGGCTTTAACAGCTCAAGCTTACTGATGAGGAAGCATAAAAGACTAAAAGATCTAAACGGGCCCAGCCATGTGGCGCCGAGAGCCCAACAAGACCCATATGAGGAAGGGGCGCCAGGAAGCCTACTGCCTCCGAATAAGGCGTGCCGGGAGCTCATCAACTGGGCGCCGAGATGATCATGCCGATAGGGAGGGGGTGCTATGCCTATAAAACCCCCTTTCTCTCGAGACGAACAGAAGAGAGGACGGAAGAGAGAAAAGAAAACCTCATCCAGAAAACAGATAGAAAAGAGAGAAGAGACCCTACTGAAAAGAAAGAAGAAGAGAAGAAGAAGAAGAAGCTCCAGGTGGGCTGCTCGGGGGAGGGAGAGGAGTCAATGCTCCATCCTCCCCCCCCCCCATGTTTGCTTTTATTTTGATTTCTTCTATATGTAATGGTATATGCCTTCATGCTTTAGCTATTCAGATGAGGTCGAGAGTTCTTTTCTTCCCTGCCTCTGTTCCTCCCCTTTCCCGTTTCTCGGCTTTAGCCTTGCAGTCGATGTAAGTGGTGATAATGAGATGAAATGAAATTTAGTGGTTGCCGTGCTTGATATTAGGCAATCAAAGTTTTACCCTCTGTCTTCCTATGAATGTATCTTTCATCTGAACGTCCAATATTCTAGACGTTTCGATTTTCAGAGTCATCCCTGTGAGTCTGTGCTTCAAAGAGGAAGGAAGTTAGGGCCCCAATCCTTATCTAATGGGTTATTGGGTCCTGTTTCCCTCTCCCCTCCTGTCTCGATGGCAGATTCTTCGCAGGCATCTGAGTTTCTTGCGAGGCCCCCAAGCCGTTTAGGAATCGGAGACATCAATCTCTTGATTTCCTGAATTGCTGGCTATAGAAGATGTGTCCCGTCTGTAGACGAATGCGATCCCAGGAGGTTCTGATAAGTGATGACCTTGACCCTTCGGTCCCTCAGCAAAACCCTAATGCCATGGCATCGAAGTCCACAGTGCCAGACTGATTTGATCCCAGATACGGTCCCAATCAAATCTGAATTCCAAAACAGGGCTGTCGGAGCTTCTCGGCAGCAACAGCCCTCGGCGCAATGGTGAGCACGCTGGGAACCAGCGCGCCGAGAACCCCCTTGCCTGTTCATCTTCCTATGCCGAGAGCCCCTCTTTGGCTAATCAATCCGCGCCGAGATCCTCCTTTCAGGCCAATACACTCATACCAGGAGCCTGTCTCTTCATCTGCCTTTCAACCCTTGTCCAACCTGTTATATCGGCTGAAGGGGATATTCATGGTCGCCATATGTACCTCAGGGATGAGATTAACGGGAGGAAACCCCCCCTACATCATCTTAGATCAAATCCATTCATAACCCTATAACCTAAGGGGCCATACCACTGTATAAGCCCCGACGGTTCTTGAGGGGATAGCAAGCATTGCCATGGGCACCTGCATCATCAGGGAGCCCAAGCCTTCTTTTCGGTTATCATCCCGTACCCGTGGATGACGGCCTATTTCCTTTGGCATGACCCGAAAGAAGGGGAAACGCTGCCGAAATTCTATCCGATAGGGTGAACCCCGGAAGGCCAAGGGAGTGTGATCGATACGCACCCCGCTTGACTCTATCCATTGGGAAAATGAATATCATAGACCCTCCAACCGAGCAGGGAGTTCAAAGGGGAAGATCCCCCGCTGTTTATCTGGATTCCATCCCGTCGCTACGTGGATGGCTTCCTATCCCTATTTGGCATGTCTATAAGCCCGGGGGATTTTCCGCCCAATTCAATTCATCCAAGCTCGACACGTTAATCGTCTGTCGGCTCCCCTTTATATGCATGCCTGTTTAGGATGGGACAGAGCCAACAAAGCCCCAATCCTCACTGTGGATTTCTGGGCCTTGTTTCCCCCCTCTCTCCCTGGATGTCATCGATGATTTAAACGTCGCGGAGTCCGTGATTTTCTTCTCAAATTTCTCAAGCCACTAGGGCCATTGCAGGGATCAGAGTTTGTCGTCTCTCGATCTCCTGGATGGTCGGCAATACTGATGGCGTGAAGCCTGTTCCTGAGAGCTCGAAGGCCCGGTGACTCTGATCCCTCGAACCCCTTTCATCTGTGACCCTCTGCTGTCAACCTGGTAGGCCCCTGGCTCTTTCCTCACTTGCCTCCTGAATCCATTCCCCAGGCCATGTCTGAATCCCATGAAAAACCCCCAAAACAGGGTACCGTAAAACCCCATGAGCCCTCACGGCGCTCAAGCCCAGCACCTTCTCGGCGTGAATAGTTCCCGGTGCGGCGCGCGCCGGGAACTCCCGCGTCGAGATCCTCTTCTTCCTCCCTTTGGCCTAGGCCGATAACCCCCTTCATGACGCGTCGGGAGCTCCCTTCAGCCCACGCCGAGAAGCTGGGCCATACTCCTGATCCTTACGCCGAGAACCTCTTTCTTCTTGGCCTAAACCTTGATCCCCATATTGTACCCGTCCAAGGGATATACGGAGAACACTTAGCATCCCTCAGGAAATAAATCAATGGGGAGGACCTCCCCTACATTGTTCTGTTCCGATCCGGATTTCTTTATAACCTTATGGACCTAAAGGGCTATGTCACTACATGTGCTCAGACTAGTTCCAAAGGAACATCAATCGATGCTATGGATGTGGGCGATGGTCCCGGGCCTGGTGCCCCCCCTTCTTTTCGGGCTTTCATCCCGGCATCCCGTGGATGATGGCTTATCTCCTCTTGGCATAATCCAAGATAAAGGGGATATGCTGCCAAAATTCATTCGTATCACCTTGAGTGATCATGGTATTCTCTCCTAACCCCGCTGGTCCACGGAGTTCTGCCCTTGCATGTTCTCCGATGGTCTTCCAAAGGGGGATATCAATAAGACATCACGCCTGCATAGGGTGTGCCATGTCGCACCGGTCCTTATCCGGATTCCGGGTTAGATATACCCGATCTTTTATGGACCCCACCCTGCCGCTGCATGGGTGGTTTCCTATCCCCATAGTCCAAGGTAATGGGGACATGCCGCTGGATTTGCTCCGCATTTGATGTATCCTTGCTTCATTCAGGCCATTTAACGCCCTGCTGATGAACCAACCGTCTCTCTCGCTTGAGTCTTATTTTTGCCGCTACCTTCCTCCTATTTTTGGCGTTTAATCAAGGGTTGTCCTTCTTAGGAAGGGCGTAATTAACGTCATAGCCTTTATGGTATGACGGACTTCGGGTCCCGACTCGAACTTCACAATCGACTGATTAAAAGTCAGATCGAGCGCATAATAAAATTATCACCCCGGTGACTGGCACACCAATAAATCAATAAATAACCCACATATATATATCTATCAAAAAAGAAGAGAACGAGAAAGCGCGTTCCACAAGTCTGGCACGCCCGGTGGGATGGAGTCTCCCTTTATCTCTACGCCAAAAATAGGAGGCCCAGCGGGCCCCCCTCAAATTTCTGATTATGTGCGCTTTCCTTATTTCCAGGAAGCTACAATGACTACTGGACTCATGTCCGTGTGCTTCGACCAACAACCGATCGATGTGCATGTCCGAGAGGGTTACCTGGCGGTACCGCTGTCATTCGGGTCGATGCCCCCTACTGTCGAGCTGCCCAACTGCCTGGGCCTCGTCTTCACTGACCTTCTGCAGGTCGACAACAACGAGCAAGGCACTGCTGCAAGTGCCCCGATGAAGACTGCTGATAACAAGGGTAGCTTACCAGAAAGGACGACCTCGACAGTCGTCGCCTGCTATGTTCATCATGTTCAAAGGAGGGACACGGTCCCCGCTGCTACCCAAATGAAGAAAAGAACTAACCGGAGGAGTCGGTATGCTGCTGCCGACCGTCGTCTCTCAAATTCTAGGAGGACGATGATGATGGGTGACGTTAGGGTGAACCTCAACGGTCGCCCGAGAGAAGTCCGGCCGGACAGGATTATCCCGACCGTCCAGATCGACAACAAGTTCCAAGTTCTGGCCACCAGGAGGGCCAAAGGGGAAACTGATGAGAGGAAGCCGCTGGCGCCCAAGCCAGCAAGATATAAACAGGTCTGGCGACCAAAGAAGATTCAGAGCTGGGCCCCAACTCGAGATGAGGGGAAAGCTACCGAGGATGTTGTTGCCCGCTTCAGGGCAGAAAGCAGAAGAAGAGAAGGAAAAGACATAAGAGATGATGCTGCTGATTACCCCAGGGCTTGGGGTAAGAAAGATGAGAAAGAAAATGAAGAAAGAAATCTGACCACTGTTCGCCCCAGGATGAGGGGCAGAAAATATGAGCGGAAGCAAGACCTCTCGGTCCCCCATCCCAGGGCTTGGGGCAGAAGATGGCAAAGGAAGAACTATGATGCTGCTGCCAACTACTGCCAGGATGGCGACAGAAGATTTGAAAAAGAAGAAAGAATGAGAACAAGCGAACCAGTCGTTGCTGCCATTCCAAGAAGACCAAGAGCCTGTGCCAGACAGGCTGATATATTTAGATATTCCAAAGCCGAGCATCTGAATGCTCAGGTGGCAAGACTGGCTCATCAGCAAAGAGGCCAGGAAAGACTGATGCTCCAACCAGAGCCATAAAGGCACAATCAAGAAGAGATGAAGCAAGTGGCTCAAGACTACTTCCACTACCTGGGGAATTCTGCCCTCGGTCAGCAAAGATTATCCCGTGCCCTGGGCACCATGGATGAAGAAGAGGAAGAAACCCTTCAAGAAGTGATGCTCGAAGTCTCCTCCTCCGATTCCAATGATTATGGGGAAGGCCGCAGGGCCGGATATGGGAAAGAAGACCTGTGTGGGGAAGAACCTGAAGAAAGAATATCGGTCTTTGACCGACTCAAATATCCCGACCAGGCAAAAAGAAAAGTCTACAGGCAGAAGGGAAAGATGCAGATCTTCACCTGTAACATGGCTGGACTTGTCAGGAGGCAAGACATGCTACCAACTCAACCGGACGAGCTACTAAGGCTGGCAACCAGACCTGGGCCTGTCACAAGAAGAGGCCAGGCGACAAAAGATAAAATGAAGACTAATGGTGAAGCCTGCAAGATCACCACTATGACGGTTAATGTGGTGACAGCGGAAGAGGGAGATAATCCCTTCATTGATGATGCTGAAGGGACTTCAGAAGATATACAGATCCCGTCCACCCTAGATCCCATGATCCAGATGATGTTCAGAAGATACCAGCAGGAGATCAATGCTCTCAGAAGACAGCTCAATGAGAGACATGAAGCTACACCGGTCTCCAAGCAAGCCGAGCCTGTCGGGCATACTTCCAGCTCAACAGAGACGGCTATCCCAGCTAATCCTCTCCTGGCTGATAAGGGCAAAGCACCGAGCCAACCTGTTCCACAGCAAATAGTAGCTCAGCCCTCTGCGTCTCAGACACAGCCTACCGCGCCCACCTTGCGCGCCACTGTGATGACAACTCCTCATAGTCAGCAACAAGCTCACTTCTTCCTGTAGACACGCCATTCCTGACGTCTCCTGAGAAAGTCTCATATTACTATACAACGCCCCGCAACGGCTTACGCGTTTTGAATCACTTGAGTGCTTCCTTTTCTTGAGTCTTCTTCCGCCCTTTTCGGCATCCGGAATCGTCTCGTCACGGCATTCGGACGGCATCAACACCAGTCAGACGCATCAGGAGGTTCCGGAACCAAGAAGGGTGTCTACCAGGCGGCCACCAACGCCTAAACTGAGGACCCGGGTGGGTCTTTTTGGGGGCGTCCAGGCCCCTGGACGCCCCCATTCTTTTAATTTATTTTTTCAAAGCCCGATACAAAATAAATAATAATATATTAATGGAGGCGTCCAGGCCCCTGGACGCCTCCATAAAAACAAATATAAAAAATATATATATATATATATATGCCAGTTGGCATAAAAAAAACAAAACAAAATAAAAAATAATATATTAATGGAGGCGTCCAGGCCCCTGGACGCCTCCATAAAAACAAGTATAAAAAATATAAAATGCCAGCTTCGGCATAAAAATAAAACAAAAAATAAAAATAATATATTCATGGAGGCGTCCAGGCCCCTGGACGCCTCCATCAACTCCCTCACGGGCGTCGGCCACCGAACGACGGTTTGTCGTGTGTGAAAAAAGCTAAATTATGGAGATGTCCAGCCAGCTGGATGCGCCCATTTCTGAATCACGAGGCGCCGCACACAAAACCACGCGTTGTGCCAAACTGCGTGCGGCCGTCAACGGTGTTCGGTGGACCTGTTAGAGGCGTCCGGGGCGCTGGACGCCTCCACAAAAATATTCCAAAAAAATAAATAAAAATAGAATAAAATATTAGTTCGGCCCTGATGGAGGTGTCTAGGGTTCTGGACGCCTCCACCCTCCGGAGCCCTATAAATAGAGGCCCACCCCCTTAGTTCTGGGGGAGCTTCGAAGAGATCCGATAGGCTGCCGGAGCCCAGAGGCTACCGGAGTCATTTCTAACCCGTGGGGTCTTTTGTAGGTGGAGGTTCTGCCGGCTTCTCGGGTGCCCACGCTCGCGAGAGGAAGGTCGTCTTCATCCACCGCGCTTCCACGTCGTCCCCACGCTGCCGGAGCTCCGCCGGATCTCGCCCTCGGCTCCTCCAATAAGCCTTTTCTTCCCCTTTTTTTCTCTATAGTTCTTTACATTCATCATATTGCATCCTCTATCTCCCTACATAAGGGCGTCGTCTCTCGCATACTTCTTGCATTCATCATCGCATTTTCCTCCTACTCGAGTCCGAGAGGGGTTTAAAACCACACCAACCAGGTGTGTGTCAGGTCACGATCTCGTTACTTTTATTGCAAGGAATTGTTACTACACTGCCGTTTTCTAATTCCGTTCGTTTATTGTCTACTGTTTTGCAAGGATACCCAAGGAAAGCCCTCTCCGTCGGCCGGTCGAAGGGGGAGGAAGAAGCAACCCGCCATCTCCCGCTCTTGAGGTAGGCGCGATCACTTCCTTTATTTTGGGGTCTTTTGGCCCCTGGCGATCACATCTTATTCTCGAGGCCGCGGCGAGTCACTTCCCCAATGGCCGTTTAAATTCCCGTTCTTATATTCTCTTTATATTCTGTTGTATTCTGCTCATATTCTCGAGGCCGCGGCGAGTCACTTCCCCAATGACCGTTTAAATTCCTGTTCTTATATATTATATTCTTATCTATTCATGTTCTCGAGGCCGCGGCGAGTCACTTCCCCAATGGCCGTTTAAATTCCCGCTCTTTATATTCTCCTTATATTCTATTATATTCTTATCTGCTCATATTCTTGAGGCCGCGGCGAGTCACTTCCCCAATGATCGTTTCAATTCTTGCTATTTAATTTCTGCACCATTCCCATCCCCCCGAGGTCGCGACGAGTCACTTCCCGCTATGGCCGTTTAACCCCCATATCTTGCTATATTACATTTGTCCCGCTCGCCCCGCCGGAGCAATCTCCCGTGGTGGCCTCTTCTCTCTTCTCTTATTTCTGTGTTGCAGCAAACAAAAAGAGAAGCCCGCGCGCTCCGCATCCTCTTCGCTCCCCGAACCGCGTGACGTCGCTCACAGATTGGCGATCACGGTGGGACATCTACTGCTTCCTTTCGGCTACCCTTGCAAGTTCGGCACCATCCGTGCCTCTCCACCTTGGCACCCGCGCGTGCCCCCGTTGTGCTCACGGCAGCACTGTCAGTTGTGATTGGTTGTTTGTTTATTATATGTCTGTTATTTCTGTTGTTTTCCCACTCCATATCTCTGTCAGCATTTCATTGCATGCATCCATCCCTCTTTTCTATCCTTTTTTCATTTTTTTGAGGATCACCCTTTCCCGGTGAAGGAAGGACTCTCCGTTTGAGAATTCCTCTCAACGGACTAGAATCTCCTACACTGGGACCTCCGTAAGTCCCCGACATCGAAGAATCTCCTCTTCGTTCACTGGGCTGGTTGTACCATTGAAGTTCCCCGGAGTTAGTCATTTCATTCGTGGTGAGACGAGAGACCCTAGCTGACACGGCGCTGAAACAAAAACAAACTAGGGTCCCCATTTTATGTGAACTTCGGATCTCGCTAAAAACACAAAAAAATCATCAAAATCAAAACACAAAAAAGGCGTAAAGGCATCCACTTGTTTGATAATCTCTGCTACCTGCTTGCTAGTGTATGTTTTTACATTCTGGGAAAACTGTGAGCATGGCTCACGAGTCTTTTGAGGAGAACCACCCTAGTCCTGGTTTGTCAGCCGACCCGCGAGTCTATGCTATGGACTCGGGTCCTTCTCATGAGCCCTCGCATGAGGTGCAGGTTATTGCCGGGGACACATCCCCACCGCAGGATATCTCTTCCTTACTGGGCGTCCTCGCCAACACGGAGCTTACCTCTGAACAGCTCTGGGCCTTCCAGGCCATTCTGAAGGGGAAATCTGTTTCCCCCACGCCCCAGGAATCAACTCCAGCCATCGCACCTCTCCAAGAGTCCGTGCAGGCCATTCCATCTCCTTCATTGGCGCAAGCCATCCAGTCTCCCTCGCTTCAAGGACAAGCGAGCCAACAACCACCCTCATTCCAGTTCCCGTCACAATCTCAAACTCCCGTTGTTCCCCACACACCGCTTCAGCCAGGGCCAACTGTCGGCGGTCCGACAGCTCCCTCTCATTCCGGGTTCCCCCCTCAAGTCTCCGGGAGACAGTTTCTCCCCCAGTGGCAAGTGTCACCTTCACCTCCAGAGGAGCTCGCCCAATCGCTCCTCAATAGGTTCAATCGCATGGATGAGCAGTTTCAAAATCTGAGAAGGATGGTGGACGTGAAAGCCACCCCAGAGGTTGCTTTGCCAATCCTTCCCGTCATTCATCTTCCTCCCTCCGAAATGCCCACGTACCGCAGATACAATGGTACCGGCAACCCCTTCATTCACCTCAAGGATTTCATGTATGAATCCTCCTATTGGCAAAACGATCAGAGGTCCCTGGCATACCTCAGATCATTGGATGGTCCCGCGCTAGAGTGGTTCTATTCTTTGGAGCCCCGCGAGGCCGAGAATTTTGAAATAGTCCAGAGAAGGTTCTTGCAGAAATATAGGGATAGGGTCGGTCCCTCACTCTCCATTACCGACCTAGTGGCCGAAAAGATGAAGCCCGACGAGGATTTTGTCCGCTATGCTGATAGATGGAGGTCTCTAGCGGAAAGAATAAGGGATACCCTCTCCGAGCCCGAACAAGTGAAGATGATTGTGTCTAATGCGCCCCACAGTTCAGACATGTCCTGGCCATGAATAAACTTACTACAATGGAGGAACTCTATGAAAGAGCACAGTACATCCAAACCCAGTTAAAAGACTCCCCCATTATGAACATGTTTGAGTCGCCGAAGCCCAAAGTGGTCAGAAAAATAGGCGCTGGTGTCCCGGGCGGAGCCACAGAAGGGGTCGTGACAAATGAGCAAGTGGGTGCGGTCAATAATGCTAACTATGCAGTCAACCCAAGGCCTCCACAAATGCCCCGACTTCCCCTCCAACCAGGTCCTTTCCCTCTTCGTCCTCCACCCCAAAATAATCCACCCCAGGATAATATGCCTCCATTACGTCAACCCCAGCAACAACAACCACAACCTCAGCAACAGCAATCACCGCTTCAGTACAACCAAGTTCCACCCCCGGGGAACTATGGTCCCCAACAGCAACAAAGGAGGCCGCTCGATCCCAAGAGAGCCTACTATCCACCATTGCCAGAAACCTTAGCAGACATTTTTAATGCCCTCATGGCATCAAACCAACTAGCCCTACCCAGAGAAAGGCCCGTGTGGCCCCCAAATGTTGATACCTCCAAATACTGCGTCTACCACAGGCAGCCAGGACACATAGTAGATTACTGCTTCCATTTCAAAGATTACATCCATGATATGAATGATGAGCATCAAATAGATTGGGATGAAATGAGACGATACGTCGCCGCTCTTAAGGCTTGGAGACCTCCTCATAGGCCACAGTAGCAGCAGCAGCAACCACCACAACAACAACAGCCTCAGCAGGCCCCACAACAACAGCCCGACATGGGCATAATCCAGAATCCATTACCGGAGCACCAACAGCCCAATCATCTGGTTAACCCCATCTCCTCCTTCCCGGAAGTCGGGAGAGAGCAGGTGTGGCACCAGGAAAGTACCTCCATTCTTTCTACCGCCAATCCTATCATCACGCAACACCCTTGCCTTGCCCGGGTAGCACCTCTCTCTCATCAACCCGTGTCAGTATCGCCTTCACCATTTCCACTACCATTATGCCCTCTCATCCGTACCCCGATCCCCTATCAACCGACACTCTCCACTACGCCTTCACACCCTCTCATCTTCCCTCACTCCCCCACTTTACCATCCACCTCTACCACATTTACCCCTACGCCTTCTAAACCCCTTATCATCCGTCAACCATACATAACCCCGTCTTTCTCCACCGTATCACCACTAATGCCTTCAAACGGGTGCGTCCATAAATGTGATCTCCATGGACACCCTTCAGTTGTGTGGGGTCAACGAGGAACAAATAAGATCTTCCTCGATCACGGTCACGGCTTATGACAATAACAAAAGGCCGCCACAGGGGATGATTATTCTGAAGGCAGAACTAGGCCCCATGTCAATTCCCACGGAATTCCATGTCCCCGACATGGACCCCACATTCAAGGCTATACTGGGTCGCCCTTACATCGAAGCCATGGATGCTGTGCCTTCCACCAACCATCAGTGCCTGAAGTTTCCTTACAATGGGAGGATTATTAAAGTGATCAGTACACCTGTCCTTCACACAGTGGATGCTATCAACACCTCCCTGCCCTCTGTGTGGCCATCTCATCGGCCCATATTGTCATTACTGGACGTGCGTGATCTATCTCACGTTCCACTAGCACCAAAGGAGCCGGTCAGGACAACCGCAGCATCATGTCTCCCTTTTCGCTCCAAAGGTTGGGAGATTATGAGGAACATCGGCTATCAACAGGGTAAAGGTCTGGGCGCACAATTACAGGGTATGCTCAAACCGCCAAAGGAAATTAGGCCGAACCGAAGGTTTGGCCTAGGCTTCAAAGGACCGTTCAAGGTGGATTGGAAGCCCCTCACATGGACTCTATCAAACCACTTCAACAGAGGGCCCGTTGTTCAGATGGGAGATTACCCACGAGAAGCATATGGGGGATCACATGCTGTATATTTGGCTGAAAAATGTCTGAGGATCACCAAAAGAGGCAAGATCAATGATCCGGAATGCGAGTGGAACAAATGGTTCGACATACGGGACATTTCCGTTGCACTGGAAAGGATGTTCTCGTCTCCACAGCTTGAAGGACCACCATTGATCTCCGAAATACCAGAGAATATTACCACTCTTGCCAAGGTTTCAAACTATCCTCGTCCTCGCCAGAAGGACCCTGTCATCGACGGATCTTCATCCGTCCTCAACATTACCGTCGACGGCTCATTAGCCGCCATCTTCTCCATCCACTCGTCTCAGCCTTTGCTGATATCTTCTTCCTGGGCCAGACAATTGTCTGATGATCTTCCCAGGTCCCCTTCTCTGCTTACATACCTACGCGGGCTTCTCAACCCGTGCCAGGCTTTCAATCATGATCTGCTCTACGAGCCTCCCAATCCTCTAGCCTTAACCACTTTTCTTTCTCCTCCAATCTCTTTTCACTGCTTTGTCATTAAAAATGAAAACGAAAAAAAAACGTCAATTTTCAAACTCCCCAACAACACATCTTCGTTGAGGAAACCTCCTACATCTCCCACGGGTGCGTCCCGCCCTGCGGACCACCCGTCCAAGGTCCGATGAGCGACCTTTTCTACCCCTCCTCTGAGGGGTCTTCTCCTGTACATTCTACACCATCCCCTTCGTCTTCCTCTTCTTCTGTAAATATTGTCAGTCAATCTAGGAATGATAGGTCAAGGGTGGTACCTAGGAAGAAATCCAAGGGTAAGCATATCCCTCGTCGATTCCTTCTGGATTTAGCCGCCAGGTGTCAAGCCCTTCATGCCATCCCCCAGTTGTTAGAAAATCCCATCCAGCTACCGGAAATAGAATATGAGGGTGACTCTGCATTTGATGAAGGGTATGGAGTCTACGAGATCACGGATGAAGAATGCCCCACTGAAGATGAGGGTGAAGAATATGAGGATGCGGCGGGCGCATACGCTAGTGGAATGAGGAGATTCGACGAGCCGTCAACCGCCGTAGAAGAATCCACCAAAGAAGTCAACTTGGGAACTGAGGAAGACCCTAAGATCATCCTCATAAGTGACAACCTACCACCCTCTGAAGAAGAGGCATTAATTGAGGTTCTCAAGGAATATAAGGACACGTTTGCATGGAACTACAAGGATATGCCGGGTCTGGATTCAACCTTGGTCGAGCACCGTTTAACCCTAAAACCAGGGTCCGTCTCGGTAAAACAAAGGTTAAGGCGTTTCCACCCTCAGATGGCTTTGAAAATGAAAGAAGAGGTCGATAAGCTCCACAAAGCCAGGTTCATTAGAGTCGTTCTTTATCCTCAATGAGTGGCGAACATTGTCCCGGCCATGAAAAAAGATGGGAAAGTCAGGATTTGCATCGACTTCCGGGACCTTAACCGCGCGTGTCCAAAAGACGATTTTCCCTTACCTCACATTGATGTGTTGATTGATAACACGACAGGCTACGAAACCCTCTCATTCATGGATGGATTTTCAGGATATAATCAAATTCGTTTGGCAGAAGAGGATCAGGAAAAGACGTCATTCACTACCCTTTGGGGAACATATTGTTATGTGGTCATGCCATTCGGATTAAAGAATGCTGGAGCTACTTACCAAAGGGCGATGATGGCCATATTTCATGACATGATGCACATATATCTAGAAGTGTATGTGGATGACTTATTGGTGAAATCAAGGACCAGGATGGAACATCCAGAAGTTTTGGCTAAGGTCTTGCAGAGGTCAAGGGAGTTCCAATTGAAAATGAACCCGAAAAAGTGTGTGTTTGGTGTATCATCGGGTAAATTGCTGGGGTTCATTGTGAGTAAAAGAGGGATCGAGATAGATCCCGACAAAGCCAAGGCTATCAGGGATATGCCGCCTCCCAAGAATTTGAGGGAAGTCCGAGATTTAATCGGGAGGTTACAGTTTATTCGTCGGTTTGTGTCCCAACATTCACAAAGGTGTAGACCTCTCTACGAGTTGACCAAGCCAGTAGTAGAATTCCACTGGAATTCTAAATGTT
Source organism: Amorphophallus konjac (assembly GCA_022559845.1). Classification (NCBI taxonomy): domain Eukaryota; kingdom Viridiplantae; phylum Streptophyta; class Magnoliopsida; order Alismatales; family Araceae; genus Amorphophallus; species Amorphophallus konjac. Next base: position 98,295,219 of record CM040123.1, read on the forward strand.
AGAAAGCTTTTGAAGGGTTGAAGGAATATCTGGCTAGTCCACCTATTCTCATTCCACCTAAACCAGAAAAACCTCTGATCCTTTACGTCTCAGTCTTGGATGACTCCGTGGGAGCCGTCCTCGCACAAGCTGATGAAGAAGGCAAGGAACGGGCAACCTATTACTTGTCCAAACTTCTCAATCCCTGTGAGCAGAAGTACACCGTCATAGAGAAAACCTGTGCTGCCCTCATTTGGGTAGTTTAGAAATTGAAGCACTATTTCTTGGCTCATGAGGTCCATTTGATTGCTCGAATGAATCCTATCAAATTCCTTCTGGAGAAATCCGTCCTTACGGATAGGCTAGCACGCTGGTAAAGTTTTCTCTCTCAGTTCGACATCACCTACATCCAGCAAAAGGCGATTAAAGGCTATGCCATAGCCGAGCATCTCGCTCACCATCCTCTTCCCAAGTTCGATCCCGTCCAATCAGAGTTTCCAGATGAAGAACTAATGTCCGTCAACCAATCAGATGAGCCAATGTGGACACTATATTTTGATGGAGCTCTGAATTCTCAAGGGAGAGGAATCGGCATCGCCCTCCTGTCGCCTGAAGGCCTCACATTCCCATTGGCATACCAGCTCAAATTTCCAGTCACCAACAATATAGCCGAATATGAAGCCCTTCTAGCTGGCCTAGAACTCGCCCATTCTTTTCGTATCACTGAGTTGCGAGTCGTAGGTGATAGTCAACTCATCCTTCGCCATGTGCTCACTAAATATCGCACTCGCGATCCCAAACTCAAGCCGTACCAAGAACTCACTGCTGCCTTTGCCAAACTGTTCACAAAACTGATCTTTGTTCATGTCCCTCGTCATCAGAATATTCTCGCCGATGCCCTCACCTCGTTGGCATCATCCATAAGGTTCCCTCTAGGAAGATGGTTTAAGTCCATTTCCATCTACAAACTTCACGCCCCTGTAATCGATGATGCTTCCTACGTAAATATCAAAGACAGGATAGCAAGAAAGATCCTGCAGGAAGATATCCTTGAGAAGAGGGAGATCATGTTGGCAGAGGCCGAAGAAGAACTGGCTGATGAAGAGAAACCATGGTTCTATAAAATCATCAAATACTGCCAAGATCAGTCTTATCCTGAAGGGGCCACCACAGAGGACAAGAAAGCCATAAGAAGGGTGGCTGAGAAATACACATTGGTTGGAGGTCTACTTTATAGGAGGAGCCTTACTGGTATTCTGTTAAGATGTCTTGGTGACGATGAGGTTTGGAAATGTATATAGGAGACGCACTCGGGTGTGTGCGGTGGCCACGTGAATAGTCAGATGCTCGCCAAAAAGATCATTCCGCAAGGCTTTTACTGGCCCACTATGGAAGAGGATTGTGCTGTCTATGTCCGTAGGTGTGTCAAGTGTCAACTTCACGCCGATAAAATCTATTCACCATCTTCCTCACTTCACCCAATATCCTCCCTGTGGCCTTTCTCCATGTGGGCATTCGACATCATTGGTCCCCTAGGTGATCCCAATTCCCTCACCAAGCAGAAATCTTTCATCCTTACTGCGACGGAATACTTCACCAAATGGGCCGAAGCCGAAGCTTACGCGGAAATCAAGGCGTCAACAGTCTGCAAGTTCATCATGAAGAACATCCTCATCAGATTCGGCGTCCCAAGCACGATCGTCACCGACAATGGGCCACAGTTCATTTCTCAGGACCTACAGGACCTCTGCAAAAGGTACGCAATTACATTGCATCATTCATCGCCTTATTACCCACAAGGTAACGGCCAAGCGGAGGCCACCAATAAAATATTGCTCAAAATCATCAAAAAAACCTGCGTGTCTAGTAAGTTTTCAGACTGGCCAGAAAAACTTATCAAAGCCCTATGGGCCTATTGCACTTCAATCCGTACCCCCACCGGGCAGACTCCATTTGCCCTTACTTATGGTATGGAAGCGGTAGTCCCGTATGAGACTCTGATCCCTTCTCTTAGGGTACAATTGGACGAGGAATTTCCCCTCGACGATCGTCGTAATTCACTCCTCGTCCAGTTGGAACTCTTGGATGAGAAGCGGCTGGCCGCTGCCGAACACGCGCGTGTGTATCAAAATAGACTCACTCGCTTTTACCAAAAGAAAGTCGTTGAGAGAAAATTCAAAGTCGGTGAGATGGTCGTAAAAAGAATTTTTATCAAACCTGGAGGGCCGCGTTCTAAGCTCCAACCCAATTGGGAAGGACCATTTATAATTCAAGCCGTGTACCCCGGCAACGCCTACAAGCTAATCAACGCCGAAGGGACCGAGTTATCCCACCCTTGGAATGGGCTTTATCTTAAGAAATACTACCCTTAGCACAAAACAAACAAAACAAAAAAATGATGAAAAGATAAAAACATCAAAAATAAAGAAATATTGAAAACCACTAAAAATATGGAAAATTCAAAATGCCGATGCCTGGCAGTCACCATGTAGTTAAGTCCCCGCATCTAACCTTCATGTTAGGATAGGGCCCATTAAGGCTTGATAGGCACCGGGTCTTGATTTGCCAGAACCGTGGAGATCCCTGTCCAGCCACGTCGGCCTATGCTCGCTCGAAGGAAGCTAACATGTGCTCACTTATGTATTTTATTCAAAAAAGTAGGTAGCATCACCTACGGTGGGGCCCCACCCAAAAGATCTCCGGAAGTTGTAATCTTTATTCCTTTCTCTTCGACCAAATGAGACAGTCGGCGCCCTTAAAACGCTGAGCATGAGAAACCGAAACTCAAACCCCAAAGGCAAGAGTAGGATCTATTTCCTCGAGCATCGATCAGAGCACGAGAAGAGGGCAGTGTCCCCGCAGGCATACAAAAAGGGAGCCCACAAACGTCAGACGACTATATCTCCCTCACAAAAAGAAATACAAAATCAAAATCAAGAGAAAAGCCTGGTCGTGACCGTGCCTGTTGCGAAAAACGGAACCCCTCAAAACAAAAATCTGAATCAACAAAAGGGGCCGTGGAATGTAAATGCTCGAGATTTGGTCCAAAGTTGTCCGAAAGGAAAGAGTTAATGGGCCCTTATTCGCTCGCCGGGTTAACGGCTTTGCCGGTCCTCTCGGGAGGTTTATCCCCAACACTCTTCCTTCTCCCTCTAAAGATAAAGGTTCGATGGAGTTTCTGAAGGGTGAAAACTGCCTAGGGTCTGCGACCTTATTTTAATATACACATTTGGTTGCCTACTTTGAAAAGCAAAAGCTATCGCTGCGAAGGAGTCTCCGTGTTTCTGGCTGGTCAAGACCCCTGTTTACCGCCTTGATGTCTTCTTGTTTAACCTCGGGCTTAGGCCAATGCAAGCGCGTCACCTATGGGTGCGACGGCGTCTGATTCTGGGTCAGCGTCGCGCGGTTTGTCGTTAGGGTTCCAGGGTGTTCCATCATATACCATCTAGAGTTGTGAGGAAACAGACCCAAGTCGGGCAAATCATTTACCTCGAACACCTTTTGGGTGAATCCCTGTGGTCGGAAGCGACTGGCAGCCTAAGCATGGCATGACGGTATTGTCATCAGGGTAAGTCTTAGCCGGCGGGATCATCATTCGAGGGGTCTAGAGGCCCAAATCAACCTAGATGTGCACTCAGGATACCTGGGAGGTTAGTAAGAAACCCCTGTCTCACGTAGGTTAGGTGCCATTTGGGTGCTTTCCAGGCGTTAGCAAGAAAAAAAATTGAAATGATAAAAATAACAAAAAAAATGGAAAAGAGAAAATGTACATATTCACAAATAAAAAAAATCTTTTTTATGATAAAATAAAAAAAATGCCAAATATAAAAATAAAACAAATCAATTTTGCATGATTGCATTTGCGTGCAGCATCTCACTTTTAATACCACTTGCATTCGTGTGCTTGCCTGTCGTATTTATCATCACCACATCTTTCCCTCGCCTTCGTTGATAAAGGCTTGGCCCCTTGACCTGTTATCAAGGACAGTCACAGTGACCATTTGCTTATTGAGCAAGGGGCCAAGTCAGAACAGAAATTCTGATTTGTTTGTTTCAGTGATGTGTGCAGGGATTCAGGCAACAGAAGCAAAAGTGAAAACCAAACAAACCGAACCTTGTATTTTATTCCAAAAATAAAAAAAATTACATCAAGTTCCGCCCTCTCTCTCTGCATTACTCGTCCCACTACTCTCCGGGTAAAACGCTCTCAAAGGTGCTACCCAACTACGAAAAGCGGTACTCCTACCGCTTTGTACTCCCCTTCCTATTCCCACACCCCGGCATTGATCCACGGAAGCAGCAGAGAAGCTACCAACACGAAAGCCGCGCTCTCGTGCTCTTCGGTAGCGCTCCTCACCATCTCTCAGCCATTGATCAGCAAGACCAAGGCTGATTCGGAGTTCGAATAGTTGGGCCTCCATGGCCCTTCGTTCCTCCCGTTCAGTCAATCTGTTGGCTCTTTCTCTCTCTGCGTCTCTTTCTCTCTCTGCCCGCTCTCTCTCACGGTCTTCCCTCTCCAACTGGAGAGTGATCCTCAGTTCCATAGCATCCCTGGAAGAGTCGTCATCAGGATGACGCCACAGTTCCCTCTCCAGTTCTGCTATCCTAGCCTCCTTCTGCGCAGCTTGGGCAAACGCTTCTTCCGTCTCCTTTTCCTGCCGAGTGTACCATCTCAGATACGCGATAAGGCGTAAACAAAGAGAACTCAACACTGAAACTTTTACCTGTATACGGAGCATCCCTTCTGCCTCCGCAGCACGCTGCGTGGCATGAGCAAGTTGCTCATGAAGCAAGTCAAGTTCTGAGGTGGGAATCCACAAGCTGGAAGAGGCACCACCTACTCCCATCGCTGGGGAAGTCGAGCCAATCTGGGCATGCTACGACCGCGTAAATTAGCAGCCAACATCTGGAATCTGGGGTTTTAATTAGGAACGCACTGTACACCTACCAAGGCGCTCGTAGCTCCGCGGGTATCGCCCAACCGTTGCTCCATCTCTGCCAAGCGAGTTCGTAAATTCGCTATCATGGTATCACGGATATCCTGCAGCCATACGAGTAAGCATTTCCACCAGAAAACCAAAAAGGGAGAAAGAAGAAAAGAGAAAAAGGGGAAACCTACCTCCACAAGTCTCCGGGGTTGGAACCGCTCTGCGTACTTTGTCCTATATAGACGCAAGTAGTCCTCGCTATCCCGCGCCTGTGATTCTACAATCGTGCCACCCCGTTGCCAGTCTTCGTACTGTTCGGGGAATCGCACGCGCCAGTCAATGCAGGTCACCGGTCCTCGCGTCTCTCTCCCAACGCGAGGTGGCGTAGCTGAATCCACCCATTCTTGAGCCAGTCCCAAGGACCTCATAACCAATCGTAGCCGAAGCGGCTCGATTTCATTCAGGCAGTGCATCCACAATTCCCGTCCGAACCGGGCACGACTTGCTAGAACCCACGGCTGGTCGGCATCGACCATGTCTGAGTAGGGTCTCCAGTTTACCATCACTGCAGGGAACTCCTGTAGCTCCCGCCTTAGCACCATCAGTTGGTAGGTTAGGGGTGCCGCACTCATGATGGGTTCCCACCGCCTGGCTAACGGCACCATCGCGGGTCGCCAATGTCGAGCTCTCCCCATGGGGAGGTAATAATAGCTCCACAACTGCTTTGGCACATGTCGTCAATATCTTACAAAAACAAAAACAAAACAAAAATACAAAACAAGCAAAACCAAAAATACCTGGATGAATGGTGTGAAATCACTCACAGTCATCTCACGATCCGCTTCTTGGAACAGGCCTGCAAACAAGTGTGCCAGCATGGCGGCTCCCCAGGCATAGTATCCTACTCTTTCAAGGTCTGACAGCAGCTCTAGGAAGCGACATTGGATACCATCCCCTTTTGAGCTCAGTACCAATCTCCCCAAAAAGAAGAGGAGAAATCTTCTCAAATCTATGTTGCATCTTTCCCAGTTGCCAAAATCTGTGCAATACACGGCATGGCATGCTACTTCCATCCTTTCCATGAACTCTTCTGAGGATTCGTCATCCCGTCGACGAGTGTCGGTGAGCCCTAATGCATCCATGAGGGACGCCCTAGCTACCAACCTATTTTTTCGACCATCTAGGTCCAAACCCAGTAACTTCTGGGCACCTTCTCGGTAGTCCGCATAAGTGACTCCGGTCACTGCCTCACCATCCACCTTGAGACTCGTAATTCGGACCACATCTTCCAGGGTGGGCACCATGTGCCCCCAGGGCATCAGGAATGCCCGACTCACTAGGTCCCATCTCTTACACAAGGCTTGGATCAGGACCAGGTCGAGCTGGATCGGCTCGATCCGAAGAAAGGTGCCAAAACCCATCTCCTCTAGCCTGGCCTTCTGAAAATCTGGGAGACCTCGGTATGCTGCCACTACCAACTCCCATGAGATCTGTGATTTCATCACACTCTTTACGCATACAAGAAATGGAGAAAGGTTTGGTCAGAAAGAAAGGAAGAAAAAAAGAAGAATGAAAAAAAGGGGCAGGAAAACTTGTCTTACGAGTTGTGATTGGGCCCTTTCGCTGAAGTGCCCTTCGAGGTCCGAAAGCCTCCTGGAACTACTACCACTGGATCTGCTTCTCTTCGAGGAGTGGGAAGATTCGCCCTCCATCCAACTCTCAGAATTTTGAACTCCTCCTCTCCCGTGAGAACTTGTGCTCCTCGAGTTAGCTCTTGATATACCTGGGAGGATAAAAGGGACACGAATTTATAGAAATGGAAGGAGTGCAGGCCAAGATTGCCTCCATCACCTGTTAATGATAGCCCTCACGATGAGGCACCTGCCATGCGATCCCGTGTATCACTTCACCGCTCGCACAGGGTGATTGATTGGACGAAGAATATGATGACTAGCACCCTATGTTGTCTAGGGATACCCTATCATGTTTTGGACGACGCCCGCAAAATTTGACACAACATTCGGGAAAAGGGACTAGGGCCGTCATTATTGACTTCGACGGCAGATTCCTATGGAAAATGGTCACAACAAGACGCGATTCTCTGCTCGGGGCGGAGTCTCGGCAGACCCATCACATGGGAACAGTGCAAAGGAGGAGAAGTGTAGGGAAGAAGGAACGCACAAGAGAACAAACAAGCAGCAGAAAATCAAATCACTCCCTTCATAATTCTACATGAGCTGTCAAAAACATCATAAACATAAGGAGGAGGCGAGTCCACCAGCTCGCCGATCCTCACCATCACTCATCTCTCTGGGCGCTCCCCTCCTCTCCCCTGAGGTGCGGGTCCCTCAGAAACCTCTGGGATTTTCGTGCAGCAGCACCTGCCTCGCCTCTTGGCGCCTACTCCGCAGTAGTGACTCGCTGCTGCTCCCCTGGCGTGGCGAAGAAGCCACTAGCGGCAAAGCGACCGAACTAGCGGAGTCGCTCCCTGAACTCTTGCGCTCTCTCGTAGCGTGTCTCCATCCCTCCTAACCTCTGGACGACGGCCTGAAGGCCCAGCTGGAGCTCCCTCACTTGGGCCTCCAAGGCCCTCCTCTCGGTCTGATCCCGTTGTCGCTCGGACCTTCTCTCGGCTTTCTCTCTCTCTGCCTCTCTCCTCATCATCTGCAGAAGAACCCTTAACTCTAGGATGTCTGGAGAAGGGCTCTCCTCACCACGATGCCGCAGCTCCGCTACAGTCGCCACCCAGGCATCACGCTCCTCTTCCGCCCGGGTCGCGCGGGCCACCACACCGGCAAGTTGTTCCCAGAGGGAGGCAATCTCGAGAAAAGGGGCCGAGGAACTGGAAGATGCACCACCAATCATCCCTGCCGTCACTGTCTGTTGGGCACGCTGGAACAAAATAAACAACGACCGTTAGTGAAACTCCAAAATCTGAAGGTAAAAGTGCGGCACGTAACTTACCAGGAGCGACAGCTCATGTTGAACAACGGCCAGCTGCCGCCTAGCCTCTGACAGTTGGGCGCGCGAGCTGCCGATGCCACGCGTGTCCCCAGCTTGGGGAAGCCCGGCATAACTCTCTCTCTGCCGCCGCAGGAAGTCGGCGCTGTCCTGCACCAATACACTCCCTTGCTGTCCAGGGAGACGTACGTGCCAGTCCTCGAGCCTCGCCTTGCCGCGACTCTCCCTCCTGACGCGGCTCGGCTCGTCTGCACTCGCCCACTCATCGGCCAGGCCCAGGGTCCTCGCCATGTCCTGCACCAAGAAAGAAGGGCCTCGCATCATAAAAAAGAACGCGTCCCCTGTCTAGGACGCGTCCATCATTTGAGTGCAACACTCGCCGAACCCTTTCCCCCCTCGCGCGGCTCGCTTCAAAACTCAAAATGGATCAAAAGAGGAAGAGATCGGAGGACCTACCAGACCGTGTTCACCTCCCTCCACGACATCAGGCCCCTCGGGTCCCTCGGGGGCCCGAAGCGGCCCTTCCTCCTCCATAGACGCCGTTCCGTGCTCTGGCGCGTCCCTCCTTGGGCGAGGGGTCCCGCGTCCCTCTCCACCTTCACCATGGTCGGGCCCACCGAACTCCATCGATCAAAAGAGGAGGAAGACGAAAAAGGGGGCAAGCGAGTTTCGGCGGAAGGCGGGCTCGTTTGCGGGTAAGGCACGGGAGAAGAAAGGCCACCCGACGCTTTAAATTTGAATTCAAGGATTAAGACGCGTCCTCGCACCTGGACGCGCCCAAAAAGGGAGAAATGAACATAATCCCCCCGTGCAAAGTAGTTCCCTTCTGTCCAGGGTAAAAGTCTCGTGAAGCGTAAACAACGTGGTGCAAAAGAAAGTGCGGGAAAGAAAAGGGCACGCCACACGAAATCCATTTCATATAATAGTTAAAGTACATCATACAGTGAGAAGGGTGACGTGTACAAGCAACTCTCTAACTCTCGCTGCCACCCTCCTGGTCATCTCTCTCCTCCCTCCTCTGCCGGGGATCCCTAGGGGGCCTCTGCGAACCCTGAGAAGCCATGCTCGCCTCGCCCTGCGGTGGCACTCCAGCCTCGAAGGCGCGACGACGCTCCTCGGCCGAAGAAACCAGATAGCTGCCCATGGAAAAAGAACCAGACTGACGAAGTCGCGCCCCGCGTTACTTCACCCTCTGGTACCGCTCCTCGCTCTCCCGAAGCCTCCCCTCCGCCGTGCCGAGACTCAATCGCAGCTCCAGCAGCTGGGCCTCCAGAGCCCTCCTCTCGGTTTGATCCCGCTACCGCTCCTCCCTCTCTCTCTCCCTCTCCTCTCTCTCTCTCTCACCGCCTCCCTCCTCGACAGCTCGAGGGCGATCCGCAGATCCAGCACGTCACGAGGGAGCTCCTCAGCCTCCCGTCGACGCTCCTCCTCCAGCTCCACAATCCTGGCGTCACGCTCCGCTACCCGAGCGTCGCGCTCCTGCTCGGCACGAACAGCACGCGCCAGGGCCTCTCGGACCTCGGCCACCTGTCAAAGCACGCATGCACCGTGAGAGAACAGTGATACAAGGAGAGCAGCCAGAAGGAGAGTCGAGGTCAAGCAAACACTCACTCGAGCCTCGCGGTCACGCTCGGCCTCCTCAGCCCGAGCCACCGCATATGCCAGCTGCTCCTGGAGGGCAGAAACCTCCGGAGGAGGGCCCCGCGAACTGGAACCCGCTCCACCAGCCACCCCGGCTGCCGCTGTCTGGTGGGCCCGCTGAAACACAGAGTGAACGACAGTTAGAGGCCAAGCATCAAAAATCCAGGTCACAAAAAATGCATTGCATAGACTCACCAGGATCTCCAACTCCTGTCGGATGGCCACCAACTGTCGCCTGGCGTCCGCCAACTGGGCCCGCAGGTCGGCGATCATGTTGTCACGAGCATCCTGCATTGCACATAAGTTAGTGCCACATGCATATACATATAGAAGGGTGAAGCATTTTCATTTCACTTACCCCTGCCATACCACCAAGGAAGAGGCGGTCCCCGTACGTAGCCCGGTACCGTCTCAGGTAATCAGTACTGTCCTGTACATGGGACACCACTGGGACCCCGCCCTGCTGCCAGTCCTGGTACTGTGCTGGGAAGCGCGTACGCCAGTCCACAATCTTCACCTTCCCCTTGGTCTTCCGCCCGATGCGGGCCGGCTCATCTACATCAACCCACTCTTGGGCTAGCCCCAATGTCCTCATAACCAGCCTCAGCCGAAGCGGCTCGATCTCGCTCAGGCAATGGACCCACACGTCCCGCCTGAAACGAGGAAGACCCGCTACAACCCAAGGCTGGCCAGCGTCGCCCATGCCCAGGTAGGGTCTCCACACCACCTGCATCACCATACATACATCATGTTAGTTACCATTCAGTCACATGCATAAACACAAACAATCATACGCATCATACCATGGCCTCGGGATACTCGCTCAGCTCCCGACGAAGTGACGCCAGCTGGTAGCTGTGTGGTGCCGCTACCACGACCGGCCTCCACTGTCGCGCTAGAGGAACGGCTCTCCTGTTCCCCTGCCTGGCCCTCCCCATCGGGAAGTAGTAATAACTCCACACCTGCATCCATTATACATCATTAGCACGAGTAATTGCATATTTAACTACGGTAAAATGCATAAATAAATTGTGTACCTGGAGAAAAGGTGCGAAGCCGCTGACTGTCGTCTCCCTCTCTGAAGTCTGGGAGAGATCAGCAATCAAATGGGCAAGCAGAGCTGCTCCCCACGCGTAGTGCCCCACTCTGTCAAGGTCCACCAGGATCCCGAGGAAGCGGCAGTGGATGCCATCCCCCTTCGTCCCCAGCAGAAGGCGGCCCAAGAAGAAGAAAAGAAACCTCCGGAGGTCTAGGTCCACCAGCTCCCACTCGCTCGGGTCCTGGGTGAAAGCTGCACAGGCATCTCCCTCCAGTCGTGCTAGAAACTCCGCTCCAGTCTCGCTAACCCGCTGGCGTGGGTCGACGAATCCGAGCGCCTCCATAATCTCCACTCGGCCAACTACCCTGCTGTCTCTATCAGTCACGCTCGTCTCTAACCACAGCAGGTCCAGGGCACTCTCTCGGTAGTCGGGGTAGGTGACCCCGCTCACCGCCTCTCCGTCCACCCGTAGCCCGGTGATCCGAGCCACGTCCTCCAGTGACGGCACCATGTGCCCCCAGGGCATCAGAAACGCCCGGCTCGGCGCGTGCCACCGCTCCCTCAATGCCTGGATAAGAGGAAGGTCGAGCCGAAAGGGCTCGATCCTAAGGAAAGCTCCAAAGCCCATGGCGTCCACACGCGCCCTCTGAAAGTCTGGCAGCCCACGGTATGCTGCCACCACTAAGGACCAGCTGATCCGGCCCTTCATCACGCCCTGCACACCACAAAACTAACAAAGAACACATCAGCATCATAAATAGTAATAAACTATAACACTGTATATACTACTTATTTATTTTATTTTATTTTTATTTTTTTAAATATTTATGTTTTTTTTGGGGGCGTCCAACACCTTGGACGCCTCCTTTACATTTTCTTTATTTTATTTTAGAAAAAACCAAAAACCAAAACAAAAATAAATAAAAAATATATATTTTATCATGGAGGCATCCAAAGCTCTGGACGCCTCCTTATTTTTAATTCTATTTTTATTATTTATGTAAATAAATAAATAAAAAAGAAAAAAAAAGAAAATGTGGAGGCGTCCAGGCCCCTGGACGCCTCCTTCCCTCACCCCCGGCGTTCTCCACACAGCCTCTCGTCCGCCCTTTTAGCCCAGTGAACCAATAGAATGGAAGTCTAAAGAGCTTACCGGGTCGTGATCGTCCTCTGCCGCGTCGCCAGCATCCATTGCAGCCTCCACGGCCAAAAGAGGAGCCTCCTCCTCCACGGCAATCTCCTCCGCTGCAGCAGCCTCCTCGGCATCGTCCCTCAGCCTCCTCGGACGATGAGCCCGTCGTTTGCGCTTCTCTCCACCCTGGCTCGGGCCTCCTTGCTCCATTGGGACGAAGAATGGGTCGTCTGGATTGACTGGGTCGTTTGAATGAACAGTAAATGAGCAAAGGGGGGGACGCCCCCCCCCCCCCATATATATAGAACTCACTTTCTTTGGGACGTCCAGGCGCCTGGACGCCCCCACCTTTTTTTATTTTTTTTAAAAATTCAAAAATGTAGGGGCGTCCAGGTGCCTGGACGCCCCAAAACAAAAAATAAAAAATAAAAAATAGGGGTATCCAAGACCCTGGACGCCCCCAAAACAAAAAACTAAAAAAAATTATAAATAAAAAAGTAGGGGCGTCCAAGACCTTAGACGCCCCCATAATAAAAATTTCAAAAAAAATATAATAAAAGGAAAAAAGATAAGAGTATGTATATAATCCAAACAAAAGAAAAAACACAAAGAAAAAGAAAAACCACAAAAAAGATAATAATAATTAAGTGGACGGGGGTCCCAAAACATCCATGCCAGATTTTATTCCATCAGAGAAGCAGAATGAACTACATCAGGGGCTTAGGCGCCTTAGGCCTTAACTTCCCCAGTTCGGTTACATATGCCCTCCACAGCTCACATTCTTCCCCCACGTGCGCTAAGACCTTTCCCGCAACACTTGTCTTCCAGGGAGCTTTAATGGCCTTCGCTTCCTTCGCATCCGCTTCAGTACCCAACTCTCTCTTCTTCAAAGGAACGATACTAGTCAGTAGTGGAAACGAATGGCGTGGAATGCCGACCTGGAGGCAGCATCGATGCGCGTTATAAAGGATGAACTCGGTCGCACCAATCAGTTGGAGATCAACTTCACAAGAAGGCCTCATGAGGAGATCAAGCGAAAGTAAACATGCCGGTGCGCAAGTAAAGAAGCCTTGTGTCACGGTGCGGAAGTGAGACCGCCAGTCTTCACGTTTCTTCAGCCACGGAACGCGGTTCACTACAGTACCACCGAACCCTAACACGTCGGCTATGTGGTGAAGCGGGCTTTGTTGGAAAAGCTTCGAAGCCGTCGGCATTCCCTCGCGGTGGTCGAATTTGAAATGCAAATCAAGCCAGCAATTCAAGACAAGTGCGCAACCAAAAGGAGGCTTACCCATGCTCGAGGCAGTAAGGCCGCTGTAAAGATAGGCAAGGACGGCGGGTCCCACCCTCTTTCCACTCCAGATTCCGCAAATGGCACTTAGTTGATCCTCCTCCACTATGTTGTCGGTATGAGGAAACAAGAGAGCACCCGCCAGACAGATAGTGAACCCCTTCATGATTCCTTCTAAGTAGTCATCATCTGGTGCCCCCCTCAGGGCGTCCATGACCCACTCCGCAAGCTTTTGAAAATCAATCCCCTTTTGATTACGCACCTTCCTGACTGCGTCAGGCGGCATGAAGCTTCCAAGGACGCTTTCGGAAGTCCTCCGTGTCAGCATCCGCATAGCCTTCACCTTCCCGTCACTCTTGAATTTCTTCAATCCGAGCAGAAGTTCCACCTCCTCGAGGAGGATGGTCACCTCGAAGGTCGGGAAGATAAAAGTGTGGGTCTGGGGATGCCAGATCTCCACTAGTGCGCCCATAGCCGCCCAGTCCATGCGAATCTTCTCATAGTGTTTGGCGTGAATAAGGAGCCCCTGCAGATGCCACTTCGAGAGTATGGCCCTCATACCAATGGATATGTTGGAAGTTAACTTTGAAAGCCATGGCAATTTGGAAAACTTCCTCGGGTCCGGGAAGAGTGGATATGGCTGGAAGAGAAAAGAAAGAAGAAGAAAGGAAGGAAGTAAGAAGAAGGTTCACGTGGAGAAATTTGAAATGAATCAGCTTACCATATGCGACATGATCGTCCCACTCAGATGACCCTCGAGGTCGGAGAGTCGCCTGATCTCGCTGCTAGGCCTGCTCCTCTTCATAACGCGGGAAGACTCTCCTTCCATCCTGAAATCTCTAGATTCTCCTCTCCTTCCTCTCCTGAGCTTCCAAAACCCACCTTGGTGCATTTGAATGAACTAGCCTAAGGGGAGTTCTTATAGGAAGGGAAGATCGCTACAGGACAGAACATGTCACATCAGCAGTCAATGTCAGGATTTTGGCTAGATCTCCTTTCCGTTGTGGTGCGATTCTGTTACTTTCTGATGTTATTAATCCATGCTGGCCTGTGCAGCTTTTACTAACGGACGTCTTTGTCCTATCTCCTGTCCCGCCTTTCAATGGTTGGTCCCACCTTGTCATGCATCGTAGTATATGATACCTACGCTACTAGAACATGTCAAGGACCTTGCGGCCCGAACGAATCTGGGATTTGAGTTCCCCTTCAACAAAAACGGTGATGATCCCGGAAGAATTTGGGTTGTACGGATAGGCCGTCAACTTGTGATAGCATGGGGACGACGGTTCCATTCAGTGAGTTGGTGCGCGGATAAACGGGCCCCAGCCCAGTGTCGGCTCACCGGATCGGTATCCTGACCCGTTCTTAACAAGTTGACAATATTATCCTTGGCTATTTTATATTTTAGTTTGTTTTAAATTTTTATTTTAACCCAGCATGCATTCATATAGGACTTTGATTTATTGCGGAAGATCATTCAAGTGATTCGATTGCGAAAGCCGCTGTGCTTCAATTCTTACAAATATGAGATATTCCACTCCGAATGAAATACTGAGTTTCCTTGAAACGGCCTTACGCTGCTCTTCCAAAGGAGACCCTTGTTTGGACAGACCCTCAGATATTCCTTTACTTTTTACCTTGTTTGACCCACCTTAGCCGCAGCACTTCCACATTAGCTGGTAACCGCTCCCCAAAGGTGAAACCTCCGGTTTATGACCCAGGTACTTCCACACCGAGAAGTTGGTCTCTTTTTCGTGCCTGAGCGCACATCTCACCCTCCCTTATTTGATCTCCGTCCAAGCAATCGTCAAGATTTGAAAGACCTTCTTCAAGGTTGCCTCATTGAAATTCCAGGAAAAATTCCAGACAGTAACGTCAAAAGCGTGTCTCATCACACCTTGGCATCAACTTATCAGTTCGCTCCCACTTAATTTCACTCCACTTCGGTACCATTCCACTACGTGTCGCTCCCTTGCAAAGCAGACGCCAAGGCGGGGCAGCTGTAGACACGCCATTCTGACGTCTCCTGAGAAAGTCTCATATTACTATACAACGCCCCGCAACGGCTTACGCGTTTTGAATCACTTGAGTGCTTCCTTTTCTTGAGTCTTCTTCCGCCCTTTTCGGCATCCGGAATCGTCTCGTCACGGCATTCGGACGGCATCAACACCAGTCAGACGCATCAGGAGGTTCCGGAACCAAGAAGGGTGTCTGCCAGGCGGCCGCCAACGCCTAAACTGAGGACCCAGGTGGGTCTTTTTGGGGGCGTCCAGGCCCCTGGACGCCCCCATTCTTTTAATTTATTTTTTCAAAGCCCGATACAAAATAAATAATAATATATTAATGGAGGCGTCCAGGCCCCTGGACGCCTCCATAAAAATTAATATATATATATATATATATATATATATATGCCAGTTGGCATAAAAAAACAAAACAAAATAAAAAATAATATATTAATGGAGGCGTCCAGGCCCCTGGACGCCTCCATAAAAACAAATATAATATATATATATATATATATATCCAGTTGGCATAAAAAAATAAAATAAAATAAAAAATAATATATTAATGGAGGCGTCCAGGCCCCTAGACGCCTCCATAAAAGCAAGTATAAAAAATATAAAATACTAGCTTCGACATAAAAACAAAACAAAAAATAAAAATAATATATTCATGGAGGCGTCCAGGCCCTTGGACGCCTCCATCAACTCCCTCACGGGCGCTGGCCACCCAACGACGGTTTGTCGTGTGTGAAAAAAGCCAAATTATGGAGACGTCCAGCCAGCTGGACGCGCCCATTTCTGAATCACGAGACACCGCTCACAAAACCACGCGTTGTGCCAAACCGCGTGCGGCCGTCGGCGGTGTTCGGTGGACCTGTTAGAGGCGTCCGGGGTGTTGGACGCCTCCACAAAAATATTCTGAAAAAATGAATAAAAATAGAATAAAATATTAGTTCGGCCCTGATGGAGGTGTCCAGGGTCCTGGACGCCTCCACCCTCCGGAGCCCTATAAATAGAGGCCCACCCCCTCAGTTCTGGGGGAGCTTCGAAGAGATCCGATAGGCTGCCGGAGCCCAGAGGCTACCGGAGTCATTTCTAACCCGTGGGGTCTTTTGTAGGTGGAGGTTCTGCCGGCTTCTCGGGTGCCCACGCTCGCGAGAGGAAGGTCATCTTCATCCACCGCGCTTCCACGTCGTCCCCACGCTGCCCGAGCTCCGCCGGATCTCGCCCTCGGCTCCTCCAATAAGCCTTTTCTTCCCCTTTTTTTCTCCATAGTTCTTTACATTCATCATACTGCATCCTCTATCTCCCTACATAAGGGCGCCGTCTCTCGCATACTTCTTACATTCATCATCGCATTTTCCTCCTACTCGAGTCCGAGAGGGGTTTAAAATCACACCAACCAGGTGTGTGTCAGGTCACGATCTCGTTACTTTTATTGCAAGGAATTGTTACTACACTACCGTTTTCTAATTCCCTTCGTTTATTGTCTACTGTTTTGCAAGGGTACCCAAGGAAAGCCCTCTCCGTCGACCGGCCGAAGGGGGAGGAAGAAGCAACCCGCCATCTCTCGCTCTTGAGGTAGGCGCGATCACTTCCTTTATTTTGGGGTCTTTTGGCCCCTGGCGATCACATCTTGTTCTCGAGGCCGCGGCGAGTCACTTCCCCAATGGCCGTTTAAATTCCCGTTCTTATATTCTCTTTATATTCTGTTGTATTCTACACATATTCTCGAGGCCGCGGCGAGTCACTTCCCCAATGGCCGTTTAAATTCCCGTTCTTATATATTATATTCTTATCTATTCATGTTCTCGAGGCCGCGGTGAGTCACTTCCCCAATGGCCGTTTAAATTTCTGCTCTTTATATTCTCCTTATATTCTGTTATATTCTTATCTGCTCATATTCTCGAGGCCGCGGCGAGTCACTTCTCTAATGGCCGTTTCAATTCTTGCTATTTAATTTCTGCACCATTCCCGTCCCCCCGAGGTCGCGGCGAGTCACTTCCCGCTATGGCCGTTTAACCCCCATATCTTGTTATATTACATTTGTCCCGCTCGCCCCGCCGGAGTAATCTCCCGTGGTGGCCCCTTCTCTCTTCTCTTATTTCTGTGTTGCAGCAAACAAAAAGAGGAGCCCGCGCGCTCCGCATCCTCTTCACTCCCTGAACCGCGTGACGTCGCTCACACTTCCCAGAAGACATAGATCAACCGTAGCCCACAAGCTGATGATTGAAAGAATTGTGGAGATGAAGCTGTCTGAGAAGACTGGCGATGATGTTAGTACCTATGATGTGTACAAGGTGCCATATCCTCCCCAATATGCTGCTAAGAGACTACCTCCAGGCGTCAGTAAGCCGCCTAAGTTCGAAAAATTTAATGGCCAGGGCTCCCCCAGAGAGCACATAGCTTACTACACCACAATCATGGGCGACCTGGCAGTCGACGAAGCTTATCTGCTTAAGTTCTTTGACTCATCCCTTACTGGGTTAGCCTTTGAATGGTATTCAAGCCTGCCAGCTAGATCGGTGGTTGATTGGCCTGATATGCAGAGAAAATTCCGCGACAGATTTCATGTCACTGAAAGAGAAATCACAATAGCAGAGCTATATGCAACCAGGTAGAAGCAAGATGAAACTGCACTGGACTACATCAAAAGATGGAGGAACTTAGCCATGAGATGCAGAAGATCCCCCCATCAAGAAGATGCAGTGCAGATATGTAAACAGAGCCTCAGGAGAGAGGTGCTAGAAAGGATGATCGGTACAGATGTCAGAACATTTGACCGATTAAACAATATAGTGGCGGAGGTTGAGACGTTCTTGTCCAAACGTCCAACCGCCAATGTTCCCAATGTGCTGAAAGGTAAATCTAATGATCGACGACCATCACATTCTGAGGCCAACACCGTCGATTTCAGAACCTTCGAGCAGCAGAAAGGGAAGAAGGGGGCAGATGAAGCTCCCCCGCCTGAGGGTGCAGCAGAAAGAAAAGACAAGGTCTCTCTAAGAGACAAGATGAAGAAGGCTTATTCTTTTCCCAAGGAGAAGACGGCAGCACTATTTAACTGGGCATATAAGTTCAACAAGGTAACATTGCCTGAACCGAAGAGACCCGAGGATGCGGCAAAGAAAGATGATCCGTTGTTCTGTCCATTTCACCGTGCGCTGGGGCACGCAATTGAGGACTGTTATGTCTTCAAAGATATCATGGAAGGAATGGTTAAAAAGGGTGAGCTGCAGCTGGGAGATTATCAGGTAAAGCCGCCTCATCCACATGAGCCTCCGCCCTGGAGAATGGCCGCCAATATGATCTCAGTTTACCAGCAGCTGCCTAAGGAAGCCGTTGAGGAATGTACCAGGCATACCTATGAAGCTTGTTTCCTCACCCCACTGAAGGATCAGGAGGGATGGCAGACAAAACCCATAAAGAATAGAAGGAAAACTCCCGCAGCCAGTACCAGCGGGGTGATTATTCGAGGTGTCATACCAAGGCCTGAACTGCCTCCAGCAAAGCCAGTATGGCGCACAGCTGAGACCGGGCCAGTCATCCGGATCCCTACTCACAACCGGAGGAGACAAACTCCCCTACCCGCACATAAAGAAGTAAGTCCTGCAGCCAGGCGTCTACAGCAGTATATCAATGAGCTCGATGAATATGAGCAGAAAAAGCCCAAACACCTGCTGGTAAAAGACTGTATACTCTGGGAGCAGCTCGAAGAATTGAAAATTGAAGAGCAGCGAGAGGCAGAACAAAGAAAAGATGAGACTGAGCCCTTCTGGGGGCAGGAGCTGGCAAAGCCAAATTCCCAGAAGAAGAAGAGACGGCCCAAGTCCAAAAAGGGAAAGAAAGTCACGACAGTACAATGTAACACCCTGTCAATGCTCTTTTCCTTGCCCGGGGAGGATGATGAGGCTGAAGCATCAAATGCCCCGCTAGAAGCCAACCATGCTGAGGCCTCTACCTCAGCCCATGCAACACGTTCTGGGAAAAGATGGGGGCGCCCACCACCAGCTAATCATAATATTATATTCAGAGGGGAGCAACCCTACCAGATCCCAGAACCAGAGGTACGAGGTGTCCAGGTTCCTCCCCCTGCCAGCTTGTACCAAGAGAAAGAAGAAGCTCCTTCATTCCTGGAATTCTTGTCCAGTTTGGAGAATGAGCAATTGGCTCACACTGCTGCAGCTAAAAGCAATAAATGCCAGCAGACTGCGGTTAGGAAGCAGAAGCAGCATGAAGAAAATGAAGGAAGTGACCCTCTAGCAAAGCCAGGAGCTATTGCTACAGAAGAAGCCTCCCGGGAAACAGGGGAAGAGAATGAAACTGGGACTGGGCAGCAAAGGCCACAGGCACCACATGAACCTCCAAGACCCCGATGGGCAGAAGAAATGAGACTGTCTAATGTCCGGGTAGGCAGTCGAATCATGAAGATGTTGAAGAAGCTCCCTACCAGGTTCTCCATCTGGGAAATCCTCTCTCTGAGTGAAGAAGCCCGCCAAGCAATTGTGGATGCCTTGCAGTCGCCGGCACAATATGAAGCACTCTTAACAGAAGTGAATTCTGGGCCATCGATCACATTCACAGAAGATGATATGCTAATCCTGAATTCCGGTCATAATAGGCCGCTGTATATGAAGGGTTCCCTGAACTGTCATCCGCTGAGCAGGATACTGATAGATCCCGGGGCTGCTGTGAACATCCTCCCATACCGCATCTATCAGAAATATTACTTTGATCTGCAGCTTACCAAGGTCAGAGATATGAAAATTGCAGGGTTCAACCAGAAATGTGAAACACCTCTTGGGGTGGCTGATTTCAACCTCACATTAGGCGACCTCACTACCGTGGTACGATTTTATGTGATCGATTCCAACACCACGTATAAGGCCCTGCTGGGGAGACCATGGCTGCATGAATATCAGATAGTGCCATCCACGCTACATCAGTGCATCAAATACTGCCATGAAGGAAAAGAAGAAAGGGTGTTTGCAGATCTGCATCCCTTCGAAGTATTCGAGTGTCATATGCTCGATGCATCCTACTACACCGAGGTGTCACAGAAGGGTGAAAAGAAAGAGGCTGTGGCCAGCCAGAAGAAGCCGGCGACGAAGGCAAAAAATTGGTCTCCACCGCCACCCAGGGGCTATATTAAAAAGCATGAAGTATCTCACATCTCTTACGCTGGTGACTTTGCTCGGATCACCCCTCCTAGCATCCGTCCAGAGGACACCGATGAAGAAATGAAAGATAGGTACATACAGGTGAAGGTTCCACAGGGTTTATTTAAACCCATCGTCAGCCTTGAGTACCAGACGGTGCTACCACTAAGGACTATGGAAGTACCTCGCTTCTGCGAGCCTCCCATTATATTCTACACCAGGGAGTCAGTCGAGGAAGATGATCAAGACTGCATGGTCCCTGAAGAAGCTGCGAATCGGATGGTGCCGATTACAGGCTTGGATTGTACTACCCAGCGGGTTTCGCAGATGTTCTCTAAGATGAAAATGCCATCACTACAGTCTGCCGCCCAGAAGAAAGCATTCAAGGAGTTATGGGATCCGCCTCGAGATAATAAAGAATTGAGGAAGATCACACAGCACCCGGGACTGGGCTATACTTTACAAGAATACTATGAGGCCGAGGTGGATGTCATCTCTACCTTCTACCAGCATGAAGATTCCCCTGGGGTGGGCTACGACCCGTACCCTTCGGAAGATGAAGAAATCATTTATCAGTCCATAACAGATAATGAAGCCCCAGACAATCAACCAGGGACGGGAACGTCTGATGAAACAAAGAAAGATTGGTGCTGGGAAGACCTACCTTCCAAAGAAGATCTGTTCCATGCTGAAGCAAAGTTTGACACGGGAACCCCGGATGAAGACCAAGCAGCCAAAGAGCTGAGGGAATGCTTGAAGTTTGAGGGCATCCTGGAAGAAGTCCGGGCTCTACAGAATGATGATCTCTCAAGGGAGTCTGCATCAGAAGAGCCTCTAAGGGCGGAAGACTCCGTCTTTGAGTTTCCTGCTGATCCAGTTACGTCCTCGGGGCACACTGAACAGAATACAACAATTTTGGCCGTATATGATGAGCCAGCACCCGCTGATGACCAATATGATGAAACAGAAAATCATGAAACTGAAGAAGATTATATCCCGGGAGGCTTCATTGACTTGCAAGAAGCCCCGCCCGAGGTCGAAGACGGAGGTCAGGCCACCGTCGATGAGCTTGTGGAAATAAATCTGGGAACCGCAGATGAGCCAAGGCCGACATTCCTCAGTACACTGTTAGAGCCAGCTACCAGGGAACAGTATATACAGTTTTTGAAGGAATTCCGAGACTGCTTTGCATGGACATATGATGAAATGCCGGGACTGAGTTCTGATGTGGCGCAGCATCGATTGGCAATAAACCCAGAGGCTAACCCTGTAAAGCAGCCTTCCAGGAGAATGCGTCCTGAACTGATAAATCAGATTAAC
Source organism: Amorphophallus konjac (assembly GCA_022559845.1). Lineage (NCBI taxonomy): Eukaryota > Viridiplantae > Streptophyta > Magnoliopsida > Alismatales > Araceae > Amorphophallus > Amorphophallus konjac. The sequence goes on from CM040123.1 coordinate 98,316,675, forward strand.
AAAGAGGTTGACAAGCTGATTGATGTAGGCTTTGTCGAAGAAAACCAGTATACTACATGGCTGGCCAATATAGTGCCCGTAAAGAAGAAGAATGGGCAGATCAGAATATGTGTTGATTTCCGGGACCTTAATAAGGCTTGCCCGAAAGATGATTTCCCGGTGCCAATCACTGAGGTGATGATCGATGCAACTACTGGCCATGAGGCCCTATCATTTATGGATGGGTCATCCGGATACAACCAGATCTGGATTGCTGAAGAAGACAGAGTGCACACTGCATTCCGCACCCCGAAGGGGATATTCCACTACAAAAGGATGCCGTTCGGCCTCAAGAATGCTGGCGCTACCTACCAAAGAGCCATGACAAAGATCTTTGATGATTTGCTCTTCAAGAAAGTAGAGTGCTACATTGACGATCTGGTGGTGAAAACCAGCAGAAGAGAAGACCATTTGCAAGACCTGAGGATGGTGTTCCAGAGGTTGCGCAAATATGAGCTCAAAATGAACCCTATGAAATGTGCCTTCGGCATGTCCAGTGAAAAATTCCTTGGGTTTATTATCCGTCATAGGGGCATTGAAATCGACCTGTCCAAGATTAAAGCTATCCAGGAGCTCCCTCCACCAAGGAATATGCACGAGTTGAGATCCCTGCAAGGGCGTCTGGCCTACATCCGACGATTTATATCTAATCTATCGGGAAGATGCCACCCCTTTCACAAGCTCATGATGAAAGATGTACCGTTCCTCTGGGACGATGGCTGTCAGGAAGCTTTTGAGAAGCTGAAAGAATATCTCAAGACCCCTCCAGTGCTGGGGGCACCTATTAAAGGCAGACCTTTAATACTGTACATTGCAGCCACACACTGTTCCCTGGGGGCAATGCTGGCACAGATAAATGAAGAAGGCAGAGAACAGGCCTTGTACTACCTAAGTAGGAGGCTGATTAGAACTGAAGAAAGTTATAGCTACATAGAAAAGACCTACTTGGCACTGGTCTTTGCTGTCAAAAAGCTCCGACACTATATGTTGTCACATGAAGTCAGATTGATATCTGCAGCAGATCCGCTCAAATATATATTGATTCAGCCAGTACTGAAGGGCCGGTTGGGCAAATGGGCAGTAATTCTGATGGAATTCGATATTACCTATACACCCCAGAGGGCGATAAAAGGACAGGCCGTGGCTGATTTCTTCGCAGAACATCCTGTGCCAGAAAATTATATGCTAGGGACTGAATTACCCGATGATGAGACGCTCGAAGCCTGCCAGGCTCAGTCAGCTATGTGACAGTTATTCTTTGATGGAGCATCCAGAACAGAGGCGGACTCCGATGGAAAGACCAGAATGCGGGCCGGAGCCGGTATTGTGCTGAGATCACCGGAAGGGGAGGTTGTGCATACTTCCTGTTCTATAAACAAGCCCTGCACCAATAATGAAGCCGAATATGAAGCTCTGATAATCGGACTCCATATCAGCCTCAACATGGGTATCCAAATGCTTCAGGTATTCGGGGATTCGATGTTGGTGATAAAATAAATCCAAGGGGAGTTCAAAGTGCGAAAGCCAGAACTGAATCCCTATCACCAAAAGGCTGTGAGCCTCATGGTGAAATTCTATCATATTGAGCTCAGGCATGTGGGCCGTGGACATAATGCCCAGGCTGATGCACTGGCAAAGCTAGCCAGCTCACTAGCAGTCCCGCCAAATGAGACACTGAACATTGTTGTTATGAACCGGTGGCAAGTCCCCAGTATGCTAGAAGGGTGCCCCGAAGAAGAAGAAGTTGCTACTGTTAGCACAGAACAGGCATCTGACTGGAGACAGCACTTGCTACAGTGGTTCCTGCACCAACAGCTACCGCAGAAAAGAGAAGAGAAGATGAAACTTCTGAGAATCAAAGATTCTTATGAATTCAGAAATGGGACTCTGTTCCGAATAATGGCAGATGCGCTCAAGAAGATTCTACTCCGCTGCCTGTCCACTGAGGAAGCTTGGCAAGCGATGAAAGAAGTACATGCTGGGACAGCAGGTGCCCACCATGCTGGTCCCAAGATGAAGATAGAAATCAAGAAGCTGGGCTACTATTGGCCCACCATGTTCGAAGACTGCTGTAAATTTGCAAAATCATGCCAGAAATGCCAGGAGCATGCTACTGTGCCTCGAAGGCCTCCTACGACTCTGCATCCTACAGTTCCCAGTTGGCCGCTTGCGCAATGGGGAGCTGATGTAGTCGGTCCACTGCCGACTTCCTCGGCTAGACATAAGTACATACTAGCCATAACAGATTACTTCTCCAGATGGGCGGAGGCTATAGCATTAAGAGAAGTGACTGGTGAACTGGTCGCCAGATTCATCAAGCAGAACATCATCTTCCGGTTCGGGATCCCCAGCCGAATAATATCTGACAATGGAAGTCATTTCAGAAATCAGAAAGTCTATCGGCTTGCCGAAAAGTATAAGATCGAATGGAGGACTTCCACTCCTTACAATCCGCAGGCAAACGGATTGGCAGAAGCTTTTAACAAGACTCTCTGCACCTTGCTGGCCAAGGTCGTTGGTTCTAACAAAAAGGACTGGGAAGAGAAAATGTATGAAGCTCTGTGGGCATACCGCACCGTCTTCAAGACACCTACAGGGTGCTCACCATACTCATTGGTATACGGCTCAGAGGCAGTGGTTCCGCTAGAGCTGGAAGTCCCGTCACTCAGAGTGGCAGTCCAATATGACCTGGCCCGTGGCGAACAAACCAATGTTGAAAGAAGGTTAGAAGAATTGGCTGAATTGGAAGGGAAGCACCTCCAAGCTCAGAAGAATATCCAAATGTATCAGGCCCGCATGGCCACTGCATTCAACAAACTCGTAAAAGGACGAGAATTTAAGAAAGGTGACCTCGTCATGGTCAAGAAAAAAGAAGTCATGGCGTCCAACCCAAAAGGAAAGCTAAATGCTAATTGGGAGGGCCCTTATGTGATACAGAGGGTCTACGAAGGAGGGGCCTACATGGTTGTTAACCATCGAGGGGAAATCCGATCCTCGCCACTCAACGGTAGACACCTAAAGCTGTATCATGCTGCACAACCAACATTCCCCGAGTAATCAGACAAAAGCTACTCCTCCTTGGTTTAGCGGCACTCCGCCCTAACCGAGCTGCCCTCTTCCTCAGTTTAGCGGCACTCCGCCCTAACCGAGCTACCCTCTTTCCTTGGTCTAGCGGCACACCGCCCTGGCCAAGCTACCTTTTTCTTGGTTTAACGGCACTCCGCCCTGGCCAAGCTACCTTTTTCTTGGTTTAGCGGCACTCCGCCCTAGCCGAGATACCCTCTTTCCTTGGTCTAGCGGCACACCGCCCTGGCCAAGCTACCTTTTTCTTGGTTTAACGGCACTCCGCCCTGGCCAAGCTACCTTTTTCTTGGTTTAGCGGCACTCCACCCTAGCCGAGCTACCTTCTTTCCTTGGTCTAGCGGCACACCGCCCTGGCCAAGCTACCTTTTTCTTGGTTTAACGGCACTCCGCCCTAACCGAGCTACCTTCCTTGGTTTAGCGGCACCCCGCCCTAGCCAAGCTACCCTTTTTCTTGGTTTAACGGCACTCTGCCTAACCGAGCTACTCTTCCTTGGTTTAGCGGCACTCCGCCCTAACCGAGCTACCTTCCTTGGTTTAGCGGCATTCCGCCCTAACCAAGCTGCCCTCTTCCTCAGTTTAGCGGCACTCCGCCCTAACCGAGCTACCTTCCTTGGTTTAGCGGCATTCCGCCCTAACCAAGCTGCCCTCTTCCTCAGTCTAGCGGCACTCCGCCCTAACCGAGCTACTCTTCCTTGGTCCAGCGGCACACCGCCCTGGCCAAGCTACCTTTTTCTTGGTTTAACGGCACTCCGCCCTAACCGAGCTACTCTTCCTTAGTTTAGCGGCACTCCGCCCTAGCCAAGCTACCCTCTTTCTTGGTCTGGCAACATGCCGCCCTGGCCAAGCTACCTTTTTCTTGGTTTAGCAGCACTCCGCCCTAACCGAGCTACCCTCTTTTCTTGGTCTGGCGGTACACCGCCCTGGCCAAGCTACCTTTTTCTTGGTTTAACGGCACTCCGCCCTAGCCGAGCTACCCTTCCTTGATCTAGTGGCACTCAACCCTAGCCAAGTCACCCCTTATCGTGATATAATAACATTCTGACCTGTCACTCTCTAAAAAAAAAGAGAGAGAAGAAAAGAAAAAAGAAAAAAGGGAAGAAGAAAAAGAAGAGACAAAATGGGGTTAAAAATAGAGATACCCCGCCAGGCTTGTTCAGGCGTTCTGGACAAGGGCAAAAATGGCCAAAACCCAGCTGTGGTGAAAACCCGAAAGGGCACTGCAGGTAAAATCGGGTACCCCGCCACGTGAAAACCCGAAAGGGCGCGTGGGCAAAAGCAAGAGGGGGCTGGCTCCGGTGAAAACCCGAAAGGGCACTTGGGTCAGTAATGTGGTAACCCCAAAGAAAGCCTCGTCTCCCACCATAAACTCCTCGTCGATCGGCCGGCACCTTGTCCGATCAACGATTAAACCCACTCAGTATAGACCCTACGTCTATCCTGATGAGACCCTCATTCACCCTATCCAAAGTCCCACCATGGTGAAACTCACCGTTGATCGACCGGCACCCCGCCCGATCAATGATAAGACATGTCCAGTTTAGACCTTACGTCTATCCTGATGAAACCTATGAATTCCTTTGCATTGGTATAAACCCAATACCGATGATGAAACCCACCTTTGGTCGACGGGCTCGCCGCCCGATCGGCAAAGAAACCGGTCCGGTTTAGACCTTACGTCTGTTCCGACTAGATCTGCATATCTCTTTACGTCCCGCCGTGATGAAACCTGCTGCTGGTTGATTGGCACACTGCCCGATCGGCGATGAAACCTGTCCGGGCTAGACCCTACGTCTATCCCGATGGAACCTATGAAATCCTTGCATTGGTATAAACCCAATACCGATGATGAAATTCGCTGCCGATCGACTGGCACACTGCCCGATCAGCGATGAAACCGGTCCGGGCTAGACCCTACGTCTATCCCGATGAAGCCTATGAAATCCTTGCATTGGTATAAACCCAATACCGATGATGAAATTCGCTGCCGATCGACTGGCACACTGCCCGATCAGCGATGAAACCCGTCCGGGCTAGACCCTACGTCTATCCTGATGAAACCTATGAAATCCTTGCATTGATATGAACCCAACACCAATGACGAAACCTGCTATCGGTCGGCTGGTGCGCTGCCTGATCGATGCTAAAATCCATCCAGGGGGGACCTTCCGTCCGCTCTGACAAAACACGACACAACCCTTCAAATCAGTTCAGATCTTCCGTCTGGATAGACCATGAAACTTTATTCCTTTGCGTTAATGTCGACCCCACATTAACGATGAAACTCACATTCTCAGCAAACGGCCCCGTGCCCGAGCTGCTATTTATATCCTCTAAATCAATTCGGACCTTTCGCCTGAATAGATCATGAAACCTTACTTCCCTTTGCATTGATGTTGACACCCACATCAATGATCGTGTGTCCACAATAAACATATGGCGCCATGATCCATATGATGAAAGTTATGGTCCCAGAAAAGACAATGAAAAAGGAAAAGAGAAAGAAAACGACAAAAAAGTATATATATAAAAATGGGGTTGAAAATAGAGATACCCCGCCAGACTTGTTCAGGCATTCTGGACAAGTGCAAAAATGGCCCAAAACCCAGCTGTGGTGAAAACCCGAAAGGGCACTACAGGCAAAATCGGGTACCCCGCCACGTGAAAACCCGAAAGGGCGCGTGGGCAAAAGCAAGAGGGGGCTGGCTCTGGTGAAAACCCGAAAGGGCACTTGGGTCAGTAATGTGGTAATTCAAAAGTCCCACGCCGACCGGCACGCTGCCTTCACCTCCCCTTCACTGATGAAGCCTTCCGTCGGTCATCTGGCTCTATGCCCCACCGATGATAAAGCCTTTCCGGGGTAGACCTTACGTTCACTCTGATGAAATCTACATACCCTCTTTCAAATGTCCCACCGACAATGAAACCCATCACCATTCTGATAAAGCCTGTCCAGCTCAGACCTCACGTCTGTCCTGATGAAACCTACGTATTTCTTGGCAAAGTCCCACCCGCCATAAAACCTGCTGGAATAGACCTTACGTCTGTCCTGACGAGACCTACACCCTTACATACGTCCCACCGTTGATCGACCGGCACCTCGCCCGATCAATGATGAAATCCTCTGTCCGGTTTAGACCTTACGTCTATACTGATGAAACCTATGAGACTCTTTGCATCGATATAAACCCAATATCGATGATGAAACCCACCGTTGATCGACCGGCACCTCGCCCGATCAATGATGAAATCCTCTGTCCTGTTTAGACCTTTCGTCTATTCTGATGAAACTTATAACACTTTCTTTGCGTCGATATAAACCCAATATTGATGATGAAACCAACTATTGATCGATCGGCACCTCGCCCGATCAATGATGAAATCCTGCCAGTTTGGACCTTTCGTCTATTCTGATGAAACCTATGAAGCTCCCTTGCATCGATATGATCCCAATATCGATGATGGAACCAGCTATTGATCGACCGGCACCTCGCCCGATCAATGATGAAATCCTATCCAGTTCAGACCCTACGTCTGTCCTGATGAAAACTATACACCCTTTAATGTCCCGCCTGCTATAACCTCTGCCCAGTCTAGACCTTACGTCTACTCTGATGGAACTTCTTTATTCATATTCCTGCAAGTTGTCTCCCCCGCAGCACATATGGCCAAGAAGGACGTTTGCTGCTACCAACAGAATTCGGTTTAAGCACCTCCTCGGATGCCGTCACGCGGTGGAGCGAGTCCCCCATCCTTTCTATGAAGGGGTGGACGCTCTCCTGCCTAGTACGAGTCATTCGCATGAAGGACTGCTAAAACCACTACCCCACTTCCCACAGTGATAAAACCACATGCAAAAGAAAAAAAAGGGATGGATACATATAGAGCCAAAGAGTCCTTTTCATTAAAAAAGGGAGTACATAGAGGGTCCCCGAAGAGACATTGTATCACAATAGAAGACAAAAGAAAAAAGAAAAGAAATGATTCATGGCCGCCGGAAGATGTCTTCGAAGGCCAGAAGACCCACATAGGGGGCGGCCCCTAGTTCATGAAGTCGAGCTTCCTCCTCCTGCAGTCGAACAGACTCGTCCCGAAAGGATGCCACCTGCCCCTCCAATAGAGCTGCTTCTTCCTCGAGCTGCGGCCGGGAAGTTGTTATCTGCGGCAGCTCAGCTCGGAGACCAGACAGTTCAGCCTCCAGAATGGCTATTCGGCCGCGCACGAACTGCTCCCGCTGCGCCAGAGACTGCAGTTGGCACTGTCGCTCTTGAAGAATAAAGTTCATTTTTTCTAGCTCAGATTTGCACTCCATCCTTTGCAACTTCAAAGCCGCCAGTCTGTCAGACATAATGTGCGCCAAGAAATCCCGGTGATGTACAAATTTTAACAGCAACAGAACCCGCTGGGTCCATATCTCTAGAGGACAACCCATTGCCTGTAAACCGGCGGTGAAACGCTCGGCTATCTCCTTCAACTGCGGATAAGTTAGTCCGGGCTGGGATTCCACTAGCTGGCGCAACATGTCCAGATGTTGCCAGACAAAACTCTCAGGTGAAGCAAAGCCAGGCAAGGGAAGTGGAGCCACTTCAAAGGTTACTTCACTGTCAATGTCTGCCCATAGGGTGATATCTGGCTGAGAAGAAGAAGACGGGAGGTCTGCCGAAGGCGCCAACTGAGCTCTCTCCACAACCTCTGACGAAGCCGAGGGACCTTCCACCTCCATCTCCTCGAGGGTCACCGTTTGGATGCTCGCGGGGGTAACCCCAGTAAGTGCCGGAATGGTTGCTTCTTGGGTCTCTAATGCAATACCCGCACCTTCAACATCCTCTTCGCAGGGTACCTCCTCCTCAGATTCCGAAAGTATGGAGATAGATTCCGGGGCAGTTATAGACAATACTCCAATTTCTGTAACGGCTATCTCTCCTTCTTCCACCCCCGCTGCAACAGCCAGTTCCTTCAATGTCAGGGCTGCAGGGGTCACAGCCCGGAGAGGCAAGGGTTCACTCTCCATGATTGATGCTATGGGAATTGCCGATTCAGGCGCAATGGTCAGCACGGCGGCCGGTATAAAGGCGGAACCCCTAATTGGGTCCATCTCAGCTCTGAAATCCAGGACCTTGATGAGAGCCGGGCTTTCCCCCGAAGTCCTCAAGTCCAACAATGCTAAGTCCGTAGAGGATTGCACCCTCACCGGCACAGGGCGGATTATCTCAGGAACGCCTGCCCAGGCTACTGTCGAAGCAGGAACAATGGCCAAGGCGTCAGACAGAGTGGCTTCAAAGGCTGCAGTCATCACCGGGCTAGCAACAGGGGATTCCTGTGAACAGATCAATACAGCATCAAGCAGCAGATAAAAATGGGAAACAATGTGGAGAAGAAAAGAGACTCACTTCTAATATAATGTCAATGTCCTCAAAGGAGTGCAGAGGAGGAGAAAGTCCCGATGCTGAAGCAACAAAAGGAGGAGTTATATCTGCCTCGGTATCCAAGCCGGCGAACTCTTCTTGTAATTCCTCCTCAGGAGATGGCACCAGCAACTTGGAGGGGGTGAATAATGGAACAATGGCGGTGCATGCGGATGGGGCCTCTGATTTGGAAACACCCTCCGTCTCGCTCTCGCTGAAACCTGCTTCCTCTCCATCTGCCTCAGAAGCGGTCGCGGAGCTACTAGAAGAGATTTCTACACTATCCACGGGTGGGACCGCCATTTCTAACGTCTGCCTGGAAGAAGACCGGGTAACTATACGCCTCACAGGGACAAGGCCCCGTTTCGTCTGGGTCTTATGACCCTCCTGTGGCTGAGTGATATCGCCAGCCTCTCCCGTAATTTCAGTCTCCTCCCCGACCGTCACTATAGGGAAAAGCTTGTGAGAGGGACAATGAAAAGTAATTGAAATATGCAGGAAAAAATGAAAAAGGCATGCTTACCCTCCGCCTCACTAGCCGGCGTGGGAGAAGGCAGCCTGGTATCCACCACAGAAGATGCCACAACTGGCTCTTGGGCTGTGCAAAAGGGAGGGGTCAGATTCAAGGACTTCTTTGAAATCCAGCAAAAGAGGATGAAGAATGCAACTGCAGGCTATTGATGTTACCCTGAACCGATGTCTGAGCAGCCTCCCTTTGAGATTCGAACTCATCAAATGAGGGAATATCAGGGAGAGGGGTCCCAGTGTCCATCGCTACCGAAGCCGACTGCTGAGCATGAGCCTTCTTGGCCTTCCTGGCCTTCCCGACTGCAGCCTTGACCGCAGAAACCTTTCTCTTCTTGCCAGGAGGCAGGGGAGTGGTAGTCGGTGCTGCTGCAGGGACTTCAAAATAAGTAGGCTTCTCAGCCTGCGCAATGATCTTTCTGTATAGCCCCTGGCGCTTTATATCCGGCCTGTCTGTTGAAGACGGCAGAGAAGCAATGAGGTCAGTGAATGCAGAGCTTAAATATTTATCAGAAAGCACTACAGTCAGAAAAGAAAAGATCATACCTGCTGGGCCATCATAAAAGACAGAGAGCGGCCAGTACAGATAAGCTACCTCCTTGGAGCGGAAAGCAGCCTCCTTGATAAGCCAGCAGACATCACCAAATATCTGGCATTTCTCCACTAAAGCTGCTAGATCACTATGACCACGTGAGTCAAGGCATCGAAATAAGTCGAGGTGGTCCATGCCCCAACCGTCGACATAATGAAAGGAGATGAACAGTGGCTTATTCAAGATGCCGGCTAGCGGGCTTTCCGCAGACAACCCATGTAAGTTCAGCAGAATGAACAGCCAAGACGTTTGCTTGTAGTACGTCTGAGTCCTGTCCTCCCTACGCACAAACGTCCTATATGGATGGAATCTATCTGTCGGACCCCTCCAAGGGACTACTGCCGGGAGCGGCTCTTCGACAGGAAATGGGTATTGTTGCGCCTCCAAACGAGCGCCCCCCACACGGCACAGATGTTTCAAGCTCTGCATGAAAGTGTCCTCGTTGATAGCAGCAAAGACAGGAGCAGGCGGGTCGGAATCTTTTTCCTTCAAAGCCCGACGCTGGGCCAGATATTTCTCCGCCTCCCTCTGGTGCTGTGAATAAAGCCTCTTCAGGTGGGCCTCGGGGATGTCAAACACTGGTCCGGGCTGTTGTTTCAAAAAGGAACGCTCGGCCACGTCCCAGAATGCACCTCTACTATCCCTGTAAAAGCTGGTTCGAATGTTCCACCATTTGATGTATTCTGATGTTACCCGGGGTACACGGTTGGAAACGGTGGGAACTCTGAAAACTGCGCCATCCTGGCGATGATAGAAATCCCACCACAACCGGCCATCGCCGACAATGGCGGACCCATGCTTAGCCCGGCTATCCAGGGGAAATTGAGCGACTGATGTAGGGATATGCTGGTCATAACCAAAGTTCCGCCCAAAGCGGAATGGATAGTATGGTTCCAGAAGAAGCAGACCACCCTTTCTGAAAACTAAGACACTAGGCCGAATGGCCATGGCCCATCTGACCAGCTCCGGCTCCAGAATAGAGCGAGCAGTATTAAGCCCTGAGACAGGATGGACATAGGTCTCTACCTCTTCCAGCTTGCACTCTCTCTGAGAATGAATCAAAGGAGCTGAACCTGCCGCCAAGCTCCAGAAATGAATGCTGCCAGGGGCATCCACCGGCACCTTTATCAGTCGGCCCCTTATTTTGAACAGCTGATCATAGAAAGGACCAGGTTCAGCACTGGCAAACTCAATCATTCTGGGCAATACCGTATCTGCCTGCAAAGTTCTGGGAGCCAATTCAGGAAATAAACTGCAGACCCAGGCATTGAAAAAATGAAAAGGACCCACAGTCCTCAAAGAACGGGGAGTCCGATGCTTGTACAAATCTCCCAAAGATTTGTAGATTAAACACAAGGCCACCGGGCAGAGCGACAGCCTCATTCCCCAGGCCATCTGACAGGCCGGGTATATAGCTTCTGGCCGGATGATTGTCTCGTCCCCTTGAGGGAGAGCGAAAGTGCACAACCAGAATGTGAAGTAAGCCGCGCAATGTGTGATGGGGTCTACACCTGCTGGGTTGGGACCACCTCTGCCTGCACGGCGCAATGAAGATGGCAGCTCTGACTTATAGCGAGGAGTCCTTATCTGCTTGCTGGCCGTCGGACCCATGGAAGGGAAGTCTGCATATTTCAAGGGGCCGTCAAAGAAATACTGAATCCACTGCCCTATCCGGACCCTCAGCTTGCTGCCTTTCTCTCGGGGATGATAGCCTTGGGAGGACCCTCTACTGTACGCCAGACAGATGGAGCGATATGCCTTCATTAGATACCGGTATGAGAAGCCAAGGGAATACTTGCCTTCACCATCGGAACTATCCTTCTCAGAATCTGCCAAGCAGACTTCTTCATACGGCTCGCCATCAATAGGCAGTCCGGAAAGCTGTGATAGACTCCAGAGGTCAAGAGATGTCTCACCCTCTGCTGTATAAAATATGTTGAATAAAGGGCAGAACACTTCAAACATTCCACAGCATAACCCTCGGGATATGGGATATCGAAATCTGGAAGCAAAGACACTATGATATACCCCGGCTCTGATCAGCAGAGGGGCATATTCCTTCAGAACAAACTCAGTAAACTCCACTGCTCCTACTCGAAATAGGTGGGCGTCAGTGATCTTGGTATCCCCAAACCAACCAGCGGCCAAATGATACTTGAACTGAATGGCCGAACAATTCAGCACAAAAGGCTCTTCGCGGTACCCCCACTTTACTGGTGCCAGGAAGAGACCGTAGCCGGGCTTCTCCCTATGGACTCGGCCACTGGCATTATCCCACCGAGCAGGTGTGAACTCCGGGGCCCGGGTCAGCATTTTCTTTTCCGGCTCCAGCTCCGATATGCCAAGGACTGCATCCCAGTCACGCTTCTCCCCGGGAAGATATATAGCCTTCCCACAATACACTGAATCTTTCAGGCTGTCTCTCTCGACCAGAATTGCGGCTTCAACTGCACGAGCTATTCGATAGTCCCGCATTCCACCCATGGTGAAAGTCCGGATAAACGGCATCAAGTGCTTGTCCTTCGGGAAATCCGGACGATAATCAGTGCCCCGTCTGAAGCATGTTTCCATGCCAGTGGAGTATACCCGGGATGTTGACACCGTGTCGATTTCAGAATCAGACGATTCATCAACGGAAGCGATTTTGTCGTATCCGAAGTCTAGACTGTGCACATTCAGCCAGTTTACTGTGGCCCGTGATATATCTGGCTGGGCTGACGAACTGGCCCCGACAGCTCCAGAGGATGCAGCAACAGAGACGGAAGCCATTGCAATATCTGCAGTCAGGAAAAAGAAATGTTAAGTAAAAGACCTAAGATAAGAGGCAGTTTCGTAAGGATTATTATATGAAGCCCTTGAAAATTTCAGCAGCATCTCCCCTTATTCGGGGTCTGCCCAAGGAGAATAGGGAGTCGCCAACCAAGAGGGGGCGGTCCCGGAAGCAAAAGGGATTAAATCCCCAAAGAACGTCCTACCCGGGCGAAGTCTAATGAGACGGGAAGAAAGATGGACGGCCGGAGGGGAGGAACTCGCCGCCACCGCCGAGAAGGAAAAGAAACTGAAGAGAGAGAAGAGGCCGTATCAAATGAGAAGGAAGAGGCTTTCGGCGCCTTAAATAGAACCCTAAGCAAAGAGGTTCTCGGCGCGGTCAAATGCGCGCCGAGAACCCCCCAGGCCGAGAGCCCCCCTTCGGCCGAAAGGCGCGCCGAGAAAGGGGCCACCGAGAACCCCAGGCCGAGAGCCCCCATTCGGCCAAAAGGCACGCCGAGAAGTGCTGCCGAGAGCCCCCTTGCCGGGCGCGCCGAGAAGCTCTCCGCCGAGAGTCCCTACCGGTGATTGCGCCGAGAAGCTACAGGCCGAGAGAGCCGTGACGAGAGTATTCAAAACAAAGAGATCAAAAGTAATTGAAAGAAATTACAAGAAAAGTCAATGCAAAGAAGCTTCCAAGCTGTAAAATGAAAGATGATTAGCAGTCCCAAACTGAGAAATGGGTTCAGATGCTGAATTATGCACCTGCAGGCACCGTGTCATTTATTCTGCACTCTCGCTACCTGCAAGTGGGGGGCATTTGTTGACACCTGAAATATAACAGACAATAGAAACGAGACATAATGAAAGATTGAGTGAAAGATGAAGATCCCGGAAGTCCCTGCAAGACCAGGATTACGGAAGATTTATCACTGAAGCTACCACCCGGCTGAAGCCCTCCCGGCCAAGCTGATGTCCGGTGTTGTCGTCGCTCAGACGGCAGTACTGATGAAGAACTGCAGTCCACTGACTGATGAAAATCCCCAGAAATATTCTGATGAAGCTATGCTAACTCACCAATTGATGGGCCTTCGCCTAGCCTGACGGACTCGAGGGACCGACAAATGAAGGGACAGATTAAGCGGCTTTAACAGCTCAAGCTTACTGATGAGGAAGCATAAAAGACTAAAAGATCTAAACGGGCCCAGCCGTGTGGCGCCGAGAGCCCAACAAGACCCATATGAGGAAGGGGCGCCGGGAAGCCTACTGCCTCCGAATAAGGCGCGCCGGGAGCTCATCAACCGGGCGCCGAGATGATCATGCCGATAGGGAGGGGGTGCTATGCCTATAAAACCCCCTTTCTCTCGAGACGAACAGAAGAGAGGACGGAAGAGAGAAAAGAAAACCTCATCCAGAAAATAGATAGAAAAGAGAGAAGAGACCCTACTGAAAAGAAAGAAGAAGAGAAGAAGAAGAAGAAGCTCCAGGTGGGCTGCTCGGGGGAGGGAGAGGAGTCAATGCTCCACCCTCCCCCCCCCCCCCATGTTTGCTTTTATTTTGATTTCCTCTGTATGTAATGGTATATGCCTTCATGCTTTAGCTATTCAGATGAGGTCGAGAGTTCTTTTCTTCCCTGCCTCTGTTCCTCCCCTTTCCCGTTTCTCGGCTTTAGCCTTGCAGTCGATGTAAGTGGTGATAATGAGATGAAATGAAATTTAGTGGTTGCCGTGCTTGATATTAGGCAATCAAAGTTTTGCCCTCTGTCTTCCTATGAATGTATCTTTCATCTGAACGTCCAATATTCTAGACGTTTCGGTTTTCAGAGTCATCCCCGTGAGTCTGTGCTTCAAAGAGGAAGGAAGTTAGGGCCCCAATCCTTATCTAATGGGTTATTGGGTCCTGTTTCCCTCTCCCCTCCTGTCTCGATGGCAGATTCTTCGCAGGCATCTGAGTTTCTTGCGAGGCCCCCAAGCCGTTTAGGAATCGGAGACATCAATCTCTTGATTTCCTGAATTGCTGGCTATAGAAGATGTGTCCCGTCTGTAGACGAATGCGATCCCAGGAGGTTCTGATAAGTGATGACCTTGACCCTTCGGTCCCTCAGCAAAACCCTAATGCCATGGCATCGAAGTCCACAGTGCCAGACTGATTTGATCCCCAGATACGGTCCCAATCAAATCTGAATTCCAAAACAGGGCTGTCGGAGCTTCTCGGCAGCAACAGCCCTCGGCGCAATGGTGAGCACGCCGGGAACCAGCGCGCCGAGAACCCCCTTGCCTGTTCATCTTCCTATGCCGAGAGCCCCTCTTTGGCTAATCAATCCGCGCCGAGATCCTCCTTTCAGGCCAATACACTCATACCAGGAGCCTGTCTCTTCATCTGCCTTTCAACCCTTGTCCAACCTGTTATATCGGCTGAAGGGGATATTCATGGTCGCCATATGTACCTCAGGATGAGATTAACGGGAGGAAACCCCCCCTACATCATCTTAGATCAAATCCATTCATAACCCTATAACCTAAGGGGCCATACCACTGTATAAGCCCCGACGGTTCTTGAGGGGATAGCAAGCATTGCCATGGGCACCTGCATCATCAGGGAGCCCAAGCCTTCTTTTCGGTTATCATCCCGTACCCGTGGATGACGGCCTATTTCCTTTGGCATGACCCGAAAGAAGGGGAAACGCTGCCGAAATTCTATCCGATAGGGTGAACCCCGGAAGGCCAAGGGAGTGTGATCGATACGCACCCCGCTTGACTCTATCCATCGGGAAAATGAATATCATAGACCCTCCAACTGAGCAGGGTGTTCAAAGGGGAAGATCCCCCGCTGTTTATCTGGATTCCATCCCGTCGCTACGTGGATGGCTTCCTATCCCTATTTGGCATGTCTATAAGCCCGGGGGATATGCCGCCAATTTTCAATTCATCCAAGCTCGACACGTTAATCGTCTGCCGGCTCCCCTTTATATGCATGCCTGTTTAGGATGGGACAGAGCCAACAAAGCCCCAATCCTCACTGTGGATTTCTAGGCCTTGTTTCCCCCCTCTCTCCCTAAGATGTCATCGATGATTTAAACGTCACGGAGTCCGTGATTTTCTTCTCAAATTTCTCAAGCCACTAGGGCCATTGCAGGGATCAGAGTTTGTCGTCTCTCGATCTCCTGGATGGTCGGCAATACTGATGGCGTGAAGCCTGTTCCTGAGAGCTCGAAGGCCCGGTGACTCTGATCCCTCGAACCCCTTTCATCTGTGACCCTCTGCTGTCAACCTGGTAGGCCCCTGGCTCTTTCCTCACTTGCCTCCTGAATCCATTCCCCAGGCCATGTCTGAATCCCGTGAAAAACCCCCAAAACAGGGTACCGTAAAACCCCATGAGCCCTCACGGCGCTCAAGCCCAGCACCTTCTCGGCGTGAATAGTTCCCGGCGCGGCGCGCGCCGGGAACTCCCGCGCCGAGATCCTCTTCTTCCTCCCTTTGGCCTAGGCCGATAACCCCCTTCATGGCGCGCCGGGAGCTCCCTTCAGCCCACGCCGAGAAGCTGGGCCATACTCCTGATCCTTACGCCGAGAACCTCTTTCTTCTTGGCCTAAACCTTGATCCCCATATTGTACCCATCCAAGGGATATACGGAGAACACTTGGCATCCCTCAGGAAATAAATCAATGGGGAGGACCTCCCCTACATTGTTCTGTTCCGATCCGGATTTCTTTATAACCTTATGGACCTAAAGGGCTATGTCACTACATGTGCTCAGACTAGTTCCGAAGGAACATCAATCGATGCTATGGATGTGGGCGATGGTCCCGGGCCTGGTGCCCCCCCTTCTTTTCCGGCTTTCATCCCGGCATCCCGTGGATGATGGCTTATCTCCTCTTGGCATAATCCAAGATAAAGGGGATATGCTGCCAAAATTCATTCGTATCACCTTGAGTGATCATGGTATTCTCTCCTAACCCCGCTGGCCCACGGAGTTCTGCCCTTGCATGTTCTCCGATGGTCTTCCGAAGGGGGATATCAATAAGACATCACGCCTGCACAGGGTGTGCCATGTCGCACCGGTCCTTATCCGGATTCCGGGTTAGATATACCCGATCTTTTATGGACCCCACCCTGCCGCTGCATGGGTGGTTTCCTATCCCCATCTGGCATAGTCCAAGGTAATGGGGACATGCCGCTGGATTTGCTCCGCATTTGATGTATCCTTGCTTCATTCAGGCCATTTAACGCCCTGCTGATGAACCAACCGTCTCTCTCGCTTGAGTCTTATTTTTGCCGCTACCTTCCTCCTATTTTTGGCGTTTAATCAAGGGTTGTCCTTCTTAGGAAGGGCGTGATTAACGTCATAGCCTTTATGGTATGACGGACTTCGGGTCTCGACTCGAACTTCACAATCGACTGATTAAAAGTCAGATCGAGCGCATAATAAAATTGTCACCCCGGTGACTGGCACGCCAATAAATCAATAAATAACCCACACACACACACACACACACACAAACATATATATATATATCAAAAAAGAAGAGAACGAGAAAGCGCGTTCCACAATCCCTGCACCCAGATCTACCGTTTACCCCTCGGTCAAACTTCATCTTCAGGCAGATCACTGTCTGTCCTGCACTCTGGGCCAACACAAGCACAGTGTTGTAGAGTTTCCCTTGGAGAATCAGGCCGTTGGATGGTTGTGAATTTCATGTATGTTGTTGCTCATCAAGTGTACTTTGCAACGACGCTAGCTTCGTTCTGATCTGCATCCGGATCTGAGCGCAGAAAGTGTTTTAGCCGGATAGTGTAGATCTGCCCAGTCACAGGACTGCGGGACAGATCTGAGGTTTAGAAATCCTGTCGGCCCTTCGGCTGCAATCCAGCAACCACCGATCTTAGGGATCGAAGAGGGACACCCCACCAACGTCCCAGCTAACTGCCACTGCCATAAGACGACTGGAAGCCGCCGTCCCACGTGCCGCATGTGCTTGCTGTCTAGAAAATCAAAACCGCACCGATCCGGACCAGCAGCCCGTCTCCGCCCCAAAGGCCCCTCTAGCTTGCTGCCCGTCAAGCCAAGATCGGCACTCCTAGATTGCTGTTGTATCCCTTTACCTCCCTGTGTGGAGTGGGCAGTAAATTCAGTGTTGTGATTATTTATATTTACTGTACCGGGAGTTATGCATCTTGACCGGGAAGTCTTCCCCACGCCCCGAGCGTAGAGGTACTTTTTCGCCCTCTTTTGTCGCTTTGCTTATTTCATAATTGTTTGAATGCCACTACTTGCATGAGATAGGATAACTAGCTCGCTTAAAATTCCATCACCACTGTGAGAAAGAGAGCGTGACGGTCCCGTGACTCGATCCGAGCACGTGAATGAGCCGACCACCCTTGACTTACTGTCGGTTTCTCAACCGTGCGGATCCACGCGTTTCCCTCGCTTGGGACGACTTGTGAGCTTGTATTTCTGTTGAAGGCATATACCCTGTAGGAGCCCTTAGTGTCGAGTTGAGTTAGCTTTGTTGTTCGCGTCATTACTGGTCGCATCGTTCATTTAGTCGTGTCATCGCCTAGAGTCCCAGATTTGCATCAAATTGGTCTCGAGTCGCATTTCGTTGCACATCAAATTGGTATCAGAGCATGGTTTGAGTCTATAGTAGTCTTTTCGTAGGTGTTGCATTCCATTCCTATATCTGGTATATGAAAAGGTGTTACCAGAATGATAGGTTACGCCTATTAGGAAGGTAGCAGCCTTGCGTGAGTTGGATCCTCGGATTAATAACTCCGCCACGTACTGGATATTGGTTAGAGTCTAGAGTAGTCTCGCATTAGGTGTGTCATTCAACTTTTGCATTTAGCTCCATCACATGCCCATCTTGTAGTTCCCCTGTTTCCATGGATTCCTAGTCGCCCAAGCGATATGAATGGTGGCATAGCACCCATGGGCTTGGAAACCAACCTCTCTACTTTAGTACGGCCCGAAGCCTCGAACTTTTATGGCTCCAAAGTCCCGAGCGACTACCTACATTGGGAAGCCGCCATGAACAAATATTTTGATTGTTGCCCCATGTCCGATGCCATGAATGTAAATTTTGCCAAGGAGAAGCTCTTGTACGAAGCTGCCGATAAGTGGAGAAGCATTGAATGCATGAGGGATGTTAGAATGAAGGACGAGCTTAGAAGGATCTACCTACCCCACCCAATCACCTCCAACCAAGTAGGTCATAGTCGGAGGCAAAAGGTCCCGCACGTAGATGAGCTTAGGTCCAAGACTAGGCTGAGTGATTATGGACGAATCCACCATGATGCCCCTATTCCAAACCCTACCTTTGCCGAACTCTTGAAAATCTTTTCGATTGGGTGGATAGGATGTGTTCTCGTATTGGGCCACCAATTCCTCCTAGCCCACCTCCGAGATAGGACGAAGTCCTGCCCGAGCTAAAGGAGGTCGTAGCCGGTAGTCTCAAACTGGTGTCATCTACGGAGACCCTGGGTCCTCTCCCCATCATAGAGGACGTCCTCTCCCCATCCGAGGGAGATGTTTTACCATAACCTTCACTCTTCGAACTTCATCCGAAGCCATACTTACCTCTAAAGGGTGAGCTAATCATTGAAGAGCCACTACTTAGCTGGCTAAAGAAGGGCTTGGTCCCTAAAGCACCTTGCTATCTATCCATGGAGCCCACACTACAAATAGTGCCCGTCAACTCATTCCACACAATGTTCCAGTCTTTTCACCTTGATGATACTTTAGAAGAGCTTATTACGGGGTTAGACTGGCAATTGAAGTTGACGTACATGTTGGCCCCAGGCTTTGACCAACCCAATAGTCGTAGCTTCACGCATCCTGCATTGGGGTCCATTATCTCTATGTGCACCATGGGTCATATCACCACGGAGGTTCTTTTGTTCCTCCCTATACATGATAAGCTTAACTCCATTCCACTTGTCCCGAGGGAGGAACCTTGTCTTTCACATGAGACCACTGTCTCATCTACCACAATGAATGAAGGTGACCATGTACACCTTGAAGAATTCTGTACATGGGACTGTGTAGTGAAGGAACCTACCACAAGGGGTCACACATTCTTTGATCCCTTCGATCCCTTCCTTCGTGAACATCTTGACCCACAATCTCTACTCCAGTGTGTCAAGGAAGTTCACTATCACACCCCTTCCCCATGGGCCAGTCAACCTGCTCTTAGCAAGGAGCCCGTTCATTGGAAAAAGATGCATACATTACCATCGTATAGGGGTGAGGAAGAAGGTGACTTTGGCTCTTCTGGCTCTCCTAGCCCTCCTAAACCTCTCAAATCCAAAAGGAAGTTAGTGCATGAATGGTACATATTAGGATGTCTAGGATTCCATAATTCCGCCAACATTGGGTTGCATCGTATGTATGCTAGTCACACATATGGGTGTCCTAGACCACCACTACATTATGTATGGGTTTAGGATCATGTATGGGTCTACTTTTCTTTATTTGCACCGTTTGTTAGGAGTCTACACATACACTTGTCGAGCATATAGGGAGTTGCATAGTCATCGTCTAAAAGGCCAACAATGCACGCTGTAATGAGTTGCTTGATGCTCAAGACACCACCGTGAGTTATGAGAGGATGATTATGTCATGATCAGGGTCAGACCTGAACTGTTTCCCTCTAGAACCGGGAAGAAATTGCAAGCTCGCAGTGCTGGTCCCTTTCGAGTGTTGAGGTGAGTCGGGTCTAATGCATATGTTGTGGACTTGCCCGAGGAATATGGGATCAGCTCTACCTTCAATGTGTCGATCTAGTTGCCTATGGGGACCCAACGGTGATTCCTAGTGAGCCTTTTGAGTCGTCTCCTCCCCTTGAGAGTGACCCCACCCCTGAGTGTCTACCACTAACCTCATTCCAACAGTAGCATGAGCAAATAGAAAATATACTAGATGAGCAGGTGACCATTACCAGGAGTGGAGCTTACCCGCGCTATCTGGTGCGATGGAGAGGATGAACCGCGTCCGATGACACATGGATCCCCCAAGCAGAGCTACAAAGGGATAGATCCAGATCTGCTAGAGCGATACCAGAGCAATAAACACCCCTTACTCGACGGGGTCAAGTTCTTCCCACCTGGGGAGAATTGATGGGAAATCGGAGCAAGGTAACGATAATTTTGAGTTTGCATATTGTCATTGAGTCATTGGGTTCTCTTGTAAGGCTAATTATAAGCCAATCATTAGGAATTAATGAGTTTCTTTTATTTATTGAGTCTAGAAAGGGGATTGGGCCTCAAACCCACTAGAAGCCCAATTGGGCCACCACTTCACCATTGGTCACCCAAAGCACACTTGAACCTTCTTAACTCATTGGCCTATTCCAAGGCCCATGAAGACTAGCCCATGGGCGCCCCCCATTCAAACCACAATATGTTCACATCCCCCATTCAAACCACCACATGTCCACATCCCCATTCAAGCCTCTTATGTTGACATTCCATCCCACAATTGGCATTTCTTTCCAAATGGAGGAACACACCCACGTATTGCCTTCCATAGCTGCCATACAAAACGTTTAGTCAACTGTTAATTGCCATCCTTGACCAAGCCAAGGGAGAGGGGTGCACCCTCCCTATGCCCCATGTGGGCTTGACCCATGTGTCTTCCCATTTTACCCTCCCCTTCTCCATTGACCAAAGGGTATTTTAAGTCTTTGTCCTAGGTCTAGGGTTTGATATAAAAGTCTTGCAAACACTTTATTTGATAGATGAAAATACAAGAAAATTCAAAAATTTGAGAGATTGTACCAAGGGCGCCCTCTCCCTCTCTCCCTCTTCCTCCTTGCAGCTGCAGATGTAGGGTGCGACGCCCTATTCATGGGAGCGATTCCCACCTCTATCACCTCCGCTGGGTGCGACGCTCAGCCACCGCCACCGCCACCGTTTGCCCCTCCTCCCACCTGTGTCTTTCCACCCCTCGTAGTATGCCTATGCGCAGATCTGCGAGACAGTAACCTGAACAACAAATTTTCCCGCCCCCTAAACCATCTCATATGGCCACCAAATTTCTTGTGCACGATCCTCACTTTCCCCTTTTTACCCATATTAATCCCTTCACCCAGATCAACCGTTTACCCCCCGGTCAAACCCCATCTTGAGGTAGATCACTATCTGTCTGCACTCCAGGCCAACACAAGCACAGTGTTGTAGAGTTTCCCTTGGAGAATCAGGTCGTTGGATGGTTGTGAATTTCATGTATGTTGTATCTCATCGAGTGTAATTTACAACGGTGCTAGTGTCGTTTCGATCCGCCTCCGGATATGAGCGCAGCAAGTGTTTTAGCCGGGTCGCGCAGATCTGCCCAGTCACAGGACTGTGAGACAGGTCTGAGGTTTAGAAATCCCGTCGGCCTTTCGGCTGCGATCCAGCCACCGCCGATCTCAGGGATCGAAGAGGGACACCCCAGCAACGTCCCAGCCAACCGCCGCTGCCAGAAGAAGACCGGAAGCTACCATCCCACATGCCGCACGTGCTTGCTGTCTAGCAGATCAGAACCGTACAGATCGGACCAACAGCCCGCCTCCGCCCCAAAGGCCCCTCCGGCTTGCTGCCCGTCAACCCAAGATCGGCGCTTCTGGATTACTGTTGTAGCCCTTTACCTCCTGCATGGAGTGGGCCGTAAATTAGTGTTGTAATTAAGTATATTTACTGTACCAGGAGTTACGCATCTTGGCCGGGAAGTCTTCCCCACGCCCCGAGCGTGGAGGTAGGTTTTCGCTCCTCTTTTATCGCTTTGCTTATTTCGTATATGTTTGAATGCCGCTGCTTGCATGAGATAGGACAGCTAGATCGCTTAAAATTCCATCACTATTGTGAGAAAGAGAGCGTGACCGTCTTGTGACTCGATCCGAGCATGTGAATGAGCCGACCACCCTTGACTCACTACCGGTTTCTCAATCGCATGGATCCACATGTTTCCCTCGCTTGGGACGACTTGTGAGCTTGTATTTCTGTTGAAGGCATATACCCTGTAATGACCCAAGATCTGGATACCGGGAAAGGAACCCGATATCATTCGAATCCTGGCCCGCCGCCCACGAGTCAGGACTCGGAAGAGCTAAAAAGGAGTGTGGAGGTACAAAGAAATAGGAAATAAGGCAAGACAATTCAACATTTAACAGAAATAAATAAACAACTACAACAGAGTCCAGTCCAACAGAAAGCACAGTCTAAGATAGAAGAATGTACCCAACACCGAGTGAACACTCGACCCAACAAGCTTGCGACTAAGAACCTCCGTACAGCACCCTCGAACCCCGAGGAAGAACCGCTGCACCTGAAACGCAGGGGTGAGCTTCCTGTCACATGCTCAGTAAGGGTCCCGCGGAACCCCAACTGAAAACACGGCACCACGGAAAGTAGCAACTACAGCTAGAACAACAGGAACTGCAAACCCGGTGGCCGGTATAAACTCAGCACTACAGCTACTCCTACTATACCAGAAAACATGCCCCGATCTCACAGTCGGGAGACCACCAGTCTAATAGAAAGACCTCTGGCTACCCTGCCAGAGAACACACCCCGACAACCCTGTCGCGAAGGCCTATCTCGTAGACAAAGGCCTAATTCAAGACCACTCGGTCTAGGAACACGGTCACGACCTCACCGTCGTGAAACCAACATCGTCTAGGGAAAACCCTCGGTGATGCTCATCAAAAACCCTAGACCTCTACCTCGGGGACACACCAAGAAACTACACGTAAAATCACGTCTCGCAGATGGGAAACAGAAAATCGAGTCACGTGAAACTCATGTCAAGTGACAGGAGCACTGCCCACAAGAAGCTAGGCCGGATGCATCCACTGATGACTTAGTCCACAGCCTCAGGTGTCTCCCTGTGATGCCCCAGGTGGAGACTGAGACACCGTACAAGTAACCAGGAACTTAGAACAAGGACTAGCTGTGGTCGCGCTCATCAGCGTGGGTCCTCTGCCCCCAACTACGTGTGCACACACAGACCATCCGCTCCAGGTCGGATACTCTAGCTAGTTTTCCACCCAGCCGGACTCAGGCTGTAAAGGCGAGGGGCCCTACAGTAACCAGCCTAAAAATCGTCTCTCTCTGGTAAGCCGCTCCACCACTCCCGGGTGGGTAAGCATAAGTGTATCGTAAGAAGGCTACGACCAGTGGGAGGTCACTAAACGTGAATATGGAAAACCACACACACACCCATTGCGAGTAACGCGGAGTAACAGGTGGCACGACGCCACCAGACTCTGGACAGCCCACTAGACCTACTAAACCAACGGTCCTTGAGTCACGAGACTTGGCTCAAGACAGTCATGCACGACAGCACAACACCGTCAATCTGGCCTAATCCCTAGGTCTGAAATCACGGTACGAAGACCCACGAGGCAGCTTACAATTGCCGAGACCGTTCCCTCATAAAGGGAACTCAACAGACCTCCAGCCCCAGGCTGGGTGACTGGACTCACAGTCCAAGGCCAAACACATGACCCACTCGGAAACCGCTTCTCGGAGAAACACACGTCGTGCGGTGACAACCCTCCGCACTCATACCGATACACGGTGACTCGATCTAGCAAGAACACGAAAGCCCATAACACATGGGGTCACCAGGACCCTCAAACCCATGGGCACGCTAATCGAGGTTGCACTGTACTTCCAAACACCCCAAAAATATGGACACGGAACCCACGGGGTGTCCGGAACATCCACGAGGCTGAAGGTCAACCACTGGGTCACAACTGGGTCAACTAGAGACCAACACAATGCGAACCGGAACACAACTAGCACAGAAACCAAGTGGCGGTCCTGCCTGGACCGTCACAGAGCCTGGTAGTCTGGCTTGGACCACAAGGCCTGGCCTAGCGGTCCAGCCACCAAAACTCAGGTGGTCAACCCCAGACCGCTAGGAAGGGTGGCGGTCATTGCCTGACTGCTAGGCGTTGCCTACCGGTCAGTCGCACGGCCGCTACCCCACCTGACCTCGAACGACTCCAAAGCAGAAAACGGTCTAGCCCTGACCGCTACAACGTCCCTGGCGGTCTACACTAGACCGCTAAGCCCCTCAGGCGATAGATCGCGACACCGTAAAACCAACCGACATAGGGGGAACCTTAGCGGTCTCCATAGGACCGCTAGGTAGCCTAGCAGTCTCTGGAGGACCGCTAAGGCGTCCCGAGCGCGAAAATGAAGAACTCCATAAAAAAAAGCCCATTCCACGCCCCGTTCACACCCATGTGAAGGGAAAAAGAAGGGGAAATGATTCCCCAACCTCTCTAACACCGAGTGGACCTATTTAAACCCCAAAAATGCGATTAAAATGCTATTTCTGGCTCACACCCCAAAAATATGCATTTTCCCCAAAACGCTCAAATAAGCCCGATCGGCTCATCACGGCCTACAAAACTCACGGGAAATGAAGTACACGAGCTGGGGGTCCATCTCCCTACCTCCACCAAAGATTTGACGCGCCGTGGACACCGATCTGTGAAGAAAACGCCGTTAAAGCTCCGTCGGCTCGCGATCCCACGAACCGCCTCCACCATCACGATCCTCGCTCCATCCTCGTCGCTCCACGCCCCACGATCCTCGCCGCCTCGCCCCTGTCCACCTCCGTCAGCCGCCGAAGAAGAGAGGGAGAGGGGAGAGATCGTGAGAAGAGAGAGGGAGGGAAGAGAGAAATGAGAGATTGGGAGAGAGAAAAGGAGGTTAATATATATAGAAAAACCCAAAAATTCCAAAAATTTAGAAAAATATGAAAAATTAACTCCGTGATCCTCGGGAAGAGCACAATGCGCTGGTCATGTCTCAGAGTCGGAGAACGTAACGATTCACCCTGCACAAGGTTCCAAAGGCATATCACGCAAAAACACATGTAAAGTACAAAACACACTCTAGGACCTACGAAAATGATCCGAAAAATATCCAAAAAATTCGAGACATCACAACCCTCCCCCCTTAAAGAAATTTTATCCTCGAAATTCAGGACAAACGCCAAGCGACAGGGGGAGAACGCCTTAACCAACTGACAACGCAGTCAGAGCCCCAGCACAGAAAACCTCGATTCTCACGAAAGCACCAATCATGAGGGATACCGCTAGACCATAATCACGGACAACGCCACGCTCGCACATCGCACACACATGGGTCATCAGAGCAGGCATATGCAAAAAGGGCACAAGTCTGGCGTCACCTTAGCTGACATAAAACCAACCACGGCACCGTAGACACTACCACGCTCAACGAGAAAACACACTCCTCGCCACCAAAATCAAACCACCGGTCAACGCCCATGCTCAGTGCACCAACCAAACGCCAGCTTCACAACCCGCTGACCGATCTCATGCCCTGCACCGGGGACAACAATCACTGAGCTTCCACCAGCTCGCACCTGGCTGGCCGAACACTCTTAGCAACACGGCCAACTCTGCCAAATGACAAAACTCCTCGCAAATCCCCAGATCCAATCTTGGAAAAAGGCACACCTCATAATCAGCCACCCATAGCCTCACTGACACATGGCTCTCGCAATTTCTGAGCCCCAACAACTAGTATCTTCCGTCTGTGAACGACCAATCACCGGTCACCAGACAGTTGTCAACGGGAAACCCTTGACTCACTCAGCTTCTTCCTTCTTTCCTGGTCCTTCACTGGGTCCGAAGGGCACATTCCAAATCTCGACAGGCCATCCGTTGACTCACGCACATACCAACACCAAATCCTACGCCAACACTACCCTCTAAGGGGAGCACGGTGAAACCAAATCACAAGAACTCGGAGTCTTCGGTCTTCACCTCACTCGACTCAGACTTACAGGGGAATCCTCTCATGCTGGCCACAGACCAAGGATCACCATTCCACGTCAACCTCTCTTCAAGGACTTCCATACCCGGCACTATCCACTGTCCTGTCTCATCAAATCTTATCTCATCTCAATTACTCCAAGTGGACGCCTGCCAATCCCGATTCCGCTCTCATCACAGAGCCACGAGACACAACTTGAACAATTCATGACACACGACTGCAAAGCAACCAAGTGCCACAGGCTATCACAACAACCTGGTCGACAATGTCGTGACCAATCCACACGGGTCCCTAGACAATACACATCTTACCATGGTCAACCACGTGGCTAGCCTTTCCAGCCGCTCGCAGCTACCAACTGGGTCCCATAATCTCTCAGAGATCACTTCTCCAAAACACGATCTCATCCGAAGACACAACCTCCAACATAGGAACAGGGTACTCATGCAACAACCTCGCCAGCATATTCCCCCAACTCTCCATCCGGCTAGTGTCATGAACCACAATATCTCAGGCAACGGCACGACAACAACACGTCTCACATAGCCAGAGATAATCACATACCGAGGAACCAATCCTCCAATGCTCTACTCAACCTCAGCAACTCCGCAAGCTCCGATCCACAGTACCTCGGAAAGCACAACGCCAACCATGAATTCTCACGAACACCGCCCAACCGGCACTCATTCTTCCGAAGCTACGCCGACACCCTTACACATCAGGGGATGGGCAACGCTTCTCACACACAGCCACACGCTTGCCACAGCGGTCGAGCTAGCTGCTGCCACACGCTCCTCACTTACACCTGCCGCTGACCTCGAAACCAATAACACGCCAAATTGCCAGGCTCAATAATCAACACCTCACCAAAAGATCCTCCGCTCATCTGAGCACATCTCGACCAGAGTGCCCGCTCTGCCACCTCAAACCACGATCTCAACGCCTCAGGGGCTGGATAAATCTTAAGCTGGAGTGGCCAACCCGATAACAGCTCCCTCAGAGCACACTCACGACCACTTAACCACGAACAATCCTCCCCAGCCACCTGACCTCACTGCAAATACCTCAAACGCAGCACTACAGCAACACACCTGCCGACAACCTCTGCCCAACGCAGCACAATTGGGGCCACCACTCATCGGGAAGAAATCTCTCTATCACGTCCCTCGGGCCCCGCACCGACACTCCACGAAACAGCAACCACCAACACGGCGCCAACGCCGCGCACTCAAACTCTTATGTAAGAAACCAAGCAAAAATAAACACAAAACCTTATGCTAGCTGCCGACTATACAGGACCTTACGGACTCTGATCATTGTAATATCTCAAATTCCCATGTACATCCACAACTACGCTCTGATACCAGCTGTAATGACCTAAGATCCGGATACCGGGAAAGGAACCCGATACCATTCGAATCCTGGCCCGCCGCCCACGAGCCGGAACTCGGAAGGGCTAAAAAAGAGTGGGGAGGTACAAAGAAATAGGAAATAAGGCATGATAATTCAACAATTAACAGAAATAAATAAACAACTGCAACAGAGTCCATTCCAACAGAAAGTATAGTCTAAGGCAGAAGAACGTACCCAACACCGAGTGAACACTCGGCCCGGCGAGCTGATGACTAAGAACCTCCGTACAGCACCCTCGAACCTCGAGGAAGAACCGCTACACCTGAATCACAGGGGTGAATCTCCTGTCACTGGCTCAGTAGGGATCCCGCGGAACCCCAACTGACAACACGACGGCCCGGAAAGCAGCAACTACAGCTAGAACAACAGGAACAGCAAGAATAGCAATCCCGGTGGCCGATAAAAACTCGGCACAACAACTACTCCTACTGTACCAGAAAACACGCCCCGATCTCATAGTCAGGAGACCACCGGTCTAACAGAAAGACCTCTGGCTACGCTGCCAGAGAACACACCCCGACAACCCTGTCGTGGAGGCCTGTCTCGCAGATAAAGGCCCAACCCAAGACCACTCGGTCTAGGAACACGGTCACGACCTCGCCGTCGTGAAACCAACACCGTCTATGCAAAACCCTCAGTGACGCTCACCGAAAACCCTAGACCTATACCTCGGGGACACACCCAGAAACAACACGTAAAATCACATCTCGCAGATAGGAAACAAAAACTCGAGTCACGTGAAACTCACGTCAAGTGACGGGAGCACTTCCTACCAGAAGTAAGGTCGGATACGTCCACTGACGACTTAGTCCACAGCCTCAGGTGTCTACTTGCGACGCCCCAGGTGGAGACTAAGACACCGTACAAGTAACCATGAACTCAGAACAAGGACTAGCTGGGGTCGCGCTTGTCAGTGCGGGTCCTCTGCCCCCAACTACGTGTGCACACACAGACTATCCGCTCTAGGTCAGATCCTCTAGTTGATTTTCCCCCCAGTCGGACTCAGGCTGCAAAGGCGAGGGGTCCTACGGTAACCAGCCTAAAAACCATCTCTCTTGGGTAAGCCGCTCCACCACTCCCAGGTGGGTCAGCACATGCGTGCCGTAAGAAGGCTACGACCTGTAGGAGGTCACTAAACGTGAATACGAAAAACCACACACTCACCCATTGCGAGTAACATGGAGTAACAGGTGGCACGACGCCACCAGACTCTGGATAGCTCACAAAACCTACTAAACCAACGGTCCTTGAGTCACAAGACTTGGGTCAAGACAGTCATGCACGACAGCACAACGCCATCAATCTGGCCTAATCCCTAGGTCTGAAGTCACGGTACGAAGACTCACGAGGCAGCTCACAATTGCCGAGACCGTTCCCTCATAAAGGGAACTCAAGAGACCTCCAGCCCCAGGCCGGGTGACTGGACTCACAGTCCAAGGCCAAACACATGACCCACTCGAAACTGCTTCCCGGAGAAACACACGTCGTGCGGCGACAGCCCTCTGCACTCATACCAATACACGGTGACTCGATCTAGCGAGTACACAAAGCCCATAACACATGGGGTCACCCGGACCTTCAAACCCATGGGCACGCTAATTGAGGTTGCACTGTACTTCCAAACACCCCAAAAATACGGACACGGAACCCACGGGGTGTCCGGAACATCCACGAGGCCGAAAGTCAACCACTGGGTCACAACCGGGTCGATCGGAGACCAACATAATGCGAACCGGAACACAACTAGCACAGAAACAAAGTGGCGGTCCTCCCTGTACCGTCATAGAGCTTGGCGGTCTGGCTTGGACCGCAAGGTCTGGCCTAGCAGTCTAGCCAAGACCGCATGGCCCCAGATGCCACCAAAACCCAGGCGGTCAACCCCAGACCGCCAGGAAGGGTGGCGGTCCATTGCCTGACTGCTAGGCGTTGTCTAGCGGTCAGTCGCACGGCCGCTACCCCACCTGACCTCGAACGACTCTAAAGCAGAAAACGGTCTAGCCCTGATCGCTACAACGTGCCTGGCGGTCTACACCAGACCGCTAAGCCCCTTAGGCGTTCTATCGCGAGACCGTTGTGAGCGACGTCACGCGGTTCTAGGAGCGAAGAAGAAGCGGAGCGCGCGGGCTCCTTTTGTTTGCTGCAACATAGAAATAAGAGAAAAGAGAAGGAGCCACCACGGAAGATTGCTCCGACGGGGCGAGCGGGACAAACGCAATATGTTAAAGATAAGAGGAGAGAGAAGGGGGGGCACCACGGGAGATTGCTCCGGCGGGGCGAGCGGGTGTAGAAATTAAATAACAAAAATTGAAACGACCATTGCGGGAAGCAACTCGTCGCGGCCTCGAGAGTATAGCATAATAGGAATATAACAAGGTATAAAAAGGAGCAGAATTTAAACGGCCATTGCGGGAAGTGACTCGCCACGGCCTCGAGAATATGAGTAGATAAGAATATAATAGAATATAAGGAGCATACAAAGAACATGAGTTTAAACGGCCATTGGGGAAGTGACTCGCCGCGGCCTCGAGAATATGGGCAGATAAGAATATAACAGAATATAAGGAAAATATAATGAACGGGAATTTAAACGGCCATTGGGGAAGTGACTCGCCGCGGCCTCGAGAATATGGGCAGATCAGAATATAACAAGATATAAAGAGAATATAAGAACGGGAATTTAAACGGCCATTGGGGAAATGACTCGCCGCGGCCTCGAGAGTATAGCAGAAGAGAGATATGGCAAAATATAAGAGATATAGCAAGATATATAGATGACAGAATTCAAACGGCCATTGCGGGAAGTGACTCGCCGCGGCCTCGAGATTATGATGTGATCGCCAGGGGTCGAGGACCCCAAAATGGAAGAGTGATCGCTCCTACCTCACTAGTAGGAAGTGGCGGGTTGCTTCTTCCTCCCCCTTCGGCCGGTCGACGGAGAGGGCTTTCTTTAGTTACCCTTGCAAAATAACAGACAGTAAATAAATGGAATTAGAAAATGGCAGTGTAGTATCAAACTCTTGCAATGAAAGTAATGAAATCGTGGCGGGACACACACCTGGTTGGTGTGGTTTTAAACCCCTCTCGGACATGAGTAGGAGAAAAATGCAATGATGAATGCAAGAAGTATATAAGAGAAGGCGCCCTTACAAAGGGAGTTAGAGGATGCGAGATGATGAATGCAAAGAACTATAGAGAAAAAGGGGAGAGAATTGGCTTATTGGATGTGCCGATGGTGAGATCCGGCGGAGCTTCGACAGCGTAGGGACGACGTAGAAGCGCGGTGGACGAAGATGACCTTCCTCTCGCGAGCGTGGGCACCAGAGAAGCCGACAGAACCTCCACCTACAAAAGACCCCACGGGTTAGAAATGACTCCGGTAGCCTCTGGGCTCCGGCAGCCTATCGGATCTCTTCTTAGCTCTTCAGAACTGAGGGGGTGGGCCTCTATTTATAGGGCTCCAGAGGCTGGAGGCGTCCAGGACCCTGGACACCTCCATCAGGGCCGAAGTAATATTTTATTCTATTTTTATTCATTTTTTTTGAATATTTTCATGGAGACGTCCAGGGGACCGGACACCTCCATAAAGGCCCACCGAATTCCCACCGAAAGCCGCACGCAGTTTAGCACAACGCGTGGATTTGAACGGCGCCCGTGATTCAGCAATGGGTGCGTCCAGTTGTCTAGACGCTTCCACAATTGGATTTTTTCACACACGATAAACCGTCGATCGGTGGACGGGGCCCGGTGGGCAAGTTCATGGAGGCGTCAAGGGTCCTGGACACCTCCAAAAAAAAATATTTTTTATTTTTTTTTTGTTTTTATACCAAAGCTGGCATTTTTATATTTTTTATATTTTTTTTCATGGAGGCGTCCAGGGGCCTGGATGCCTCCATTAATATATCATTTTTTTATGTATTTTTGGTCTTAAGAAATAAATTAAAGCAATGGAGGTGTCCAGGAGACTGGACGCCTCCATTAAGACCCCCCCGGGTCCGCTGAAAAGGCGTTGGCAGCTCCCCGACAGGCACCCTTCCTGGTTCCGGAATTTTTTTTGGCGTGTCTGAATGGTGTTGATGTCGTCCGAATGCTGCAACGAGACGATTCCGGATGCTGAAAAGGGCGGAAGATGACTCAAGAAAAGGAAGCACTAGAGCGATTCAAAATGCGTAAGCCGTCGCGGGGCGTCGTATAGTAATATGAGACTTTCTCAGGAGACGTCAAGAATGGCGTGTCTACAGCTGCCCCGCCTTGGCGTCTGCTTTGCAAGGGAGCGACACGTAGTGGAATGGTATCGAAGTGGAGTGAAATGAAGTGGGAGCGGACTGATAAGTTGATGCCAAGGTGTGATGAGACACGCTTTTGACGTTACTGTTTGGAATCTTTCCTGAAGTTTCAATGAGGCGACCTTGAAGAAGGTCTTTCAAATATTGACGATTGCTTGGACGGAGATCAAATAAGGGAGGGTGAGATGTGTGCTCAGGCACGAAAAATAAAGGAGACCAACTTCTCGGTGTGGAAGTACCTGGGTCATAAACCCGCAGGTTTCACTTTTGGTGAGCGGTTACCAGCCAATGTGGAAGTGCTGCGGCCAAGGTGGGTCAAACAAGGTAAAAAGTAAAGAAATATCTGAGAGTCTGTCCAAACAAGGGTCTCCTTTGGAAGAGCAGCGTAGGGCCGTTTCAAAGAAACTCGGTATTTCATTCGGAGTGGAATGTCTCACATTGGTAAGAATTGAAACACAACTGCTTTCACAATCGAATCACTTGAATGATCTTCCACAATAAATTCAAAGTCCTATATGAATGCATGCTGGGTTTAAAGAAAAATTTAAAACAAACTAAAATAAAAAATAGCCAAGGATAATATTATCAACTCGTTAAGAATGGGTCAGGATACCGATCCGGTGAGCTGGTACTGGGATGGGGCCTGTTTATCCACGCACCAACTCACTGAATGGAACCGTCGTCCCCATGCTATCACAAGTTAACGGCCTATCTGTACAACCCAAATTCTTCCGGGATCATCACTGTTTTTGTTGAAGGGGAACTCAAATCCCAGATTCGTTCGGGCCGCAAGGTCCTTGACATGTTCTAGTAGCGTAGGTATCATATACTATGATGCATGACAAGGTGGGACCAACCAATGAAAGGCGGGACAGGAGATAGGACAAAGACGTTCGTTAGTAAAACCTGCACAGGCCAGCATGGATTAATAACATCAGAAAGTAACAAAATCGTAACAGAATCGCATCAAAATGCAAAGGAGATCTAGCCAAAATCCTGACACTGACCACTGAAGTGACAGGTTCTGTCCTGTAGCGCCTCTCCTTTCCTACACTTCTTCTCTTGCACCAAGTTGTTTCGAGGCACGCTTCACGAGACCTTGCCCTAAACAGCAGGGAACTACGCCTCGTAAGGAGGGATCCCCTTTTCTCTTTCTTTTGGGCACGTCCAGGTGTGAGGACGTGTCTTAACCTTTAAATTTAAATTTAAAGTGCCGGGCGGCCTTTCTTCTCCCGTGCCTTACCCGCAAACGAGCTCGCCTCCTGTCGAGATTTGCTCGCCCCTTTCCATCTTCTTCCTCTCTCGATCGATGGAGTTCGGTGGGCCGGACCATGGTGAAGGTGGAGAGGGACGTGGGACTCCTCGCCTGAGGAGGGACATGCAAGAGCACAGAACGGCGTCCATGGAGGAGGAAGGGCCACTTCGGGCCCCCGAGGGACCCGAGGGGCCCGATGTCGTGGAGGGAGGTGAACACGGTCTGGTAGGTCCTCCGACCTCTTCCTCTTTGATCCATTTTGAGTTTTGAAGCGAGCCGTGGGGGGAAAAGGTTTCGGCGAGTGTTGCACTCAAATGATGGATGCGTCCTTGACAGGAGACGCGTTCTTGTTATGACGCGAGGCCCTTCTTTCTTGATGCAGGACATGGCAGAGACCCTGGGTTTGGCTGATGAATGGGCGAGTGCAAATGAGCCGAGCGGTGTCAGGAAGGAGAGTCGCGGCAAGGCAAAGCTCGAGGATTGGCGCATACGTCTCCCTGGATAGCAAGGGAGCGTATTGGTGCAGGACAGTGCCGACTTCCTGCGGTAGCAGAGAGAGTTATGTGGGGCTTCCCCAAGCCGGGGATACGCGCGACGTCAATGTCTCGCGTGCCCAATTAGCCGAGGTCAGGCGGCAGCTGGCCGCCACTCAACAGGAACTGTCGCTCCTGGTAAGCTAAGTGCTGCATTTTCTATTTTTAAATGTAGAGCTTAGCTGACGGTTGTTGTTTGTTCGTTCCAGCGTGCCCAGTAGACAGCGATGGTGGGAGTGGCTGGCGGCGCATCTTCCAGTTCCTCGGCCCCTTTTCTTGAGATTGCCTCCCTCCGGGAGCAACTTACCGGTGCGGTGGCTCGGGCTGCCCGGGCGGAAGAGGAGCGTGACGCCTGGGTGGCGACTGTAGCAGAGCTACGACATCGCGGTGAGGAGAGACCTTCTCCAGACATCCTAGAGTTAAGGGTTCTTCTGCAGATGACGAGGAGAGAGGCAGAGAGAGAGAGAGAGAGTCCAGAGAAGGGCCGAGCGTCAGCGGGATCAGACCGAGAGGAGGGCCTTGGAGGCCCAAGTGAGGGAGCTCCAGCTGGGCCTTCAGGCCGTCGTGCAGAGGCTAGGAGGGATGGAGACGCGCTACGAGAGAGCGCGAGAGTTCGGGGAGCGACTGCGCCAGTCTGGTCGCTTTGCCGCTAGTGGCTTCTTCGCCACGCCAGGGGAGGAGCAGCGAGTCATTGCTGTGGAGCCGGTGCCACGAGGCGAGGCGGGTGCTACTGCACAGGGATCCAGGAGGCTTCTGAGGGACCCTCACCTCAGGGGAGAGGAGAGGGACGCCTAGAGGGACGAGCATGAAGATAATGGCAAGAGCTGGCGAGCTAGTGGACCCGCCTCCTCTCTATGATTGTGATGTTTATGATAGCTTATATAGAATTATGAATGGAATGATTTGATTTTCTGCTGCTTGTTTGTTATCTTGTGCGTTCCTTCTTCCTTACACTTCTTCTCCTTTGCACTGTTCCCATGTGATGGGTCTGCCGAGACTCCACCCCAAGCGGAGAATCGCGTCTTGTTGTCACCATTTTCCACGGGAATCTGCCGTCGAAGTCAATAATGACGGCCCTAGTTCCTTCTCCCGGATGTTGTGTCAAGTTTTACGGACGTCCTCCAAAACATGATAGGGTATCCCTAGACAACATAGGGGGCTAGTCGTCATATTCTTCGTCCAATCAATCACCCTGTGCGGGCGGTGAAGTGACACACGGGACCGCATGGCAGGTGCCTCATCGCGAGGGCTATCATTAAAAGGTGATGGAGGCAATCTTGGCCCGCACTCCTTCCATTTCTATAAATTCTTGTCCCTTTTATCCTCCCAGGTATATCGAGGGCTAACTCGAGGAGCACAAGTTCTCACGGGTGAGGAGGAGTTCAAAATTCTGAGAGTTGGATGGAGGGCGAATCTTCCCACTCCTCGAAGAGAAGCAGGTCCAGTGGTAGTAGTTCCAGGAGGCTTTCGGACCTCGAAGGGCACTTCAGCGAAAGGACCCGATCGCAACTCGTAAGCCAGGTTTTCCTGCCCTTTTTTCCATTCTTTTTTCTTCCTTTCTTTCTGACCAAACCTCCTCTCCATTCCCTGCATGCGTAGAGTGTGATGAAATCACAGATCTCATGGGAGTTGGTAGTGGCAGCATACCGAGGTCTCCCAGATTTTCAGAAGGCGAGGCTAGACGTGATGGGATTTGGCACCTTTCTTCGGATCGAGCCGCTCGAGCTCGACCTGGTTCTGATCCAAGCCTTGTGTGAGAGATGGGACCCAGTGAGTCGGGCATTCCTGATGCCCTGGGGGCACATGGTGCCCAGCTTGGAGGATGTGGTCCGGATCACAAGCCTGAAGGTGGAGGGCGAGGCAGTGACCGGGGTCACTTATGCGGATTACCGAGAAGGTGCTCGGAAGCTACTGGGTTTGGACCTAGATGGTCAGAAAAATAGGTCGGTAGCTAGGGCGTCCCTCATGGATGCATTAGGGCTCACCGACACTCGTCGGTGGGATGATGAATCCTCAGAAGAGTTCATGGAAAGGATAGAAATAGGATGCCGTGCCGTGTACTGCACGGATTTCGGCAACTGGGAAAGATGCAACATAGATTTGAGGAGATTTTTCCTCTTCCTTTTGGGGAGATTGGTACTGAGCTAGAAAGGGGACGGTATCCAATGTCGCTTCCTGGAGCTGCTATCAGACCTTGAAAGAGTAGGATACTATGCCTGGGGAGCTGCCATGCTGGCACACTTGTTTGCAGGCCTGTTCCAAGAAGTGGATCGTGAGATGGCTGTGAGTGGTTTTACACCATTCATCCAGATATTTTTGGTTTTGCTTGTTTTGTATTTTTTTTTCTTATTTTTGCAAGGTACTGATGACCTGCGCCGAGCAGCTGTGGAGCTATTATTACCTCCCCATGGGGAGAGCTCAGCATTGGCGACCCGCGATGGTGCCGCTAGCCAGGTGGTGGGAACCCATCATGAGTGCGGCACCCCTAACCTACCAACTGATGGTGCTAAGGAGGGAGCTACAGGAGTTTCCTGCAGCGATGGTAAACTGGAGACCCTACTCAGACATGGTCGATGTCGACCAGCCGTGGGTTCTAGAAAGTCATGCCCGATTCAGACGGGAATTGTGGATGCACTACCTGAATGAAATCGAGCCGCTTCGGCTACGATTGGTTATGAGGACTTTGGGACTGGCTCAAGAATGGGTGGATTCAGCTGCGCCACCTCGCGTTGGGAGAGAGACGCGAGGACCGGCGACCTGCATTGACTGGCGTGTGCGATTCCATGAACAGTACGAAGACTGGCAACGGGGTGGCATAATCGTGGAATCGCAGGCACGGGATAGCGAGGATTACCTGCGTCTATACAAGACAAGGTACGCAGAGCGGTTCCAACCCCGGGGACTTGTGGAGGTAGGTCTCCCCTTTTTCTCTTTTCTTCTTTCTCCCTTTTTTGGTTTTCTGGTGGAAATGCTGACTCGTATGGCTGCAGGATATCCGTGATACGATGATAGCGACTTTACGAACTCGCTTGGCAGAGATGGAGCAACTGTTGGGCGATGCCCGCGGAGCTACGAGCGCCTTGGTAGGTGTGCAGTGCGTTCCTAATTAAAACCCCAGATTCCAGATGTTGGCTGCTAATTCACGCGGTCGTAGCATGCCCAGATTGGCGCGGCTTCCCCAGCGATGGGAGTAGGTGGTGCCTCTTCCAGCTTGTGGATTCCCACCTCAGAACTTGACTTGCTTCATGAGCAACTTGCTCACGCCACGCAGCGTGCTGCAGAGGCAGAAGGGATGCTCTGTATACAGGTAAAAGTTTCAGTGTTGAGTTCTCTTTGTTTACGCCTTATCGCGTATCTGAGATGGTACACTCGGCAGGAAAAGGAGACGGAAGAAGCGCTTGCCCAAGCTGCGCAGATGGAGGCTAGGATAGCAGAATTGGAGAGGGAACTGCGACATCATCCTGATGACGACTCCTCTAGGGATGCCGTGGAACTGAGGATCACTCTCCAGTTGGAGAGGGAAGACCGTGAGAGAGAACGTGCAGAGAGAGAAAGAGACGCAGAGAGAGAAAGAGCCAACAGATTGACCGAAAGGGAAGAACGAAGGGCCATGGAGGCCCAGTTGTTCGAACTCCGAACCAGCCTTGGTCTTGCTGAACAGTGGCTGAGAGATGGTGAGGAGCGCTACCGAAGAGCACGAGAGCATGGCTTTCGTGTTGGTAGTTTCTCTGCTGCTTCCGTGGATCAACGCCGAGGTGTGGGAATAGGAAGGGGAGTACAGAGCGGTAGGAGTACCACTTTTCGTAGTTAGGTAGTACCTTTGAGAGCGTTTTACCCGGAGAGTAGTGGGACGAGTAATGCAGAGAGAGAGGGCGAAACTTGATGTAATTTTTTTTGTTTTTGGAATAAAATACGAGGTTCGGTTTGTTTGGTTTTCACCTTTGCTTCTATTGCCTGCATCCCTGCACACATCACTGAAACAAACAAATCAGAATTTCTGTTCTGACTTGGCCCCTTGCTCAATAAGCAAATGGTCACTGTGACTGTCCTTGATAACTGGTCAAGGGGCCAAGCCTTTATTTAAGGAAGGCGAGAGAAAGATGCAGTGATGATAAATGCGACAGGCAAGCACACGAATGCAAGCGGTATTAAAAGTGAGATGCTGCACGCAAATGTAATCATGCAAAATTGATTTGTTTTCTTTTTTATATTTGACATTTTTTTGTTTTATCATAAAAAAGATTTTTTTTTTGCAAATATGTACATTTTCTCTTTTCCATTTTTTTTGTTGCTTTTATTATAAAATTTTTTTTGTTGCTAATGCCTGTCAAGCACCCAAATGGCACCCAACTGTTAGGGTGCTAGGCCCGGATACAGAGGGGGGGTGAATGTATCCTGCTACGAAATATGCCCAATTTAAAAACTAGGATGCTAAGCAAGTTCCGGAGGTAAGCTAATACGATTAGACAAAATAACAAGCAGGTGGAGCGAACCTATCCAAGCATCCAGCAGAAGCAAATCAAGCAATCTGATGAACCAGTTGAAAATCCTTTTAAACAAAAGAGCAAATATATAACTGGCTCCCAAACAATCAACTAGCGGAAGCAGCACAAATGAGAATAAGAAATCTCAAGATAATATGTGAAGGGTGGTAGGAGATATGGAAGAACACACTACAAGCAAACCACTGCTCAAAGATTTTAAGGTGGTTCGGTCCTCCAGACCTACATCCACCCCTCACTCCCAACCGGAGTGAGGCTTCACTAGCAAACGCTAGAACCAAGCAGACTCAGTCTGCAAACAGTTGCTGCCACACAGCTTGACTAGGGGAACAGCCTCCCCTCTTCCTCCCAACCGGAGGGACACCCAAGTGACTCCCAGCCACTTGGAAACTAGAGGTCGCAGACCTCTCTTCCTCCAGACCAGGAGGGACACCTGGACTTGCAACCACAAGCCCAGAACCGAGGACTAGCCTCCCTTCCTCTAACCAGAGGGAACCCACAAGTAACAACCTGTCACTTGCAACCCGGAGATCAGATCTCCCTTCTCCTGAACCAACAGGAGGAACCCGATCCCCAACAGGGCAATCGGAAGAACAAGATAACCAGATGAAAATGGAAAAACAAAAACATGAAATGAAAATAACTTCAGCAAACAGAAAGCTGAAAAATGAAATGCACAATGTGGCTCTCAACGGAGCTGACTGGCCTGGATCTGATCCACGGTCCAGTGAAGATAGATCTTCAAGCAGCTTCTTCCTTCTTCTCCACGAGCTCTCTCGCTCACTCTCTTTCTCTCTTTCTTTCTCTTCTGCTCTCCAAATCTCTCACTCTCTATCTCTCTTTCTTTCTCTTCTGCTCTCCAAATCTCTCACTCTCTATCTCTCTTTCTTTCTCTTCTGCTCTCCAAATCTCTCACTCTCTTCTCTGCTCTCTTCTTTTCTTTCTTTTCTTCTTTTTCTGGATCGAAGGGCTTTCTACTCTTCCGGCTTTCTGCTTCGATCTTTCTTCTTCTGTGGAAGAAGGCTCATATATATAGCAGTAGCAGCATCATCACCCCCGACGTGTGACCTCCACATTTCCAGCCCTAAGTATTCGGACCACGTGGCAGTCTCTCAGCCAGCTTCATTTCAGTCTCGGATCACGTGCTGCCCAGTCACTGGGGAATATTTCCTCGAACCACCTTCTTCTTCTCCTGCAAGGAATTAACACGATTAACACTCAGGGCCACAATAACTAAAACTGCATGAGGTATATGAAAGCAATACAAGATGCACTGTACTGAGAATGACACGAGATACACAAGATTACTTCAGTACGAAATAAATGGAGAATGACACGAGGTCAGATGAAAACAGCACGAGGTAAAAAAGAGAACAACACGAGATACACAATTAACACAACAACGAAGACGACACGAAGTCAGATGAAGACAGCATGAGGTGAGAAGAAGATAACACAGAGTGAAGCAATAGAAAGACACGCGATCAGAAGAGACCTGGACGAGGTTAGAACGAAACAACACGAACTAACAAACGGCAACAAAAGACGACACGAAGTGAAACAACACTTGAAAACATAAGAAAAACAACTCGAGTACAAAATAGCTCGAATGAATGACTCGAAGACGAGGCGACACGGGCTGACCATGACACGAAGACAAATAACAGAAACCGTCACGAGTTGAAGACAACACGAAGATGAAAACAGAAACCGACACGAGTTGAAAACAACACGAAGACGAAACACAGGAATTGACACGGAGTGTGGTCAAGGCGAGAAGGACACGAAGTCTAAAGAGAAAAGCAGCACGAAGACAGAAGAGTGACACGGCTATCACGACACGTGATGAAGCAGTGACATTAGTAAAAAAATGACTCGAGGAACAACAGTAAGTGACACGAAATTAAACAAGCAGACATAAAAGATGACACGAGATGAGGTCACAAAGTGACAAAGACATGAGGTCTAGAAAACACGACACGAAGACATGAGATAGACACGTCTTCAACAACACGTGAAGAAACGGTGGAAGCAGAAGAACAACTCGAGGAACTACAGTAATTGACACGAAGACACAAGAATAACACGAAGTATGTCAGAAACAGTACGGACATACAATGTACTACCTCATAGCAGATTTCCTGTTAATCAATATGCATCAGACGACTGTGTATGGACTTGAAGACCCTTAGCCAATGTATAGACTTCAAAGTAGAGACCGATGTGTAGACTTCACGTGAAAGCCCAATGTGCAGACATGTCGAATGGTTCAACAATGTATAGACTTGGAGAACCACGGTCCAATGTATAGACTTGATGCCTGTAGTAGTGTATAGACTCTACATATACAAGCAATGCAGCAATGTATAGACTTAGCCTAAAATGCTTAAGACGCTGAGAGAGACGGTGAAGTCTGTAGAGAATTGTTGTAACAGTCCGATGTACAGACTTTGTCTTAGACTCTAAATGAGACTGACAGTGTATACACTTAGCCAATGCAATGCACTGTATGGACTTCCAAGAGACGCTCAATGTACAGACTTATTGCCAGTCAATGTATAGACTCTGTAAATGCATATGAATGCTTTATGCAGCAGATAAAACAGCCTGAACTTCAATTGCAATGACTCACAGTGTAATAACTTCAATTGCAATGACTCACAGTGACTCACATCAAACACCAATCATCAAAACCAAATCAATCATCAAAACAGAACATCAATGCATGGTGACTCACAGTGATTAAGTCACATTAAAACCAATCATCATAAACCCCTAAAGACAATCATCAAAACCACAAACCACAGGGGCCAGGGGCACAACAATCTCCCCCTTTTTGATGATGGCAACAATACTCAGTGAGTCATTCTGATGATGTAAGTCATTCTAATGAAAGTCATTCTGATGATGTGAGGCATTCTGAAGATTCAAATTATTCTCCCCCTTTGACTTCATCAAAAAGAAAATAATTTGAGAAATTAAAGCATGTATAAAAGGACAGTCAATTTCTCCCCCTTGCAAGAACATGATTCTCCCCCCTTTAATAATTTCAGCAAAAGCATGAATTAGAGAAGATCAAAAAAAACCTGCATGCACTGATTGAATGATATTCTCCCTTTTTGGCAAACAATCTCCCCCTTTGATATAAACAAAATAAACCATAGGAAGGGGTATGAATGTAAATTCAGATACCAGAAATATGAATGCAAGAGCTCAATTCTTCTCCTTCTATGCAGCATGATGCATATGACAAGGAATGCTCCCCCTGAATAGATGCCAATTGATGTGCAAGTGATGCATGACATGAAAGCTCCCCCTCAATCAGTGGAATCTTATGAGATAGATGAGAGGGTGCAAGAGAGGGAGACCACAGGGGCAGCCAAGGAGAGTTCAGGTCAATGAACCAAGTACATGAGCAGAAGAAATTCAGTTAACAGATTTTTCAAGGATGCTCCAAACACAAGAAATTCAGCCAGATTTTCAAAGAGATATCAATTCTATAAATCTAAAACATAAGTTTTCAAAGTCTTCCATCATAAGGGCTTATGAATGACATTTATTGAACAGCATGGTTTAAACATGATGTATGCAGAGTTTATCAATAAAATTCTGTATTGATATCTAAAACCATGGTTTAATAAAAATGAACCAAGCCCTCATATTTATCTTGATAAATCTCCCTTTCTCTTACACGATCAAAATTATTGACTTCTTTCGCAATTACATGCATCTGTATTGAAATCAAGCAATTATGAAGTCGTATGATTTTGTCTAGGGTTGTAGCAATTTGATTTTTGCATCAATATTCAGATATTTCAATTTGTTCGATAATTTTCCATGCTACAAATTTTACGAGCACTCTAGTTCAGTTCACACCTTGTAACTAGAGGATATACCTTGATCAGAGGCCAATATCCCTAAGCACTTAGTGTGACTAACTGTCATGCTATATATATGAACAGAGTTAGCATTTACACATCATGACACACTACAAATCATTATTTTTTTTTAATGAGTGAGTTGTATTTCTCAGTGTGCATGCCATTGCTCTGCCTGATTTTCAATGAATTTTATCAGAGTTAACTAAGGCACCTCATGACACAGTCCTTTGGACTTGTGTTTCTCAGTGACCAATGTCATTGCTCTGACAGAAATAACCCTTTAGACATTTCAGAGACATTCATTTGCTTCAAATCAATAATAGTTTCATGTACTTAACCAATTAAAGTCATATATTCAAAAGTGCAGATTTCAGAAGATTTTACAAGACATAGCATGAAACAGATGGTTAAGGTTTATTAAACATGCTTCAGATATTTTTAAGAGATTTTAAAGCCAAACTCATTGAATACATTAAACTTAAACCACATGAGTTATTTCAGTCATTCATAAAAACGTATAATAGAAGATTTCTAGTTCAAGAGTTTTCAGATTTATGATCGAGATAGCCCATTGAAATCTTCATGAAAGACTGATAGAATTCTGAAGCCAAATGATACCAAATTGATAGTAGAAATACCAATTGTTAAGAGAGATTGTGAAGCTCAAAGTTTTCAGAATATGATTAAGGTTTGTCAACAAAATCAGTAAGAGAGGATATGCAATGAGTTCTGACCCATGTATGCATTTGACAACCTATATGCAATGCAATGACTCCCCCTCACAATATGCATTCAAACTCCCTTTTTGGCATTTTTCAATGTAAGGAAATGCAATGCACTATATGTATGCAGAGACATGCAAAGACTCAATCATTGAATGCTATGCAAGTATATGCAACTTACTCCCCCTGAAAACATGCAATGTTTGCACTGAAAACTGAACATATGATTTTGATTCATGCACATTCAGACTGTCCTAACCAGCAAGGTGACCGATGGTACTAGGCGGAGCACTTGGTCTAAAAGACCACCTCACACATAGTAAGAACCTCCAGACAGACTTCCCTGCCTTTTGGTACCTTACCATTTATATACCATTGTGGTCAACCATGATAATTCAACATGGGCAGCATGCATGGATCAAATTTCAGCTAATCAGATTTTTCAGAATGCAATGGACAGATTTCAAACAGCATTCAAATGGAGTTCAGATTTAAACAGACAACACAGTATGAGCATTGAGAGATGTGAATACTCATAGTGTCCAAAGCATAAATTTCAGTTGTGGAGAGTTCAGAAGCTTCAATTTAGACAATGCAGATGAAGAGTGAATATGCTATGCAAAAAAAATAGCAATTATGCATGGACACATCAACCAAGATATGTACTGAGTTTCAAAACAGGAATTACAGAGAATTTACCTGAACAGTTCAGAAGGGGTTTTCATTCTTGAGTGCCTTGGATTAATACCCCTTTTTATTCCATTCCAAGGCACACCTGCAAGGCAATGTTATTTTGCACAAACAGGTACCCAAGAAGTCTTGGGTCCTGACATGACAGTATTACTTCTAGCAGGTTTTCTCAGCACATTTTTAACTTGATAGCAAGGAGCAGCAGTTTTCAGATCTAATTTATGCACATTCTTGTTAGTATGAGTTCTATGTGCACATACATGAGATTTTCTGTTAACAGAATAAAAATTCGTTTACCAAAACCGGTTTGGTTTTGATATCCTGCCAGCCAACAGGTTGCAGCCCTGTGACCTGGCTTCCCACTATGATGGCATGAGAAAACAGAATTTAGGTTCTTTTTATGCACATCATTATGAACATGAATTGTATGTGCATTAGCATGGAAATTTCTGTTATTTGCATGACCAAACTGGTTTCCATAATCAACACATTCAAAGTTTTTCTTTTTGAAAACTACTTTGTTCCTTCTGAGAGCATTTGTACTAGCAGGGAATTTAAACTTTCCAGAAATGAAAATTTTCCTTGAGCATGCCAACAGTCTTTGACTATGTGGCCATGCTTT
The DNA here is from genome assembly GCA_022559845.1 of Amorphophallus konjac. Taxonomy (NCBI): domain Eukaryota; kingdom Viridiplantae; phylum Streptophyta; class Magnoliopsida; order Alismatales; family Araceae; genus Amorphophallus; species Amorphophallus konjac. Next base: position 98,360,762 of record CM040123.1, read on the forward strand.
CCACAGTGAGAGCAATAAGAGGCATTCTTTTTAAAATTGAGTTCATTATTGCCATAGCCTCCTTGGGCATGCCAACAGTCCTTGACTGTGTGGCCATACTTCCCACAGTGATAGCATGCAGAAGACTTTCTGTTAATGGCAGGGAATTTAACAGTTTTAGAATTGAATTTTCTACCCTGAGCATGCCAACAATCAATGGCCCTGTGGCCATGCTTTCCACATTCAAAGCATGAAATAGAATTTCTTTTAAAAGAGCCTAACCAGCATTCAGAGGTCTTGTGACCCATTTTGTTGCAGTTAAAACAGATGATATGCTGGTTTATTGAAACAGATTTATTTTTATTAAGAACATATTGGTTTGCAGGGAATTTAGCATGATATGAATAAAATGTTTTCTTACCCCTAACAAACCAGCAATGAGCAATTGAGTGTCCTAATTTGCCACAATTAGAACATGTGACACTCCTTTTCTGAGGTGAAGGATTTTTATCATGAGATCTCCTAGCATTCTTATCATCCTTCTCCATCAGCTTACACTCATGCATCAGATGTCCAAATTTATGACAGTAATGACAGATCATTTTCTTTTTGGATGCTTGTGAATGTGTATGAGGACTGTGATCAATATGCACTGATGAACCCTTTTCATTTATTTTCTGATTTACAGTCCTTTTCTGATTTTTATCCTGTTTTCCTATTTTCTTAGCCTTGTACTGAGTTGGAGATGAAGTAGAAGGCTTCTCCTGTTCAGAGGATTTAACAAAGACAGTTTTCAGGTTGGCTCCATCAGCCTTCCTCATGACTGGACTGTAACCCAGTCCTTCTTTCTTAAAATTAATCTTTGTTCCCAGTATTTTCTGAACAATGGGCTGTTTGTCTTTTGATGTTGTGGCTACGTTTGAGGCATTTACAAAGGATGTCATTACTTTGTTCTGCAAAGCCTTTTTATTTAGATTATTGTAGCCCAACCCTTCCCTTTTGACATTGACTTTTACACCTAGCAGCTTGTCTAGGTTTTCTTGCCCATCAACAAATTTTGACAAAGAGACTTTCAAATCCTGAATTTCATCTTCCAAAGAGGAAATATGTAGCTCATAACTGGCAATCTCTTGTTCACTGCAATTCACACATTCAGTTAACACATTGTTAGCAGTTTTGTATTTTTCAATTTCCTGTTCCAGATTGCTCAGTCTATTAGATTCTTCAACACAAATACTTTTTCCTCTTTCCAAAGCTAGAAGTCTCTCTGACATAGTGGAATTCAACATTTTTAATTTTTCATTTTCTTCCTTAAGCTTGTCATTCTGAATTAACTCATTTATTAGAGTCTGATCTTCTGAGTTAATTTCAAGTTTTCTTTCAGCCTTGAATTCCTTCAAATCTTTTTCCTTCTTTTCAATGTTTTTCTGTAATTCCACATTCACAGATTTGATGGCTTCCAGTTTTTCAGCAAGCAAGTTTTTCTCCTGCTTGAGTTTCTCAAATTTGTTATCATTTTTATTAGCAGATGTTCTCAGGGAATCATTTTCGGATCTCAGCTTGTTTAAATCTGAGTTTACACTTTCAAAGTTTTTCAGCAATTTTTCATACTAGTCATGATAGTTAACAACAGTCTGATTATCATTATCTGAGTTCAATTTTTCTTTGAGTTCAGATATCACATTTATATGTTTTTGATTTTCAGTTTTCAATAATGAAACTTGTTTCTTCAGTATTTGAAAGTCAGACATACAAGCATCATGAATATTTTTCAATTCAACACAATTTCTACAAGGAAAGCTTGAACTATCTAAACCAGTACCCTTCTTCAATTTCTTATACTGTTTTCTTAACAGCTCATGAGATTCAAATAATTCAGCATAAGCATTCTCCCAATCTTCTAGAGAGAAATTCTCGAAGAGATTTACCTCATCATCATCATCTTCTTCAGTTTGATTGCTGCCTTGATCGCTTCTGTTGGCCATCATGCAGCTTGTTTGATTTCCTTTCCCGGCTTTCTTCATCATTTCCAACATATCCCTTGCAGATCTGCAATCAAGGAAGCATGAGTGAAAGGCTTTGTCAGTGGCTGCTTTCATCAGATTTATAGCTGTTTGATTCTCCTCATGCATTGCTTCGTGACTGTCAGTCCATTTGGACTTTTTCTTTGGCAATTTATGAGGACCATGTGAAATCACTTTCCACAGGTCTGGATCAGCAGATTTAACATAAGCACGTAAGGCACTGTGCCACTGGTTGAAATCAAAACCACTGAAGACGGGTGGACAAGCCATTGAAGCAAATAGCAGATAAATTCAATGCAACAGGAATATTGATGCACTAAAAATAAATTAGCACCGAAAACCAGAGATCGAATCTGCAGGTCGTTGGACCTTGTATGCAGACACAGGCTCTGATACCAACTGTTAGGGTGCTAGGCCCGGATACAGAGGGGGGGTGAATGTATCCTGCTACGAAATATGCCCAATTTTAAAACTAGGATGCTAAGCAAGTTCCGGAGTTAAGTTAATACGATTAGACAAAATAACAAGCAGGTGGAGCGAACCTATCCAAGCATCCAGCAGAAGCAAATCAAGCAATCTGATGAACCAGTTGAAAATCCTTTTAAACAAAAGAGCAAATATGTAACTGGCCCCCAAACAATCAACTAGCGGAAGCAGCACAAATGAGAATAAGAAATCTCAAGACAATCTGTGAAGGGTGGTAGGAGATATGGAAGAACACACTACAAGCAAACCACTGCTCAAAGATTTTAAGGTGGTTCGGTCCTCCAGACCTACATCCACCCCTCACTCCCAACCGGAGTGAGGCTTCACTAGCAAACGCTAGAACCAAGCAGACTCAGTCTGCAAACAGTTGCTGCCACACAGCTTGACTAGGGGAACAGCCTCCCCTCTTCCTCCCAACCGGAGGGACACCCAAGTGACTCCCAGCCACTTGGAAACTAGAGGTCGCAGACCTCTCTTCCTCCAGACCAGGAGGGACACCTGGACTTGCAACCACAAGCCCAGAACCGGAGGACTAGCCTCCCTTCCTCTAACCAGAGGGAACCCACAAGTAACAACCTGTCACTTGCAACCCGGAGATCAGATCTCCCTTCTCCTGAACCAACAGGAGGAACCCGATCCCCAACAGGGCAATCGGAAGAACAAGATAACCAGATGAAAATGGAAAAACAAAAACACGAAATGAAAATAACTTCAGCAAACAGAAAGCTGAAAAACGAAATGCACAATGTGGCTCTCAACGGAGCTGACTGGCCTGGATCTGATCCACGGTCCAGTGAAGATAGATCTTCAAGCAGCTTCTTCCTTCTTCTCCACGAGCTCTCTCGCTCACTCTCTTTCTCTCTTTCTTTCTCTTCTGCTCTCCAAATCTCTCACTCTCTATCTCTCTTTCTTTCTCTTCTGCTCTCAAATCTCTCACTCTCTATCTCTCTTTCTTTCTCTTCTGCTCTCCAAATCTCTCACTCTCTTCTCTGCTCTCTTCTTTTCTTTCTTTTCTTCTTTTTCTGGATCGAAGGGCTTTCTACTCTTCCGGCTTTCTGCTTCGATCTTTCTTCTTCTGTGGAAGAAGGCTCATATATATAGCAGCAGCATCATCATCACCCCCGACGTGTGACCTCCACATTTCCAGCCCTAAGTATTCGGACCACGTGGCAGTCTCTCAGCCAGCTTCATTTCAGCCTCGGATCACGTGCTGCCCAGTCACTGGGGAATATTTCCTCGGACCACCTTCTTCTTCTCCTGCAAGGAATTAACACGATTAACACTCAGGGCCACAATAACTAAAACTGCATGAGGTATATGAAAGCAATACAAGATGCACTGTACTGAGAATGACACGAGATACACAAGATTACTTCAGTACGAAATAAATGGAGAATGACACGAGGTTAGATGAAAACAGCACGAGGTAAAAAAGAGAACAACACGAGATACACAATTAACACAACAACGAAGACGACACGAAGTCAGATGAAGACAGCATGAGGTGAGAAGAAGATAACACAGAGTGAAGCAATAGAAAGACACGCGATCAGAAGAGACCTGGACGAGGTTAGAACGAAACAACACGAACTAACAAACGGCAACAAAAGACGAAACGAAGTGAAACAACACTTGAAAACATAAGAAAAACAACTCGATCACAAAATAGCTCGAATGAATGACTCGAAGACGAGGCGACACGGGCTGACCACGACACGAAGACAAATAACAGAAACCGTCACGAGTTGAAGACAACACGAAGATGAAAACAGAAACCGACACAAGTTGAAAACAACACGAAGATGAAACACAGGAATTGACACGGAGTGTGGTCAAGGTGAGAAGGACACGAAGTCTAAAGAGAAAAGCAGCACGAAGACAGAAGAGTGACACGGCTATCACGACACGTGATGAAGCAGTGACATTAGTAAAAAAATGACTCGAGGAACAACAGTAAGTGACACGAAATTAAACAAGCAGACATAAAAGATGACACGAGATGAGGTCACAAAGTGACAAAGACACGAGGTCTAGAAAACACGACACGAAGACATGAGATAGACACGTCTTCAACAACACGTGATGAAACGGTGGAAGCAGAAGAACAACTCGAGGAACTACAGTAATTGACACGAAGACACAAGAATAACACGAAGTATGTCAGAAACAGTACGGACATACAATGTACTACCTCATAGCAGATTTCCTGTTAATCAATATGCATCAGACGACTGTGTATGGACTTGAAGACCCTTAGCCAATGTATAGACTTCAAAGTAGAGACCGATGTGTAGACTTCACGTGAAAGCCCAATGTGCAGACATGTCGAATGGTTCAGCAATGTATAGACTTGGAGAACCACGGTCCAATGTATAGACTTGATGCCTGTAGTAGTGTATAGACTCTACATATACAAGCAATGCAGCAATGTATAGACTTAGCCTAAAATGCTTAAGACGCTGAGAGAGACGGTGAAGTCTGTAGAGAATTGCTGTAACAGTCCGATGTACAGACTTTGTCTTAGACTCTAAATGAGACTGACAGTGTATACACTTAGCCAATGCAATGCACTGTATGGACTTCCAAGAGACGCTCAATGTACAGACTTACTGCCAATCAATGTATAGACTTTCGTAAATGCATATGAATGCTTTATGCAACAGATAAAACAGTCTGAACTTCAATTGCAATGACTCACAGTGACTCACATCAAACACCAATCATCAAAACCAAATCAATCATCAAAACAGAACATCAATGCATGGTGACTCACAATGATTAAGTCACATTAAAACCAATCATCATAAACCCCCTAAAGCCAATCATCAAAACCACAAACCACAGGGGCCAGGGGCACAACACCAACCTATACGAGAACAGGGGTTTCTTACTAACCTCCCAAGTATCCTAAGTGTACATCTAGGTTTATTTGGGCCTCTAGACCCCTCGAATGATGATCCCGCCAGCTAAGACTTACCCTGATGACAATACCGTCATTCCATGCTTAGGCTCCCAGTCGCTTCCGACCACAGGGATTCACCCAAAAGATGTTTGAGGTAAATGATTTGCCCGACCCGGGTCTATTTCCTCACAACTCTAGATGGTATATGATGGAACACCCTGGAACCCTAACGACCAACCGCGCGACGCTGACCCAGAATCAGATGCCGTCACCCCCATAGGTGACGCGCTTACATTGGCCTAAGCTCAAGGTTAAGCAAGAAGACATCAAGGCGGTAAACATGGGTCATGACCAGCTAGAAACACAGAGACTCCTTCACAGTGATAGCTTTTGCTTTTCAAAGTAGGCAACCAAATGTGTATATTAAAATAAGGTCGCAGACCCTGGGCAGTTTTCACCCTTCAGAAACTCCATCGAACATTCATCTTTAGAGGGAGGAGGAAGAGTGTAGGGGATAAACCTCCTGAGAGGACCGGCAAAGCCGTTAACCCGGCGAGCGATAAAGGGCCCATTAACTCTTTCCTTTCGGACAACTTCGGACCAAATCTTGAGCATTTACATTCCACAGCCCCCCCCCTTTTTGTGGATTCAAGCTTTTGCTTTGAGGGGTTCCATTTATCGCATCAGGCACGGTCACGACCAGGCTCTTGATTTTGATTTTGTATTTCTTTTTGTGAGGGAGATATAGTCGTTTGACGTTTGTGGGCTCCCTTTCGTATGCCTGCGGGGACACTGCCCTCTTCTCGTGCTCTGATCGATGCTCGAGGAAATGGATCCTACTCTTGCCCTTGGGGTTTGAGTTTCAGTTTCTTATGCTCAGCGTTTTAAGGGCGCCGACTGTCTCATTTGGTCGAAGAGAAAAGAATAAAGATTACAGCTTCCAGAGATCTTCTGGGTGGGGCCCCACCGTAGGTGATGCTACCAACTTTTTTGAATAAAATACATAAGTGAGCACATGTTAGCTTCCTTCGAGCGAGCATAGGCCGACGTGGCCAGACAGGGATCTCCACGGTTCTGACAAACCAAGACCCGGTGCCTACCAAGCCTTAATGGGCCCTATCCTCACATGAAGGTTAGATGCAGTGACTTGACTACATGGTGACCACCAGGCATTGGCATTTTGAATTTTCCATATTTTTAGTTATTTCAATATTTCTTTGTTTTTGATGTTTTCTATCTTTTCATCATTTTTTTGTTTTGTGCTAAGGGTAGTATTTCTTAAGATAAAGCCCATTCCAAGGGTGGGGTAACTCGGTCCGTTCGGCGTTGACTAGCTTGTAGGCATTGCCAAGGTACACGGCTTGAATTACAAATGGTCATTCCCAATTGGGTTGGAGCTTAGAACGCGGACCTCCAGGTTTGAAAAAAATTCTTTTTACGACCATCTCACCGACTTTGAATTTTCTCTCAACGACTTTCTTTTGGTAAAAGCGAGCGAGTCTATTTTGATACACACGCGCGTGTTCGGTAGCGGCCAGTCACTTCTCATCCAAGAGTTCCAACTGGGTGAGGAGTGAATTACAACGATCGTCGAGGGGAAATTCCTCGTCCAATTGTACCCTGAGAGAAGGGATCAGAGTCTCGTACGGGACTACCGCTTCCATACCATAAGTAAGGGCAAATGGAGTATGCCCGGTGGGGGTACGGACTGAAGTGCGATAGGCCCATAGGGCTTCGATATGTTTTTCTGGCCAGTCTGAAAACTTACTAGACTCACAGGTTTTTTTGATGATTTTGAGCAATGTTTTATTGGTGGCCTCCGCTTGGCCGTTACCTTGTGGGTAATAAGGCGATGAATGATGCAATGCAATTGCGTATCATTTGCAGAGGTCGTATAGGTCCTGAGAAATGAACTGTGGCCCATTGTCGGTAACGATTGTGCTTGGGACGCCGAATCTGGCGAGGATGTTCTTCATGATGAACTTGCAGACTGTTGACGACTTAATTTCTGCGTAAGCTTCAGCTTCGGCCCATTTGGTGAAGTATTCCGTCGCAGTAAGGATGAAAGATTTCTGCTTGGTGAGGGAATTGGGATCACCTAGGGGACCAATGATGTCGAATGCCCACATGGAGAAAGGCCACAGGGAGGATATTGGATGAAGTGAGGAAGATGGTGAATGGATTTTATGGGCGTGAAGTTGACACTTGACACACCTACGGACATAGACAGCACAATCCTCTTCCATAGTGGGCCAATAAAAGCCTTGGCGAATGATCTTCTTGGCGAGCATCTGACTATTCACGTGGCCACCGCACACACCCGAGTGTGTCTCCTCTACACATTTCCAAACCTCATCGTCACCAAAACATCTTAACAGAATACCAGTAAGACTCTTCCTATAGAGTAGACCTCTAACCAATGTGTATTTCTGAGCCACCCTTCTTATGGCTTTCTTGTCCTCTGTGGTGGCCCCTTCAGGATAAGACTGATCTTGGCAGTATTTGACGATTTCATAGAACCATGGTTTCTCTTCATCAGCCAGTTCTTCTTCGGCCTCTGCCAACATGATTTCCCTCTTCTCAAGGATATCTTCCTGCAGGATCTTCCTTGCTATACTATCTTTGATATTTATGTAGGAAGCATCATCGATTGCAGGGGCGTGAAGTTTGTAGATGGAAATGGACTCAAATCATCTTCCTAGAGGGAACCTTATAGATGATGCCAACGAGGCGAGGGCATCGGCGAGAATATTCTGATGACGAGGGACATGAACAAAGATCAGTTTGGCGAACAGTTTGGCAAAGGCAGCAGTGAGTTCTTGGTATGGCTTGAGTTTGGGATCGCGAGTGCGATATTTAGTGAGCACCTGGCGAAGGATGAGTTGACTATCACCTACGACTCGCAACTCAGTGTTACAAAAAGATTGAGCGAGTTCTAGGCCAGCTAGAAGAGCTTCATATTCGGCTATATTGTTGGTAACTGGAAATTTGAGCTGGTATGCAAATGGGAATGTGAGGCCTTCAGGCGACAGGAGGGCGACGCCGATTCCTCTCCCTTGAGAATTCAGGGCTCCATCAAAATATAGCGTCCACATTGGCTCATCTGATTGGTTGACGGACATTAGTTCCTCATCTGGAAACTCTGATTGGACGGGATCGAACTTGGGAAGAGGATGGTGAGCGAGATGCTCGGCTATGGCATAGCCTTTAATCACCTTTTGCTGGATGTAGGTGATGTCGAACTGAGAGAGAAAACTTTGCCAGCGTGCTAGCCTATCCGTAAGGACGGATTTCTCCAGAAGGAATTTGATAGGATTCATTCGAGCAATCAAGTGGACCTCATGAGCCAAGAAGTAGTGCTTCAATTTCTGCACTACCCAAACGAGGGCAGCACAGGTTTTCTCCATGACGGTGTACTTCTGCTCACAGGGATTGAGAAGTTTGGACAAGTAATAGGTTACCCGTTCCTTGCCTTCTTTATCAGCTTGTGCGAGGACGGCTCCCACGGAGTCATCCAAGACTGAGACGTAAAGGATCAGAGGTTTTTCTGGTTTGGGTGGAATGAGAACGGGTGGACTAGCCAGATATTCCTTCAACCCTTCAAAAGCTTTCTGACATTTAGAATTCCAGTGGAATTCTACTCCTGGCTTGGTCAACTCGTAGAGAGGTCTACACCTTTGTGAATGTTGGGACCCAAACCGACGAATAAACTGCAACCTCCCGATTAAACCTCGGACTTCCCTCAAATTCTTGGGAGGCGGCATATCCCTGATAGCCTTAGCTTTGTCGGGATCTATCTCGATCCCTCTTTTACTCACAATGAACCCCAGCAATTTACCCGACGACACACCAAACACACACTTCTTCAGGTTCATTTTCAATTGGAACTCCCTTGACCTCTGCAAGACCTTAGCCAAAACTTCTGGATGTTCCATCCTGGTCCTTGATTTCACCAACAAGTCATCCACATACACTTCCAGGTATATGTGCATCATGTCATGAAATATGGCCATCATAGCTCTTTGGTAAGTAGCTCCAGCATTCTTTAATCCGAACGGCATGACCACGTAACAATATGTTCCCCAAGGGGTAGTGAATGACGTCTTCTCCTGATCCTCTTCTGCCAAACGAATTTGATTATATCCTGAAAATCCATCCATGAATGAGAGGGTCTCATAACCTGCCGTGTTATCGATCAACACATCAATGTGAGGCAAGGGAAAATCATCCTTTGGACACGCGCGGTTAAGGTCCCGGAAGTCGATACAAATCCTGACTTTCCCATCTTTCTTCATGACCGGGACAATGTTCGCCACCCATTGAGGATAAAGGACGACTCTAATGAACCTGGCTTTATGGAGCTTATCGACCACTTCTTTCATTTTCAAAGCCATCTGAGGGTGGAAACGCCTTAACCTTTGTTTTACCGAGATGGACCCTGGTTTTAGGGTTAAACGGTGTTCGACCAAGGTTGAATCCAGACCCGGCATATCCTCGTAGCTCCATGCAAACGTGTCCTTATATTCCTTGAGAACTTCAATTAATGCCTCTTCTTCAGAGGGTGGTAGATTATCACTTATGAGGATGATCCTAGGGTCTTCCTCAGTTCCCAAGTTGACTTCTTTGGTGGACTCTTCTACGGCGGTTGACGGCTCGTCGAATCTCCTTATTCTACTAGCATATGCGCCAGCCGCATCCTCACATTCCTCACCCTCATCTTCAGTAGGGTATTCTTCACCCGTGATCTCGTAGACTCCATACCCCTCATCAATTGCACAGTTGCCTTCACATTCTATTTCCGGTAGCTGGATGGGATTTTCTAGCAACTGAGGGATGGCAAGAAGGGCCTGACACCTGGCGGCTAAATCCAGAAGGAATCGGCAAGGGATCTGCCTACCCTTAGATTTCTTCCTAGGTACTACCCTTGACCTATCATTCCTAGATTGACTGACATTATTTACAGAAGAAGAGGAAGATGAAGAGGATGGTGTAGAATGTACAGGAGAAGACCCCTCAGAGGAGGGGTAGAAAAGGTCGCTCATCGGACCTTGGACGGGTGGTCCGCAGGGCGGTACGCACCCGTGGGAGATGTAGGAGGTTTCCTCAACGAAGATGTGTTGTTGGGGAGTTTAAAAATTGACCTTTTTTTTTCGTTTTCATTTTTGATGACAAAACAGTGAAAAGAGATCGGAGGAGAGAGAAAAGTGGTTATGGCTAGAGGATTGCGAGGCTCATAGAGCAGATCATGGTTGAAGACCTGGCGCGGGTTGAAAAACCCGCGTAGGTATGTAAGCAAAGAAGGGGACCTGGGAAGATCATCAGACAACTGTCTGGCCCAGGAAGAAAATATCAGCAAAGGCTGAGACGAGTGGATGGAGAAGATGGCGGCTAATGAGCCGTCGACGGCAATGTTGAGGACGGATGAAGATCCGTCGATGACAGGGTCCTTCTGGCGAGGACGAGGATAGTTTGGAACCTTGGCAAGAGTGGTAATATTCTCTGGTATTCGGAGATCAATGGTGGTCCTTCAAGCTGCGGAGACGAGAACATCCTTTCCAGTGCAACGGAAATGTCCCGTATGTCGAACCATTTGTTCCACTCGCATTCCGGATCTTTGATCTTGCCTCTTTTGGTGATCCTCGGACATTTTTCAGCCAAATATACAGCATGTGATCCCCCATATGCTTCTCGTGGGTAATCTCCCATCTGAACAACGGGCCCTCTGTTGAAGTGGTTTGATAGAGTCCATGTGAGGGGCTTCCAATCCACCTTGAACGGTCCTTTGAAGCCTAGGCCAAACCTGCGGTTCAGCCTAATTTCCTTTGGCGGTTTGAGCCTACCCTGTAACTGTGCGCCCAGACCTTTACCCTGTTGGTAGCCGATGTTCCTCATAATCTCCCAACCTTTGGAGTGAAAAGGGAGATATGATGTTGCGGTTGCCCTGACCGGCTCCTTTGGTGCTAGTGGAACGTGAGATAGATCACGCACGTGCAGCAATGACAATATGGGCCGATGAGATGGCCAAACAGAGGGCAGAGAGGTGTTGATAGCATCCACTGTGTGAAGGACAGGTGTGCTGCCCACTTTAATAATCCTCCCATTGTAAGGAAACTTCAGGCACTGATGGTTGGTGGAAGGCACAACGTCCATGGCTTCAATGTAGGGGCGACCCAGTATAGCCTTGAATGTGGGGTCCATGTCGAGGACATGGAATTCCGTGAGAACTGACATAGGGCCTAGTTCTTCCTTCAGAATAATCATCCCCTGCGGCGGCCTTTTGCTATTATCATAAGCCGTGACCGTGATCGAGGAAGGTCTTATTTGTTCCTCGTTGACCCCACACAACTGAAGGGTGTCCATGGAGATCACATTTATGGACGCACCCGTGTCCACAAGACACGGGTTTATGGATACCCCATTAATTTTTATTGAAATGCACAATGCATATTTCCGAGCTTCCTTGGGAGCGAGCTCGTAGTTGTGGAACATGATGGCCGGTTTTGTGTCTGTTGGTGTCAGGACGGTAGAGATTTTTTCCACAGGGAGGTCCTCATTCACCATGACCTTTTGAAGATACTCCATTAAGGCTGCATGATGGGATGTGGATCTTTGAAGCAGCTCCAGGATGGAGATCCGAGCAGGCGTCTTGTCCAAGTGTTTCAACAGATCATACTGTGTCCCAGGGATAGATTTTTCTGGTTGTTCTCCATCGTTCTTCTCTGGCTGAGACTGCCCGAGATTCTGACTGTTCTGGGGGAAAACCCTGTGGAAAATCCTTCCACTCCGGAGCACCATTGCCTGTGGCTTTTGTACCTCTATGGGGGTAACAGTGGGTTTTAACAGAGATTTGAGGGGTAGTGGTGGAGGAATGATCGATGAAGCAGGGGTGATGATGGGAGCAGGGATTCTGATGAGGGGTTTGTTAGGTGGAGGCATGGTGGAGGTAGAGGGGATATCACACGGGTTATGAACGATAAGGGGTCTGGAAGGTGGAGGCGGAGGCAAAGTGGAAGTGGGTAAGGTTTGAAACGGGTAATGGTTTTGAGGTGGATGGTGGGTGATGAGTGGCTTTATTGGCGGTGGTATGGTGGAGACATGCGGGGTTACGTACGGTTGACGGGTGATAAGGGGCTTAGAAGGGATAGGGACAAATGCGGTAGAGGTGGATGGTAAAGCGGGGGAGTGAGAGAAGATGAGAGGGTATGAGGGCGTAGTGGAGGGTGTTGGCTGATAGGTCATTGGGGTGCGAATGAGGGGGCGTAATGGCAGTTGAAACGGTGGAGGCAGTACTGACGCGGGTTAGTGAGAGAGAGCTGCTACCCGGGCAAGGCGAGGGGGTTGCATGACGATAGGGTTGGAGGAAGAAAGAATAGAGGTACTTTCCGGATGCCACACCTGCTCTCTCCCGACTTCCGAGAAGGAGGAGATGGGGTTGACCTGGTGATTAGGTTGTTGGTGCTCCGGTAATGGATTCTGGATTATGCCCATGTTGGGCTGTTGTTGTGGGGCCTACTGAGGCTGTTGTTGTTGTGGTGGTTGCTGCTGCTGCAGCTGCTGTTATAACTACTGCTGTTGTAACTACTGCTGTGGCCTATGAGGAGGTCTCCTAGCCTTGAGAGCGGCGACGTATCGTCTCATTTCATCCCATTCTATTTGATGTTTATCATTCATATCGTGGATGTAATCTTTGAAATGGAAGCAGTAATCTACTGTATGTCCTGGCTGCCTATGGTAGACGCAGTATTTGGAGGTATCAACATTCGGGGGCCACACGGGCCTTTCCCTGGGTAGCACAAGTATGTTTGAGGCCATGAGGGCGTTGAAAATATCCGCCAGAGTTTCTGGCAATGGTGGATAGTAGGCTCTCTTGGGACCGACCGGCCTCCTTTGTTGCTGTTGGGGATCATAATTCCCTGGGGGTGGAACTTGGTTGTACTGAAGTGGTGGTTGTTGTTGCTGAGGTTGTGGTTGTTGTTGCTGGGGTTGACGTAATGGAGGCATATTATCCTGGGGTGGATTATTTTGGGGTGGAGGACGAAGAGGGAAAGGACATGGGTGGAGGGGAAGTCGGGGCATTTGTGGAGGCCTTGGGTTGACTGCATAGTTGGCATTGTTGACCGCACCCACTTGCTCATTTGTCACGACCCCTTCTGTGGCTCCGCCCGGGACACCAGCGCCTGTCTTTCTGACCACTTTGGGCTTCGGCGACTCAAACATGTTCATAATGGGGGAGTCTTTTAACTAGGTTTGGATGTACCGGGCCCTTTCATAGAGTTCCTCCATTGTAGTAAGTTTATTCATGGCCAGGACGTGTCTGAACTGTGGGGTTGCATTAAACACAATCATCTTCACTTGTTCGGGCTCGGAGAGGGTATCCCTTATTCTTTCCGCCAGAGACCTCCATCTATCAGCATAGCGGACAAAATCCTCGTCGGGCTTCATCTTTTCGGCCACTAGGTCGGTAATGGAGAGTGAGGGACCGACCCTATCCCTATATTTCTGCAAGAACCTTCTCTGGACTATTTCAAAATTCTCGGCCTCGCGGGGCTCCAAAGAATAGAACCACTCTAGCGCGGGACCATCCAATGATCTCCGAAAGAGGTATGCCAGGGACCTCTGATCGTTTTGCCAATAGGAGGACTCATACTTGAAATCCTTGAGGTGAATGAAGGGGTTGCCGGTACCATTGTATCTGCGGTACATGGGCATTTCGGAGGGAGGAAGATGAATGACGGGAAGGATTGGCAAAGCAACCTCCGGGGTGGCTTTCACGTCCACCATTCTTCTCAGATTTTGAAACTGCTCGTCCATGCGATTGAACCTATTGAGGAGCGATTGGGCGAGCTCCTCTGGAGGTGAAGGTGGCACTTGCCACTGGGGGAGAAACTGTCTCCTGGAGACTTGAGGGGGGAACCCCGAATGAGAGGGAGCTGTCGGACCGCCGACAGTTTGCCCTGGCTGAAGCGGTATGTGGGGAACAACGGGAGTTTGAGATTGTGACGGGAACTGGAATGAGGGTGGTTGTTGGCTCGCTTATCCTTGAAGCGAGGGAGACTGGATGGCTTGCGCCAATGAAGGAGATGGAATGGCCTGCACGGACTCTTGGAGAGGTGCGATGGCCGGAGTTGATTCTTGGGGCGTGGGGGAAACAGATTTCCCCTTCAGAATGGCCTGGAAGGCCCGGAGCTGTTCAGAGGTAAGCTCCGTGTTGGCGAGGATGCCCAGTAAGGAAGAGATATCCTGTGGTGGGGATGTGTCCCCGGCAATAACCTGCACCTCATGCGAGGGCTCATGAGAAGGACCCGAGTCCATAGCATAGACTCGCGGGTCGGCTGACAAACCACGACTAGGGTGGTTCTCCTCAAAAGACTCGTGAGCCATGCTCACAGTTTTCCCAGAACGCAAAAACATACACTAGCAAGCAGGTAGCAGAGATTATCAAACAAGTGGATGCCTTTACGCCTTTTTTTGTGTTTTGATTTTGATGATTTTTTTGTGTTTTTAGCGAGATCCGAAGTTCACACAAAATAGGGACCCTAGTTTATTTTTGTTTCACCGCCGTGTCAGCTAGGGTCTCTCGTCTCACCACGAATGGGATGACTAACTCCGGGAAACTTCAATGGTACAACCAGCCTAGTGAACGAAGAGGAGATTCTTCGATGTCGGGGACTTACGGAGGTCCCAGTGGAGGAGATTCTAGTCCGTTGAGAGGAATTCTCAAATGGAGAGTCCTTCCTTCACCGGGAAAGGGTGATCCTTAGAAAAAATGAAAAAGGATATAAAAGAGGGATGGATGTATGCAATGGAATCCTGACATAGATATAGAGTAAGAAAATAACAGAAATAACAAACATATAATAAACACCCAACCAATCACAACTGACAGTGCTGCCGTGAGCACAACGGGGGCACGCGAGGGCACCAAGGTGGAGAGGCACGGACGGTGCCGAACTTGCAAGGGTAGCCAAAAGGAAGCAGTAGTAGTCCCACCGTGATCACCAATCTTTGAGCGACGTCACGCGGTTCGAGGAGCAAAGAAGATGCGGAGCGCGCGGGCTCCTTTTGTTTGCTGCAACACAGAAATAAGAGAAAAGAGAAGGAGCCACCAGGGAAGATTGCTCCGGCGGGGCGAGTGGGACAAACGCAATATGTTAAAGATAAGAGGAGTGAGAAGGGGGGGCACCACAGGAGATTGCTCCGGCGGGGCGAGCGGGTGTAGAAATTAAATAACAAAAATTGAAACGGCCATTGCGGGAAGCAACTCGCCGCGGCCTCGAGAGTATAGCATAATAGGAATATAACAAGGTATAAAAAGGAGCAGAATTTAAACGGCCATTGCGGGAAGTGACTCGCCGCGGCCTCGAGAATATGAGCAGATAAGAATATAACAGAATATAAGGAGAATACAAAGAACAGGAGTTTAAACGGCCATTGGAGAAGTGACTCGCCGTGGCCTCGAGAATATGGGCAGATAAGAATATAACAAAATATAAGGAAAATATAAAGAACGGGAATTTAAACGGCCATTGGGGAAGTGACTCACCGCGGCCTCGAGAATATGGGCAGATCAGAATATAATAGGATATAAAGAGAATATAAGAACGGAAATTTAAACGGTCATTGGGGAAGTGACTCGCCGCGGCCTCGAGAGTATAGCAGAAGAGAGATATGGCAAAATATAAGAGATATAACAAGATATATATATGACAGAATTCAAACGGCCATTGCGGGAAGTGACACGCCGCGGCCTCGAGATTATGATGTGATCGCCAGGGGTCGAGGACCCCAAAATGGAAGAGTGATCGCGCCTACCTCACTAGCAGGAAGTGGCGGGTTGCTTCTTCCTCCCCCTTCGGCCGGCCGACGGAGAGGGCTTTCTTTAGTTACCCTTGCAAAGCAACAGACAGTAAATAAACGGAATTAGAAAATGGCAGTGTAGTATCAAACTCTTGCAATGAAAGTAATGAAATCGTGGCGGGACACACACCTGGTTGGTGTGATTTTAAACCCCTCTCGGATACGAGTAGGAGGAAAATGCAATGATGAATGTAAGAAGTATATAAGAGAAGGTGCCCTTACAAAGGGAGTTAGAGGATGCGAGATGATGAATGCAAAGAACTACAGAGAAAAAGGGGAGAGAATTGGCTTATTGGATGTGCCGATGGTGAGATCCGACGGAGCTTCGGCAGCGTAGGGACGACGTAGAAGTGCGGTGGACGAAGACGACCTTCCTCTCGCGAGCGTGGGCACCAGAGAAGCCGGCAGAACCTCCACCTACAAAAGACCCCACGGGTTAGAAATGACTCCGGTAGCCTCTGGGCTCCGGCAGCCTATCGGATCTCTTCTTAGCTCTTCAGAACTGAGGGGGTGGGCCTCTATTTATAGGGCTCCGGAGGGTGGAGGCGTCCAGGACCCTAGACAGCTCCATCAGGGCCGAAGTAATATTTTATTCTATTTTTATTCATTTTTTTCAAATATTTTCATGGAGGCGTCCAGGGGACCGGACGCCTCCATAAAGGCCCACCGAATTCCCACCGAAAGCCACACGCAGTTTAGCACAACGCGTGGATTTGAACGGCACCCGTGATTCAGCAATGGGCACGTCCAGTTGTCTGGACGCTTCCACAATTGGATTTTTTCACACATGACAAACCGTCGATCGGTGGACGGGGCCCGGTGGGCAAGTTGATGGAGGCGTCCAGGGTCCTGGACGCCTCCAAAAAAAATTTATTTTTTATTTTTGTTTTGTTTTTATGCCAAAGCTGGCATTTTTATATTTTTTATATTTGTTTTCATGGAGGCGTCCAGGGGCCTGGACGCCTCCATTAATATATCATTTTTTATGTATTTTTGGTCTTAAGAAATAAATTAAAGTAATGGTGGCATCCAGGAGACTAGACGCCTCCATTAAGACCCCCCCGGGTCCGCTGAAAAGGCGTTGGCAGCTCCCCGATAGGCACCCTTCCTGGTTCCAGAATTTTTTTTGGCGTGTCTGAATGGTGTTGATGCCGTCCGAATGCTGCAATGAGACGATTCCGGATGCTGAAAAGGGCGGAAGAAGACTCAAGAAAAGGAAGCACTCGAGCGATTCAAAATGCGTAAGCCGTCGCGGGGCGTCGTATAGTAATATGAGACTTTCTCAGGAGACGTCAGGAATGGCGTGTCTACAACCGTAAAACCAACCGACATAGGGGGAACCTTAGTGGTCTCCAGCGGACCGCTAGGTAGCCTAGCGGTCTCTGGAAGGACCGCTAAGGCATCCCGAGCGTGAAAATGGCGAACTCCGCAAAAAAGCCCATTCCATGCCCCGTTCACACCTACGTGACGGGGAAAACAATGGGAAATCATTCCCCAACCTCTCTATCACCGAGAGGACCCATTTAAACCCCAAAAATGCGGTTAAAACGCTAGATCCGACTCACACCCCGATTACATGCATTTTTCCTAAAACGCTCAAATAAGCCCGCTCGGCTCACCACAGCCTCCAAAACTCACCGGAAATGAAGTACACTAGCTGGGGGTCTATCTCCCTACCTCCATCGAAGATTTGACGCACCGTGGACACCAATCCGCGAAGAAAATGCCGTTAAAGCTCCGCCGGCTCACGATCCCACAAACTACCTCCACCAGCGTGATCCTCGCTCCCTCCTCGTCGCTCCACGCCCCACGATCCTCGCCGCCTCACCCCTGTCCACCTCCGTTGACTTCCAGATTAGAGAGGGAGAGACGAGAGATCGTGAGAAGAGAGAGGGAGGGAAGAGAGAAATGAGAGATGGGGAGAGAGAAAAGGAGGTTAATATATATGGAAAAACCCAAAATTCCAAAAATTTAGAAAAATATGAAAAATTACCTCCGCTATCCTCGGGAAGAGCACAATGCGCTGGTCACGTCTCAGAGTTAGAGAACGCAATGGTTCACCCTGCACAAGGTTTCGAAGGCATATCAGGGAAAAACACGTGTAAAGCACAAAACACACTAGGGGACCCACAAAAATGATCCGAAAAATATCTAAAATTTTTTGGACATTACATACCCTGTAGGAGCTCTTGGAGTCGAGTTGAGTTAGCTTTGTTGTTCATGTCGTTGCTGGTCGCATCATCCATTTAGTCGCGTCGTCGCCTAGAGTCCCAGATTTGTAGCAAATTGGTCTCAAGTCACTTTTCATCCCGCATCAAGGCCATACGTCTGGCCCACATGGAAACCACTTCCCGAAGAAGCTGATGTCATACGGGGATAGCCCTCCACACTTATACCAACACACGGTGACTCGATCTAGCAATATAAAAATGCCCGGAACATACGTGGTCACCCGGGCCCTCAAAATCACACGGGCACTCTAATTGAGGTACATGATAGCTCCGGACACCCAAAAACATGGTGTCGGTACCCACGAGGTGTCCTGGACATTCACGGGGCCACGGGTCGACCAAAGGGTCACAACCGGGTCCACCCGGTACAAAAATGGGTGAAAGAGGCAGGGGTCAGTCAACCTACAGCTGGGGTCGGTCAACCCCCAAGCAGGGTGGGTCGACTTGCCCCAGGGTGAGTCGACCAACCCACAGGGGTTGTTCGACCGGCCCTCTAGGTTCGGTCGACCGAACCCAGTATAACCCCCCTTTTCCCGTCGATCGGTCGACCGAACCCAACCAGTTGGTCAACCGAAACCGGTAGAGACCACGTTCGAACCCACCCTAGGGGTTTGATTTCCACGCCCACTCGATCCCAATCAAGGGGGAAAATATTGGGAACCATTCCCCGAGTCCCAAACCATCAAATGCATGTAAATAAATGGCAAAATGTCGCTCTATCTGATGAAAAGCGTCATACGCTCTAAACATGGGAAAATCGCCCCGACATGAATGAAAACCCACTCTCGGCTCGCCTCGACCTACAAAATCACGGGAAAATGAGCTACATGGGTTAGGGAACCATCCCCCTACCTCCACCGAAGATTTCCCGCACCGAGGACGCCGATTCCTCACAAAATCGTCTCTCCAATCGTCGTCGGGTCCCGAAATCCCCAGACGAACACCGCTGCTCCCCCACATCGCTCTGCACTCCATCCTCGGCCACCCGCATCGCCTCCGTCTCGCCCTCGCCATCCTCCGTCGGCCGCCGGAGAAGAGAGGGAGAGAAGGAGAGAATGTGAGAAGAGACAGGGAGAGATTGAGAGAAATGGGGAGAGAGGGGGGTGAGGGTTGATATTTATAGGAAAATTTAGGATTTTAAAATTTTAAAAAATATAAAAATATGGAAAGATCATTTCCACGATCCTCGAAAAATGCACAAAGCGTCTGTAATGTCCCGGAGCCCAAAAACACGTCGGTTCACCCTACACAGGGGTCCGAAGGCTAAACAGCCAAAAATCTGATTTAATCGTAAAACACGATCCGGGACTCACAAAAGTGCTCTGAAACTCATGGATTCTGATGCAAAAAATCTTGGGTATTACACATGCAGTCTGCCAACAAGTCATCTGCTCATGTGATCACTCACTCTATGTCAACGGCACAAATCTCTAGGACACGTGCTTCGAGGTCTAAAAAGGTCTGAAGATAAGAAAAGTCCTTACAAGAAATGTCCTTTTTAACATGGACCAATCAGAAAATAGCTTGGAAACTCCAAGTCAATGACACAAGTCTCCAGGACATGTACCTTGGTCTGCAGAAAGGTTCTAGGTCATGATATCCTTATTTTTATCATGGACCAATCAGAAAAAGGCTGGGAAATATATTTCTCTATCAACCTCCACCTTGGAAAAGAAGCAAGATGCCCCGAGCTCAAGACCTAAGATCCAACAAACCAGAACCTTGTACCTAGAGTTCTGAAGTGTTCCAAGGGTCTGAATGGCCCAGATTGCATCCTCTAAGATTAAAGGTTTAGATCTCAACTTCACTCTATAAATTTGATGCGTTTGCCATCTGGAAGGGTTGGCCGAGCAGAATTTCAAGAAGAACATTAGTTAGCTTGTCCGAGTAAGAAAAGAAAGAGAGTGAGCTTGGAGAGTAGAAACCAGGAAAGAAGAAAGATAGCTGAAGCAAGAAGACAACAACAGTGGGAGCCCGTCTGAGAGAATGAGTATAGCAGAGTGAAGAGAGTGAGAGTGAGGCAGACATTGAAGCAAAGCATCGAAAAAATCAGTCAAGCGCTTCTTCAGAAGCTACATTGCTTTTGTTTTAAGTTTTTTTTTCTACTATTTCCATCCTTGAATCTTCGTGTGTAGTGTTGTGCTTATGTTTTCCAGTACCCTGTTTTAGGGACCGGAGTGGGCTTGGCTGCTGTGCAGCCGTGTGTGTGCGGTTGAGGAGGCTATTCCTCGTGCAAGCTATTTGTCAACGTTTGTGTTTCTTGTGGGACTTGTCCCCGTGTGCTACTACATCTCAACAGCATGGTTTTCTGTTATGGGGTTTTTCCCCGTGGTTTGCTGTATTTTTGCAGTGTGATTTTCCTGTGGGGCATGTCCTCGTGTGTGGCTGCAAGTAGCAGCGTGTGTGTATGGGGGGGGGGGCTCATCCCCGTATGTGGCTGTGAAAACAGCGCGTGTGTGTGTGTGGGACTTGTCACCGTGTGCATTTTGATGATTGTGTCCTCGTGTAGAGAAGTCTCACCGGGTTTGGTGAGGGGTGGACGTAGGTTGTCGGTTTGCAACCGGACCACCTTAAAAATTTTCTGTGCAGTGGGCTGAGAATTGTGTGACTGATCCAACTTTTCTATCCCCCTTCATAGGTTCTTGTGTTAACATTAATCTCTAGATATCATGTTGTACTCTAACACATTGTTAACACACACACACACACACACACCAGGAGTTCGATAAGATCTTTGCTTAGTGATGCAACAGATCTTTCTGACTGCTGGATTTTTAGTTAGCATCGCTCAGCCAGTTAATTTTTAACCACGATCCTTTGACACCTTGTGTATGTTGTCTAGCTCTATTGTTTCCAAGTATCATTGTTGAATCCGTTGTGTGTTGAAACCGTAGTTTCATCGAGCTTTATTTTTTAAAGGAGCGTAATCAATTCACCCCCCTCTTGATTACAGTTGCACCAAAGGGACCCAATAGGAGGAGGGGGGTCCGGGAGGCCGTGGGAGGGGGTGGAGGGAGGCTAGAGGGAGGGTAGAGGAGGGGGCAGGGGCGGTGGGAGGCCGGTGGGAGGGGGTCCGTCGGAAGGCGAAGGGCGGTGGGAGGGCGGAGGAGGAGGTGGCGGTGGCGATTCAAATTTTAGATTTAATTTAAATGTATTATATTTATATTTTTGTTTTAGATGTTTTAGAATTAATTTTTATGTTTTAGATAAAATTTATATTTATAAATTTTATTCGATGGTTCTATTTAGGAATTAATTTTAGAACATTTAATATACATTTATTTCTAGAACATTTATAATTTACATTTGTAAATTATCATGTTTTGTGATATTTATAGAACATTTATAATTTACATTTATAATTTACATTTAAGAATTAATTCTAGAACATTTATAATTAAGAATTAAGAATTAATTCTAGAACATTTATAATTTGTAATTCTTAAATTTAGGGGATACATTTAATCACTTTATGGCTCCTAAGAAATGTCCAAATGAGATTGGATGGTCACATGGAGTTATGTTGGATGGTAACCGTAGTTGTTGGCGTTGCAACTACTGATGTGTGATCTAGAGGGGGGTGAATAGATCAATCACCTAATAAAATTTTTTCTACAGCAGCTACTAGTGCGGAATTAAAACAAACTACTGTAGGACGATCAGGAAACATTCTGTTACAATCTAAATAGAATAGCTCAAGTAGATCGGCACTCAAACGTTCCTAAACATCCATCTAATGAGCGATAAACTGAAGACAATGATGAACACAAATCACGGCACAATCACACGATAGACAACGTGTTTTTAGGTGGTTCAACCTCTATCTAGAGGTCTACGTCCACCCCACACTCAAACGAGTATGGCTTCACTGCTGACACACAGCTTGACCGCTGATCCACAACTTCGGGGAACAACTCCCTACAAACTGCTGAGCCTTACAGCTTCTGCTATCTAGAGGAATCCTCCTCTGCCGCTGAGGTTTACAGCTTAACCTGTCCAGAGAAATCCTTCTCTACCGCTAACACACAGCTTGAGAAACAGAGTTTGAAAACAAAAGAAAAGCTGAAACTCGAAACATAAATGTAACTCTTAGCAAAGAGCGAAACGGCTCTGGTTCTGAACCAAGAGACCGAACACAACAATCACACCACTTCTCTTCTCAAGGCTCTCTCTATTCTCTCTCAGATCTTGGTAGCTCTACCTCGGCTGGATCGTGCTTTCTTTTGCTCTCACTACTTCTATACTCTTCTCTTGGTTATGCTCAAATCTTTTTTTTACCCTCTATCTTTTCCTGAGCGAACATCTTCTTATGTATAGGCAAGTAGCAGAGATGGGCGTGTGGTCACCACATTTCCCGCCCAAGCTTTTCGTCCAGATCTAAAGTTGTCAACACCACGTGGTAGCATCTGGGCTTGATGGCTTTCCACGTGTCACGAACATCGCTATGCTTTCAGCCTTGAATCACGTGCCCTCTTTAATTTTACGAACAACTGTCCTGTCAATATGCAAACACTTAGTCAGTAATTTTAGTTCACAGAACAGTCAGATGCATATAAGAATTGCACAGACTTTGTGTGTGCCTGATGCAAAGAATGCACTGACTCAATATGCCTTAACCTATCATGCACGGACCTTGCATGTGCAAGGAATAAAGATTGCACCAACCTTCATGGCTGTACTATAGTGAAATGCACGGACTTGGTTATGCACAGGGCGAAACATGCATAGACTCTTCGTGCCTATGGAAATGTGCACAGACTTACTCAAGCAATGTGGAAGTATGCACCGACGAGGTTGTGCACGAAATACCTATGCACATACTTTGACAATGTGCAATGCAGGATATGCACCGACTCTTATGATCGGTGCAATAGTAAACTGCACCGACCCTATATTCACTTAAACGCAAACATGCATCGACCTTAGTTGTTTGCAATGCAAGGCATGCACTGACATCAACAATGAGATGCACAGACTTAGTTTAGACAGACGACAGATGCATCGACCTTGATGCTTAGCAACTGAATGGCCAATGATTTGCACCGACCCTATAAACGTGATTGTAGTCAGACAGTTTAATGAAATGTGATTATTTCAGTATGAGTGTGCAAACATGATTTATATATATATATATATCTGACATATAAAAGTTCTTCAAAATATACAACATTATCATGATCAAAATAAAGTCAACCAAGTCAACTTAACTGTTGCCATTCAATCAAAACACTTTCAGCACACAACAGTACACACACTGAATAAATCCAGAGGAGACCCAACAACTACTACAAAACAGAACACAGGGGAGGAGGTGTGTCCCGGTTGAAGAAGCACTTGATAGGAGGAGCAGATGCGGGATACTCTGAGGTTGTTGGCTGTACCTATGTGCCTAGAGATGTGACACTTACAATGGTCAGGCATTTGCGGGAGAAGAGAGTTGAGATGCAACAAAAGGAAAAAAAAGAAGAAAAGGGATGAAGCGACGCTCAACGGAAGAACAGGCAGCAGTGACGAGGATGAATGCGCGTAGACACCGAGTGACGAAGAACATCAAGCGTGTATTGACTAGCCTAATGTGTATGTCACAGTGAATGATCCATATGAAGCACAGTTTCGTGAGGTAGTACGTTAGAGTAGAGATGATGCAAGACATCCAGAGGAGACGAGAGTGTGAAGTCGCGAGGCGACAGGGACCGGAGCATTAGCCAGTGGTGGTTCATCTACCACTCGAAAACCACGGGGCATTAGGTGTTTTATCACTGGTTACTTGGGTTCACAAAGAAAAAGTACACGATCGATCAACATTGAAGATGTGGAGCTCGGTGCACTATCCCAAGAGCATGGCAATCAAACGAGGATGGATGATGCATATGGCTAGAAGGGGCCAAAATGGAAACTCGGACAGGCCGTTACAAAATGGTGGCACTACGCGGGATTGCCTTCCAATGCTGTCAACAACCCTTACTACAAGCCAATGTTCCAAGAATCACAAGTTCTTGGGTTACACGTGCAACCACCTACATCGAATAAGTTGTTGAGATCAAGAGTTATATGGACTCCTTCAAACAAAAATGGTCAAAGTACAAAGTCACACTAATGTGTGATGGATATTCAGGTACCACTAAAAGTAGCCTGATCAAGTTCCTTGTTTATTATGACAGACATGTATTCTTTCACAGGTCGGTGGATGCGTCAGGTGAAGTCCATAGTTACCAATACATTTTGTCATTAATGGAACAAGTGGTGAACGAGATCGGGGAGGAGTACATTGTTCAAGTGATGACAGATAATGGCTCGAACTATAAGAAGGATGGGGAGGAGCTGATGAGGACCAGACGACACCTTTTCTGGACCCCCTGTGCAGCACACTGTGTAGACCTGATGCTGAAAGAGATTGGTCAGCTTCGTGTAGTCAAGTCTGTGGTCGAGGTGGCACATAAGGTCACGAAATACATCTACAACCACACACATGTATTGGCATGGATGAGAGAGCATTATGGTGGCGAACTGTTGAGGCCTAGCACCACACGATTTGCCACCAACTACATTGCATTGTAGAGTCTTCTAAAACACAAGGATGGGTTGAAGCAAATCTTTAGGGGTGAGCCTTGGTTGAGTTCTTCTTTTGCCGCTTCACGTAAAGGAGGGGAGGTCGAAGGGATTGTCAACACCAGCAACTTTTGGGACAGAGTCAAGATATTAGTTTCATTGATAGAGCCACTATATGAGGTATTGAGATGTGTGGACGGGGATAGAGTACCAACCATGAGGTTGGTGTACAGCAAAATTGAAGCTGCAAAGAAGAAGATTCTTGCAACGTCCAAGAAATATGGATCCACCATCTTGGACATTGTGGAGAACATATGGGATAGGCAAATGAGCCGCGATCTTCACATTGCAGGTGACCATTTAAGGTCTTTAATGTCGGTATGTGTAGTTACATGACAATTTTTTTTAATATCTTGTGCTTGCAACGTACTACCAACATCTGGTGTAATATCCCGGACCCTTCGGATCCTTCTTCTTGGGTCTCGGATCTATTTTCTCGGAGATTTTGTTCTCATTTTGCCCGGGATTATCTTTCGGGTTCGGATCCGTGCGTTTCGGATCAGTTTCGGAGGTCCCGGAACGTGTTCCACGGTTTCCCGTATTTTTCCCTGACATGACCTACGGAACCCAATAGCGGGTGAACCGAGTCGTTCAGCTACTCAGGAATGGTACCACAGTGATCAGCACGTTCCAACGATCGCGGCGGTGTATTTTCCTATTTTTTGGTATTTTCCAGAATTTCTGGATTT
The DNA here is from genome assembly GCA_022559845.1 of Amorphophallus konjac. Classification (NCBI taxonomy): domain Eukaryota; kingdom Viridiplantae; phylum Streptophyta; class Magnoliopsida; order Alismatales; family Araceae; genus Amorphophallus; species Amorphophallus konjac. The sequence goes on from CM040123.1 coordinate 98,386,539, forward strand.
TCTACATAAACCCCTATTTTCCTTTTCTTTTTCCCTTTCTTCTTCTTTCTTCCTCTTCCTTCTTCCTCCCGTGAGTGACCACCCCCTTCCTCTCTCTCTTCATCGGGCGTGACCGCGGCGGCGCCCCTCCCCGACTGCAGACGGCAGTGAGGTGACGGCGTGGCGGCGACGGCGGCGGCGGTGAGGCGATCGTGGCGGCATGTGGCTCGTGGGATTTAATGAAGGAACGAAGGTTCTAAAAGCTTCTTCTTCGCATTCGATGGCATTCCGGAAGAGCGCGTGCTCCATTGAGGTAGGGAGACGGATCCCCATGCTCATTCCGTCGTCCCCTGTGATTTGTAGGTCGAGGAGAGGTCGAGAGGGGCGTTTTTGAGCCGAGTAGGGCAAAATCCATGTTTTGGGCATTCTGTGCCGATCTACCGTTTCGTCGCGTTTCGGACCGATTCGAGGACATAGATGCATGCTAGGGGCTATGGGGGAGCTTCCCCCTTGTTTCCTTCCTCATCCGTGGATGATCGGGGTGTGGAACGAGTTTTTGGGTTTGTTCCCGCCGGCCCGTTCTCGGGACGATTTGGTGGTCCTTCTAGAGACCGCCAGAGGCTTTGGCGGCCCAGGGTAGGTGCGCCAGAGCCTGTGGCGGCCCAAGGTGGGTGCGCCACAGGGCACTATTTTATCGGCAGGTCCCCATGTCTTCTAGCGGCTGCACGATAGACCGCCAGGAGATGTGGCGGCCTAGGGTCAGACTGCCAGAGGGCAAGTTGACCGTTGATTTCCGACTGTTGGTTTTCGACCGTTGGGAATTTTTGGGGTGTGGCGGCCGAAGGTACGCCCGCCTCATCCTTGTGGCAGACCGAGGTAGGAGCGCCATTTCCTTCACAACGGAGGGTGTGGCGGCCCAATGTTGGACCACTACAGTCCCTGTGGCGGCCCAATGTTGGACTGCCAGACTCTGTGGCAGCGCAAAGGTGGACCGCCAGAGATCTATGTCCGATCAGAGTTATGTTTTACCGATTCGAGTCCCAGGTGAGTGGATCTCGATCCACGTGCCTACTCGTGGTCTGACTGATGCTGGGCATCATGTGGGAGCCACACGTGAGGGTGTCGTGGGATCTTGGGAGTTGGTGTTCTCGGCTTGTGTTGTCGTGAGTCGTTGTCGGTACGAGGAGCGGCCCTTGTACTTTGTCCGATTTAGACGTTATTTTTCGTTGACTAGAGAGTCTACTCCTTCAGTGACCCTCCACTAGTCGTAGCCTTCCGACACGCGAGTGGTCCCACCAGGGAGTGGTGGCGAGGCTACCCCGAGAGGTGATTTTTAGACTGGTTTTCGTTGGGCCCCACGTCTTGCAGCCAGAGTCCGGCTGAGGGGAAAACCAGTCAGAGGGCCAGACCAGGGACGCGCGGTCTGTGTGTGCACACGTGGTTGGCGGCGGTTGGACCCGTGTTGACGAGCGCGACCCCAGCTAGTCACTTGTTCTGTGGTTACTAGTACGGTGTCCCCGTTCCACCAAGGGTCGAGGGGGACACCCGATGATGTGACACCGACTTAGAGAATGCAGCAACTAGACCGAGGGTCCTTGGACTTACCAAGTAAGCACAACGCACAAGAGTAGAGAATTACGCAAGTTGCCAAACCACCATTGCGCACACGATTCCTGGGTGACTCGGCGATGCCGAGTGGAGGTAGTGGAACAAAGCCCTTGCTGGTAGAGGACCAGCAAAGCTATGCTCCCCCTCCCGAGGGTACGGTGCCTACAATCAAAGGGCTGGCTAGGTGCCGGAAGGGCACCGGGTCGCTCTCTCACAATCCCACGATGACCACTCGTAAACTGGGAGCTTCGGGGTCGGGCGCTCTCTCACCGTCAACATAGCAATTCCACGGATATTATATGAACACACTACTGATATGAGAGAAAGGGATAGAGCTTACCCGGTTGGTTTGAAGAAACCAACCCCATTCGGAGACGAGGGTGAGCGGGGAAGTGTGGGTTCCCCGCACACTGCGTCGATGAAGCTTGATCCCTGCTAATTATTTACATGCACTACGCCTCACGCAGGAGGGTGGATCTCAGGGTGGGGAAAAGTGGATTACACACAAACACTACTTCCACGCAAGGAGGGGCGGTAAGCCGGCCAGGCGGGGAGGGGCTTGAAGCTAAGAACGGAGTCGGATTGCCCTCCCGGGGTTCTGTCCGCCAGTTCTGCCCGCTGATAGGAACTCGCTGTCGACTCCGCTGTGATCTCTCCCGGACTCGAAAGTGAACGAGACCAGCGCCAAAATGTTGGTGACTGACCCGGGATGAGGCCTGAATTTTGTTGGTGTCAGAAGTTATCGATTCTGGCCAGGACAGACGCTGGACCGGGGCTGCTCTGCTCTGCCTTGGACTGAGTTCTGGTTGTTGCAGCAGGTTGGCGACTTCACCACGATCGCTCCCGTGATCTAATCGAGACGGGATTAGGAAGGTTGTGAGCGTGGTCGAATCCTCTTCGATCAGCAACTAACATGGGCACCAGACGAGGTCGGAGCAGGGAGGTGGAACCCAAAGAGTGAGAGGGGGTCTGATCAGTCCCTGATAGGACTGACCTGCACACCTGGGGAAAATAATTTGGAACGGGGAGATCCGAACTCCAAACGAGGTCCCGCTTGCTGTGATGGACAGAGGACTGGTGGATATTCACCCCGGTCAAGTGGCGCACCAAGTGGAGCATCGGTGTGGTCGCAGTAGCTTCTGAGTAGCAGCTCTAGTTTCAGGCCGGACTGGTTCTGCGCAGTCGGTGAAGAATGGCTCTCCCGGACAGCTCCGAACTCAAATTGGGGCGGGATCACCTCGCCTGCGAAGTCGACTTGAAGAGATTTCCAGCAATGTAGGATATGCCTCCAGAAGATGTGCGGTGAAGACGTGGTTGACTCTGCAGCTCGACCCTTGACTGCTGCCTGCGGACTGAGATGAATAGGGTGATGGGAGACGAAGTAGATGGGGTGGGAAATGGGGTGGATGGGTGTGGGGGTGACACCTGACTATGTGGGGGTATGTTAGGGGGTGATACAAGGTGTGGGAGGGGCAGAAAGGGGGCTGGGAGGTGGTCTAGCATGTGGAGGAAGGGGGAGCTGCGAATTTGGGTTGGGAAGGAGAGAGGGAGGAGAGATCTCTCCTTTGGTTTGAATGTGGGGTTAATGGTGGTTGGTTAATGAAGTCTTGGGGAGGGGAAAGGGTGTGTTGGGAGATGGGATTCTCCCTTGGGAGATGGAGGGGTTGACTTGGGAATGGGGAAGGTTGCCTTGGAAGGTGGAAGGTTGCTTGGGACTTGGTGAGAGTAATGGTGGGAGTGATGGGGCCTTGGGAAGATGAGGGGTTGGGGTGATGTGGATGATGAGGTGGCAAGGGAGGAAGGTGAAGGGGCAAGGGCGCCCAAGGGAGAGAGAGAGGGGACGAGAGAGAGAGGGGTTCGCCCCCTTTAGAGAGAGAGAAGAGAGAGAGAAAGAGAGGGGAATCCACCCCTTAGAGAGAGAGAGAGAGAGAGAGAAAGAGAGAGACAATTCTTGTGGAAATTTTCACTTAATACTTCATTAGTTCTTCATGGAGGGATTGGGGTCCTATTTATAGGAAACCCTCAATTTACAAAAAGTTCTCACCTTTTGGACTATTGACAAATGACCAAGGGGAAAGGGGGCGCCCATGGGCCAAGCCCATTGAAGTGGGCCCGTTAACCCACTAGGCCACCTAATGATACTTAGACTTAGATAGATGACTCACTAACTTGGGTACTTGACTCAATAAAAGGAAAATTACATGGTTAAGACTCAAAGAAAGATATGAAAATTACATAGCTAGACTCAGAAAATCAAGATGAACACAATGGCGAGCATCGGGACCAAGCGATGTCCCCATCACCCGAGGCACGGTTTAAGTCATCAGTGGACGCATCCAACCTTACTTCTAGTGGGTTCGTACTCCTGTCTTTGTCTGGTAGTGACTCTTGGGTTTTCTTTGGCTTTTGACGAGTTGTCTCAGTTTTCATGCCATGTGTCCGGTACTAGCCGTCGTAGTAGCTTGTAGTTACTTTCTGCGTAGTTTCTCGGTTTGCGAGGTGGGGACCGGATGATCCCTACTGAGCCTTGTGTTTTGAGGCTCACTCCCTGTGTGTTTTCACCGTGTTTCCGGTGAGACGAGGCTTCAGGGGAGCACTTCAGAGGCTCCATGTGGTTCAGGTGCCCAGGGTTAGTTGCCAGTTGCCGGTTCTGGGGTATGCCCCACGTAGTTGTACTTTTCTCTTTGGACTGTACTAGTTGTGGACTACTGTTATATTTTAGACTGTTGTTATTTTATGGACCATGTAATTTAATTAATGTTATTAATTGCTTCCTGATTAATTCATTTAGCCTGTATAGCTCTGCAATTATTTTAGATTCTTGTGTATCTCCACACCATCCTTTCAACCCTTCCGAGTCTTCGGGCTCATGGGTGGCGGTTCGAGATTCGGGCTATCGGGCCTTCTCGGTGTTCGGATCTCGGGTCGTTACAGCTGGTATCAGAGCACGCTTGTGGATATATATGAGAATCGTAAATAGTTGCAGTGGTCCACTAGTCCACAATGATGATGTACAGTCGGCACTGGCTTAGGGCATCGCGTGTTTTATTTATTTCACCGTTTCTCGTGTCTTCTATCTTTTTGCAGTAGGCGAGTATGGCGTTGAGGCGGAGGACTCGCTCTCAGCAGGGATAGTCGGCAGAGGAGCAGGAGGAGCAGAGCAGAGTGCCACCAGTCACCAACCAGGCAGGGGATGCATCGAGAGTTCCGGGGGTTGAGGATTTCTTTCGGAGTATGTTTCAGGCCATGGCTCAGCAGTTTGGCGGTGATGCTGTCGAGGGCTCGTCGGCTAGGGGTGGACCTAGTCGTGCTGTGAGGGACTTCTTGCAGTTTCACCCACCCTATTACGAGGGCCAGCCAGATCCCGAAGTGGCCAGGCGCTGGGTTGATGAGATGGAGAGAGTGTTCAGTTCCATGTGTTGTGCTGTGGAAGACATGGTGATGTTGGCTTGTAACCAGTGGCAGGGTACGGCTCGAGATTGGTGGTCTTCGGAGTGGAAGACGTCCTTTCGGTCTCGTCCCCTTCAGGAGATCGTGTGGAAGGACTTTGTTACGGTCTTCGAGCGTACCTACTGCCCATCCTATGTTGGTACGCAGAAGATGCGTCAGTTTTTAGAGCTGGTTCAGGGCGACATGTCAGTGCTGCAGTACATGGCTCGATTTATGGAGTTAGGCCGTTATGCTCCCCATATCATGGAGCATGAGGGAGTGAAGACTGAGCAGTTCGTTCCGGGTTTGAGGCAGGAGCTGAGGCACCTCTTGATGGCAAACGCTGCTACGGATTTGGAGACAGTGTCTCGTGTGGCGACATCTTTGGAGCTGGATATGAAGAAGGTCCGAGGACCGGGAGGCCAGGGGCAGTCCCAGTCCGGTCGTAGTCAGTACATGGCTACCCAGCAGTAGAGCACTTTCCAGCATACTGTGGGTAGTTCGGGAGCGTCGACACTGGCAGCGTCAGCGGCAGGATCTGCGTCTTTTGGCTCCAAGTTCAAGAAGTTTCTCAAGAAGGGCTTTGATAAGAAGCGCAAGGATCAGAGGCAGGCATCTTCGGGCAGTGTGCAGAAGCCTGTCCCTTTTCAGCGTCAGGGATCAGTGGGTGGATCACGGGGATTGTGTCCCCGGTGTGGCGAGTCGCATCCAGGCTGGAAGTGCACGGCGCCGGTGATCTGTTTTAGGTGTGACCAGCCAGGGCATATGGCGCATGATTATCCTTAGAGGCCGCAGCAGCAGCAGTTTCCTCCGCAGCAGCAGTACCCTCAGCAGTAGCAGCAAGGGCAGTATCTGTCGCTACCCAAGTGAGCGAGTGTGGGAGACAAGCAGAGATCCCGTGGCCAGATTACACACATAACCAGGGCAGAGGCAGTGGCGTCACAGCTCGTGGAAGGTACCGTTTGGATTTTGGGTTGTGCGGCTCAAGTTTTGTTTGATTCTGGTGTATCTCATTCATTTATTTCGGAGGATTTCGCGATGAGTATTAAGGAGCCTGTGACCCAGTTGTCCTATGATTTGGCAGTGGAGTTACCTTCTAGTGATTTTATGATCACGCCGTATTGTTTTGATGAGGTTCCTGTGTGGGTTGAAGGGCGGAGTTTGCCGGCCAGGCTTTATGCGTTGTCACTTCAGGACTTTAATGTGATTTTGGGCATGGATTGGCTCGAGGCACATCATGCTTTGGTGGATTGTGGCTCGAAGAGGGTTTATTTCCGGCAACTTCGTGGACCCACCTTCTATTTCCAAGGTATTAGGTCTTCCTCTTCCAGCTTTCTTATTTCAGCTATTAGGGCTCGTCGTTTGCTTGATGCAGGTTGTCAGGGTTTTCTCTCTTCTGTGGTCACGGTGGACCAGTCAGAGCCGGATGTGGGGAACATTCTGGTGGTGTGCGAGTTTCTCGATGTTTTTCCCGAGGACCTACCTGGATTGCATCCCCAGTAGGAGATTGATTTTATGATCGAGATTGTGCCTGGTACGGGACCTTTGTCGAAGGTTCCTTACCGTATGGCTCCAGCTGAGTTGAGAGAGTTGAGGGCGCAGTTGCAGGAGTTGCTGGCCAAGGGGTACATTCGTCCTAGCTTTTCTTTTGGAGTGTGCTAGTGTTGTTCGTGAAGAAGAAGGATGGTAGTCTGAGGCTGTGCATTGACTACTGGCAGCTGAACGAGGTGACCGTTAAGAACAAGTTTTCGTTGCCGCGGATTGATGACTTGTTCGACCAGCTTCAGTATGCTCGAGTGTTCTCGCGAATTGATTTAGGGTCCGATTATTATCAGTTGCGGATTCGAGAGTCTGACGTGGAGAAGACTGCATTTAGCTCGAGATATGGGCATTATGAGTTTTTTGTGATGCCGTTTGGGCTCACCAATGCCCCCGCAACGTTTATGGATTTGATGCAGAGGGTGTTCTGTCCCTACATGGACCAGTTCGTGGCCGTGTTTGTGGACGACATCCTTATTTATTCGCGGTCTGCTAATGAGCATGCGTATCATTTGAGGATTGTGTTGTAGACTTTGCGAGATCACCAGTTGTATGCTAAGCTCAGCAAGTGTGAGTTTTGGCTTCACGAGGTGCACTTTTTGGGGCACGTGATTTCTGGTGATGGTATTTTCGTGGATCCAGCAAGGTCGAGGCAGTGATGCAGTGGCCAAGGCCAAGGTCTGTGACGGATATTCAGAGTTTCTTGGGGTTTGCAGGCTATTACCGGAGGTTCATTCAGGATTTTTCTCGTGTTGTAGCCCCGATGACCAGGCTTACGCGGAAGGACGTGCCATTTGTTTGGACTGGTGAGTGTGAGCAGAGCTTTATGGAGCTTAGGCGGTTGCTCACCTCGGCACCAGTGTTGGTGTTACCTTCTAGATCGGGTGGTTTTATGGTGTGTACAGATGCTTCCGGGATTGGGTTGGGTGCTGTGTTGAAGCAGTACGGTAGAGTGGTGGCTTATGCATCTCGGCAGCTAAAGTCCCATGACGAGAACTACCCTACCCATGACCTTGAGTTAGCGACTGTGATCTTTGCATTGAAGATTTGGAAGCATTATCTGTATGGTGAGAAGTTCGAGGTGCTCACAGACCATCAGCGTTTGAGGTATGTGTTCACTCAGAAGGACCTCAACCTCAGGTAGAGGCGATGGATGGAGTATATGAAAGATTATGACTTCACCCTGTCTTATCAGCCGGGCAGGATAAATGTCATTACCGATGCCTTGAGTAGGAAGGTCGTTGTCAGCACCATGATGATGAGCAAGTGGAGTCTCTGGGAACAGGTGCCGGCCGTGACATATTGGCTTAAGGTTCCCGAGGAGTCGGGGTCAGCTGTTCTTGCGAGCTTGATTGTCACGCCTGTGATTCGTCGCCAGGTGACAGATGCTCAGCTTGCAGACCCTGAGTTGCCCCGGATTTTGGCTTTGGCTGATGTGGACTACGGCGAGGATGGATGATGGAGGCATCACCCGTGACTCCCTTTGGCTCGGGTCTTCCTCACACTCCGGCACCATTTGAGTTCGGGCCTCTCTCCATAAAGGCCGAATTATCCTTTTTGCACTTTCTATTTGAGTCATTTGATGTAATTTTCATTTTCTTGAGTCATGTCCCTAGGTCTTGTGTTTATTTTCCTAAGTTTGAGTGTTATTATGTTGTTTAGTTAGCTATTGGGCCCATTTCATTGGGCTTGGCCCAAGAGCCCCCCCTACCCCCTCGGTTATTTATCATTGAGTCTTTTGTCAGGGTCTTATTGTAAAATGTGGGTTGCCTATATGTAGGGCCATATTCCCTTCATTTGGAACTAATGAATCAATGAATGAAAAACTTGCCATTTTGAGAGTTTACACTTCTTATCTAGTGGAGAGATTCTATTTTTTGGGTGAGAGACCCTAGGGGGGAGATTCCCCACCCATCCCTCTCTTAATTTCTCTCTTTCACTCTCCTTTCTCTCTCCTCCACACCCAATTTCAAAATTTTTCTCTCTCCTCCCCTCCCAACCACCTCCACCCTCCCACCTACCTTCATTAACTCCTCTACAACTTCCCACAAGCCATCATTAGTTCCCCCTAGTCCCAATAGACCCTCCACCAATCCACACCACACCCTCCAACCCCCAACTACCCATCCCCTTCCCCAAGCAGCCCTCCACCTTCCCAAGGCACCTCTTTCCATCCCCAAGACCACCATTGATCACCCCACATTAAAGGAAATTCAAACTCACATTCCCTCCACCCACTTGTGCCCCCCTCACCTTCCCCCTTCTCCCTCCAAGCCCAAATTCGTAGCTCCTCCTCCCACCACCTGTTAGACCCCCTTCCATACCCTATTCTTCCCCCCCCCCACACCTTGGAACACCCCCTCCTAGACCCCCTCACAGCGAGGGTTCTCCCCACACTCATCCACCTCCATTTCCCCTCCCATATACCCCATTTTCCCCCATCATCTTCAACCTCCAGTTTTTAGTTCGCAGGCAGCAGAAGAGTAGCATATTGCAGTGGCGACCCCGACCACATCCCAGAGAATATGAAGCCCCAATAGGTATCCACTGAAGCGTCTACCAGTCTTCTTCGCAACGGCGGTGGTTTCATCTTCATCCGAGCTGTGTGCTGCCCGGGAGCTCCGTTCTCCCACAACTGTGCAGAGCTGCCCCTGTTGAGTACCAGAACCGGAGTAGAAGCTTCACCACAATGAACCTCAGAAGAATCAGCTCAAAAGCTCTTCTGAAAAGTTCTTTCTCTCCCTGTATACTTTCAGAATCAAGAAGCAGAACTCCGTTCGGCATCCTGTAGCAGAAGTTATCCATTTTCTCCCTCAGCTATGTAGTTCTGCTACCCACAGTCTGCACCGACCTGTCAGCAGTGTTCAGAGTCCCCTGGCCTTCTCCGGCATCGTTTGGCTTCCCCGTCAGTTTTTGGGCGAAGAGGGCTCGTCCACGGTTCCAACGACTCTGACGGTGCTTGATTCTGAGTTCGGGATCTATCGGGACATCCTCTGCAACCTGCTGTTGGAAATAAGGAGCTGCCAGTCCGAGAGTCTGCCTCCCTGTTCGGGCCTCCACCCAGACTGGCATCGACGAGAGAATAAATTAACAAAATTTGGACGACTTCCCCTACCTCCTACGAAGATTTCCCAGGTGGTTTCGCCCCCAAAAAAATTCGGTAGCAGCTTCAGCAGTCAACTCTTCAGTCACCTGTCAGCACCCACAGAACCGGGCAGAATCGGCAACCTCCCGTCTTCGGTGTTCCTTTCTCCAATTCCCCTCCCCGCTTGGCCGGCTGAAGGCCCCTCCCTGCGTGGAGGTAGTTTTGGCTGTAATATCCATTAACCCCCACCCCAAGGTCCCCCTCCTGTGAGAGGAGTAGTGTTGTAATTGGATTGAGCAGGTCAAGCTACACCGCCGCGGCGTGTGGGGATCCACTCGTCTCCCCGCTCGCACTCGTCTCCGAGCGGGACCGGTTTCTTCAAACCGGTCGAGTAAGTGCTCAAACCTCACTCCCTTTAGTGCTTGTCTTTCAATATTAGTTCTTAGTTCCGCTGGCCGTGAGAGTGAGAGCTTGATCCTCAAGCCCCGTTGTCTTGAGTGATCACCGTGGGAAGAGAGTAACCGGTGCCATTGGCACTTTGTCGGCCCCATTGAATTGGGCATCCACATCCATTGGGAATCAAATCTTGGCCTTGCTGGCCCTCTACCAGCAAGGGTCCAACCCCTCAACCTCACCTTGGCATTGCCAAGTTACCCCGGGACTTGGGTGAGCGACGGGAGAGCGGTGGCCCAAATTGGCCCTTTTGATTGTGAATGTGCTTGCTTGTCTAAGTCCTAGGGGGTATCACATCAATTGGTATCAGAGCAAGTCATTGACTTGTCTCTACAAGTCAAGTCCTAGGGCATGCTTGCATTCTTGTCCGAACCGTGCATTGTCAAACCCATCATTGTTAACATTGAGTCTTGGGTCACATGGCCCCTCTCCCAATCATATCCCATGCATGCTTACCTAATGGAGAGCCCGTAGAAATTGATTTCATTGACCTAGAATCTGAAAATTGGGTGTCCCCCGATATCATTACCTCTCTTTGTAGGACCGGACAAATTGTGCACAATGGAGACCAAGTCTTTATTGAATTCCATAAATGGTTCGGGAAAACTAAGTATTTGGATGGGGCTTGGTGTCAAAAGGGAACATTGGCGGGTCCATGTATAATCCTAGGTAAGAAATGGTTAGATGAAAGGAATGCCGACATCGACCCAACACGTCGGAATTGCCTAGTGCATCCGTCACACCTTTCGGGAACCTTTAAATTCAACAACCTTGTATTCTCCCACCCGCGGGAATCCCGCCCTTGTTCACCACCCCGGGTGCACCATACTCCGGCCATCATCACCCCACCATCAAAGAACCTTCCCACTCCATTAGCTTTGGAAGAAGTAGTCCACCCACTTTACCACATGAAGACAAATACCTCTCGGGAACCTATCCCCTCCATGGAGAGCACCCATGCCCCAATTGAAGAGGAAGCCTCGCACGAGGATCTTCACCCTCCACCACCCCCTCTAGATAAGGCCGAATTCATCTTGGAAGAGTCCCTTATTAGTTGGCTAAAGAAGAGCCCAATAAGAGAGATCACGGCCCACGATTGCCTTCCCATAAAGGAAAACCTTCCCATAATGCACATCTCCTCCTATCACACCATAATCCAAACATCCTACCAAGTGGAAACCTTAAAGGACCTTCTCAAGGTCTTAGCTTGGCAATATGAGTTGACCAGCTTGTTGACCCCCATGGCTCACCAATCTAGGAGCCTTGACCTCCTACACCTTTGTGTCGGGTCTATCACCTCGGTTTGCACCATTGGTTGCTACACTAGCGACCTCCTTCTATTCCTCCCCACACCCGATGAGCCCGACCTTCTCCTCAATTTGGAGCTTCTTATATCGGGTGGAAAGTCAAGCCCTCCCCTCATGGCCGACCCACTCACAAAGAACTTCGGCCCAATTATCTCATTAGAGGAGGATGACCCATCACCACTTGAGGATCTTGAGGACATAGGGCCCCTCCCCCTCGATAACCCTTTTTATGATCCCTTTGATCCCTTCCAATGGGGGTCAAAGAAACCATGGGACCCAACCACCTTATCCACCACCCACCTTTCCCTATCCCAACCCACCATGTTTGACCCAATCCACCCCATCCTAGACCCGGGTTACACCTTGGGAGCCATGACCTTAGACCACATATCCCTTGGTAATAAGGTTGTGCCCCACCGCATGATGACCACCTTCTTAGATCCATTCGATCCTTTCCAATGGGAGTTCAAAGGTTGTCCCACACCTATACACATGGAAGTCACTTTTGGGAAAAGTATGCATGTGTCTAGGCTTTCCACACCCCTTGGCATGAACACTATGTTGGGTCCATTCATTCATATCACCCACATGTCAAGTAGAAATCATGAGTGGTCCAAATTCGGATGTAGTGGTCCACCTTCACTCATCAAGAGTCGTAGGCATGATAGGAGTATTCATGGATGTCCGGGTCCCCCAGCATTTGTCACCCCCATGCATGACCGGATCACCTATGGATGCCCCGGTCCTCCCCATTCCATCAAAGTCTTCTTGGCATCAAAGCATGATTGGTCTACTTTTGGTTGCCCAGGTCCACCCATCACCCCTAGAATGTCAACATTCACAAAATTGCATGAAAGCCTTTGCAAGCACATAAGCAAAAAGAATGAGGCTTATAAGAGGCGGGCCGACTCTCATCGGCGTCACCAAGAATTCCATGAGGGTGACTTTGTGATGGTAAGGATGGAGAGGCTCTCCCTGGGAGCCACCTCCAAATTGAGGCCACGTGGGGCTGGTCCCTTCTAGGTCCTGAGGCGCATTGGTGCAAATGCCTATGAGTTAGATCTCCCCGAGGAATATGGGGTAAGTCCCACATTCAATGTCGCCGACTTAGTGCCATATAAGGGACCCACGGTGGTACCCAGTGAGGAGATTGAGCCTATTCCTTCCCTTGAGAGATCACCCACCTGTGAGGAGAGACCACAAGCCAAGAGAGCCCAGCGTGAACGCATAGAATAAATATTGGATGAACAAGTCACTACCACTCCGAGCAAGGTATACGAGCGCTATCTCGTCAGGTGGAAGGATCGGCCTCCTTCGGAGGATTCATGGGTGAGTCGGGAGGATCTCCAGCAGTTGGATCCCGACCTTCTCAAGCAGTACCACAGCCGGATGGACCCCTACTCGACGGAGTCGAGCTCTTCGCAGCCCAGGGGATTTGATGGAGGCATCACCCGTGACTCCCTTTGGCTCGGGTCTTCCTCACACTCCGGTACCATTTGAGTTCGGGCCTCTCTCCATAAAGGCCCAATTATCCTTTTTGTGATTTCTATTTGAGTCATTTGATGTAATTTTAATTTTTTGAGTCATGTCCCTAGGTCTTGTGTTTATTTTCCTAAGTTTGAGTGTCATTATGTTGTTAGTTAGCTATTGGGCCTATTTCATTGGGCTTGGCCCAAGAGCCCCCCCTACCCCCTCGGTTATTCATCATTGAGTCTTTTGTCAGGGTCTTATTGTAAAATGTGGGTTGCCTATATATAGGGCCCCATTCCCTTCATTTGGAACTAATGAATCAATGAATGAAAAACTTGCCATTTTGAGAGTTTACACTTCTTATCTAGTGGAGAGATTCTATTTTTTGGGTGAGAGACCCTAGGGGAGAGATTCCCCACCCATCCCTCTCTTAATTTCTCTCTTTCACTCTCCTTTCTCTCTCCTCCACACCCAATTTCAAAATTTTTCTCTCTCCTCCCCTCCCAACCACCTTCACCCTCCCACCTACCTCCATTAACTCCTCTACAACTTCCCACAAGCCATCATTACTTCCCCCTAGTCCCAATAGACCCTCCACCAATCCACACCCCACCCTCCAACCCCCAACTACCCATCCCCTTCCCCAAGCAGCCCTCCACCTTCCTAAGGCACCTCTTCCCATCCCCAAGACCACCATTGATCACCCCACATTAAAGGAAATTCAAACTCACATTCCCTCCACCCACTTGTGCCCCCCTCACCTTCCCCCTTCTCCCTCCAAGCCCAAATTCGTAGCTCCTCCTCCCACCACCTGTTAGACCCCCTTCCAGACCCTATTCTCCCCCCCCCCCACACCTTGGAATGCCCCCTCTTAGACCCCTTCACAGCCAGGGTTCTCCCCACACTCATCCACCTCCATTTCCCCTCCCATATACCCCATTTCCCCCCATCATCTTCAACCTCCAGTTTTTAGTTCGCAGGCAGCAGAAGAGTATCAGATTGCAAAGGCGACCCCGACCACATCCCAGAGAATCTGAAGGCCCAAGAGGTATCCACGGAAGCGTCTATCGATTTTCTTCGCAACGGCGGTGGTTTCATCTTCATCCGAGCTGTGTGCTGCCCGGGAGCTCCGTTCTCCCACAACTGTGCAGAGCTGCCCCTGATGAGTACCAGAACCGGAGTAGAAGATTCACCACGACGAACCTCGGAAGAATCAGCTCAAGAGCTCTTCTGTAAAGTTCTTCCTCTCCCTGTCTAATTTCAGAATCAAGAAGCGAAACTCCGTTCGGCATCCTCTAGCAGGAGTTATCAATTTTCTCCCTCAGCTACGTAGTTCTGCTACCCACAGTCTACACCGACCTTTCAGCAGTGTTCAGAGTCCCCTGGCCTTCTTCGGCATTGTTTGGCTTCCCCGTTAGATTTTTGGCGAAGAGGGCTCGTCCACGGTTCCAACGACTCCGACGGTGCTTGATTCCGAGTTCGGGAGCTGTCGGGACATCCTCTGCAACCTGCTGTTGGAAATCAGGAGCTGCCAGTCCGAGAGTCTGCCTCCCTGTTCGGGCCTCCACCCAGACCGGCATCGACGACAGAAGAAATTAACAAAATTTGGACGACTTCCCCTTCCTCCTACGAAGATTTCCCAGGTGGTTTCGCCCCCAAAAAAATTGGTAGCAGCTGCAGCAGTCAACTCTTCAGTCACCTGTCAGCACCCACAGAACCGGGCAGAATCGGCAACCTCCCGTCTTCGGTGTTCCTTTCTCCAATTCCCCTCCCCGCTTGGCCGGCTGAAGGCCCTTCCCTGCGTGGAGGTAGTTTTGGCTGTAATATCCATTAACCCCCACCCCAAGGTCCCCCTCCTGCGAGAGGAGTAGTGTTGTAATTGGATTGAGCAGGTCAAGCTACACCGCCGCGGCGTGTGGGGATCCACTCGTCTCCCCGCTCGCCCTCGTCTCCGAGAGGGACCGGTTTCTTCAAACCGGTCGAGTAAGTGCTCAAACCTCACTCCCTTTAGTGCTTGTCTTTCAATATTAGTTCTTAGTTCCGCTGGCCGTGAGAGTGAGAGCTTGATCCTCAAGCCCTGTTGTCTTGAGTGATCACCGTGGGAAGAGAGTAACCGGTGCCATTGGCACTTTGTCGGCCCCATTGAATTGGGCATCCACATCCATTGGGAATCAAATCTTGGCCTTGCTGGCCCTCTACCAGCAAGGGTCCAACCCCTCAACCTCACCTTGGCATTGCCAAGTTACCCCGGGACTTGGGTGAGCGACGGGAGAGCGGTGGCCCAAATTGGCCCTTTTGATTGTGAATGTGCTTGCTTGTCTAAGTCCTAGGGGGTATCACATCAATGGAGCTGTGTGATTCTGTGGTAGGCTGTACGTCCCAGCCGAGAGCAGGTGAGGCGTGCTGTGTTACGGGAGGCTCAGGGGAGTCGGTACACTGTGCACCCGGGTGCGACGAAGATGTATCGGAACTTGAAGAGGCAGTTCTGGTGGCCAGACATGAAGAGAGATATTGTCAAGTATGTGACCCGATGCCTGACCTGTCAACAGGTGAAGGTGGAGCATCAGCGACCAGGAGATACTCTTTAGCCATTGGAGGTTCCCGCGTGGAAATGGGACCACGTGACCATAGATTTTGTGGTGGGTTTACCGAGGACTCCGAGTGGGCAGGATAAAATTTGGTTGCTGGTGGATAGGCTGACGAAAGTGGCTCAGTTGTTATAGATCAAAGTCAGCTGGAGTGTGTCCAAGTTGGCTCGTCTTTATGTGGAGCGGATCGTACCTTTACATGGGATTCTCATTTCCATTGTGTCAGATCGAGATACGCGTTTCACTTCTGGATTCTAGAGGAGTTTCCAGCGAGCTCTTGGCATGGAGTTGGCGTTTAGTTCAGCGTATCATCCTCAGTCAGATGGTCAGTCGAAGGGGACCATTCAGACGCTAGAGGATATGTTGAGATCATGTTACCTGGAATGGCAAGGGAGTTGGATTCACCATCTACCATTGGTGGAGTTTGCCTACAACAAAGGCTATCATTCGAGCATTAGGATGGCTCCTTATGAGGCGTTGTACGGGCGACCGTGTCAGACTCTGCTCGATTGGTCAGAGGTTGGTGAGCGTGTTGTGATGGGACCGGAGCTAGTGCAGTAGTGTATTGATGTGGTGCATCTGGTCCGTCAGAACATGTTGGCGGCGTAGAGTCGGCAGAAGAGTTATGCTGATCGGAGAAGGCAACCACTCAGTTTTACGGTCGGTGACCGTGTATTTTTGAGGTTTTCTCCCATGAAGGGAGTGATGCGTTTTGGACAGTGGGAAGTTGAGTCCCCGCTATGTTGGTCCTTTCCTCATCGTGGCGCACATTGGCGAGGTTGCTTATTAGTTGCAGCTACCTCCTGAGTTTGCAGCGGTGCATGACGTGTTCCATGTCTCAATGTTAAGGAAGTATATGCCCGATGTTTCTCATGTGTTGGAGGACTCGGTTTGGCCCGACGTGACTCTCGATCTGTCTCTACCGGAGTTTCCTATCCGTATTGAGGATCGGTGAGAGTAGCACCTGCAGAATAAGGTTATCCCTCTGGTTAAGGTGGTGTGGCAGCGGCACTCTGGTGGTGAGGCTTCTTAGGAGCGTGAGGATGAGATGCATCAGCAGTTCCCCTTTTTGTTCGAGTGAGTACCCCTTTTCTTCCCCTGTGCTTTGTTTTAAATTTCGAGGATGAAATTTGTTTAAGGGGGGAGGGATGTAATATCTCGGACCCTTCGGATCCTTCTTCTTGGGTCTCAGATCTATTTTCTCAGAGATTTTGTTCTCATTTTTCCCGGGGTTATCTTTCGGACATCTTTCGAGTTCGGATCCGTGCGTTTCGGATCAGTTTCGGAGGTCCTAGAACGTGTTCCGCGATTTCTCGTATTTTTCCCTGACAGGACCTACGGAACCCCGTAGCGGGTGAACCGGGTCGTTCACCTACTCAGGAATGGTACCACAGCGATCAACGAGTTCCAAGGATCGCGGTGGTATATTTTCTTATTTTTTGGTATTTTTTGGAATTTTTGGATTTTCTATATAAACCCCTATTTTCTTTTTCTTTTTCCCTTTCTTCTTCTTTCTTCCTCTTCCTTCTTCCTCCTGTGAGCGACCACCCCCTTCCTCTCTCTCTTCGTTCGGCGTGACCGCGGCGGCGCCCCTCCCCGACTGCACATGGCAGTGAGGTGACGGTGTGGCGGTGACGGTGACGGTGAGGCAATCGTGGCGGCGTGTGGCTTGTGGGATTTCATGAAGGAACGAGGGTTCTAAAAGCTTCTTCTTCGCGTTCGATGGCGTTTCGGTGGAGCTCATGCTCCATTGAGGTAGGGAGACGGATCCCCATGCTCATCCCATCGTCCCCCGTGATTTGTAGGCCGAGGAGAGGTCAAGAGGGGCATTTTTGAGCCGGGTAGGGCAAAATCCATGTTTTGGGGGTTGTGTGTCGATCTACCGTTTCATCGCGTTTCGGACCGATTCGAGGGCATAGATGCATGCTAGGGGCTATGGGGGAGCTTCCCCCTTATTTTTCCCCTCATCCGTGGATGATCGGGGCGTGGAACGAGTTTTTGGGTTTGTTCCCGCTGGCCCGTTCTCGGAACGATTTGGCGGTCCTTCCAGAGACCGCCAGAGCCTTTGGCGGCCCAGGGTAGGTGCGCCAGAGCCTGTGGCGGCCCAAGGTGGGTGCGCCACAGGGCACTGTTTTGTCGATAGGTCCCCATGTCTTCTGGAGGCTGCACGATAGACCGTCAGAAGATGTGGCGGCCTAGGGTCAGACCGCCAGAGGGCGAGTTGACCGTTGATTTCCAACCGTTGGTTTTCGACCGTTGGGAGTTTTTGGGATGTGGCGGCCGAAGGTACGCCTGCCTCATCCTTGTGGTGGACCGAGGTAGGACCGCCATTTCCTTCGCAACCCAGGGTATTTTTGGACCGCTACAGTCCCTGTGGCGGCCCAATGTTGGACCCCCAGACTCTGTGGCGGCACAAAGGTGGACCGCTAGAGATCTATGTCCGACCGGTGTTATGTTTTGCCAATTCGAGTCCTGGGTGAGTGGATCTCGATCCGCGTGCTTACCCGTGGTCTGACTGATGCTGGGCATCATGTGGGGGCCACACGTGAGGGTGCTGTGGGATCCCGATAGTTGGTGTTCTCGGCTTGTGTCACCGTGAGTCGGTGTCGGTACGAGGAGCGGCCCTTGTACTTTATCCAGTTTAGATGTTGTTTTCCATTGACTAGAGAGTCTACTCCTTCAGTGACCCTCCACTAGTCGTAGCCTTCCGACACGCGAGTGGTCCTACCAGGGAGTGGTGGCGAGGCTACCCCGAGAGATGGTTTTTATACTGGTTTCTGTTGGGCCCCACGTCTTGCAACCAGAGTCTAGCTGAGGGGAAAACCAGTCAGAGAGCCAGACCAGGGACACGCGGTCTGTGTGCGCACACGTCGTTGGGGGCGGTTGGACCCGCGCTGACGAGCGTGACCCAAACTAGTCACTTGTTCTGTGGTTACTAGTAGGGTGTCCCCGTTCCACAAGGGGGACACCCGAGGCACGGTTTAAGTCGTCAATGGACGCATCGGGCCTTGCTTCTAGTGGGTTGGTACTCCTGTCTTTATCTAGTAGTGACTCTTGGGTTTTCTTTGACTTTTGACGAGTTGTCTCAGTTTTCATGCCGTGTGTCCGGTACTAGCCGTCGTAGTAGCTTGTAGTTACTTTTCGCACAGTTTCTCGATTTGCGAGATGGGGACCGGATGATCCCTACTGAGCCTTGTGTTTTGAGGCTCACTCCCTGCGTGTTTTCACCGTGTTTCAGGTGAGAAGAGGCTTCAGGGGAGCGCTTCAGAGGCTCCACGTGGTTTAGGTGTCCAGGGTTAGTTGCCAGTTGCCTGTTCCGGGGTATGCCCCGCGTAGTTGTCCTTTTCTCTTTGGACTGTACTAGTTGTGGACAAATGTTATATTTTAGACTGTTGTTATTTTATGGACCATGTAATTTAATTAATGTTATTAATTGCTTCATGCTTAATTCATTTAGTCTGCGTAGCTCTGCAATTATTTTAGATTCTTGTATATCTTAACACCATCCTTTGAACCCTTCCGAGTCTTCGGGCTCGTGGGTGGTGGTTCGAGATTTGGGCTATCGGGCCTTTCCGGTGTTCGGATCTCGGGTCGTTACATCCGGCCTTTCAGTATGCTCTGGGTCTCGCTTATGATGATATTTTGATAGAATCTGTCAACATTATGATAGACCAACTATCTTGCAGCCCAACAGATGCTACTGATGCGTTGAATAGATATATTTGGATACTTTACCCTTTTGGACATGAAAATAATTATGTACATGTCGTTTTTCGATAATACAGATGAAAATATTTAGAGAGGCAATTGGTTCATTTGCGACACCTAATGTCATTGCCAGCCGTGACAGACTTGATGCATGTAGTATACTTTGACAATACATATTCTATAGCTCGACAAGTAATTATTGCATCTAATTATTATAATGTTCTCCATCCGCCTTATTATCAGCTGAGTGGTGACTCAATTATGGCACAAGTGCACCAACATTAAGGAAGATTGCAATGAAAGTTCTATCACAAACATCCTCCTCGAGTGGGTGCGAGTGGAATTGGTCGACATTGTCCTTCTTACATACCAAACTCAGAAATAGGATAACACACATAAGGTTTGACAAAATGGTCTATGTTCATTACAACATGAAGCTAAAGGTTAAGCATGTGCAGATGGATGCAAGGAGAGGAGAGGGAGAGTACGACCTAACAGATATTGTGTACTTGCGAGACGATGATTGTAACGACCTGAGATCCAAACACCAGGGAAGGCCCGATAACCTGAATCTCGAACCGCCACCCACGAGTCCGAAGACTCGGAAGGGTTAAAGGGATGGTGTGAAAATATACAAGAATCTAAAATAATTATAGAACTACGTAATTTATGTGATTAAGCAGAAAATAATGATTAACATTAAACAAATTACGTGGTCTACAACATAACAGCTATCTAAAATATAACAGTAGTCCACAACTAGTACAATACAGAAGGAAAAAGGTACAACTACACGGGGCATACCCCGGCTCTGGCAACTGGCAACTAATCCTGAGCAGAAGAACCACGCGGAGCCTCAAAAGCGCTCCTCAGAAGCCTCACCTCACCTGAAACCACGAAAAACGCGGGGAATGAGCCTTATAACAAAAGGCTCAGTAGGTATCACTCGGACCCCTACCTCGCAAAATGAGGAACTGCGCGGGAGATAGCAAATGTGGACTAGCCATGAGCTTTTTCTTAAGGTTGTTGATCAATATTGGAGAACCATCCCTATTGCTTCATCTGTTATCACTACTTTTTGTCTTAAACTTAAATCCTTAAGATACATGCTCCGAGAATGGATTGGCTAGCTGCTAAGGACCAAATTCTAAAACACAACAGATTCTTCAAAGCCCCTAGGCTATTTTCATTCTGTAAAGATACATGGCTTGGTGATAAACCCCTCAGTGACCTTATTTTACCCAGTCAATGGAGGCTCATCGAGGACAAAAATATCACCATTCAAGATTTGAGTAATACTCTCAATCCAAATTGGAATGTTATTCGGCATGTTCTTCCACAAAACATTGCTCGGGCAGCCACATTTTATATCAACAAAGATCCTTTGCCCAATGATACAAGGGTATGGTCTCTCACTGCAACAAGAGATTTTACTATCAGCTCATGGAGGAAGCACTTGACTGTAGCTGATCAATCCTTTCCATACTCTCTCATTTGGTCTACCTTCATTCCCCCCAAAGTTTCTCTATTCCTGTGGAAGCTCATCCATAGAATTTTACCCACTGATAGAAGAGTCCAGCAGAGTGGAATATCTTTGTGTTCTAAATACCTATGATGTCCAAATGCTCAGATTGAGTCAACCACTCACCTTCTCTTGCATAGCAAGCTGTCAGCTACCACTTGGGCTCTGCATAAACCATGCATTCATATTGATCCCCCTCATGATGGCTGCCAACGTCATCTTACTGGACCCCCCTCTCCAGTCTCTTCCCACTAACCCCCCCCACCCGCCGGAGTGGCTCGCGTGATCTTGCACCCCCACCCCCACCCTTCGACCAACAGTCCTCCCAACCCCTCCCTACCCCCTTTCTCCCTCTAGCAATATTCAGGCGAGCTCGCGGCCCCACACCCTCCCAGCCAGCAGTCCCCACCGCGGACCCCTTGTAGCACCTCTCCTGAACCTCCCACTCCCAGAGTAGCCCCCTGGACCAACCTGAACTCTCCTCCCCCGGACCCCCCACCCTCCCAGAGATGAGCCCCCACCCGAGACCCCCTGCCGGATCCCCCCTCTCTGAACCACCCCACTCGCAGAGCAACCCCCCATCAGACCTGTCGCAATCGAACCCTCCTCCCCCAGACTCCCCCCCCACTGGAACCCCCCACCCTGCCAGCCAGTGGCCCCCACCCCAGACCCCACGTCAGAGACCCCCTCCCTGAAATCCCCAGTCCCAGACAGCCCCTCACCCACCGGAACCCTCCTCGGACCCCCCATTGGAACCCCCAACCCTCCTAACCCGTAGCCCCCACCCAGGACTCCCTGCTGGATCCCCCTGCATGCCTGAACCGCCCTCTGCCAGAGCACCCCCGGCCCCCTCCGAGCCTGACCCTCCTCCCCCAAAATAGTTGTTGAAAGCCCTCCCCCTCCCAGACCAACCTCCCCCTCTCAGATCGGCTAGAACCCCCGCCCTCCCTGATGATCCCCAAGCTTTAAAAAAAAAGGAACAACAAATGCAGCAATGGCAATGGAGGAGGCGCGGCAGGTAGGGAGAGTTTTACAGAGAGAGGGTGAGGGAGGGGACTTACCAGACCGGAGAGGATGGCGACAACGCGCCACCGACGGTGACGACAAGGACGGGTTTGACGGCAACGACGAGGACGGCTTCGACGGCAACGGTGAGGGCGGCTCTGCGGGGATGACGATGACGTGGAAGGCTTCGACGGCGACTGCGAGGGCGGCTCTGGCGGCGATGATGATGACAAGGAAAAGCTTCGATGGCGACGGCGGCTCTAGCCGTGACGGCGACTACGGCACCGGTGGACCTCTCCTCAGCAAGGAGATAGTGGAAAGAGAGTGAGAGGGAGAGTGGGAGTGAGACGGAGATCGCGGGGGAAGGGGGGAAGAAGGGGGAAAGCTCGATCCGTCGCGGGGGAAGGGGGGAAGAAGGGGGAAAATTTCACTAGAGGTAATAAATATTTGTAACGGATTTTTAGACGAATTATTTCCGTCTGAATATCCGTCCCAAATCACGACGGATATAAAGACGGAATATATTTCATCTCTAATTATAGACGGATATTCAGAGGGAATATAGTATGTCTTTAATAACAACGGAATTTGTAACGGAAACTAATCCGTCACAAATACAGATGGATTTTAAGACGGAAAAATATCCATCTGAAATATCCGTCTGAAATCCCGCTTTTTCTGGTAGTGAGCTAAAGGTGAACAATAACAAGGCGTAGAGCAGAGAGCAGCAGGAATAAATAAACGGAAAAGCTCAGCTACATCTAGTATTGACCACACGGCTCAAAACGAAGACAATATGACCGAAAAACCAAGAGTCACCTCCTGACAAAAGACATGAGTACCACCCACTAGAAGCACAGCCGGATGCATCCCCTGACGGCGTACACCGCGTCGTAGTGTCTCCCTACTCACCCTAGGCGAAAACTGAGACACACACAAGTAACACTGACAAGGGTCTAGTCGGAGTCGTGCTCGTCAGCACGCATCCAAAGTCCCCGACCACATGTGCACACACTGACTGACTGTGCTACGTCAGGCCCTCTAGCTGGTTCTTCCTCCCAGCCCGGACTCGAGCCGTCACAGTAGGAGGCCCACGGCAACCAGCCTAAAATCGTCTCTCTCGGGTAGCCTCACCACCACTCCCTGGTGGGACCACACGCTTGTCAAAAGGCTACGACTAGTGGAGGGTCACTGAAGGAGTAGACTCTCTAGTCAACGGAAAACAACGTCTAACACCGATGGGGTACAAGGATGACTCCCGTACCGACACCCACTCACGGTGACACCAGCCGAACCACGACACACCCCGGGGTCCCCACGGCACCTACACACAGCCCCCAGATGATGCCCAGCATCAGTCGGGCAGTAGGTCAGCACGGGGATTGAAGTCCACTCACCCGGGATTAGAATCGGCAAGAAACGAGCTCCGGTCGGACGAAACACAGGTGGCGGTCCACACTAGACTGTCCCTGGCTAAAACGGTCAGATACTAGACCACCCCAAGAAAAGGCGGTCCTCTCTAGATCGCTGGAGGAGATCAGGCGGTCCCCTATAGGCCGCTACTCCGCAGGAAAGAAAAATGGTATCCTGCAGACCGTTCAAAACAGAAGCAGTCCACTCTTGGCCGTCTCAGGGTTTAAACGGTCTCCTTGGGACCGCAATGCCCTGGAACTGTAAGAAGGGGTAAAACGGTCGCCTCATGACTATAGGGGCTTAAAACGGTCTCCCTTGGGACCGTTAAGGGGGTTAAAATGGTCACCTCATGACCGTCAGTCCCCAAAACTTTTCAACGGTCAGAAACCAACGGTTAAAATGCCTCGGGAGTCACGCTGGCCCCACGAGAATAGCAGTCGGCCGCCTGGCCGCCGCTGGGCCCTGGCAGTCTATCGCGCGACCACAAGCCCTACTGACACTCTCGATCAGAAAACGGCCTACCTCGGGCCGCCTCTCTCAGAAACGGCTCCTGGAAGGACCATTTTCATTCTGGAAAATCGAGAACGGTGGGAATGGCCCAGAAATGCCATTCCACGGCCCATTCACCCCCAGGTGATGGGGAAACAGAAGGGGAACCCTTCCCCATGCCCCAAGGCTTCCACTGATGCCATCAAACCATCAAACAACTCGTTAAAATGCTAGATCCGGCGCTCAAACCCCAAAGCATGGTTTTCCCTTCCCCGGCTTAAATGAACCCCTCTCGACCTCCTCTTGGCCTAGAAATCACGGGGAAGGCACTAAATGAGCTAAGGATCTGACACCCTACCACAAAGTCACCCGGAACGAGATGAATTGTCGCCGATCTTCAAAACCTCGCTTGAAACCCCCGTTGCTCATGAGCTTCCCATGAGCTCCGCACGCCTCCACGATCGTCTCGCCGTTGCCGTCATCGGCACACTATAACGCCCCGGGATCCGAACACCGGGAAGGCCCGATAACCCAAATCTCGAACCGCCACCCACGAGCCCGAAGACTCGAAAGGGTTAAAAGGGATGGTGTGGAAATACACAAAATTTTGAATAATTGCAGAACAACACATTTTAAATGAATAAGCAGGAACTTAGAGATTAACATTAAGCAAATTACATTGTCCACAATTTAACAATAGGTTCAAATATAATAGTAGTCCACAACTAGTACAGCACAGAAAAAGAAGGTACAACTGCACGGGGCATACCCCGGCCTGGCAACTGGCAACTAACCCTGGGCACCTGAACCACGTGGAGCCTCAGAAGTGCTCCCCTGAAGCCTCGTCTCACCTAAAACACGGTGAAAACACGCAGGGAATGAGCCTCATAACAAAAGGCTCAGTAGGGATCATCCGGTCCCCACCTCGCAAACCAAGAAACTACGTGGAAAGTAACTACGAGCTACCACTAGCAAGACGTAGAATGGGAAGCTACAGGAATAAATAAATGGAAAGGCTCCGCTACGGCTAGTACCGAACACACAGCACGAAAACTGAGACAACTCGACAAAAACCCGAGAGTCCCTACCAGACAAAGACAGGAGTACCGTCCACTCGAAGCAAGGCCAGATGCGTCCACTGACGGCTTAAACCGCGCCTTGGGTGTCCTTCTCGACCCTTGGTGGAACGAGGACACCGTACTAGTAACCACAAAACAAGTGACTAGCTGGGATCACGCTCGTTAACGTGGGTCCAACCGCCCCCAATCACGTGTGCACACATAGACAATGCATCCTAGGTCTAGCCCTCTGACTGGTTTTCCCCTCAGCCGGACTCTGGCTGCTAGATGTGGGGCCCTACGGAAACCAGTCTAATACCATCTCTTGGGGTAGCCTCACCACCACTCCCTGGTCGGACCACTCACGTGCCGGAAGGCTACGACTAGTGGAGGGTCACTGAAGGAGTAGACTCCCTAGTCAACGGAAAGCAACGTCTAAACCAGACAAAGTACAAGGACTGCTCCTCGTACCGACACCGACTCACGGTGACACAGACTGAGAACACCACTTCCCAGGATCCCACGGCACCCTAACATGTGGCCCCCACATGATGCCCAGTATTAGTCAGACCACAGATCAGCACGTGGATCGAGGTCCACTCACCCGGAATTGGAATCGGCACAAAATGGACTCCGGTTGATCTGAACACAGCAAGCAGTCCACCCTGGACCATTCTACTAGAACGGTCTACAGCTGGACCGCCAAGAGGATATAGGCGGTCCACTCTAGGCCGTGCCAAGAAGCTGAACGGTCCCATGGGACCATCCAGTCCTGGACCTAAAACACGGTGGAACGGTCTCCCTGGGACCATTCAAAGAAGTAGCGGTCCATTCCTGGGCCGCCTCAGGGCGTAGATGGTCTCTCCAGGACCGCCTAACCCTGGGACTGGGGAAACTATAAATGGTCACCTAGTGGCCGTTCGAGCACAGGATGGTCCCACTGGGACCGCCTGGAAGGTGTAAATGGTCTCCTTAGGACCGGTTAAACCCAAAATGTTCCAACGGTCAAAAGCTAATGGTCAAAACGTCTCGATGACCACGCTGGCCCACAAGTGAAAATGGTCGGCCATATGGCCGCTCCAGGGATAAATGGTCTATCGCGTTACCGCTTACCCCACCGACGCATCCAAGCTTGGAATGGCCCACCTGGGGCCGCCCAAAGCCAAAGACGGTCTATCTAAGGCCGCTTAAAGATGAAAACGGTAACTGTAAAACCGCGTACACTCCGTGAAACCGAGAACGGCGAACATGGCAGAATTTTGCCATTCCACGCCCCAAACACCCCCGGGTGAAGGGAAAACAAAAGGGAAACTTGTTCCCAAGCCCCCAATGCATCTTTTGATGCCAACAAACCACAAAATGGCGGATTAAAACACTAGATCGGCCACTCAAACCCCAAAACATGGATTTTCCTTCTCGGCTCAAAATAGCCCACTCTCGACCTCGCCTCGGCCTATAAATCGTGAGGAAGATAAATGTCGAGCTAAGGATCGTCACCCTACCTCGGAGTCGCCCGAAATGCGGCGGATCGCCGCCGATCGCCAAAAACCCATTTGAACCTTCACGAGCTCCCACGATCTCACTGAGCACCGAACGCCGTCGGGATCGTCACACCGTCACCCGTGCCGCCACACCGTCGCCCACCGCCGTCTACAGCCGGAGGGGAGCACGCCACCACGTCCATGGGAGAGGGGGAAAGAGAGCTGGCCACGGGCGCTCATGGGTGAGAAGGAAGGAGGAAGAAGAAGAAGAAAAGAAGAATAGAAAAAGAAAAAGAAAATGGGATTCTATAGAAAATCTGGATTTTCCAAAAAATATGAAAAAATAGAAAAATATACCCCCGCGATCCTCAGAACACGCCGGTCGCACCGGTACCCTCCCATAGTAGGTGAACGACTCGGTTCGCCGGCTACGGGGTTCCGTAGGTTCGTCGGAGGAAAACACGAGGAAACCGCGGAACACGTTCCGGGACCTCCGAAACTGATCCGAAACGCACAGATCCGAACCCAAAAAATGTCCGAAAGATAATTTCGGGCACCGAGAAGAAGGATCCAAAGGTCAAGGATATTACAATCCTCCCCCCTTAAATAAATTTCATCCTCAAAATTTAAAATAAAGCACGGGGGAAAGAAAAGGAGACTTTCTCAAACAGATAAGGGAACTGCTGACGCATCTTGTCCTCACGCTCCCAAGACGCTTCACCGCCAGAGTGGCGCTGCCACACCACCTTAACCAGGGGAATAACATTGTTTCGCAAGTGCTGCTCTCGCCGATCCTCAATACGGATAGGGAACTCCGGTAGAGATAGATCGGGAGTCACCTCGGGCCAAACAGAATCCTCCAACACATGAGAATCATAGGGCATATACTTCCTCAACATCGAAACATGAAACATATCATGCACAGACGATAGCTCCTGAGGAAGCTGCAACCAATAAGCAACCTCGCCAACGTGCTCAACATTAAGGAAAGGGCCAACATAGCGAGAACTCAACTTCCCACACCGCCCAAAATGCATAACTCCCCTCATATAAGAAACCCTCAAAAATACTCGGTCAGCAACCTCAAAACTGAGGGGCTGCCTTCTCCTATCGGCATAGCTCTTCCGCAGACTCTGAGCCGCCAACATGTTCTGACGGACCAAATGCACCACATTCACACACTACTATACCAACTCTGGTCCCGTCATAACATGCTCATCGACCTCAAACCAATCAAGTGGGGTCTGACACGGTCGCCCGTACAACGTCTCATAAGGAGCCATCCCAATGCTCGAATGATAGCTGTTGTTATAGGCATACTCCACTAATGGTAGATGGTGAAACCAACTCCCTTGCCACTCCAGGCTATAGGATCTCAACATATCCTCTAGCGTCTGAATGGTCCTCTCCGACTGACCATCTGACTGAGGATGATATGATGAGCTAAAAGCTAACTCAGTGCCAAGAGCTCGCTGGAAAGTCCTCCAGAATCCAGAAGTGAAACACGGATCTCGATCTGACACAATGGAAATGGGAATCCCATGCAAAGGTAGGATCCACTCCACATAAAGATGAGCCAACTTGGGCACACTCCATCTAACTCTGACCGGTGATAACCGAGCTGTAATGTCCCAGGTTCTGCGAATCCTTCTTCTCGGATCTTGGATCAGTGTTTCTGGTGAATCTAGCTCCGTTATGTCTGAAATGATGTTTCGGACATCTTTCGTGTTCAGATCGGCACGATCTGGAGCTGTTTCGGAGGGCCAGAGCGCGTTCGCGACTTTTTCGCGTGTGTTTTTCGATTCCCGGTGTGTGTTTCGATAATTCCTTCGGAATCTCGTTGCGGGTGAACCGGGTCGTTCACCTGGGCACGGGTGGTACCATCGCGATTGGTGCATTCCGAGGATCGCGAGGGTGTGATTTTCTATTTTTTGGTATTTCTCAGAATTTCTAGATTTTCCTATATAAATCCCTTTCTCTCTCTCCCCTCTCATTTCTCACTCACTCTCCCTCTCTCTTCTCTCACACTCTCTTTCTCCCCTCTCTTCTCCGGCGGCCGACGGAGCGAGGTGGGGGTGAGACGGAGGTAGCACGAGCGAGGACACGGGCGAGGATGGGCGAGGATCGAGGCGGTGGAGGTGCGTGGGAGCTCGTGGCGCGGTCGCGAGCCGGCGAGGCTTCAACGGCATTTTCTTCGCAGATCGGCAAGCTCGGGGCACGAAATCTTTGGTGGAGGTAGGGAGATGGACCCCCAGCTCGTGCTCTTTCTTTTCCGTGAGTTTCGTAGGCCGTGGTGAGCCGAGCGGGCTAATCGGGGTGATTTGGGGAAAAATCCATGTTTTAGGGCTTGTGGGCCGATCTCCCGTTTCATTGTGTTTTTGGCCGATCCGTGGCCTTAGATGCATGCTAGGGGCTATTTGGGGGCTTCCCCCTTGTTTTCCACCTCTCACGTGGAGGTATGGGGGCGTGGGACGTTTTTCGGGTCGTTACAACTGGTTTCAGAGCGGAGGTTGTGGACGTATATAGGAATTCGAGATATTACAGTGATCAGAGTCCATAAGGTCCAGTACAGTCGACAGCTGGCATAGGGTTTTGTGCTTGTTTTCCGCTTTACTTCTCGCTTGAGAGCTTGAGTGCATTGTGCGGCGCTGTGAAGGTGATTGCTGTCCGCGGCTTTCGTGCCAGCATGGGGCCTAAGGATCGAGGTCGAGAGCCTTCTCCCTCATCGGTGGTGGCCCTGGTTGTGCTGCGTTGGGCAGAGGTTGCTGGCAGGCGTGAGCTCGCGGTGCTGCGTTCGAGGAATCTGCAGCTTGGTCAGGTGACTGGAGAGGATTGTTCGTGGTTAAGTGGCCGTGAGCGTGCTCTGAGGGAGCTGCTGCCGGATTTGGCCACTCCAGCTTGAGGTTTGTCCAGCCCCTGAGGTGTTCTAGTCATGGTTTGAGGTGGCAGAGCGGGTGTTCTGATCGAGGAGTGTGCTTGGGTGAGCGAAGGATCTTCTCGGTGAGCTGCTGTTTCGTCGAGCCTGGTGTTCTTGTCGTGCTCTGTTGTGTCAGAAATGACATGTTGGTCCTGTTTGTTTTATGGATTTTGAGGCAAGATTGGGCTGTGATGTCCCAGTAAGTCTTGCTCCTGCGCTCTTGTGTGCGAATGGGTTGTGTTCGCCTTGGATTTGGTCTGAGATGTGAAGGCTCCACGGTGAGTTTCTGGACTCGAGGATGAGCGTTGGTGGTTGTCGGTTATGGCTCATGTTGCGGCTCTTGGCATACCGTGTTGCAATTTGAGGAATTGCAGCTGTAATGCCCTGGATCCTTGGTAGGTCTTGCTGGATCTTCATTGGATCTTTTGGATTGGTTTCGGTGAGGTTCGGTTCGCTTTGGTGGCTTCCGAGTTGAGTTTTACGATCCGTGTGGGTTTTTCTCTCGTACTAGTTACGAAACCCTACGGTGAGTTTGTTTGTCAGTTCATCAACTCGCGGATGCTACAGTGACGATGTACTCTTTGAGCCGGTCGTTTTGACTATTTTTACGTATTTTTCTGAATTTGTGCATTTTCGGCGCATTTTCGGAATTTTAGAAATTAGGAAAATTTCCTAATTTCTTTTCTTTTTCTTTTCCTTTCCCCTTTCTCTCTCCTCATTCGCACGTTCGCCTCTCTCTCTCTCTCCCGTTCTCTCTCGTTCTCCCACCTTCTCCCCTCCGGCTGCAGACGGAGGGGTCCGTTGGTGAGGTGGCGACGTCGGGAAGCTGTTGAGGTGCGTGATGGAGCGAGGATCGGAATGGTTTTGGCGCGATCCCGAACGGTGGATTCAAAGCCAATGTTTGAGCTCGCGGCGTGGTTTTCGGCGCGGTTTAGTCCCTTCGGGGCACGGTTTCTTCGGTGAAGGTAGGGTGATTGTTCCTCACTTCCTCCTGCTCGTTTTCCCTGCCCTTGCACTTCGTTTGGTGCGGAAACGGCCGAGTTTGGGCTTGTTTAGCCTAAACCGTGATTTCCGGGTTTTGTAGGGTTCGTCGGAAAACAGCAACCATTTGTAGCTCGGTTAGTGTTGAACTGACCGTTGGGATGTTAGGATCCCATCCATGCTAGTTTTGTGTTGATCGGTGGTCATTCGAGGCCGGTAGGAGCCCGAGAACCTCGTTGACCCATTTATGGTGGATTCGTTGGAATCGCCCCGATCTTGTATTTTTGTGCTTGCATGTGGGCTTTTTAGCCTTCTAATGTTGTTTTTCATCGTCGAGGGTTGTCTCCCCTGCGCTTCGGCGTGAATGGGGCATGGAACGGGCCGATTTGGCCAACCTAATGTTTTCCCACCGTGACTAGTGTGGCGGTCGTTCCAGGGACCGTCACATGCCCTGACGGCCCCACGACTGGCCGTTACAGCGTCTGGGTTGATTCGAGTTCTTCGGGGTTTTGAGAGTGTGACGGCCCGGGGGTGGCGCGTCACATCTCTCTGACGCGTCCGTGAGACGCGTTACGTCTATTTTGTCGTTTTATGTTTGGGTTAAGTTGGTTCCTCTGACGCGCTTGCCCCTGTGCGTCAGGTGAGTGTAACACGCCTGCCCCAGGCCGTTACATTCTGGTTGACTGACGTTGACCTTTTGAGGCGGTTCCCCTGGCGCGCCTGCCCTAGCGCGTCAGGTGTGCGTAACGCGCCTACCCCAGGCCGCTACGTTCTGTTTGACCGCGTTTGACCGAGTGAGTCGGTTCGCCTAACGGCCGTGCTCCTGTGCGTTAGGTGTGTGTAACGCGCCTGTCCCAGGCCGTTACATGCTATTTTGGCTGAGTTGGGTGGTTGCGTCGTTGTCTCTAACGGCCTCGTCCCCGTGCATTAGGTGATTGTAACGCGTCCGATCGGGACCGTTACTTGCCTCTCAGCCAGTTGTTGTTCTGGGTTTCTTTGGCCCTAACGCGCTTGTCCTAGCGCGTTAGGTGGCTGTAACGCGCCTGGTCTAGCGCGTTACATGCTCGAGTGTGTTTTGAGTTTGAGGGTTGTTGGCCCTGACGGCCCCGGTCGGGCGCGTCAGGCTGGCGTAACGCGCCCGGTGCTGGCCGTTACGTGCCTTTGTGTTTCTGGAGTTGGTTAGGGCGGTGTGTGTGACGGCCTATTCCCCGACCGTCACTTTGGGTGTAACGGCCTAGGCTTAGACCGTCAGGTTCATGTAGCGGTCTAAGGGTGGTGTGTTACATGCCTTGTGCTCCGATTTCCGTGATTCTGATTTCTGCTTGTCTTGGCTTGGCCTTGTGGTCTAGCCCGTTGTCCCGTGGATGTCTCTTGACGTCCTATGAGGGCTAGGACTACGTTGTAAGGTAGCCAAGAGTCTTCTTCCTTGTGGTAGGATTCTCTATCCTACTCTTGTGTGTGTCTTTGGTTGGGTTCCGGTCAACCTGGGGTGACCAGCGGTTGACGGGCGACCTTGCGTGTGGGCGTCTTGGCGGTTTTGTCCAGCCCGAGACACTGGTTCTGGATGCCTCGGGGTATCGTCTTACCTTGGTTTGCGTATCCAGGCGTGTCTGAGGGTCTTTAGTGTTCCCTCAGGTCTCCGTGAGTTGTTTTCTGCGGAGTGTCGTTTCTTGTGGCTTAGGATTAGACCGATTGGCGGCTTGTTCCACTGTTTGTGACGATCTTACCTTTGAGTCGTTCGACTCGGGATCGTTACGTGGTAGGTCTAGTTGCCTAGTCCTGAGTCGGTTGGCAGTGGTTGTACTACCAGTGGTGCTTCGTAGTACGTGTGACAGGGCTTCCGTAGACTGTCTGTACTCTAGCACTTGTGTTTTGGAGTCCGTACCTTGTGAACCTCCACTAGTCGTAGCCTGTGACATAGGCTTTTTTTTAGTAGT